>BSBN01000763.1:4800000-6142073 GCA_027924645.1 Cunninghamia lanceolata | reverse complement strand
TTTGTAAGGAGAGAACCATCTGTGCACAACAAGATTCTTGAAGATGTGCTAGTTTTACCACAGTTCACCAGAGTAGGATGGCTCGAGTACTTAAAATTGATAGAGTATGACAATGATATGGCCTTAGAATTTGTAGTTACATTGCAAAGTGATGAAGTAGTAGTGAAAGGGTTAATGGTTGATGCTTCTGAGGTAGCTATAGCCCAAGTGACTGGACTGCCATGCATCGGTCAGAATACCCAACCTGAGTTGATGCAGTAGCTGCTAGAGAAGAATTCTACGAGTGAGGCGAGCATTTAGACTCAACAACGCAAGGTACAAAACACCTATCTCTGCCATTTTTCTAGGGCAAATGTGCTACATACATTATTAGGTATTTCACTTGTGATGGGAGGTATAATATGTTGTACACTGTGCATTTTAAATTATTGAACCATCTTCGTCATGAGAAATTGGTGAATGTTCTGAACTACCTCTATAACTTCCTAAAGAGAATGGCTTCAGAATACCAAAGAAAGCCAGCAGATACTTTGGTGTCTCATCATTGTCTAATTGCATTATTGGTTAAGAGGAGTTTGCAGATACAATACCCACAAATTGATTGGGAGGCCTTTAAGGATTGTGTTGATATTTCCACCTTGTTGGAGCAACCTCATGAGGAGGAAGAGGAACCCCCATACAATGCTGAACTTGAAGATGAATCTGTTCATGAAGAACTAAAGGAGGAAAATGTCCCTGAAAATAGACTTGAAGAAATAGGGGAACCTTCATTCTCTCCTTCTGAACATGTGACTCCAAAACTTGTAAGCAAGAAAGTTAAGAAGAAGAAGGAAGGAAAAGATGTTAGCAAAGAAAAGACAAAAAGGAAAAAGAAGGAGAAAAATGTCAATACAAGCAAAGGAGAGACAGAAGAGGAAAGGTAAAAAGAAGATGAAAAGGGCTGTTGAACAAGAAACCACTACCTCGAGGAGATCAGGTAGATTGAGGAAACAAACGGCTGAAGAAAAGATTGAAGAACAAAGACAAGATTCTGAGGAAAAGGGAAATACTCCTATGAATGTTCCTATTGACATACGTGAAGATGATATCTCTGCAAATAAGGATGATGTGAATGCTTCTTCAAAGAAAAAAAGGTATGTTCCTTCTTCTGACTTTGACTCAGAGGACCCATTTATTGCCAAAAAGATGAGAAAAGCAACCCCTCGTAGCCCTGTTAAAGAAATTTTTAATGGTTCTGATAACAATGATAGTGGTAATGTAAATTTTGAGCAAAGGAATGAATTGTTAGAAGAAAGAGACCTCCGGAAAGAACTTCAGGAGGCATTGGATAGAATCAAAACCCTGGAGGATCAGGTAAAGAGGTATGAAGAGAAGGAGACAAAAAGAAAAGAGGATACAAGAATTAGAGGAGAGGATTCAGACACAGAATCAAGGGTTTAATTTGGATTTGTTAGCACAATTGGCTATTAGCAATATCATCTTAGATGAGGAGAAGGAACTCCCTCCATAATTTCTTAAGGTAAGATCTCCAACATGCCATACTACTGTTTCATTGGGTTTTGAGTTGCTGAAAGTCACTAGTAGGTCAAAACAAGACACAAAGAATTGAGATAAAGAAAGGAAAAATTTTAATGAAATAATTGAGAATTAGAATCTTGAAATTAAGAAGTTAGAGGCAAAAATGGCAGGTATAATTGACAGGGCCATGGAAATCATTGAATGCAGACCACCTTCAAGGGTTTATGCATTATTTTTAAAGGAGAAATTTCTTAGTTTTGAATTCAATAGATTTGTTAATGACCAACCAGCTCTGCAGTCTAGACATAGTTTCTTCAGTTATTTTCAAAAGGTCAGTATAGAACAACAAGATCAGCTATGTGAGTTCTGTTTGCACAATTACCTATCAGAGGAAGATACAGAATGGAATCCCTTTATAAATGTTGGAGATTTGCAGCTAAGAGCAATAATATCATACCTAATTAATGAAAAGTTGAGAGGAGAATTGATGGATAGGTATGAAGAACATGAGAAGAAGGTATCACTACCAATCAGACAAAAGGCACTTAATCTTGAAGATATCCTCATAAAATGGTATAGACTTCTCTCTCATAAGGGCCCAGACAAAATCATTATGGACCTAAGAATAAGAGATCATAGAAGGGTACAGAGAATGATGGGATCCATTTTACAAAGTTGTGTTAGATATGTGCAAAGTAGATGGATCAGTTTGACACCTACTCTTCAACGGAAAGAACCTCATTCCTTGCATAGCTTTATGAACATGTCTGAAAGATTGCATAGGTACATTCAAATTTCAAAGAATCAAGGTGTGGCATGGTTACCACTTACCTACCATCCACCTCTACTCTTATATCCAGTTCCACACTGGATAGGAGAAAAGGGAGAGGAATGCAGGACTGCAGAAGCTGTCAAACTACAAAGCCTTTCATGCTACAATGGGTTCTATTTGAAATAGGGCGAGGGTGTTAGGGTAGTTATGGACTTGAGACAAATAGTTTTACATTATAATTCATTTCCCTAGGTATCTGTTTGAGTAATTTTGCTTGAGGGCAAGCAAAAGGTTAGTTGGGGGGAAATGATGGGCTGGAGAATTAGTCTCTTTTATGTTTCTTTTTATACTTCAAAGACTTCTTTCATAGCGTCCTTTAAGACATTTATCCATGTTGCACTATGATATGTTGTCCTTCTTTATACTTCCAAGACCTAAACTTATAATATTAATATGGAATGTGATGATCATATTATCTAATGAATGAATTAGATATAGATATGTATAAAAGTATAAATAAGATGTTTTTATGGTTAGTCATGGAGAATGCTTGTGGTATATGCTTTTGGGAACTAATTCTATGTGCATAATTGGATGTTGCAAGATGAGATCGAGCATTTGTAGTAGGTTGCAGAAAAAGGAGTTAATAGAAGTATGAGTTTCAATGCTAAGAATGCAGAGACAGCTGAAGACAATTATGTAGCATCATGGATAGTAATAAATTAAGGAGTGGATTTGTTTCAAATATGGTTATGGATTTGTTCATGCATTAGACTTCTAATTTGATTTGAATTCTTCTTCTTATAGTCAGTTAGAATAAGAATGTGATCTTGACTCCATGACCTAGTATCTACACGCGGTAAATGATCAGAGTCAGTTAATTAATAAATAAGGCTCTCTCTCCATTTTGTATAGTAAGGGGAAGATGAGATATATAAGGTAGCAGAGTCAAGTTGCTGGGAGTTTAGTTTAATTTAGTTATCATTTCCTTTTCTATGTGCAAAGACTCAAACATGTTACATTTATGGAATACAATCTGGATATGACAGAAAAGATTTCATTGTTGAACACTTTGATATGAGTTGATTTTGTGTATGGAATAAGTTAAGCTTTGATATGTGTTACAAAGATACGTAGAATCTGGATTAGATTTGGTTTCAGTTAAGGAAGACAGTCTCTCGAGCTGGCCACTCAAGGTACTGATTCTCTCCTTGTTTATTTCATTTCAGTTAATGTTGGTTTATTAGTTTTATGTTAAAACGTAATTTGAATTCAAGTTAGTATTATGTTTTGATCAAATAGATATAGTTCATGAACAATTGCATATTAGTGTATTTACAAATCCTTCAGAGGTTAGTAGTTAGTCATTTCCTTCTTATCAATTTAGTAAGTTAATTCTACAAGTTTCCCTGTTGTAATAGTTATCTACATACCTTGCTGTAGGTACCCGTAGCAACTAGGATTTATAGCTGTTTTCATTGTTTTATAATTCTGTCAATTCCAACAAAATAGGATTGTTTGTTTAAAGTTAAGATAGAATGATTTAGGAACCACATGAGCCCTAAAGGCATATACTTTGCAAGTACCATCATAAGCTTACTCTCCTTGGTCGATAATTCAATGTAGGAATGCATAGTGATAGAGTGGACTATTCAAATAGGTTTTCCCCTGAATTAGTTAAGTCTACAACACATTAGTTTTCCTCTACAGTAAGGATTTTTATAGTCTTCTAGCTAACAAACTAGTCTTGAGAAACATTTAGATCAACAAATATGACTAGGTGGATCAATAAGACCATAAAAATTCATACAATTCTCATGAAGACATTCAAATGGACACAAAATTTGCACATTAAATTCACTCATTAAGGATTACAAAGACACATTACATCAAATGAGAGAAAACCCAAAAAATTACATCCAAAATGTTCTTAGCCTATTACAAGAGGTCAAAATAATAATTTACTACTCTTTTTTTGTTCTATAACCTTGCCACCAACCATTACTTAAATAAAGTAAAAAATGCGTATATATGGAATTACAACATCCTCAAGTGGTTTGGGAGGGAGAACAAGGGTCCTTTGTTAGTTTATAGGTTGTCCATGTTTGTTAGCATCATCTTCACATGGTTGTGTGCATGAAACCATGCCCCTTGCATCAACAACAATCTATATTTGAACCAAAATTATGTCCTTGAGTGGCCCAATAGTATTGAGAGGCATTTGAAAGTCTTCCTTTATTTATTTATATTGATCTAGGACCATTAGTTGCTTTTGGGTCATGTGGAGAGATAGGTAAAGCCCTATGTTTGAATGACAAAGGTTTATAGAAAGAGCTACTTGAAAAGATGTATAGGCTATAAAAAATGTTTGAAAGTTTAAAATCATGGAAATCAAGGAACTTAGGAACTTAAAGGAAAGATATATTGTTAAGGCAAGGTTTGAAAATTTGAAAATATGGAAATCATGGAGCTTAGGAGCTTTAAGGAAAGGCATGCTAACAAGGGAAAGTTTGAAATCCAAAAATTAGAGAAATTAAGGAATTTGGGAACTTCAGGGAAAGGTATAATGGCAAGGGAAAGTCTAGAAAGCCAAAATCAAGGAAACTAGGGAACTTTAGGGAAAGGTGTTGGGATTAGGTTCTATTCACCTTGCAAATCTATTAACATGTTTAATTGTTTCAATTAATGTTGTTGATAAACAATTATTATATCTCCAAGGATCATGAAGAGGGTAGGCTTGGATGCCCCTTTATGTGGTAGGATAAATTATTTTATATTATTTATTCTCTAATATGTAATTGTAGTGGCATTTGAGTCAAGAGTTATATTTGGGAAGATATTGGAAATCAAGTAAAGGTCATATGTGTAAGAGGATTAAGAGGATCTTCTACAAGTGGATCTTATGACAGATTTGGTCAATCTTCCTATGGAGTGCCTAGGATTGGGATCTTGGTCAATTTGACTATTACAATAGAATCTATGACACTTATGATGCATGAGGTGGGTGTAAGGTGTGTAATAGGAGTTACTATTCATGGTAGTTGACTAATTTTGTTGAGGTGTGAGAATCCTCATGAAGGATGTGGATGCCTAGATTTGGGTGAATGGCATTGGCCACTTGGTTTGGAATACCATTCATGGTATCTTGTATTCATATCTCCTAAATATTAGTTCCTTGAGATAGTAGTATTGTGAGATTGTTTTTTATTATTATGGTAGTATTATATATTGGATGCATCTTTCAAGGTGTTTGAATAAGTTTTTACTGCAGTGGGAGTGCATTGTGTTTTCTTTCAGTTTTAGGTTTTGGGTGATAGAGATCATGGCTAGCTCATCCCTAGTTAGAGATTTAAAAGTTCAATGGTTTGGGTTTTGAATTTTGAAAGCTAAAGATGGTTACTTGAAAGAAATAGATCAGTGAATTATCGTGAAGAGTGAAAACAAACTAAAAAAGATTTCAAATGAAGAGTGGGTAAAACTTGATAAAAAAAGCCTCTGACACTATTTGATTATGTTTATTTGATTCCGTTCTTTTGAATGTTTCTAATGGAACTACTACATGTAAGTTGCAGAATAGAGTATGAGAGATTTACCAAAGTAAGAGTCTTGTGAATAAATGCTTTTTTAAAAAGAAAGCTATATTATTTAAAAATGAGAGATGGAGACTTGATTATAGAACATTTGAATGTATTTAATCTAATCTTGAGTTAGTTATAGTTGATAGATGTGAAGATAGAGGAAGAGGATAAATGTATTTTATTATTATGCTCATTGCCTGAATCTTGGGATATTCTAATTCTTGCACTTAGTAGTTCTATGATAGATCATGTGATGGATGCTCTCATTGCCACCTTTCTCACAAATGAAATGAAGATAAAGTATATGGAGGATGGGCCTAAGGATGCATTGCATGTGTGGTGAAGATCTAAAGAGAAGGGAACAAATAATAAAAAAAGTGGTCAGGACAAGTCTATGGACAGATCTAAGTCCAAGGGAAGATCTAAGGTCTTGGTAAGAATATATTAAGGTGTTGGAACCATGGAAAATGGGGGCATCTCATAAAGGAATGTCAAAATAAGAACAAAGAAATATTAAGTTTCCTTTACTAATAAATCCTCTTTAATGATGAAGCTACTAATGTTTTTATTCTTTTTACTAGCATGACTTTTGATGACTCTTGGTGAATAGATTTAGGTGCATCCTACCATTGACTCCTCACAAGGAGTGATTTTTTAGTAAATAAAACTTAAGATGGTGGGGAAGATTTTTTTGGGGACAATATCACACAAAACATTATGGAAGTCAAATTAATTTTTAGTGATGGAAGGGTGAAAACCCTCATTGATGTATTACATATCCCAAGTTTATCTAGAAATTTGATTTCTATATCTAAAATGAATGATTTATGGGTGCATGCTACTTTTGAGAAGGGTGGTTGTAGGCCAAGTAGAGGGAATTTGGTGTTGGATAGGGGCACTTGTGTGGAACCCTATTTAGGATGGAAGCATCCACTTCTATAAATCTATGAATGTGGTGCAGTCACGGTAGGAGGGTTCACAGAATGAACTGTCCAGATCGTGCAACAAGAGTAAACATAACAGAAACAACTTAAAGAAATAGAACAAATGTAGATTTAGTCATTTAGTATATCATAGAATTCAAATACAATCTGGCCAGCAACATGCGGGCTTACAATTAGGGCTCTCAGGCCTAAGTACATACATGCGCAAGATAAAGCTTTGAGGCTCTTTCACACAAAATCTAAACTATCAGATCTTTCTTATGTGAATAGCTACTTTCTTAAGGATCTATTACATCAATATATATCATTTCTAGACCAATAGATTCCTCTACGTCAGCCATAAGAGATTAAGAATCCCGATGAAGAGTTGTAACATGTGTTCTTGGATAGGTCAAACCTTAATGCATAGAACACGCCCACAAATGAATGGAACAACATGCAGACCTCCGAGGAAGGTCGGCCATGAACCAAGGATCATTGAAGGATGTGTCATTAGGATCTGCAAGTTAAGGAATGATTTGCAAGCCTTCTCCTTTCGCTGATTTGTCTAAGACTTTCAAGATGTTCTACTATGAGAAAACAATTGATCTTCTGATAGTGATAACTTTCTGGTAACTAATCCAAATGCTCTGAATTATTGATATGATGTAGATGAATGAATATAGATACTAAGTCTAGATCTACAAGATGTGAAATGCTAAAAAAGGACCACAAGCTGAAATTGCTTCTGACTGAACTGCCTAAACTAAACTGGAAAAATGAAAGAATTGAAATGTAAACAAATTGAAATGCAAATGTTTTTGGTTGATGCAAGATTGCTCTTGAACTAGGGATGCTCCTGCATCAGACATCCGAGGTTATTGAAAAAGTGAGTCCATCACTTTGCTGGGGCTAGGGGAGAACCAAGACGGTCCACCTCAGCCTGAGAAATTCAAGATAAATCTTCTTCCAGTCTACCTTTCCACTTCACAAGATATTCTCTGTATTGTCTTCCTCTAGTGCTGCGTCCAATTTTGCTGTCCAAAATGTCTTCTATTTGCTTCGGTGCTTTGTGTGGTAATTTCTTCTTTAGGTCTTCTTCCATGCTATCACTGAACTCTGCTTCATGATACTGATATAAGTCTGCAATGTTGAAAATAGGTGAAATACCCAATGGCTCCGGTAACTCTACTTCATATGCATTTCCTGAATCAAATTTTCTAAGTATTTGATAAGGTCCAAACTTCTTCACCTTCAACTTGTTATATGTCCCAACTGGAAATCTTTCTTTTCTCAAGTACACCATGACTTCATCTCCCACTTCAAATTCCTTATGTCTTCTCTTCTCATCTGCCTTTTCCTTATACTTACTATTCATTCCCTCCAAATGTTTCTTCACCTGATTATGCACTATCTTCAGGTGATCTGCAAATTCTTCTGCTTCTGCACTTCTCTTTTCCTTTGTATTGATGTCTCTCAATTCTGTAACTTCTCTAGGATTCACTTCGGTCACAATCGCAAAAGGTGTTCCTCTGGTACTCCTATTTACTGAATTATTGTATGCAAACTCTGCTTGTGAAAGAATCAAATCCCAACTTCTGGTTTTCTCTCCAACCAAACATCTCAACAAATTTCCCAAACTCCTATTCACTACCTCTGTCTATCCATCAGTCTGTGGATGAAAAGTTGAACTGAACTTTAAATCTATCTTCATCTTCTTCTAAAGTGTCTTCCAAAAGTATCCAACAAGCTTTGTAGCTCTGTCTGAAACTATACTCATAGGTAATCCATGCAATCTTACAATCTCATTGAAAAATAGGTCAGCTACATGCACTACATCCATTGTCTTCTTACAAGGTATGAAATGAGCCATCTTTGAAAATCTATCAACCACTACAAATATTAAATCATGTCCTATCTGTGTCTTAGGTAATCCCATTACAAAATCCATGCTTATGTCTTCCCAAGGTCTCTCCGGTACTGTCAAAGGTTTATATAATCCAGTGTTCTGACTACTCCCTTTTGCAACTTGTCAAACTCTATAATTCTGCACAAATCTCTGAACATCCTTAAGTATCTGAGGCCAAAAGTAATTTTAACTCACCAAAGCCACTATCTTATCAATGCCAAAATGTCCTTCCAATCCACCACTATGCTTCTCCTTGATCAAATTATCCCTCATTGAACTTCTAGGTATGCACAACTGACTTCCTTTGAACAACATATCTTCTTGAATAAAATAGTCTAACCACTTACTCCTATCTATCACAATAGGTTCCTTACATGCTTTCCAAGGTTCTGCAAAATCAGTGTCTCCCTCATACATGTTCTTCAATTCATCAAAACCCAACACTTCAACTCTCATTTCTGTCAACAAGTTTCTTCTACTACTCAAGGCATTAGCAACTTTGTTTTATTTACCACTCCTATGCTTCAACACAAAAGTATAACTCTGCATGAACTCTACCCATCTCATATGTCTCTAATTCAACTTACCTTGACTATTCAAATACTAAAAAGCTTGATGATATGTATACAACACAAACTCCTTAGGCAACAAGTAATGTCTCAACTTCTTCAAGGCTTGAATTATGGCATAGAACTCTTGATCATAAACTGAATATCTTCTCCTTGCATCATTCAACTTTTCACTGAAATATGCTATAGGTCTACCTTCTTGACTTAACACTGCTCCAATTGCACTTCCACTTGCATCACAATCAACTTGAAATACCTTATTGAAATCTAGTAATGCCAAAATAGGTTGCTCTGTCACTTTCTGCTTCAACAAATCAAAACTTTTGTCTGCTCCTGATGTCTACTAGAAATCTTTTCTGTCACCTCTCATTGTCTCTGTCATAGGTTACAAACTGAACTAAAATTTCTGATGAACTTTTGGTAGAAACTAGCCAATCCACGAAATGATCTAACTTCTCCAATGCACTCCGGTGTAGGCCATTCAACAATTGCTCTCACTTTCTCAGGGTCCATCTTCAATCCTTCCCAAAATTTCTTTAGAACTTCATTCATCAACCTCATGAAAGTACTTGGTGCATTTGTCAATCCAAAAGGCATCACTAGCCACTCATACAATCCTTCATTTGTCTTAAAAATAGTCTTCCATTCATCTCCTTCTTTGATTCTAATCTGATGGTATCCACTCTTTAAGTCTATCTTTGTGAAATATCTTTCTCCACTCAAACAATCCATGATATCATCCATCCTAGGTAAAGGAAATCTATACTTAACTGTGATCTTGTTTATAGCTCTAGAATCAATACACATTCTCCATTCTCCATCTTTCTTAGGTGCCAAAACTGTAGGTACTGCGCAAGTACTCAAACTTTTTCTGATCAAACCTTTTCTCAACAACTCTTGTATCTATCTATTCAATTCCTCATTCTCTGCCAGTGTCATTCTATGTGCTACTTTGTTAAGCAAACTTGCTCTTGGTATAAGATCCATGTGATGACTGGTACTTCTTATAGGTGGAAATCCTTTAGGTACATTATCTGATATGATGTCTTCAAATTCTGTCAGCAACTCCTTTATCTCCTCCAGTTGTGATTCTTCAGTCTCTTTCTTCAATGCTTCAGGCTTCTTAGGAATCAAGGCATAACACATATTCTCATGTCTCAAACCATCCAGAAATTTTCTTCCATCTACCAAATAGATTCTAGCATTCCCACATACTTCAATCTTAGGGTCATCCTCTAAAGGAATCAAAGTAATTCTCTTTCCATTTGTTGTTATAGTATATGTATTCTTTCTTCCATCATGTATATCTTTTCTATCATACTGCCAAGGTCTACCCAACAAGATATGACATATATCCATAGGCATAATATCACACAAGACTTCATCATGATAAGATCCAATATGAAATTTCATTAAACATTGTTCACTTACTAGTGCCTAATGATCATCCTGAATCCATGCTATCTAATAAGGCTTAGGGTGTTTCAATCTTTCCAACTTTAGCTTAGTCACCATCTCCTCTTAAACTAGATTATCTGAACTACCACTATCAATTACAACTTTACAACACTTACCTCCTGATTTGCATCTAGTTCTGAACAAGCTTTTCCTCTGTAGTGGTTCCTCATTTTTTTCTACTTGAAATAGTGCTCTCCTCATCACCAATGATTCTCCTTTCTAAGGTTTGCCAACTGAACAGGGATCACTTAGTTCAATAGGTTCTTCTTCAACATAGGCTGCTCTTCCACTATTTTCTATTTTCTTACTTGTACTACCTTGATTACATTCAAATGCTCTATGTCCTTCACCTCCACACTTGAAATAAGTACCTTTGAATGTTCTCTTATCAAATCCTCTTCCTTCTCTTTTGTATCCTTCATTCCGGTATGCACTAGGGTTTCCTCTCTGGTAAAAATTTCTGTCATCCTTCTTAAATGGGCTATCAAACTTATTCTACTCTGGGTAGGTCTATCTCCTCCTAAAAATGTTCTACCTCTCTAAAATTTACCTCCTTTGCCTCTTTATCTCTGATCATGTCTCTTATTCAACTTCTCTTCAACTTTCAGGGCAAACTGATATGCTTCTTCCAAAGATGTCATCCTTACAAGGCTTAGGTCTTCTTAAATGTTCAATCTCAGTCCATTGATGTATCTAGCCACTTTTTCCTTGATTGCTTCACTATGTCCTATCCTTATGATCATTTTATGAAATTCTTTAGTGTACTCTTTCACAGATTTCTCCTTCTATCTCAGGTTTTGCAATCTTTTCAACAGTTCCAACTCATAGTCAATAGATATAAACTGATTCTTCAACTTTGTCACCATCCGGTCCCACTTTGTAATCTTTTCCTTCCCTCTTCTATTTCTTTCCAACTAAACTTCTTTCCACCATATAGCAGCATGTCCTTTCAACTTTGTCTTTGCAAATTTCACCTTTTCTGGATCTTCAACCTCCTCATATTCAAAGTATCCTTCCATGTCATTTATCTAGTCAATCAATTCTTCAGGGTTCAAGTTACCAATATAATTCAGTACATCAACTCTAGGTCTCTTTCCAGTATTTGAAAAAGCTCGCAACATCTTTACCTGATCTAATTCTTCTTCTTCATCACCTTCTAGGGTTTCACCAGTTTGTTCAGCAGATTGAAATTCTTCTTCACCATCACTTTCAACATTAGGTCTAGGTGTCAATTCTCTTCGCCTATCTTCTTCAATAGCATCCAAATGAATTTGCATTGTTCTCATCAATTCCATCATCTCATCTATTCTATTAGCCATTGTACCAACAAGAGGAACTCTTCGCGGCGACATTCTTCCTAGGATCAAGTGCAAACTACCTCAAGTTTTGCGATCAGGCTACAAGCGACAACTGCCTCTCAATCAGTGATCAGTTGCTCACAAGTAACCTGCCTCGGATCGGCGATCCACTCACAACAAGATCTTATGGAATCCCCTTCACCAATTCACTCCAAAGAATCAAACTTTTGCTCTGATACCACTTGGTGCAGTCACGGTAGGAGGGTTCACAAAATGAACTGTCTGACCGTGCAACAAGAGTAAACACAATAGAAACAACTCAAAGAAATAGAACAAATGTAGATTCAGTCATTTAGTATATCATAGAATTCAAATACAATCTAGCTGGCAACATGCGGGCTTATAATTAGGGCTCTCAGGCTTGAGTACATACATGCGCAAGATAAATCTTTGAGGCTCTTGTGCATAAAATCTAAACTATCAGATCTTTCTTATGTGAATAGATACTTTCTTAAGGATCTATTACATCAATATATATCATTTTTGGACCAATAGATTCCTCCGCTTCGGCCACAAGAGATTAAGAATCCTGATGAAGAGGTGTAACGTGTGTTCTTGGATAGGTCAGACCTTAATGCATAGAACACGCCCACAAATGAATGGAACAATGTACAGACCTCCCGGGAAGGTCAGCCATGAAACAAGGATCATTGAAGGATGTGTCATTAGGATCCGCAAGTCAAGGAATGATCTGGAAGCCTTCTCCTTTGGCTGATTTGTCTAAGATTGTCAGTTTGCTCTACTCTAAGAAAATAGTTGATCTTCTGATAGCGATAACTTTTCGGTAACGAATCCAAATGCTATAAATTATTGATATGATGTAGATGAATGAACATAGATGCTAAGTCTAGATCCGCAAGATGTGAAATTCTAAAATTGGACCATAAGCTGAAACTGCTTCTGACTGAACTGCCTGAATTGAATTGGAAAAATGAAAGAACTGAAATGCAAACAAACTGAAATGCAAATGTTTTTGGTTGATGCAAGATTGCTCTTGAACTAGGGATGCTCCTGCATCAGAATGTAATGAGAAAATTTATTTCTTATAAACAACAGCACCATAGGATAACTCACATTGGTGAGAAGGGTCTTAAAACCCTTATTTTGAGAATAGTTTCTAAGCTCACTATACCTATTCTCTTCCAAGGATTCTATTCAAAAGCTTCAAGTGAGTTCATTCAAGGACATACAACATTTGGGCTCTCTTTTTTTAGAGATTTTACTTTGGTTCCTATCTCTAACACATTCTTGGGGAGATTCAAGAAACAACCTCTTCCTCATTATTGTTTTGTGATCAAGTCTTCTTTCCATGATTTAATCATTCTACGTTTTAGAAAAATACAAAAATCTCTCTATTATTTATAGACTCAAATTAATTTTGAGAAATTTTAATCTAGTTGCAAATCAAATTTTGATTAAGTGTTGGAAAGGAATATAGTAAAAGCTCTTTTTCCTTGTCCACATCTTTGGTGAGTCTGATGTAAACTACCTTTCAAACCTTCTGACTTCTTGATCAAACAATTTACACTATGTTGTAGGCTTTGACCAATTTTATGGGATTTATGACCCAATCCTCTCATCTTGATAACATTATACATAGAAGCTACAAAAACATGTCTAAGTATCAACCTTCTACCACCCTAACCACAATGACAACCAACATCCCTTTATTTTCACATGATCCTACTATCACCACATTACCTACTTTAGAAATCCTTCTTCCAAGATCATCCACAATACCTTCTATATCAACCACAAACTTTCCTAACAAAGATCAGACTTTGATCTTGAGAATGCATTGAGACCTTTATCTTCCCAAATTCAAAACTTGCAACAACATTTTTATGGTTTTCAGACATTTTTAACTTGGGAGGCCACTTCTAACACTAAACCCTCTATTTTATAATCCCTTAGAAAGATGTTGGAAACTCGCCCTAAAGGTCTTGAATTACTATGTGGACTAGCCCACATCATTCATAATGATGTGCTTACTCTAGCATCTTTTCATGGGATTACCTAGATCTTTGATCATCATGTCACATGCACACAAGTTCCTATTTCACTACCTACCTCTACTATTTATACACCTACACATACACAAATGACCACTACCATTGCATAGAATGTCACATCAATGGGTACGATAATGAATCCTATCAATTTGTATGGGTTCATTCCCCCTTCTTAGTCACTATCATTTAGTGGACACTTCATTTCTTCTCACTCTATGGTTGCATAAACGTGTTGCAAGGTGTGCGCCCTTGGTCTCCTTGTGTTGTGCAAAGTAATGCTTGGGTTTGTGACAAGGCTTAACTACCTCCTGTGGATTCATTAACTCTGGCAGTAGTATCAGGCATTAACAGGTTGATCTTTTCATGCAACAAAAACCATCTTTCTAACAATTGGTATTAGAGCATGGGTCACATGTTCAAACTGCTCACTTGCATTGGGGGGATTGTTGCAAGGTGTGCACCCTTGGTCTCCTTATGCTTTGTAGTGCAACACTTAGGTTCGTGACAAGGCTTAACTACCTCTTGTGGAATCATTAACTATGGCGATTGTATCAGGCATTAACAGGGCAATCTTTTGGTGCAACGACAATCGTCTTTCTAACAAAACTTTTCACATTTAATCTATAACATTCATACCATCATCTTGCATCCCTATGCTTGCCACCACTACACCTCCTTTACACATAATAGATCCCATTACTAAATAGCTCATGCAAAGTGTTAGCAGTCTCCAACAACTTGTTTCTCTTTCAACTACTTCCTCACAACCTATCATATCACCTTATGTTTTTTGTAGTCCACTGTCATTGTGCATTCTTGATACCCCATTTCATACAAGTTTTGAAGTTCTTAGATTTGAAAAGTACAATGGCAAAGGGACCCTCAGACTCATGTGTTAGCATTCATAGCATTATGCATAGACTTTATCTTCTAGGATGAGTTGTTAGCAAAAATTTTCTTACGCTTGTTGAAAGAATGTGTATTTGATTGGTTTTGTTCACTTCCTAACCATTCCATAAATTATTTCAATCAGCTTGTTAACCAATTATTACAAAAATTTCAAATAAATATTGGCCCTTAAATGACATTAACTAATATAGTCTACTGCAATCAAGGGGCCCAAGAGAAGTCGATTGACTTCATCTTCCGGTATCAGACATTGTTCTCATACATACCGCACCCTCTCCCTGACTGTAATGTGCAAGGGGTTTTTATTGGAAACCTTCAACCTACACTCAGGGAGAAGATCCTAATCATGAGGTACCCCTCTTTTCTCCACTTGTGAACTACCCTCAAAGATTACCAATAGTCCCTTGATTAGTTTGAAACATCTTCCGCTCCATCAACCCCTGCTAGATCTTCAAATAATCATTTAAAAAAAAAGGGTACCAAAAATTATCTCAAGAACACATATTCTACTGTCATTAGAGATAATGCAGCCACCTCTCCTATATCAAATGCTATGGATCTTATCACCTTGAGGAAAAAATCTAGACAATTCACTCCTTTATCCAAGTCTATTCAATCTATGTTGCAACAACTCCTTACCCGCAACTTAGTGTAGCTACCACCCATTAGGCCTCTTGATCCAAACAAACTTCTTCCTAACAATTATGATGCAAAATATTTATACCAATTTTACCCAATACTAGGACATGACACTGAGTGATGCATGTGTCTTAAGCACATTGTGTAGGACCTCATCAACTTGAACACTATCTAGGTCTCTAGAGAAGGTGATAAAGGAAATAAATTTGTAGACAAACTAAACTAGAATATTCAAATATATACAAATCCATTTCCCCACACTCTTGCAACTTTGTAGATTTGAACTCTTCATCACCCAAGTTGGAAGAGGAGGTTGGTTCATCTACCTCTCATTTCCATGCTATAATAGGAGTAGTGGAAGCCCAACCTCCTATGTCTCAGAGGAAATCCACTGCTGAGTCCAACATCACGTTTTCTCCAATCAAAACCATTCCAAAAGTACCAGATGACCCTCTTTACATTGCCGCTCAAGTCAATCATGTTGGGACACAATCTAAAAATTTCAAAATCCACCTAAATCCTTACTTATTTGGTGAATTTTGCTCAAGTTTTTCCTTTTTCCTTCACTTATGATCCTATAAATATGTTGAGAATTGAAAAATACAGTATTATTCTAACTTCAGAGGGATTTTCCTTTGTTTTTATTATATTTTCTATGTTTTGTGGGATTTCACCCTACTATAGGATGCTACATGTCCTATTCCACATCCTTTTCCCCCCTTTTCTCATTTTTCCTTGGATGTGTTTTTGGTCATCTCCATGGTTTTCCTCATATGTTCAACATTGCAAAGATCCATAAATTTTTTAAGTTGGGCAGTTCCCTTGTCATTTTTTTGTGTTTTTATGTTTTGCAAGATTTTACCTTGCTACTACATATGGTAGATTCACCCTACTACTACATATCCTATTCTGCCTGTTTTCTCCCATTGAAAAAAATTCACACTACTAGTGCATGTGGAAGATTTTTCCTAGTACTACATATTTTATTCTACCTATTTTCTCCCATTATGAAAATTTGACCTACTACTAGATATGGGAGATTTGTCCTACTATTGCACATTATATTCTACTTGTTTTCTCCCATTGTAGAAATTTAACTTACTACTAGAAATGGGAGATTTACCCTACTATTGCACATCCTATTCTACTTGTTTTCTTATATTGTAGAAATTTGACCTATTGTAGGATGTCTCTTGTTTTGATAGAATTTTGATATCTTGCAGGACCTTCTCCTTCCTCCTATCTTGTACGACATCATATTTTTGCAAAAAGTTCCAAAACACCCTAGAATGTGCCAACAACTTCCTAGAATGCCATTAATGACTGTTTTAACTCTTGTAGCTAACCCTTTCAAGAAGGAAAATGTTTTCAAGTCTCCTTTCTCACCATGCATGTGGCTTGAAGTAGATTTCGTAAGATTTAGTGGGCATGCATTCAATGCTTAGAGATGCAGTAGTGCCTCAAATTTCTACCGAAATTCCCCAGGGCATGGAAATAAAAAAGTTATAAATACAAGTTTTTTATCATTCAAAGGGTTGGTCATTGAGCTAGTTTGGACTTGTAGGTGCTTTAAGGTTGATCTAGGGCATCAAACATTGTTAATTTGGTCTACAAAAGGAAGGGATACATCTTGTAAATAAGAGGAAGGGTCATCAACATGCATTTTCATGTAATGGTATGTGTTGGGTGCCAAAACAACAGCTCCACTTCCTAGGATGGAATCACATTCAGAAGGCTAGGGCTGTCATCACATAAGCATAATCAGTCCATCAACAAAACATGGAGGGTTGAAGGTCAACTCTACAGGAGTGGGTTTAATCCTCTACACTTTGAGCTCAGCTAGGCTCTGGATGGATATTCCAAGGGGTATACCTTAATAGGTATTGAGTTCAAACCAAATGAACAAATGAAAACCAATGAACAACCAAACCCAACTTGTTATCTTGATCCCAAAATTGTCACTTAACCAAGAACAACTGGCTATCACAAAACCCCTATATAGCTAATACAAACTATAAAAGTATGCATGCACAAGAAAGATGGTTCTTCCCCTAAACCATTGGTAAATTTTTGTATGTTTTAAATGATATGAGATTGGTCTGATGGAGCCAAGACTAGTACCAATCCAAATGGGCCATGGAGTCACAAGTGATAGAAAAGAAAACAATGGAAATGAAGCAAAGAAAAATTTATCTAAGCACATGCTATATCAGATTGTAGGTTTTGTGCTTCAAACATACTTAGTAATATAGAATGGATTGCATGCATTCAAATGTAAAGAACATATGAAAATTACAAAGCTTGTAATATATTTAAAATACTATCACATTTTCAAATACCCAATACAAACTTATCAACAAATGTGATAAGAGGAAAACCTTAAATACATACAAACAATCATGACATTCTCTACACAACCCATACTGCACACTATCTTTCATTTGTTTCACCACCCCATTACTTCTCTACAATTGGACATGGCATGATTTGGAGCCCTAGAAGTATTTTTGAACCTGCACAACCTCCAGCCACCACCAAAGAACCAACCCTTGAAAAAAGTTTCAATCTTGCCTTTATAGCCTTCACAACTCAGATCTGAGGATGAAATGGGCGGGAAAACCCTCAACAACCACACCAAATGTAATAAAAACATAAATTTCAACTACCCATTTCACATTAATTGTGATGCTAGAGGTTTTTAGTGTATTTTCCCATGTTTTTGAATTGTGGAAGGAACAAGGAAGACAAAATAGTTGGGCCTCGACCAATCGGGCTTCCACCAAGAAATCAACCTCTAAAAGGGTGAAGAAGGAAACCCCAATCTCCAAAGTCTGAAAGTAATAAAGGGAAACTGTCGGGCTTCAAAGATTGGTCCTTCACCATACATCGTACATTTTGGAGAGAAGAAAAGGAACCTCCTAATTCCCCGTTCTTGAAACACTTAGAAAATTTTGAAGCTTCGTCGGACTTTGGCCATCGGACCTTCACCCTTCTGTCTTCAAAAAGGAAAGAGGAAGAGGAAACTCCTTGTCATTAAAACTCAAAACACTTAGAAGATTTTTGAGCTTTGTCAGACTTCGGGGATTAGACCCTCACCCTTCCACCTACCCGGATGAAGAAGGAAGACTGCCATCCTGACCTTTGAGATCCTCAACACTTAGAAGCTTTTTGGAGCCTTGTTGGACTTTGGCGATTGGGCCTTCACCCTTCTATCTCCAAAAAGGAAAGAGGAAGAGAAAACTCTTGGTCACTGACACCCAAA
This sequence comes from Cunninghamia lanceolata, assembly GCA_027924645.1. Lineage (NCBI taxonomy): Eukaryota > Viridiplantae > Streptophyta > Pinopsida > Cupressales > Cupressaceae > Cunninghamia > Cunninghamia lanceolata. The sequence goes on along the minus strand of BSBN01000763.1, from coordinate 6,123,166 downwards.
ACACTTAGGCAATTTTTATGAATTAAAATTAGAGTTTCGAAGCCGACAGGAATGGCACGACTGAAGAGAGAACGCTGAAACTCTAAAACTCTAAAAAAAGGTAGAAAATTCAAGGAAAAAGCTAGGAAACCTTGGACTTATCTTTATTGTGGGCTTCTTCCTTTCATTTCAAAAAGGAAAACACTTCGAATTTTTTGGAGAGAACCCATTCAAAATAGTCTCAGATCGGATATAAATAATGGGTTCAACAATAAAGGCACAAAGTGGGAATTTTGATGGATTTGGAAAGATTTTGCAAATACTTGGCTTGAAAATAGGAATCCCAATAGTGGCTTTGATTGGGGATATGTGTCAAGTAGTGGCATATTGATAATCCAAAATATCTCTTGGTAGACCAAAAGACAAAAATGAATAGGTGGACAACACAAGATGTATTTACAAGGTATACATTCATAAGCATGAGGGCACAAAAGGAAAGTTAATTGTAATCAAAATTTGTAGGCACTTGAAGGTCAAACTTACACAAGACTAATGAAGATACTTTCCCCTATCAAAGACAAGCCTATTGAAGGAGATGATCTCCCTCAACCCTTATCTGCACTGATCACCCAACATTAACACTAAAAACACCTTGCATGCGTGCACATGCAAACTACAACTATTATACCATCATGCTAAAAATAGAAATGACTATCACCAAGACATGACAACCATAGATAATAGGGCCCATCATCATGTTGACCCACATAGCAATAGTCACCTTCAAGATCCTTGTTAGCATGATGCATATCTAGACCTGCATAAATATCAACATGTAGAAAAATATCCTCCTAAAAATTAAGCTGAAATGCATCTTGCTCAAGTGTGACCTCAAGCTGGGCCATACCATATGATTGCTCAAATTCTGGTAACTCAAATGCACCACCAATGCTAATGTAGTGTCTTATAGTTGAATCAAAAACCCGATGCAAGTCTAACTCCACACCATCAACATGCAAATCAAAAGTCTGAGGCATTTTCTATGAAGACTCACATTCTTCAAGTTTTCTCTCTATTTTATATTCCTTGACACACTCTATTGCGTAAAAATTATTGCTAATAAAGTCACTCATGATATGCTCTTTCTCATTCTTTAGATCAACAACTTGACCCACTAGAGAACACCTAGCTTCAATGTTATTAAGCCCAACCAATGAGATCAAAAACATGCTCTCAACATGATCCACATCAATAAGAGATAATTGCCCCAAACAAATCTCTAAAAAAGCATTTGTGACAAAGTTCCCACAACTGGAAACCATTACCTCAACATCCCTGGTAATTGTAGTAGTGCCTCCATGAAGTCCAGCTGAAGCATAATCTATATGAGAATGAAAATGACTCTTGCATGGTTGAGATAGGGTCGTACATACACCCACATGCTCCTCATCCTCACAACTCTCATAGGCAAGGTCTTCCATTTGAACCTCATTGGCTGCACCAACATTTATCTCTGTAACCCTATCATCCAGTGCAATCACATCCACATCATTCTCATACAAACAGATGCTAATGGCTTCAATGTCATCATTAGGGATAAAAGAAGGCAATACACCAAACAAGAGATCAACCTCTTTATCATTCTCAATATCATTTACATGCATACACTCTGCATAACCAACCTTAATAACTGATTGAGTGAGCACTTTGTCATTGTGTACATACCCCTTTTTGTCCACTTGGTTGCCACATGTAGCAAGGTCATATTGGTAATAAGGCATTTGATTCTCCCTTTTCAAAGCTGATAGCTCTTCAAACCAATTAAACTCTAAGTCACTTTCAAAAAGAGGATTATTCATGCACCAACTATAATAAAAAATTATGCCACCTGATGGATTTGCATGCTCTCTATAGAGGACATTGTGCCTTATGTTCATCCCTTCATCATTATTTGTATCATCAATGTATGTATGCTCTATATAATCAACTATGTGAGCTAAGTTATTCAATTTTTCATTTGCATACATATCTTCCTGGTGGTCCACAATACTACAACAAACAACAAGGTCATACTTCTCTTCACTAAATTGGAAATCATCATTGATTTTCTCATTTTCCTCATCTGCTAATGACTGATCCAATTAAGGGTGGGTGTACACACTACTATTTTCATCTGTATCCCTATCATACATTGCACCAGTACCTTCCTCTTCCCTCCTACACACAATCATTACTTGACATTGTGCCTAAATCACGTGAAGCATCCATGTCCTTGTTGCCTACAACATGTTCATTACCGGCCACTTTTGCATCTAAGGATAAGGATTTTGCAATCATATCCCTCATAGTTCTCTCAACATAATCAATGAACAAGTATACCCGTTTCATGCTCAAAAGATTAAACTCCTCCCGTATAGAACCTGAGCCTAAGGTAACATCATAGGCTCCAAGACATGTCAATACAAGTAGGTAGATCAAGTCTAAAATCTTCTGGGATGTGGGATAGGGAAATTGCAAATATGTGGCTAAGATCCATACTAGACTCTCCCTCTTTCCATCTGATGTCTTCTAATTCTTGGATGAGGTTGGTAGGGTCTAGATGAAATACAAACACATCTTCAAATGCAACAACAAGTGCATTCCATGAAGCAAAGAAATGTTCAGGAAAATTTTGGTACCAGTATCTTGCCTTTCCACAAAGTGACCTAACAAAGAACCTCATCCATATGTATTCATCATTGAATTGATGTTCTTCCATGAAACCAAAAAACATTCTGACATGTGTATCACTTGCTTGAAGGCTATACCCATCATACCTTAGAATCAATTTAAAAATCTTAGGTTTCATTGTTTGCCTATCATAGTTGACCCAAGAAAGGTCAAGCTACTTGTAAATGTGATCAAGTGGAACTATTGGGGGTGGAGATATCTACTTTTCTATAACATTAGGTGTTTACGTGATTGTAGGACCCTGAACCTCTCTTCACATTGTCTTTCAATATCATTGAGGGCATCTACTCTTAACATGTTTTTATGTATTGATGCCTGTATGCCTGAATATGATTTTTCATTTGGTGTTGGGGTATATGAACATCATGGAACTTCATCCTCATCATACTTATGGAATCTCTTTCTATCATAGTATTTAGGGCTTTCATCATATAATACATTTGAAAACTTTTCCCTATGGTAAACTTGCCTATTCCACCTTGCCATAACTAATTACAAATCACTTGTGCAGGGATAAAGGATAGAAAATAACATGTTTCTTTACTAAGAAAAAAAACATGGTTCAAAGCTCAAGGAAATAATATTTACCTTAACCAACTGTAGTATCTTTAAATCATGCACATGAGCACATGCACACAACAAAAACTCTTTCTTTCTTTGACAATAGAGTCACCACCTCATTGAATGAGGAAATCTCTTGAAGCATGATTGATCTTCAAGGCTACAAAACTAATTCTGGGTTGCTTACACCAACAGAGTCCTCACTTTTTTCTAACCCAACACTTTACTCTCATCACACCATTTTGTTGGTCCCAAAACCATAGCTCCACTTCCTAGGATGGAATCACACTCACAAGGCCAAGGTTGTCATCATGTAAGCATAATCAGTCCATCAACATAACCTGGAGGGTTGAAGGTCAACTCTATGTGAGTGGGTTTCATCCCCTACACTTCAAGCTTAGCTAAGCTTTGGAGGGATATTCCAAGGGGTATACCTTAACATGGATTGAGTTCAAACCAGATGAACAACTAAAAACCAATGAACAACCAAACCCAACTCATTATCTTGATCCTAAAACTGTCACTGAACCAAGAACAATTGGCTATCAAAAAACTCCTATATAGCTAATACAAACTATGCAAGTATGCATGCACATGAAAGATGGCTCTTCCCTTAAACCACTGGTAAACGTTTGTTTATTTTAAATGATATGAGATTGGTCTGATGGAGCCAAGACTGGTGCCAATCTGAATGGGCCACAGAGTCATAAGTGACAAAAAAGAAAACAATGGAAAGAAAACAAAGAAAATTTTTTCTAAGCACATGCTATATCAGATTGCAGGTTTTGTGCTTCAAACATACTTAATAATCTAGAACGAACTACATGCATTCAAATGTAAAGAACAAATGATAATTACAAAGCTTGTAATATATTTAAAATGTTGTCACATTTTCAAATGCCCAATACAAACTTATCAGCAAATGTGATAAGAGGAAAATCCTAAATACATACAATCATGGAGATATTCTCTACATAACCTCTACTACACACTATCTTTGATATGTTTCACCACCCCATTAATTCTTTGCAACTGGACATTGCATGATTTGGAGCCCTAGAAGTATTTCTGAACTTGCATAACCTCCAACCACCACCAAAGAACCAACCCTTGAAAAAAGTTTCAATCTTGCCTTTATAGCCTTCACAACTTGGATCTCGAGATGAAATGGGCGGGAAAAACCCCAACAACCCCACCAACTAAAATAAAAACATAAATTTCAACTACGCATTTCACATTAATGGTGATCCTGGAAGTTGTTGGTGCATTTCCCCATGTTTTTGAATAGTGGGAGGAGCAACAAAATAGTCAGACCCTGACCAATCGGGCTTCCACTAGGCAATTGGCCTCTAAAAGGGTGAAGATGGAAACCCTGATCTCCAAAGTCCAAAAGGAACAAAGGGAAACTGTCAAGTTTTGGAGATTGGGCCTTCACCATACATCATGCATTTTGGAGAGAAGAAAAGGAACCGCTTGATTCCCCAATCCTGAAACACTTAGAAAAATTTAAAGCTTCATCAGACTTTGACCATCAAACCTTCACCCTTCTGTCTTAAAAAAGGAAAGAGGAAGAGAAAACTCTCAGTTGCCAATGCCCAAAACACTTATAAATTTTCTGAACTTCGTCAGACTTCGACAATTGGACCCTCACCCTTCCACCTACCTGGAACAAGAAGGAAGTCTGCCACCTCGAGATCCAAGATCCACAACACTTAGAAACTTTTTGGAGCCTTGTCAAACTTCGGAGATCGGGCCTTCACCCTTCCATCTCCAAAAAGGAAACATGAAGAGAAACTCCCGGTCATCGACACCCGAAACACTTAGGTTATTTTTACAAATTAAAGGCAAATTTTCAGAGCTGACAAGAATGACACAATTAAAGAGAGAACCCCAAAACTTTGAAACTTTGAAAAAGGCAAAAAATTCAAGGAAAAAGCTAATAAACCCTAGACTTAACTTTTTGTGGGCTTCTTCCTTGCATTTCAAAAAGGAAAATACTAAGAATTTTTTGGAGGGAACCCATTCAAAATAGTCTCAAATTGGATATAAATGATGGGTTCAACAACAAAGGCACGAAGTGGGAATTTTGATGGATTTGACAAGATTTTGCAAATACTTGGCTTGAAAATAGGAATCCCAATAGTATGTCTCCATGGAAATTTGTAGTAATTCATGGGAATATTTAATCATAGTTATGTATTTTCTCTTACCATATTTGCTGGTATAAGTGTAATAAGGATTTGATGTATGTGTGATAGCATCTAATGAATTACAAAGCTTTTGTAATGGTCTCTTCTTCATTTCACCTGGGTTATTGTAGTTCTATTATGGATTATTAAGTATGTCCATTATATGTAGTGCTATCTATGATTTGTATGTGAATGCATATATGGTTTTGTTGATGTTTCGCAATTGTGTTTCCTTCTACCTTTATTCTATGACTCTATTACCTAGTGAAGTAGGTATTGGTCTGATTGGCGAAGAGCTGACATTATTTTATTTTAAATCCTCTGTCATATTAGCTATAGGATTAGATTAAGGTTTCACATGTTGTTCATGATTTATTATTACAAACCATGGAACAATCATAAGCAACCTTCAGTGTTTAAAGTAAAAGAGAATCATGTTCTTGCATGCCTGCACCTTGTAAATTTTGTACATCAAGTTAAGTGGATTCATAGTATGGAATATAACGTTTTTATCATTTGTGAGTGCACCTGCAAGGTGTACTCATTAGCTTAATTACAAGTTTTATGTGCAGTCAGTTAGCCTTTGATCTAGTGACAATCTTTGGGGTCAAGAATGCATTGGATACAACTATAGTAATTTCATCTTGTTTACCTTTTGTTGTGATCAAATCCTAATAAGGATTACCTCTGAGAATACCCTCCTAAGTCAAGTTGAGCTCAAAGTACAGGAGAGATTATCCATATTTTCAATTGGCCTTTAAGAATCCTCAATCTATTGATGAGCCCCTATTTTAGCTTCTTGATGACATCCCCTAGCCTTGAAGGTGAGAATATACTCTAGGATTATGGAGCTATGATTTTAGGACCCACCATATTAGAAAACTATTCATGGCCTTCTGATTGACCTTGTCAACACCATTAATATTATGATAGAGGAGTTCCTCTATGTTAATTAGCTTCACAAGGACACGTATGACCCATCTAGCATCTCTATTAGAACACATGATGGTATGCACCTTCCCACATTGGGATTAATTACTTTGTTAGTCCAGGTGGAAAAAAAGTCCATAGACATCTCATTTTCTATCATTCCTACATTAGATCACTTTCGAGTCTTGTTGTTATAGCCTTGGTTCACATAAATGCAAGCAGTCTCCTCATCGGTTCATAAGTTCCTTAAATTCATGCATAACGGAGTCATATACATAGTTCCCCATAGTGGTTTCCAACCACTCCAATAGTGAAGAAATTTTTCACTAGATTAAATTTGGCCTACTCTTACCAAACCACTTCGACCTTGGGTAGACTTTTTGTTCAAAGCCTACTCACAATAAAAGGAGAGTTGAGATGGTCCTAGTGCTCCTGCTACATCTAGACCCATTCCTTCCACTTCTAATCCCATGCTTTCTAGGCCCTTCTCCCTTTGAAGGTCACCTTTCTAGTAGTGGTTTATCCCATTCTTCCTACCTTAGAAGAAATAAAAGGAAAGCAACCCATGTTGGATGGTTCTCCCCATCCTCATAATGCTTGTTAGTACATGATAGTTGTACCCTTTCTTCCTATACCATGGCTAGGGGAAAAGCACCATTTTTCCAAAAATCTACTTCTACTTCTAAAACCACCCAACCTCTAGTCACTACTTTCAATCCTCTCACCATCAATGTGATGGTTGGGGAAAAGTGACCAGTGCAAATAGACCCTATTGAGCCTTCAATCCACACTAGGCGCAACCAGATTGTGCAAGCTCACAAGAATCATTGATGTGCTACGACTAAAGCCTAGGCTGGTGATTCCACATCCAATGAGTCACTCAAAGATCTAGGCTAGTCTAGTACCAAGAAAGTCCAAGTTGTCCTGGATCCTTCTCATGACCCTCCAATCATACCTATCACATGAGACCAACCACCCTTCTCCAAATTACCACTTAACTTGCCTAATGTTTTTGTAATTCCTAAAGAGACATTAGACACTCTAGTGCCATTCTAATGCACCTTCCACCAACTATTACCAGATGTTCTTTGTCTCACTATGATTGACATAGACATCCCATGCCCTCAACCCAAATGCAAGAAGGAGCATTACCCCAATCTACCATACTATAGATAAAAAACTAATATTCTTCCTTCATCTTTAGGGTCTTCCTCATCCAGTCCTAATTTAGTGAAGGCTCCTTCTCCACTTGCCTCTATTTATCCTATGGATCCTTTCCCTAATATTAATATTGAGTGACAATAGTAGATTATCCTCTACAAAAGGATAGTTTTGACACCTTCCTCTCTGCTAAGGAACCTATGTCTGAAATTAGTGTGGACATTCCTTCATTTTCATTAATTTTTATGAAGTCATTAACCCTTACCTCACCTAAGGATTCTATGGAGGACGTTGCTCTTGTAACAATCCTTCCACATCTTGGTGATGGATCTTATCCTGGTACTACTCTAGTTGTGGTCCCACTAGCTTATCAACCTCCATCCCACCATAATGATCAAGATTGGGAAAATGATGACTTGCTAGTTTTTAACCCTGAGTAGTGGTACCTTCATATCATCTATTTGTATGTATATGCAGTTTGCCTAATTGTTTTGTTATCCCTGCATGCTTTCTTGATGTGTATTTATTAGTTTCTCCTGGAGGACCTATGCTTCTCCCATAGGGACATGGATATAGGGGAAACAAAAATGTTGTGACATTCTTCTATATGTATCTGACCTCTTCTATCTATTGTATCCTTGATTTTTCTTGATATTTTAGGGATGATGCAAAGTGTTAAGACATTTAGGTCTCTTTCATGTTGACTCAAAACTATTTTCTTTTTGGTTTGTCTTTCATGTGCCATTCCTCCTATGTTCTTATTGTTCTACATGCTTGGGGGATGATGACCATTCTATCTTTGTCCCTTCATGAATATCACTCTTGATTTATTTATTTTGACCCGAAGCATGTAGATCTCTTAGTGTTTCTTCATGAAATATTGCCTCTTTCTATGACCCCTCTTATGTCTTTCCTTGGAGACACCCCTATTACACTGCCTCATACCAAGCACATTGATAATTCCACTCCCTGAAGCATTTTTCCATTACTCCATGTAACAGCTTTTCCACTCCTTGAAGCATTTTACCATTCCTCCCTATATCACCTTTTTCACTCCCTGAAGCATTTTAACTTTGTTCCCTATAGCACAATTTCTACTCCCTCAAGCATTTTACCTTTTTTCTCTGTAGCACCTTTTTATCTCCCTAAAGCATTTGTTTTTACCTTTTTCTATCCCCTAAGGCATTTATTTTTACCTTTTATTTTTCTTGTATGTGTGTGCTTTTGTTTTTGTGTGTACTGTATGTTTATGTTTTCCCTCTTCCACGTATTAGATCATATGATTTTCTAACACTTGCTTTGTAAATTATATTAGATCTAATCCTTTCTTTTCCTACCTTGTAGGATTACATGTTATTTTGGTTTTACGGGGCCTATAGTTCTAATATTGTGGTTTTGTAGGTTTTGAACTAAAGGCATCTTACTTTCCACTTGAAGAATCTCTACAACCCTACAATATCTTTTTATAAATAAATTTTGTTTCAAATATTTCATTTATATACTTTAGCATGCTTAATACTTAGTATCCTCAACCTACTAAAGTGGGGGCAAAATGTAACATCTAAAATTGCATACCTTGCAATTTCACATTGTCTTGCACCCACCTTAATGCCCCCTCATGTAGCTAAAACTAAGTTTATCTTCCTTGAATCAAATTATTTCCAAAACTTGTATTGGAGGGTTATCCTCACAACCTTTCTGCACCCTCATGCCAAATCTGGGTCCATTTTCCTAGGATGACAATTCAATGTGTAGACGTCTGTGAGATGCATTGACATCCCATGTCATATAGATCCACAAAGTGTATGTTACACTTGAATGCATCTGCCTCATGATGACCGCTGGTAGTTGTAACACCCCCATAGATGCACCTGACTATTCTTAGCATGATTCTATAGACCAAAGATAGAGGAATCTAGAAAAAATAGTAAGTGGTATTAGTTATTGGAAGAAATGAAAAAGTCAAGATTTATGATTAAAATATCTATAGAAATAGACATGAAAAAAAGATGAAATTTTAGAGCATTCTCCTTAGTTGCAATCACCTTTGAGCTCTACATAATTTGCTAGTACAACTTTGAGCTATAGACATCGTTTTTGGCAAGAATATCTATTATAGGTCCCCATCTCTACATCCCATTTTGTAGGTTCAAATTTGAAGAAGGAATAACTCATGAGAGAGGCTTAAAGGATGGAGCTTCTCCTAGGGATTCTTTTGAGCTTCTTGTATTGTTTTCAAAAAACTCATCTCTATTAAACATTTTAGTAAGTAGCATACATTTGCTCTCTAGAATCTTTTTGCAAACGTCATGATAGGAATAGAGCTCTCTAAGAGCCCTACATTTTGTGATCAAACTTCAAAAAAGAGCACTAGGAGTGGATCCTTGGTGAATCTTTACCTTTGCATTGAGTGTTCTCTTGAATTTGTTACTACTGCAAATCCCATCCATTTACCCAATCCCATTACCTTTTATCACTTTCCATATTTACTATTTGCACACTAGGCCTAGTATCCCTCCCCATAGACTAGGGATGTACTCCTAGCATGTTCTATCACTACATCTCCATTCCTAGATACACTTAGGATATGTGTACACACTTTTCCAGTATATTTATCATTTGATTGCTCGTGGAGGTTGGAAGACCAAAGTAGGGGCTTGACCATTCCTGGCACGATCCTTAGCAATCCCAACCTTCTTCTCTATTCTCTTAGAAGTAGGCCATTTGAAGGAGATCAAATGCATAGAGGTTTGGTTGAAGGTCATCAAGAAAACCTAATGGTTAATCTAGAACTTTCTAGAAAGATAGAAACTAAAATAGATTATGATAATTGATTGTACTATACTGCACAAACAATAGTACAGGGTATAGACATCCATGTGACGTGATTTCATCTAAGGCTAAGATTCACTCCTCTCAATAGTTCAAGTTTTGTTTTCATTATTGTTTTGTGATCAAGTTTCCTTTCTATGATTTAATCATTTTTGTTTTTATAAAATTGTAAAAATCTATCTATTATTTGGAGACTCAGATTAATTTTGAGAAATTTTAATCTAGTTGCAAATCAACTTTCAATTAAGTGTTGGAAATGAATTAAGTAAAAGCTATTATTTATCATCCATAATATCCTAGTGTATTAGTTGAGTATAGCACAAATTAAATTCCCATCACATCTCTAACTAATATATTTTTTAAAAATATATATCATATGATTGGATTTTTGTAATATAGTAATGAAGGTATTAAAAATATATAGCAAGAATAATCACGAAATCCAATAATTTTGTTGTTTAAATCTAAAGAAGTCCATTAGGAAATCCCATCACCCCATTCTTGAAATCTAATAATTTCAATAATGGAATCTAATACTAACATGCCAATGGAACCAATTATAGCAATAATATAATCTAATAATAGCATTAACATAATCCAAAATAGGTATTTAGAAACTGATATAAACCATTTCTCAAGGAGCTTTGGACCAAAATAAATCTAGATCTAATGAAATGGTGGTTGATGATTTTAATCAAATGAAAATAGATTAATATATTATATTGATGAAAATTCAAATGATACATATAACACACCATTTATTGATGTTACACATAAAGTATCACTCATGATAAACATTAAGGAAACATATACTAAGAAATATTAACTCAAGCATCTAAAGAACAAGGACATGAAAGTCAAGACATAGAATCCAAGTTTCTTCTTTCAAATCATATATCAAACATGGCACCATTGTATAATACTTTTGTTCTTAGAGAAATAATCCATGATCATAATGTTGAAATACACTGAACAACTGAAAAGGCAGGGGGTGAATCAGTTTTCACTAAGACTTAGCTTCATATGAACATCAAACCATCAACAAATTAATTACTTATAATCAGATTTAACCATGAAAGCATGAAACCATAAGCTTAATCATAAACACACATCTAACATAGTAGACACCAGATTTTTTACGTGGAAAATCCTGAAAGGGAAAAACCACTGTGGGTGTTAGCCCACAGAAATATATGAGTTATAACATTACCAAAAAATAGAGGCTCACTGCCTACAGGGCTCACTGCCCAAAGGGTGACTCACTGCCAAAGTGGTGAACTAATTAAGTAGCATCTACTCTATGCCAGGATTTAGTTCCATTGAAGCACAATATAACTTGTCTGCTCTGCTCTTTCACACCTTCACACTTATCTCTTCATATTGACACACACACCCTTTTCCCAACTCTATTACATGCTTTTATACAATTCATCGACCTTGGAATGTACATCAAGGTTGGCATTACATTCATCAACCATTGGAACATTCTCCAAGGTTGGCATTACAAAACATACACAGAAATAGGTCTAGACCTATTACAAAATTTAGCTAAGGAAAGATGTAGAGAAGTATGATGAACACACAATGCATTAGTTGGGACTCAAACACAATCCTTCATGCCACAACATGCTTCTATAATCTTCAATGCATCTCCACAAATAGTAAAAACAACCAAGTCAACCAAGACTAGAGTTATCACTAGGTTTTCTAAGAAAATTCTTCTTTCACGATCCATACTTCTCTTTGTAGACCAATCCAAAGGTAGGAACATGATCAAGAGACATCCACAAGCACATTGTAATCACCATAAACAACTCCATGATCTTTAACCACTCTATCAAGAAGATTCTTCAAACTGGAGCACAAGAACAACATTGTCAGCTACTGTCATAAAGAAAGGATAGCTTGCGGACCACAAAATCATGAACCATTAGAGTTGAAGGCACTTAACATTATCTTAGACTTATCTCTAGAATGACAGATCAAAATACTTCAATGCGGAGGAATGCAGAGCATAACACTTTCTCCCTATCTTTGCCAAACATACAGAAAAATCTATTTTCACTCTGGTGAACATAACTCACTCAATTCTTCATACTGAAGGCTCAAAATTAGAACATAGCATCTTCAGATGGACTTCTAAATAACTTCCAATCCACAGACAAAGATATTCATTCTATAGAAAATGCAGAGCATTCTTCTAGACTATTCTTCTATATGCAATACACTGTTTCCACTGCAACTCACTATTTTTGCTGGAGAAGCTAATTTTATCAATATCTTTAACATCAAGATTACTTACATAAGTAAATACAAATCATCTTACTCATTACAAGAAAACAACAAGATAGGAGCACAGTTGACACCAATGACAACACAGATATGTTGACATCAATGACAACCCCAATTAGGCACATACTTGCAACAATCTTCCACTTTGTCTTTGATGGCAACATATGATGTGAAAAACTATAAAGACCATCAGGACACAATTCTACCCCTTTCTCTTTACACATCTACACTTCTTTTCTACTTCTAATTTTTTCACATTATTTCTCTCCCCCTTTGACATCAATGGCAAAGGGCACATACTTGCACTCTATCGCTCTGACCAAAATTGAACTTCTGCAACCAACTCTTTTGTCATTATTCAGCTACTCCCCCTGAGAGGTAGCTCTCAGGACATCAATCCAAATCAAAGAGTGAATCTTTGGGCACCACTGGACTGATGCATTCCTTTGCATCTTAGTTCAGAGCTGCAGGGGTAATGACCCCTAATTTTTTCCTGAGATACTCAAAAGTAACTTTAGGCAGAGGCTTAGTGAAAATATCTACAATCTGATCCTTTGTGGAAACATATTCCAACTTAACTTTATTCTTTGTCACCTTTTCCCTCAAAAAGTGATACCTTATAGATATATGCTTTGTTCTTGAGTGCATCACTGGATTCTTGGAAATATTTATGGCACTTGTATTGTCACACAAGATTGCAATTTGATCTTCATAAACACTCTTATATCCTTCAAAGTCTTCTTCATCCATAGCACTTGTGTGCAACAACATGCTGCTGCAATATACTCTGCTTCTATAGTTGATAATGAGATTGAATCTTGTTTCTTGCTCAACCATGAAACCAATCTATTTCCCAAGAAGAAAGCACCTCCACTTGTACTTTTTTCTATCATCAACATCTCCTGCCCAATTAGCATCAGTATAAGCACTAAGAGTAAAATCATTATCCTTTGGATACCATAAGACAAGATCTAGAGTGCCTTTTAAATACCTCAGGATTCTCTTTATTGCCATCACATGTGATTCTCTTGGATCAGCTTGAAATCTTGCAACAAGACAAACTGCATGCATAATATCAAGTCTAGTTTGAGTTAGATAAAGTAATCCTCCAATCATGGATCTGTACTTTTCTAATCAGTCTTGGGTGATTCATCAGTTTTGCTCAATTTGTAGCCAGTCACCATGCAAGTACATACCAGTTTAGAGTCTTCCATCCCAAACTTCTTTAACAACTCTTTTACATACTTAGACTGGGTTATGAAGATTCCTTTATCTGATTGATTGATTTGCAGACCCAGAAAGAAATTTATCTCACCAAACATAGACATCTCAAACTCTTTCTACATTTCACTAGCAAATTTCATACACATACCTTCATTTCCACCAAAGATGATATCATCAACAAAGACTTTAACAATCAAAATTTGATGGCCATTAATCTTGAAATAAAGATTACTGTCAGTAGTGCCTTTATTGAATCCTAATTGCAATAAGTACTTATCCAACCTTGCATACCATGTCCTGGGAGCTTGCTTGAGTCCATATAATGCTTTCTTCAACCTTCATACTATATCACCTTGATTTGATAGTTGGAATCCTTTCGATTGCTCAATGTAGACTTCCCCTTCTAACTCCCCATTCAGGAATGTAGACTTCACATCCATCTGATACACTTTGAAATCTTTGTGATCTGTAAATGCCAAAAACATTATGATTGCTTCAATCCGAGCTACTGGAACAAAAGTCTCTTCAAAATTTGTCCCTTCAATTTGAGAATATCCTTTGCACACAATCCTTGCTTTATTCCTTACAACTTCTCCATTTTCATTTATCTTATTCTTGTAGACCCATTTGGTTCCTATGATATTTTTATTAGTGGGTCTAGGAACTAATTCCCAAGTTTATTTTTCTCTATCTGCATTAGTTCTTCTTCCATTGCCTTAACCCAATTTTCATCATTGCATGTTTCATTCATGGTTTTTGGTTCAACTGTAGAGAGAAGACTGTATTTCACTTGTTCTTTTGCAACTCTTTTCCTTGTCAGTACTCCTTTCTCTTTGTCTCCAATAATTTGATCTTCAGAGTGATTGATTCTCACATACCTAGGAGTCTTAGCAATTTCTGGAGCCTTTTCTTCTTCACTTTTATTGTCTTCTTGTTCAAATTTTTCTTCATGAGTTATATCAGCAGGTTCATCTAACTCATAGCCACTCTGAACTGATGTTTTTCCTTTGCCTTCATCCACTTTCACATTTGTGCTCTCCACAATCTTCTTCAATCTTTTGTTGTAGGACCGGTAGGCCTTACTCTTGGTAGAGTATCCAAGAAAGATTCTTTCATCACATCTTGCATCAAATTTCCCTAGGTCTTCATCTCTTCTGATATAGCATTTACTTCCAAAGACTTTGAAGTATCTTACTATTGGAATTTTTCCATACCACAATTCATAGGGGGTTTTAGTGCCATTACCTTTCACTTGAACTTTGTTTTGAATGTAGACAATAGTATGTATAGCTTCTTTCTAGAAGGCCCCTAGCAGACCTCCTTCCTTCATCATTGTTTTGGTAGCTTCTTGAACTGTCATGTTCTTCCTTTCCACAACTCCATTTTGCTGAGGAGTTCTAGGTGCAGACAACTATCCTTTTATTCCTTGCTTTTCACAAAAAATGTTGAATTCATTTGATGTGAACTCACCTCCTCTATCAAACCTCAAGCATTTTATTTTCAGTTCTATTTCACAACCATTGCTTTGAATGATTTGAACTTCTCTAGGGCTTTTGATTTGTCTCTTAAAAAAGTAACCCAAGTCATTCTAGAATAATCATCAATAAGCAACATGAAGTACTTGTCACCTTGCAAACTTCTTATCCTTGTAAGACCACATAGATATGTATGAACTAGATCCAACAAACTAACAGAAAATTGATCTTTACTCTTGAAACTTGTTCTTGTCTACTTCCCCAACTGACATTCCTTGCAAATAGTATTGGAGGGTTTCACAAGTTTGGGTAGATCTCTTACATTCTGACTTGAACTTATCTTTACAAGATTATCAAAATTTATATGACACAACCTTCTATGCCACAACCAACTTTCATCTGCTTGGGCTAATAAACAGTAATCATTAGTTCCTCTTAATTGATAGATGTTACCTCTAGTCTTCTTACCAGTAGCAATCATAGTTTCAAAACTTTCCATTATCTTGCATCCATTATCTTTGAATATCAAATCATAACCTTTGTCACACATCTGACCAACACTCAAAAGATTATGCTTTAAACCCTTCACATAGAGAATGTTGTCAGTGTTATGCTTTCCATCAAATGAAGTAGATCCTTTTCCACAAATCTTACCAGCTGCATTATCTCTAAACCTAACCAGTCCTCCATCATATTTTTCCAAACTTACAAACTTACTTTTTTCACTGGTCATGTGATGTGAGCATCCACTATCAATAATCCATTCGTCCTTATCTTTCTCAACCTAAATAGCTAAATTACTTTCTTCCACTAGTTTTTCTTCCTTCTCACAACTAGCAGGATTAGTAGACATAGGTTCTTTAATAGCAATAAACAAGCATTCATTTACACTAGTACTAGCATCATTAGATTCATCATCCATCACACCTTCATCATCAAAATATCTAACATAGTAGCATTTCTTTGGAGCTCTAGGCCTATTCTCAAATCTTTTTATATTCCTTTCAATTCTTTCAGAACATCTGGAAGCATAATGACCTACTTTACCACATGAGAAACATTTGAAAGGTAATTTGCCTTTGAACTTAACAGAACCTCTTTGCAGTCTGTCAACAAAGTTGGCTTCAATTTCATCAAGCTCATCATTAGTTTCTACCTTGTACTTTTCTGCTCTGGAGATCTTTTCTGAAGTACTGACTTTGAAAGTAGTTTCTACGTTTGGCAGAGCATCACCAAATTCTCTCATTTCAAAAGCAATAATCTTACCAAGAAACTAATCCTTATTAATCTTTTTCATAGTCATTATTTCTTCAATTGTAGCTACCTTGTGTGCATAGGATTTAGGTAATGACCTAAGAATTTTCATCACAACTTCAATTTCATCAACAGTTCCTCCCATACCTTTGATTCTAGTAATAAGTTCATCTACCTTTTGCATGAAGGATGTTATGTTTTCATCTTATCCCATTTTAAGACCTTCATATTTGGATTTCAGTCCCTGCAATTTGGCACTCTTTATAGAATCATCTCCTTCATATAGATTACTCAGCTTATCCCAGACTTCTTTAGCATACTCATAATCCATGACTTTTATTAAATCAGAGTTAGTCAATGCACTCAACAAAGCATCTCTAGCTTTTATATTTACCTCATATTCTTTGACTTCATCTTTAGTTGTCAAACCATTCTCTGGCATGGTATATTCAATCTGTGTTGCTTGCCATACTTTATAACCAATGCAAAGTAGATGGCTTTTCATGCAACTCTTCCAAGTTACATAACTTGTCCCATCAAATTGCGGAGCCTCCTTCTTGTAAGATATCCTAGATCTACCTCAAGTTGTTAAGCTTACCAACGAGGAACCTCGCTCTGATACCAATTGTTAAAATACATTGAATAATTGAGAAGGGGGGGTGAATCAGTTGTCACTAAAACTTAGCTTCATATGAAAATCAAACCATCAACAACTTAATTGCTTATAATCAGACTTAACCATGAAAGCATGAAACCATAAGCTTAATCATAAACACACATCCAACATAATAGGCACCAAATTTTTTATGAGGAAAACCCTAAAAGGGAAAAACCACGGTGGGTGTTAGCCCACAGAAATATATGAGTTATAACAATACCAAAAAATAGTGGCTCACTACCAAAGTGGTGAACTGATTAAGTAGCATCTACTCCATGCTAGGATTCAGTTCCATTGAAGCACAATATAACTTGTCTGCTCTGCTCTTTCACACCTTCCCACTTATCTCTTCATATTCACACACACACACACCCTTTTCATAACTCTATTACATGCTTTTATACAATTCGTCAACCTTGGAATGTATATCAAGGTCGGCATTACATTCATCAACCATTGGAATATTCTCCAAGGTTGGCATTACAAAACATACACAGAAATAGGTCTAGACCTATTACAAAATTTAGCTAAGGAAAGATGTAGAGAAGTATGATGAACATACCATGCCTTAGCTAGTACTCAAATGCAATCCTTCACGCCACAACACGCTTCTACAATCTTCAATGCATCTCTGCAAATAGTGAAAACAACCAAGTCAGCTAAGACTGGAGTTAACACTAGGTTTTCTAAGAACATTCTTCTTTCACGATCCATACTTCTCTTTACGGACCAATCCAAAGGTAGGAACATGATCAGGAGACATCCATAAGCACATTGTAATCACCAGGAACAACAGCACAATCTCTAACCACTTTGTCAAGACAATTCTTCAAACTAGAGCACAAGAACAACACTGTCAGCTACTGTCATAAAGAAAGGATAGCTTATGGATCGCCAAATCATGAACCATTGGAGTTGAAGGCACTTAACATTATCTCAGACTTATCTCTAGAATTGCAGATCAAAATACTTCATTGCAGAGGAATGCGGAGCATAACACTTTCTCCCTGTCTTTGCCAAACATATAGAAAAATCTATTTTCACTCTGGTGAACATAACTCACTCAATTCTTCATATCAAAGGCTCAAAATTGAAACATAGCATCTTCAGATGGACTTCTAAATAAATTCCAATCCATAGACAAAGATATTCTATAGAAAATGTGGAGCATTCTTCTGGACTGTTCTTCTATATGCAATACATTGTTTCCATTGCAACTCACTGTTTCTACCAGAGAAGCTAATTTTCTCAATATCCTCAACATCAAGATTAATTACATAAGTAAATACAAAGCATCTTACTCATTACAAGCAAACAATAAGATAGGAGCATAGTTGACGTGCCAATGACAACACATATATGTTGACATCAATGACAACACCGATTAGGCACATACTTGCAACACATAAATCATCCTCTATGTAAAATGGTCTTTTAATGGATATTTCCAAGGGGCAAAGATTCATATGACACACATCTTGATCCTATTTAGATATGCCCACACACTCATGAATTTTATGGATTTTATATTTAGTATCTATACAAGTGTCAAGATTTTACAACATAGTATACGAGTTTTTATGCTATGTTCGTGTTCTTTTCATTCCTTTCACTTGATCTTGTCACTTGGGGGGGAAAGATATTGTTTCTTCTTGTAGGTGCTACATGCTTACTTATTAGGGGAAAATGTACGGGGGCTCCTCCCACATGGACCACAAAAAGATAAGTAGACTTTTAGGATGATTTATATACTCAGCCTCACACTTTCATATTTATGCTCAGTAGATTCACACTCAATTTCTCAAAACTATATTTACAAATTTACATGATAACACTCTATTTTAGTCACAATGTTTTCTCTCTCCTTCATAAGTTTATGTGAACTCCATTATAATACACACAAGTCAAGGGGTTATATTATCTATTAATCCTATTTTTAATTTATGTTGTCTCATAGGTGATATAGGTTTACTTCAATGCTAGCTCAAACTTCTTGGATCTAGAAAAATGATATCCTTTTTACTATAGCTTATTTTTTCTGTGTTTCTACTTTGGTGTATATGCATGCATAGTTTTTTGCAAACACCAAAGTGGGGGAAAATGTAGAGAAAAAAGTGCAAACCCTAACACTTTTCTACTCTTTTTATGCCACATTGGGTACATGACTTTAGTACATGTTTCTAGCACAAGTTTAGTCTAGTTTGGTACATGCACTAACTCAAAACCCACTTTGGCACTTGCTATTCCGTAGTACTGTTACCTAATTTAGCTTCCAGCTCAATCAGGTAGAGCTAAGATAATTTATTTGCAAAATAAAGATAAAAGGTACACATTCAATTCTGCTAAGTTCTATTCATATGCACAGAAGTATTATCAGATAAATTGTAGTTCATTATGCAAATGTATACAAGAGAAAGATTGCACAAATTCTGCATAAATGCTGTCTTTTATTGATAATCATAAATGTATGGTGTTCCAGACAAGCCATGGGAATAACTATTTCAATACAATATAAGAATAAACTATACATTTGAACAAAATAGAAAAGAAAAAGCATATGGAAAGAATAGGGATCCATCATTGCCTGAATGATGAACCCCAAGTTGAACTGCTGCATCCTTGCTTCAGTCCCTCTCGCTTGGTTGCTCCAAAAGTTGACCTGCTACTACTTGAAATGCCTGCAAGGGATGAGAAAAGTTGTGTTAGAGATTGAGACCCATATTCCTTGCATATACTATGTCAACAAATATATAGTTTATTCTCCTAAGGCATTGAAATAGTTTTGCAACATCACGGATATCAGGAAAAGCAGAGGAGTAACATCAATCATCATGAACATCACTGGAAGATTTTGGCTTCATTGTTTTACCTAACATGTTTGTTCACTATGTAGGTATAGGTGAAATTTTCATTCTTGGATTGTTTGATTTTTGACATCATAGCATGCAGAGTAAAATGGGCTCCCACAAGGGTTGAGCCCAACATGCTGCCCTCTTGGCTTTTTGAGAGGGATAAGAGTGTAAATTCACCACACTTATTTACAATGAGCAAGTACTCATCACTCATGCTAGTGAGTTGATGGTTTTACTGTCATAAAAGACAAATACTTAATGAAACCATAATAATCAAGGAGCAACATGTTAAGGCAGAAGTGATCTCAATTGGTATGAGGTTGAACAACAATGATAGGGCAACCCTTATAATGAAAAGGAGGGTAGAGAAATGAAAGGACAAGGGTCACAATCAGAAGCAAATATTGCCATGTCAACAAAGATGATAGTTACCATTGTCATGACATAGATGAGGAAGATAGCATGCATGGTAAAAAGTCACAGATCTCCAGAGCTAGAATCTTCAACAAATGATAGTCCATGTATCAAAGAGAGGGTCCAGTCATCAATCATAGAGCTACATAGGAGTTTTAGATGACTAAAATAGTCATAAAATGACAGCAGCAAAGGGATATTTAGGATAGTCATTATATCCTCAAGGTGATTCTATGATAGACTTACCAATAAGTAACCATCAAAGACTGAGAGAAGACAATGCCTTGGCAAATGTGGGAGAATAATCATTATGGGACTATCATGGATAGCAGACCTCAAAGGAATGCATAAAAAAAGAGCTTGAGCTGTCATATTGTTATCATATTGCTGTCAAGAATTAAAAGAATAGAGAGGTCAATGAACATTAAAAGCTATCAACAAAACTGTTATAAAGGAACAACATGGACAATAAAAGAAACATTGCAAACTGTGAATGACTAGTAAAGGATTGTCAATATTCTTAGAAGTCATCAAGCAATAGTCTATCATGAGAATGACTGTAAGGAGAGAGCAACAAACAGTCCTAAGAGTAGTCATACAAGATTAGCTTAGCTATAACAAAGTAGTGTGCATGAGAGGAAGGACTGCAGAAGGGTCATTTTTCTAAGTTTTGGTCTCTATAATAGACTTGACATGGAACAAAGAGTATTAGGTTTTGAGGTTAGTGAGCATAGATCAATGGATAGGAGAGAAAGAGATATTGAAGGGAGTCATAATGACTGTGACAGTGAGAAGCATGCATGAAAGAAAGTTAGGCAAAAGATGATAGAAGATGTAGTCACGGGAGTCAAAGCATGCCTGATATAGAGATTAGAATGTAAAGAGGACTGCCAAAAGGTAAGAGGATTGCAAATAACCATGGCAATGCTAATGGAAGATAACAACTATCACTATGTGAACAAGACACCTAACAACAAAGAGTAAAGAACAATCAAGTAAAAGGAAAAGCAACATCATACAATAGACAATGAGGAGAAGGCAATTAGGACATGAGGAATAGTCATAATGGAAGGCATGAAGAACATCAGGAGCTCCAAAAAAAAAGGTTTGTGTTAAGCATTGATAGTGGGTATGTACAAAGAGCAAAGAAGACTTTCATATAGCATCAATAGGTCTATTCACTAAGGTTTGTTTTTACACTCATTCACAAGGATTAGCTGATACAAAGGGTATACAAAGCCTGTGTAAAACTATTAAGAAGGCCTACTCAGTTAAGGTAGACTAGTGGATGGCAACATAGCCATACAACCTATGGAAAATGAGGAGGACCAAGTGAAACATGGCAGGCCTTTTGTGAAGGTAGAATCATAGATTTTGAAACAACATAATGCATTTGCATATAGAACCTAGGGCCAAGCCATGAACAGAATGAAAAACAAAGGACAGTCTTAGTAAGAACTACAAACAAAGGTTCATAGGAGACTATAGAGTTTGGAGACACTATTTTCATCAAGACAGAAGTGTAGAAGCATTAAGAAGACATCATGCATTTTGAAGGAGACAACATGTTAAAAGGAACAACAGACATAGGAGAGGCATGCAGATACAAACCAGTGTAAAGGTTAAGCTTGTTAGATCTTATTTAAGGTCATGCAACATTGAAAAAGTTTCCAAGTTTAAACAGGTCTTGAAGATTATGTAGATTCAAGTTTAAGAGGTCTGCATATCAAAGGTCATAATAGGCCTATCAAACATTTAGTGATCTTGTCAAGACATTATGGAGCCTATCCAATATGTGTACATTCAATCTAAGACTACATGACACCATTAGAAACTAATGCAAAAGTATTAAAGAAGCTAATGTAGGGTATCAGGAACTCCTTCTCAGGGGTGTGACAATAGTGTTAAAGTCTGTATGGAATGAGTAAGAGATTTGCGAGAGGTCTCCGATCATTTTCTCATGGAAAATGCATGATGGTAAGAGAGCATAGAGGTTTATAAACCTTGCAAGGTGTTCAAGAGTTTGCTTGCATTCATTCAAGATTTTGTAAATGATCTAAGTCCTTTATCAAGCCCTGTATAAGTTTTCTTAACTTTGCCCAAGGAACTCTAAAGGCCTAGACAAGAGTTATGTGAGTTCATGGTAGATCTCTTTTAAGGTCATTCAGGAGATGAAACACAATTAGCTTATCCCATACAGTCATATACAAACTCATAAAATGTTTAAGCTTGTGAAGTATTTAGAGATCTTAATAACCCCACAGAATGTGAATAGAAGCTATTAGGGTCTACATAATCTTTTCATGTTCTATGTTAACCTAGGGTATGAGATGAGATGAAACCCTATAAGCCTCAAGAGCTTATAAAGGCTTCTACAAGCCTGCATGGATTATACACAAATATGAGATGGTAATATAAGAGTTAAATCCACACATTTGCAACAAAATGTAGTTGTGATCATTTTTTAGAAAATAAAAACAAATATGCATAGAGTCACAATGATGACAAAAGGAGCTTGAAACAACATATTTCCCACAGAAAATGAAAAGAAATGCAGATTTTATATTGACAAAGAGCTTACCCAAGCGATTTTCTTTGCATAGAATCTGTTTGAAAACCTTCATATGCAATCTCCACAAGCCTCAACACCATGTGAAACCATTGATGGTGGCAGAGCAAGTTTTCTAGAAGGTTGTGATGCAAAATGAAGTATGATCAATGTGTCTGCTCATGTTTTGTGTTAGTGTTTCAACCCTAACTTTGGCCGACAAACCTAAAAGCATTTTTGCCTTTTCTTTAAAAAAATTGCAATGTATTTTTAATTTCCCTTTGTGTTATGTATTATGCTAAGTGCCTAAGGGTTCCCTTTAAGACTTATGAATTTTTGCATTGACTCCCAGCTTGGTCGAGTTATGATGTCTTTATTTTTTTCACCAAAAGTATAGTGTAAAACATGTTTGAAATGGTAGTTTATTAACCATTTTAATTAATGTTATTTATTGTGCAAAAAGGAGATAGGAGCATGTGTCTTCTAGTTTGAGTCAAAGGGGGATATTATTGAGGTTTGGTGAGTTATGCCAAGCATATAGGGGAAGTTAGAGGAAGTTGACAAACATGTGGAGGGAATATAGGAGTGTATTTGACTTGGTTTTGGAGGGAAATGTGAGCATCTAGGAGCAGTTTCTGATGCCTTTATGATAAGTAAGGTCAAGGCTTGACCTTTTCTTCATTCATAAGCCTTTTTGGAGTTGTTTAAGGGGCTAAAAAATAGGTTTTATTGTGGTGCACGACCAAGGGGGTTTGTAGTCCCTTTTTTTGTGCAACTACTTGGAAAGCATATAGTAACTTCAATTCTCATTTTGGAGTTAGTTCTTTTCATTCTCAAGTAGGTATTGTAACTCATTTTTGGCGTTATTTTTAGCAAGAGATAGCATTGTAACTCATTTTTACAGACATTTACAATAGTGTAACACCTTTTTCAAATCAATAAGGTTAAGCAATTTTACCTTCTTAGAATATATTTTATTGTGTGAGGTTGAATGATTGATGCAATTTTCTTGTGATACATGTGATCCTTGTTATTGTGTCTCATTGTCAGCACCTTTAGGTAGAAGATATATGTAGGATTGCAGGTTATAGGTTGGGTTGGTGATAAAAATAATTTAAAGTTGTGAAGAGAATACATTTTCCTTCTAGAATTGTGAGTGTCAAAGCCTTCCTATGAAACATTAATTCAAGAGCACATGAACCTCTGAGTTGTGTATATCAAAATCTTGTTGTTTGTTTAATTGTGTGTGCAAGAGTAGCTGTGTAGGTCTCAAAATAACATTTTGGTGCATCACCTTAGGAGATAGCTTCATTTTTATGTTTCTTGCTTACCCCTTTCCCTTGCAAAACATTAGAATAGTTTTTAGCTGAACACCATAAGAGCCAGCTTACTCTGGAGGTCCTTTTCTACTTTAGGTGACCCACAACCTTAGAAAGTTTTGCATGTTTCACCAATATGCTAAGTTTTGGAACTTAGTAGGGGTGCGCTATTGAGTGATAATATTTTTTGGCACGCCTGGTGGGACTGTTTGGACTATTTTATTCTATAAATTTTCCACACATTGTGATATTTGGTGTGTATATCAGTGATTTCTGCCTTTGGAGGCAAGAAAACAACACACCTTGTGACTCTGTAGAGATTATCTACTAGTTTCAGCAGTTCAAGTGCTGGTATGATTCAAGTTTTTCATCAAGAAAATGTACTTTATTATGATTTTCTGGCTTTTTGTATGAATAGGCATGTCTATGTTTCATGGGAATATGCCTTATCATCCTCCATTTCATGAGAATGTTGTTCATACTTCTTCTTATCAGCCATATCAAAGTAGCCATACTACTGGTTTTATCCAAAATAGCCCTGTAATTGCAAGTAACCAGCAGATTCAACATGTTTACCACCCACCCACCCTTGCTCAGATTTCATTTTAGTCCATGTATGCTCAAAATCACCCTCAAGAAAATAACTTTATACCAAACCAACATGCTTATCACCATAGTCAATCTCAAAATTTGGACAATTTAGGGAAAAGTGATATCAAAAACATATTGTTGGATTGGACTCGGCAACTGGGTGAGATCAAGTGGCAACAACAGTTTGAGTTGTAGTAGGAGGAGTTGGCTTACCAGGCTATCCAGTATCAACAAGAGCTGGAAATGCAAAAAATCAATATGAGGAGAAGCTTGCACAGGAAGATCTTGCAAAAGAGGAGCAAAAGAGGCTTTTGTTGGCTACACTTCAAAGGTTGGAAACTCAATCAGCTATTTCCTTTCTAAATCCATTTTTTGAAGAAGAGGTTTCCAAGTTCAAAGTACCAAGCTTCAAGCAAGGTGAGTTTCCTAAGTCTCCTAAATTGAATAATCCAAGTTTTAAAGGGCCTCATCCATTGAAAGAACCTATACTTAAACAAGAAGAACCTATATGCCTTCAAGAGACTAAGCCAATTCCTCAAGTTTCCTTGTCAAATCAGCCTTCCTATCCTTCTACTATCTGTCTTTGTCCAGGTGGACCTATTGTTTACCAAGAGAGTTGGCCTAATGAGCAAACAAATGAGTTTTGTGAGGTAGAATGAGAAAGAGTTTTTACTGTTACTTCACTTGCACATGATAAGGAAAATGAAAAATTAGGCCTGTTGCAAATTAATTATGAGAAAAATCAGTTAGGACAATAGGGTATTAAACAAAAGATAAGTGTTGAACATGAGATGCTAACAAATTGTTTGGATGAACTTCCTAGTTTTGTTGAACAAAGTGAGGATAAACAAGAAATTTTGCTACAAAATGGTGAAATAATGACTGATTTATTCAATGAACTTCCTTGTTTTATTGATGATTATGAAAAGAGTATACGGGTTGCAATGTCATCATGAGTTTTGGAGCAGGTAGAGGATGAGCATGAGCATGAGAAGATGCTGGTTTATGAAGAGGCACATGAAAATAGCTTTATTTTACAAAATATGGAAGAAGTTGATTCACACAAGGTTGCTGATCAAATTGAACATGAATTCAAAATCAGTCCTGCTATACAGAAAAGTAAGGAGGAGGTTGAAGAGGACATGTTTTGGGATGATCTAGAGGAGTTTTGTGCTAACCTTGATGTCAAGCTAGCTCTGAAAAATGAAAAATGCTATAAACATGAGAAAGGCAAAGAGGAACCTAGTTTCTCAAGAGAGCTACAACAAGAGTTTGATAAGTCTAATCAACTGGTTATTAAGGAGGTTAGTCATAAGTATGGGGTTAAGACAACTTGTTTTGACTTCATTTCAAGAGGCTGCCCCATTAGAGACCTTGTCAAAGTAGAGCTCCAATCTCAAGAGTACCAACCAATGCATTTTCTATCACTTATTCGCTATGATCACACATCAATGGAGGTGCAAGAGGAGGTATGTGAGCTATTTTTCAAGAGAGAAGAGGAACCTATCAACATGAGTATATATATGTGTTGCTTCTTGTACTTTCTTGTTGCTACCATATAGGACAAATACATAAAAATGTTAAGAAGAGGTAGCTATTTTTCCCTACCAGTCAATGGTTTTATTTAGATTGCTTTAGGTTTGGGTAGTTAGGGTAGAGTAGGTTAGTTGTTCCTTTCCTCTAAGTGTTGGTGTGCACAGTTAGTCTGTTAGCTCTAAGTTTTGGTAGATGGAATAAGATTTGAAGGTGTTATACACTATTTTGGATGAGTTACAACAATATGCAAGACAATTTCTCAAGTCTTGTTGAGTTCCTTTTTGACTCCATGCCTAATGGATAAGTTCAGGCAACTGGTCAAGATGTTTAGCATGCAAACATATAGCAGATGTCACCAAAAATGTTACCTAATTTAGCTTTCAGTTCAATCAGGTAGAGCTGAGATAGTTTGTTTGCAAAATAAAGATAAAAGGTACACATTCAATTCTGCTAAGTTCTATTCATATGCACATAAGTATTAATAGATAAATCACAGTTCATTATGCAAATGTATACAAGAGAAAGATTGCACAAATTTTGCATAAATGCTATCTTTTATTGATAATCATAAATGTATGGTGTCCCACACAAGCCATGGAAATAACTATTTCAATACAATATAAGAATAAACTATACATTTGAAGACAATAGAAAAGAAAAAGCATATGGAAAGAATAGGGATCCGTCATTGCCTGAATGATGAATCCCAAGTTGAACTGCTGCATCCTTGCTTCGGTCCCTCTCAATTGGTTTCTCCAAAAGTTGATCTACTGCTTCTTGAAATGTTGTAAGGGATGATAAAAGTTGTGTTAGAGCTTGGGACCCATATTCCTTACATATACTATGTCAACAAATATATAACTTATTCTCCTCAGGCATTGAAACAATTTTGCAACATCACAAATATCAGGAAAAACAAAGGAGTATCATCAATCATCATGAACATCATTGGAAGCTTTTGGCTTCATTGTTTTATCTAATATGTTTATTCACTGTGCAGGTATAGGGGAAATTTTCATTTCTAGATTGTTTCATTTTTGACATCATAGCATGTGGAGTAAAATGGGTTCCCACAAGGGTTGAGCCAAGCATGCTGCCCTCTTGGCTTTTTGAGAGGGATAAGAGTGTAAATTAAACACACTTATTTACAATGAGCAAGTACTCATCACTCATGGTAGTGAGTTGATGGTTTCACTATCATAAATGACAAATACTTACTCTATGAAACCATAATAATCAAGAAGCAACATGTTAAGGCAGCAGTGATTTCAATTGAGGTTGAACAACAATGACATGGCAAACCTTGTAATGAAAAGGAGGGTAGAGATATGAAAGGACAAGGGTCACAATCACAAGCAGATATTGCCAAATCAATAAAGATGACAGTTACCATTGTCATGGCAGAGATGAGGAACATAGCATGCATGGTAAAAAGTCACAGATCTCTAGAGCTAGAATCTTCAACAAATGATAGTCCATCTATCAAAGAGAGGACAATCATTAGTCATAGAGCTACACAGGAGTTTTAGATGATTGAAATAGTCATAAAATGACAACAACAAAGGGATATTTAGGAAAATCATTATATCCTCAAGGTGATTCTATGATAGAGTTACCAATAAGTAGCCATCAAAGATTGGGAGAAGACAATGCCTTGGCAAATGTGGGAGAACAGTCATTATGGGACTGCCATGGACAATAGACCTCAAAGGAATGCATAGGAAAAGAGATTGAGCTGTCATATTGTTATCATATTGTTGTCAAGAATTAAAAGAATAGAGAGGTCA
The DNA here is from genome assembly GCA_027924645.1 of Cunninghamia lanceolata. Taxonomy (NCBI): domain Eukaryota; kingdom Viridiplantae; phylum Streptophyta; class Pinopsida; order Cupressales; family Cupressaceae; genus Cunninghamia; species Cunninghamia lanceolata. Next base: position 6,094,834 of record BSBN01000763.1, on the reverse strand, counting down.
GTGAACATTAAAAGCTATCAACAAAACTATTATAAAGGAACAAGATGGACAGTAAAAAGAACATTGCAAACTGTGAATGACTAGTAGAGGATTGTCAATATTCTTAGAAGTCATCAAGCAGTAGTCTATCATGAGAATGACTTTAAGAAGAGAGCAGAAAATAGTCCTAAGAGAAGTCATACAATATTAGCTTAGCCATAACAAAGTAGTATGCATAAGAGGAAGGCCTACAAAAGGGTCATTTTTTTGAGTTTTGGTCTCTATAACATACTTGACATAGAACAAAGAATATTATGTTTTGAGGTTAGTGAGAAAAGATCAATGGACAGGAGAGAAAGAGATAGTGAAGGCAATCATAATGACTATGATAGTGAACAGCTTGCAAGAAAGATTGGTGCAATCACGGTAGGAGGGTTCACAGAGTGAACTGTCCAGGCCGTGCATCAAGAGTAAACACAATGGAAACAACTCAAAGATATGAAACAAAATACAAATTCAGTCATTTAGTATAGAATAGAATTCAAATACAATCTAGCCAGCATCATGCGGGCTTGCAACTAGGGCTCAAAGGCCTGATTACAGAATTATAGAATATGCACAAGATATAGTGTTGAAGTCCCCTCGCAAAGGAGCCAAACTATCTATCTTCTAAATCATGAGAATTATGCTAACTGCTTTCTTAGGGATCTATTACATCTCTATATATCATCTTTGGTACAAAAGATTCCTCTGCATTGGACAAGGAAGGTCACAAACTCTGATGAAGAGCTGTAACGTGTGTACACGGATAGGTCGGACCTAATCATGTAGAACACCTTTGCAAATGAATGGAATGATGTACAGATCTTTGGGAAGGTTTGCCATGTACCAAAGATCATTGAATGATGTATCATTAAGATCCACAAGTTGAGGAATGCTTTGCAAGTCTTCTCCTTTAACTGATTATCAGAGACTGTAAGGATGCTCTGTTCTGAGAAAACAACTAATCTTCTAATAGCGATAACTTTCTGGTACTTAATCCAAATGTTCTAAATTCTGGATATGATGTAGATGAATGAATCTAGATGCTAAGTCCAGCTCCACAAGATGTGAAATGCAACTGTGACAGAATGCAGACCAAAATACAAAAACTGCTAGTGATTGAACTGCCTGAACTGAACTGGAAAATGAAAGGAAACAAAATGAACTACAAACAAACTAAAATGCAAATGTTTTTGGTTGATGCAAGATTGCTCTTGAACTAGGGATGCTCCTACATCAAAGACAGTCAGGCAAAAGATGATAGATGTATTCACGAGAGTCAAAGCATGCCTGATACAGAGATTAGAATCTCAAGAGGACTATCAAAAGGTAAGAGGATTGCAAATAACTATGGTAATTCTAATGGAAGACAACAATTATCATAATGTGAATAAGTCACCTAACAACAAAGAGTAAAGAACAATCAAGTAAAAGGAAAAGAAACAGCACACAATAGACAATGAGGAGTAGGCAGTCAGAGTATGAGGAATAGTCATAATGGCAGGCATGAAGAACATTAGGAGCTCTAAAAAAAAAGGTTTGTGTTAAGCATTGATAGTGGGTATGTACAAAGAGCAAAGAAGACTTTCATATAGCATCAATAGGTCTGTTCACTAGGGTTTGTTTTTACACTCATTCACAAGGCTTAGCTAATACAAAGGGTATACAAAGCCTGTGTAAAACTATTAAGAAGGCCTACTTAATTAAGGCAGACTAGTGGATCGCGACATAGTCCTACAACCTATGGAAAATGAGGAGGACCAAGTGAAACATGGCCTAAGTTTTGTGAAGGCAGAATCACAGATTTTGAAGGTACAAAATGCATTTACATATAAAACCTAGGGCTGATCCATGAACAAAATGAAAAACAAAGGAGAGTCTCAGTAAGAACTACAGACAAAAGTTCATAGGAGACTACAGAGTTTGGAGACACTATTTTCATCAAAACAACAGTGTATAAGCATTAAGAAGACATCATGCATTTTGAAGGAGACAACATGTTAAAAGGAACAACAGACATAGGAGAGCCATGTAGATGCAAACTAGTGTAAAGTTCAGGTTTGTTAGATATTATTTAAGGTCATGCAACATTGAACAAGTTTCCAAGTTTAAACAAGTCTTGAAGATCTTGTAAATTCAAGTTTAAGAGGTCTGCATATCAAAGCTTTTTAGTGATCTTGTCAAGACATTATGGAGCCTATCCAATGTGCGTACATTCAATCTAAGACTACATGACACCATTAGAAACTAATGCAAAAGTATCAAAGAAGCTAATGCAAAGTATCAGGAACTCCTTCTTAGGGGTGTGATAATAGTGTTAAAGTCTGTATGGAACCAGTAAGAGATTTGCGAGAGGTCTATGATAATTTTCTCATGGAAAATGCATGATGGTAAGGGAGTATAGAGGTTTATAAACCTTGCAAGGTGTTCAAGAGTTTGCTTGTAGTCGTTCAAGGTTTCATAAATGATCTAATTCCTTTATCAAGACCTGTATAAGTTTTCTTAACTTTGCCCAAGGAACTATAAAGGCCTAGTTGGGATTTATGTGAGTTTAGTGGTAGATCACTTTTAAGGTCATTCAAGAGATGAAAGACAATTAGCTTATCCCATATAGTCATATACAAACTCATAAAATGTTGAAGCCTGTGAAGTATTCAAAGATCTTAATAACCCCACAGAATGTGAATAGAATATGTTAGGGTCTACATAATCTTTTCATGTTCTCTATTAACCTAGGGTATGAGATGAGATGAAACCCTATAAGCCTCAAGAGCTTATAAAGCCTTATATATGCCTGCATGGATTATACACAAATATGAGATGGTAATATAAGAGTTGAACCCACAAATTTGCAACAAAATGTAGCTGTGATCATTTTCAGAAAATAAAAACAAATATGCATAGAGTCACAACCATGACAAAAGGAGCTTGAAACAACATATTTCCCACAGAAAATGAAAAGAAATGCAGATTTCATATGGACACAGAGCTTACCCAATCTCGGCTTTGATTTTATTTGCATAGAATCTATTTGAAAACCTTCAGATGTGACCTCCACAAGCCTTGAAACACCATGTTAAACCCTTAATGGCGGCATAGCAAGTTTTCCAGAAGGTTGTGATGTAAAATGAAGTATGATCAATATGTTTGCCCATGTTTTGTGTTAGGGTTTCAACCCTAACTTTGGCTGACAAATCAAAAAGCATTTTTGCCTTTTCTTTAAAACATTAGGAATGCATTTTTAATTTCCCTCTGTGTTATGTATTATGCTAAGTGCCTAAGGGTTCCCTTTAGGACTTTATGAATTTTTGCATTGACTCCCAGCTTGGTCGAGTCATGATGTCTTTATTTTTTGCACCAAAAGTATAATGTAAAACATGTTTGAAATGGTAGTTTATGAACCATTTTAATTAGTGTTATTTATTGTGCAAAAAGGAGATAGGAACATGTGTCTTCTAGTTTGAGTCAAAGGGGGATATTATTGAGGTTTGGTGAGTTATGCCAAGCATATAGGGGAAGTTAGAGGAAGTTGAAAAACATGTGGATGGAATATAGGAGTGGTTTTGATTTGGTTTTGGAGGGAAATGAGAGCATCTAGGAGTAGTTTCTGATGCCTTTATGATAGGTAAGGTCAAGGCTTGACCTTTTCTTCATTCATAAGCCTTTTTGGAGTTGTTTAAGGGGCTAAAAAATAGGCTTTATTGTGGTGCACGATCAAGGGGGTTTGTAGTCCCTATTTTTGTGCAACTACTTGGAAAGCATATAGTAACTTCAATTCTCATTTTGGAGTTAGTTCTTTTCATTCTCAAGAAGGTATTGTAACTCATTTTTGGAGTTCTTTCAGCAGGAGATAGCATTGTAACTCATTTTTGTAGACATTTACAATAGTGTAACACCTTTTTTCAAATCAATAAGGTTAAGCAATTTTATCTTCTCAGAATCTATTTTATTGTGTGAGGTTGAATGATTGATGCAATTTTCTTGTGATACATGTGATCCTTGTTATTGTGTCTCATTATTAGCACCTTTAGGCAGAAGATATATGTAGGATTGCAGGTTGTAGGTTGGGTTGGTGATTAAAACAATTCAAAGTTGTGAATAGAATACATTTTCCTTCTAGAATTATGAGTGTCAAAGCCTTCCTATGAAACATTAATGCAAGAGCACATGAACCTCTAAGTTGTGTATATCAAAATCTTGTTAGCTATGCAAGTCTCAAAATAACATTTTGGTGCATCACCTTAGGAGATAGCTTCATTTTTGTGTTTCTCTCTTACCCCTTTCCCTTGCAAAACATTAGAATAGTTTTTAGGTGAACACCATAAGAGCCATCTTACTTTCGAGTTCCTTTTCTGCTTTAGGTGACCTACAGTCTTAGAAAAATTCCCATGTTTCACCAATATGCTAAGTTCTGCAACTTAGCAAGGGCACACTATTGAGTGATAACAAGTACACTGCTTTAAGAAAACCTCTCACACACAACTCAAAAAACTCATTGTCACAAATTAGATCATATTGGAAATTTTATTCCTTGGACAATAAATTATGGCTATGATCTTGTCCATCTTTTTCAAATTTCAAATTATCTACATTTAATGTCCAACAATTTAAAACATTATTGTTTCTAGTTGGTAGGCATTCTAAAAAGATTTAATTTGGTATCTAGGACATATATTTCAAAGAGTCATCCCTAGATCATTTCAAACATCATCACATCATCAATCACATTGAAAGGACAAAACATTTACACATCTATCTTTGATATTTTTTTGGTTCATAGGGAACTCTCTGCCATATATCTACATCATATTGAACTCCATTATCACTCTTTAACATTTTATTATTGACTTGTTCTTGTAGCTTGACTAAGGTACAAGGGAGTCTTGAACTTCAACCTTCTATGGAAATATCCAAATTGTACTTAGCATTGACACTATTTTCTTTGCCTCGGAAATCATTTAAAGAACATGTTGTGTGGGTACCAAAGATCTCATTGGGCTAAGGACCAAATTGTAGAAATTAGGATGGAATCACTTCCCTAGACAAGATCTTTGGTGTGATTGGATCCTAGATGCTCATCTCCTCTACTTTCACTTGTCTCTACTCTCTAGTCCAAATCCAATTTTAAATCTTAGATCTCATCCTCTTTCACAGAATGCAATAGATATATTTTACATCACAAGATATAGTAAATGCAAAAGCTCCCTCATTTCAATTAAGCACATGTTAAGTTTCAATCTTGATTAATTGATATTAGTCCATTTATCATACTCAACTCTTTTATGTTAATTAAATATGTGATTTACATAATAATCATTCATTTATGCTTAAGTTAACATAAAAATTAAATGGGCTAATATGTGTTCTTCTTCAATAATTTGTATTTATTATAATATTATATGGATAAATTTACAAATATATATTTATATAAAATGTAATACAAAATTATTATATATAGTTTGTGTATACATTTTTAAATGGGAAATGCAATTTCTCTTATATAAATCTTAGGGTAAATAAATAAATAATACAATAAAAGATAGAGTCCATGATAATTGGATAAGATTAAATGCACATAAATTAAATAATAAAAATAATGTTATTTAGTTGGAATTTTGATTTAGAAAAGTTGTGATAGTTGTTAGGGAGTGATTTATCTAGTTGTAAAAAATTAGTAAAGCTCAAATGAATGCTCTAGAACTAGTGAAGTTCTTGTATGTCATTGTGAGTCACTTTTATGATTGTAAGTCACTTTTGTAATTGGGAGATCAATTGGGTACTTATGAATTCAACATGTGCAAGTGTGCATTTGATTTAGATGTGCAAAGTAATCTTTGTAAATTCTTGAATGTTTGCCTTTAGTAGACCATGAACTTTTGTGCTTGTTTCCTTATAAAAAATAGAGTTTGCATGTGATAGTTATAGTACCCCTCTATGTCAAACCCCATAAGGCTACTAGTCAACAACCTTGAAAATGATTCAAGACATCAATCAAAGATACAAGATGTAAATAGGTAATGTAGTAATAAAGGCTTTGATTATTCAATGAATGTATCTTGAATACTCTTTGCTGATCATTCTAGAATTATTAAAATGAAATAGGGTAAACATTTTAAACACAACTCCAAGGGTCACAAAATAATAATAATCAGTTGGGAGGGTTAGGTCAGCCCTAAATTGAGGGTTAGGACAGCCCTAAATTTAAATCTGAAAACTAAAAGTTCACATATCGTTCTATAACTATACATCTAAATTTAGGTTATTTGTGGAACTAATAATAGAAAATGGATGAAGATAATTTTAAATCTAACCTTAGGTCATTTGTGCAACTAATGATAGAAAATGAAGTTAAAGATTAAGACTAATAGATGAAAACATGTAAAAACTCAAATTATGTATCAACTATCAATAAAAAATACAACATTTATATACTTGTCATTGCATAAAAAGATAACCAATTTAAAATAAATAAAAAACTAAAAAAAATTACAAAATATATTATTTTCACCATAGATGGGGCCTCTGGGAGACATCCCATCCCTCTTCTCCTAAGTCTTCTTGTTTGGAAGACAACACTTTGTGAATAGTTGTTCAAAGATGGAAGAAAGGTCTTCCCAAATTGGTTTCTCTACCACAAACCAAGGATAAGAGTGTGAGGGTGCAAAGGATTGTTTCAAGAGTTGTTGAGGATTTATCTTTTTGAACAATTTGGTTTCTTTTGATTTAGTTATTTTGTTCTATTGTTCTTTTTTAACATGATTTGGACCTTGTCAAAAACCCAACTTGCCTTAATAAAAAACACAATATTTTTAAATTAAATAAAAGAGTAATAAATAATAATATGAAATGCTTTAAAATCGAATTAAAAAGTGCTATGACTTTATAATATGGGTCAGGAAAAAGACATTACAGTAAGTATCTCAAAATTTTCTTGAAATGGAGCAGATCCAATTATTTAGGGTTTTGGATAATCCAAAATAAATGATTACACAGACAGCAGTGCATCAGCACCACCAAGCAACAACTGGGTCTGCGCCAGCAAGTACAGTGGATCAATATTCTGCTTTGCTTTTCCTTTAAATATCATTAAAGACCAAAATTGGGTCTACCTTGCATAGCCATTGTATGAATTTTTTGTTTTTGGTGTCAGTCTTTTGGTTTATTTCATTTGGTTCGCTTATGTTGGCCAGATGTAAACATCCACAGTGAATTCAATCCCTCGATTCTCAATCTCCATCGTTCTACTCAGAATTCTGTCTTGCTTATGTTCTCCTGTTTACCTAAACTGATTGAGAATTGTAGTTAAAGTGTCAGTTGTCTGCATAAACAACTGGAAGTTGACTACAATGTGACATTTGAACTCTTCCTGCGTAAGATGCAAAGTGCTCCACGTTAGTGGATGGTTCAAAGCTTTTCAATGTCCCTCTGATTGATTTGAACTGCTGATACACTCAGCGACATGATCAAAACTGAAGGTGGAATTTTACAAGTAAAGGAAGGAATGAAGAGTCTTTGATCAGAATCCTTTCTGCTTTTCTTGATAATATAGAATATGTTCTCACCAAATCCAAGTTTTCAAGAGCATTATACTTAAACATCATTTAGTTCAATGGTCAAACAATCCATAACAATTTTATACCTCCTCTACAGCAAAAAGTGGTAAATATTTGACATTATGTGATGATTTATGAAGATTTAATTGCATAGTTTTTAGTTTCTTTTTTATTAATTTAAAAATTATGTAATTAAATTTTAATAAAATATTATATCTTAATATATTGTAAAAAGTATTACTTATAAATATATATATATATATTAAATTTTAAAATAAAATATATTAAATTACAATTAAATTATTATTATAAATTATGAATATGGAGTTAGAGTGAATACGAAAAACTTATAAAAATTATGTATGTTTGTATTAACATTTGGAAATATATTTTAAAATAAAACACACAAATTTTTATTTTTTTAATTCTTAGTGCCATTAAGAATAAACAAATTAAAATAGCCCTTAGAGGTAGATTGAATAGTCAGGCCATTGAAAAAACGAATGATGGTTAAACAAAGAAATCAGGTGTCTTACATAGAAAAAAACATGAAGGGATATATCTAAGCTACTTAAATAAAGAAGAAGCAATGTAAGTTTTAGTAGATTTCCATAGGAAATTTGGCACTGGTCATGATTCTGGAGTTGCTACAACACATCAAATTCTCAGGGCCCTATACTCATAACAACAAACTACTACACATGTTGGATGGAAGCACAAGCTTTCTAAGAATTGTACTATGAATGTTGTCATTAAGCTCCTTGAGGAATACATTATAATTAGGTTTGGAATACCTATGGGCTTATGATCACAAGGTAATACTCATTTTTCTTCTAATTATTATCCTCAAGACAATGGAGTAGCTAAATCTACTAATAAGAATCTGATTGAAGTTATTAAGAAATTCTTACATAAGAATCTGAGAGATTGGCACACCTAGTTAAAGTTTGCTTTATGGGCTGGTAGAATTAAAATCAAGGCCACTTTAGGCATCTCCCTATCATTTAGTGTATGGTCTTGATTCAGTTTTTGTAGTAAGCCTTAAGATTTTAATTTTGTAATTTATGAAAGATTACTTAGAGGTTGGTGATAAAGTAGAGGCTAGACTGTTAAACCTATTACAATTAGAAGAAAAGAGGGATTCAATTTTAGAAAAATTCACCAAACACCAAGGTGTAGGGGTGATCCCACAATAGTGTCATCAAGAAAACCTATAAAAATGCTGACAAAATGCATAGAGGTTTGGTTGAGGGTCATCAAGAAAACCTACTAGTTAATCTGGAACTTACTAGAAATATAGAAACTGAAACAAACTACACTAACTGACTATACTGTACCGTATGAATGACAGTGTAGGGCATAGACATCCATGCGACGTGCTTTTGTCTGAGGTTGAGACTCGCTCCTCTTAACAACAGTTTCTATTTTCATTATTGTTTTGTGACGAAGTCTCCTTTTTGTGATTTAATCATTCTGCTTTTCAGAAAATTGCAAAAAAACTCTCTATTATTTGGAGACTCAAATTAATTTTGAGAAATTTTAATCTAGTTGCAAATCAACTTTCAATTAAGTGTTGGAAAGGAATTAAGTAAAATCTCTTATTTCTCATCCACAATATCCTAGTGTATTAGTTGAGCATAGCACATAATAAATTCCCATCACATCTCTAACCAAGATATTTTAAAAAATGTATATTGATATATGACTAGATTTTTGTAATTTAATAATGAAGTTATTGGAAATTTATTGCAAGAATAATGAAATCCAATAATTTTTTTGTTTAAATCTAAATAAGTTTATTAGGAAATCCCATAACTCCATTATTGAATTCTAATAATTTCATTAATGGAATCTAATACTATCATGTTAGTGGAACCAATTATAAAAATAATATAATCTAATAATAGCATTAACATAATCCAAAATAGGTATTTATAAAACTGATATCAACCATTACTCAAGGGGGCCATGGAACAAAATAATCTATATCTAATGAAATGGTGGTTGATGATTTTAGTCAAATGAAAATAGATTAATATATTATTTTGATGAAATGGTTGATATATTTTCTGATGATTAATATTTTTTGATGAAAATTCAAATGATACATATAACACACCATATATTGATGCTACACATAAAGCATCACTCATGATAAACATGAAGGAGACATGTACTAAAAAATATTCACTCAAGCATCTAAAGAACAAGGACATGAAAGCCAAGACATAGAATTCAAGTTTCTTCTTTCAAATCATATATCAAACATGTCACCATTGTATAATACTTTTGTTCTTAGAGAAATAATCCATGAACATACATCATCCTCTATGTAAAATGGCCTTTTAATGGATATTTGCAAGGGGCATAGATTCATATGACACACGTCTTGATCCTATTTAGATATGCCAACACACTCATGAATTTTATGGATTTACTATTTAATATCTATACACGTTTCAAGATTTTAGAACATCATATATGAATTTTTATGCTATGTTCACATTCTTTTCATTCCTTTCACTTGATCTTGTCACTTGGGGGAAAGATATTGTTTCTTCTTGTTGGTGCTACATGCTTACTTATTGGGGGAAAATGTATGGGGCTCTCACATGGACCACATAAAGGAAATTAGCCTTTAAGGATGATTTCTATACTCAGCCTTGTTGAAGATGGCAGATCAACTGGATCAATGAAGGCATTGAATCTACAAAATCACATGCAAAGAAAAACACGAAGAATGAGAACAAATGATCTTCAATGTTATTCACAAAGAAATAAATTTACAATAGAAATAAGATGTACATATAGAGTGAGGAGTTTGAAACTTAGAAGGAGTTGACTCATGCACTCAAGTGCAAAGTGGCGAGTATGCTTCTCTAAGTGGAGAAAGAGGAGTGCCACATGACTTAGAAGAGTTTGACCAACTATCTAAGTGACAGTACATCGCCACATAAGGTGGCTTAATACAAAGTGTAGAATAATAATATAATTAAATAATATTTCTACACTAACACCCCCCTTTAAGCACAGCTTAGGTGGGCACAATAAAGATGGGTCCCGACAACTAGGCCTGATCAGGTACCCATATACAATAAATATCTTTCATGAAGTGGAGACAAGGTAGAAAACCTTGTGGGAAAAAACTACCCTCCAAAAGAGAGAAAAGTGAAAAATTGCATGTCATGTGGCTACAATGAAGTCCTGCTTTGAAGATTCTCTGGAAGCCTTCTGTGAAGCAACTCTTGAAATATATAGAAGCAAAGGTTCAACTAATTTCAATCTTCTTCTGCGATGAATTTGGAAGCTGCTTATGTACAATAGGAGCATTATCAATCTTTCTTTTTGTCCTATTTTGGAATTTATGGTTTTTACTCTCCCCATATTTGTATATCCTTGTGTCTGTCATCTTTTTTAAACAAAGACAGAGTATTGAGGACCCAACTTAGAAAGTGTTGATAAGATGAGTTGGTCATCTTTCTTTTCTATCCCACATTCATTGAGTTGCAACCTCATTGGGTTAAATTATGTGACATAATCCTCTATAGTATTAGAGTCTCTTGGACTTATAATTATGAGGTCTTTTTCTAGCTCATGACTTCTTTGTTCAGTGACCTTCCCAAAGAGCTATACAGACCTCATTGGGTGTTTTCAAGGTCATAATATGAATAGAAGTTCTTGGAGTTAGACTTGATCACACTTATAAAACCATGTAGATGAGACTTATGTTGCAGACTTGGATAGCTAGGAAGAAAAACTAATTGAAATATAGGAGTGCTTAAAACAACTCAATGAAACCCTCCCTTGACTATTTTGATCCCCCCCTTTGATTTGTTTTGGTGGCACTTTATATAGATTAGTGCATATAACCCCCTTTGCTTGATTCCCCCCCAATTATGGCACTTTATAACTTAGTGTGTTTTACAATGCAAGTAGGTCCGATAGATGGGAAATGTGAAAATATTAACTTTTGCTAAAAATGGTGCTCAATTTCAAGCTACTGATCTGTCATAACCCCTTTTCTCAATAACTAATTTTCAATTAAATATTACTATTTTAATTATCATTGACTAATTTTGACTCATGTGCATGACATGAATACACTCTCAATGGAGAAAGAGTATCATCGAGGAGGGGGTGTCTAGTCGATTGATGGTGACTGTGGTGAAAGGAATTTGCACACATAGGCACCTAGTTTGCATTATAGTTGCATTGTCATTGCATACACAAATTATGTTGATAATTTGCTTTCTTATTTTTGGTAGAAAAGAAAATCATCTTATGTTTTATAGTTGCCATTTAATTAAATTGTTAGCTAAATATTAAAATGCTCTTAGTGAAATAAAAGTAGTATTAATTAATTTATTTATTGGTTTTTATTAAAATTGTATTAGAAGGAAAGAATTTATATTTATTTATTTATTATTTTAGATAATTGTGTGTGTGGCAAAATAAATTGCTAAAATTATGAGTAGTTATAAAAATTTATGCATTTTGAAAATAGAATATGTATCTTTAGTTGATGAACGAACTAGTCTTCCTTCCTTCCGGCCAATCAAAACAAAGTACATCCATCCTTCCTAATGAGGAGCTACTCCTTCCTACCTGGGGGTGAACTTCCTACCGGGGGTGAAGGCCCTAACTTCCAATAGCCAAACAATCAATCTACTTCCTTCCGGTTGAACAAACTATCATAATGATCGGGGTGGGCGGAACTAGAACTCCCTACTGATGGGCTAGGGGCACCGGATAATCTTCCAATATAGTAATTCCTGATATTAGGCTAATTAAGTCAATCTGGGGTGCGCCCCCAATCCTACAGTCTAATTTCAGTCCCTTCCTCCTACAGTCTAATTTAAGGACACCCGGTATAAGTTTCTAAATGGGAGGTTGGGCCTTCCCTTGACCAATCCAACAGTTGCTCAGGTACCACCTTCCAACCAGCCACCCTTCACCCCCTCATAGCTGGTAGATGCCTAAGTTGTGGGGGACCTAACTTCCTCCACCACCGGTAGCTCAGCAGTTGACTTCTCTTCCTTCCCATGCGACCTTCCTTCCGTCCTCCTATAGTTGTTGAATTCTGAAACAACCTTCTAGGGTTTCGGTCCAGCTGAGGACTAGCTATTATTTCTAGCTGTGCCGGGTTGAACTCCCTGCCTCCCAACTACCTCTCCCCACCCATCCCTAGGGTTCATTTGGACCTTTCCTTGAGCCAGGTACCCTTCCCAAAAGAAAGAACTCCCTTCCCGAAAGAAAGAAAGGTAGAGTCCTACACGGATGGGAGGACAAGAGGACTACTCTCGACTAGGGCTCGCTCGACTGCATAATCCATATAGTTGGGCTTGATTGAATCAAGCCATAATCCATGTTGGCCATCCTTCCTAACTACTGGCCTAACTCACTTTGTTTCTCTGTTCACAACTACTATCCTTCTGGCTGCCATCGGTGAGTAATTCACTCATCCTGCCATCGATGAGTAATGGAAAGACTCTAACCGATGGATAGCACACACCACCTCCTAATCGAGGGTTTACCTAGAACCCTCGGGAAGCTTGTCCATTAGGAGCCTCACTTACGGTTGTTGAACAAGGATCTCATTCTAGCTATAGCCGGAGGAAAGAAAGCTAGGCCTGTCTGGTAGGAATGGAACACCTTGCCCAACCCACGGAAGATAGTCTACTTCTGGCTTGTCCTCCCATCTGATTGTCCCATCCGAGGGTATTACGTAGATGAGCGATCACATAGTTGTTGAGGGATAGTTGCTCCAGCCACCCACCTAATCTCCTCTAAATAGTTTGGAGTTGGAACTCAATCTCACCCATCCTCCAGCCACCTAATTGGAGTTGTTGAGGGAGAGCATCCATCCGACAAGAAAGAAAGAATGGATGGCCAGAGTAGGAAAGAAAGAATGTTAGCTCCCATGCGACCTTCCTTCCGAAAGTAGGATAGATAGCCCGGGGTTGGGTGGGAGATATAGTTGTAATGTCGATATCTTAACCAGCACTCCCCAATGAGGAGGACCAGCGCTCCTCGTGAAGGTCTTGCCTCCGTGAAGCTGGGGGTGTTAACTACAGCTGAAATTAGGGAGGGAGTTCATTACTTCCTCCATCAACTACTTTCTCTAGGCACCTCCATCAACTATGCTCGAACCTGAGGGACCCACCCCCATTGGTTGAACTCCTTGAACTAACTTGCTATCCCAATGCTACCACTAACCTGCTATCTTATGGATGGATGGGCAAAAACAACCAGTAACAGTAACTATCCCTCGAGCTTGCCTTCCTTTCTTGCCAATAGACAATCAATATCCCTCCATCCTTCACCCTTGGTTAGCATCTCCAACTTGCCTTCCAACCTTCCTTTAGCTGACAACCTTCACTGAACATGGTGGGAGGACAGGAGATCCCCCAGGCAAGGAATTGTAGTCGGTAGAAACGTTGAGCCGGGAGGTATCTCAAGTTTAGCCATTGAGCTGCCCTTCCTTTAGTTAGGTGTTACCATCAAGAGTGGGTGGGGCATCAGTCCAGCAGCTTCCCCAGGCTAGCTATCCCAAAATAGAGCTAATTATCGCTCGCTCGTTCGATCGGGGGTGTAGGCTGGGAAGGACAAGCATGGGAGGCAAGACATCCAATGAGAAAGGTAGGCCAACCAATTTGAACTGGTTGCCATAGTTGTTGAATTCCGATTAGTCCTGGCAAGGATGGATGCTAAATCCTCTCACCCAATTCTCCAACTTTGTTAGGCTAGGGCTCCAACTATAGTTAATGAGGCTCCATCCCACATGGGACTAAGAAAATCAAATGGCCACACGGAGATGCCTCAACTAGAATTCTTCGATACTGAGGTTAGCTCGCATGGGTATCTTGACTTTGATACTTTCTAAACATAGCTCGAGGTCCCCAAACTTCATGTGCCCCCTACCAGCCAACATCATAGCACATAAACAATTAGAGTTAGCCCCACAAGATAGAAACTTTGGATCTGGCCTCCCCGGTGAAGGCTGGTCATCTGAATTAGTTAGACGAACCGGGGGTGAGTAACGAGCTTCAACTCCATACTAGGGGTTTATACCTTCTTTGAGCTTCAACTCCATGATATTGTTATTGTTTTCCATCTAGCAGAAGGTAGGGCTATCCATCCAGAAGGTCTGAATTAGCCCACCCACCCAAAGAATACTTTCATCAAACTCCCTCCCACCCTAGCCTAGCTATAGTTTTCACCCCCTGAATAGTTACATTCTCTCTGGATAGACACCCTCGGTTGATGAATAGATGGGCAACCGGACTGACTACCCGAAAGAGTGAATAGTTATAGTCTCGAACGTCGACTGGAGCCTACCTACCTAAACTATAGTTCTTTATCCTTTCCTTCTCTTAGCGGGTGGGGCAACAACAATCCAATGAAGGACTACCCTTCCTAGGCAATTAGTTGTATGGGTCCTTAAGGAGCTACCTCGTTGGGATAGCATTAATTCGATAGATAAGTTTCATTGAAATGCTGATGGTAATCCCTCATATTCACTTCATTCATATGAGTAACCAGATTCTATACGTAACATGCCAGAGAGGGCCCTACTATTCGATTGATTCCAAGACGGAGGACGACACTATGCCCCACACTCCTCTCTGATAGATATTGATTAAACAGAAGGTTGTCAGATTTCCCAGAAATGCACCAATTTGAATAGTCCTTCCTCACCCACCATATACTACTTCGATTGTTCCATCATATCACTATCTCTGAATAGCTATTTCCATCGGTGATGCCTCTGCAATCGCACGGATAGGATAGTCAAGCCAGAATCGTCGATTTCCCTATCCCCTCGATATGGCGGGAATCAATGGAGAGCCTTGAAGCTGGAACCTGCTATTTGTAGTCAGTTCAGTTCCATCAGTTAGTTCAGTTCCTTTCCTCCCACTCTTCCCTCCTGAAATAGGTACTGATCCCTTCCCACCACCAATACCGATTCCTCCCTTTTTTAGGTACTGATTCCTTCCCACTAATCAATACCGATTCCATCCTGTATCTAAGAAAATGCAGAGGTCCAGGAGGTCAGAGTTTTTCTATTTTGGGAAGGAGGAATCCCTTCAAAGATAGAGACTTTTACTATTTGAGGAAGGAGGAATCAGAGATGGGAAATGGGAATATCTTCAGAGTTCATTCCAAACTTTGGCTTCACTCCATCCCATCCACTATAAAGCCACCTCTCGATCCTGGTTATTTCCATCTCACATCCCACCTGATTTCATCCACACGACTCTGTTCTTGTTCCATGGCTTTCATTTCGTCCTTAAGAAACTTCCTCTGGAAGAGGAAGAATAACCGACCATCCGACTCTGTTCCACGTCCCGTGGTTCCACCTGTTTCACGTCCCGTGGCCCTACTCCCATCCACCAGAAATGAAGGAGTGATCCTTGGGAATATTTTCCCACCCACTCACTCCGTTTCACCTGTTAGAGATCCCGTGGATCCCGCCTCGTCCATCCGCAGAATGGTTAGAAGGAGTTTTTTGGGAGACGCAGCGAAGAATGTTGCACCGGACTCTCGAACCTGTCGTGGGCGCAGGAAGAAGGATTTTAGGCCTTTTATACTCCTAACCTTCCCGCGGCACCACCCTCTTACAATTCTCCTGACCGGCTTCTGCAATTTGTGGATCTGTCATGAGATACGCGTCTTCGCATTCTACAACGATGAGGGGCTCTACTGCCTATGAGTTACGATCTGCAACTCGAACGCTCCCATCGAAGGGATGGCTTCTGAGTTGGAAAATGCGTTTCCCGAAGGTGGCATCAAGCGGGAGTTCTACAACAAATGGAATATGCTCCTCATAGCAGTGGAAAAGTTTCTAGGGCAAAGGACCGAGGTTCTCCGTTGGACAAGCATGGGGGCCTTGAATTCAGCATTGAGCCATGAAAGATTTCTTTAAGAAATCAGAAATGGATTTGTCATTGTTTTCTTGGTTCAGATATTATCTGGTACATGAATGTTTTCGTTTGGTAGTGTAATTCTTGTGAAGTGTTATTCTTGTACAATGTCTAGTCCTGACTTGGGAAGAAGGGACCCTATTTGTCTCGTCTAGGAGTAGCTCGAGTGTGGTTGCTTGTGTGTGCATGTGCTTCTGAAAGGATTGCTAGTGTAGTGTTTGTTTGCAGTATCTGGACTACTTTTGTGTACTTCTTCTTCCGTTCTATTTGCCAATAATAAAGAAAAGGTTATTTCTTAAGTCTCTCTTCCCACACTTCGATGGGGATGCATAAATAGATGGATAGATAGATAGATGAATAAAGAAATGAATAAAAGGTTATTGAGTTTTCTGGAGAAATTCTCCTCGGAGAATTCCTTGGAATAAACGTAATTCTAGAATAATATGAATGGATAAAAGGTTATTTGGAACGAATATTGTATACTCACATTGATAAATGAATAAATTCATCATTTCAGATAGCTATAAAAAAGTGTGTTTCTAGAATAATGAAGTGCATTCTTCACTACAACGTCATTCATTCACCCTACAAAATGGTTACTATCTCACTGGTGAGACTATTGCATCGATAGCCTATTTCCTACTCTCAATAATATAATGACGCTGGGTAACTTTTCATAATGTGTCGTTTCACCCATATTTCAGATTAGAACGATAACTATAATTGAGATAACTTCATATTACATACGTAATATGCATGAGAAACTCATCGATAGATAGTTGAATGAAAGCCATATAATAGTTACCTGGTTGCGCTAGTTGTTGGATCTGTGGGCAGGCGGGTTTTGTGACTCCTGCAGCTTGCTTCTAAAGATAGCACTAGCACTAGATTACTATTTGATAAATGAGTGATAAGTTGAAGCTTAGTCCCCCTCTTTGCCTCTCTCTCTGCCTCCCTCTCTACTTCTCTCTCTGCCTCCTTCTCTCCCTCCCTCGACTGTTCACTAATGAGCACTTCAGCAGCACACCAGCAACACATCAGCAGCAGCAGCAACACTTCTTTCTTTCTTAAGTAGCAACACTTGATTTTGCAGCACTAACTTCCGTAGTCAATTATCTTATCGGTTGTTGAAAAGCAATGATTGGCTGTTAGCTTTCTTTGATTATCTTATCGACTGTTGAAAAGAATGATTGGCTGTTAGCTTTGATTATCGGCTGTTGAAAAGCAATGATCTGTGCGGCTGTTAGCTTTCATTCATGCGCTGCTAAATTCAAATGGTTGTTCCTTCCCTGGCAACTAATCAAAATTGTTCCATTGCAGCTAAAGGTAGTGATGTATAGTGATTGGAATGAGGAGTTCTGAGTGTTAATTGAATTGTTGCTTATTCCTTGTTTCTCTGGGGCTCTTCTTCGTTCTCAAATAGGTGCCGCTCTCGATAAGTGATGAAGAGTGTGGTTGTTGCCTTTCTTTCTTTGACCACCATTGATGAAAGAATCCATTGTTAAGTAATATGAATGGTGTAATTTAAAAAGAACTAATATGAATGGTGCCCTTTTGATTGTGGTTGGCTATACCTTTGTTCGTTGGTGTTTCCGTTCGTTCGTTGGTGTTTCCCTTCGCTCGTTCCTTGGTTCATTCCTTATGCTGCCGGTAGAGTCCCTCTCTCTAGCACAGAACCAGGGGGCTAGATGATTTTTCTTCTGTCTTTCGAAGTATCCCTATAGCTTCCTTGCATAGTACCAGTAGTGCTACCTATAAGTAGAGGTCCCCTGCACGCACCTTCGTCCTTTTTGTCTTGGCTGTGTGGTTAGGCCCCTACCTAGCTAGCTACAATTATTTTTGGTTGGCTCTAAACTTGTTTGTTGAAAGTGGGCCCTACAATTCTAATGGGCCAGGGTTAATAATTGCTTCATCAAGATCAAATGATGATTCTAGCTTGCCTGCCTACGGGTGCTTTCTGTCGGTTCTCGCCTAATTCTATGGGGCCAGCTGTAACCAGCCCGGTAGGTAATGCCTTTGTTGCAAGGCTACCAATTCTAGATTGCATAAGCGTCTACCCTCTATAAAATGTGGCACAACCCTCTTCTTGAATAGTAGTCCTCCCTTTCAACCTTGGTGGATTTTCGGGTGGGCCGATGGTGAAGGGGTAATAATTGCTTCATCAAGATGAAATGATTCCAGCTTGCCTTCCTTAAATAATTGCTTCATCAAGATCAAATGATTCCAGCTTGCCGAATGGCTTCATAAAGAGAAAATGATTCTAGCTTGCCTGCCTTCTTCCTGAAAGAATTGCTTCATAAAGAGAAAATGATTCCAGCGGCTTTTGAATTCCTTTCGCCAGCAGCTGCTTTTGAATTCCTTTTGGTTGATTTCTAGCTGTAACCTCATTCATTAGTAGGGCCCGAGGGCTAATAGAAAAAGAGTGCTTTAGGCTTACCTGACTGAAATGAAGGTAAGTGCCAGC
This sequence comes from Cunninghamia lanceolata, assembly GCA_027924645.1. Taxonomy (NCBI): domain Eukaryota; kingdom Viridiplantae; phylum Streptophyta; class Pinopsida; order Cupressales; family Cupressaceae; genus Cunninghamia; species Cunninghamia lanceolata. The sequence continues at coordinate 6,075,872 of BSBN01000763.1, read as the reverse complement.
TGTTTTCCCTAAGCTTGGTAGGTAATGCCTGCATTGGTTTGTTGCAAGGCTACCAATGACAGATGACATAACCCTCGATACCCCTCTGACTGAAAAATCCCTCTCTCTGAATTCATCACTTTGAAACCAGCCTGCCACTTACAATATTCAATGTTAATTCTGGCAAAGAATGGTTTATGGGCAGAATGACGAAGCTCATCTAGATTTAATGCAAAGTCATGAGTTAGATGAGGACATGTTTCCAGGGATCATTGAGGTGTTTTGCTCTAACATCAATAGATTAGCATGCAATCAGCCTATGCATATCAAAGAGGCAGGTATTCCTCCATCTCATTCATGTGAAACAATTCTTCCACATCAGATTGAGTTTGAGATGGAAGATGAAACAACAACGTGGGAGGAAGGCAATCTTACACTACAAATGAGGCATTCCAAGCACCAAGATGAAGAATCAGTAATACATGAGCTAGAAGCCAGCAAAGAAAGAGTGGCATTCATCAGTTTGAATGGATGTCCTATCAGACATCTTGCTCAAGTCAAGCCAAACAAGGTGTTATCAGTCATGTTCGTCCCTAAAAAGAAGAGTGAAACCAACGAGCAGCTTGTCCAATTTGCCTATATGCCTCAGAACAGCAACAGGCATGATCAAAATTATGAGGTAGGTGGACTTGTTTTCCTTCTCCAAAGCTCATTTCAGCAGTTGATAATGCTTTTGTCAATTATTCAACTCTTGGAGGCTATTTCTGAGCATGTAAGATATTGTACGTTGTTGAGAATGGGTAGCTATTTCAAAGAACCGGTGAATGGTCATGTTTGAGTAGCACCTCTGCTGGTTAGACATAGGATAGATTAGATTTTTATTGTTAAATAAGTGCTGCTACACACTAGATTAGAGGCAGTTTTCATTTCCCTAAGTGTGTTTCTACACAGGTTGTTAGTTTTTTCTGGGTCTAGTTGTGCACGGTTTGAAACTATTGCCATGTATTACAGCTGTATAATAGACAACCATCATATGAAACAATGAATACATTTACTCACTGTTGCACATCACGCCTATCTCCGTCATAAAGTTGTCATAAATTGTAGCAGTTTGCTAAGGAGGGGTTTCTATTGGTTATTCCCTCTAACACATCAAGTAGATGCATATCCTCAGTAACAGTGTTTTTATTCACCATCACTAACCATACCCATGCACTTAATGACTTAGAAGAGTTGGCAGTTTTGAGATTAGTTGCAGAAAGAAAGGACATGTTTTCACATTTTTGTCCAGCATGTGTGACTCTATGCCCAATGGATATGTTTCAGGCAACTGGTTTGATGTTTAGCAGGCAAACATATAGCAGATGTCGCCAAAGATGTTACCTAGATTTCACTACTAGCTCAATCAGGTAGAGCTTTCTAGTTTTAAAAGAGAAAAAGGTACATTTTACTTCTGTTGTGTTAAACCCAAGCACATTTGATACAACTTGAGATGAAATTGTAGTGTTGCATTCAGATGTATTTTCTTTTCAGGACTTAAGAGATTGAACAAATCTTTTGTACAAATCAGTAATATTGATTGAAAAAAATAAGTGTATAAGTTCTCACACAAGCCGTGAGACTAATTGGTTCAATGCAAAAAGAAAAGACAAACTATACATTTATACATAAACTGAAAAACTGTATATACATATGAGATAGGGTGACTTGTCATTGCCTAAATGACGAGATTTCATGTCATGTCTCCTACCTTGTTTGGCATATCCTGCATCCAGTCGCTATCTCCTTGCTATCCCGTCATCTGCATAAAATGTTGGAAAATGATGTTAGAGCAATGGCAAGGCATCATACATCATATGATATACATTTTATAAACATACAATTTGTGTTTTTAGGTTGTAGTAAACCAGTTAGCGTCACAGAAGCTGTTGAGAAGACAAATCAGGAATATCAACTACAAGCACGCATTTATTTTCTAACAAGTTTGCTTCATGTGCAGAGACAGATGTCAGTACGTTTCTGTTTGATTCATCAGTTACGTTATGAGTGGAGGAAATGTGGCTCCCACAAGGGTTGAGCCCAGCTCAATAACAATGAACAAATGCAAAAGGCACAGCTCAAGGAGCACATTCAGAAAAATAGATACAGCTGTCAAGAGGTTTCATACTGAGTAGGACAGCAAACAATTAGAGGAATCCAAGCAAGGCACAACAGCAACAAAGTATAAGAGAACAACAAAACATAATGCTTAGAACTGAAAGAAATACAGTTTTTGAAGGGCATATATGATATCTTTCCAACAACCTAAAAATATATGCTCAGTTTTTCTTCCCATTTTATGCCACAGAAAAAAAAGAAGAAACAGAAATTTTCCAAGTTCAAATACACAGAACTATCTGAAATCGACCAAAAATGGAGTTACAACCTCAGAAATTGAACTTACCTTGCATCTCACGACCAAAATCGACCAAAATCTTCCAATATCTGTTACAAACGACCCAGGAATCAATGGAAAATACTGCGGTTTTTGCTTGCAAACCCTCATGGCGGCACGACAGGAAGAGGTCGACAGAACAAATGCAAATGAAAATGTTTGTTTTAGGTTTTCTTTCTTATAGGTCGAATGATCTATTTTAACATTTGTTTATTTTTACTTTCATTCTTTGAAAAAAAACATCATTCTATTTTGTATGGGCGTGGGGATAAACTTCATAAGTTTGAACCTAGTGATGGTTCAAGAGGGGTCGTGGCATTTATGCCCTTTGTTATGTTTAAAACCATGTAAAATGTATTGTGTGCTAGGAGATATAAGGTGGTAAATACCTTTTTCTTGCCAAATCAAAATGTATTGTAACACATACAATGGCCAAGGGTCTATTTTGCTAAGTCATCATGCTAGGAGTGACAAAGTGGGTAAGTAATGAATGTAAGACTTGGTGTTGGTTAGGAGATATAAGGTGAGATAGAATGGCTCAGGGTTGTGGGGCGTTTCAACAGTCATATGAGGTGAGATATGGTGCAGATATGATGAGTCATGTTTTTCCTGCCTAGGAGCCAAGGATGTCTTCATTGTCGTCTTTAGGGAATTAAAAGTCATAAAATATCATTATTTTCTGCATAGGGTTATGTAATTTATAAATTGTAAAACATTTACTAAGGTGGTGCAATTATAAACCTCTTAGTTAAATGTTAAGTAAAAGAAAAAAATATGTTATTTTATCATTTATTTGAAAATATCAGATATTATGATGTTGCAAGAGGATGATGACATAGATCTGAAGCATTAGAGAGCACTAAGAGATATTTTATACTATTTTTAAGAGCCTTCATGATAGTGGATGACATGCCTCCACCATTTCTGCGTTGGGACCCCTTTTTGGAGCAGTTTAAGGGGATATTTTGTCACTGTTTCTGAGATGCATGGGAATGGAGTTAGTGGGGTTGGTGGAGGTTGATCTTTTTGAGTGGAGAATGAGCTATTTACAGCTATTTGAACTGTATATATTCCTCTTCCTTGTTCAGTTTTAGGAGTTTCTAGCTATTCACAGCTCTGTATATTGTAATTTTATGAGTTCTTTTGCAGAACTGAAGAGTTTTGTAACCCATTTTCAGAGATATGCAGCATTGTAACACCTCTTTGGCAGTAATAAGTAGTCTAGACCTTCCCATTTTCTTTTGATATTGTGTATTTTCAGTGTTAGTACAGGTCTTTGTGATGTTTCTTTCTCCTTAGAGTTGTACTGCATGTTGGTGCCTTTATGCAGGGGTTACATAATATTTTGCAGGTTGTGAGTTGTGCAAGGGATAATAATCAGTCTCTGGGTAGTGAGAAAATCTAATTCTCCTTAACAGGATTGTTGTTATTTAGCCTCCTCACAAAGCAATGATGCAAGATTTATGATTTTCTGGGTTGTGTAGAGGATCTTGAATATTATTGTTTCTGTAGTGTGTCATTTCTGTATATTTTCTGATGATTGTTTGGTGCATCACCTTAGACAATAGGTTTTCATTTTATGCAATCCTTCTTACCCTATTCTCAGCAAAGGCTTTAGTCTAGGTAGCTTAGGTGGAGTACCAAGAGGAAGCCGGCCTTCTCCGAAGGTTCTTTCCAACAAAGGCCACCCACAGACCTAGGAAAGATCCCATGTTTCTCTAGATTGCCCAGTTTCACAACTCGGCGAGGGTGCAAATCTGAGAGTTAACAATCATGATGACCTTATTATATCTAATCTTTCTAATCATGTGAGGATATTTTGTATGTTGAAAACTTATGATCTTCTTATCTTTTATATTGATCAATATGAAAACCTTGTTGTAAACTGTTGATATTTTTCATATGTTGAGGCTTTTTTCTTTTGTTAGTATTTGATTTGCCAATGATGATAACAAGTAGTATGGGATGCTTGTTTTTATCATAAAGGCAATTGTTTTGATGTCTCATGCGAGTAGGCATGTTGACAAAATGAACATAATTATTTTCTTTTTTAATCTGTAAATGTGAATAATATTTGAATAAGTTATGGAAGATTGCATGAAAGAAATGAATTAGTTTGCATGCTTTTACTTGTTGGAAAGTATAGAAATAAGTTAATTTGACGAAGCAGTAACATGCTAATGAGGTGTGCAAGTCAATGAATGTTAAACAGAGGAATTTTTACAGTTATGAATAAACATGTGCTTGCAACAAACAACACATTGTTAGGTGGGCCGATTTTGACATTGAGGTAAAACATAATTAAAGAGGTATGAAATATTATCTTCAGTAAAGCTGATTTGATCATTGGGACGATGATTCTTTTAAGGGGGGAAGGATGTCATAACCCCTATTCTCAATAATTAATTTTTAATTAAATATTACTATTTTAATGATTGTTGACTAATTTTGACTCATGTGCGTGACAAGAATACACTCTCAACAGAGAGAGAGTATCATCGAGGAGGGGGTGTCTAGCCGACTGATGGCGACTGTGGTGAAAGGAATCTAGACACACAGACACCTAGTTTGCATTATAGTTGCATTGCCATTGCATAAATAAATTATGTTGATAAATTGCTTTCTTTTTTTTGGTAGAAAAGAAAATCCTCTTATGTTTTATAGTTACCATTTAATTAAATTGTTAGCTAAATATTAAAATGCTCTTAGTGAAATAAAAGTAGTTTTAATTTATTTATTTATTGGTTTTTGTTAAAATTGTATGAGAAGGAAAGAATTTATATTTATTTATTTATTATTTTAGATAATTGTGTGTGGCAAAATAAATTGCTAAAATTATGAGTAGTTATAAAAATTTATGCATTTCGAAAATAGAATATGTATCTTTAGTTGATAACAATAGAGATAATTTATAGAAAAATAAAGACAAAACTTAGAAATAAAACAAAAAAAGAGGAGAAATAAAACAAAAGATAGAAATAAAGAAAACTTAGAAGAAGACACAAAATTAGAAAAAAAACAAAAACAAAGCATAAAAATAAAAACTGGAAAAAGGTAGAGAGAAGGAAGGCAGAGAAGAAAAGAAATCATTAAAAGGAAAAACCATTATCATTCTCAATCACCATTCTCATTCTCATTATTCTCAAAAACAAAAACAACCATCAGAGACAAGAAAATCATGAGATATAGTTCAAAGGAAAGAAAAGAGGAAGGGAGAAAGTGAAGGAGGGCCGAAGACGAATTCAAAAGCTCAGGAAAGTGAATTACCAGGTTTTAGCTATAATTGTTATGATTTTTGAATGGCTGGGGTAATTCTATTGATCAACTTGTATGTCAAACTGTATGCCTGAATGATTTTATTGTCCATCGATGTGTTATTATTCTTCTACAATTATAAATTGTGAGTCTAGTTGTATTTTACCTATTATTGTTAATATCTTCTCCCTATTATTATTATAATTGTTAATACTGGTATTACCTTTATAACAATAATTGCTAGTAATATTTTTATTATTGATATTATATTTTACGACAGTTATTAGTTAATACTGTTATTATTTTATCACAATATTAGTTTTATAACTGGTATTACCCTATCACTGTTATTATTTTTACTGAGATTAGTTATTCATTGATATTAAATTCTATACTATAAAAATCTATGAGAAACTAGGTATTACTGCTATTATTATCATATTTTTGGTGACTGTTAGTATTGATTTTATGACAAAGAAAACTATTTAAAAAAAATAGAAATTAAAATAAATGGGGGCCTAGAGCCACCCAACGGCACCATAGAGGCCTGTGGGAGTGCTATGACTCCCCCACAGACCTTATGGCTTGTGGGGAGGGCCGCAACCCCCTCCCACGATAGTCTCCTAAGGAGGCCGCAACCTTTTTAAGGCTATGACGATCCTTATGGAGGTCGTCACCCCACATATGCCATTGAAATTTTTTTTATAAACTTTGTCTATATTTAAAACAAGTCTTAAATGCTTTCTTCTTTATTATATACTGTCACCTGTTACATATTGTGTTTAAACTTTTCTTTATAAAAATTGTCAGCAACTTAAAATATTTGCTGTATATATTCCCCGTATGTATAGTATTATATATATATAAACGTTGTTCCATATACAGGGTAACATGTATTCATAATTACTATCTGTTGTTCCAACATACTTTGTATATATTCACCGAACGTATATATAAACATTGTTCCGTATACAGAGTAACATGTATTCATAATTATTATTTGCTATTCTAGCATACTTTGTATTTATATATAGACTTAATAACTATTGTTTCAATATGTTTTAAATTATATATATATATATATATATATATATATATATATATATATATATATATACACACAATAACTAGTATCTATTGTATTTCAAAAGTATACATTACTAACAACTGTCTCTTATATCTTATATATTCGCACTTCCTATATCTCTTTAACTTCGTAAATATATATTTTGTAATTCATTCCCTTTTAATGCTATCAGATATAAGATTTGTGTTTATTAGTGGGAATAAATCATGATTGAACAATTAGATTTTATTTGAGCATTAGTTACTTATACCTTTATTTTAGAAAGGAAATAGAAATCTCAATGAAGGAGTAAAATCTTTGATTACCATAGGATACTAATTAATTATTAATTGACAAACATTGAGATAATTGAATAACTTGAATTGTAATTATGGATAGAAACACTATCATTACTTGTAATTAACTATATGATGTAACTGCCTTAGCATTGTTCAAAACCATGAAAGTTTCTTTTAGTAAATATTTATTCATGCAACATTGCTTTATCCAAAGGAATCTTGAGACTCTAAATGATAGCCAATCGTGTATATCATCTTTAAAACAAATGCTTAAATTATACTAGGTGAATGGCATAGATACGTACCTACATTCCTTGATATAGTATAATTGGTGATTAGATAGATATGATCCTATTTATTATTGATTTGGAGAGTTAGAAGGCAAACCAGAGTTTTAATAGGATTATTATTTATGGTATGGTCTTTTTGAAATAGACAAATGTATGCATATTCTTGCAATGTAATTAGCTACTATTTTGTTTCTATGTAACTTACTCCTGTATGCCAAAAGACATAGACTCTCAGACTATGGTTCTCCATCAATTGCACATGTGGAGTCATGCTTGTAAGTCCATCATTGTATCAGATGTGTGTTATGTCTTATGAAATGATGTCTTAGGTTTGGAGTTATGTGTGCACTTCTTTTTGTGTATTGTTAGGAAAGAGACGTAATTTGACTTTGATAGATAAATGATTTCAGCTTCTAATTCATTGATTGTGTCCATGATATATGATCTTGATATTAAGAATGAATGATTATTCCTTGGAAAGGATAACGTCTCATTGTATATGTATTTCACCTTACTTGAAAAGTATGTATGAGTTGTGGATGCATTTTCATTCATGCATTTATTGTAATAAGTTAAGAAGAGCACCAAATTCCTTCACCTAAGCCGATTTCAGTTTGCTAGACCCCTTGTGATGGGATGGGCTTCCCAGTTGGGTAGCACGGGTAAGCTTTATGCTTCGTGGTAGGGTGGATATCACCATGATGATACTCTCTCTCTCTCTCTCTCTCTCTCTCTCTCTCGGGTTCCACGGTGCACATGCTGAAAGATATTATATATTGCTATTATGTTATTCTTGTATAAGACTACATGGCTAAATCTTGTAAAGGCACGACCTTGTTTGATATACTTATTGAATCATTGATGTATGTAATCCTATTCAGATATAATGATGAAAGTTATTTAATTATGTCTCTTTTTCTGCTCTATTTTTATAAAAAAATTATTCTATTTTAATATTTTGGTATCGAAATGCTTTTTCAAAGGTTATTTTAGTAAGTGTTATTTTTGAACGTTACATGATCAAAAGTTATACTACAAACAATTTCCCATAAATGACCTATTTAATAAAAAATTGCACTAAAATCAGAAAAAAATGCCTATGGTGATAATGGACCTAGCCTTCCAACTACTCGTTGGAATCGACAAAGAGAATAGAATACAATGGTTTTGATTGTGAGGCGGAATTGACCCCCTACCAACCCAGGCCTCACCCTTCATCTTCGTCTGGCAAAGATACAAGTTTAAAATAACCATTGATTCACACAAAGCAATTGTGCCCCTAATTTTTAAATGCCCCTAATTGTAAAAACATAATTTTAAATGATTTTACATTCCTATTTTATTTAAAGCACAATTTTAAATGCATTAGAAAACAAAATTAGGGCAAAAGTTTTTGGGGAAGGATAGATTAGGGAAAAATTTGCCAAAAAATAATGCAAGGAAGCCAAGAAATGGAATAAATGGCAACACTTTGGCAGGGATCCCTTTTGGTATGAAGAGTTTGGCCTTCTTTGATGCCTTTAGTTGGGCGACTAGATAAAAAAGAGGTAAAAAATGCCTTCAGATGCTATATGCACCCCACAGGAGCCTTTTGCCCCAAAATAGAGATGCGCCAATATTGCAGGGCATCACCAACAATGTAGGGACGTGTTGCAGATGTCTTAAACTCCCTTTGGGTGTCTGGCCATGCTTCCTTGTGAGGTTCCTGCAACAAAAAACTACCTTCAAAACCTTCAATCGACCTCTGGCTCTGCCCTTTAGGCATCAACCTCTTTGCAGGCTATCGACCTGCCTTCCAAGCAACCTCTTTGATGGCTGATTTGGCTTCTTTGTAGGCTGTTTGGACTTCTCTGCAGGGCATGCCAATGTAGGACACTTCCAATGCTGGTGCATCCCAGATATACACTAACAAACCCTTCGAGCCTCCTCTTCAAATAGCTACACAAAGCCCCGAACCAGATTTTAATGCATGGAGGAAATATATAGAATATTTCAAGCCATCATACGAGCCAATGATGGCTCTAATACCATGTTGAAGATGGCAAATCAACTGGACAAATGGAGGCACCGAATCTGCAAGATCACATGCAAAGAAAAACACGAAGAATGAGAATAAATGATCTTCAATGTTATTCACAAAGAGATCTAAATTTACAATAGAAATGAGATGTACATATAGAGTGAGGAGTTCAAAACTTAGAAGGAGTCGACTCATGCACTCAAGTGCAAAGTGGTGAGTATGTTTCTCCAAGTGGAGAAAGAGGAGTGCCGCATGACTTAGAAGAGTTTGACCAACTCTCTAAGTGACACATTGCCACATAAGGTGGCTTAATACAAAGTGTAGAATAATAATATAATTAAATAATATTTCTACACTAACAAGCCTCACACTTTCATATTTATGCTCATTATTCATACTCAATTTATCAAAGTTACATTTACAAATTTACATGATTACACTCTATTTTAGTCATGTAGTGCCCCTCAACTTATCGTCTTTTGGACTGATGTTTGCTTAGTAGTACTGGACATTTTGACAATATTTTTAGGTTGTTGATGATGGATTTCTAGTTATTTTGCTATTTCAGTATGAACCTAATTATTATGATAACAGATGTTGATGTTGGATTATGTCATTATGCTTTACAATTTGATAAACGAACTGATGTTTTAAATGCTTTGATGTTATTCATTATATGGGATTGGAAGTTAGTTGATCATTTTATGTCGTAGATTAGTAATCTGATATCTTGTTCAATTTAGTTGATTATTATTTATAAACATGAATGGAACAGTGTTGTATTACTCGTTCTCGAGTACCCTACCTCACTGCGATTTCCATTCACGATAGGACTGCATGTGATGTATATGTATATCTTGTTACGGTTAACTGTGCGTTGCTGCAGGATGCAGGTACTAGGCATCGACTCCACCTGATTACAGGTCTGAGCGTGCCTTCGCCAATGGATTAGTTGGTTGGAGTTAACAGGAGGTCCCTAGTCAGTGTTCCTTCGTCGTCAGTTTAGCCTTGTGGTTATTGGTTGTCATTCGCCCATATCTCACTGTCAGGTAATATTGTATTTTGGAGTCAAACCAAGTTCAAAGGTGTCTAAGTATGTGTGGTAATGTTGTGCTTTAATTAGAATTATTCTACGGAAGAGTTTAAGTGTTGTTAAACGGGCATAATGTCATTAGTTGTCAATTTTAGCTATAAATAAATTATTATTTTAATAGAAGTGTTGTTGATAAATAAAGTGGTAAGAAGTTTGTAATTATTCGATATAATATTATTTATAATAAATATTTAAATAAATAAATAGATATAATCATGCTTGTAAAATTGTGATTCACAGCTTGTTTAATAAAATAAATTAAAAGATAGTACAAAATTATATAATTGTCGAAAAAGTATTATTCTATTTAAAACAATATTTTGGGGTCGGTTATAAAGAAAAATAATAATAAAATAAAGTATCTAATAATTGGGAATCATTAAATTAAATTAAAAAAAAAAAAAAACTTATTCTTTAAAAGGAGTTTCACGGAATCACGTGTCAAGCCCTAGGAGAAGAGAGAGAGACTGAGTTATAAAAGAGCGGGAGGGGCATCAAGGAGAGCATCACAGGGGTAAGGAAAGAAGCAGCTTGGAACTGCAACAATTGGAGTGGGTTCGTCGCGGTGATTTGCGAAATCAGGTTCCGTCGAATGCCTTATCTCTGAACTTCCTTTCAATCTGCAAATGTGGTTATAGTTTGTTTGATTCTGCATAGTTCGGTAGTCTGTCCTTTCTGTGTGTGATCAGCATCCTCTCTTAGGGTTTAAATACATCGTTTCTGCTCAAGGATTCTGTAAGTCGCCTTGTATTCACTTGATTTCCCTGGTTGCGTACCTTTTTAATCTGCCCTCACATCTGTAAATGAAGCTCCTTTGTTCGAATAGACCTGGTTAATGTTTTTGTGTCTGAGGATCAGTGAATCCTCTTGTTCCTGTTGACCTTACCTACCCGCCTACTGATCACATGAATCACTGCAAGTTTCAATGCTAGGGCGAAATTGGAACTGCACTGTTATTGCCTTATTGTTTTTGACTTGGCTGAATCTCAGAAACCTTGTTGTCACGCCACTTCATGTGTACTGTTTTGCTGCTTGTGTGGGCCGATCATATGAGGTAGTTCGCTGTCAGGATATCAATCATTGTGACAAAAACCTGAAGCCTTGATAACCCGTCTTTCATCTAGGGTTATGAAACGATATCTTATGTATACGGTTTTGTGTGTTTGGCATCATTCCGTTTGTGGACCGATGATGATAGGTAGTCCGCTGCTGGATGTCACTCGGTTGGAATGAAAGACCGAATCCTTTTTTTTTTCTCTTAGCCATTTGCGTAGTATCATTCCATGTCCATGTTGACTAGCCCATTCCATAGCAGGTTGTTCGTATCCCTTTCATTTTCGATTAGGGAAGTTCTTCCGTTTAATGCTGCACTCGTCCTATGTATTTGCTAGTCATATGGGGCTAGGCGTATATCTGCTAGGGGCAGAAAGGGCTATGAGACTATCCGTTGCTGTTTCCAAGGCCTATGAGGGCGTATTCCTTCAACCTCCAGTGGGCGCAAGAGTTAGTTTTATTGTTATTTCTAAGTGGCACGTCACTGCTAGTGTTTGGAACAGCGTTGCAACCCCTTCCTGATCTGGAATTTACCTGTGGTCGACGGACCCAAGGGATTTCGCCCTTACAACCTACACAAATTTAATGTCCAACCGTGAGTTTCAAACCTCGTCTGTGATTTTGTCTGAGAACCTATCATAGCGAGTAATGGCATGTTATCGCTAGATTGTAATTTTTAGGGCGTAAAATGGAGCTGGTTATTCTGGCAGTTTCGCTGCCGTAGTGTTTGTCTTTCGCTTTCTTTGGAAGTGCCTGAAGTCTTTCAATGTTTCCCTTCTGGAGGTCTTCGTCATTCATTAACGAAGGTGTGGTGCTTTCCTTTGACTAGCCCACATTGTAATTGGGCTGCCGTGATTCGCTGGCCTTCCAACAGATAAGAACCTTCAAGCTGAGTGAAACCTAAACTGTAGAAAGGCAACGATCCTAAGCCTCAGGTAATCGCTTGCACCAAGGAATCGAACCAAACTCCCAACATAGATTTAACTGGTGTCTAGCTGGTTACTCTGGCAGTTTCATTGCCGTTTGTGCCTTGCCTACCGCCTTGGATGAAAGTGACAGAAGCTGTTTTAACATATCCTTCCTAGAGGTCTTCGTCACTCAGCAAAATGATGGCGAGATGTTTCCCTTGACTAGTTTACATTGTAGCTTGGATTGCCATGACTTCGCTGGCCCACAACAGTTGTTTACCTTTGAGCTGGGCGAGTATGATCAATCGCCGAAGATGAAAGAGGCCAAGTTATGCGCCAATTGTTAATTGCACCCACATCGTCTGGCTGGGATAATAAGAACTTACGTTTCCTGTAAATTGTTAGAGTTTAAAATCTAAATTTTAGTCAATTTGATTGGGCAGATCGCTCCAGTATGACTGGGTGCTCTTCTGAAAGTAAATTCATGACATAGAAAGCTGCCTTGACAGCTACTTTGTTTTGCATACATTCTGCAATTTTTTTTCCACATCACATAGATTGTTGTCTCTGTCAGTAGCTGCACCGTATATTAGAAATTTAATCCCTTTTATTAACCAAAACCAGCGACCTTGATACATCATTGGAACTTACCGTATATGTATACACCTGGCTGGTAAACTGTAATTTATTTATCTACTGAAACATCTGAGAGGTTCCTCTCTATCCTTGCACCTTCACATTAACTTAACGGAATGTAACATAGTCCACCTAGCTGGCACAGGTTTAACAGATATCTCGTTGATAGAATTGGCACTTTTCTGAAGGCCAGTGCCGCGAGGAAGTTCAGCTGAGTACCTACAGAAATTAACTGTCGAATCTTATAGAATGAATCAGCGGCAATAGTAATCAGAACGCCATGAAGATAAACATAACGGCATATGTATGGCAATTCTGATCTTCTGTTTGGACAGACTTAAATCATTTCGTTTTAGCATTTCTGAGTCACCATTACGACGAAGACATGTCATAAAACCATTACACCGTCTTGACGATTTTTCCTAGATATGATCGTCATGCAGTGATATGGTGTTATTGTTCATTTCACTACTCGATAGGTTAAAGTCAATTGGACAAGATTAAAGGAAGTATATGAGATCGTATCGTTTTGAAAGTGTCGAATGGTAAACAGAAATTAAGTGGTTCTTATGTCAATTATTATAATGATTTAGTTCATCAATTTGTTTATCGTTAGAAGCAAAATAAAGATTAGTTAGAGATTTAGATGCAAGTGTTATAATGTTGATCTTATTTCAGAAGTTGTTTGCATTAAATTGAGAATGAGCCGTAGTATTTTACCTCCTGAATCTGAATTGTGTTGATTTGTATGAGTGTTGTAATGAGTCGTATCAAGGTTGTTCAAACTCGTATTCCAGAGGCTAAGTGGTCGTTGTTAAGTATTGGCAACTTGTGAATTGCTGTTTTGTATTTGTGATATAATAGCGTTTATATGTATCAAACAAGTATGAAGTATAATGAGGTTCTGTCAAGTTGAATGTTGTGTCTTGAAAGGTAATAATCTCAGGATGAAATATCAAACCCCTTGTGCTCTTATTGTACCGTTTTGTCGTAAGGAGAGATCTGAAATCTGTAAGAGGATAAAGTATTGCAATGTTAATAGTGTTGGATAACAATTGATGTTATGATTCTATTTTGATGCAAGAAGGTTTATGCCTTGCAGTGTAATTATATGTGTGTTGTTATTAAGTAATGCATGATGTTTTAAGGTTTACTAGGTGTTAGGAAGGAGAGTGGCTTTCAACGTGGGGCCGGCGCCCAAAGTGGCAGTCAGGATAACCCGTTGGAAGTAGATTAATCAAGTGATAACCTAAAAATTAACTAGGGGGTTAAGGGTAGATCTCACATTAATAAGACTAATGGATTCCTCTCCCATGGCCTGTAGTGCTTGTTTAGACTAAGGATGGGTAGAGAAGGCCTGGTCGGCATGATTGACTTCCTTGTCCTCATGAAAGGAAGGTCGATTCCGCATGTGTCACCCTATGGGGCCGGCGCCTAGTGAGAGGCTGTTAGGATAACCATAGATGGGGGCCGGCGCCTAGTGAGAGGTTGTCAGGATAACCCATGTTAGGACCATGCGATGACACTCTCCCTACTACAACCTAGCATCCCTTGTTCGGTCTCTCCTCGTTTGTTTTGTGTCGCCTCTGGAAGTGAAGTGAAAGTTAAGTTAAGTTATGTTGTGTTGTATTGTTATAGTCATGTGTTGTATTGGCATTGGTCGTCCTTTGTTCTTGTTTGTCTTTCGTCTGCCTGACTGTCAGTGTTTGGGACCTCATGTTAACTCCTAGCTCGGGGGGTGGAACTTAGGGTTCCACATGGTCGGGTGGAAGAGCTATTTTATCCATTGGTTCTCTCGTCAGGATCTTATGCAGAAAAAGGATTTGTTTCAGTTGTACTTGTTTCAATGATGATGATGTAAGTGTACAACCTTGTACCAGATTTATGTAACAGAATATTCTTTATGTATGTAACTTTAGATGTAGACTAAAAGTGGCAATGTAATGATGTCTTGATGTACTTATATGAAAGCATTTCAGTTATGTATCTTATCATGCTGATTCCGTTATCTGATGTTTGCAATGAATGTGAATGAGTTATTTATTTGAAAAGGAATTTGGATCAATTACTGATGTATGTTAATTTATGTTAGTTGATTCGTTAAGTGATGCAGCCTTGGTCCCTTAGAGAATATGTTGTAATTAGTTGTGTTAACTTACTTTATCAGTTTTTTTTTAAAAAAAAAAAAATTCCTGTTTCATATTGCATAAATGTGTATTCTTTAAGGCGTTCAAGGCGGGCGTTACAAGTCACAATGTTTTCTCTCTCCTTCATAAGATTATGTGCACTCCATTATAATACACACAAGTCAAGGGGGTTATTTATCTATTGATCCTATTTTTAATTTATGTTGTCTCATAGGTGATATAGGTTTACTTCAATGGCAACTCAAAGTTTTTGGATCTAGAAAAAATGATATCCTTTTTAGTATAGCTTATTTCTTCTATGTGTTTCTACTTTGGTGTGTATATGCATGCATAGTTTTTTGCACACACCAAAGTGGGGGAAACTATAGAGAAAAAAGTGCAAACCCTAACACTTTTCTACTCTTTTTTATGCCACATTGGGTACATGACTTTAGTACATGTTTCTAGCACATGTTTAGTCTAGTTTGGTAATGCACTAACTCAAGACCCACTTTGGCACTTGTTATTCCATAGTACTTTGTTTTAAGAACACCTCTCACACACATCCACAAACTAGATCATATTGGAAATTCTATTCCTCAAGGACAATAAATTATGGCAATGATCTTGTCCATCTTTTTCAAATTTAAAATTATCTACATTTAATGGCCAACAATTGCAAACATAGTTGTTTCTAGTTGGTGGGCATTCTAAAAATGTTTAAATTTGATGTCTAGGGCATGTATTTAAAAGAGTCACCCCTAGATCATTTCAAACATCATCACATCATCAATTACATTGAAAGGACAACACATTTACACATCTATCTTTGATATAAATTGTAGGTTCATAAGGAATTATTTTCCATATATCTACATCATATTGAACTCCATAATTACTCTTTAACATTTTACTATTGACTTGTTCTTATAGCTTGATGAAGGTACAAGGGAGTCTTGAACTTCAACCTTCAATGGAAATCTCCAAATTATACTTAGCATTGACACTATTTTCTTGGCCTCAAAAATCTTTTGAAGAACATGTAGTGTGGGTACCAAAGATCTCATTGGGCTAAGGACCAAATTGTAGAAATCAGGAAGGAATCACTTCCTTAGACAAGATCTTTGGTGTGATTGGATCCTAGATGCTCATCTCCTCTAATTTCACTTGTCTCTACTCTCTAATCCAAATCCAATTTCAAATCTTAGATCTCATCCTCTTTCATAGAATGCAATAGATAGATTTTACATCACAAGATACACTAAATGCTAAAACTCCATCATTTCAATTAAGCACATGTTCAGTTTCAATCTTGATTAATTTATATTAGTCCATTTATCATACTCAACTCTTTTATGTTAATTAAATATGTGATTTACATAATAATCATTCATTTATGCTTAAGTTAACATAAAATTAAAAGGGCTAAGCAGTATTCTTCTTCAATAACTTGTGTCTTTTAGAATATTATATGTATAAATTTATAAATATATATTTATTTAAAATGTAATAAAAAATTATATATAGTTTGTGTATACATTTTTAAATAGGGAATACAATTTCTCTTATATAAATCTTAGGCTAAATAAATAAATATTACATAATAATTAGAATTTATCTTAGATAAAAGATAGTTGCCATGATAATAGGATAAGATTAAATGCACATTAAAAAAATAATGTTATTTAGTTGGATATTTGATGTAGAAAAGTTGTGATAGATGTTAGGGAGTGATTTATCTAGTTGTAAAAAAATAGCAAAAGCTCAAATGAGTTCTCTAGAACCAGTAAAGTTCTTGTATGTCATTGTGAGTCATTTTTATAATTGCAAGTCACTTTTGTAATTGTGAGAGATCAACTGCTTACTTATGAATTCAACATGTGCAAATGTAATCTTTGTAAATTCTTTAATGTTTGCCTTTAGTATATCATGAACTTTTGTGCTTGTTTCCTTATAAAAAATTGATGGTGTGATTGATAGTTTACATGTGATAAGGATAGTACCTCCTTATGTCAAACCCCATAAGGCTATTGAGTCAATGACTTTGAAAATGATTCAAGACATCAAGCAAAGATACAAGATGTAAATAGGTAATGTAGTAATAAAGGTTTTGATTATTCAATGTATCTTGAATGCTCTTTGCCTGATCATTCTAGAATGACTAAAATGAAATAGGGTTAACATTTTAACTACAACTCCAAGGGTCACAAATAAAATGTTTTGTACTTTAGATTGACATCTAATAATTAGTTTGGAGGGTTAGGTCAGCCATAAATTGAGGGTTAGGTGTTCATCTAACTTTAGGTCATTTGTGCAACTAATTATAGAAAATGGCTGAAGATAAATGTGCATCTAACTTTAGGTTATTTGTGGAACTAATAATAGAAAATGGATGAAGATAATTGTGCATCTAACTTTAGGTCATTCGTGCAACTAATGATAGAAAATGAAGTTAAAGATTAAGACAGATAGATGAAAACATGTAAAAACTCAAATTATATATCAACTATCAATTAAAAAAAAATACACTAATTATATACTTGCAAGTGCATAAAAAGGTAACCAATTTAAAATAAATAAAAAACTTAAAAAATTACAGAATATATTATTTTCACCATTACAATAACATAATATTTTTAAGTTAAATAAAAGAATAATAAATAATAATGTGAAATGCTTTAAAATCGAATTAAAAGTGCTATGACTTTATAATATGGGTCAGGAAAAAAACATTACAGTAAGTATCTCAAAATTTGCTTGAAATAGAGCAGATCCAATTATTTAGGGTTTTGGATAATCCAAAATAAATGATTACACAGACAGCAGTGCATCAGCACCACCAATCAAGAACAGTGGATCAATATTCTGCTTTGCTTTTCCTTTAAATATCATTAAAGCTCAAAATTGGGTCTACCTTGCATAGTCATTGTATGAATTTTTTTTTTTTTGGTGACAGTCTTTTGGTTTATTTCATTTGGTTCGCTTATGTTGGCCAGATGTAAACATCCACAGTGAATTCAGTCCCTCGATTCTCAATCTCCATCGTTCTACTCAGAATTCTGTCTTGCCTATGTTCTCCTGTTTACCTAAACTGACTGAGAATTGTAGTTGAAGTGTCAGTTGTCTGCATAAACAACTGGAAGTTGACTACAATGTGACATTTGAACTCTTCCTGCGTAAGATGCAAAGTGCTCCACGTTAGTGGATGTTTCAAAGCTTTTCAATGTCCCTCTGATTGATTTGAACTGCTGATACACTCAGCGACATAATCAAAACTGAAGGTGGAATTTTACAAGTAAAGGAAGGAATGAAGAGTCTTTGATTAGAATCCTTTCTGCTTGATAATATAGAATATGTTCTCACCAAATCTGAGTTTTCAAGAGCACTCTACTTAAACATCATCCATTTCAATGGTCAAATAG
Source organism: Cunninghamia lanceolata (assembly GCA_027924645.1). Classification (NCBI taxonomy): domain Eukaryota; kingdom Viridiplantae; phylum Streptophyta; class Pinopsida; order Cupressales; family Cupressaceae; genus Cunninghamia; species Cunninghamia lanceolata. The sequence goes on along the minus strand of BSBN01000763.1, from coordinate 6,057,291 downwards.
TCGATAGCAATATTATACTTTGTCTACAACAAAAAGTGGTAAATATTTGACTGATTTTTATTGGCCAAAATTAAATTTTCAACTTGAAGTAGATGATGTTGAAGAATAGCCTTTTAAGAGTGGCAGGATAAAAGGAATGGCTAGATCATAAAACTTATATGTGTTGAATAAGATGTAAAGAATAGTTGTATTATGTGATGTTTTATGAAGATTTAATTGTATAGTTTTTAGTTATTTTTAATTGATTTAAAAATTGTATAATTAAATTTTAACAAAATATTATATCTTAATATATTGTAAAAAGTATTACTTATAAATATTTATATATTAAATTTTATATTTAATATATTATTTTAATAAAATATATTGAATTACAATTAAATTATTATTATAAATTATGAATATGGAGTTAGAGTGAATAAGAAAAACTTAAAAAAATTATGTATGTTTGTATCAACATTTAGAAATATATTTTAAATAAAACACGCAAATTTTTATTTTTTTAATTCTCACTTGCATGGATCATTAATAATAAACAAATTAAAATAACCCTTAGGGGTAGATTGAATAGTCAAGCCATTGAAAAAAAGGATGATGGTTAAACAAAGAAATCAGGTGTCTTATATAGAAAAAATCATGAAGGGATATATCTAAGCTACTTAAACAAGTGCCACGTAGTGGCCAGTACCTGCCTTGTACTGTTGTTATTATAGTATTTGTTTAGTTATATTTTTTTTATTGATTAGCTATTGTTTGTATATAGGATTTGTTTAGTTGTAATTTTTTTGTTGATTAGGTATTGGTTGAATAGACAAATTGCATTCAAATAATTGAAAAATTAATTTGGGTAAATAAAATTGAAATCTCAAAAATAATCTAATTTGCTAAAAATAAAATAGGACTAAAATATTTCCTAACTATAAAACTAAACTTTTACAAAGTCTATTAAATAACACAAATACTGTAGATTTTTAACTTTTGACTAAATAAAATTGAAATCCTAGATTTTTAACTCTTAGACTAAATAAAATTGAAATCCCAAAAATAATCTAATTTCATAAAATAAAATGTGTAGAACCCTAACGCTAGCTGGGTGTGGATAGATTTGAAATGTCTGCCTAAAATATTAAAATGTAATAATATTGAATACTATTACAATTTAAAATGCATTAAAATATTTTAAGTTTGAAGAATAATTACATAATATAATAACAATGTGGATAGATTTGAAATGTTTGCCTAAGATATTAAAATGTAATAATATTGACTACTATTACAATTTAAAATGCATTAAAATATTGTAAGTTTGAAGAATAATTACATAATATAATAACAATAACATATTCATATTTACATCACTAAGTATTATCTTAGTCACTTAATTTTTTATTTAAGTAATAATAGTAAGTACTTTTAGAGAACATGATTTTAATTAATCTAATATTGTGGTTTAGTAATGATTTTGGTGCATTAATTTAATAAAAGTATGTGGTTCAGCTCCATTTAATTAAACACGAATGGTTAAGATCAAATGAATAGTTAAGAAATATTTTAGTGAAATTAGGTTATTTATGTGTAGAACCCTAAAGTATAGTTATAAAATAAATTTAAGCCCTAATAATTTTTTTATAAAATAAAAAGAAATCAATAAATAAAAATATGCATGCTTTGTAAAGAAAAATTTTAGTGTTATTTTATTTTACGGGTTATTTTTGGGATTTTAATTTTCTTTTACTCAAGAGTTAAAAATCTAGAGTGTCATGAAAAATACTTTTATTTTTGGGATTTCAATTTTATTTACTCAAAAGTTAAAAATCTAGTGTGATGGAAAATATTTAAATGAACTGATGCCATGTTCCTAAATATAGTTAATAAAATCTTAAAAATATAATGCACTTCCTTATGGTATACTTTTCCTTTTTTATTTGATTTGATAAAACCCTAATAAAATATAGTTATAAAATATTTTTTTTAAAGAAAAAGTGGCAGAGCTATTAAAATTATATTAATAATAAAATGAAATTTACAAAGTGCTAGATTCAATAAAGCATAAAGAAAGAATCGGCAAAGAAAACCTCCGGTTGTAGCCTTTTAAAACAAATACAAAACAAAATTGACTCAAAAGGACGAGTCAACCCAAAAAAATTCATTTTGTGGCTTAAAACCTAAGTCAACAGATAACAAAACTGTCTACAAAAGGTTTTAATTGCCCTCCTGTAATTTTCATCAATAAGACCCTGTAGATCAAGAGCCTCTTCTTCTGCCAATTGTCTCCCCAACTATCGCCTATTAACTGGAAATATCCCTACACTCAAACAAACCTCCCACAAGAGCAGTACCTGAATACAAAACAAAATCCTCTAAAACATTAATAAAATCATCTACAGGAAAAAGAGCATTTTGAACAAACATAAGATTCAAATTGCTTACCATATCGAAGTTTTGCAAAAAAAACCATAGCACAAAAACCTAACACTATCGGCCACCCAAAGACTTCCTTCGCTTTATACTTTACACAGACCTGAAAAGTTATTTAAAGATGGATAAGTCATTGTATGATTTGTGCAATGTATATTAATTACATACATTGCGATATGCATTGATAACATACAAGCAGTGGAACTAAAGTCGTTATGAAAAGTAGTTAAATGCTTGTATATTCCGTGCCTTGCATGTATGTTTCAACACATACATTGCTTTATACAGACAGGCTGGAATTCAAAGGGGATTAATATATGGTAAAAAGCATACTTCACATCCGATAAAATATTATTAAACATAAATAAAATAATATATTAACTGTCACTCCCTTTCCATAAGGCAATATTACTGCCATTATTGTAATGGATGCACATTAATCACCCTTATCATGTAAAATTTTTCTGCCAATTAGATTAAAGAAAAATATTTTTTTAATTTGTTATAATATTTGCATCTATACAATAGCAATAACTAAATATTTTTTAAATAGAAAAACTATTTCAGTTCTCATTTGTTACAAAAAGAATTATTAATAACTAGTTAAGAATAGGTCTTCTTATAGTTTCCTTGGCACAAGCTCATTACCTTGAGTGAATTTGTTTTACGGCGTGAGAAAATTTTCAGAGCACTATAATGTTCACATACAGAAGACTATCAGCTTAGGATTTGTTATTTGAAGCATTCAAAAACCAAGGCCATCAAATATTAAAGTTTGATATTTTAAAATAAACAGCATAAAGTAACAACCCATGGATTGAAGATTTAATGATCAAGAAACTGTTGAGCCAATGAAGTAAATAACAACCACTGCACCAACCCAAATCAATTAAAAAACCTGCACGAGCACAAGGGAATAGATAAAATGTAATTTAATATACTATGAACTGTAAAAGAGTTATAGGAAAGACAATGATACTACTGGATAAAGGGGCTAAAAGGCCCGTGAATTAAAAAACAATTTTAAAAAAATTCAAATTTTTTCGCAACACCTGTACCAAAACTTGCATAACTCAGTAGATTGTCCACGAATAGGTTTTGATTTAGGTTTTTAGGTTTGTAAATAATAAATTAAATTCGTTAATTTCAATTTAATATTAACACTGGGAAGATTTAATTAAATACAAGCAAAGTAACAAAATAGTCTTTAAACTTTTGTCACTATTGTTTTATAAAAAATTATTAGGGTGTATATTTAATATAATAGGAAGTTTGTTTATAAAATATTGTAAGTTTGAAGAATAAAATAAAAAATGTAATTAAATTCATGATACTATAGATTTTAAAGTTTTGACTAAATAAAATTGAAATATAAGATTTTTAACTTTTGAGTAAATAAAATTGAAATCCCTAAAATAATCTATGTAGAACCCTAAAAACTAAATTAAAATTAAATTACTTTTAGCTAATGAAGCAAAAAATTAATTGCCATCCATTTAGGCATGATTTAGCTAGTGGGAGACAAAATTTGTGTTCATAATTTGTTTACTCGCCATGTGCTCCCCTCAAACCAAAATTCTCTCCGCATTTATAGTTTTTTGTTGCACACTTCTGACAAGACAAGCCGCAGAGAAGAAGTCATTTTTTTCAGCCAATGACAATACAAATAAATCATTTCTAAATATTTTTTTGTTAAAAATTTATCATGTTGACATAGGAAAAGTACAAATTTAAATCAAATTTGTCCGACAAGAAAAATAATCCTATCTTTTGATTGTTTGCAATCAATAGATTAATAACTAGAAAGTGCGAACTCATTGCAATAGTACTAGCCAAAGGCAGGTACTAATAAAGAAGAAGCAACGTAAGTTTTAGTAGATTTCCATGGGAAAATTGGCATTGGTAACGATTCTAGATTTGCTACAACACATCAAATTCTTAGGGCCGGGTATTATTGGTCACATGTTTTCAAAGATGCATTTGCACGTCTGTCATATCTATCAGACCTTAGCTCACAAAGAAAGGAATCTAGCTATGCCCCTACAACCAATTATTGAGGTTTGTTCTTTTACCCAATGAGGAATTGATTTTATTGGTGCAATTAACGTAAATTCTTCTATAGGTCACAAGTTCATACTCATAACAACAAACTACTACACACATTGGATGGAAGCTCAAGCTTTCAAGAATTGTACTATGAATGTTGTCATTAAGCTCCTTGAGGTTTACATTATAATTAGGTTTGGAATGCTTATGGCTCTGGTATGTGACAATGGGCATATGTTTTCTTCTTTTCAAGTTACTGAATGGGCTTATGATCACAAGGTAATACTCATTTTTCTTCTAATTATTATCCTCAAGACAATGGAGTAGCTAAATCTACTAATAAGAACCTGATTGATGTTATTAAGAAATTCTCAGATAAGAATATGAGAGATTGGCACGCCTAGTTAAAGTTTTCTTTATGGGCTCTAGATTTAAAATCAAGGCCACTTTAGGCATCTCCCTATCATTTAGTGTATGGTCTATATTCAATTTTCCTAGTAAGGCTTAAGATTTCAACTTTGTAATTTATGAAAGATTACTTAGAGGTTGATGATAAAGTAGAGACTAGACTATTAAACCTGTTACAATTAGAAGAAAAGAGGGATTCAATTTTAGAAAACTTCACCAAATACCCAGGTGTAGGGGTGATCCCACAATAGTGTGTCCCATTTGTGGGGCATCCTGATTTTTGCTTGAAATCACATATTTTTTAAAAAAATGAATGATTTAAGCGTCGATGTGTTCTATTTAAAGGGGTTTGATTGAAGGGGGTTAGATCAAACCCCCTAGGCTTAAATCAAACCCTTGATGGAGTCTCCTTTGTACCTATCAAAATGCTAACAAAAAATCAATTTTGCTTCACTTTTTGAGGGATGAAATGAAGTCATTTGAAAATTTTATTTTGTAAGTATGTAGTCCTTAGTATTACCTTTCCAAAAATTATAATATGTAGTATGTTTTCTTTAATATTATGTTTCTTTAAAAAATTATAATGGATGTAGGTCTATTACGAAAAAATAATGACCTATATTCAAAACACAAGGAAAAATAACAAACATTGAATATCAAATTGTTTTTGGAAAAAAATGTGTAGAGCTTTTTTGCATCGATGTTTCGAATCACACTCTGTGATATATAGTTTGTGTATACTTTTTTAAATAGGGAATACAATTTCTCTTATATAAATCTTAGCGTAAATAAATAAATATTACATAATAATTAGAATTTATCTTAGATAAAAGATAGTTGCCATGATAATAGGAAGGAAAACTAACAAACATTGAATATCAAATTGTTTCTAGAAAAAATTGTGTAGAGCTTTTTTGCATCGACGTTTCAGATCACACTCTATGATATATAGTTTGTGTATACATTTTTAAATAGGGAATACAATTTCTCTTATATAAATCTTAGGGTAAATAAATAAATATTACATAATAATTAGAATTTATCTTAGATAAAAGATAGTTGCCATGATAATAGGATAAGACTAAACGCACATTAAAAAAATAATGTTATTTAGTTGGAAATTTGATGTAGAAAGGTTGTGATAGATGTTAGGGAGTGATTTATCCAGTTGTAAAAAAATAGCAAAAGCTCAAATGAGTTCTCTAGAACCAGTAAAGTTCTTGTATGTCATTATGAGGCATTTTTATAATTGCAAGTCACTTTTATAATTGTGAGAGATCAACTGCTTACTTATGAATTCAACATGTGCAAGTGTACATTTGATCTAGATGTGCAAATGTAATCTTTGTAAATTGTTTAATGTTTGCCTTTAGTATATCATGAACTTTTGTGCTTGTTTCCTTATATAAAATTGATGGTGTGATTGATAGTTTAATGTGATAAGGATAGTATCTCCTTATGTCAAACCCCATAATGCTATTGAGTCAATGACTTTGAAAATGATTCAAGACATCAAGCAAAGATACAAGATGTAAATAGGTAATGTAGTAATAAAGGCTTTGATTATTCAATGAACGTATCTTGAATGCTTTTTGCCTGATCATTCTAGAATGATTAAAATTAAATAGGGTTAACATTTTAAATACAACTCCAAGGGTCACAAATAAAATGTTTTGTGCTTTAGATTGACATATAATAATTAGTTTAGAGGGTTAGGTCAGCCCTAAATTGAGGGTTAGGTGTGCATCTAATTTTAGGTCATTTGTACAACTAATTATAGAAAATGGATGAAGATAAATGTGGATCTAACTTTAGGTTATTTGTGGAACTAATAATAGAAAATGAATGAAGATAATTGTGCATCTAACTTTAGGTCATTTGTGCAACTAATGATAGAAAATGAAGTTAAAGATTAAGATGGATAGATGAAAACATGTAAAAACTCAAATTATATATCAACTATCAATAAAAAAAACACACTATTTATATACTTGTAATTGCATAAAAAGGTAACCAATTTAAAGTAAATAAAAAACTTAAAAAATTACAAAATATATTATTTTCACCATTACAATAACATAATTTTTTAAATTAAATAAAAGAATAATAAATAATAGTGTGAAATGCTTTTAAATCGAATTAAAAAGTGCTATGACTTTATAATATGGGTCAGGAAAAAGACATTACAGTAAGTATCTCTAAATTTGCTTGAAATGGAGCAGATCCAATTATTTAGGGTTTTGGATAATCCAAAATAAATGATTACACAGACAACAGTGCATCAGCACCACCAATCAAGAACTGGGTCTGATCAATATTCTTCTTTACCTTTCCTTTAAATATCATTAAAGCCCAAAATTGGGTCTACCTTGCATAGTCATTGTATGATTTTTTTTTTGGTGATAGTCTTCTGGTTTATTTCATTTGGTTCTCTTATGTTCGCCAGATGTAAACATCCAGAGTGAATTTAGTCCCTCAATTCTCAATCTCCATCGTTCTACTCAGAATTCTGTCTTGCTTATGTTCTCCTGTTTACCTAAACTGACTGAGAATTGTAGTTAAAGTGTCAGTTATCTACATAAACAACTGGAAGTTGACTACAATGTGACATTTGAACTCTTCCTGCGTAAGATGCAAAGTGCTCCATGTTAGTCAATGGCTCAAAGCTTTATAATGTCCCTCTGATTGATTTGAACTACTGATACACTCATCGACATAATCAAAACTGAAGGTGGAATTTTACAAGTAAAGGAAGGAATGAATAGTCTTTGATTAGAATCCTTTCTGCTTTGCTTGATAATATAGAATATGTTCTCACTAAATTTGAGATTTCAAGAGCACCCTACTTAAACATCATCCATTTCAATGGTCAAATAGTCTATAGCAATTTTATACCTTGTCCACAACCAAAAGTGGTAAATATTTGACTGATTTTTATTTGCCAAAATTAAATTTTCAACTTGCCAGAAGAACTAGCTTATCAAGCGTATCTTCATGAACAAGAGTTAGAGGCACAAAGAGTGCAGTATGATCAGGAGATTGCAAGCATAAAGGGTTATCAGTATCAACAAGGAGAGGAATTTCAAGCAAGGCAGTATGAAGAGTTTAATTTATAGCTGCAAGAGTTAAATCACCAAGTTTACTTGCAACAGCCAGAGCAGCCACCCTGTGAGACCTTTGGTTCTGATCAGGAGTGGGAGACATAAAAGAGATAGTTTGAAGAGAATCTACAGAGAGAGGCAGCTGTACAAACAAAGCTTTTGCTTGCTCAAGCCCAAGCAGCCCCTGCTGTTTCAGAATAACCTACTCAAGAAGAGGTATGTAAGTATAAATTTCCAAGTTTCAGACATAATGAACCTCTTAATGTGCCTAAAGTTGAAATTCTAAGCTTCAAGCCACTTGAAGAACCCTCTTCCTTCCAGGAAATTAGTCTTGAATGCAAACAAACTCCCCAGAAAGTTAAAATCCCAAGTTTCAGAGGTTCTAATTTTGCTGAGAAGCCTGTTAGCATTCAAGACTAGCCAGTCCATTAACCAACAGAAGGAAGCTAGGTAAGTAAATTTACTACATATAGCTATGGAGCAATATTGGTTAGAGCAGTAGAAGATCAAAGTAGAAAAGACTCCTCCTGATGAACCTTCTGATATTTTCATTAATGATCTTCCTTGTTTGGTAAAAGATAATTTTTTTTAGAAAGTCACATAGTACAAGAGGCTAATTCATGTGAAAAGGTTGCTACTGTTTGGGTAGAGCAAGTTGAATCAAATATGACCCTAAATCATTTATATTTTGATTCCTTTGAAAAATTTTCTGATGTTGTTCATAAGATGCATGAAAGCAGGGTACAGAGCTTGCAAGGTGAAAGTATGAAATTGCAAAGATAGAATGCTTAGGTTGTGTTGGAGGAAGTGCCAGTTTTAGAACAAGAAGTAGATCCTCAACAATACAAGGAATTGCTGATTGAAGCCAAGCAATCTAACAATGGGGTCTTGGATCAATAAGAAGAGTGCAAACCTGTCATGTAAATTACACAGCTAGCAAGAAGCTGTCATGAGGTAAAGGATATCCCCTTATCATTAAAAAATTAGGGGGATTGCGAAGAAATTTTTCTTAAGGACTCTATTGTAGACTTAGATAATATGCAGAATGAGGGTGTTGAACCTTAGATTTCACTTAACCTATTTGATGAGCTTCCCGACTTCGTGCATGAAAGTGAAAATGGCATGCCCATGCTAGGCTCTGATCACCACAGTGATGAACATCATTTAGATAATCTGCTAATCCAAGATCAGTTATGTGAGAGCAAACCTGATTTGAAAAGTACAGAGCTTGAACAGGATCCATTCCAAGCAAATATTGAGCTTTTTTGCTCACATTTAAAGGTTATGCCAACATTCATGGAAGGGGGTTACTTGGAATAGCAAAAGAAAGAAGTGGAAATGGCTATATTCTTAGATGAATCATTGGTTATAAAGCAACCTAATCTTGACTGGTTGGAGGAGCTGCCCTCCTGTTTCACAGAGCAACTTGAAACTGTTGTGCAAATTGATGGCTTGTTACAAGAGGTTAGTTCATTTTTTGACTCCATTACTGAAGAAACACCTATTTCTAAGTGTATCTCCTCAAGCAATCTTGAATATTTTGAGCCTAGTATAGCTCCTGTTATGAACCTTCCAAGTTTTGATAGTTTTGATGAGCTACTAGTTACTCTAACAGAGGACAATGATCCATTAACCGAAGAGGAGGAAGCCACATGGTGGACTATCATGCAAGGTGCATGTAATGCTATTGTTTCCAGTCCAAAACCTTTGAGGGGATGTTCTATAAGATATCTGGATAGTTTGGAAATCAACAGGAGGGGACAGCCTCATAGTGACACTGCTTTGGATCATCAAGGAGGGTATCAGGTGGATCAGTTAGCAAAGGAAGTCAAGTGGGTAACTGACTGTACTTTCTTTCTTAGAAAGGTGTCACAATAGTTTGATGAAGATTTGATTATTCTCCACCTTTTTGGGCTGATTAACAACCTCATGAAGTATTGCAGACTGCAAAGGAAGGGCAGTTATTTTCTTGAGCCAGTGAATGGTTTTGTCTAACTGATCACTGTGGCTAGTTAGACTAGGTTAGAGTTAGGGTTTCTCAGTTAATAAATGCTTCATGCATATTTCTTTTTAGTATTTTTGTTTCCCTAAGTGCTACTACACAAGTTTTCTGGCCACTAGGACTTGTTAGTTTGCTTTCAGTTTAGTTTGTTTTTGTTTGCTGCTGCTGTTTGGAGTGGATTTGAGTATAGATTTTTAGTTTTCTGAGTTCAAATTGAGTAGAGCTAGACTCAATGCCCAATGGATGTTTAAGGTAACTGGTTATGGTGCTTAGCAGGCAAGCATCCAAGAAATGTCGCCAGAAATGTGACCAATTTTCACTTCTGGCTCAAATTGGTAGAGTTGGTGCATTACAGTTCATTATTTTAAAAGTGAAAATTCATAGCATTTTTGGTGGTAGCAGTTGTATAAGTTGTCATACTAGATTGGTTCAGTTTTATCAGCTATTGTTATGGAAAAGAAAGTACAAATCAGTTAACATTCATTGTTGTTTTCAATCCTTATCATTGATTAAAAGATAATGTATTGTAGTGTCTTATTCATATCATCAGATGAGATAGATAAGATGGAATAACATTGCATTGAATAAAGAACAAGAGAGAGCAATTATTTGTCGCACACAAGATGTGGGAGTACTTGAACCAGAATATCAAATACAATATATTATGCAACTGTGAAAGGAGTAAACTAACAAAGCATGTGAATAAAAGAATGTCAATCATTGCCTGAGTTCAGAGATGGGTTGATTGTGTTGTAGCTGCTCCTATGTTGCTGAGCTCCGAAGATACCTGAACTTGCATTCGAGGAGAGAGAAGAGGGGGTTAGAGCTCATGCATGCTTTCATTCATACACTACATCAATCAAAACAAGATGCATAATAGACTATATAGGATAAGTCATGTAGTTGTTTGAAGACATATCATGCATGTGGTGTCAAACGGGCTGCCGCAAGGGTCGAGCCTGGCATGCTTGCCCCTGGATCTCAAGGGGATGATCTAAGGAATTTCAACTAAAAGAATAATTCATAGAAGAACCTAAAAGTCATTGCCCTTCCATGATCATCATCTCACAACATGAGGTGACAACCATATAAGGGTAGTGAATAACTTGTCCAAGTCAGATCATCAGAATATGAAACTGAGTGCATGTGTGGCTAACATCAAAACATGTTTTGTTATTGATTTCTATCAATCAGATTATTGTATTATCCTTGTATGCATTCAGATAACTATATTGGAGCAGCATGTCAGCTATGATAGGACACTTAACAATAGTGGATATGCATGATAAAATTGCTATGAAAGGCAAGTGTCTGTTGCATAGTAATGAAGTCAAAAGTATACTATTCAAACCCTCATCAAGATCATATTAGTGACTATCCAGGAGGTCTAAGTATTATATGAATGCAAGTAGAAAATTGCTATAAGGAGGTATACAGAACATGCCAAGATAGCCATGATTGATTACATGACAGTCACAAAAACCCAATATGTAGTCCTAAGAAATGAATAACATGATCACAAATACAGTCATCAAGAAGATACTGTAGCCATCAACTACAACATGAATCAAAATTATTGATGAGGCTAAATATCCATAAGAAAGAGTGAAGGTGTCACTAATCATGAAATGGAGCACCACAGGAGTATAGCTATAAAAATGTCAAGAAGCACTTTGTAAACTCCATGTTTGTATTCAGCATATCAAGTATGCATGAAAAGGTAAAGTGTCACATCTATCAAGAAGGGCACTACATATACAACTGTATCAAAACACATTTTGTAATTTGCCATGCTACAAGAGGGTTCAAGTAAAGAGGATAGCATATGTTTTATCTATCAAATTTCATCGTAGCCAAGTAATGTGGTCTCAATATCCATATATAGTTACAGAGGAATCTACAGAGTATTTGTATTTTTATCTTGAAGTGCACATAAAAAATGCTTGTGTTGTTATAGCGGAATGAAAGAGGATGCAAGACTTATGCCATGAGAAGTATAGGTGTAGTGATTGTCTTGAATGGAGAAGTGGACTTGGAAAATTCCAAATGCATAGCTATATGAGCAAGTAGAGTATCAAGTAAAAAATACACTGTGCATTCTCAAAACAAAAAAGATGAATGGAGTGGAATAGCAGGGCCATCATATGGCTATAACACAAAATCAGATGAAGGTTCTTTACCATGCTACTACAAAAATGGAGGTCTAAACATCAAGAGCCTGTGCTCTTATGTCAACCCAGAGGAAGTTCTGAGCCGTGTTTACAAAGTTAAAAGGCAAGGACAAAATGGGATTTCAATTTGTCTTTGGTAGTGGTAGCAGTAGTAGTATCTTGCAATTTAATATGCCAACAGTTGCAACAATTTCATAGTGGACATTGAAAAGCAAAATGCCAAATTCCAAGCTAAAAAATGATAAATCCTGAAATAGAAGCAAATGCAGCCGAAGGTGACCAGAGGCGGAGTGATTTAATCCCTATAAGGGAGATGCTATTCATGACATATAGTAAGGAGGAGAAAGATGTATTTGATGATTTCCAAATAGAAAGATGAGAAATTCTGATGATGCCATGTATTGTGGGCCACGACTGGAGTATGTTTTCCTCACAAATGTTAAAATTCATATGAGAAATCATCATAAAACTAGATTTTACCTTTATGAGCAGTACTAAATGGAAGCATCAGAGATTTTATAGGCACTGGTAATACACCCATGGAAATATCCTTTACAAGATGGAGTCACATACAAATAGAGTATTTAGAAGAATGTGGGATGAGAAGCTATAGTCGCGGCCAAAGAGGAATGTATTTTTCCATTCATAACAATATAACCCTTTAGGGTTTTAAGTAATAGAGAGCAAGAGAATATTCAAAAGTAGATATTGAGGAAATATAAACTTCGAGCTCAATATAAACACCCAAGAAGTTGAGTCATGGCGGCCTCTAATGAAGCAAATATACAGAATATAAAAGTTTCGAGGTTGCAAAAATAAATGACTTACCTCTTCACAGGTATACAAGGCCGTGAACTCTCACCCTTCTATTGCTTTCATTTTGCTCAGTGAAGCCCTTGTGGTGGCCTCAAAGGAGCTGTTTCCCAGAGTAGAGGGAATAGAGAAACACATATAACAAATTGTATTAGAGGTAATGCATGCCCGTGGCCATAAAAGCCAAAGTTTATCTTTGAAATGGAGAAGAAATTAGGAAAAATAAGACCATATGTATGAACAAGGATAGTTACCTTCATGAGATCCATCAAAATTGCAGAGATAAATCAAAAAACTGAAGAGTTTCATCTCGAAACCCTAGCAGAGTGTTGGTGGTGCAGGAGCACCCCTACAAGATAGGACATAAGTCTATTTTTAGTATGTTTGACTTCATGATGTAATAAGGTCCATTGGACCAATGCGTATGTATTAGATCAACCTAGGAGAATGTGCAGGTAGTTAGGAGTTTGTTGTCGGGCTGTCTGAGCTGTCTCCTCCCAGCCGCTTGGAAGCTCCCAGCCGTTGGGAATTGAGTTGGTAGTACTCGTAGGAGATTACTATATATATCTTAGATCAGTTAAGGTTTATGGAATGAGTATTATGGAATGAGTAAGAGATCGAGTTGAGGTTGTAGAGGGTAGTTACAGAGCAATTCAGACAGGGAAGACATTGTTGTTTCCAGCATTGCAGAAGTAGGATATTTATGATACATTTAGACTGTGAAACTTGTATGCAATTTTATTAGTGAAAGAAAAAGATCTCATCAATTGCATTTATCTGGTTTATAAGCTGTCTGTACATTGATTTCTTTTCGATTACAAGTGAATGGATTCATTCAACCCTTCCACCGGTTGATTCTCTGAATCAGTGGAAAGGTCATGTATGTTAGTTTAGCTTTCAGTTTGTTTTTCTGTTTATGCATTTCATGTTTGGGAGATCAGTTGGTAGCATGCTATGAATCATCCTAGCATCCTCATGTGCTAGGGTTAGGAGGATAAATTTCTAAGTTTTGATCAGAAGGTGATCCGGCCCGATCATCATGTTTTCTGTGTGAAATTGTGAGGTTTTGTGAGGTTGTATGCAGTTAACGGATACACAGTATCTGCATGCGACGTTACAGACTGTGTGCATCGCATCGATATCTATGTGTATATCGCTATCCGGATCGGGTCATGAAACTTACGAAAATTGCATGTTTTGAATGCATCAGGATGATATAAGTCAGATATATACTTCCTGTGTATATCGTCATCAGGATCATCTTTCGTGTGTATCCATCATCCGCATATCGCTATCGTATGCGGGAGTCAAAGCCACTTTTTGGCTAAGGACAGGAGGAGGATCTTATAGTTCGTCATCAGGTGCATGTGATGTCATTGTCATCAGGATATTTGCAAATATCACCCGATGAAGATTTATCCTGCTGACGTTAAGAGTTTCGGCATCGGCAGGAGTAATAGTATCGGAGAGACTCTTTACGGCTTGGCCGATAGGAGAAGTGTTGCCGATAGGCAACTTGACCAATGAAGAAAGATATCGGGGTGATATCGGACATCGGGGAAGTGCTTTTGAGTCAGGCCGATAAGTCAAGTCTGGCCGATCGGTATATGACCGATAAAACTATCAAGGTGACATTAGTCATCGGGGGTAAGTCAGTATCCCTTGGCCGATGAACAATATCCTACCGATAGGCGATAAAGTGGATGATACATATCGGTGTGAAGTGGAGATCGGCGTGACCCTTTCCATAGGTGCCGATAGTGGTTTTCTTGCCGATAAGGAAGTGAACAGTGGTCAGCAGGAGGATATTTTGTGTTTGCCTGAAATATGATGATGCTGACAGGCTTATAGGCATACATGTTGTATGTCAAGATTTTAACATGATAGTGGATTAATGGTTTATCCATCCCGTTTGTAAGCTTTTGCTGCGTGGCTCTGCATCAGTTGGCCACAAGAGAGCTCCATTGAAAGATACAAGGTGAAATGAGCCGAAAGTTAGGGCTTGGAAATGATTTTGTCTCTTAGGGTTTTCCTTTTGTTACCCTAGTTTGATGTCTTTTATCATATTGGTTTTAACAACCTTTTCTTCAAACTAATGCCTCCATGGTGTTATGGGTCCACCTTCCATTACCTAAGCAATATGCTTCAAAACTTCATTTAATTACCATTGAAGGCAGACAAAAACTCACATAGTTGATATGCCTTAGGTCTTCTTTTACCTAGTGTACCTTCAAGTTCATGCAAAGCATCTGAAGGATGAGTCATGCCTCATATTCCCTTAGGGTTTTTATGCAGAGGTAGATGTAGATAAACCGCAAGCGCCTTTATTTTATCAACTCTTAATAGGGCCTCCAAATATTTTTTATAGAAAAATCAAGTGCCTCAAAATGTAATGTACATGGCAAAATGAAATAAATAGGCCTTGTATTTTTATTTGCAAAATCAAGACCAAGTCAAGATAAGGATGTAAAATAAAACTGCAAACATTGTAAAGCTTTGTTTTAAAGCAATGTTTTATCAATTGCTTTAAATTAAATGCTATTTTATGCAGTTAAAACAAAGCAAATCCATACAAAATCTTGCTTTTCTAGTTTTTCTTTCTTATGGGCGAAGTTGGACAGATGAGGACAAAATAGAGGGTTTTCTGAGTAGATAAAGCATGTTTTGAAGAAGATTTTGGTGGGGACCCCTTTGGGGATGAGTTTGGAGATATTCTCTTCTATTTTGGGACATATATCTGAGCTTTTTGACATCTTTTTAGGGAGAGCTCGGATTTGGAGATTCAGCTTTTCCCTATGCAGATTTGGGAGATCTTTAGGACAACATATATTTGGAGATATTTAGTTTTTCTGGGGAGTTGGAGATTTTCTTTGTTTCTTCTCTCTTAAGCACAAGTAGAGATCTTGTAGACTGGTTTTTGACTCATTTTTTTCATTTTTTGTACTCCTTCCAATCCAATACAGCAGAGCCTTCATGTTTCACTTCTTTTGCCTTGTAATTGCAATGATGATTTGATGTATCACTGTGGTAATAAATAATTTATCCTCTGTCATGTCTCATTATTGTGAAAATGTTGTGCAAGGTTTTCATGTAATCCTGGTTATATGTTGAGTTCAGGGAGAACCTTCTTATAAATTACTTTTGAATTGTATGATTTACATGAAATTGTGAGAGTTTATGTTTGAGGAGTTGTTTGTTGGTAAAAGCATTAGATAGATTAGAATTTTGTTTAAGTTAGATTTCATTTGCAGTTATCCTTCTATCCCTTTTCCCCTGCAAGTCAATTAGATTAGAAAAATCATAAGGAGAACCAACTCACTCTAGAGATTCACTCTCAACATAGATCACCCACAATCTGAGAGTGTTTCCATGTGTCAACAGATAGATAAGTCTTCCATAATCTTAGCATAGGGTGCATATTTGAATGATAACACAACTGTCTCCCAAGCAAGAATCAAATTGTCTAATATAAATCTTCCCCCTAGAAATCCAGTTTGTTCGGGTCTAACAATTTCTTGAGCAATAGGCCTAATTCTTTTGGCCAAGGCTTTGGCAATGATTTTGTAAGATGTGTTAAGCAAGGTGATGGGCTTCCAACCATTCACCGTATCTTCTTGTTTACCCTTGGGAATGAGTTTAATCAAACCTTGATTAATGATGTCTCCTAAACTACCAGTTTCAATGCCCTCGTGATACACATTGTAAAAATCTTCTCTAATGTATGGCCAAAGAGCGTGGTAAAATTCTACTGGTAGACCATTCATTCTTGGGCTTTTCTCCAATGACATACTTAGCATAGCTTCCTCTATCTCTTCTAAGGAAAGGTAATGATCAAGAAAAGTAGCATAGCCATGTTGTAGTACAGGACCACTAAGAGGGGGGGTAAATTAGTGGTCTTGAAAACTTAACAACTTTTTGCACCTTTTAAACATGATAAAGACATCAAGGATTCAAACAAATATAATGACTAGTAAAATGAACAAGATCTTTAATCAATCATAAGAGCATTAGGACACATGAACATATGGAGACAAATAAGAAACATAACACCTAATTTGATGAGTGGAAAACCATCATAGGGATCAAAAACCACTCTAAAAATGCCTCAGTAGCTTAATCAAAATCATGCCTCACTAGCTACACAAAATGCCTCACTAGCTACAAGATGCCTCATTGGCAGATTTAGTGACATAAGAAGGAAAATCTATTCAGGGGGTTACCCTGTTACTATATGCATCAACAAAATACACCTCTGACACCTTGACTACAAGAATCCTCTCTGATACAAGATTCACATCACAAAAGAAAGATTTTCTTTTTAAGACTCCCCTTCAACAAACTCAATGATCAAGTTGACATGAACAATAACCAATAACCTTTTCTAAAACATATCATATCACTACATAACACAAAAACCTTCAATGTTTTCTGCAGAACATACCAAGCTCCTCTGCAAGTAACTCCATCATCTTATACTTCTTTATATCTCCAATCAACAAGAAAGAAAACATCTAATTACTCTACAAATCTACTTATTAAGATCTTGTAAAATGCTTCAAATGAACATGACAATAGAGGAATTTAAAAATTGAGTCTTAATACAATACATATGTTTATATCTCCATATGAAGCATAGAAAAAGTCTTCTTCATTCACTGTATCATAGCCTTTGATTTACTGTATTATATGTTGCAATCTTCTCATCCACTAATAGGTATTGGTCTTTGTTCTTGAATATCCATGTCTCAAACCCACTACTGCCTTACAGACTGAGATATTAAATTTCTTGGCCTGGCATATGAAAATTGGATCTTCAAAAATTAGTTTTTAGGTCTTTTATAAAGGGTCACCTGTCAAAATTTTTCTAGGAGAGTGACCATTGGAGTTCAAAAGGCACTTTAAATTCCATCTGTTGATTTTCTTTTTCGTGCCACTTCGAGATTAAACCATAGTCTTTGATTTTCATTTTGGCACTCACGATGTACACACTGACCATTTCTCCTAGTTACTCCTAGACAAGGGGCCGGTATCCTTATGGAACTAGAACCCTTTAAGTTACAACTTAATTTGTTTCAACTGGTAATTACAAGTCAACTTTGTTTAACCAACGAGTTTGTAACCAATTGCTTAGGAGAGTAACACTTAGGGTTTTAACCTAGATACCTAGGGCTTTAGGGATTAAGAACTTGGAGATAAATTTCAAACCCTAAATACAAATATGCTCATTTCATGAAAGCTTGTAATGTTAGGGTAGATATCAATTAAATGCAAATAAAGATTAAACAGAGGAATGGAAATACACATGAATAATAATAGAGAGAGACAAATTTTAACGTGGTTCACCCAAAATCGGGCTACATCCACCAAACAAAGAGTCCAAATCACACTTATAAAAGCATGTAGATGAGACTTATGTTGTAGACTTGGATAACTCAGAAGAAAAAATGATCAAAATATAGGAGTGCTTAAAACGACTCAATGAAACCCTCCCTTGACTATTTTGATCCCCCCCTTTGATTTGTTTTGGTGGCACTTTATATAGATTAGTGCATATATAACCCCCTTTGCTTGATTCCCCCCTAATTATGACACTTTATAACTTAGTGTGTTTTACAATGCAAGTAGGTCCGATAGATGGGAAATGTGAAAATATTAACTTTTGCAAAAAATGGTGCTCAATTTCAAGCTACCGATATGTCATAACCCCTTTTCTCAATAACTAATTTTCAATTAAATATTACTATTTTAACAATCATTGACTAATTTTGACTCATGTGCGTGACATGAATACACTCTCAATGGAGAAAAAGTATCATCGAGGAGGGGGTGTCTAGTCAATTGATGGTGATTGCGGTGAAAGGAATCTGTACACACATGCACCTAGTTTGCATTATAGTTGCATTGTCATTGCATACATAAATTATGTTGATAATTTGCTTTCTTATTTTTGATAGAAAAGAAAATCATCTTATGTTTTATAGTTGCCATTTAATTAAATTGTTAGCTAAATATTAAAATGCTCTTAGTGAAATAAAAGTAGTATTAATTAATTAATTTATTGGTTTTTATTAAAATTGTATGAGAAGGAAAGAATTTATATTTATTTATTTATTATTTTAGATAACTGTGTATGTGGCAAAATATATTGCTAAAATTATGAGTAGTTATAAAAATTTATGCATTTCGAAAATAGAATATGTATCTTTAGTTGATAACAATAGAGATAATTTGTAGAAAAAGAAAGACAAAACTTAGAAATAAAACAAAAAAAAGAGGAGAAATAAAACAAAAGATAGAAATAAAGAGAACTTAGAAAAAGACACAAAATTAGAAAAAAAAAACAAAGCATAAAAATAAAAAATAGAAAAAGATAGAAAGAAGGAAGGTGGAGGAAAAAAGAATTTATTAAAAGGAAAAACCATTCTCATTCTCGATCACCATTCTCATTCTCATTATTCTCAAAAACAAAAACAAGCATCAGAGACAAGAAAATCAGGAGATATAGTTCAAAGGAAGCAAAAGAGGAAGGCAGAGAGTGAAGGAGGGTTGAAGTGGAATTCAAAAGCTCAAGAAAGTGAATTACCAGGTTTTAGCCATAATTGTTATGATTTTTGAATAGTTGGGGTAATTCTATTGATCAACTTGTATGTCAAACTGTATGCCTGAATGATTTTATTGTCCATCGATGTGTTATTATTCTTCTACAATTATAAATTGTGAGTCTAGCTGCATTTAACCTATTATTATTAATATCTTCTCGCTATTATTATTATAATTGTTAATACTGGTATTACCTTTATAACAATAATCGCTGGTAATATTTTTATTATTGATATCACATTTTATGACAGTTATTAATTATTATTGTTATTATTTTATCACAGTATTAGTTTTATAACCGGTATGACCCTATCACTGTTATTATTTTTACTGATATTAGTTATTCATTGATATTAATTTCTATATTGTATAAAATCCATGAGAAACTAGGTATTACTGCTATCATTATCATATTTTTTGTGACTATCGGTATTGATTTTATGACAAAGAAAACTATTTAAAAAAATAGAAATCAAAATAAATGGGGGCCTGTAGCCACCCAACGGCACCACAAAGGCCCGTGGGAGTGCTGTGACTCCCCCATAGACCTTACGACATGTGGGGAGGGCCACAGCCCCCTCCCACGACAGCCTCCTAAGGCGGCCATAGCCTCCTTGAGGCTACAATGCTCCTTAAGGAGGTCGTCGCCCCACATATGCCATTGAATTTTTTTTATAAACTTTGTCTATATTTAAAACAAATCTTAAATGCTTTCTTCTTTATTATATACCATCACCTGTTACATACTGTGTTTAAACTTTTCTTTATAAAAATTGCCAACAACTTAAAATATTTGTTGTATATAATCTTTGTACGTATATATATATATACATATATACATATATATATATATATATATATATATATATATATATATATATAAACGATGTTCCATATACAGAGTAACATGTATTCATAATTACTATCTGTTGTTCCAGCATACTTTGTATTTATATACAGACTTAATAACTATTATTTTAGTATGTTTTAAATAATATATATATATATATATATACAATAACCAGTATCTATTGTATTTCAAAAGTATACATTACTAACAACTGTCTCTTATATCTTATATGTTCATGGCTCCTATATCTCTTTAACTTCATAAATATATATTATGTAATTCATTTCCTTTTAATGCTATCGGATATAAGATCTGTGTTTATTAGTGGGAATAAATCATGATCGAACAATTAGATTTTATTTGAGCATTAGTTACTTATACGTTTAGTTTAGAAAGGAAATAGAAATCTCAAAGGAGTAAAATCTTTGATTACCATAGGACACTAATTAATTATTAATCGACAAATATGTAAATAATTAAATAACTTGAATCGTAATTATGGATGGAAACACTATCATTACTTGTAATTAACTATATGATGTAATTGCCTTAGCATTGTTTGAAACCATGAAAGTTTCTTTTAGTAAATGTTTATTTGTGTAACATTGCTTTATCCAAAGGAATCTTGAGACTCTAAACGATATCTAATCATGTATATCATCTTTAAAACAAATGCTTAAATAATACTAGGTGAATGACATAGATACGTACCTACATTCCTTGATATAGTATAATTGGTGATTAGGTATATATGATCCTGTTTATTATTGATTTGGAGAGTTATAAGGCAAACTAGAGTTCTTAATATGATTATTATTTGTGGTATGGTCTTTCTGAAATAGATAAATGTATGCATATTCATGCAATGTAATTAGCGATTATTTGTTTCTATGTAACTTACTTCCATATGCCAAAAAGACATAGACTCTCAGACTATGATTCTCCATCAGTTGCACATGTGGAGTCATGCTTGTAAGTCCATCGTTGTATCAGATGTGTGTTATGTCTTATGAAATGATGTCTTAGGTTTGGAGTTATGTATGCACTTCTTTTTCTATATTGTTGGGAAAGAGACGTAATTTGACTTTGATAGATAAATGATTTCAGCTTCTAATTCATTGATTGTGTCCATGATATATGATCTTGATATTAAGAATGAATGATTGTTCCTTGGAAAGGATAACATCTCATTGCATATGTATTTTACCTTACTTGAAAAGTATGTATGAGTTGTGGATGCATTTTCATTCATACATTTATGTGTTATAAGTTAAGAAGAGCACCAGATTACTTCACCTAAGCTAGTTTCAGTTTGCTAGACCCCTCGTGATGGGAGGGGCTTCCTAGTTGGGTAGCGCGGAGAAGGTTTATGCTTCGTGGCAGGGTGGATATCACCACGATGATACTCTCTCTCTCTCTCTCTCTCAGGTTCCATGCTGCATATGCATTAAGATATTATATATTGCTATTATGTTATTCTTGTATAAGCCTACATGGCTAAATCTTGTAAAGGCACGACCTTGTTTGATATACTTATTGATTCATTGATGTATGTAAACCTATTTGGATATAATGATGCAAGTTATTTAATTATATCTCTTTTTCCACTCCATTTTTATAAATAATTTATTCTATTTTAATATTTTGGGATTGAAATGCTTTTTTGAAGGTTATTTTAGTAAGTGTTATTTTTGAATGTTACATTTGGTATCAGAGCCATTAGGTTGAACTTTTAGACCCTACGACTCATTGTGAGGTTTTATATAGGACATGCTAATAATAATACATTATTTCTTATATTAGAATAGAGCGAAGATCAAGAACACAAGGGTGAGTGAACAAAACCAAACATAATGAGATGTCAAGGTCATTGTTTGAAAAAGAACAACCTAAGGAACCTAAGGAAAAGAGGGTGAAGGAAGATAAAAGGGAAGATTCAGAAACATTGGCGGATGTGCTCAAGTGTATTCACCTAGGGAAGAAGAAAAAGAACAAGGAGGTAAAAATGAACAAGGGAGCCAAAAGTAAACCCTCGACCCATCGGGATTGCCCTATTGGATGTGGTCAAACTACAACCATTCTGAGGGAAGAGGAGATTAAGGAGTGTTCGGAGGGAGAAGAGGAACCAGAAGAGCTCCCTTTATCTGAAAATGAGATGTAAACTTTTATGTTCAGAAAAATAGAAACTTCTACATAGAATAAGGATGTAAGAATCCAAAAGTAAACAAAATGAGACTTTGGTTTTAGAACACATGAATATTTTAGAAATTCAATGGTATTTGTGTTGATTAAATATATGTGATTCAACGTATGAAGTACAATGCAAGTAGTTATTGGAAATAATAATTCAGTATGAATGTAATTAGAATCTTAGAAACTTGGTTGTTAGAGTGACCATGAGTATTCTCCTACTCACCTCTAATCAAGGTGAAGTGTAGTGTTGTGCTCCCTTCATATTATGTGAAACTGTGGATTTTAATACTTTATTTTATTTTACTAGGTAAAAATTTCAAGATGTTGAGGGCCAGCATGTAAAATTTCTATTTTTATTTATACCTAATTATAGCCATCAAGAGTTTTACCTTGCAATTATTATGAATATGCTTGATTAATGAGCTCATTTTATGCTTTGATGATTTTCTTTCCGCTTGATATATTTTCCTTTCTTTATTGTTGATGGCTATGCTTAAATGTTTTGACTACTGGTCCTGTATTATGTTATGTTATGTTCTCCATCATGCCATGAAGGTTCTGATGGAATGTATAGGGGAGTAGAATGCGGAGAATACACTAGGTTTAGGGTGTGTATTTGTGTACTAGAAAAGGAGTAGAATAAACTCTTTTGGTTGATGCTAGGTGCAAGAGATGGAGGATTTGTAGTTGATGTAAACACATAGTGTCTATAAATATGGTAACGTAGTATTACCAACCTTGAAATTGAGTTGCTGTGGAGTTTTTAGTAATTGGAGGCTTCTAACTTGAGAAGGATAGGTGAGCTTTATGACAAGTGACTCATGTTATTGGTGTCTAAGATGAACTAGATTAAATCCAATTGTGTACTTTGATGGTGAAATTTTTCTTTAAATAGAATAATGTTGACTACATTCTGACAAGGAGTATTGTATGTGATTGGCGTGTTTCGATTTTAATCAAATGGATACATTATGTGGTAGTTGCATGCCTTATATTGGCCATTAGGCCATGTGTGTACCTTATATTGATTAATTTTTTTTTATTGAACTCCAAAATGTGGTGCGAGGAAGCTACTCAAATTTGGAATATTAGTAAGGTATTTGGTTACTCCAGAGCATGTGCAATGCAAGGTTGAGTAGGACCAGCACACAACTCAAATAGATAAATATTTACTTCATTACGAAAATTAGTAGGAAATATTTATACTAATGTGCGTGATGCATATTCATATCATTGCTATCCTTGTGTGAGTGATGCACTAGAGTAAGTCTGTGACTCCTTGTGTGAATAATGCCTCGAGTAATGATTACATTCCCAATTGTGTGTGAGACACTTTTTATACTCATTGTGTTTATTGGATTGAGTAATGGTCACTATAATTATACTATTGTGATTTATGCATATTTTACATTTTGTGTGAGTGATGCACTTGTGCGAGGGATGCACTTACCATATTTATTGTATGTAAACTTGAATGAGTAATGCTCATTGTATGCAATGTATATTCCATATTTTGTGCGAGTGAGGCACTACAAGTAAATTATGTATTCGTACCTTGTGTGAGTTATACACCAAGGGTTCATGCATTCTTATTTGTTAATTATTCATTCTATGAACACTTGTGCATGTTATGCACTATCATATTATCTGGTATTTATTTTATGCAATTTGAGATAGATTATTCTTGTTGAAAGTGTTGTGTGTGATAAGCTTTAAGCTTACCTTCTGGGATAGGATGCCAAATGTGGGCTAACAGAAAAGGTGATCTTCTTTTTCAAGATCAACCAATTTTTGTATTTATGCTTTGGCCAAAGCTATATTGTACCATTGAAATAGATGGATAATGAATGCTTGGTTTCTATATTATATGTTTCTCTGCCACATCCTATATGGAAGTAATTTGTTCATTCTAGTATAGAGTGCATATAAGGCATCAGGCATGTATCGAGAGTTTCCCTCCTGCCCTTTTGTTATAGGTTTCTAGGTGCCTCATGCATGACTGGGTATTCTTCGAGTTAGGAAGAATCCTGGGGGAGTGTTGTGCAGCTTATGGTTGGGTGGAAAAATTATCTTAACCATGCTTTTAATTTTCGGCTTGCGAAAGATCGGTGGGTTATAGTAGCTGAAATTAGAATGTACATTTGAATCTCTTTATGTAATCCAGAAAATGGATATAGCATGTATTGAACCTTTGTATGACAATGAATGAAATTGTACAAGTCTTTCTCTATGAACTATGACTGCACTTGGAAAAATTGTAGAAATTGTACATTTTTTAGTATCTCTATCAATAGAAAGTTTATTTTTCCAATTATAGATCAAGATTTACTTTTGTTGATAAATTTAGTAAATGGGTGTATCATTATTGAGATAATGATGACCTTCTTATATCTGATCTTTCTAATCATGTGAGGAACTTTTGTATGTTGAAAACCTATGATCTTCTTATCTTTTATATTGATCAATATGAAAACCTTGTTGTAAATTGTTGATATTTTCCGTATGTTGAGATTTTTTTTCTTTTGTTAGTGTTTGATTTTCCAATGATGATAACAAGTAGTATGGGATGCTTGTTTTTCATCATAAAGGCAATTGTTTTGATGTCTCATGTGAGTAAGCATGTTGACAAAATGAACATAATTATTTTCTTTTTTTATATGTAAATGTCTGGGAATATGAGTAAGATTTGAATAAGTTATGGAAGATTACATGAAAGAAATGAATTAGTTTGCATGCTTTTACTTGTTGGAAAGTATAGAAATAAGTTAATTTGATGAAGCAGTAACATGTTAATGAGGTGTGCAAGTCAATGAAGGTTAGATAGAGGAATTTTTGCAGTTATGAACAAATAGGTGCTTGGGGCAAACAACACATTGTCAGGTGGGTCGATTTTGACATTGAGGTAAAATAGAATTAAAGAGGTATGAAATATTATCTTTAGTAAAGTTGATTTGATCATCGGGACAATGATTCTTTTAAGGGGGGAAGGATGTCATACCCCTATTCTCAATAATTAATTTTTAATAAAATATTACTATTTTAATGATCGTTGACTAATTTTGACTCCTGTGCGTGACAAGAATACACTCTCAATGGAGAGAGAGTATCATCAAGGAGGGGGTGTCTAGCTAATTGATGGCAACTGTGGTGAAAGGAATCTACACACATAGGCACCTAGTTTGCATTATTGTTGCATTGCGATTGCATAAATAAATTATGTTGATAAATTGCTTTCCTATTTTTAGTAGAAAAGAAAATCATCTTATGTTTTATAGTTACCATTTAATTAAATTGTTAACTAAATATTAAAATGCTCTTAGTGAAATAAAAGTAGTTTTAATTTATTTATGTATTGGTTTTTATTAAAATTGTACGAGAAGGAAATAATTTATAATTATTATTTTAGATAATTGTGTGTGGCAAAATAAATTGCTAAAATTATGAGTAGTTATAAAAATTTATGCATTTCAAAAATAGAATATGTATTTTTAGTTGATAACAATAGAGATAATTTATAGAAAAATAAAGACAAAACTTAGAAATAAAACAAAAAAGGAGGAGAAATAAAACAAAAGATAGAAATAAAGAATACTTAGAAAATGACATAAAATTAGAAAAAAAACAAAAACAAAGCATAAAAAAAAAATTGGAAAAAGATAGAAAGAAGGAAGGTGGAGAAGAAAAGAATTCATTAAAAGGAAAAACCATTATCATTCTCAATCACCATTCTCATTCTCATTATTCTCAAAAACAAAAACAAGCATTAGAGATAAGAAAATCAGGACATATAGTTCAAAAGAAACAAAAGAGGAAGGGGGAAAGTGAAGGAGGGCCGAAGAAGAATTCAAAAGCTTAGGAAAGAGAATTACCAGGTTTTAGCCATAATTGTTATGATTTTTGAATGGCTGGAGTAATTCTATTAATCAACTTGTATGACAAACTATATGCCTGAATGATTTTATTGTCCATCGATGTGTTATTATTTTTCTACAATTATAAATTGTGAATCTAGCTGTATTTTACCTATTATTGTTGATATCTTCTCCCTATTATTATTATAATTGTTAATACTGGTATTACCTTTATAACAATAATCGCTGGTAATTTTTTATTATTGATATTATATTTTATGACAGTTATTAATTAATACTGTTATTATTTTATCACAGTATTAGTTTTATAACCGGTATTACCCTATCACTGTTATTATTTTTACTGATATTAGTTATTCATTGATATTAAATTCTATACTATAAAAAATCTATGAGAAACTAGGTATTACTGCTATTATTATCATATTTTTGGTGACTGTCAGTATTGATTTTACGACAAAGAAAATTATTTAAAAAAATAGAAATCAAAATAAATGGGGGCCTACATCCACCCAACAACACCATAGAGGCTCGTGGGAGTGCTGCGACTCCCCCATAGACCTTACAACAGTCTCCTAAGGAGACCGCAACCTCTTTAAGGCTACGACAATCCTTAAGGAGGTCGTCGCCCCACATATGCCATTGAATTGTTTTTTTATAAACTTTGTCTATATTTAAAACAAATCTTAAATGCTTTTCTTCTTTATTATATACCATCGCCTGTTACATATTGTGTTTAAACTTTTCTTATAAAAATTACCAGCAACTTAAAATATTTGTTGTATATATTCACCGTATATATATATATATAGTTCCGTATATAGAGTAACATGTATTCATAATTATTATCTGCTATTCCAGCATACTTTATATTTATATATAGACTTAATAACTATTGTTTCAATATGTTTTAAATTATATATATATATATATATATACTATAACTAGTATCTATTGTATTTCAAAAGTATACATTACTAACAACTGTCTCTTATATCTTATATGTTCACAGCTCCTATATCTCTTTAACTTCGTAAATATATATTTTGTAATTCATTCCTTTTTAATGCTATCCGATATAAGATTTGTGTTTATTAGTGGGAATAAATCATGATTGAACAATTAGATTTTATTTGAGCATTAGTTACTTATACCTTTAGTTTAGAAAGGAAATAGAAATCTCAATGAAGGAATAAAATCTTTGATTACCATAGGATACTAATTAATTATTAATCGAAAAACATGTAGATAATTGAATAACTTGAATTGTAATTATGGATAGAAACACTATCATTACTTGTAATTAACTATATGATGTAACTACCTTAGCATTGTTCAAAACCGTGAAATTTTCTTTTAGTAAATATTTATTCGTGCAACATTGCTTTATCCAAAGGAATCTTGAGACTCTAAATGACAGCCAATCATGTATATCATCTTTAAAACAAATGCTTAAATAATACTAGGTGAATGGCATAGATACACACCTACATTCCTTGATATAGTATAATTGGTGATTAGATAGATATGATCCTGTTTATTATTATTTTGGAGAGTTAGAAGGCAAACCAGAGTTGTTAATATGATTATTATTTATGGTATGGTCTTTCTGAAATAGACAAATGTATGCATATTCTTGCAATGTAATTAGCTATTATTTTGTTTCTATGTAACTTACTCCCGTATGCCAAAAGACATAGACTCTCAAACTATGGTTCTCCATCAGTTGCACATGTGGAGTCATGCTTGTAAGTCCATCATTGTATCAACTGTGTGTTATGTCTTATGAAATGATGTCTTAGGTTTGGAGTTATGTATGCACTTCTTTTTCTGCATTGTTAGGAAAGAGACGTAATTTGACTTTGATAGATAAATGATTTCAGCTTCTAATTCATTGATTGTGTCCATGATATATGATCTTGATATTAAGAACGAATGATTATTCCTTGGAAAGGATAACGTCTCATTGTATATGTATTTTACCTTATTTGAAAAGTATGTATGAGTTGTGCATGTATTTTCATTCATGCATTTAATGTAATAAGTTAAGAAGAGCTCCAAATTCTTTCACCTAAGCTGATTTCAGTTTGCTAGACCCCTTGTGATGGGATGGGCTTCCCAGTTGGGTAGCACAGGGAAGCTTTATGCTTCATGGCAGGGTGGATATCACCATGATGATACTCTCTGTCTCTCTGTCTCTCTCTCTCTCGGTTTCTATGGTGCACATGCGGAAAGATATTATATATTGCTATTATGTTATTCTTGTATAAGCCTACATGGCTAAATCTTGTAAAGGCACAACCTTGTTTGATATACTTATTGAATCATTGATGTATGTAATCCTATTCGGATATAATGATGAAAGTTATTTAATTATGTCTCTTTTTCCGCTCTATTTTTATAAATAATTTATTCTATTTTAATATTTTGGGATCGAAATTCTTTTTCGAAGGTTATTTTAGTGAGTGCTATTTTCATACTTTACATGATCAAAAGTTATACTACAAACAATTTCCCATAAATGACCTATTTAATAAAAAATGCACTAAAATCATAAAAAAATGCCTATGGTGATAATGGACCTAGCCTTCCAACTACTCATTGGAATTGACAAAGAGAATAGAATACAATGGTTTTGATTGTGAGGTGGAATTGACCTCCTGCCAACCTAGGCCTCACCCTTCATCTTCATCTGGCGAAGATACAAATTTAAAATAACCATTGATTCGTACAAAGCAATTGTACCCCTAATTTTTTAATGCCCCTAATTGTAAAAACATAATTTTAAATGCTTTTACATGCCTATTTTGTTTAAAGAACAATTTTAAATGCATTTGAAAACAAAATTAGGGCAAAAGTTTTTGGGGAAAGACAGATTAGGGAAAAATTTGCCAAAAAATAATGCAGGGAAGCCAGGCAATGGAAGAAATGGCAGCGCTTTGGCAGGGATCCCTTCTGGTATGAAGAGTTCGGCCTTCTTTGATGCCTTTAGTTGGGTAACTGGACAAAAAAAGAGGTAAAAAATGCCTTCAACTGCTGTATGCACCCCATAGGAGCCTTTTGCCCCAAAACAGAGATGCGCCAAGATTGCAGGGCGGCGCCAACAATGCAGGGTGTTGCAGATGTCTAAAACTCCCTTTGGGTGTCTGGCCACGCTTCCTTGTGAGGTTCCTGCAACAAAAAACTACCTTCAAAACCTTCAATTGACCTCTGGCTCTGCCCTTTAGGCATCAACCTCTTTGCAAGCTATCGACCTCCCTTCCAAGCGACCTCTTTGATGGCTAATTTGGCTTCTTTGTAGGCTGTTTGGACTTCTCTATAGGGCGTGCCAATGTAGGACATCTCCAATGCTGGTGCATCTCGGATATAAGCTGACAAACCCTTTGAGCCTCCTCTTCAAATAGCTACACAAAGCCCCGAACCAGATTTTAATGCATGGAGCAAATACACAGAATATTTCAAGCCATTGTACAAGCCAACGATGGCTTTTATACCTTGTTGAAGATGGTAAATCAACCGGACAAATGGAGGCACCGAATCTGCAAGATCACATGCAAAGAAAAGCATGAAGAATGAGAATAAACGATCTTCAATGTTATTCACAAAGAGATCTAAATTTACAATAGAAATGAGATGTACATGTGCAAGTGTGCATTTGATCTAGATATCTAGATGTGCAAATGTAATCTTTGTAAATTCTTTAATGTTTGCCTTTAGTATATCATGAACTTTTGTGCTTGTTTCCTTATAAAAAATTGATGGTGTGATTGATAGTTTACATGTGATAAGGATAGTACCTCCTTATGTCAAACCCCATAAGGCTATTGAGTCAATGACTTTGAAAATGATTCAAGACATCAAGCAAAGATACAAGCTGTAAATAGGTAATGTAGTAATAAAGGCTTTGATTATTCAATGAACGTATCTTGAATGCTCTTTGCATGATCATTCTAGCATGATTAAAATGAAATAGGGTTAACATTTTAAATACAACTCCAAGGGTCACAAATAAAATATTTTGTGCTTTAGATTGACATATAATAATTAGTTTGGAGGGTTAGGTCAGCCCTAAATTGAGGGTTAGGTGTGCATCTAATTTTAGGTCATTTGTGCAACTAATTATAGAAAATGGATGAAGATAAATGTGCATCTAACTTTAGGTTATTTGTGGAACTAATAATAGAAAATGGATGAAGATAATTGTGCATCTAACTTTAGGTCATTTGTGCAACTAATGATAGAAAATGAAAACATGTAAAAACTCAAATTATATATCAACTATCAATAAAAAAAATACACTATTTATATACTTGTAATTGCATAAAAAGATAACCAATTTAAAATTAAAAAAAACTTAAAAAATTACAAAATATATTATTTTCACCATTACAATAACATAATATTTTTAAATTAAATAAAAGAATAATAAATAATAGTGTGAAATGCTTTAAAATCGAATTAAAAAGTGCTATGACTTTATAATATGGGTCAGGAAAAAGACATTACAGTAAGTATCTCAAAATTAGCTTGAAATAGAGTAGATCCAATTATTGAGGGTTTTGGATAATCCAAAATAAATGATTACACAGACAGCAGTGCATCAGCACCACCAATCAAGAACTGGGTCTGCCCCAGCAAGTACAGTGGATCAATATTCTGCTTTGATTTTCCTTTAAATATCATTAAAGCCCAAAATTGGGTCTACCTTACATAGTCATTGTATGAATTTTTTTTTTTTCAGGTGACAGTCTTTTGGTTTATTTCATTTGGTTCACTTATGTTGGCCAGATGTAAACATCCACAGTGAATTCAGTCCCTCGATTCTCAATCTCCATCGTTCTACTCAAAATTCTGTCTTGCTTATGTTCTCCTGTTTACCTAAACTGACTGAGAATTGTAGTTAAAGTGTCAGTTGTCTGCATAAACAACTGGAAGTTGACTACAATGTGACATTTGAACTCTTCCTGCGTAAGATGCAAAGTGCTCCATGTTAGTGGATGTTTCAAAGCTTTTCAATGTCCCTCTGATTGATTTGAACTGCTGATACACTCAGCGACATAATCAAAACTGAAGGTGGAATTTTACAAGTAAAGGAAGGAATGAAGAGTCTTTGATCAAAATTCTTTCTGCTTTGCTTTCTCACCAAATCTGAGTCTTCAAGAGCACTCTACTTAAATATCATCCATTTCAATGGTCAAATAGTCAATAGCAATATTATACTTTGTCCACAACAAAAAGTGGTAAATATTTGACTGATTTTTATTGGCCAAAATTAAATTTTCAACTTGAAATAGATGATGTTGAAGAATAGCCCTTTAAGAGTGGCAGGATAAAAGGAATGGCTAAATCATAAAACTTATATGCGTTGAATAAGATGTAAAGAATAGTTGTATTATGTGATGTTTTATGAAGATTTAATTGTATAGTTTTTAGTTATTTTTAATTGATTTAAAAATTGTATAATTAAATTTTAACAAAATATTATATCTTAATATATTGTAAAAAGTATTACTTATAAATATTTATATATTAAATTACAATTAAATTATTATTATAAATTATGAATATGGAGTTAGAGTGAATAAGAAAAACTTAAAAAAATTATGTATGTTTGTATCAACATTTGGAAATATATTTTAAAATAACACACGCAATTTTTTTTTTTTTTAAATTCTTACTTGCATGGATCATTAATAATAAACAAATTAAAATAGCCCTTAGGGGTAGGTTGAATAGTCAAGCCATTGAAAAAAAGGATGATGGTTAAACAAAGAAATCAGGTGTCTTATATAGAAAAAAACATGAAGGGATATATCTAAGCTACTTAAATAAAGAAGAAGCAACGTAAGTTTTAGTAGATTTCCATAGGAAAATTGGCATTGGTCACGATTCTAGATTTGCTACAACACATCAAATTCTTAGGGCCGGGTATTATTGGTCACATGTTTTCAAAGATGCACTTGCACATGTCTGTCATATCTATCAAACCTTAACTCACAAAGAGAGGAATCTAGCTATGCCCCTACAACCAATTATTGAGGTTTGTCCTTTTGCCCAATGAGGCATTGATTTTATTGGTGTAATTAACATAAATTCTTCTATAGGTCACAAATTCATACTCATAACAACAAACTACTACACACATTGGATGGAAGCTCAAGCTTTCAAGAATTGTAGTATGAATGTTGTCATTAAGCTCCTTGAGGATTACATTATAATTAGGTTTGGAATGCATATGGCTCTGGTATGTGACAATGGGCATATGTTTTCTTCTTTTCAAGTTACTGAATGGGCTTATGATCACAAGGTAATACTCATTTTTCTTCTAATTATTATCCTCAAGACAATGGAGTAGCTAAATCTACTAATAAGAACTTGATTGATGTTATTAAGAAATTCTGAGATAAGAATATGAGAGATTGGCACACCTAGCTAAAGTTTGCTTTATGGGCTGGTAGATTAAAAATCAAGGCCACTTTAGGCATCTCCCTATCATTTAGTGTATGGTCTATATTCAATTTTCTAGTAAGGTTTAAGATTTCAACTTTGTAATTTATGAAAGAGTACTTAGAGGTTGATGATAAAGTAGAGGCTAGACTGTTAAACCTGTTACAATTAGAAGAAAAGAGGGATTCAACTTTAGAAAACTTCACCAAACACCAAGGTGTAGGGGTGATCCCACAATAGCATGTCCCATTTGTGGGACATCCCGATTTTTGCTTGAAATCACATGTTTTTTTAAAAAAAATTAATGATTTAAGCCTTGATGTGTTCCATCTAAGGGGGTTTGATTGAAGGGGGTTAGATCAAATCCCCTTGAATAAAACTCCCTAGGCTTAAATCAAACCCTTGATGGAGTCTCCTCTGCACCTATCAAAATGTTGACAAAAAATCAATTTTGCTTCACTTTATAAGAGACCAAATGAAGTCATTTGAAAATTTTATTTTGTAAGTATGTAGCCCTTAGTATTACCTTTCCAAAAATTATAATATGTAGTATGTTTTCTTTAATATTATGTTTCTTTAAAAAAATATAATGGATGTAGGTCTATTATGGAAAAATAATGACCTATATTCAAAACACTAGGAAAAATAACAAACATTGAATATCAAATTGTTTTTGGAAAAAAATGTGTAGAACTTTTTTGCATTGACGTTTCGGATCACACTCAATGATCCATCATCAGGAAGAGGATAAAAATGATGCCAAATTGCAAAAACTAGCTTCTTAAAAAGGTAGAGTTGACATGGAAAAACAAGAAAGGCTGGGACAATGAAATAAAATTATATATATAAAAAAAAAAAAAAAAAAAATATAAGAAAGTAAAAGAAAGGTAACAAGGAGAAAGGAGAGCAAGTAGGTAACCCCTTTATCTACTTGCTCTCCTTTCTCCTTGTTACCTTTCTTTTACTTTCTTATATTTTTTATTTTTTAATTTTTTTTATATAATTTTATTTCATTGTCCCACCCTTTCTTGTTTTTCCGTGTCAACTCTACCTTTTTAAGGAGCTAGTTTCTGCAATTAGGCATCATTTTTATCCTCTTCCTGATGATGGATCACAGAGTGTGATCTGAAACGTCGATGCATAAAATCTCTACACAGTTTTTTCCAGAAACAATTTGATATTCATTTAGATGGACTATGGAAATATCATGTCTTTAATAACAAACATTGTTAGAAAGATCTCAAAAAAATGCACTACACTACACTACATGTCCTTATTTCAATGAAAAAATAACAAAATAATTTATATATATATATATGCTAAGAGAAATACGTTACATAATAAAATAGGTCTAAAATTTTTGTTAGTACTAATTCAAAAATTAATATTAATAAATAATATATTTGATAAAAAGTTACCAAAAAATTTCCATGCACTAGATAGTGGAGTTAATGGTCTAATTCCAATAAATCATGAAAATAATTATTTGTAGTTAAAGTTATGGGTTATAGAATAATGTCACTCAATAAAAAATAATAGAAAAAATAAAAATTGATTAAAAAATAAAAATAAAAAATAATAAAAATAATTTTTTTAAAAACATAAAAATAACTTGAATCTACATAGAAAATTCTACAATTCATTAGTTGACATCATTCTTAAATTTTTGACAATTTGTTCCTTATAATTGACACAAATTGAAAAATGCTAAAAACGTTGATTTTGAGCATCCCACTTTGGCCAAAAAGTGGGACACACTATTGTGTTGTCACCCATAGTTAAGAGGTGATTTAATAAAAGAGCCAAAGCCAGGGATTTTTGAATTGCAGATCTAGGCCTAATGTGGGATAAAGCCCATGAGAATAAGAGAAAACATGAAAAATTTGATAAACTATGGTTAGGCCCTTTCCAAAATTTTGAGATTCTAGAGGAAAATATGATCGGATTGTCTAGTATGACTAGTGAGGCTATCCCATTGCTTGTTAATGGGCAATTCCTCAAGCATTGCTTCTAAACTTGGGGAGGACATTACCCTTTCCCCTCCTTTGTGTATATAGTTTATGTTTGTATTTTTGTTTGTTAGTTCGGTATATGAAAGAAAGAGAGCATATATATATAGATCTGTTACATCATAAAATGTGTACACTAGAATTTTACACTAAGTTTAGCACCTAGTTGGACCTAAATTATTATCTTTGTTAATCAAGACCTATTTTAACACCTTTTTGAGCACAAAACGATAAAATCTCGATCCTAATGAATAAACCCTACGAAATCAACTTAGGACTGGACTAAGCCCACAACATTTGACACTCCTTGGAGTTTGTGGGGCTAATGTCCCAGGGCGCCTGAGCACCCTGGTCCCAATTGAGATCTTTAGCCCCTCTCTTGTAGTGTCAGCTTAGAACACCTCCCTAGTTTGTATTTGTCGGTCTTATTTAGTTTTATTTGTCATGAGTGAGCGAGATTGCATATATAAAGGAGTTTTGTATTTCATTTTACACTAAGTGGCCTAATGCAAAATTAGAGCTTGCTCTCACATTGTGATCTTCTATGATAAAGTGTTCTTCATGCTTGGAAGTGTTATATACTTGTGGATGCTATTGATGTTTGTTTGCAGGTCTTGAAGGAAGTTTCAAACATTCTTCATCACTCTCCTTATTGGTGTATGATCTTGAGTTATCTTTATCAACTAGGGTTTTACATCTTGTGGTAATCATCATCAATTTCATTCATATTTCTATCATATTATTATAGATCTGGCCTCTACCCTCCTTGGGCACGCACTCTTGGATCTAATCATCATTGTAGTGGAGGTGGAAACACCAACACAGGGTTTGACTAAGGCAAGCCCTTATACACAACACAACCTTTTCCTCTTTCCTTGTGTGTAGGTCAGAGAAACAGGTTTTTGAAGGTGATTTCTAGGAAGAAGATAAAGTAGGCAGGTATAGGTTTGGTGAAACTTAGAAGTTCTGCATAACCTTAATTAGGGTCTAGGGTGCCCAAGCACCCTGGTCTTTGGCATTTCTACTCATATATCCAAGTTTTGAACTATTCCCTAATCTTTGTTGTGCTTTTGGTTTTTTGAGATATGTTTTCATCTGTTAATTATAAGATGATCTTTGTCATCTAGGGTTTGACCATTTGTCCTAGCTTGCTTGCTTGACCTTGGTTGAACTTGGTTGATTCATCTCTATACAAGACAAGGACAGAACCCCTGTAGTTTGGCTCTCCTTTGTGGGTAGAAGCCAAGCTTGATTTGTGTCCTAATGTTTACAGAAGAGGGTTTGACCTAGTTTTACTCCTTAGGCTAGATCACTCCTTTTTCCATAACATTTTGGTGAACCTGTCGTTTCTTGCAATTTTGCATCCTTCTTCTTTCAGATCTGATTGGGATTGAGTTTAGTAATCATTTTTGCCTACATACATAGTTAAATCTTGCATAGGTTCAAAACTAGGGTTTGTGAAAACTTTGCATTTATAGAAAATCTACCTAGTTTTAAACCTAGGGTTTATAGATTTGAGGGTTGTTTTAGATCTTGTTGCATTGAAATATTGTTTACATTTCATGTACCTTGTCATTCTTTCTGTTCAAAGCATCCTTGCATCTTGGCATTTGAAATTTGGGAAAAAAATACTTCATTCTAGACTTGGAAAAAAACATATTTGTCACTTTGTTTGCATCTCATAAGGATAGATCATCATAGCATGCACCAAATTTCTTATTTTTGCATCATATCTGATTGGAATTATAGTAGTTGATCATTTCATAGTGTTACATTGTGCATTGGAATCTTTTACATTGCTAGAAATTGTCAAAAAAATTACATTTTGTGAAAACCAAGTTAATGTTGCAATCTAGGGTTTATGATTGATATTTAGTTTTAGATTTTGCTGCTATCATTTGCATTCCAAATCTGATTTCAAATTGTTCTACAACATTACAATTGTCATCTTGCATTGAAAATTGAAGATAGGAACAATTTTGAATTGTTGCATGTTGAAAAAAACATTGAAAGCATTATTGATATTTAATTGGATTTGAGTATAAATTGATCAACGGCATATTATTGCTTCACTTAAACAAAAACTCAAATCCTTCTTTTGCTACATCATTCATTTATTCTATTGGTGCATCTTGTGTGTTACTAAAGCTTGTAGACACTTTATGAGCTTTGTAACCCAGTGCCTTGACTCTAACGTTCTTGTGCGAAGAAGTTGTCGAATTATGGGTTCTAATGCTTTGCATAATAATGATACTAGTACGTCAGAACCCCAAATTCCTAGTCTTATCACACAAGAAGACCCATCACTTCTTCCTGATATCCCTACTTCACATCTTCCTGAAGCATCAAACTTCCATGAATCCATTAACATAGATGACATTGTGGCTGATGTTCTTGAAGCTCAAATTTAGAGATTAGACACAGAGTTGGCTAATTTCCACCAATTTGTAAGCTTAGAATACATAGCTAAAGAGGTCATCCGTATTGTTGAGAGTCTAAGAAGTCTTTTGCTCAAAGGTCAAGAAGGATTGGAAGTCTTGCATTTCCTTGCTCATATAATGCATAATAATGTTCTATCTACATCTAGTTGCACTGAAATCATCACCAATTCCACTTCTTCTAATCAAATAGGGACTCAAGTGATGGCACCCATACCTACACTCCCTATTCCTACTTATACTTCTACTATTCTCACCACTACTACATAGCCAAGTAATAATGCTACCATATGTGTTGGGTTATCCAATGGGAATCATGTTCACGATTATAGTATTGTTCCATATAGTTACATAAATTCCACACCTAATGTTACCCTACCTAATGTCACTCCACCTACATCCAAACCTCCTATCACATTTCAAAAGACTACTCATATACCATCACCTAGTCCTTCCAATTCATTACAATCTCAACCTAGTTCATCCTTTGACCTTGTCATAAACCAATTGTTGTGAAATATGACCTTCATCCAACAACAATTGGCTAACATTAGCAATAGTCCACCTAAGCCTAAGTTACAAAACATTATATCCATAGCCCTTTATCCTATTCCATCCTAAGAACTCAAATGCCAGAGAAGTTTGAGACCCCTCTCTTTGAGAAATATAATGGGAAGGGAGACCCTAACAACCATGTGGCAACCTTTACCACTATGTGTAGTGATTTCTTCTTTGAGGGTGTGATCTTGGAAAAACTCTTTCCTAGGTCACTCAAAGACACAACCTTGGAATGATTTTTCTCGCTACCCCCTAATTCTATAACTTCTTTCTCACAATTAGTCGATAAGTTCCTCGAGCATTTTCAAGAGAACATTGGACCTCAAGTCTCTTTGACAGACTTGGTTCATTGCAAACAAGGAATGAAAGAAAAAATAATAGATTTTATGGGCATTTATCAAGCCCTCTTCTTGCAAGTCCAATATTCTATTCCGAATGTTGATGTACAAAGAATATTTAAAGGAAAATTACAACCTCACATCTGTCATAAGATATTGTTGATGTGATATGATTCATTCACTCATATTTACATGACTCTTCATGATTATCAACTTTTGGTTAGTCAGTATGAGCATAATCCCTCATCAGCTCCAGTTGGTCAATCCAAAGCCTTTCACAATCATTCTTTCAAAAGACAAAACAAAAACTTCATCAAGATAAATGAAATTTTAGCGAATAAAATAAGAAAACATGTGGTGGTAGCGTCATCCCTAGCTCCCACCCCTTACAAGTTGAAACTAAAAACAAGAAACTTCACACACTTATCAGAATATCTCTATGCTATCATGACATAACTTTTGAAAAACAATCTCATTAAGCTTCCACCCATTATACCTCTTGATCCAAGTAAGATGCAATCATCTTCCTTTGATTCGAAGGCCTTTTGTCAATTTCACTACTCAATTGGCCATGACACTGAAAGATGTATGCATCTTAAACATGAAGTTCAATACCTCATCGACTCAAATGTCATCCAAGTTGTTGGTGTGAATGACAAAGGGAATAAATTGGTGGCAGCTCCTGATCAAAATATTCAAATATATACTGATCCTTTACCTCATCACTAATCTAGTGTTGTTGATATTTGCATGGTGGATGGTCGCTTCACAAAGAGCGATTGGATTTGAAACCTCCTATATCTTTTACTCCAAATGATGCTACTATTGAAGCTCCTGATGGACCTCTTTACATTACTATTCAAATCAATGATAAACCTATTTGAGGTGCTATGATCGATCATATATGCATGGTGAATGTAGTAATTGAAGAGTTTCTCTACATGCATGGTTTACATCAAGATACCTATGACATATCAGAGATTGCGATTAGAGCACATGATGGGTCTATCCTTCTAACTCTTGGTCCTTTAACTCTTGAAGTTAAGGTTAGGCCAAGAGCTTTGGATGTTCATTTTGTCATCATTCCTACATCAAACATATTTCATGTGAAGTTGGGCTACCCATGGCTTTGCTCCATGAAGGTGGTCCCCTCTATGGTTCACAAGTGCTTAAAGTTTCCATTTGAGGGATATGTGCATGCTGTACATCACAGTTAGTATCAACCCATTTCTCGCAATGGACATTTTTCACTTGACTGCTTCTGGCCACAACTAGTCGGAGTTGCTCAAGCTAGAGAGGATTTTTTCTTCTTATCATATCAAAAGTTCAAAGAAAAGAAAATAGCAGTGTCATCGCTTATTAATATTCCTCCTTGTGATGTTCTTGAACCTCCTCAATCTTCTGAGGCTATGACAGTAGTTCCTCCTATCCCACAGGTACTGAATGAAGCTAAGCCCAAATCGAAGGTTCTTCCTCATCCCTAAGCATCTGTTAGATATGTCAAGGTTCCCCCTCCACCATCCCTTCATGGACAATGAGGCAACCTTCGTGCACAAAACAAACCTCCCTACAATCGCAATGTTACTTTTGTACCAAGTGCCTCCATAGAGACTAGTGGAAATCAATCAGCTATGCGTGTTTTATTTCCTGAGGTTTCTCAACTGTTTGAGGATGCTCATGTACTTTCATCTATTTCACAAGTTGAGAAGGAAGAGTAGCCCACATTGAGGAACCCTTCCCCCATAGTCTCCTAGCCTTTGGTGGTTCCTCCTATTTCTTATAATGTTCTTGAAGTAAAGGAAGAAAAGGAACCCGCGTTGGAAGATGCTACGGTTCCCCTCACATCACGAATAAAGCTAAGAAAAATA
Source organism: Cunninghamia lanceolata (assembly GCA_027924645.1). Classification (NCBI taxonomy): domain Eukaryota; kingdom Viridiplantae; phylum Streptophyta; class Pinopsida; order Cupressales; family Cupressaceae; genus Cunninghamia; species Cunninghamia lanceolata. Next base: position 6,017,159 of record BSBN01000763.1, on the reverse strand, counting down.
AGATTGCAAGATAAAGAAAGAAGCATTATCGTTCTATGGCTCACCTTACCATAGGAGAGGAGAATCTCCCTCCTCATAAGTGTTTATCACTGACAGATGCGAAAGATACATCTACTGCTATTGTGTCTCCTATACAGAAAGATGAATCTTCACAAGCTGCTATGTAACCTATTGTACTACATTTTGATAGAAAATCTAAAGATAATACATGTATGGCTCTTGTTCATTATACCTCATGTACTATAGTTCCTCTTGCATCTTGTCCACCTTTCCAAATGGATGATGAGAAAGATTGGGAGGAGGATGATTTGTTTTAGGTTGACTCGCAAGTGAGGTACCTTTATTATGTTGTGAGTGCATGCGATTGCTTTCCCCCGTGATGTGTTGCTTGATACTTTATTTATGTCATTATTTTTGTTGTCGTTGTTGTTAATCTCTCTTTGGATGACCCTTGACACCCTTGCAGGTGTAAGGATGCAAAGGGACCAAAATCCATTTTGACATTCTCTCTATTTGTATCATTATTCTTCTATATATCGTAATTTGTATTATTGTTACATGTCCTTTGGGGATGATGCAGAGAATAGAATGTTTCAAAATTCTCCCTTGTTGATCCAAAGGATGTTTATTTTAGTTTCATGTGTTACTTCTTCCTTTGTCTCTGCAGTTCTACTAGCTGGCAGATGATGACAATTCCAAATATTTATAGTCTTGAGAATTCTCCTATTATACAACCATTCCTATATTGACGCTAGTTAGGTAGATCCCTTTGTGTTATTACTTCATATAATTTATTTCTTCTTTTATGTTTTGATTATGTGGCATCTTGTTTCTATGCTCGGCATCATACCATGACTACATAAGCCATTGTGTATCATGCCTATAGCATCGCCTCAATTTTCCTTTTGTGGGGGAAACCCCTTTGTGCGATGGAGTTTTTGGGAACACATATCTTATGGGCATGTGTTTCCAAAAAGCTCTTGTGCCTCTCTTGTGATTTGTTCTACCTTAAAGTAGTTGCTCCCTGATAGGATTTAGAAATCAATTTAAGTTGGGGGAATGCATCACACTATGCTCTCTTGTTGGTTACATACTTGTTGGCATGGAAATCACCTAGTGATTTAGCAGTCCTCACTAGCCCGTGATGTTTGCTTTTGGTCCATGAGCCACCTAGTGCAATGTAGTTGACTAGTCTGTGCGCTTCATGTGACTTGTAGTGGTCAGCTAGTAATTCTATGGTCCTTACTAGTGTGTGATCCATGGTGGCATTTCTCTTCACATGACCCCTAGCAATAGAGCAAGCTAGAGTCAGAGTCATGTGTCTTGTGTGTTTTTTTCCTATGTGTGTTCTTATGTTTGTTTGTTCTATGCATCATGTTTGAACTCATGTTTTAAGTGTTTTCATCATGTTTTCCATGTGTTCTCTATGTATTCTCTATGTCTTATGTGTATGCTTTGTTCTTTATGTGTATGCATTGTGTATGGAGTGTATTACCTTTGTGTATTGCGTGTCTTTCACATGTATTCTTATGTATACTCCATGTATGTGTGAGTTATGTTACAATGTCTTGTGTGTCTGAAATCTCTTTGTTTATGTGTTTGCAACCTTAGAATCCTAAGCTTGGGGCTACTATAGTCCACAATTTGGTAGAATTCTTTGGGATTCTATGTTTGTGTGCTTGATCCATCCTTTAGTGTGAGTTCGAATGTAAGTTTGTACCCATGCTAAAGTGGGGGCTAAATGTCACGTCATAAAATGTGTACACTAGAATTTTACACTAAGTTTAGCACCTGGTTGGACCTAAATTGTTACCTTTGTTAACTAGGACCTATTTTAACACCTTTTTGAGCATAAAATAATAAAACCTCGATCTCGATGAATAAACCCGATGGAATCAACTTAGGACCGGACTAAGCCCATGACATTTGACACTCCCCAGAGTTTGTGGGGCTCAAGGCCAAGGGCGCCTGAGCCCCCTCATCCTAGTTGGGATCTTTAGCCCCTCTCTTGTGGTGTCATCTTAGAACACCTCCATAGTTTGTATTTGTCAGCCTCATTTAGCTTTATTTGTCATGATTGCGTGGGATTGCATATATAAAGGAGTCTTGTATTTCATTTTACACTAAGTGGCCTAATGTGAAATTGGAGTTTGATCTCACATTGTGATTGTTGATGCATAAATCTATGGGTGTAATCCAACAACATGGGAAGTTTTTGAGATGTGGGAATGCTTCTCAGAAACAATCTCTAGATTTTAGGGAAGCTGGCTCTTCCGTTCTTTCAGTGGGGTTTTGAGAAAAAGTTAGAAAGAAAACTAGATTGCAGAAAATAAATGCTTAATCTATGGAGATCCCCTGGATTTGAAACTTAGTTTGCATAGTGTTTAAACTTTGAAGGATTTGACTGGAATTAAAAGAGCATCAATGCATGGTTAAAACCAGTTTAAGAAACTTGCTTAACAGAGGCAGAGAAACAAAAAACTTAGAGAAATAAGAAATAGAGACATCTAGATATGCACATAATAGGATTCTTATTTATTTGACAGTAACAGGTTATAGAGGCAAAAATGGCTGCACAAAGTAAAATATTACATCTCATTTGAAAAGCATCTGCTGCTAAGGCAAAAGAAAATCTCTGCTACTAGCTGCTCTAAAATCTGATCTATGGAACTATGTAGAACTAAGAATGTCTAGGTCCATCAGCTGTGTCTCAGATCTGCCCATTTATAGTCTAAAAGACTCAAGAAAATCTCAACAGCCTCCGACAATATTTACAACTGAAACTCCACAAAATCTGGCATAAAATCTGGCAAAATGCAACTGTATTTGAAACTGAAACTGTGGCTGTAACTTAAATGGCAACTGGAACTCTCCATTTGGCTCTGTGAAAATCTTCCTGCCGCTTCTTCTTCTTATTTCCTGTAGCTTGTCATTAAAATGAAACATTGCTGCTCATCATTTTAGGGTTTCACCTTTTATTCCCATGGAAGAAAGAGTCATATAAGTGTCTTTAATAAAATTTACCTTATATTGCTAGGACCCACTATGTGTCACAATTTTAATAAAGATTTTAATCTTTATTTACCTCACCCGTAGTCTTAGTTTAAGAAGTGACTCTTACATTTAATAAGTATCTAACTTTAGAGGAGGGGCCCACAATATTATAAGAAACAATATTAAAACCTTATCTTTTCATTCCTATGAATCATATGCAATTAAATGAAACATTTAATTCTCCTTTGCTCGGACTCCACCACATGGCTTCCTCCACATCAATTTTTTCCTTCTCTGTAGTGCTTCCACCACGTGGCTCCATCTGCTCAATTTTGAGTTGCAATTTGTTTCTTTCGTAGCCTACACGTGGTGCTCTCCACATCAATTTTGTTTCAACTTATTGTTGCTCTTTGTAATGCTTGAGTTCCTTTCATCGCTGCTCTCTTTTGCCTTTCATATCTGACACGTGTTGGACTCCACATCATTCTTTTATTTCTTGTAGCTTGCCTTAAAAGAAATAAAGCATGGCTTTATTAATTTTAGGGAAAAATTTATTTCCACCGTGAGGTAAAAATGGTGAGGTAAAAGATATTTGTTTTAATGAAACTTCCTTTGCTTTAGGTCCTACCATTTTATTTATGAGGGACTTAATATTTAACAAAGACACAACTTCTTTTAAGACTCCCGTAACTCATGACACATTGGTGCACTCCACATCGAATTTTTTTGGCTCTCTCTAATGTTGCTTGCACGTGGCCTTCTCCGTAGCAATCATACAGTTGCTTTCCTTACCTCGGGTGCCATCAAATGGCTTTCTCCTATAGATTTCATTGTTTTGTATTTGCACCATTAGATCTACTTTTGATCCGATGGCCACTGAGCATTTATTTCATTTGGAAAACCCTATCTCTGTGAAGGCCGATCCTTATAACAAAAAAATTCACTGTGGTGTGAAAATATTCTCACCAGTTTTGGCGACTGGCTAGGAAAGTGAGCCTGCTCACTCAAAACCCAAAATTTCTGGTTTCGCATGTTAATGCCTTAATCATTGGGCAATAGAGTCATGAATACTCTGAAACTGAATCATTCATAAAACTAACCAACATCTATGGCACTAGGCCAATACAAGCTACCCAGAAATATTACTGAGGCCGAGACTGAAGCACTACTGGCTGAAAATACACTCTGCAACTAATAGACCACCGAAACAAATTGGTGACAACTGGCTATATTGATATTCTACAACTAAGATTAGCTAAAACAAATTTCTAAAATTTACACAGAACTGACTTCCCTCCTTTCCACTTTGTAGCTGAGACTTATTGAAAACAAAACTAACTGAAACTGAAACTAATGCTACTGTTGTAGCTTATTCTAAACATTGAAGCCATATTATTGACAACTAAAACATACATGAACATGTCCATTCACCGGAACATCAAAATAGCTGCCATGTCTGATTATGTTGCTCTAATTTATCCACATCAAATTGAAAATGAACTAGATAAATTGTATGAAGAAATACAACAATATTTTGTACCTTGTTACTTCTATGCACTTAGGAGAGTCTCTTTTTGCTTCAAAACACCAGTCAGGCTAACCTACATGTTGTTCTTGTTTTAGTGGAGGGAAAGGAGGAAAAATAAAACACTGAAACTCTTTCCTCTATTTGCATTTGAAAACTTCTACTGCCAGAAACTCATTAGTGACCTATTTTGTTGACTCTTCATCTGAATGATGATCCATGATAGCATCAAGATCTAGCTAACAAGTGAGAGAACTACCCAGAATGGTCCTGAATCTGATTGGGATCCCTTCATACAAGAAGAAATGTGTAGAATCTAATTCTATTTGTGACATCATATGTGGCTCTACACTGTGGCAAATGTCTCTTCGAATCTCATCATCGTGTAGAGGTGAAACTTCATCAAGAAGAAGACAATAACCATTTGCCAAAATAGTAGATAAATTAGTTCTTGAATCTTCCTCTGTTTCAACATTTTCTCCATGATCTACTACAAGCCTTACAAATGAACCTTGTACTTTCTCAATTGCAAGATCTTCCTCATTTAGTAGATGATAGCCTTGTTGTAAAAGTGAGAACAAATCCTCATCATGCCCCAAATGTTGCTCATGTATTTCTATGCCTTCCTCCTGTAGGTGTGAAACTTCATTGCAATAATAATGACACTCATCTGGTATAATGTCATTTGTAACCTCCTCAAAATGGAATATAGAGGTAGCATCACCATGGACCCAGTACTTTTCAACTTCAAAGCCCTTCTTGTAGTGCTTTTCAGCTTCTAGAAACCTCACCTCATAAGCATCTTCTAAATCTGATTTAAGATTTGACAGTAACTCTGGATCCCCCTTTGCCACATATGCTTGCTGCTGGTAACCAGAAGGACACACAGCAGCCACTTTCTTGCTTGTAATTTGATTCTTGATACTTGATTCTTCTTGAATGTCAAAGTGACAGAACCTGGTCAATGGCTTCTATAGGTTGATTTGCAGCTATAGAAGTTTGTGAAGGGTAATTTTCAAGACAATTGGGCATTCTCTGGCTATATTCATATTGTTGTTCATAATAATTTTGAGGCATTAAACATAGATCAGCATGGTATAGGTTTTGACCTTTTAACTCATTGATCTCATGGGAGAGGGTTTTAATTAGTTCTTTCACAGCACTCATCTCCACATGATTTGTCAAATCAGCAGGGAGGGTGGGTGGACTAAAATTTGCATGCATCTGGTTACAAGAAAGAACCTGAGATAAGGTATTTACATGAGGTATCAATGGTTTTAAGGGTAGGGGAGGCAATTTACCAGACAATATGAGGCTACTTTCAGCCTTAATGGCAAGATCATACAACTGAGGGAGAGTTTCACCTCCTAGGGATTGTATAATGATAGAGATCTCAGGGTCTAAAGCCTTTAAATAATACAAGAAAGCAAAGGCTGGAGGAGGCCTCAGGTCTGTAGAATTTTTTTTCCATACCTTGTTAAATCTTGAATTGAAATCATGTATGGGCTCCATTGGATGCCTCTTAATGGTAATCAGGGTCTGGGTAAGAGTGCTAACATCCATCCTATCTTTGAACTGATTATAGATGAGTCCTCCAAGTTGATCCCATCTGGTAATCGAACCAGGCTGCAAGCTTCTGTACCATTCTTTTTCTTTGTCTTAGAGGGAAGATGCAAGCAACAAGAGAGCATGATTCTTAGTTGTGACATTATGAATAGAGCATAAACTGGCAACATCTTGGATGTGATCTTCAGGGCAAACAGAGCCATCTCCAAGAAAGTGAGGTAGTGCCTTCCAGGCTATGTCAGGAACTTGACCCTATTGCTAGAGAACTAGAGGACTTGAATCCCAAGTCACAAAGGGCAGATCTCTTTGAATATTCAGATGCACATAGATACCAAGGTCTGCCATGATATGTAGGAGCAAAGATCTGAGAAAGATTCACCAATAGAGTCCCCAGATGGATGATTCATGCTCCTATGAGTAGATACTTTTGTGATTTTCCATCAAAACCACAAAATACAGGGCAAAGATTCTTAGAAAACAAAGACTCAAGTCTTTGAATCAGGTCCCACCATGCATGCCAAAAATTGTTGATGCATAAATCTGTGGGTGTAATCCAGCAACAACATGGGAAGTTTCTGAGATGTGGGAATGCTTCTTAGAAACAACCTCCAGATTTTAGGGAAGCTAGCTCTTATGTTCTTTCAGTGGGGTTTTGAGAAAAGAGTTAGAAAGAAAACTAGATTGCAGAAAATAAATACCTAATCTATGGCGATCCGCCGGATTTGAAACTTAGTTTGCACAGTGTTTAAACTTTGAAGGATTTGACTAGAATTAAAAGAGCATCAATGCATGGTTAAAACCAGTTTAAGAAACATGCTTAACAGAGGCAGAGAAATAGAAAACTTAGAGAAACAAGAAATAGACATCCAGATATGCACATAATAGCATTCTCATTTATTTGACAATAATAGGTTACAGAGGCAAAAATGGCTGCACAAAGTAAAATATTACATCTCATTTGAAAAGCATCTACTACTAAGGCAAAAGAAAATCTCTGCTACTGGTTTCTCTAAAATCTGATCTATGGAACTATGTAGAACTAAAAATGTCTAGGTCCATCAGTTGTATCTCAGATCTACCAATTTATAGCCTGAAAGACTCAAGAAAATCTCAACGGCCTCCAGCAATATTTGCAACTGAAACTCCACAAAATCTAGCATAAAATCTGGCAAAATGCAATTGTATTTGAAACTGAAATTGTGGCTGTAACTTGAATGGCAACTGAAACTCTCCATTTGGCTTTGTGAAAATCTTCCCGCCGCTTCTTCTTCTTATTTCCTATAGCTTGTCATTAAAATGAAACATTGCTGCTCATCATTTTAGGGTTTCACCTTTTATTCCCGTGGAAGAAAGAGTCATATAAGTGTCTTTAATAAAATTTACCTTATACTGTTGGGACCCACTATGTGTCACAATTTTAATAAAGATTTTAATCTTTATTTACCTCACCCATAGCCTTAGTTTAAGAAGTGACTCTTACATTTAATAAGTATCTAACTTTAGAGGAGGGGCCCACAATATTATAAGAGACACAATATTAAAACCTTAGCTTTTCATTCCCGTGAATCATATGCAATTAAATGAAACATTTAATTCTCCTTTGCTCGGACTCCACCACGTGGCTTCCTCCACATCAATTTTTTCCTTCTCTATAGTGCTTCCACCACGTGGCTCCATCCGCTCAATTTTGAGTTGCAATTTGTTTCTCCCGTAGCCTGCACGTGGTGCTCTCTGCATCAATTTTGTTTCAACTTATTGTTGCTCTTTGTAATGCTTGAGTTACTTTCACTGCTACTCTCTTCTGCCTTCCGCATCTGACATGTGTTGGACTACGCATCATTCTTTTATTTCCTGTAGCTTGCCTTAAAAGAAATAAAGCATGACTTTATTAATTTTAGGGCAACATTTATTTCCATCGTGAGGTAAAAATGGTGAGGTAAAAGATATTTGTTTTAATGAAACTTCCTTTACTTCAGGTCCCACCATTTTATTTATGAGGGACTTAATATTTAACAAAGACACAACTTCTTTTAAGACTCCCATAATTCATGACACATTTAATAAAATGAAACAAAATATTTTATTATCTATGCTATGCTCGGGCTGCTCCACGTGGTGCACTCCACATCAAATTTTTTTGGCTCTCTCTAATGCTGCTTGCATGTGGCCTTCTCCACAGCAATCATACAGTTTCTTTCCTTACCTCAGGTGTCATCAAGTGGCTTTCTCCTATAGATTTCATTGTTTTGTATCCACACTGTTAGATCTACTTTTGATCCAATGGCCACTGAGCATTTATTTCATTTGGAAAACCCTATCTCTGTGAAGGTCAATCCTTATAACAAAAAATTTCACTGTGGTGTGAAAATATTCTCACTAGTGATCTTCTATGATAAAGTGTTCTTCATGCTTGGAAGTGTTATCTACTTGTGGATGCTATTTATGTTTGTTTGTAGGTCTTGAAGGAAGTTTCAAACCTTCTTCATCACTCTGCTTGTTGGTGTATGATCTTGAGTTATCTTCATCAACTAGGGTTTTACCTCTTGTGGTAATCATCATCTATTTCATTCATATTTATATCATATTATTAAAGACCTGGCCTCTGCCCTCCTAGGGCATGCACCCTTGGATCTAATCATCGTTGTAGTGGAGGTGGAAACACCAACACAAGGTTTGACTAAGGCAAGCCCTTATACACAACACAACCTTTTCCTCTTTCCTTGTGTGCAGGTTAGAGAAACAAGTTTCTAAAGGTGATTTCCAAGAAGAAGATAGAGTAGGTAGGTACAGGTCTGGTGAAACTTAGAAGTTCTGCATAACCCTAATTAGGGTCTAGGGCACCCAAGCACCTTGGTCTTTGGCATTTCTTCTCCCAGATCCAGGTTCTGAACTATTCCCTGATCTCTATTGTGCTTTTGGTTTTCTGAGATTTGTTTCCATCTATTAATTATAAGCTAATCTTTGTTATCTAGGGTTTGACCATTTGTCCTAGCTTGCTTGCTAGACCTTGGTTGAACTTGGTTGATTCATATCTATACAACAAAAGGGAAGAACCCCTATAGTTTGGCTCTCCTTTTTGGGTAGAAGGCAAGCTTGGTTTGTGTCCTAATGTTTATAGAAGAGGGTTTGACCTAGTTTAACTCCTTAGGCTAGATCACTTATTTTTCCATAACACTATATATATATATATATATATATATATATATATATATATATATATATATATATATATATATATATATATATATATATATATATATATATATATATATATATATATAAAATAAAGTATGTGTGTTTGTTCTTGTAGTAGGGTCTTTGCTTTGCTAGTTTTGATTTTCCTTGTGTTGTTTTGGGTCCTTTGTTTTTCTCAAGAGGAACTATGATGTAAATAAGTGGGTTTTTGCATACATTGAATATGGTCTCTTGGTTATTGGTATGTTCCCTACCCATTTTGGTGGATCCTTGTTAGCTTGGGGTTTTTGGGTTCACATCAATTGTGTTAGAGTGGGTGTATGCTTCCTGCCTAGGGTTTGGATGACTTGTTCCATGTTGAAGTTGTTTAGAAACTTTATATGTCTCTACATCTTCAAGTTTCTTGAGTTGTTGGGGTTGTTTGTTGCAACTGGGTATTAAATGAAAAATCTAAAGGTCTTCATCTTAGATTACCACTATGGTTCCCAACCCAATAATAAGCATCATTATTTGTGAGTTGAGATAGCTTCTCAAAAAAGGGAGGAAAGAAAATTTTAAAAAGTACAAAATAAGGAAAAGAAAGAATATCATAAGAGCTCAACTAGCTGGGTGTTTCAGGTAACCTCTACCAGGGCTATAGACGCCCAACTGATAGTAAAGTTGTGCCTTGAGTGAAATCATAGGGATAACCTTGTTGGGGCTATGGACACCTAACTAGCTATGGGGAAATACCCAAGCAGTCAAATGATTAGGTCTACATACATGTCACATATCTTAAATATACCTATGAGCATTTCAAGGTGGGATCAATTCATGTAGCTCAATGCTTAGTGTGCACTGGTAGTTTTGGCATACCTTAAGGAAGGAAATGAATACCATGCACACACTTGGGTTTCTAGCATTAGATATTGATGCAGAGGCATCCACACTATAACCTTCGCATATAGCATGGATGTCTGCAGCCCAACCTCATCATCATCATCTTCGCCATCATCATCATATTCCCTAAAACCACCAATAGCATCATCATATTTCGCGTTACACAGTCAGCATCATCATATTTCGGACGATCACAATCATCCTCCTGCCGACTACTGTTCACCTCCTCCGTCAGTCGCCTATCATCATCATGATATTCAGCGGGCGCAAACATCCTCCGGCTGCACTGTTCATCGGGCTCCGAACTCCATCGGCATCATGATATGCAACACTTCCTTCGTCAGCAGGATAACCAATATCCGGTATGGTGCAGAGGCACCTACCTGATAGCTGGTCTTGATAAGGCAGTTAGTAGTTTTAGGTCTTGTTTATGTTTCCAAGAAGGTCTGTTAAGACCAATTGCATGTAATAAGGTCACGCTGATCATGATAAGATCATGCTGACCAGGCTTTTGCTATTTTTAGTTAGTTGGTTATAACAGCTGTCATGATGTATGATCGGTTGGATCTCCCAGCCGCCTGGAGAGTTCCCAGCCGCTTGGAGTCGGGTCAGTAGTACTCGTAGGATAATCTATATAAGCATGAGATCGGTTGATTGTAGATCATCGATCGGCAGTATAGTGTTGCATTACGCAGAGAAGTTCGAGTGTGCTGTGTGAGAAGCAGTATATTGTATTGCATCTTTGAAATCAATAAAGATCCTGTTTCGTTTTCTGTTTGATCTCCTTTGTGTAATCGATCTGCTGGTTTGGGTGGTTTCATGGATTCATTGATCCATTCCACCGGTTGACTCATCTGATCGGTGGAATGGTAATGTACAGTAGGGTAGGTTGTAGTTTGTTTTCTGTTCGCATGCAGATGTGCAGGATCGCGGCTGAAAGATGTTGAAGACCCTAGCATGGGTATGTGCTAGGTCAAGCTGATAAGATAGAGTGTCAAAGATCACCCTGAGGTTGGATCGGGTCATCCCTGGAGGATCGGCGAAGTGAAATTTCGCTAAGGCTGGAAATTGGTCAAGACGGCATCATCAGGATATTTCTGCCAATATCCTGCAGTCGGGTTAGATATCGTCATCCGGATAAGTGAAGGAGAGCATGATGCAGTTGAGTGTATGAATTGTGAGTTCGTCGGGGTGATCATCATCAGGAGTTGCCGAAGAGGTGGAGCGTATCGGCATCAGGATCATCTATCGGGAGTGCCAATCATCCGCGTATCGCTAGCAGATGCGGGAGTGAAAGTTGGTTTTTTTTGACTAAGTGTTGAAGAGGTCATCAGGATATTGGGTGACGTCATCGTCATCAGGATATGACGTCATCGTCATCAGGATATTGAGATATCCCCCCCCCTACGCGAGTTCATCCTGCCGTTGTTAAGTGCTTTGGTATCGGCAGAAGGTTGTGTTAACATCATCAGGAGGTTTCGAGAGAACCGGATAAAGTAGATCATGATGCTGTTGCTTGTGTCGTCGGCTAGCGGAGCATCGAAGGGAAGGTGCTGAAGTGTTCGTCATCAGGATCTTTGGGGCAACCGGATATTGGTTATCCTGCTGACGAAGGAGGTGTCGCGTATCATGATGATGCCGCTGTTAGTGTTTGGAGCCCGATGAACAGTGCAACCGGAGGATGTTTGCGCCCGCTGAATATCATGATGATGTTAGGCGGAAGACGGAGGAGGTGAACAGTAGTCGGCAGGAGGGTAAGTGTGATCATCCGAAATATGATGATGCTGTTGGTGGTTTTAGGAAACATGATGATGATGAGGTTGGTCTGCAGACATCCATGCTATATGCAAAGGTTATAGTGTGGATGCCTCTGCATCATAGTGGTATCAGAGCTCAGCAAAAGGTCTGGGCTGTTGTGTGTTGATTCTGTCACCGAAAGGGCAGAGGTTGAGTTGATTGTATTGTGTGTTGATTGAGAGGTTGACAAAAATGCCTCCTAAAGGTAGTGGTACTGCAAGGGAATTGCAGGAAATGAAGGAGAAACATGCTAGAGAGATGAGGAAGATGAAGGAGCTTGCTGAAGCACTTCAAGCCAGGCTGACAGCCCTGGAAAAGAACAAAAAGAGGGAAGTGGAAGACAGTGAGTCTGAAGAAGATGAAGATACTGTTGAAGAGTATGAAGAGGTAGCTGAAGATCTGGATGCTGAAGACCAGAAATTTGTCAAACTGTTAAAGGCAGTACAGAATGATAAACCTAAGGTAAAGGTTGATGTTACCAAGTATACTGGAAGCTTGAATGAAGATGAGTTGTTGGATTGGATTGCTGCACTTGATAATCACTTTGAATGTGAAGATGTTGCTGAGGATCAGAAGGTAAAGATTGCAAAGACCAAGTTAGGAGGTCATGCTTTGGTATGGTGGGATTATGTACAATCTGAGAGAAGGAAACAAGGGAAGTCTAAGATCACTTCTTGGGATAAGATGGTAGCAAGGATAAAGGGTAAATTCTTGCCAAGGGATTATGAAATCCAGATGTTTAAGAAGCTGCAATTTTTAAAGCAGAAAGACAGGGATGTGAAAGCATATACTGAGGAATTTTATCTGTTGAGTATGAGATCTGGTCATCATGAGAATGAGGTAGAAAAGGTGGCTAGGTACTTGGCTGGTTTGAGGTTTAACATACAGGATGAGTTAGTTTTAGCTAACCCTAAGAATGTGGAGGATTGTTATCAAATGGCAATCAGGATTGAAGAAAAGATGAATAGAGGACATGATAAGTCCATGAGAGGAAGAGGAAACCATAGGGGAAGAGGAGCAGCCCCTGCACAAAAGCAAACCAATGAGGGTCAAGAAGACACTGGTAAAGGCCAGGGACAGTCTGATTTCAGAGGTGGATGGAAAGGTAGAGGAAGATTTGGAGGTGGTAGAGGTTCTACTACATTTTCAGGAAAATGTTACACCTGCGGTGAGTTTGGTCATCCATCTTTCAAATGTCCAGAAAACAAAGGTTCATCATCCAGAAATGATAGAACTAATGACAAGAGAGTACAACTTGTGCAAGAAGAGAAAGTAGAAGAAAGTGCACAGAGTTCAAACAGAGGTCCTGAGAATTATGGATATCCAGAGAGTGGAGAATCATTGATGTTAAGGAGAATTAGTTTGCAGGCATCAAAGGATATGATGCAAAGAAGAGCTCTTTTCAAGACCACATGCAAGAGCAAAGGTAAGGTATGTAAGGTTGTCATTGATACTGGTTCAACAGACAACATGGTATCTCAGGAGATGGTGGATAAACTGCATTTGGAAAGGATTCCACATCCACACCCTTACAAGACATCTTGGGTGAGTGATAGTCAATCACTTTTTGTCTCTGAACAGGCATATGTGGATTTTCAGATTGGACCATATCATGATAGAATTTTGTGTGATATTTTGCCTATGGAATGTTGTCACCTACTGTTGGGTAGACCATGGCAATTTGACAGAAGGGTACTGTATGATGGGTATGCTAATACCTACACCATCAAGAAGGATGGGAAGATTCTTAAGTTGATGCCATTGCAGGCAAAAGCTGCAGTACCGAAGGGAGCTCAAATCATTTTAATGGGAAAGAAGGAATTTGTGCAGATGCCTAGAGGAGCAGGCATAAAGGCAGTTGAAGATACTGCAGGGAAAGGAGTTCAGGACAACAAGCTGAAGAAAGTTTCAGTTGTGACTGACAGAGGTCAGCAGCAGGTTTAGAAACAGGGGTGCAATCAACCATCAGTTGAGAAGAATGACAAGGATGTTGTCATAGTTGGGACTATTGCTTGTCCTATAAAGATTGAAAGAAAGATACAGGTGAAGCCTGCAGAAGCAGTTCAGACAGAGGTTCTGGTCAGGCAACCTGACAAACACAGAGTATGTGAGAGAAAGGCCTACATCAACAGGCATGAGGATTTACTTGCCAGAAAGCAAGTCACAGTTCAGAAGTCTTGGAGCAGCCAAGAGACAGCAGAGGATAAAGCTGGTGCAGGTCAGACTATTGACAAGGCAAAGGGTAGAGGTGGAAGACTTCCACATGCTAAACTCATGGGACATGAGTTCTTTTCTTTTGGGGAGTATGGTGCAGAGGCACCTACCTGACAGCTGGTCTTGATAAGGCAGTTAGTAGTTTTAGGTCTTGTTTATGTTTCCAAGAAGGTCTGTTAAGACCAATTGCATGTAATAAGGTCACGCTGATCATGATAAGATCATGCTGACCAGGCTTTTGCTATTTTTAGTTAGTTGGTTATAACAGCTGTCATGATGTATGATCGGTTGGATCTCCCAGCCGCTTGGAGTCGGGTCAGTAGTACTCGTAGGATAATCTATTTAAGCATGAGATCGGTTGATTGTAGAGATTATAGATCGGCAGTATAGTGTTGCATTAAGCAGAGGAGTTTGAGTGTGCTGTGTAAGAAGCAGTATATTGTATTGCATCTTTGAAATCAATAAAGATCCTGTTCCGTTTTCGCCATCATCATCATATTCCCTAAAACCACCAACAGCATCATCATATTTCGCATTACACAGTCAGCATCATCATATTTCGGACGATCACAATCATCCTCCTGCCGACTACTGTTCACCTCCTCCGTCAGTCGCCTATCATCATCATGATATTCAGCGGGCGCAAACATCCTCTGGCTGCACTGTTCATCGGGCTCCGAACTCCATCGGCATCATGATATGCAACACTTCCTTCGTCAGCAGGATAACCAATATCCGGTTGCCCCAAAGATCCTGATGACGATCACCTTCAGCACCTTTCCTTCGATGCCCTGATAGCCGACGACACAAGCAACAGCATCATGATCTGCTTTATCCGGCTCTCTCGAAACCTCCTGATGATGTTAATACAACCTTCTGCCGATACCCAAGCACTTAACAACGGCAGGATAAACTCGCATAGGGGGGATATCTCAATATCCTGATGACGATGACGTCATATGCTGATGACGATGACGTCACCCAATATCCTGATGACCTCTTCAACACTTAGTCAAAAAAACAAACTTTCACTCCCGCATCTACTCGCGATACGTGGATGATTGGCACTCCCGATAGATGATCCTGATGCCGATACGCTCCTCCTCGGCTCCTCCAGATGATGATCACCCCAACGCACTTGCACTTCATGCAATCAACAACATCATGCTCATCTCCTCCACTTATCTGGATGATGATGTCCGAACTGTCTGCAGGATATTCACCAAGATATCCTGATGATGCCGTCTTCACGAACTTCTCCACTTAGCGAAATTTCACTTCGCCGATCCTCCAGGGATAACCTGATCCAGCCACAGGGTGATCTTCGAAACTCTATCTTATCAACTTGACCTAGCACATACCCATGCTAGGGTCTTCAACATCTGTCGACCGCGATCCTGCACACCTGCATGCAAACAAAAAACAAACTACAACCTACCCTATTGTACATTACCATTCCACCGATCAGATGAGTCAACCGGTGGAATGGATCAATGAATCCATGAAACCACCCAAACTAGCAGATCGATTACACGAAGGAGATTAAACAGAAAACGAAACAGGATCTTTATTGATTTCAAAGATGCAATACAATATACTGCTTCTTACACAGCACACTCGAACTCCTCTGCTTAATGCAACACTATACTGCCGATCGATAATCTCTACAATCAACCGATCTCATGCTTAAATAGATTATCCTACGAGTACTACTGACACAACTCCAAGCGGCTGGGAACTCTCCAAGCGGCTGGGAGATCCAACCGGACCCTACAGCATGACAGCTGTTATAACCAACTAACTAAAAATAGCAAAAGCCTGGTCAGCATGATCTTATCACGATCAGCATGACCTTATTACATGCATTTGGTCTTAACAGACCTTCTTGGAAACACAAACAAGACCTAAAACTACTAACTGCCTCATGAAGGCCAGCTGTCAGGTAGGTGCCTCTGCACCATACTCCCCAAAAGAAAAGAACTCATGTCCCATGAGTTTAGCATGTGGAAGTCTTCCACCTTTACACTTTGCCTGTGTAATGTTCTGCCCTGTTCCAGCTTTGTCTGCTGCTGTCTCTTGGCTGCTCCAAGACTTCTGAACTGTAACTTGCTGTCTGGCAAGTAAATCATCATGCCTGTAGGCCTTTCTCTCACATACCCTGTGTTTGTCAGGTTGTCTGACCAGAACCTCTGTCTGAACTTGAACTTCTGAAATGTTCAACTCTATCTTCCTTTCAACTTTGATAGGACAAGCAATAGTCCCAACTATGACAACATCCTTGTCATTCTTCTCAACTGATGGTTGATTGCACCCCTGTTTCTGAACCTGCTGCTGACCTCTGTCAGTCACAACTGAAACGTTCTTCAGCTTGTTGTCTGTAACAACTCCTTTCTCTGCAGTATCCTGAACTGCCTTTATGCCTGCTCCTCTAGGCATCTGCACAAATTCCTTCTTTCCCATTAAAATGATTTGGGCTGCCTTCTGTACTGCAGCTTTTGCCTGCAATGGCATCAACTTAATAATCTTCCCATCCTTCTTGATGGTGTAGGTATTAGCATACCCATCATACAGTACCCTTCTGTCAAATTGCCATGGTCTACCCAACAGTAGGTGACAACATTCCATAGGCAAAATATCACACAAAATTCTATCATGATATGCTCCAATCTGGAAATCCACATATGCCTATTCAGAGACAAAAAGTGATTGACTATCACTCACCCAAGATGTCTTGTAAGGGTGTGGATGTGGAATCCTTTCCAAATTCAGTTTGTCCACCATTTCCTGAGATACCATGTTGTCTGTTGAACCAGTATCAATGACAACTTTACATACCTTACCTTTACTCTTACATGTGGTCTTGAAAAGAGCTCTTCTTTGCATCAGATCCTTTGACGCCTGCAAACTTATTCTCCTTAACATCAATGATTCTCCACTCTCTGGATATCCAACATTATCAGCCTCCTGATCCTTTTGATAAATGTTTGGACTCTGCACACTTTTCTCTTCTTTCTCTTCTTGCACAAGTTGTACTCTCTTATCACTCGTTCTATCATTTCTGGATGATGAACCTTTTTTTTCTGGACATTTGAAAGATGGATGACCAAACTCTCCACAGGTGTAACATTTTCCTGAAAATGTAGTAGAACCTCTACCACCTCCAAATCTTCCTCTATTACCTTTCCATCCACCTCTGAAATCAGACTGTCCTTGACCTTTACCAGTGTCTTCTTGACCCTCATTGGTTTGCTTTTGTGTAGGGGCTGTTCCTCTTCCCCTATGGTTTCCTCTTCCTCTCATGGACTTATCATGTCCTCTATTCATCTTTTCTTCAATCCTGATTGCCATTTGATAACAATCCTCCACATTCTTAGGGTTAGCTAACACTAACTCATCCTGTATGTTAAATCTCAAACCAGCCAAGTACCTAGCCACCTTTTCTACCTCATTCTCATGATGACCAGATCTCATACTCAACAGATAAAATTCCTCAGTATATGCTTTCACATCCCTGTCTTTCTGCTTTAAAAATTGCAGCTTCTTAAACATCTGGATTTCATAATCCCTTGGCAAGAATTTACTCTTGATCCTTGCTACCATCTTATCCCATGAAGTGATCTTTGACTTCCCTTGTTTCCTTCTCTCAGATTGTACATAATCCCACCAAACCAAAGCATGACCTCCTAACTTGGTCTTTGCAATCTTTACCTTCTGATCCTCAGCAACATCTTCACATTCAAAGTGATTATCAAGTGCAGCAATCCAATCCAACAACTCATCTTCATTCAAGCTTCCAGTATACTTGGTAACATCAACCTTTACCTTAGGTTTTTCACTCTGTACTGCCTTTAACAGTTTTGCCAATCTCTGGTCTTCAGCATCCAGATCTTCAGCTACCTCTTCATACTCTTCAACAGTATCTTCTTCTTCTTCAGACTCACTGTCTTCCACTTCCCTCTTTTTGTTCTTTTCCAGGGCTGTCAGCCTGGCTTGAAGTGCTTCAGCAAGCTCCTTCATCTTCCTCATCTCTCTAGCATGTTTCTCCTTCATCTCCTGCAATTCCCTTGCAGTACCACTACCTTTAGGAGGCATTTTGTCAACCTCTCAATCTACACACAACACACAATTCAACTCTATCTCTACCTCTGCCCTTTCGGTGACAGAATCAACACACAACAGCCCAGACCTTTTGCTGAGCTCTGATACCACTATGATGCAGAGGCATCCACACTATAACCTTCGCATATAGCATGGATGTCTGCAGCCCAACCTCATCATCATCATCTTCGCCATCATCATCATATTCCCTAAAACCACCAACAGCATCATCATATTTCGCGTTACACAGTCAGCATCATCATATTTCGGACGATCACAATCATCCTCCTGCCGACTACTGTTCACCTCCTCCGTCAGTCGCCTATCATCATCATGATATTCAGCGGGCGCAAACATCCTCAGGCTGCACTGTTCATCGGGCTCCGAACTCCATCGGCATCATGATATGCAACACTTCCTTCGTCAGCAGGATAACCAATATCCGGTTGCCCCAAAGATCCTGATGACGATCACCTTCAGCACCTTTCCTTCGATGCCCCGATAGCCGACGACACAAGCAACAGCATCATGATCTGCTTTATCCGGCTCTCTCGAAACCTCCTGATGATGTTAATACAACCTTCTGCCGATACCCAAGCACTTAACAACGGCAGGATAAACTCGCATAGGGGGGATATCTCAATATCCTGATGACGATGACGTCATATCCTGATGACGATGACGTCACCCAATATCCTGATGACCTCTTCAACACTTAGTCAAAAAAACAAACTTTCACTCCCGCATCTACTCGCAATACGCGGATGATTGGCACTCCCGATAGATGATCCTGATGCCGATACCCTCCTCCTCGGCTCCTCCAGATGATGATCACCCCGACGCACTTGCACTTCATGCAATCGACAACATCATGCTCATCTCCTCCACTTATCCGGATGACGATGTCCGAACTGTCTGCAGGATATTCACCAAGATATCCTGATGATGCCGTCTTCACGAACTTCTTCACTTAGCGAAATTTCACTTCGCCGATCCTCCAGGGATAACCTGATCCAGCCACAGGGTGATCTTCGAAACTCTATCTTATCAACTTGACCTAGCACATACCCATGCTAGGGTCTTCAACATCTGTCGACCGCGATCCTGCACACCTGCATGCAAACAGAAAACAAACTACAACCTACCCTATTGTACATTACCATTCCACCGATCAGATGAGTCAACCGGTGGAATGGATCAATGAATCCATGAAACCACCCAAACCAGCAGATTGATTACACGAAGGAGATTAAACAGAAAACGAAACAGGATCTTTATTGATTTCAAAGATGCAATACAATATACTGCTTCTTACACAGCACACTCAAACTCCTCTGCTTAATGCAACACTATACTGCCGATCGATAATCTCTACAATCAACCGATCTCATGCTTAAATAGATTATCCTACGAGTACTACTGACCCGACTCCAAGCGGCTGGGAACTCTCCAAGCGGCTGGGAGATCCAACCGGACCCTACAGCATGACAGCTGTTATAACCAACTAACTAAAAATAGTAAAAGCCTGGTCAGCATGATCTTATCACAATCAGCATGACCTTATTACATGCATTTGGTCTTAACAGACCTTCTTGGAAACACAAACAAGACCTAAAACTACTAACTGCCTCATGAAGGCCAGCTGTCAGGTAGGTGCCTCTGCACCATACTCCCCAAAAGAAAAGAACTCATGTCCCATGAGTTTAGCATGTGGAAGTCTTCCACCTTTACACTTTGCCTGTGCAATGTTCTGCCCTGTTCCAGCTTTGTCTGCTGCTGTCTCTTGGCTGCTCCAAGACTTCTGAACTGTAACTTGCTGTCTGGCAAGTAAATCATCATGCCTGTAGGCCTTTCTCTCACATACCCTGTGTTTGTCAGGTTGTCTGACCAGAACCTCTGTCTGAACTTGAACTTCTGAAATGTTCAACTCTATCTTCCTTTCAACTTTGATAGGACAAGCAATAGTCCCAACTATGACAACATCCTTGTCATTCTTCTCAACTGATGGTTGATTGCACCCCTGTTTCTGAACCTGTTGCTGACCTCTGTCAGTCACAACTGAAACGTTCTTCAGCTTGTTGTCTGTAACAACTCCTTTCTCTGCAGTATCCTGAACTGCCTTTATGCCTGCTCCTCTAGGCATCTGCACAAATTCCTTCTTTCCCATTAAAATGATTTGGGCTGCCTTCTGTACTGCAGCTTTTGCCTGCAATGGCATCAACTTAATAATCTTCCCATCCTTCTTGATGGTGTAGGTATTAGCATACCCATCATACAGTACCCTTCTGTCAAATTGCCATGGTCTACCCAATAGTAGGTGACAACATTCCATAGGCAAAATATCACACAAAATTCTATCATGATATGCTCCAATCTGGAAATCCACATATGCCTGTTCAGAGACAAAAAGTGATTGACTATCACTCACCCAAGATGTCTTGTAAGGGTGTGGATGTGGAATCCTTTCCAAATTCAGTTTGTCCACCATTTCCTGAGATACCATGTTGTCTGTTGAACCAGTATCAATGACAACTTTACATACCTTACCTTTACTCTTACATGTGGTCTTGAAAAGAGCTCTTCTTTGCATCAGATCCTTTGACGCCTGCAAACTTATTCTCCTTAACATCAATGATTCTCCACTCTCTGGATATCCAACATTATCAGCCTCCTGATCCTTTTGATAAATGTTTGGACTCTGCACACTTTTCTCTTCTTTCTCTTCTTGCACAAGTTGTACTCTCTTGTCACTCGTTCTATCATTTCTGGATGATGAACCTTTGTTTTCTGGACATTTGAAAGATGGATGACCAAACTCTCCACAGGTGTAACATTTTCCTGAAAATGTAGTAGAACCTCTACCACCTCCAAATCTTCCTCTATTACCTTTCCATCCACCTCTGAAATCAGACTGTCCTTGACCTTTACTAGTGTCTTCTTGACCCTCATTGGTTTGCTTTTGTGTAGGGGCTGTTCCTCTTCCCCTATGGTTTCCTCTTCCTCTCATGGACTTATCATGTCCTCTATTCATCTTTTCTTCAATCCTGATTGCCATTTGATAACAATCCTCCACATTCTTAGGGTTAGCTAACACTAACTCATCCTGTATGTTAAATCTCAAACCAGCCAAGTACCTAGCCACCTTTTCTACCTCATTCTCATGATGACCAGATCTCATACTCAACAGATAAAATTCCTCAGTATATGCTTTCACATCCCTGTCTTTCTGCTTTAAAAATTGCAGCTTCTTAAACATCTGGATTTCATAATCCCTTGGCAAGAATTTACTCTTGATCCTTGCTACCATCTTATCCCATGAAGTGATCTTTGACTTCCCTTGTTTCCTTCTCTCAGATTGTACATAATCCCACCAAACCAAAGCATGACCTCCTAACTTGGTCTTTGCAATCTTTACCTTCTGATCCTCAGCAACATCTTCACATTCAAAGTGATTATCAAGTGCAGCAATCCAATCCAACAACTCATCTTCATTCAAGCTTCCAGTATACTTGGTAACATCAACCTTTACCTTAGGTTTTTCACTCTATACTACCTTTAACAGTTTTGCCAATCTCTGGTCTTCAGCATCCAGATCTTCAGCTACCTCTTCATACTCTTCAACAGTATCTTCTTCTTCTTTAGACTCACTGTCTTCCACTTCCCTCTTTTTGTTCTTTTCCAGGGCTGTCAGCCTGGCTTGAAGTGCTTCAGCAAGCTCCTTCATCTTCCTCATCTCTCTAGCATGTTTCTCCTTCATCTCCTGCAATTCCCTTGCAGTACCACTACCTTTAGGAGGCATTTTGTCAACCTCTCAATCTACACACAACACACAATTCAACTCTATCTCTACCTCTGCCCTTTCGGTGACAGAATCAACACACAACAGCCCAGACCTTTTGCTGAGCTCCGATACCACTATGATGCAAAGGCATCCACACTATAACCTTCGCATATAGCATGGATGTCTGCAGCCCAACCTCATCATCATCATCTTCGCCATCATCATCATATTCCCTAAAACCACCAACAACATCATCATATTTCGCGTTACACAGTCAGCATCATCATATTTCGGACGATCACAATCATCCTCCTGCCGACTACTGTTCACCTCCTCCGTCAGTCGCCTATCATCATCATGATATTCAGCGGGCGCAAACATCCTCCGGCTGCACTGTTCATCGGGCTCCGAACTCCATCGGCATCATGATATGCAACACTTCCTTCGTCAGCAGGATAACCAATATCCGGTTGCCCCAAAGATCCTGATGACGATCACCTTCAGCACCTTTCCTTCGATGCCCCGATAGCCGACGACACAAGCAACAGCATCATGATCTGCTTTATCCGGCTCTCTCGAAACCTCCTGATGATGTTAATACAACCTTCTGCCGATACCCAAGCACTTAACAACGGCAGGATAAACTCGCATAGGGGGGATATCTCAATATCCTGATGACGATGACGTCATATCCTGATGACGATGACGTCACCCAATATCCTGATGACCTCTTCAACACTTAGTCAAAAAAACAAACTTTCACTCCCGCATCTACTCGCGATACGCAGATGATTGGCACTCCCGATAGATGATCCTGATGCCGATATGCTCCTCCTCGGCTCCTCCAGATGATGATCACCCCGACGCACTTGCACTTCATGCAATCGACAACATCATGCTCATCTCCTCCACTTATCCGGATGACGATGTCCGAACTGTCTGCAGGATATTCACCAAGATATCCTGATGATGCCGTCTTCACGAACTTCTTCACTTAGCGAAATTTCACTTCGCCGATCCTCCAGGGATAACCCGATCCAGCCACAGGGTGATCTTCGAAACTCTATCTTATCAACTTGACCTAGCACATACCCATGCTAGGGTCTTCAACATCTGTCGACCGCGATCCTGCACACCTGCATGCAAACAGAAAACAAACTACAACCTACCCTATTGTACATTACCATTCCACCGATCAGATGAGTCAACCGGTGGAATGGATCAATGAATCCATGAAACCACCCAAACCAGCAGATCGATTACACGAAGGAGATTAAACAGAAAATGAAACAGGATCTTTATTGATTTCAAAGATGCAATACAATATACTGCTTCTTACACAGCACACTCGAACTCCTCTGCTTAATGCAACACTATACTGCCGATCGATAATCTCTACAATCAACCGATCTCATGCTTAAATAGATTATCCTACGAGTACTACTGACCCGACTCCAAGCGGCTGGGAACTCTCCAAGCAGCTGGGAGATCCAACCGGACCCTACAGCATGACAGCTGTTATAACCAACTAACTAAAAATAGCAAAAGCCTGGTCAGCATGATCTTATCACGATCAGCATGACCTTATTACATGCATTTGGTCTTAACAGACCTTCTTGGAAACACAAACAAGACCTAAAACTACTAACTGCCTCATGAAGGCCAGCTGTCAGGTAGGTGCCTCTGCACCAGATATTGTGTCTCCGTTTGTTCACTCTTCATCAATGGTTTCATTCTTTTATCATAATTGCATTGAACTAGAGATTCTAGGCTGTTTGATTAAGTCTTTTGCCTAAAATTCTCAAGAGTGTTTCTCTAGTTGAGTCATCATTTGTTGTGCCTTGTACACATGCCTCATTTTAAGGACCCCCTTTTTGTTTTTAATTCTTTAACTTTATATTTTGGCTTGATTTCATTCTACATTTTTAGACATGTGTTTTAACTTTTTTTTCCTTCTTTGTTTTGAGTGTTTTGTGTCCTACCAAAGTTTTAGAGTTTGTCATGATGGGATGATAGTAAAAACATCTCCAAAACCTTGATGTTTCTTTGTAGCCTAGTAGTTGTTGATGGTTGATTATGTCACTCTCGTCAATATTTCAATGTTTCCCTTGCCGAACTACTAGTATGACACATGTTGTGGGTACATATAATCTCTAAACTTTGATGCTTGGCATGGTATTTAACCTAGTCCCAAACTACCCTTAGCTCTGCATTTATGGTGTATTTCCCACACGTGTACTTTTGGGTTTTGTTTCCATTTGGAGTCTCATTTTCATAACTTTATTTTCATTTTCCTTGCATTTTGAGCTTTGGTGCCCTCTCATTCCCCTATGAATGAGATTTGACCTAATTGATCATTTTTGTGAAATGAGCTAGATGTTGCTAGAGCATGTTTTCTTATTGTTGCAATGCTTGTTTGCAATTTCCATGTGTTCTTCACAATCTTAATGCCATTCTTTGAGTTTACTAGGTAGGTTTTGCACTCCTCTTGGTTCATTAATGGCATTAGTGTTTTAGTTGACTATGTAACGAACACCTGTTCGTTATCTAATTAAAACAAAACTAATTCCAACCAAAACCATACACATACATTTTTTTATAACAATAAAGTATAAAATTAAATCATTTTATAAAAAATGTGATTCATAAAGAATTTTCCCATTTCTACAAATCATATACAATGAATGAATAATCTAGCATTCATATAGAACATATTACATGATTGCATCATCATCTTAGTGCTAAGAAATACAATTGCTCAAATAAACAATATTACAAATAATTCCAATGGAATATAAAATATATCTCTATGTAAGCAAGTCTCTCTGTGTGTATAACCAAGTCTTCAGCATAATTCATCTACAAGAGGAAGAGCATCACCCGAGTGCTTTACCTCCAACCATAGACTGGTGGTCCCCCACATACCTTCCACATAGAAGTGGGCCTACCCTTCATGAGGGAAGTGGATTAGGAAATCAACAAGATCCAACATGCCTTCTAAGAACTAGTAATGGGTCTAATTACATACAATCATTTATACAACTCTAGAATCCTTCTAGCTAAGTATAACTTGGACTGACTATTATGCAGTACTAGAGAGACACTGTGAACTGACAATGCCAGCAATGATTTTGCATTACTTTGACCAAAGATTCATGAAATCAAATACATTCCTAAAACATATATGTGTGTCATATATTCACACACCTCTATCTCAAACTGGTTAACACATATCATTATTTCACAAAACACATCCTCAAGAGTGTAAATTCTAATCACAAACATATCAACTTAAACAATTGTTGATCCTATTCTAGGCTTGGCCAAGTGAATTGATAAGTTTAACCCATCTACAATTTCAACTAGTCAAGTATAGAGTAGAGATCACAGTAAATAATTTGATATTACTAACAATATTGTTGTGCAGCCTTGCATTCTAAGCCTCATGTCCAAAATAAAATATCTTCATAGATAGATTCTCATGATCTCAGTAATAATATACAAAGAAAACTATCTCCCTCTCGACATATATAAGTTACCTTTAATTAATAGGCTTAAATTCCATAGTAACTCATATAGATAATATTAGTAAAGTACATAGTTAAAAACTCATTGCTAACCTCATATATGAGTAAAGATAAATTTGGTATGTATTATTCACTTAATACCAACAAAGACCAGATTTATACAATATAACTTCTTTACAATCTTGATTGTACCTCAATCAAAACAAGTCAATATCTCTATAATAAATGGAACTCATAATTCCACACTAATTTGTTGAAATGCACCAGACAACAAGGGGGGGTGAATCAGTTGTCCTAAAACTTTTAGCCAAATATGATTATCAACTTATCAATTACTTATATTCAAATATAACCATGAAAGCATCAAATGAGAAGCTCAACACAAAAGCATAAACAACACAGGAGACACCAGATTTTTACGTGGAGAACCCTAAAAGGGAAAAACCATGGTGGGTGCCCATAGAAATATATAAGTTATATCAATACTAAAAAATAGAGGCTCACTGCCTACAGGGCTCACTGCCCAAATTGCTCACTACAAAGAAAGGCTCACTTTCTATGGGTGGCTCACTGCCAAAGGGAGGCTCACTGCCAAAAGAAGGCTCATTGCCAAAGGGTTGAACTAAGATAACAACATCTACTTCATGCCAAGGTTTAGTTCCATTGAAACACAAACACCTCTGCTCTACTCTGCTACCTTACTTCACTTTATCTTCACATCTTCACACTTGGATATATTTTCATGACACAATTACAAGTATTTATACACTTCATCAACCTTGGAATGATCATCAAGGTCAGCATTACAATCATCAACCATTGCAACAATCTCCAAGGTTGGCATTAAAAACATACATAAAATAGGTCTGGACCTAATACAAATTTAGCTAAGGAAAAGATGTAAGAATGTATGCTGGATCATGCCACGCCTTGGCTGGGACTCAAACACAATCTTCCACACTACAACACACTATCACAATCTTCGATGCATCTCCGCAGATGATGAGTTCAACCAGGTCGGCCAAGACTGAAGTTAACACAAGTATTCTCAAGAACACACTTCATGCATGATTTGAATTACACCTTGCAGACCAATCCAAATGTAGGAGCATGATCAAGAGACATCCACAAGCACATTGTAATCAATAGGAACAATCACACGATCTCTAACAACTCTATCAGTAAGATTCTTGAAACTGGAGCACAAGAACAACACTGCCAGCCACTGTCATGAGTAAAAGATAGCTTACGGACCACCAAATCATGAACCATTACACTTGAAGGTAGTTAACGTCATCACATACTTACTTCCAAAACCACAGACCAAAATACTTCAATGCGGAGGAATGTAGAGTAAAATACTTTCTCCCTGTCACCACCAAACACAGAAAAAGTTGTTTTCACTTTGGTGAGCATAACTCACTCAATTCTTTATACCAGAGGCTCAAACTTAGAATATAACATCTTTAAACGGGCTTCTAAATAACTTCCAATTTGCAGGTAAAGATATTTATTCTATAAAAAATGCAGAGTATTCTTCTGGTATGTTCTTCTACATGTAATGCACTATTTCTACTGCAACACATTATTATCACTAGAGGGGCTAATTTTCTCAATATCCTCAACAAAGTAAGATCATAGTTGACACCAATGACAACACAAATATGTTGACATCAATGACAACACTGATTAGGCACATACTTGCAACAATCTCCCCCTTTGTCATTGATGGCAACATATGATGTGAAAAACTGAAAAGACCACCAAGACAAAATTCTCCCCCTTTCTCTTTACATGTATGCATTATTTTTCCCCCAAGTTTTTCACATGATTTCTCTCCCCCTTTGACATCAATGGCAAGGGGCACATACTTACATGCTATTGCTCTGATCCATTTACTTTACTAGAAACATTTAGCTACTCCCCCTGAGAGGTAGCCTTCAGAACATCAATCCAGATCAAGGAATGACACTTTGAGCTCCACTAGATTGATGCAATCCTATGCATCTTAGTTCAGGATAGGAGGGGTAATGACCCCTAGCTTTTCTCTAAGATGCTCAAAGGTATCTTTAGACAGAGGCTTAGTGAAAATGTCTGTAATCTAATCCTTTGTGGACACATATTCCAACTTTACTTCTTTCTTTGTCACCTTCAATCTCAAAAAGTGATACCTTATTGATATGTGCTTTGTTCTTGAGTGCATCACTAGATTCTTTGAAATGTTTATGGCACTTGTATTGTCACAAAAGATTGCAATTGGATCTTCATACACAACACTTACTTCATACACAATGCTTATATCCTTCAGAGTCTGCTTCATCCATAATACTTGAGTGCAACAACATGTTGTTGCAATATACTCTGCTTCTGCAGTTGACAAAGATAGTGAATCTTGTTTCTTGCTCAGCTATGAGACTAATCTATTACCCAAGAATAAGGCACGTCCACTTGTACTCTTTCTATCATCAACATCTTTGGCCCAATCTACATCTGTATAAGCACTAAGAGTGAAATCATTATTCTTTTGATACCATAAGCCATAATTTGGAGTACCTTTCAAATACGTCAGGATTCTCTTAGCTGCCATCACATGTGATTCTATTAGATCATCTTGAAACCTTGCAACAAGACAAACCACATGCATAATATCAGGTCTGGTTTGAGTTAGATAAAATAATCCTCCAATCATGGATCTGTATTTTTTCTAATCAGCCTTAGGTGATTCATCAATTTTGCTCAACTTGGAACCAGTCACCATGGGAGTACATATTGGTTTAGAGTCTTCCATCCCAAACTTCTTCAACAACTCTTTCACATACTTAGACTAAGATATGAAGATTCCTTTATCTGATTGATTAATTTGCAAACCCAAAAAAGAAATTCATTTCACTAAACATGGACATTTCAAATTCACTTTTCATCTCACCGGCAAACCTTATGTACATACCTTCATTTCCTCCAAAGATAATGTCATCAACAAAGACCTCAACAATCAAGAACTGGTCATCATTGATTTTGAAGTACAGATTGCTTTCTGTAGTGCCTTTACTAAATCCCAATTGCAATAAATACCTATCTAACCTTGCATACTAGGCTCTAGGAGCTTGTTTGAGTCCATACAATGCTTTCTTTAACCTACATACCATATCACCTTGATTTGATAATTGGAATCCCTCTAGTTGCTCAATGTATACTTCCTCTTTTAATTCACCATTCAGGAAGGTAGATTTCACATCCATCTGATATATCTTAAAATCTTTGTGAGATGCAAACACCAGAAACATTCTGATTGCTTCAATCTGAGCTACTGGGGCAAAGGTTTCTTCAAAATCTATCCCTTCAATTTGAGAATATCCTTTGCATACAAGTCTTGCTTTATTCCTTACAACTCCATTTTCATTTAGCTTGTTCCTGAAGACCCATTTTGTTACAATAACATTTTTGTCAGCAGGTCTAGGAACTAATTCCCAAGTTTCATTTTTTCTATCTGGAATAGTTCTTCCTCCATTACCTTTACCCAATCTTCATCGTTGCATGCTTCATTCACAGTTTTTGGTTCAATCTTTGAAAGCAAACAATAATTGACTTGTTCCTTTGGAGCTCTTCTTTTTGTTATCACACCTTTGTTCTTGTCACCTATAATCTGGTCTTCAGAATGATTGATCCTTACACACTTGGGAGTCTTGACAAAACTTTCTGGAGCCTCTTCTTCATCCTAACTATTTTCTTGCTTATCTTTCTCTTCAATTACTATTGTCACAGGTTCATTTGGTTCATAACAACTCAGGTCTACTATTCTTTCCTTGCCTTCATCTACCTTCACATTTGCACTCTCAACAATCTTTTTGAGCCTTTTGTTGTAGCACTGGTAAGCCTTACTCTTGGTAGAGTATCCAAGGAAGATTCCTTCATCACATTTTGTATCAAACTTTCCTAGATCTTCATCTCTCCTAATATAGCATTTGCTTCCAAAGACTTTGAACTATTTTACTATAGGAATTTTTTCATACCATAATTCATAAGGAGTTTGAGTACCATTACCTTTTTCTTGAACTCTATTTTGGATGTAAACAACAGTATGAATAGCCTCTTTCCAAAATACTTTCGACATATCTGCTTCCTTCATCATAGTCCTAGAAGCCTCTTGAACTGTCTTATTTTTCCTTTCCACAACTCCATTCTGCTGAGGAGTTCTAGGTGCAGAATGCTGTCTCTTTATCCCATGCTCTTCACAGAAAATGTTGAATTCATTTGATGTGAGCTCACCTCCTCTATCAGACCTCAAGCATTTTATCTTCAAATCTATTTCATTCTCAACCATTGCCTTGAAAGATTTAAATTCCTCTAGGGCTTCTGATTTGTCTCTTAGAAAAGTAACCCAAGTCATTCTAGAATAATCATCAATAAGCAACATGAAGTACCTGTCACCTTGTAGGCTTCTCACCCTTGTAGGACCACAAAGATCTGTATGCACTAGATCCAACAAACTGGCAGAGAATTACTCTTTGTTCTTGAAGCTTCTTCTTATCTGCTTCCCTAACTGACATTCCTTGCAGATTGTGTTGAATGGTTTTACAAGTTTTGGTAAATCTCTCACAATCTGACCTGAACTTATCTTTACCAGATTATCAAAGTTTATATGACACATCCTTCTATGCCATAACCAACTTTCATCTTCCTGAGCCAATAAACAATAATCATTAGTTCCTCTCAATTAATAGATATTACCTTTTGTTTTCTTACTAGTAGCAATCACAGTTTTGGAACTTTCCATGATCTTGCACCCATTATCTTTGAATCTCAGATCATATCCTTTATCACACATCTGGCCAACACTCAAAAGATTATGCTTCAAACCCTTCACATATAGAACATTGTCAATATTATGCTTTCCATCAAATGAAATAGATCCTTTTCCACAAATCTTGCCAGCTGCATTATCTCTAAACCTAACCAGTCATCCATCATACTTTTCCAAACTTACAAACTTACTTTTGTCACCGGTCATGGGATGTGAGCATCCACTATCAATAATCCATTCATCCTTATCTTTCTCAACCTGAACAGCCAATGCACTTTCTTCTATTGGTTTTTCATCCTTCACACAGCTAGTAGAATTAGTAGACACAAGATCTTTAATAGCAATAAACATGCATTCATTTGCACTAGTATTAGCATCATCAGTCACCCCTTCATCATCAAAATCTTTGACATAGTAGCATTTCTTTGGAACTCTAGGCCTGTTCTCATGTTTCTTCTTACTTCTTTCAATTCTTTCAAGACATTTGGAAGCATAATGATCTACTTTATCACAAGAGAAACATTTGAAAGGTAATTCATCTTTGAACTTACTGGAGCCTCTTTGTAGCCTGTCAACAAAGTTAGCTTCAATTTCATCAAAGTCATCATCCACCTTGTATTTCTCATCTTTGGAGATCTCTATTGAAGTACTGGCTTTAAAAGCTAATTCAACTTTAGGGAGGGCATCACCAAATTCTCTCATCTCAAAGGTTGTAAGCTTTCTAGGTAACTGATCTTTGTCAATAGTTTTCACAGTCATGAATTCTTCAATTGAAGCTACCTTGTGACTATATGATTTCGGTAGTGATTTGAGAATTTTCATCACATCTTCCTTATCACCAAGAGTTCCTCCCATAGCCTTTATTCTAGTGACAAGTTCATCAACTCTTTGCATAAAGGCTGTTATGTTTTCATCTTCATTCATCTTCAAACCCTCATATTTCACTTTTAGACTTTGTAGCTTGGCTTCTCTTATAGAATCATCTACTTCATACAGATTTTTCAGCTTCTCCCATACCTCATTTGCAGTTTCAAGGTCTACAAATTTTGTCAACACTGAGTCACTTGAGGAACTTAGCATAGCATCCTTTGCTTTGACATCCACCTCATATTCTTTGATTTCATCTTCAGTTGTCAAACCATTTGGAGGCATGGTATATTTTATTTCTGTAGCTTTCCATTATTTATAACCAAGACAAAGAAGATGACTTTTCATTCATACTTTCCAAAGAGCATAATTTGTCCCATCAAAATGTGGAGCTTCCTTCTTATAAGACATCCTAGATCTTCCTCAAGTTGTTAGGCTTTCTTCAGAGGAACTTGCTCTGATACCAATTGTTGAACTACACTAGACAACTGAGAGGGGGGTGAATCAGTTGTCCTAAAACTTTTAGCCAAATATGATTATCAACTTATCAATTACTTATATTCAGATATAACCATGAAAGCATCAAATGAGAAGCTCAACACAAAAGCACAAACAACATAGGAGACACCATATTTTACATGGAAAACCCTAAAAGGAAAAAACCATGATGGGTGTTAGCCCACAGAAATATATAAGTTATATTAATACCAAAAAATAGAGGCTCACTGTCTATAAGGCTCACTACCCAAATTGGTCACTGCAAAGAAAGGCTCACTACCTATGGGTGGCTCACTGCCAAAGGGAGGCTCACTGCCAAAGTAAGGTTCACTACCAAAGGGTTGAACTGAGATAACGACATGTACTTCATGCCAAGGTTTAGTTCCATTGAAGCACAAACACCTCTGCTCTGCTCTGCTACCTTACTTCACTTTATCTTCGCATTTTCACACTTGGATATAATTTCATGACTCAATTACAAGTATTTATACACTTCATCAACCTTGGAATGATCATCAAGGTCGGCATTACAATCATCAACTATTGGAACAATCTCCAAGGTCGGCATTACAAACATAGATAAAATAGGTCTAGACATAACACAAGTTTAGCCAAGGAAAAGATATAAGAATGTATGCGGATCACACCATGCCTTAGCTAGGAATTAAACACAATCTTCCATGCTACAACACGCTATCACAATCTTCAATGCATCTTCGCAGATGATGAGTTTAACCAGGTCGGCCAAGACTGATTTTAACACAAGTATTCTCAAGAACATGCTTTATGCACGATCTGAATTACACCTTGCAAACCAATCTAAATGTAGGAGCATGATTAGGAGACATACACAAGCACATTATAATCAACAGGAACAACCAAACGATCTCTAACAACTCTATCAGTAAGATTCTTCAAACCAGAGCACAAGAACAACACTGCCAGCCACTGTCATGAGTAAAAGATAGCTTACAGACCACCAAATCATGAACCATTACACTTGAAGGCATTTAACATCATCATAGACTTACTTCTAGAACCACAAACCAAAATACTTCAATGTGGAGGAATGCGGAGAAAAACACTTTCTCTCTATCACCACCAAACATAGAAAAAGTTATTTTCACTCTGGTGAACATAACTCACTTAATTATTCATATCAGAGGCTCAAACTCGGTATATAACATCTTCAAACAGGATTCTGAATAACTTCCAATCCACGGGTATAGATATTTATTCTACAGGAAATGCAAAACGTTCTTCTGGACTGTTCTTCTGCATGTAATGCGTTGTTTCTACTGCAACACATTGTTATCACCAGAGGGTCTAATTTTCTCAATATCCTCAACAAAGTAAGATCACAGTTGACACCAATGACAACACAAATATGTTGACATCAATAACAACACTGATTAGGCGCATACTTGCAAGATGATCTACCTTGAGTATGTCTATTTTAATTCAATGAAAATAATTCCCTTACTTTGAAAATGGATGTATATTTATAAATGCATATATGTACTCTATATTTATCCATTTACAAATATACACAAGTAAAAGCACACTGTCTGCTCAATATTAATAATAGTTTTCAAATAAAACTCATATCAATAACTCATTTTTCAATTTGCTTTGTTTTGCTATGACCCAATTGAATGATAATATATTCTTTCTAAGAATCATGGAACTTCTCATATCTACAAGTACAAATATATAAAACTAAATATCAGAGAAGAATAAACAATTATGACTATCTTCAAGAATATAATGAATCTCAGAATAACTTTAATGGAGCACCAAAAGATGAATTCAAGATAACTGTGAAGTTCACTTTTATATTCACAGTGACTCTCATATGAGTCAAACATTACCAGATAATAGTAATCGATAGAATAAGATTTACAACACAAAATGACTTGTAGGTTGTATTCAAATGAACTTTAATCCCTAAGTTCATACACTCTAAAATGGTTGTGTTAGGTCTCAAAAATGCAGGTTGTTAACCCTAAGATGATGCCAAGCTCTCTTAACATTTTTGGCTAACAAAACAGGGCTAATATGATTGAAAGCCCCCTTCTCTTTAGGTTTTGCCAGACCTAGGTGGGTACACCTTGATAGTTAATGCAGATTTGTATGACCTTAGTGATCTACTCATAGTGGCATATAGATGTGAGACAGATATAAGGCTAGGATTTATTCCTACTACTAATGTGTGAGATTTTGAATATGTGAAGGTTTTGAAATGTTATTTTGTAATGACTAATGTTTTATCTATTATGGGCAACCAAGTCAGGATGTATATAATAGGTGTGTCCTTCCTCTTGGTTTAACTCAAATTATTTGGCACTTTTCAAATGTTTATACCTTGCATAAACGTGCAAGGTTGTAGGTCACCAGGCTCTTCTTACCAAATCCTAATGATATTTTCCCAGGTTACTATGATCAATTGAAAGGATTTTAATTCTTATAGGAAGGAAACCAACTAAGATGGTTTATTTAAAGGGTTTTAACTCCTGGCAGAGACCAATAAACACAAACCACTTAAAAGGACTTAAATCAACTTCCCACAGAAACCAATCAAACAGATCACACAAGTACATCAAATGTGCATTGATAAATTAAACACATCCTTGATATATATTCAATTTAAATAACAAAGGAAAACCATTATGGAGACAACACAAATAACACATATGAATGAACATTAACAAATAATTAAACACCAAAAAGGTTGGACATTAGATAAAAATATTCCTTCTCCATTCAGTTGCTTCAAAAGATTTTATAATATGCATAGGAAGTCTTTGTGATATCTTATTTTCTACCTAACCCTAATGATTGCTCCTACTACTGCTTCTTTTTGTTGATTATTCCTACTTCTGCTTCTATCCATTTCTCATATATATTTTGTAATTTTAGGGTTATGACCCTTCACTTGTCATTTGGTGCGTCTTTTCATTTGCCGTGAAAGATAATAATTTTGCTAGTGCAAAATATTTTGCAAAACATTAGTTTTTGGTTTATCTTTCTTCATTTGCTAATTATTTATCTCTTATTGGCAAGTTCACTTTTATATTTTCACCCAATCTGGAAGATATAATCTTTGGGTAAAAAATAATTTACCCCCTCCATGAGTTCCTTGGTGAAAATATCCTTTGGCCATTGTATGCACTCTCACGAAAAATTATTTTTTAGGTAAAATAATTACCTACTTGATGAATTCCTCCCAAAAATATTTTGCCTCCATATGAAAACATTTCCAACTTTAATTATTAAAATTTTTCATTGTGTCCCGCTTCGATAAAAGTATGAAATTTGCATTTTAATTTGACTATGGTCATACTTTATTTGCCAATATTTACCTTCCATTGATGATATTCATACTTTGTTCCTTTTTTTGCATCGGGTTTTCAAAGAGACCATAGTTTAGTCCTGTTGATACCCTAACAAATTCTTCAAACAAATGTTTTAGCCTTTTCGGGACATCGAAGGGACTTAGTTTTTGCTCACACCGATATATGTAAGTTATTCTGATACAGGCTTGTTTCACATATTTATTTCTAATTTTAAGAATGCATTTGAATCTACAATTACCTTTGAGCCCCATGGGACTATTCCATGTAATCTTCACCATCTTGATCGCTCACACCCAAGAGATTCAACTGTAAAAAACTGATGTTTTCGCTTCCTTTGCTGATAAATTATGCACCTTCTTCCTATCTATGAACATGTTTTATACAACTTCACCATGACTAGGCATCACAGGTAGACACGAAGAGAGAATCCCGACCAAAAGCATCTAATTTCTCAAAATAAGTATAATATAAATATCTCTTGTTCCCCATCCCCCTTTTGGTGTCTCATGTGGTAAATTAGAAGAGTCTAATGGCTCCACTGAAACACTCACCTCCTCAGCATTCTTCAGGTCCATTACATTTGGAGATTTTTCAAGTTCTTCTGCAGACATTATAGTTGCAGATTCTTCGTTTTCTTCTGAATGCATTACAATGTCATCCAGAGCCTTTTATTTCTTCCGTGGTCTTATGTCATGATTCAAATTTGCATATATTCTGATATGGGATGAAGACTCTGATGCAATTGACAAGCTTGGGAATTCTGATTCCTCTTTACAAAGGAATCCCTTGGAAGAACTTTCTGGATGTTCCTCTTTTTTATCAACTAATTGGTTAGTATTGTGACTATGTTGATTGTTCAATAGACCAACCTGAATTCCTAATGGGACTGCTAGGGCGACACTAAAATATTTGATTTCTTTGTCACTTTGCCCATGGTCACTAGTTACAAACTAATAAAATAAGTCAGAAGATAATTGATTTGTGCCACTTTCAGGAGGTGTATCTTGAGTTGATTTCAACTGTTGTGGTAAGCTATCATTATGGGATGATCCAAATTGTTCACCATCACAAATGCAATTATTTGTTTCAATTCCACCATATTCACCACAAACAAGCCCAGGTCTTTCCCAAAACCATCCACAGTCATGCTTTTACCTGCCTAGCATAATGATCTTTGATTGTCTGCATCCATATGGCATAGAGAAAGTTCATTTACTTCACCAATTAGAAGACTCTCAGTACATGTTTGGCTAGGAGTACACTCTTCCAAGACACATTCTACTTCCTGACTTGTCCCTGTATCTCTTTGTAATTTTGTCTTCTGCCCTCTATTGCTATATCGAAGGGACCTTCAACACACTTTCCCCAATATCCTGAAGCCTCTTCAATATGATGCAAACCAATAGTTTTACTCTTTTTAGGACTTCAGAAAGACTCATTTTTAGTCATTCCAATGTAGTATAGTCTCTTTGATAGAATCGTGTTTTTGCAATACTGTGTCATTTTAGGGTTTATGCTAGCATATGAAAGAGTATGATTGTATGTGGTTCACTGAATTTGCTGTGTAAATCCACAATGTGAGGAGTTACTGTGATGTGATTGGTGTTGTGCCATATGATTTAAATTTGGTATTTCTAATTTTTCACAACCTTAATATATTCGCATTTCTAGTCCAAATTATCGGCATGTTGTAGAATCCAACAATTTAAGCAAGAAACTTAGTTGTCTCATATTGGCCTAGTTTTTTAAGTATTTCGTGGATTTACTCCTACAACCAAATGACGTCTAGATCATATTCAAACTTGTTGGACCTGGCCTCAGGTGAGTCTCTGAACTTAGAATGAGTAGGTAGGTGACTCCCTAGGGTCATGACTGTGGCAAGAATCATTTCAGAGCTTGATGATGACATTTGCAATAGTGTAGCTTCAGATGCACCCTCATCTGTCATTCAAAAATGGACAATACTTGTAGGCCATCAACTTCCTTTAAGGATTCATAGGAGGTCTGATAACAAAGGGTGGGTTTTCATCTGGGATGAATATTTATTTCTTTTGCAGCTTAAAGATGGGCTTGCAGAGAATGTGGAGGTTGTTTACATTGGTTGCCTCAAAGAGGAAGTTGATCCAATTGAGTAGGATGATGTTGCTTAGGTATTGCTAGAGAATTTCAAGTGTGTACCATCATTTCTTTCTCCTGAACTTTCAAGCAAATTTTACCATGGTTTATGTAAACAACTATGGCCACTCTTCCACTATATGCTACCTCTTTCACCAAATCATGGTGGTCTATTTGATCGGTCTGTTTGGCAGGCTTAGGTTTGTGTTCCAAAAGCTTGGAAAATATAAATCCTCTTAACTTCTTGGCTGAGTTCTCCCAAGATTACTCCTTTCTTCACTTCACTTATCATCAATGGCTTTGTATTCCTTGTTCTTTAGAGCAAGTTCCACACCATAACCACCCAGATTCAATATATTCCCTATTCCCTTTGATGCATCGGCCAAGATTTGGTGGAGAATTAAGGAGCAACGTGATCCAAGAGCTCCATACAAGATTGCTATAGGACTTACCTCGTTTGATTCTCAAACATCCAAGTTGGTGGCTAAATTCAGTGTATAACCTTTTCCAAGAGCCTTGCAAAATGGACTACTCAAGTCTTTCTTGGAGGTATAGACATTATGAAGCCAAGTTATGTGTTTAGGATTCACCCTCAGGATCACTTTGACCATGTTATATTAAATATTCAGGTGTATAAGCTTATGCAAATCAATCTGAGCACTTCTAACATGTGGGGTATTGTTAAATCAATTGTTGATCTCCGCCTAAAACTGAATGAAGGAAAGTATGTTTTTGTCAAAGATCTTTCACAGGAATTTATTCAAGCTTCATCATCTTTATACTACAATGATCAATGCTTCAAGTATCTTATAACTCCATAACTATGTCAAGCATGTCGGGTCTCATTGTAGGCCCGACTAAAAAAATTTCATTTTGAAACAAGTTTTCTATCTTGAATTATCTTGACACCGTATCAATATACCTCTAGCATGAAAAAATGAGCTAGGTAATTATCAGAATCTACTTTCAGGCATTTTGCATTGTGAGCAAAATAGGCCAAGTAGCCTCTAGAATCATCCTGGAAAACTAGTCAAACCATCTCCTAAAACTATGAAAATGCACAGGTATGTAGACATTTGATCCAACAATTCATTGCAATAAATAGTTTAGCAAGATCTATCCTGAGGTGTAAGATATTCAATGTCAAAGTAGCTCATTAAGCCTTTTTTGAAACTAGACTTGTCAAAATCAATTACGGTTCACCTAGTCACTATCCCAAAAAAATATCAAATCATTTCCTGGGAAGATGCCACTTGGGGGATTAGTTTATTTAGGTCAAATGAGCATGCTTGCAAAAGGGTTCTTCACCAATCCACTTCTATCATGAAATATTAAAAGCCAAAGTTGACCTCTACAACTTTCTGGAAATGCAAATGTAAAAACAAGACTATTTGCATTTGTTTTTGACCTCGAAAAAATATCAAATGGGATGCTGGGGTTTTGAAAACTAGCATGGAAGTAGATTATCATAGGGTAAATCTAGAACACCAAATGGTTTGTCATGAACATCATCTAGTTGCTAGATATTGGCCTTCAAAATTGACCTCCCAGGCAGATTTCACACTGTGCAAATAACAAACCTTTCTAGAACCCTTCAACTTGATGCTTGAAAAACTTGTCAAATCAGATCATAGGGAGATGAAATTGGATATGCATACTCACATATGGTAAATAAACATGTTTTCAAAGTGATTTGGCACGAAACTGAATAGGCTCCAAATTATGACACTCCAAAGTAGGTCATTAGGGCAGTTTTTTCAGGTGCATTTCTGAGTGTGGTACTCAAATTTTTCATCATGGGAACCTAAAATTTTGCAAAAAATTGAAGGAAATTTTAGGTTCCAATAGGTTGATAGAAATCTAAAGCCTAAGTTCAAGTAGTATAAATAATGAACTCAAGAGGATACAAAAAATTCCTTCTGCTTAAAGGATAAAACAATGAATTTAGTGACAAAATTATACACATTTATGACTCAAGGTTTACAACTACCGAAGTCACAAAAGTTACAATAGTCAAACCACAATGCCACATTATGGTCTGTGATTAAATTCAACACATTTAAAGACACAAAACTTACATATTCGAGGCCCAAATTCCTCACAGACGCTACACTATGTTTATTCTTTAAACAAAGGTGTGAATAAACACAAACCATATATAATATTAACCCTATGACTGTGGTTTAATTCAACATAGTTGACACACATTTTAGTCATAATGACAGGGATAGGGTTTAATAAAATCCAGTCTTAATAACAATAGAATGACTATGAAAATACTAACATAGTCATGGCACAATAATAACACATTTGGCTATGAAGTAAATACCACAATTGAGCCACAAAAATATCACTTTTGGCTATAAAATAAATAGCATATTCGTGCCATATAATAATATCACAAAGGCTATGAAATAGATAACAAAGTCGAGCCATAAGGTCCTCAATGACTGTGGCTAAAACAAAACACAATAGGTGCACAATATAATACACATTGATTGGGAAAAAATTAAATCTCAATTCGAGGCTCACTACTTCTCATTGGCTGTGAAGAGTTTATCATATAGACAAGGTTGATAGTTTTCACATTGATTCACAATTGATAACCCTTGGTTTTTATATATATGACAACATTGGTTTATTGT
This sequence comes from Cunninghamia lanceolata, assembly GCA_027924645.1. Taxonomy (NCBI): domain Eukaryota; kingdom Viridiplantae; phylum Streptophyta; class Pinopsida; order Cupressales; family Cupressaceae; genus Cunninghamia; species Cunninghamia lanceolata. The sequence goes on along the minus strand of BSBN01000763.1, from coordinate 5,977,301 downwards.
TACCAAATTTTCACCTACAGTTCAAATTGGCAAAGCTGAAACAATTTGTTTCCATTTTAAGGTGAAAAGTTCCTAATATATTTCTACTATGTTTAGCTATTGCATATTTTAAGGTGCTTGAAAAAAAAAGAGTTCAGTTTCTAGTGCAATGTGTTATAATAGAAAGGAAAACATTTAATTTGTCATTCAATTATTTGTAGCACAAAGGAGAATATATAAATTATAAGAAGTTGTTTCATTCATTTTGCAATTGTTTCATTCATTCTACAATGTTCATTCTTTTGCAAAAGAAGTATACACAGGATTATACAAGTGTTGCATTCATATTCATTGGAAAGAAAGCAATAATCAATTGCCCCACACAAGCCGTGGGGGTAGCTGAATCAACACAACATAAGACATGTGCTATACATTTGAAGATTAAATAATAGAAAGACACATTAGAAGAAACATAGCCATCATTGCTTGTGGTGGTTGCGTGTTGGTCTTCATTCTTTCTTTCCCCTCCTTGCTCCCGATCTTCAAGTGAACCTGCAGTGATCAAGAATGATTGGTTGGGGCTCCCGATATGAGTCTCAACATGTGCCTCCATCCACATAAATATAACACATATCTATGATGCAGTAAATCAGTTGAGCAAGTATCAGATGTATGCAAGAGAGCCTAAAAGTTAAATCATCAGGAGCATTGAGCTTCATTGTTTCTATCTAGCATGTTTGTTCACTGTGCAGGTATAGGAAAAATCATGTTGCTGATCCATTTCTGGAGACATCATAGCATGTGGTGCAAAAATGGGCTCCCACAAGGGTTGAGCCCAGCATGCTGCCCCTAGTTCTCAAAAGGGGATTGAGATAGGAATTCATATTCGTAATGCTCAAATAAAAACATTTGTAGCTGAAGGAGTAACTCATAAAGTGATCGCAAGAGTCTCAAACTCATTGCTCATTCATGACAATCAATTCAAGTGCAATGAAATGAAAATCATAAATGAGCAATGAACTCATTTGAATGCCTAAATAAAGTGCAGAGCAAAATAAAAATGCATCATTTCTTCATGGAAGGAGTTCTATTAGCATACAAGTTCTTATGCTGTCATGGTTTTGCCTCATTGAATGATGGTGGTAATCATATTTTGTATTTTTTTTCTGCTATATATCATGTTTTCTGCTGCACATGTTGTTTGAAGCATATATAGTGGAGGTACAACCATCAAGAAACAATAAATAATGGCAAACAGTGCTTGCACAGAGTAGAGCAACAATGAGCGCATTATCATAGAATGCTGATGTGAAACAACTATCATATGCATAGCTATCAAATGCCTTGTTCAGGCTATCATCAATGAAAGGACAACATTCATGTATTGCTTCAAAATAGGAGTAAGAATGTAAAATCTTTGCATTTGTCAACTAGATGCATATATCTCATCATCTATAATAGTAAATTAGATGATATCACTATTATAAATTACAAGATACGGGCAGCCACCATGATTAAATATCAAGAACAAAGCATAATAAAGGATCAGTCACAGTTGAGAATAAAGGAGGTAGTCTCTTCATACCATCTTATAGATCTCTGTATTGAAGCATGATGTACAGTGGAGTGCAGTGAAAAGTAAGTCCATCATCAACCCATAAAGTCATAAAGCTCATGGAGGGTACATACAAACAATCATAAATGTCATTGAACAAGCATTAGAGGCCAATCCCAAGGAATATCTCTTACAGGTATCATAAGGAGTAGGTAACAGTGTTGTTGACAATCATATAAACAAATTGGGATAGTCATATAAATGACTAAGATCAGTCATAAATAGCTGTCACAACTATCACAACACCCTCAATGACTGTCATAGGAGTAGTAAACAGATGAGACAATTATGAACATGAAGAATAGCAAAGAATGTCCATCATCATAAAGGTTGCAGCAATACACAATATACAGTGATTAAAAGACAACAAGATCTTGCACATATAGATAGATAGTCTGAGGATCAATACAAATGATCAGATATCAAGGTGTTATAGTCTCAAAGATAGACAAGAATGAAAGTAACAACATAGATAGTCAGGAAAAGAGAAACAAGGAACAGTATTTGCCAAGAATATAAATAACTATTACAATATCAATGAGCAACCTAATATCATCTACTCTAATAGTGGGGATCAGCTTGGGCAAGTAGAGAACAATCATGCGATGAAGAACCTGTAGAGGATAATGACATTATATGTTATCATTAAGCATGTACTCCAAAATCATTCAAATCCACCATTGGAACAACTATTTGGAAGGAGAACAGGGTGTATCAACAAAAGAAGCAAAATCACCATCCTCATGTAAAGAAGCATGCATAAAACCAAGTGGAGACCAGGAAGAAGTATAGGGTAGCCAAGAACAACCATCAAACTGTCATAAAAAAAGAGTGTCACAATATTATCAAACACTCATAACAACCTCTTTTCACATCAAGAATCAAAGCACAGACAGGAGCTGCATTTTGATAATTCACGAGGCTATCCATAATAGCCATGGATTGAATGAGGCAGCTTGAAGCATTAATCCAAGACAATATCACCATGAAACGATTGTCACAATAGGTTGTCAAAATGATAGAGGTTACCAATATCATGAGAAGTGCATTGTAAAGTTTGAGTTAGGTCTTGCTAGATGTATGGTAGTATTGAAAAAGAGTCCTTATCATGAAGGTAAAAGAACAGAGAACCTTATAAGATGAACAATCATGACAGCCAAATGCAAAGTATCATTCACATCAAGTGCAAAAGAGGATGTGCTCCAAAATAGAAAATCACAGGCACCCAGAAAGCCAAGAGGCCATGGCCTTGCATAAGGAAAGTTATTTCTTTTTTCTCTTTTAGAAAAATGAGAAGCATTGTTCCTTTTGCTATATACAAAATGATTGAAACCCTCAAAAGAATACATGGATAAAATGAATAAAGTTCCATGGGCCGAGCCATGAACAAAAGATGAGTGCCAAAGGTGAAATAATAGAACCCTCAGCCAAGATAGAGACATGGAAAAACCACGGCCTACATTTGAAATTTAAAGCCCACGACTTGCTACATTGAGCAAAAAGAATGCTTCCAAAATGAGGAAAAACCATGGTAAAGACTGGAGGGATGAGAGTTCAGATGCCAAATACACAGAAAGAAAATACATTCATCATGTTCTGCATTTTTAAAACTTATAACAAGCATTATATTCATAGATTCTAAAGGAAAAGCAAACTATACAGGTGGAGAGCTTACCCAAGCTCAATATTGATTGATTCCTCATAAAGTCTGCATACACGATACCTCCAAAAGCTTGAGTAAATCCTGATCATGGCGGCGCCTAGGCAGAACAATGAAGATTGCAAAGTTACAAATGAAGTGCATTAGAAAATAGTCATGGCCACGGCTTGGGAGCCCAAGAATAGTTCAAAAACAGAGAATGTATACGCCTAAAAATGACATGACTCGATCTAAATAAATATTCTTAATATTTATTTAAGTCTAATTCTTCTATCAATAAATAAATAAACAAATTTATTTATTCGATTCATATTCCTCTATGTTAATTAAATATCAAAATATTTAATTACCTCTTCTAAAGTCAATAATTAAATAAAATCCTTAATTTAATTTAATTCTTCCAAAACAATTAAATAATTCTTAATTATTTAATTAAGTCAATTCTTCCTCCAAATTTAAATAAATCAATCAAATTTATTTAAATCCTCTCAATCTCTAAAAATAAAATACAATCAAATATTTTATTTATTCTTCCAAAGCATGCACAAACAATTAAATAAATTTATTTATTTAATTTGCTTTCTTATCTTCTAATTCTTCAAATATCTTCCAAATCTTCTAAAAATAAGTCTTCTTCTTCATGCACACAAAATTAAATAATTTATTATTTAATTTCTCTCAAATCATGCAAAAGCAAATCTCAAGTTGAGTTAATTGATTCAATCAACTTTGTGTTTATCAATAACTCTTAAATTAGAAAAAAACATTCTAATTTATGAAAGTATATCTTATCTTCAATAAAAGAAAAACAGTTAACTCAAAATAGCTTTTGTGTGACACTTGTCTTCTTTCTATTTGCGCACATTCTCTCATTCTTTCTATACCGTTGATCTTCTCTCTTTCAAGTCTATAAATTAAACCCAATTCTTCCATTTCATTCATCCAAGCTTTTAGTATTGTTACTCTGCAGAAATTATAGTGCGCCTTTGGCACCCATGTCATTCCATTTGCTTGTGATCAACTTGTTACCATATCGTTATCATTGTTGTGAAGCTCATCTTCATTACAAAGCACTATCATAGCCATTCTCTAATTGACAATCTTGGAATAGCAAGGAAGTGTACTCTCTAAGGGCCTTATTCATACATGCAAGATCGATTGAGATAGGCGACCAACGGAAGCTATGAAGCTTTGAGGTTTGCAAAGGTTTTTTTTAAGTTCTTTTGTTTGATTGATCTCCTTGTTTCTGTATTTCATTGAGTTTTGGGTATTTTGATATTGATATATTGATTATTCATTTGAATCCAATTTTCCCTTAACATTTTTGGCTCCCACCATGGGGCCTAGCCCTAATTTAACCCCAAAACTAAGTTTTTGTGTTTTAGAAAGCTATACATAGGAGGAAACTGCACATTTGACACTTCCTAACATGCATCTACTATTTGTTCTAGTGCATATATCCTCTGATACGACGCATCTGTCAGTTCGGCGCATATATATTATTTTCCTGTGCTTTTGACCTTTGTCTTAGTGCATATGTAATGTAGCGCTTCTGAGCTCTATTTCTGTGCATTCAGGATCTGAAGCTGCATCTGATCTAGACAGTGATTTTTAGGGTTTCCTTGAAGTTTTCGCTAACGCTAACATCTTTTTGCAGGAATACTCTTGATCTATTTTGCAGGCTAGGTACTGGTTTAGAATCATATAGTTGCACTTGTTAACTCACACTTCAATTTCTAATGGGAAAGTAAATGGATGCTCATGCAAATCTCACATAGTCTTAACTACGAAGGAGGTAATTGAATCATTGCTATCTTGCATATCATTGAATCATTGCTATATTTCTATCCTTCAAAGTTAACAACTCATTGCTATCTGGGTAAAATTGAGCACATTATTGCTATCTTGGTAAAACTAGACCATTGCTATCTTGCTATCACTTCAAAGTTAACAAATTTATGTGCTTGCCCAAGTAGATAGCTCATCTAGTTTTTCTCATTTTAACTAGGGGAAAAGAGCCATTGTCTTCTATGTTTTGGGAATGTTACCAGGCCTATGCTCTCCCTTATCTTGGGTGACCAAAATGCTAGACATATCATTTTCACATGTGTTTTTTCTTTAGAGGGGCCTACTCTTGGATACTGTTCATCCAAGTAGGAACGACCCTAAGTGGTAACAGGTTAGATGCTAAGCCCTACCAATCCACTATAAATAAATTGTGTTTGGAGTGAAAGCTTCAAACAATGAGTGCAGTTGTGTTATACTGACAGCCAACCTCCCCCAAAACCCTCCAAGGCGCAATCCTTGCAGGTTGGGAGACTCCATAATAGAGAGTAGTGATGTTGCATGTATAACCACTTGAATAGTTGCCTTCACTAAAGACCTTTGTTCTAGTGGCCAAAAACCCCTATAATCCATTTAAAGCCTAAGATTGAGCTTGCTTTTCCTTTTTAGTCCAAAAAGAGTCAAAAAATCACAAAAACATAAAAAACCATGAAAACATTCTTTGTGTTTGCTATGTCCTCTTGCCATAAATAAAGAAAATTAGATCAAAGAAGACCATTTTGCAACCAAAGAGACCAAAACATCAGAAAATTGCCAAAAACTTGCAAAAATCACTAAAAAACTAGAGCGGCACATTCGTCCTCTTTTGTTGCGCATCTGTACCAATTTGTTGCGCATCTGTATTGACTTGCTATACTTCTGAAAACTATTATGGTGTATTTGGAATTTACTAGTATTGCGCATCTGTGTCGACTTTATGTGCTTTTATCTTTTTCTGCTGCACATCTGTTCCTGTACATGCGTAATAGTGAGTACTTCCACATCTTTTTAGTGAAAAATTTTAGGTTTTCTAGGTACCCATTTCAGTCTTGTGTCAGTTTTCTGTTGAAATGACAAACTAATCATAAGTAATTGCTCAAGAACTCCAATACTTATGAGAGCAATTAGACTTCGATATCTTGCCCCAGGATCGTATAGCAATTGCTCAAGAACTCCAAGTGATACAACAAGAAATATCAATCTTACAAGCTGAATAGGTCAGTACTAGCTACACCTCACCCCAAAAGCATACATCCTTTTCTCATTATCATGATATTCTTGACAAGGTAAGCACCACCTTGTTGATAACTGAGAGGGGGGGGGTGAATCAGTTATCCTAATTATTTCCCTTATTGAACTTTCCTTTTAATTGAAGCAGCATAAAATCAAACACAAAATATTAACCATGAAATAAGAAACACATGACACAGTATTTTTGACGTGGAAACCCTGTTAAGGGAGAAAACCACGGGGTGATTAACCCAAGAATTATTCTCTGTTAGAAGAATAGGAAATTACAAAAAATGGCACTTGCTAATTAGGGCTCACTGCCCGAGCACACTGCTCACAAGAGGCCCACTGCCTACAAGAAGACACACTGTCTACAAAGTGATGAGAATCACAGTCTTGAACTGATTGGAAGCATCTGCATATGCTGGAGTTCAGTTCCGGTTAGGCTCAGTACACTGATCTGCTGCACTTCATCTTTCCTCTGTTCTTTATTCTGCTATCTTTCACATACCGGATCCTTTTTGCTATCTCTGCTCTTTCTCTAGACTTATTCGCATTTATCTCCACACTAACACACATTTCACAACTAAATCCATCCTCTATATATATTCGCACAAGTAATTTCATCACCTTTCTAGTCGGCATCCGGAACAGTCTAGTTTCTTACAAACTCTCATTCTGTCGGCTGAATCCTTCCTCACCAAGCAATGCGGATCAAGCATATACTTGTAGATATCATTAATCATGTCGGCCAAACATGATTCATGCCTTCTCAACCTCTGTCATCAACAGTAACACATCCGGAAAGCAGTCTGATACTCTGCCAGTCAGTTCTTCCTCTGTTTTCACTGTCTCTCAGAAATCCGGTACTCAACCATTCATATCTTTTTCCTTGTCCATCACCGGAGGCTAAATCCTTGGAATATACCACTCAAGGTAGTCCTCTTAACTTCCCCAAATCCGCACTACACCAAGACACTTCCTCTGAGAGGTCCGGACCAATCTGTCGGACCTTGCCACATGCTCTGTTTTTCTTTACCGGACCACAACATTCTTTATTCTGACTTCCGGTAGAGACACATCATGACTTGCGGATATGTGGGATGACCTTTGTTGCCATCAATGACAACAACCATGAATCCTTATAGTGTCTCTTGCCAACAATCTCCCCCTTTGGCATTGATGGCAACACTTAGTGAAAAATGACTAAGTGTTTTCACTATGCTCCCCCTTAGCTGATGCTCTGTCTTTATATACAATTTCCGGAACTCCCCCTTAGTTGGATTTCTCATTTTTCACTGCTCCTCACTCCCCCTTTGACATCAATGGCAAAGGGTAGGGTCCGCATATCAAAATTTTCAAAAATTTCTTATACTTAGCCGCATATTTACATACTCACATATATTGAAGAATGTCTGCAAAGGATGTCTGTAATTGAATCATTTCGGTAGCCCAACTTTGCTTCATTCTGTCCAAAATTGAAATGTGACCACTTAACAAAAATGCAAACACTTCTGCCCGCTTGAGATCTGTCGGATCTTTTGTTTGGGCGGTGGTCCTAGCATCACTGATGGCCTCATGCATGGTTTCCAACTTAGGGATTATAATCCTTCTAAGTTCTCCCATCCGGTTGGTGATGTTCTTCCTTTCCTTCTCAAGATTCTTTATTTCGTTCAAGACTGCAATAGTCTGACATTCTTGATTTATTATAGAGGAAGAGAGAGGATCAAAACTTTGAGATAAGCTTTGTAGCTTATCCTGTTCCTCTTTTATTTTCTTGTCAAATGCAGCTGTTGCCTTTGACCAGGATATACAAAATTTATAGATATCACCGCCATCCTTAAGAGCATTCTCTAAGCTCCTTATTCCAATGCTTACAATCTTCCTATCCTTAGAGATTAATTCTAATATTTCTGAAAATCTCTTATCCAAAAATTCCTTCCGGACCTTTTCTTCAGCTGATTTTTCTAAAGAATCAAAATGTGTATCAACACTGCTGACTAAGGTTTTTAGATTACTGGAAGTGGAGGCTGTCAGATCTATCTGGATTGATGGCATGATCTTTACAAGTATTCCGGAAGCAACCTCTATCAACTCACAGTCTTTCATATGAGACTTCAGGAGCTTTTCATTTGCCTTGGCATTTGCAAATGAAGCTATCTTCATTGTTTGTACCGGAGAGAGAGAGTCAAAATCAAATGGACCTTTTAGAAGCTCCGGTTCATCAATCTCTAGAGTTTCTTTACTCAAAAATTGTTGAACAGTTTGTGCAGTGTCTCTTGCCGGAGACAGATGTTTCTTTTCTTCTGCAGTCTTAGAACTGTCAACCTCTTTGTCTTTCACCACTGCTTCCTTCTCCTATAGTTGCTCTTCTTCTTTGGATCCGGAGACTGTAGGGGAAACCGGAGGAGAGATGCTAACTTGTTCATGGGCCACTTCTTCTTGAGCAGAGGGTCCCAAGTCCTCACTTGTCTGTTCAGGGCTCACTTCTTCCGGAACAGAAGATTCCAAATCAGCAGCTGTTTCTGCACCTAAGTCCTCTACAACAGGAAGATTGAACCTTTTGAAGGCCTTCCGGAGGATCTCTTCTGTTTCTTGGGCCACTTTGTCAGTCTCACCAAGCATGAGTTGATTCATCCTGGCTTTGCTTCTGAACTCATCTTTACAGTCCTTGAAGATAATGTTCATTGTCTTGGGATCAATTTGAGGATATAGCTGAATAGCTATCTGCTCCCGAATCTCAAGATCTTTAGCATGAGCATTATTCTTTCTTACTTCCATTTCCTTCTCTAGGCTTTTAGGAATGAGAGATATGATCTCAATGAAAGCCTTATTGTATATGTTCAGATATTTAACTGTGGCTTCCTGCAGAGTCTTTTGGTCTGCCTCACTGAAGTCATCATAGGATTCAGTCATTGGTTGAAGGTTTCCATCCACCGTGACCGACTTGATTATGCTCTCTAGAGACAGAGTGGGCTTCTCAACAGATACCTCTGCCATTTCATCCTTGTCTTGGCCTGTGGAGGGCTTACCGGATCCTTTCTTCTTCTGTTTCTTTACTTCTCTTACTCCCTCATCTGATTCTGTTTCCTCTTCATCCTTTTGGCTTCCATAAGCCCTTGTGGCTTTTGTCTTGGATCTCTTTCCGGATGCCTGAACTTCCGGTTTTGAACTTTTGGTTGAGGGAGGTGCAGATCTCTTTGTTGATCTGGTCCGGGTGGGAGCTCCAACCGGAGCACTTTCTTTACTTTTCTCTTCTTCCTCGGCCTTCCTCCTCTTTTCCCGGCTGGCATCAAGTGCCTCCTTTGAGATACCTAGGCCTTGAGCAATGTGCTCTACTTCTTTTCTTACCTTTCTTTTAATCTCAGGTTCCCTGAGTTCTACATGTATTTTTACACTCAGCTCCTCAAAGGTTCCAAACCTTTCTGCCTTAGGATCTTTGGGCTGACTTAGCATGTGTTGAACATGCAGCTCCACTATCTGTTCATCAACTTCATACCCCATGGGCATGATCCAGACAGTCCTTGGCTCTACTGCCTCCATTAGGCACTGATCAGTGTCAACCATAAAGCACACTGAGTCCTTGTATTTCTCAATGAGAGACTGGGGAATTCTCTCTCTTGCTTGCATCATGCTCTGAAAGTTTTTGAAGTATCCCCATAGAGCTGAATTTCTCGCTTTTGCATCCCCAAGTCCATGCAAGTAGTCTCTTATCTGGACTGCAACAGGTTTGTCATTCTGCCATACCCATCCACTTGTTCCGGGTAGCTCATTCATGAAGTAGAAGAATAGACATACAATCAAAGTACCATACTTAAAGGAATTCTTCTTATCCTTCTTGATTTTCTGTATATTTTCCATTAATTGGCTTAGCAGTAGTTCGCAGAGATCATACTCTGCATTCTTTCTTAGCATCTCATAGGCAGTGTATACTGCAGTTCCGGATACAGAATTCTCCCTGCTGGAGTGGTAGATCTTGTATCCTATTATCATTGATGCATATTTGATATCCGGATCGGAGATGTCTTCAATGGTCATTGCCCTTTTGTCAAATTTTGATCCGGTGGCCTCAGTTACAATGTTGTTCTTGACAGATTTGAGGATAGGTACTCCTCCAGAAGAGTATAGGCCAGTTACTGCTCTAATTGCCTCTTTTGTGATCTTGCAGGGTCTATCTAGCCATAGAAAGTTGTCATGCATCCTGCTCAGCACATACCGGACCCATTCATCCTCTTCAAAACAGGGGAAATGAATAAATTGCTCAAATTGTTTCTTCTGAATATCCTTATACTCTGGTTTAAGCTCAAAAGCATTGTCAATCAGCTGCTTGTGATAGAGGTCTCTTAATTTGAATTCCCCAAATTCCTCAATGTTTGCATGTATGTAAACCCTAATGTCTTCGGTGTGTAAAACTCCGTGAGGAACACTAGAGAAGGCTCCTAGTGGGTCTACCTCCAATGATTTGTAGGGATGTTTCTTGAATGAGGGGCGAGGTCTATCAGAGATCTTAACTATGTTTGGAGTAGCCATTCTTCAAGGATTTGCAGTGAGGTAATGAAAAACGGAGAATACCTTATGCGCCTTCGGTTTGCACGGAGTGGTTGGATTGATTTCTTTATCCAATAGCTTTGGCAGGAGATCCTTGGTGTGCTTGAAGAACCTTGTTGCAGAGCTCCACTTTTCGCTTCTTCTCGAGTGCAGAATGAGCAAATGACCTTTGAGAAATCCCTTAAATTGCTCCGCGAACCCTAATACCTGTCTGCAATAAATGCTTCACCTACATCATTCCGGTTTGCCTTGTCTGAATAGCTTGGAGTATCCCGGATTAGTCCTGATCTGTGGATATCATCCGGATCTTTCAATCATGAATAAATCGAGGTAGCATATTACAAGATCATCTCAAACACTCTGTCCAATCCGCAGAACAAGATAGTGCATTTCCGGATCTTTCCGGACCTTTTTGTAATCCTTTATCATACCGGAGCATCTCCCTGAACAGGTCTTATTTGATCGATCATAGCTTCTTCATAACTCCATGTGGACCTCTGAAAACTTGACTGAAGTATCTCAAGACTCATATCTACAAACCCTTTGATCCGCATCTTGTGCCACATCCGGCACCACTTGTTTGGCTGGGGGAACAAGATTTTCTTTGAGTCTCCCCCTGAGCCTGAGCTTACTTTTTAATTTCTGGAAGAAATATCAGCACCAGAGTCTGGTGCGGATCCAACCTCTACATTCTCTAAACTTTTCTTTACCCAAATCTTGCTCATCTGATTCCTAACCTCATCCGCATTCATCTTTTGTTTACCCTTGTCTTGATTCTGATTATACACCGGACCTCTCTTGTTTCTGCAGACTTTAGCATTATGACCGGACCTATTGCAGATTTGGCAAATAACATTTCTTTGCATATTTGACTGATATCTTCTTGATCTGCATTGATTAGCCCTATGACCTATTCTATTGCATGTGAAGCATCTACCTTTGAATGATTTGTTTACTTGCATAATTCTGCATTCATGGGATTTGTGTCCATACCTTTTGCAGTTGAAGCACTGTCCGGAGAAGGATGAATTATTCTGATTCATTCTCATTCTGCACTGATTAGCTTTGTGACCAAAGTGGTTGCAGCTGTGGCAGTATCCATTGAAGGATGGATATCTTTGAGCATTTGGCTGTCTTACCGGAGGTCTTCTAGGCCTGCTCCTTGGATTTTCTGATCCAAGATTCTTCTGACCGGATCCGGAGCTTTCTCCTTTCTCATATCCCAAGCCATACTTGTCATCTGTCCTCTTTTGACTTCCAAGAAGAACTTCAAGTTGAGCAGAACTTATCTTGAATTTCTCTTTATATTCATTTGCTGTTTGAAGGTCTCTTTTGAGAGAGGTAATTTGATCCTCAAGTTTTCCTTCATTATCTTTGGCATCTTCAAGATCAGATTCAAGATGTCTGATAATCCTGTCCATCTGGTGGCATTCTTCTGATTTTTCTTTAAGAGATTGTCTTAGATTGTCTTCAGCCTTTCTTTTTTCTTCAATCTCTTGAGTAAACTTTATAGTTCCTGATTCCATTTCATGTCTTAACATAATGACTTCTTTTGATAACTTTTCACTTAACTTGGTTTGCTCAGTCAATTCTTCATTTGTATTGCTTTCTTCACTTTGTCTTGCCAACTGTTGAAGCAGCTCCTTTCTCTTTTTCATAGAGAGACTTAATTTGTCTTTTAATTCTCTCATGAATTCATCAGCCTGTTTGAGTCTTTCCTTTAATTCACTGACTTCAGAATTTGACTGTTCAAGATCCTCAAGGGCAGTCTTGAGTTGCTCCCTTAAACCATATGCATCCATTTGAAATCCCAGATCTTCCTCAAGCTGTTAGGCTCTATTAGGAGGAACTTGGCTCTGATACCAATTGTTGATAACTGAGAGGGGGGGGGGGTGAATCAGTTATCCTAATTATTTCCCTTATTGAACTTTCCTTTTAATTGAAGCAGCATAAAATCAAACACAAAATATTAACCATGAAATAAGAAACACATGACACAGTATTTTTGACGTGGAAACCCTGTTAAGGGAGAAAACCACGGGGTGATTAACCCAAGAATTATTCTCTGTTAGAAGAATAGGAAATTACAAAAAATGGCACTTGCCAATTAGGGCTCACTGCCCGAGCACACTGCTCACAAGAGGCCCACTGCCTACAAGAAGACACACTGTCTACAAAGTGATGAGAATCACAGTCTTGAACTGATTGGAAGCATCTGCATATGCTGGAGTTCAGTTCCGGTTAGGCTCAGTACACTGATCTGCTGCACTTCATCTTTCCTCTGTTCTTTATTCTGCTATCTTTCACATACCGGATCCTTTTTGCTATCTCTGCTCTTTCTCTGGACTTATTCGCATTTATCTCCACACTAACACACATTTCACAACTAAATCCATCCTCTATATATATCCGCACAAGTAATTTCATCACCTTTCTAGTCGGCATCCGGAACAGTCTAGTTTCTTACAAACTCTCATTCTGTCGGCTGAATCCTTCCTCACCAAGCAATGCGGATCAAGCATATACTTGTAGATATCATTAATCATGTCGGCCAAACATGATTCATGCCTTCTCAACCTCTGTCATCAACAGTAACACATCCGGAAAGCAGTCTGATACTCTGCCAGTCAGTTCTTCCTCTGTTTTCACTGTCTCTCAGAAATCCGGTACTCAACCATTCATATCTTTTTCCTTGTCCATCACCGGAGGCTAAATCCTTGGAATATACCACTCAAGGTAGTCCTCTTAACTTCCCCAAATCCGCACTGCACCAAGACACTTCCTCTGAGAGGTCCGGACCAATCTGTCGGACCTTGCCACATGCTCTGTTTTTCTTTACCGGACCACAACATTCTTTATTCTGACTTCCGGTAGAGACACATCATGACTTGCGGATATGTGGGATGACCTTTGTTGCCATCAATGACAACAACCATGAATCCTTATAGTGTCTCTTGCCAACACACCTCAAGTTGGAAAACATATATCACTCCATCTACTAGTCCTCCTTCACCATCTCCTAGAACGCATTGCCCAAAGCATACTAATCCTACCATGGAGAACTCCAAATCCACCTATCCATTACCTCACTCTACCTATACACCTACCAATGATGTGATCCAAGGGCTACTAGCAGATAGTCAACCATGTCCCCAAATTTTGGTCCTTGACCTTAGCAAAGATTCTTCCAATGCTATGTCAAATCCTACAACCCCATCAGGGAGTTTGCAACCCCTTGAGCATATTGAAAAACCTCCTACCATGAACCAAAGTCAAGCTCCGCCATACTTTCATGTTGTTGACCAAAGTCCTATCCAAGAGGCCTCTACCTCCACTTCAATTCAATAACACCAAGCGTTATGTCAATAGCACACTTTAGATCATGTGGAAACATCATCCCCTTGTCTAAATCAAAATCAAAGCACTCCCATCCGACCCTTACATAACCTTTATCTTTTTGATGATCCTATACCTATACATGAGCAAGAAGTCCAATTTCAAACCATTCATAACCTATATCTTTTCCATGATCAAGATACCACCTTTGATGAAGAAGCTATCCATGAGCAACTTGATCCTATACATGAGCTAGAGATCCAATTTTGGCCCCTCCATAACCTCTATCCTTTCGGTGATCAAGATATTATCGTTGATGACAAACCTATACAAGAGCACCTTAATCCCATCATGCTAAATCCTATCTATGATCAAGATCCCATCTACGATCACAAGCCTATCTATGATCAAGCAGACCATGATGATCCTCTTAGCCCACTTTACACATTCCATGGTCCTGAGCTTATAACCCCATCTAGTCCTATCCAAGATCCAACTACTTCCACTTCCCTTGATGAGACAATTGCCTCCCAAGCAAGCATAGAAGATCAAACCAAAAATACTCCTCCGCCATCCATTATCGACCATGCTGCAAATCCCCCACTGTGTATCCTTGGTCTTACCGTCTTCATTCATGAGTGTTCCTCCTTAGAACACCAGCCACCATTTTCCTCTATCTCATCGTCTCCATCCAATAAGAAACTTGTGTCTAGTGTTCCAACTACACATAATCCCGTTGTCCACCGCATACTCCAACATATGAACTATCAAGGTAAAGGCTTAGGCCTTCACGAACAAGGTATTTTGGAGCCCATCCATGTCAATGTTCCTCCTCCTTCATATGGTCTTGGATACACACCCCAAGGTGAACAATCTCGAGATGTTGGTACTTCCTCCACTCCTAAATCCCCCACTTTTCATCGTAAACCCTATCATATCCCCAAAACATACGTTGCCATTCCACCTCCATCATCCTATAATCGTCAAAAGCATGTGACCATACACCTTCCACCATCCAATCTACCTCTGCTACTTCCAACTCCTAACATCCCTCCATGCATTTTACCACCACTTCTTCCAACACCTTATTCGCCCATCTATGAATCTTCTAACAATCCCAATCATGACCAACCAATGCACATGTTTCTAAACAAAGAACATCCTCTACCTCCACTTCCACCATCTCAAGAGAATTCAACAATAAAAATCTGGATGCCTCTACCTATGAAGTCAAAAATCCTAAGAGTCCTCATGACCTAGGATACAAAATCCAAAAATCAAAGAAATATCTTTCTCAAGAGCAACATACACCCACACACGTATATGCCAAACTAAAAAAGGTGTGGGTCCGCATCCAACACATAATTACCTTCGAAGCTGCACAAAAGCTACATACACCCAAGCCCATACCTTCACAAGTACTATCTAAAAGCAAAATGGCTTGGGTACCTGTTGTGATGTTCACAACATGTCCCTTTTTACTTCTTAGCAAAATGAGGACCCCTGTTGTGGCTTTTTGCTTTTTGCTTGGTGGTAAAGGGAAAAAGGGAGTGAAATATTACAAACCTTGTTGAAAACAACAAAAATTTTGCATCAAGTGCCAGGGCAGAGTACAGGTGAATTCCTTGTCAAAAATGAACAGGGGTTGCTTTTTGAACCATCTTAAAATTTGCTATATTTTGCAAGTTATGAGTGTTTTGGTAAAATGTACATTCGGGTTTGTATGTTGCATGTACAAGTCCCTTTGTATATCGGGTCACATGTATGCAAAGTCTTTTACAAATTGGGTTGCATATACAATGGTCTTTGTATGTTAGGTCGTTGTATGTTGCACATGCAAAGGGTTTTGTATATCGGGTTTATATATAAAGTTGTTTGTATGCTTTTATACTTGTATGCATTTGCTAATGTTCTATTTGTACATACAGGTTGGACCTGACGTAGTTATGAGTTGAAGTGAATGTTTGGTTAAAATCCGCTGGATGCATCTTATGTTTGTATGTATCTTACATACATTTGTTATATACATTGCCAATGTGCAAGCCGCAGACCCGAAAGGATCATGAAATAGAGTTAAATTGTTGTATGTATGCGGGCTTTGTATGTTTTGGTGACATACAAGCCAATATGCATTACGATTTATACATTGGATGGACGCGAAAGAAAGTTAAAGAGAGTTAATTCGTTGTATGTTCGCACTTTGTATGTATCTTACATACAAAGCTGATATGCATTACACTTATGCATGTGCCGGAACCGAAATGGTTATAAAATGAAGTTGAATGCTTGTACATTTCATGCCTTGTATGTATGTTTCAAAACATACATTGCTTGATACATACAAGCGCCAGAATTCAAAGAGGATTACAATTTGGTTAATGCAATGTATCACACCCAAATGTATATTGGAAGATATCTTGCACGTCATACATTGCTTTATACATACAAGACAGAACTTGAAAGAAATTAAAATACGGTATAAAGCATGCATCACGTCCGATTGTATGTCAAAAGATGCATTGCGTTTGTATACATTGTGGAGTCGAAGGGGTTATAGACTGTGGTCTATAAAGGGCAATAAGTCTAAAAGGGATATACAAAGGCATTTGTATATCTAGGGCCTTGTATCTAAAGAGAGATACAACCTGATATGTAAAGAGAAATATACAAGGGCTGGATGCAAATGGAGAATTAAATACTGAAAATGCTTTGTATATTCGTTGTGATTGTATATTTAAAACATACATTCGCGATATACAAGGATTTAAGCATGTGAAATGGTGGGAAAGCAAAGCAAAGGGATTTTAAGGCTGTTTTAGCGCCTGATGCATGTTTTTGGTCAATGATGGTTGACTCGGCCATTGTTGATGTTGTATATGCATTCAGACATGCGTTTGCTCATAGATGCTAAATATTCATGTCCCGATATCTGTGTTTGCACATTCTAGGCCTAATTTAATATAAATGTTTATTTTCCTGCTATGTTTTAAATATGATGATGCTTAATTTTTGTCTGTTTGCAGGTTGTAGGAGGTGAAACTTAAAGGCAGATCAGATCACCAAGCAAGCGAAAAGAGATAAAGATGGCAATGAGAAGTGATATGTAGGTGAAACTTAAATGTGGATCAAATCACCAAGCAAGCGAAAAGAGATAAGTATGGCGATCATAAGTGATATGCAGGTGAAACTTAATGGCAATGACATCATGAAAGGTGGATTAGATCACCAAAGAAGCAACATAAGATATTTTAGTGGTTATTAGGGTTTCCAAAGTAGGGTCTTTACGCTCTGTAAAGATATGCTGCTTAGAGTTTTTGGGCGGGATTTATTTTCCACCACCAGTTGACTAGGGTTTTGGTACCATATTGGGGATAAATCAGAGCTATATATTGAGCCCCATTATTGTAAAAAAAAGAGGTCAATCATTCAAAATCTAACCTATAACAATTTCATGTAAGAGATCGGATTACTGAGACAATAAGGACTGAACTGTTGAAATGTCAAGGTTCTTTCTTTAGATCATTGTAAATATACTTGTTTTAAAGCATACTGAATGGAGAAGAAGCTTCAGATTACATCCTGATTGTAAACTTTACATAATCTTCAAGTTGATTTCTAGACATGTAATGGTGAATGCTGTGTTCAACTGGAAGCGCTTTCATTTTATTGCATGTTGTTGTCAACTTTTCCTTTGAAGATTTGCACTGGATCATGCGGATTTGTGGAATGTCCTGGTGAAGTATGATTCTAGTTTTCTTCTCTTCATTGCTGTATGGGAACATGTATGTGGATCAGTGATCTCAGTCAAGTAATTTTGGGAATCTCATTCTCTAACCCTTTTTCTCATTTTAATTTCAGTGAATCACTTCCATAACTGCTAATCATGATAAATAATGAGCAGAATAGAGAAATATGCTGACATCTCGTAGATAACTGAATATCATTAGCATATTTGAGCTAAATGCATGTAGTGTTGAAAATATCATTCAAAGACTTGCAAATAATGGTAGAAATCATGCAAATATCAACCTGTAGACACATTATTTGAAGAAATATACTGTGTAGTATATTTACAGAAAAATAGAATCTACTGATCAATGTAAGGCCCCTGAATGGAAAACAACAACACACATCAACCACTGAGTAACGTCAATAGATTATGAACTAATCAACGGATACTTGGGATCATGAATTCTTTGAATTCATCGTATCTTTTAAGATAAATAAGGGTTGTTGTGTAACTTTTATTTTGTGTTTGTGTGTGATTAACATCACCATCAACAGTACCTAAGAAAAAATCCCTCAAGTTACATGAGGCATCCACCTCTCAAGAATCTCAACCATCCACTTTCTCCCATTCCATCCAAAAGTCTCAAATTCTTTCTGATGCAGAGGCATCCACACTAAAACCTTGACATACAGCATGGATGTCCGCAACCCTTCATCATCATCATCATATTTACTCTCGCCGACCGATATCCTCCTGCAGACAAACCTTCGACCTTTCGCCTATCAGCAGCATCATCATATTCAACTATCGGCAGCATCATCATATTCGGCAAGCGCAAACATCCTCCTGATGTTCACTGTTCATCTCACCGCCAAACGCTTTCTTCATCATCATGATGTTCAACATCATGTTTATCAGCAGGATATAGAACATCTGGTTCCTCCCATATATCCTGATGACGACAAACCTTATGCACCCTTCCTTCGATGCTTACGTCACCCCGATATCCTGATGACGATTATCCTGATGACGATGACGTCACATGCAACTCCTTCAATATCCTGCTGCTCCGATATCCTGATGACGTTTATCCTGATGACGATGATGTCATATGTAGCTCCTCCTGCTGTCGGCCAAACTTAACTTTATCAGCCCGCGATGGTTTCATCAACCCGATCTTCTACCTTATGCCGATACGCTCCTCCTCGGCAACACCTGATGATGATCACCCCAATGAACTTTCACCTTATGCAAACGATTGCATCATGCTCATCTCCACTTACTCGGATGACACCCGATGCTACTGCAGGATATACACAGAAATATCCTGATGATGTCGTTTTGACGAACTTCCAACCTTAGCGAATTTCGATCCGCCGAACCTCCTGGGATGACCCGATCTGCTTTCAGGGTGATCTTCCAAACTCTAACAACCAGCATGACCTAGCACATACCCATGCTAGGGTCCTCAACACCTCTCGACAATGATCCTGCAAACATGCACATGAACAAACACAAAATGCAAACTAAATCCTACCCTACTGTACATAACCATTCCACCGATTCGACAAATCAACCAGTGGAATGGATCAGCGAATCCATGAAACCACCAAAACAGCAAATCGATCACACAATGGAGATCAAACAGAAAATGAACACAAACAGGATCTTTATTGATTGCAATTACAATGATCAGCCTCTCTCTCTATCTCACTCTGTGCAACCTAGCTCGATGATCTAAAACCAACCGATCCTCATGCATAAATAGGATCTCCTGTGAGTACTACTGACCTGACTCCAAGCGGCTGGGAAATCTCTCCAGGCGGCTGGGAGATCCAACCGGACCTACAGCATAACAGCTGTCTTAACAAACTAGCTAAAAATAGCAAAGCCTGGTCAACATGACCTTATTACATGCATTGGTCTTATCAGACCTTCTTGAAAACATTAACTAGACTCAAAACTAACTAACTGCCTCATGGAGGCCAGCTGTCAGGTAGGTGCTCCTGCACCATACTCCCCAATAGAAAAGAACTCATGTCCCATGAGTTTAGTTGTGGAAACCCTCCACCTTTACACTTTGTCATGTCAGTGTTCTGACCTGTTCCAGCTTTATCCTCTGCTGTCTCTTGGCTGCTCCAAGACTTCTGAACTGTAACTTGCTTTCTTGCAAGTAAATCCTCATGCCTGTCAATGTAGGCCTTTCTCATACATACCTTGGGTTTGTCAGGTTGTCTGACCAGAACCTCTGTCTGAACTGCCTCTTGAACTTCTGCCATGTTCAACTCTGTCTTTCTTTCAACTCTTATAGGACAAACAATAGTCCCAACTATGACAACATCCTTGTCATTCCTCTCAACTGGTTGCTGTTTGCAAACCTGTTTCTGCACCTGCTGCTGACCTCTGTCAGTCAAAACTGAAACTTTCTTCAAACTGTTGTCCTTAACAACTTCTTTCCCTACAGTGTCCTCAACTGCCTTTATGCCTGCTCCTATAGGCATCTGCACAAACTCCTTCTTTCCCACTAAAATGATTTTGGCTGCCTCCTGTGCTGCAGCATCTTCCTGCAATGGCATCAACCTAATAGTCTTCCCATCTTTCTTGATGGTGTAGGTATTAGCATACCCATCATACAGTACCCTTCTATCAAATTGCCATGGTCTACCCAACAGTAGGTGACAACATTCCATGGGCAAAATGTCACACAAAACTCTATCATGATATGCTCCAATCTGAAAATCCACATATGCCTGTTCATAGACAAAAAGTGATTGACTATCACTCACCCAAGATGCCTTGTAAGGGTGATGGTGTGGAATCCTTTCCAAATTCAGTTTATCCACCATTTCCTGAGATACCATGTTGTCTGTTGAACCAGTATCAATGACAACCTTACATACTTTACCTTTGCTCTTGCATGTGGTCTTGAAAAGAGCTCTTCTTTGCATCATATCCTTTGATGCCTGCAAACTAATTCTCCTTAGCATCAATGCTTCTCCCTCCTTAGGATATGCATAATTCTCAGGAACTCTATCTCCTTGATAAGTGTTTGAACTCTGCACACTTTGTTCTACTTTCTCTTCTTGCACAAGTTGTACTCTCTTGTCATTTGTTCTATCATTTCTGGATGATGAACCTTTGCTTTCTGGACATTTGAAAGATGGATGACCAAACTCACCACAGGTGTAACATTTTCCTGAAAATGTAGTAGAACCTCTACCACCTCCAAATCTACCTCTATTACCTTTCCATTCACCTCTGAAATCAGACTGTCCCTGTCCTTTACCAGTGTCTTCTTGACCCTCATTGGTTTGCCTTTGTGTAGGGGCTAATCCTCTTCCCCTCATATTGCTGCCTCTTCCTCTCATGGACTTATCTTGTCCTCTATTCATCTTTTCTTCAATCCTGATTGCCATTTGGTAACAATCCTCCACATTCTTAAGGTTAGCTAAAACTAACTCATCCTGTATGTTCAATCTCAAACCAGCCAAGTACCTAGCCACCTTTTCTACCTCATTCTCATGATGACCAGATCTCATACTCAACTTATAAAACTCCTCAGTATATGCCTTCACATCCATTTCCTTCTGCCTTAAAAATTGCAGCTTCTTAAACATCTGAATCTCATAATCCCTAGGCAAGAATTTACCTTTGATCCTTGCTACCATTTTATCCCATGAAGTGATCTTTGACTTCCCTTGTTTCCTTCTCTTGGATTGTACATAATCCCACCATACCAAAGCATGACCTCCTAACTTGGTCTTTGCAATCTTCACCTTCTGATCCTTAGCAACATCTTCACATTCAAAGTGATTATCAAGTGCAGCAATCCAATCCAGCAACTCATCTTCATTCAAACTTCCATTATACTTGGAAACATCAACCTTTACCTTAGGTTTATCACTCTGCACTGCCTTTAACAGTTTTGCAAATTTCTGGTCTTCAGCATCCAGATCTTCAGCTACCTCTTCATACTCTTCAACAGCATCTTCATCTTCTTCAGACTCACTGTCTTCCACTTCCCTCTTTTTGTTCCTTTCCAAGGCTACAAGCCTGGCTTGAAGTGCTTTAGCAAGCTCATTCATCTTCCTCATCTCTCTGGCATGTTTTTCCTTCATCTCCTGCAATTCCCTTGCAGTACCACTACCTTTCGGAGGCATTTTGTCAACCTCTCACTCCTCTACCTCTGTCCTTTCGGTGACAGAATCAACACACAACAGCCCAGACCTTTTGCTGAGCTCTGATACCACTATGATGTAGAGGCATCCACACTAAAACCTTGACATATAGCATGGATGTCCGCAACCCTTCATCATCATCATCATATTTACTCTCGCCGACCGATATCCTCCTGCAGACAAACCTTCGACCTTTCACCTGTCAGCAGCATCATCATATTCGGCAAGCGCAAACATCCTCCTGATGTTCACTGTTCATCTCACCACCAAACGCTTTCTTCATCATCATGATGTTCAACATCATGTTCATTAGCAGGATATAGAACATCCGGTTCCTCCCATATATCCTGATGACGACAAACCTTATGCACCCTTCCTTCGATGCTTACGTCACCCCGATATCCTGATGACGATTATCCTGATGACGATGACGTCACATGCAACTCCTTCAATATCCTGCTGCTCCGATATCCTGATGACATTTATCCTGATGACGATGACGTCATATGCAGCTCCTCCTGCTGTCGGCCAAACTTAACTTTATCGACCCGCGATGGTTTCATCAACCCGATCTTCTACCTTATGCCGATACGCTCCTCCTCGGCAACACCTGATGATGATCACCCCAATGAACTTTCACCTTATGCAAACGATTGCATCATGCTCATCTCCACTTACTCGGATGACACCCGATGCTACTGCAGGATATACACAAAAATATCCTGATGATGCCGTTTTGACGAACTTCCAACCTTAGCGAATTTCGATCCGCCGAACCTCCTGGGATGACCCGATCTACTTTCAGGGTGATCTTCCAAACTCTAACAACCAGCACGACCTAGCACATACCCATGCTAGGGTCCTCAACACCTCTCGACGATGATCCTGCAAACATGCACATGAACAAACACAAAATGCAAACTAAATCCTACCCTACTGTACATAACCATTCCACCGATTTGACGAATCAACTGGTGGAATGGATCAGCGAATCCATGAAACCACCAAAACAACAAATCGATCACACAATGGAGATCAAACAGAAAATGAACACAAACAGGATCTTTATTGATTGCAATTACAATGATTAGCCTCTCTCTGTCTCACTCTGTGCAACCTAGCTCGATGATCTAAAACCAACCGATCCTCATGCATAAATAGGATCTCCTGCGAGTACTACTGACCCGACTCCAAGCGGCTGGGAAATCTCTCCAGGTGGCTGGGAGATCCAACCAGACCTACAGCATAACAGCTGTCTTAACAAACTAGCTAAAAATAGCAAAGCCTGGTCAACATGACCTTATTACATGCATTGGTCTTATCAGACCTTCTTGAAAACATTAACAAGACTCAAAACTAACTAACTGCCTCATGGAGGCCAGTTGTCAGGTAGGTGCTCCTGCACCACTTTCATCCCACATGACAAGCAAAACTCAGAAAAATACTCAATCTATGTGGATCCCTACATGCCTAAGTCATTCATCCACAAGCAAAAGTCTCCATTGCTTCCTACACTACTTTCCCATCACCAGCTTCAATGTTTATCATGGTATGTGCAAATGTTGGTCATGATTGCCTTCCGTCCCACAAACAATTTCATATACCTCCATCTCGCCTTCCTTCCACTATTATACTACATGTCTTCCTCATCCTATTCCTATGGTCCATGCTTTTGCATAAGCCTTCCCTTCGTATTCTGCACCATCATCCACTATTGCACCTTCCGCAATCCGCTATCTACCTTCTCCATCTCACTATCATGCAATCTCCAACCAACATCTATGGGAACACTTGACATGGTCCATGCGACAGTATCCATCTAGCAAGACACTATCACCTTTCAGGGAACTAGGTACTTGAGGCCCTTTCATCCATTCTACCTATCCTTCTACTTTTCAAAAAAAAAAAAATCAAAAGAGTAAAGCAAAATCCCTTCGTCCAATGGTGAAAACCTAGCAAATAGGCGCCTTAGATAAGTATCATGATGAAAACCTGGAAAACAGGTGTCGTGTGTAAGTTGATCTTCTATGTCACCTACACTTGGGGGCACTTTGTCTCATCGACATATCACTCTTCTCCTATCAGTTTCCTTACGTACCATTTCCTATCCTATCCTACCTATACTATCTAGTCTAATCCATCCTAATCTTCCCTTCCTTCATTTTTCTTTGGTCTTGATGAAGATTGGGGGCACAATGTTGACAAATGTTTTAGGTGTCTCTTGACATACCTTATCCCTCCAAGCCATGCAAATCCTTCAATATCCTCCTATCCTCCTATCATCATAAGCATTGTCATGAAAAATCCTAAGTATTCTACCTACAATGGGGCATGTTATTCTTATACGACATAGTCCTTGGAGATCACATCCTTGGTTCCTTTTACCTAACCATCTATATCTACTATCACCCATCCATCTGCCTATCCATGGTGTTTTCTTGTCATTAGCATCTAACATTAAGGCTATCCATAAATGTCATCTTATCCTATCACATCTTGATACTCTGTCTCTTTTATCTCCTTATTAACTAAGGTCTTATCTGGTATCCTATCCTCAGTGTCAGCCTAGCCTAGTGTCTATTGTCAGTTTTCATAGGGTCAATCCCAAACTATGTTGCCTCTGTGTTGTCACGTAGGCAAGGCCATTTTTAATGTGCCCCCGATGCTTTCCCTTCCATCCCATATCTTGTCATCTTTCCTCTAGTCCATCCATGGTCCAAGTCCCAAACTACATTGCCTCTGCATCGTCACGTAGGCAAGGCCATTGTCAATGCACCCCCAAGGCATTAGGTCAGTCCCTTAGGGTCCGTTTTTCCCCAATAAGGATTGTAGAATCCTTCGCAAGGCAAGAAAGTGCAAGAAAAGCCCACTTTCAAGAAGAAATTTTGACGCATCACCTCAACCTATCCAAAGCAAAACAAGCAAGTACCTAAAGCACTCAAAAATTATTTTACCTAAATTATGGCAAGAAAAACACATCTAAATGCAAAAATGTTTTGTGTTTGTGATTAGGTTAACTTACAGAATCTTGATTTTTGTTATCATGTCTTTCTATGCTATGAAGGATGCCAAAAGCTAGAGATGCTATGATGGGGGCATGATTATTTTCTTTGTTTGTTGTTTGTGGATTAAACTTTAGTAATGTGACGCCTTGTCTAATGACATGATCGGCAAAATATCACTGAGGACATCAGAGGTCTAACATGAATGGGGGCAATCCTTGTCTATTGATACGCAAGAAATACTCAGGTCATCTCGGTTCAATTATACCTAGATGCTTGTATTAACTTGCTAAATCAAAACCCATGTAAGCAATACTCAGGTCATCCTAGTTCAATTATACCTAGATGCTTGTATTAACTTACAACATTTTAAAAGCCCAATGATGAAATAAGCACTTCAAAATATTTGTAGCATCAAGATGAAAAATATCTGCATCCATATCGTATCCATTCGTATCCATTTCCATCCATATCCATCAATAAAGATCCTATGTAGAGTATCAATGTTTACAAACAAAGCTTGTGATCCTTCTATCAGTCAAATTGCTATCTTTCATCCTTATCCAATCAATCTAAGCAATGATACAAATGCAAGTCCATCCTTAATCCATACCAATCAAGTCAAGTCAATCTTGTCAAATGATCCAATCATAATCAGTGGTCTTGATCCTTGTCTGGTCGTAAACCAACTCGATCAGTTAATCAATCAATTGTCTTATACAAGATGTAACATTGTCGAAATCAGACCAACACATGTGTCTTACATGACATCTTTCATTTCCTAAAAATAGACACTATCCTTCGTGTTTACTCTAGGGATCTATCATTCCCTGCCATGACAACACGCCTACTGTGTTGGTCTAGGGATATATTGTTCCCCGCCATGACAACACTATCGTATATCGTTGGTTTATCGCTCGACAGAGGCAATGCCTTGATTGTTCTTGTATCATTTGTGCATACTTGCTTATTTTCTTGTGTGTGTTATCATTCTATCTTGCATCACATATCATTCAGACCTTTTCCGCCCATTCTTTTTGTATCCTAGCCTATCTTCCACCTTCTTCTTCATGAGATTGTCCATCTCACGCCTTTTGCCTTCTTCCCATCTAATATCTCGAGGGGGTAACCTATCATCATTAAACCTATACCAGGGGCAAATTGGGGCATGTATCATTATCAAAAAATTCTTATTCTTTGAAGCAACATGATAAACACATTGCATCAAAGAGGGGCAAAATGTATACACCTAAAAATAACACGACTTTGTTCAAATAAATATTCTTAATATTTATTTAAGTCAAATTCCTCTATCAATAAATAAATAAACAAATTTATTTATTTGATTCATATTCTCACAACAATTAAATAAAATCAATTTAATTAAAATTCTTAAATTCTTCTAATTCCTCCAACAAATTAAATAATACCAATTATTTAATTAGTTCTTTGAAATTCATTCTAAATTAAATAATACCAATTATTTAATTGTTTCTTCCAATAATACTTCTGTAAATTTAAATAAATCAAATATTTATTTAAGTTGTCCATTTCTTCTAAATTGAGTTATCTCTAAATATAATTCAATCCTTGTGCACATGTAATTGAATATTCTAAATATTTAATTGAGCTAAAATATCTTCTCATCCTCATGCAATTTCTATCTTCTAGTTCTATTCTCTTAACTGATTAATGTATTCTTTTAATTGATTTTATCTCTTTAGTTAACTCATTCTTCTATTTCTTTAATTCCTCTCATGCAAAATATAGCAAGACACATGTCTTCTTCTTATTCTCGCACATTCCTCAAACATTCTATACCGTTGATCTTCTCATTCTTTCTATACCATTGATCTTCTCTCTCCCAAGTCTATAAATTAAACTTGATTCTTCCATTTCATCCATCCAAGCTTTTAGTATTGTTACTCTGCAAGAATTACAGTGTAGCTTTGGCACCCACATCATCCCATTTGCTTCCGATCAACTTGTTACCATATCATTATCATTGTTGTAAAGTTGATCTTCATTACAAAGCACTATCATAGCCATTCTCCAACTGACAATCTTGGAATAGCAAGGAAGTGCACTCTCTGAAGGCCTTATTCATACATGCAAGATTGATTGAGATAGGTGACCAACGGAAGCTATGAAGCTTTGAGGTTTGCAAAGGTTTTTTTTAAGTTCTTTTATTTGATTGATGTCCTTGTTTCTGTATTTCATTGAGTTTTGGGTATTTTGATATTGATATATTGATTATTCATTTGAATCCAATTTTCCCTTAACAGAGAACAATGCTCAGATTTGAAACAAAAGGACTCACCTCTATAAAAATCTTCAAGAAAATTCTCATAAATAAGAATGCCCAAGATTCGAGCTCAGACCCTAACTCCCATGGCGGCGGCCAAGAAGAGCCTTTTTTTCAAAAATCAAAGTGCTGAATGATGCGCAAAAGGTGGAGTCAAATTAGTTTTGTGTTTAGGGTTTCTCATTGTTGCCCTAACTTGATTTGTGATTTTTATCACATTTTTAAAAAATATCAAGTGTTTCCACTAATACCTTCGAGGTATTATCTTGCCTTATGAGTTATACCTAGGCTTTATGCCTTAGGTTTATTTCATGACCTTTGGAGAAAAAATCAAAGTATCCACGTGCCTTGTTTTTTTTATTTTTGTAGAAAATAAAAAAAAACCTAAGTGGAAACATATTCCATACTTGGAAAATTTTTTTCCTTAGAATCATACTTGCCTTGTATATTTTTTACAAAAATCAAAATATCAAGGTGAGCCCCTTCCTTTTCTACATAGTTGAAGCTGCAAACCATTGTAAGGCCTTATTGAAAGCAATATTTTATAAATTGCTTTAATAAGTGTCAATTAAAATGCAGTTAAATAAAGCAGTGTTGATAAAACTTTCCTTTTTGGGTTGAGTTCTTTTGGGCGAAATGGGAAAAAACTGGGCAAATTGAAGTTTCTATTTTAGTTTCTAGTCAGTTAGAGCCTGATTTTTTAGTCCTTTTGGGTGGGCCCACTTGGGAGGGAAAGTTTCCACCTATTATTACTCATTTTGGATCAGTTTTAGGCCCTCTTTTTGTGGTTCTTTCCCTTTGCTCGAAAATAAGACTTTAGTTTCTTTTTGGGTAAGACAGTTAGCTAAGTTTTTAGAAAGTATTTTTGGCTTTATATAGGGGAAAGAAACTCAGTTTTGGCAACTAGTTTAGATTTGCTTCTTACTCTCTTGACTACTTGCAGAGAGCTTTGTAAGCCTAGATTTGTACTCATATTCTCATGTCCTTATACTCCTTTTAGTTCAATAAAAGTAGCAGAGCATTCCTATATCATCATTTTTGTCTCATTGTGTAGTAATAGTTTGATGTTATCATTGTGATTCCAACTATTGGGTCCTTTTTATGTCCTATTATTACAAGTGTAGGTGCAGAAATTTCATATAATACAGGTTGCATGTTGTGTTTTTTTCTGAACCTTCATGCAAGACACTTTTATGTTGTGTGTTTCAGTTGAGGTTGTGAAAGTTATTGTTTTGAGAGTTGATTGTGAGTAGAGATAGTAAATAAATCTTAAGTTCTGGTGCATCACCCCTTTAGGTTTTAGGATTCCATTTCATGTTATCTTTCTATCCTTTTTCTTAGATAAATTATTTTAGTCTAAGTGATCTACTAGGGGAACCATCCCTCTCTGGAGATTCATTCTCATCATAAGCTACACACTGATTGAGAACGTTTCCATGTTTCAATAGGAGAGTTAAGTCTAACTTAGCTAGGGTGCAATCTTGATTGACAACATTTATACACAAAACCCCTGATATATCTAAATAGAGAGACTAAATAAACATTTAAATCTTTTCTTTAAGATAAAGCATTCGTAGCCACATTATTGCATTGGTATATACACTTAATCAAATATATCTATGATAAGAACATTGTGAAAACATACTGATACACAAATGGTTTTCCTTCAAATTTGTAGAGTCTCTACCTCCTTCTTGTCGCCTCCTCTTTTCCCCCTGATTTTTTCTCCTCCCAACTATTATGCCTTTTCTCATTATGGGTTTGATTTCCATAACTAACTAAAATCTCTCCAAGTCACTAGATTCCTGCCTGAATCCCTTCCACTTTGCCCTCTCCTTTCTCCATGAACTGGAGTAATGTTCACATTAAGGGAGATGTGATGAGATGTCATTCCCACTCCCCATTCATAGTACTCCTGCAATAAATACATTCCAACATTTCACTAACTCCACTTTGCGAAGCTTAGTTGAGCTCAAATATTTGAAAATTCAAATCTTTAAAAATAACAAATATAAACACTATCATAATATATATATATATATATATATATATATGTATGTATGTATATATATCCTAATATAACTTAACTATCTATACTTCTTTGAATAGAGATTGTAGACACCTAAAATTTGCCAACGCATTATTCATTGCATCACACCGCATTTGCATTATGTCTCATTAAATCACCTAATTCTAGTCATTTTGCACTAATTAATTCAATTCACTAAAAATCATCATATTGCTCTATATTAATTAAATAATCCAACTTACTTAATTAAATCATTATTTCTTCACTTTAAATAAATAAAATTAAAATTATTTATTTAAATAAATCAAATTTCCCTCCACTTTAAATAAATAAATTCAAATTATTTATTTAAATATCTATTTCCTCCAAAATGAATAAAAATTAATATTTTATTCATTTATCACATATGTGCTCATGAAATTAAATAATTATTTATTTAATTTCTCAATTATCCTCACCCACCATAATTTCTTTTGGTCAAATCAGTTAACAGATCAATCAAATGAGCTGACTCATCAATCAATTGAATCAGCAAATCAATCAAATTAGTTAACAAATCAATCTAATTTGTTAACAGATCAATCAATTCAGTCCTCTGATCAATCTATCTAGTCAACTCCTCAATCAAGTCTGTTAACTCCCATGACTCATGAGAGGGCAAGGACACTTGTCCCTCTCTCATTCTCTCACATTCTCTCAACCATCCTTAACCATTGATCTTTCTGGTCTTCTTGCACCGTTGATCTGCATTTTCAGATGTCTATAAAAGGAACCTCATTCTCCATTTCTCAACATCTCTCATTTTAGTAAACTTATGCTGACATTATTCATCATTGGGATATCACAACGTTATTCTTGTTAATTGAGAAATCCACATTAGCTATGAGCAAAGAGCAAAAGACATGAGATTTGGGTGCTTTCTTGGTACGCTCAATCGGTGTGGTTTGTTTGTGTGTTTGAAAGGTAAAATTGCATTGCTTTGTGTTGTTTTCTTCTTATTTGCATATTCCAAATTAGACCATCACATTTGGGCACGCCTGGCGGGACCCACGTCCTTGAAAACTAACAATTGTGTGGAGTATTTCCATACAGATTTATACAGGAATGGAAACGTGCCTGTGACTATGAACGCTTGCCTATGCCTTGCGTCAGCATGCCTACATAGCAGGTCGGTGCACCTATGTAGTTGGTTAATGCACCTACACTAGATAACTGCGTGCCTATATTTTCTTACAGTTTATGCTTGCTTTCTATTTCCTGTATTTGCCTAATGTCTAACTTTGTTTGTTCATGTTGTTACATTTACTTTTTGACAGATTTTGGCATTGATTCCATAGCCCTAGATCATCCCTGTGTAAAAGTACACCTTTGGTTTGTAAAAATGTGCCTGTGTTAGGATAGATAGTAGGCAGTTGTCACCTCCTCAGATATATCCTCCCAGGCCACTAGATCAGTCTAAACTCAACAAATCATCCTTTCTATCAGACTGGTTCTCTATTTTTTTGGTAGGTTACTGTTTACTATTCTGAAAGCATGCCTGTACTTTGTAGAAGTGCGCCTGTGTCTGATAAAAGTGTGTCTATGTCCTAAATGTGTGCCTATGACTATGTATTTAGTTTCCCTGAAAGCGTGCCTTGGCGTCCTATCAGCGCACACTTGCTATCTGTTGACGCGCCTGCATCATCTATCAGTGCGCCTGTGCAAAAGGTAAAAACAGTGAGTTTTTATTTTTGGTTTTTTACTGTGTTTTCTGTTATTCTTTCAGTTTTATGTTTTCTATTTCACATTTTCTATTAGTTTATTTGTTGTTTCGAATTAATCTCTCTTTGGGTTTTGAAACTAACACTGCACAGCATCTACCTTGGCCAAAGAGAAAATTATTGAAAGTACTAACATATTTGTTGCAGAACGTATGTCAAAGGTAATATCATTTTTCTACTAAGTCTTAGAAAATATTTCATTTCTTAAAGGAATTAACATGTGTTTACTATGTTTGGAATCTCTTAAGTGTGTATGCTCTTTCCTCTCACTACAAAGTGACCTTGGAAATAACAAACACTTAAGTCATTCATTTTACTTGCTTTCTTTGCTTATTTCCCAGGGACTCATCACATTATGCTCTTCTCTCGTGTCTTGAGAATAGAAGTGTTTGATACCCTCTCTAGGGGGCATGCTTGGGGATTTCATCACCTCAAAGGATGACCCCAACCACATGTTCTAGTGTGGTATACAAATGTCATGAGTATCAAAAGACTCAACTTCAAAGGAAGGACCTCTTCAACTCCAAGAAAAAAAACTTTTAGGATACTTGGTCTACCAAGACTCGTATAGTTGAGCGTCAGTTGACTAGGACACCTGTTCATAGATTTGTGCCTCCTGTACCTTGCGTATATTGACTCCCTAGAAGCTTTGTAAACTTAGATAAGACCATCAACCATTTTGTATTGTAAACAAGGGATGCGGATCATACCCTGAAGTTACTCACCATTTGTACTACATTGAGGACTAGATAGAAGGCTTCTTTGGGCAAGGTGTCAAAACCTCCAAGGAAAGCTATTGGGTGTACGCCTCTTATCTCTATCTATCTACTCAGGGGGAAGTGTTTTTAGTTAGGTAAGAACATGGACATGTATTCAATCATGTGGGCTCACAATATGACTCAAACCTACTTGAATAATTTATAGGTTGTTGCATTAAAAGAAGTGTTTGGTGTGTCTTCTATTTGTTGTTATCTACTCGTAATACTATTTGTTATTCGTGAAGGGTCATCACCTTTTGCACCAATTTCCAAAGTTACTAG
The DNA here is from genome assembly GCA_027924645.1 of Cunninghamia lanceolata. Classification (NCBI taxonomy): domain Eukaryota; kingdom Viridiplantae; phylum Streptophyta; class Pinopsida; order Cupressales; family Cupressaceae; genus Cunninghamia; species Cunninghamia lanceolata. Next base: position 5,945,065 of record BSBN01000763.1, on the reverse strand, counting down.
TGTTAAAATGGCCATTGTGTCTTTGTGTTTGTTTCTCTTGCCAAGAGATAGTTCTACCTCCTATATTCCAAAAACAAAGCGAAAATACCACAAAAAAATCCAAATATTCCAAAAATCCAAAAACATTAGACTAAAATTTCCTTCCAATAGAATTTTCCTTTTCCAAGTATTCCAAAAATCCAAAAACATTAGACTAAATTTTCCTTCCAATAGCTTTTTCCTTTTCCAAATATTCCAAAAATCCAAAAAAATTAGACTAAATTTTCCTTCCAATAGCATTTTCCTTTTCCAAATATTCCAAAAATCTAAAAACATTAGCCTAAATTTTCCTTCCAATAGCATTTTCCTTTTGTCCAAAAATCCAAAAAACATAGTCTTAATCTCTCCATTTTGCTTAGCATTTTCTTTTTTCCAAATATCCAAAACTTCAAAAACATAGTCTCAATCTTTCTATTTTCTTAGCATTTTCCTTTTCAAAAGTCCAAAATCTAAAAAACATTGTGTTAAATTTCCCATTTAGCATTTTCCTTTCCCAAAAAATCCAAAATTTAGATTCTCCTATCCATTTCAAAACACTTTCAAAAACCATCCACACACATCCTCATCTCCATTTGTCTTAGACTTTTTTGAGTTTTCATACTTTTGAGACTACAAGACCATTCCATACTCATCAACAATCATTTTCCAAATTTATCTCAAACATTGCACCATCTTTCCATCCACTTGGTTATTAATCCCAAAATCTAGATCAAACAATCCACTAGTTTGTCTTGTAGTTTAAGAAATTGCCTCTCTTAAATTTATAGACCAATTAGTGAACAAACTTGCCTTAAAAGAGTGGCTCCTTTTAAGATAGTCAAATTCACTATACATTTATCTTGTCTCATCTCAAAATCATTAGTCTATTTTGGGGTAGATAATCATAATCTCACCATCCAAATATTTGTTGATCTAGGTTTATAACTCTTAACCAAGAAAATCATCCATCCAAATCATCTTGTCTCAAAATTTGATCCTAGATAATGTCTAAACACATCATCCATCCATTTTTTCTATCTAAAAGCATGCATGTGTTTCATCAGTGCACGCTTGTGACTGTCTTTCCAAATTCTATGAAAACATGTCGGTGTTCTTTGTCAGTGTGGTTTTACCCTAAGTTGACATGCCTGTGTTGTCTGTCAGCATGCCTGTGCCACAAATAAAATCAGATCTCATTTACTTCATCATCCATCTCCATTTTCACATCATATGCTAGTAACTTGATCTCAACATAAAAAGGCTATGGAAAACACTCAAAATCTGCCTGAAGGCAATCCTGAAGTACCAATTCCTAAAGTCCCTATTGATGCCTCCAAGTTTACCACATGCATGGACTCCAATTTCTTTGTCCCAAAAGGGTATACAACAGGGACTTCCTTATCTCAAAGTCTAGGTCAACAAACTCAAGAAGAATCCCAAGACCTTGATGAACACATGCAAGATCCTAAGTTCTTGGATGCTCTCAATAAAATTTTGGATTCTAATTGAAATCATTTCTTTCACTTACTTTCCAAAAGAGGAGCTAAGTTGCCTAGCAACTTTGATACATCCCAAATCCAAGAACAAGATCCCATAAAACTCTCCATTTCCGCCATGGGTGGTGGAGGTCCCACTTCAATTTCAACCACATCCACATTACCACCTACCATTCAAAATATACCCACTCATGAGGTTCCTTCCTTCACTAATCAATTCAACAATCCTCTCTATCAAAATCCCACACAACTTGGACCACTTCTAACCCTTTCATACATGTTAGAATTCCAACACCAATCTTATCCTTCAAATAATTCGCATGCTAACCCTTCATCTTCTTCTGTACCGAATAATTCATATGCTAACCCTTCATCTTCTTCTATACCAAATAATTCATATGGTAACCCTCCACAAGCTTCTTCTATTCCAAGTACATCTAATGCTAACCCTTCATCTTCTTCTATTCTAAATAACCCTAGTGCTAATTCTCCACAAGTATCCCAAGTCCAATCTTCCACTTCTAATGCACCTACTAATCCATTACATGGTTCTTCCTATCAAACTAACACAAACCCATATAACATATCTCAACAACCACCAACACAATCCCAACAACCACCAACACAATACCAATAACCACCACCTCAATACCAACAACCACCAACTCAATATCAACAACCACCAACTCAATATCAGCAACCACCAACCCAATACCAAAAACCACCAAATCAATATCAACAACCACCTTCATCATCCCTCCAACAAACCTTTGCACACCAACAACCACTTTCATCCAACATTCAACAAAATTTTGCACCACCACCACCACCATCTAGAATTGAACTTCAAATCTACAACATGCAAAAACAAATTTCTGATCTTTCACTCAAAAACACCAAAAAGACTTTCTCATTTGAGGAAGTTTGTCCATATCCATTCAATCGATCTATTCCCATGATCCCTTTTCCTACTAACTTTGAAATACCCAAATTTGACAAGTACAAGGGAAAAGGTGATCCACAAGGACACTTAAGGGAATTTCATATAGCTTGTTTAGAGGTCGCTCACAACGATACATATCTCAGAGGGTAAGCCATGGAATGATTTTCACACTTACCTCTAGGCATAAAATCTTTTAGTGAATTAGCTGAGAAGTTTGTCACCCATTTCTCTTTTAACATTGAACACGAACTCTCCATGACAGACTTGTGTAACACTAAACAAAGAAATGGTGAAACCCTCATCTCCTTCCCATAAAGGTGGAGAAATATGGCCAGCAAATGCCCTTGGCCTCTACCTGAGAAACAGTTAGTACATTTATTAGTCCAAAATTTGAATCCAGAACTTGGATTCCATTTGCAAATACAATGTGCTAACTCCTTTGAAGAAATTATTTCAAAAGGAACCAATATCGAAAAATTCCTTATCGCTAAAGGACTTCTGAAAATCTTTAAAGAAACAAAAGACAACACCCCTACTTCAAATGACAAGCCCCACTTTTGGGTTAAAAACAAAAATGTTGTCGATAATGGTGTTATGGATGCAAAACACGTCTAAACTATCCAAACACTGCTTAACATTCAAACGCCACCAAAGAACATAACTACCCCTTAAAGAGACCAACCCAAACAAGATGTTGCACCCAAACGTAGATTCACTCCCTTGGGAGAACCCATTGAATCTATACTTAAGAATCTTGTCTAAAATGGCTTAATCACATTGCCTAAAACTAAACAATATGATGAACCTATGTTTAAACCCACATGGTAGAAAGATAATGAATAATGCGACTACCACCACATAAAAGGACATAAAACTCCCGGGTGCATGAAGCTAAAACACCTCATACAAAACCTCATCGACTAAGGAGATGTCATCATCGATGGGGCTCCCAAACCTATAACAAATAATGACATTATTTATCAAGATCCATTCCCACCTCATGGAAAAGGAAACAACTCTAATAAAGGTAAAGGTGTAAATAATCTGTCAGGTCAATATGATTCCATCATCGGTCACTTTGGAGAAAGTTGGGTATAATCTACTAGATCATTTGGGAAAAACACCGTCTCTCATATCCATCCTTGAGAAAGCACTCAAAGAGTCATCTGTACCTGACAACATTGATACTATGCAATTTCAAGCCATGGTAGGACATATAGCTTCTCCACATCACTTGGTCTTTATAGAACAAGATCTCCCATTCCAAAATGCATGCCATAATGAAGCCCCACACATAGAAGTATACATACACCAATGAAAAGTCAAGAGAATCCTTATAGATGGTGGTATTGGTCTCACTATTTTTTCCTTGAAGCTGCTAAAATAGTTAGGATATTCTACAGATGCTATTGACTCTTCCCAAACAATGACAATCAAAGCTTATGATGATGTTGAAAGAGAATCAAAAGGGGTCATCATTTACCAATCAAAGTGGGTCTTGCCTTAGTGGAAACTCGATGTCAAGTTTCGGACCTTGACCTCCCATATAATATCATCCTTGGTCTCCCATGGATTCACACCATGTAGGCCGTACCCTCCACCTACCTTCAGTGTTTGAAATTCCCCTTTAATGGTACCGAAATTACCATTCCTGGAGATATGAATCCTTTTGAATTCTACTGTACTATGCAAGGTAGATATCTAAATTTAAACCAAATCCCTAATAATGTTGTAGGTCAACCTTCATCCTCTTATGTTGATCCATCCGCATTATCGAAAACCCCACCTAATCAAGACATTCTTGAGGTCAAGGTTTAGTATAAGGACATCAGGTTAGGAGAATATGACTTGCAGAACTCTTGCTATATAGGGAAATTGCCTTTATTGCCTAAGTCATATGGAAAACCTCTTGTGGCCAAGGTGAGTAAGAAAGTCGTCATACCAATGCAACCAAAAGTATTCACCCATGGGGGTAGACTAGAAGACGAATGCATTGAAGACATCTCCTCTTGGCTTTTCCAAGATGAAAAGGAGCCAATAGAATTACCAGTGGAAAAATATAAAAGAGGTCTCTGCATTGTCAAAAATATGGGATGTAAAGGACAAGGTTGACTCGGGATCCAAGAGAAAGGCACAATAGAACCCATATATGTCACTAGAAAAAATAATAGAAATGGGTTAGGATACGGTAGGGAGGTACCTTGCTCCTTAGATATGCAGTTTATACTCGATAAAGTAGCGAAATCTTTTCCCGCAGTTGAAACTTCTATGGAGGATACTATCGACGATTCTTACCTTCACCTTACTGATTTATTTTAGGAATCATCCATCTTTATGATCTCATCTATTTCTCTCACCTCACAAACCAAAATGCAAACCATTTCCCTTATACATCTAGAACTAGTCGATTGGGACCAATAAGGGCCTCCTGTCCTAGATACTTTTCAAAACAATGAAGCCTTAGTAGAATTTCTAGGACTTAGAGATGGTATACCTCAGGGTGACCATAAGGCAAGTTTTGTTATGGACCTCTCTCCTATTGCATATTTCAGGGAGAATGTCAAATCTTTCAGTTGCAAAAGTGCAAACAAAATAAATAGATGCCCAGGTGAAAACCACATTGTGGCACCTTTTGATCATAAAATAGTAAAAATAAAGGATGCATCCAATGGTGAAAACCTCTCTGAGGCACCCAAGGATGGAAGTTTTGACCTTCCCCTACCATCAAAATATTAGGAGAAGTCTTCATTATTGGTTGAACAGTCACAAGAAATGAACCTTGGCATAGTGCAAAATCCAAAGGTTACTTTCTTAGCAGATTCTTTGTCAGAACAGGAACACAAGGACTTCACAATTTTTTTCTTCAAATAAGTGATTAACTTCACCTAGACTTATGTTGACATGCTTGGATTGGATCTTACATTAGTAGTCCATCATCTATCCATCGCACTAAGAGCTAAACCTGTTAAGCAAAAACTCTACAAAATACACCTGCATATTGCGTTATTAGTCAAAGATGAGGTCGAGAAGTTACTAGATGCCAAGTTCATACGTCCAATTGATTATACAGAATGGGTCTCCAACCTAGCACCTATTGCTAAACCAAATGGGGGCATCCGCATTTGTTTTGACTTCAAAGACTTAAATAAGGCATGTCCCAAAAATGATTTTCTATTGCCCAGCATTAACATCATCGTGGATTTAACAAGTCATGAAATGCTTTCTCTCATGGATGATTTTTCTGTCTACAATCAAATCATGATAGCACCTGAGGACCAACACAAAATGGCTTTCACATGTCCTTGGAGAACTTACTATTGGTAGGTCATGCATTTTGGGCTTAAAAATTCTAGTGCCACATACCAATGAGCAATGACAGTCATCTTCCACGATTTGTTTCATACCATTATGGAAGATTATGTTGATGACCTCTTAAGTAAATCTGTAAGAGTAGATCACTTAAAAGTGTTGGAGCAAATATTTGATAGACTCGAGTAGTATCAACTCAGACTTAATCCAAAAAAGTGTGTCTTCAGAGTTACATCTGGAAAACTCTTGGGATACATTGTATCTCATCAAGGCATTGAGGTCGACCCTGCAAAAGTCACAGCTATTGTTGAAATGTCTCCTCTTGGTAACCTCAAACAGTTGAGAAGTCTTCAGGGAAAGCTACAATCCATTCGGTGATTCAGCTCATAGCTGGCTAATAAGTGTCAACCTTTCTTCTACTTATTCCATAAAGATGTCTCATTCAAGTGGGATAGTAAGTGCCAAGATGCCTTTGAACAACTCAAAACATATGTTGCTACACCACCAGTGTTGATGCCACCAATATCAAGAAGACCTTTGTTACTCTACATATCCACTACACAGCAGCCTTGGGGGCACTTCTAGCACAAAATGATGACTCAGGGAAAGAACAGACACTTTATTACATTAGTCGTACCTTAGTGGGATATGAGCTTGATTATACCCCTATGGAAATAGCATGTTTAGTAGTAGTGTTTGCTTCCCAAATGTTGTGACACTATATGTTGAACCAACAAACAAAGCTTATATCCAAGATAGATCCTTTGAAGTATCTCCTTTCAAAAGTAGCTCTCACAGGACGTCTCGCAAAGTGGCTAATGATCTTAACTGAGTTTGACATTGAGTATATTGATCAAAAGGCCATAAAAGGACAAGTAATTTTTGATCAACTAGAAAAGGATCCAATAACAAATACACACCCCATACTGTTTGATTTTCTAGATAAAGGGATCTTTAACCTCTCTACATCGGTCAAATGGAAAATATACTTTGACAGGTCATACACTCAGCATGGTTCTAGAGCAGGAATCCTCTTTATCACTCCACAAGGTGATTGTATTCCAAAATCATATCAACTTGCTTTTCCCTACACCAACAATGTAGCCAAATATGAAGCATTAATCACTGGTCTCTGAATGGTAATCCAATGGAACATCAAACAACTTCAAGTATACAGAGTCTCTCAACTAGTCATTTGCCAAGTCACAGATGAATATCAAACTAAGGATGACAAGTTGATGCCTTATAAGAAGATGGTGGACAACTACAAACAACACTTTTGTAGTCTATCCTTTGATCAGATCCCTAGAGTTAACAACAAGGCTGCTAATGCAATGTCAACTATTGGGTCTCTATTAGACATGTTGACAAACATTCAAAACTATGAGTTCTTCATCAAGCAACTACTGATACCGTCTATAGAAGTTCCACCTACTAAGATGATCTGTGAACTTGTTGGTCCCAACTCGACATGGTACCATGACATATACACCTACCTTCACAGTAACACCCTTCCAGCCAACCTGAGATCCACATAGAAGAAAACTTTCATTCTCCATGCCTCTCATTTCACCATCCTAGGAGATTCATTTCACCAATGGAGTCTTGATGGTATCCTCCTCAGATGTTTAAACTTAGAAGAAGTCAGCACCGCTTTAAGAGATGTACACAAAGGTATTTGTCGAGCGCATTCCACCAGTCCTAACTTAGCAAAGAAGTTGCTTTGAACTGGATATTTTTGGTTCACAATGGAACAAGATGCCCACCAGTTAGCTAAAAAATGTCTTCAGTGTCAACAGTATGGAGATCTGATTCATGCACTTGCTCATCAGCTGCAACCAGTGACCACTCTGTGGCCATTTTCACAATGGGGACTTGACCTTGTAAGCAAAAATACATCCCTCATCTTCCAATGGACACAAGTTTATAATTACTGCCACTAAGTATTTTATGAAGTGGGTGGAAGCTATTCCCATGACTTACATCACTGGTAAGCAAATTGCTAAATTTATCCTACACTATATCATTTTCCAGTATGGGATCCCTATGGCTATAGTAATCGATAATGGTAAACCATTCAAGAACCAAGATGTCCATGCTTTGTGCACTCAATACCAAATCCAATTCCACTTTTCTACTTCATATTACCCACAAAGCAATGGCCAGGCTGAGGCTTCAAACAAAACAATCCTTAAAATCCTCAAAAAGATAGTCAATGAAGCCGGTCGTGATTGGCACCTCCAGCTTAACCTAGCCCTCTGGGCCTATCGAACAAGCATTTGAACCCCAATTGGTGCCACACCCTATGCTTTAGTATATGGAACTAAAGCTATTTTTCCTATAGAGGTCGGCATCCCATCTCTTTGCGTCTCCATGCAACATCTGATTGACAGAGAGGAGTACAGAATGTCTAGACTACATGAATTGGAGCTTCTTGATGAAAGATGCCTTACAACATTAAACCATCTTCAAGTTTACTAGAATTGCCTTCACCGTAGTTACAATAAGAAAATCAAAGAAAGGTGGTTCCAAGTGGGTGATCTAGTCCTAAAAGAAAATCAAAGAAACGTGGTTCCAAGTGGGTGATCTAGTCCTAAAAGAAAATCAGAGAAACTTGCAAGATAGAGAAAAGAAAGGTAAATTTGAGCCTAAATGGTTGGGACCTTTTGTCATCATAGCAGCATATGGATCAGGGGCTTATACCCTAGCAACACTTGAAGGAATTCCTCTTGATGAACCCCTCAATAGTGTTCATCTCAAGAAATTCTATACATGATCCTTGGGAATATCCTAGCATAAAATAACAAAAAAATTGAAAAAAAAAAAAAATGTTCATCTTCTAGTGAAAACCTATTAAACAGGTGCCTTGGATAAGTACCATAGTGAAAACCTGACAAACAGGTGCTATGTGTAGGAGTTAGCACAACCATCTATTCGGTCTTCCCCTCCATCCATCTCATTTTCATAATAAAAACCCCATCCATCCATAATAAAACTTATGGACCCTCGCATTCCCAGTTGTCCATCTATCAAGACTTAGAATTTTGTCAGTGTCAAGCATTATCTCTTAGTTTCATCCATAGACAGTTTCATCCATGGTCATTCACTTGTTCCATAATAAACCCTTTACCTGAATGGGGGCACGTTTCCTTAACCTAAGGCTAGGAATGGATCCTTATTTTGACTCAAGGGAATTATCACATGTTTACTCATTCCTCAACACTCTCATCACTCATCCATCAACAATCTCATCACTTTAGCACGTTCATCATCCTCTATCAATCAACACATTCATCACTTATCACCCAAAACTACATATCATCATCATCATCATCGTAATGTGCCTTGATCTTGTGGATACATGGTATGTAGGCAGTCCGGAATATGAAGGAAGTATCCAATACTCAGGCACATATGATACACCTCATAATCAATCTCAACTCATAATAAATTCATCTTTGTCACTTCATCCATCCTATCCATTTACCACCTAGACATGACTAACTCAAGTAGAATTTAAACTATGCATGTTTTTGGAAGCTCAAAGTACTTATCAAATCTAAAACAAAATAGGATACTCCTAAAAAACAATACGTCACCACATACCATTTGCCTACATTTGGTATATCCATACATCTTGGATCCAAAGCCTTTAATGGATACATCTTTCCTATGGTAAGGCCTCAAATCTTTCTGGAATACCCTCTTTGGCAAGAGAACATGTTGGTTGTCTATCTATTTTTTCAGTTGGTCATTTTGGCCTTTTGATTTATCTTTTGTCCCTTTTTAATACACATTCAAAACTACATTAATCTTTCTATATCTTGGTATGTCATGATGTGGTATAGATTGGGGCATAGTCTTTGCTTTCATATGATGTGTTTTTATGGGATGGATTTATTATCCTATTAGGCCTAATATGTATCTTGTGTGTGTTTGGATTAGCATCTTGCATATCAATATCTTTTGCATCTAAGGCTCTGCAAAGACCTTCTTTGTATTAAGACTATTCTACGCTAAGACTTTTTTCCATTCACTTATTCAACAAGGTTCTATTATACCTAGTAGTAATAAAATCAAATTGTTTGTTTGCAGAGTCAAATGTCTTATGCATTGGATACATGGCCACCCTAGTTCTCATACCTTGGTGCATAACATCTGTATGCTATATCAAATAAAAGATTTCTCTATTTTACATGCCAAACGTAACTTCTCCCAAATAACTCCATCATTCATTCATCTATTATACAGGTTCTTTTCACACCAGTTCATCTTTATCTTAGTTAATCATTTGTCTCATCATATTCTTTCTTATCATTTGATTATCTTTTCTTAGTTAATCATTTGTCTCATCATATTCTTTCTTATCATTTGATTATTTTTTCTTAGTTAATCATTTGTCCTATCATATTCTTTCTTATCATTTGATTATATTTTCTTAGTTAATCATTTGTCTCATCATATTCTTTCTTATCATTTGATTATCTTTTCTTAGTTAATCATTTGTCTCATCATATTCTTTCTTATAATTTGATTATCTTTTGCTTCATCATGTTCTTCTTTATCATTTGATTATCATTTTTATGTTAATCATTTATGTCATCATTTGTCATTCCATCTAACTTCTTTCATCATTCATGTTACATTTTCTATCACATCACATTAACTCATCATACATCAAATAAATCATCAATAAACATCTATGCTACATCCATATTACACATGCATGCATTCATCAAAAACATCATAAACATCTAAGAGATCAAGCCATCACATATATCATCAAAATGTCCATGATACAAAAAAGTGTCCATAATACAAGTGTCCATATGCGTATAAATACATCATCAGCTCGCAAGCATCAAAATACAAAAATATACATGTGTGTATACATCACATCAAAATAAAGTATCAGGTGTCTACATCAAATCGAACTCCCCCCTCTGAAGGAGCTAGCTGCTAGCCTGTCCCTGGAGGAGGTGGCTGATGTGGTCCCTGTGACCTTGATAGCTACCTCTGGTCTCATGGCCCCTATCCTATACCAACCCTAGGTGGCCCCATCATTGAAGGTTTTGACCGCACTGATCTAGAGACCCCTGCCTCGCTCCAGTTGCTAAAACTAGGATCTCTCTATGATGCAGGCACCACACTCTCATAAAATGCTTGGTAGTACTCTGCCCTCTGTCTAGCCTGGGCCAATCTATCCTGGATGGCGATCATGTTTCCCCACATTTGTGCCACACTATTTCTAGCCAGTACCCTTTGAGCCATGTCTAGCTACTAATGTATCTATGTAGTAGCAGCCCTCACTGTGTCTCTCTCTCCAATGACCTGATGTAGCTGTCCATCACCTCCACTAGCTTGTGCCTATACCTACTATAACTATAACTGCAAGGCTTGTACCTGCCCTTGCAGAGTCTGTATTTGTAGGAGGGCGTTATCTCTCTCCACTGTAATCCCCGTCACCACCCCTACAACCTCTCCACCTCTAACTGCTATCCCGGGAGATGGAGAGGATCTTGCGGCATGACCTTGTCCTCCATCTCCCCTAGCTACTAGAACTACTGCAGCCACTTGGGGTCCCTGTCCTCCATCCCCTCCTCTCCTTGCATCTGGCGGGATGGCTACGTGTCCTTGCACTACCCTCTGTCTAACCCGTCACTATCCGATGGGAGGGTCTGCAACCTGTCTAGCCTATGTCCTAGGTGATGTCAATTTGATAGGCCTATGAATCACCCACCATGCATCATAGTCAGGGCTGGTCCCTAAATCCTCTATCTTTGCATCTGGTGGTACCCATGGCATTGATTGTAAAGCTCTGAACTCTGCTACCACAGCCTGCCCATCTACTAGTGCTCCCCATGCACCTACATCCCTCACAACCTGGGGAAAGATGGCCTAGTGTACTCGAGCCATCTGTACCTCCCTAAACTATCTCTGTACTCTATCAGGCATGTATCACTCAATGGTAATCTCGGTCCTCCCCATGATATACCATGTCTGTCTCACATAGGGCAGCTCCTAGAAATCATTCCACCATGCCTCACATTCTCTCCACAGTCTCCAGATCACTATGTCTATATCATCTATCACACTCCTCCAATATGTCAAATCTCTAGTACGCCTATAATGGAGGACTCCTGCATACAACCAATAGAATGGATGTTGTGTTGTCCTCACTCTGTCACAAACCAGCCACAACACCAGATGTGCTCCCATGCCCAAATGTGTAGTAGAACTACGCCGCACCCTATATACTGGCTCTAGCTGTAGACACAGCTGTGCAAATCCCTGTACAGGTGGGCTAGTACGCATAGTCCCAAGAAAATACCTCCCCATCCATCATGCACTCTAGCACATCACCCTAGCTGATCGTAAACTGCCTCGACCATCTCCTAGGAACTAAAACATAGCTAATCAACCTTACAATAAATAGTGGTAATGGGACATCATCTATCACTCGAGTCAGGTCTAACTATGTACCCTCAATTAGAATGTCGTCATCCACAAATACCCTCTCCAATGTCTGCGTCCCTGCATGAAGATCATATCACACAAAGGATCCATGAATAGGGATGCGTAGTATCCGCCAAACATCCTCTAATGTAACTGTTATCTCCCCTGTCAAGAGAAGGAAGGCACTCCTCTCACTATGCTGCCACTCTATTTGTGCGGTCATCATCACCGTGTGTGCTCGAATCTCTAGAAATCAAGCTATGTGCAACATCCCCCCTCCATCTAGAAACTCCCTATCTGTCAGTGAGGTTTGTGTAGCATTGCGTTGTCCTCGATCGCCTCATGTGTGATCTAATCAGTGTAAGTCACTCCTATCCATCATCACATTTCAACAAGTTAGCCATAATCCTGACAATCATCTAGTTTGTCCTAATTCATCTAGTTCTTACCTAAATCATCTATTTGGTTCTTAGGTCATCTAATTTGCTATCATTCGTCAAGTGTTCCCTAAGTCTAGTTGGTCACCTTTTGTCTTCTAACATAGGCACACCTTTTATCTTTTCCAGTGTACTTTCTTGTGCTGGCGTACCCTTATCTAGCATAGGCACTCTATTTTTTTCACAGACATGCTTTTAGGAAAAAGCACACCACTCTATAAATAGGCGCTCATTCTTCCAGCATGGGCACACTTTCTGCTTAAATCCTGGTCCATCATTCTACCCACATGGGTGCGCATTTGCACTACATGGGCCGCCTCTTCCACATGGGCTTGCCTTCATCACAGGTGCGCTGTTAAGGTGCATAGGCACTCCATTTTCTAACACATGCTCACTTTTACAAAAGTGCACCCACATTTTGTATCCTTTCAAGCAGCCATTAATTACCCATTAATGACCCCTAACTACCCCCAAAGACCAGGATAGATAACTCACCAGTAATCCTACGTCATTTGGCCTCTGGAACTGTCTCACGCGCTCACCTAAGTGCCTATGACGTGGGATTGCGATGCGGTTAGCCATCTCTATCTCCTCTTCTTCTCTCTAATTGGTTCTATCAAAGCTTATGTGTCCAAATGACTTGGAATTCCCCCCCTACCACTATTTATAGGCTCCCACCTCCTATTTTTCACCGTAGCACGTACCCCAGCCTCCCTTGTCCCCTATTTTCTACTTTTTCTCTATTTTTCTTTTGTTTGTTCAACTTTTCTACTAATCGTAGCTTCTTTCCTACTCGTCATGAATTTTTCCTGAAATTATTTATTTTTCTAAAAAAATTCTCGAGGGGGCATCCAATATCCATTCTTCTCTTCCATCATTTTTTCTTCGTATCTGCCACCAACTAGGGAATCTTTTTCAATTTATTTGACATGACGCCACCTAATGGGACGCTGTATCAAAGAGGGGCAAAATGTAGACACCTAAAATTTGCCAACGCATTATTCATCGCATCACACTGCATTTGTATTATTTCTCATTAAATCACCTAATTCTCGTCATTCCGCACTAATTAATTCAATTCACTAAAATCATCATATCCCTCTATATTAATTAAATAATCCAAATTATTTAAATAAATGATTATTCCTCCACTTTAAATAAATAAAATCAAAATTATTTATTTAAATAAATCAAATTTCCCTCCACTTTAAATAAATAAATTCAAATTATTTATTTAAATATCTATTTCCTCCAAAATGAATAAAAATTAATATTTAATTCATTTATCACATGTGCTCATGAAATTAAATAATTATGTATTGAATTTCTCAATTATCCTCACCCACCATAATTTCCTTTTGTCAAATCAGTTAACATATCAATCAAATGAGCTGACTCATCAATCAATTGAGTCAACAAATCAATCAAATTAGTTAACAAATCAATCTAATTTGTTAACAAATCAATCAATTTAGTCCTCTGATCAATCTATCCAATCAACTCCTCAATCACGACTATTAACTCCCATGACTCATGAGAGGGCAAGGACACTTGTCCTCTCTCATTCATGCACATTCTCTCAACCATCCTCAACCATTGATCTTTCTGGTCTTCTAGCACTGTTGATATGCATTCTCACATGTCTATAAAAGGAAGTTCATTCTCCATTTCTTAGCATCTCTCATTTTAGTAAACTTATGCTGACATTATTCATCCTTGGGAGATTACGATGTTACACTTGTTAATTGAGCAATCCACATTAGCTAAGAGCAAAGAGTAATCGACACGAGATTTGGGTGCTTTCTCGGTACGCTCGATCAGTGTGGTTTGTTTGTGTGTTTGGAAGGTAAAATTGCATTGTTGTGTTGTTTTCTTCTTATTTGCATATTCCAAATTAGACCATCACAGAGATAAATCACTTGCAAGGTCAATTATATCTATTTTTTTGATAATTCACAAGTGATAAAATAACAGTTGAACTGTTATGAAAAGGGAACAATCAAAGTCTCATTGACGCAACCTAAATGAGATTGACCACACTGACTTAGAGATGAACCAAAGCAATGATTCAACTATGATGTGGATCTCATTAAGCCAAAACAAGAAACTGACTACATCATCATACGATGACAATGATACTATGCAAATTACTTACATACTACAACATCAAAAGGTATCCAAATATAAAGACAACAACACAATACTTGTGTGTGTGTGAGTTCTCAAGGCATGTTGTCTCATCCATTTTACCTGATCCAATTCTCTCTCTCCAGTGATACTCCCCCTCCTTGTCTAGGAGGGGGAAAAATTATTTTCCTACATCCACCTCATTAGAAATCACAGTAGTTAGTCCATTAACCACATTATATATAACATGAAATAAATATTTTAACAACAATAAATATGAAGAAATTCCTTCATCTTTATTAGAAAATATATATCCATTTCTGCATATAATAAATCAATGTAAATTTATCTCATCAAATTCATCTGTTAAACACAACATGATAATCATAATTCAAAATGCATAATCAAATCATCTAACTAACAATTAGTTTAAAATAACATAATTAAGTTGTCCAAAAATGGGGTGTGACATCTCCTCCTTAAAGGTCATCATCCTCAATGACTTAGTTGAAAATAGTTTAAACAAAGAACAAAACTTTTTGCACAAAAACAACTAATTAAACAGATGAGGAATTTTCTGATGGAACTTTCCATAATCTTCCCAAGTGGCACTATCCTTAGAATATTGGTCCCACTGGACCTTGCATTGAGCAACCTCTCTATTACACAAGTAGAGCTTGTGAATCTCGACCACTCTAAGAGGCTTGATCATGACCACTCTTGGATCCAGAACCTTAAGAGCATTCCAATCATGAATATGATTAAATCCAGACACATACATTTTTTAGATAAGACACTTGAAAAATATTATGCATACAAGTAAGAGAAGGTAGTAGAGCAATTATGTAAGCAATTGAGTTGATTACTTCAAGGATCTCAAAAGGACCAACATATCTAAGTTCTAGTTTGCCTAATTTTCTAAACTTAATTGAACTCTTATATGGTTTCACTCTTAGTAGCACTTTATCACCAATAGAGAACTATCATGGAATCCGCTTGGCATCAACATAACTCTTCTATCTAACATTTTCTTTTGATAATCTTTTCCTTATTAGTTTGACTTGTTCCTCCATTTCTATAAGCATTTCTGGTCCAATGCTAATCCTATCTTCTAGTTTTTCCCAACTTATTGGAGTTCTATATTTTCTTCCATACAATGCTTCGAAAGGAGCCATTTTGATAGAAGAATGATGGGAGTTATTATAAGCAAACTCTACTAATGGAAGATAATCCTCCCATTTCTATTACTGATCCATGCAATACATCCTTAAAATATCTTCTAAAACCTAATTTACACTTTCAGTATTACCATCTATTTCTGGATGGTATGCTGAACTAATGTTCAATTTAGTTCCTAGCGCTAAAAACAAGGTTTGACAAAACCTTTAAGTCATCTTCACACCTCAATCTAAGATTATTTTCTCAAGAACTCTATGAAGTCTAAAAACTTCTTGCACAAATTTTCTTTCTAGAATAGCTGCTCCATCTGTAAGATTTCCTAGGATGAAATGTTCTACTTTCGTAAGCTTATCCACTACTACAAGGATTGTATCATGACAGTTCATTGACATTGGTAAGCCTTGGAAAAAATCCATGCTAATAACCTACCATTTCCATTCTAGTATCTCATGAGGGTACAACAATCCTATTGGATATTGATACTAAGCCTTGACTCCTTGACATTCTAAGCATCTAGCTACAAAACTTGCAACATCTTGCTTCATACCTTTCAATAAGTAATGTGGTTTTAAATCTATTAACAATTTTGTCTCTCCAGGATGTCCTGAGTAAGGTGCACAATGTGCTTCTTTCAACACAAGATCCCTTAACTCACCTTGCTATGGAATATACATTATGTCTTTATAACTCATTAATCCATCTAATTCGAATCCACACCCTTCATACTTGGTATCTTAAGGATTTCCAGACAATGCATTCCTAACTTTCTCATAGAATTTGTCCCCTAAAGAATTCTTCATTACTTGCTCTCGAAAGGTTGAATGAATGGTAGCCATAGATGCAATATATCTTCTTTGACTAAGAGCATCAAATAACTAATTATCTTTCCCTTTTATGAATCTTATATCAAATTCATAATCTGATAATAGCTCCAACTACCGTCTTTGTCATGCATTGAGATTTGGTTGAGTAAATAAGTACTTAAGTCCTTGATTAGCTAACTTAAGTTCAAAGTGTTTACCCATCAGGTAATGTCTCCACACTTGTAAGGAATGCACAATTGCAACTAGTTATAAATCATGCAGAGCACAATTTAACTCATATGGCCATAATTTTTTAGACTCATATGATACAACTTTTCCTTCTTACATGAGTGCACCACCTAGTCCCTCACTTGATGCATATGTTACGACTACAAAATGACCTTCCAAATCTAGAACTCTGAGAATTAGGGCTTAAGTCAGCTTTTCCTTGAGAATATAAAAATCTTCCTCACACTTTTTCATCCACTCAAACCTTTTTCCTTTCCTTTGGAGTGTTGTAATAGGGTTGGCAATTTTATAAAAGTTTAGAAAAAACTTTCTATAATATCTACCCAGTCCCATAAAACTACTCACTTTAGGCACATTCTTGGGTGTTGGCCACTCCATAATTACTTTTATCTTCAAAGAATCTACAACAATCCCATCATCTGAACTAATGTGTCCCAAGTATTGTACTTCATTTTGGAAGAAAGTACACTTTAACAAATTTCCATATAACTTATGCTCTCTCAATCGTTGCAGAACAATTCTTAAATGATGAGTATGCTCTTCTTCATTCTTAGAGTATATCAAGAAATCATCTAAGAAAACAAAGACAAACTTATCTAAATAGCTCCTAAAGACACTATTCATTAAATTCATAAATGTAGTAGGTGCATTGGTCAAACCAAAAGGTAAGACTGTAAATTCATAATGCCCATATTGTGTCCTGAAAGGTGTTTTATAAATATCTTCATCTTTAATCCTCAATTGATGGTATCTTGCCCTTAAATCAATCTCAAAGAATACTATTTCTCCACACACTTGATTGAAAAGATCATTAATACAAGGTAAAGGATATTTATTCTTTATCATTGCTTTGTTTAGCATATGATAATCTATACACAAATGCAAGGTTCTATCCTTTTTCTTGATGAAAATCACTAGCACTCCCCAAGGTGACACACTAGGTCTAATTAATCCTTTAATCGACAGTTCTTGTAACTAGGCTTTCAATTCCATAAATTATGTGGTTGTCATACAATAGGGTGCCTTGGATATTGGTTCATAACTTGGTATAATATCTATTGAGAAATCAAAGGCTCTCTTAGGTGGTAAACCTAGCAATTCATCAGGAGATACATCCTAAAACTCATAAAGAAAAGGGTAGTCTTGAATAGATGGTTCCTTCATTTTCTCAACTTGATCCATCTTAACTACAAATAGTTGACATCCTTTCCTTTTTCCCTTTTGATCTACATTGCCAATATTTGTCTGATTTTGATTTCATGTTTAACACCTTGAATTGAAACTGGATTTCCTAAGTCATTCAAGCATTCAACTAAGTTATTTTGTCAAAACAATCTACTTTGGCTCTATGGTACCACAACCAATTAATTCTTAGAATAACATCATAGGATTCCAAAGGAGCTACATATAGGTTAACTTCTATTGAGAATGAGGGTAATCTTATTTTAGCCTCAAACATGCACTACTCTACTTGAGCTCTTGATTGGTTTGCATATTCAACTAATTAAGATCTTTCCATATAACCAGCTCATCTAGGAATTCTACTTAGTAATCTAGGTGTTATAAAACTTTCAGTAGCACCTATATCAATTAAAATAGAAATTGGTATTCCAAAAAAAATACATGTAGTTTCTACGGGTGTGATTGGATACTCTGCTTGATGATTATCTATATTTGAATGAATCCTTTGCTGAAAAGATGTTTGTTGAGAAGGTAGAGAGTAATTCTAGAATTGGTTTCCTTGTCCCTTATTTGGACATTGGTTTGCATAATGATCACCTCCACAATTAAAACATCCACTAGGAGGTCCTTTCTTTTCTAGAGCACGACCATTCTTATTCCCGTCCTTCTTCTTGTTTCCATTGTTTTTCTTTCCATTCTGGGATTCATTTCTAGCTAATACTTTTAGATCCTTTTCCATTGGACTTGGGCTTAGAATCCTAATTCCAATTCTTTTTCTTGAAATATGGAGAAGACTTGGACCAACTAAACTTCTTTCGAGACTTATCTTGATAAGATGAAATAGACTTTAGTTTCTTTTCTTGTTTGATTGTTTTCTAAAATACTTGATCCATAGTTATGGACCATGTGCATCCAATTCTCCATCTATTTGTGCATTCAACCCCATGATGAACTTCCTAATATAGAAACATTCATCTCACTAGTATTAAGGCACATACTTCAATAATCTCTTAAACTTCTCCTAGTACTTAGTTACTGTCATATCACCTTGACACAAGTTTTGAAAGTCAACTAATTTCCAATCAAAATATAACTAAGGTAGCCATCTTTGCTTAAAGATTGCTACAAATTGATCCCATGTCACTCTCAAGGAACTCAATCCTAACTCCATCTTATTGTTCATCCACCAAGTAGATACTTCACCAGTCAATTAATATGATCCCCATACTACCTTGGTTATTTCAGAATAATTTCTTATCTCGAAATACTTTTCCATATCGGTGAGCCATGCTTCTGCTTCATCACCCAATACAATGCCATCAAATTTTGGTGGGGTAATTTTATTCATATCCTTGGCCAATTCATTGGTCAACTGAGTTCTTGCATCTACTTGTCTTAAAGGTTCTTCTTGATTTTTAGGGTTTTCTTCATATTCATCTTGTCCTTCATGGACACTATTCTCTTATTCCCGTTCTTCACTTTCTTCTTGGTTAGCAACACCTCTAACCTCTTATTCTAAGGATCCTAACCTTTCCTTGGTTTCATTCAAAATGGCAATGATTTGGTCCAACTTGGCTACAAAATCCCCCCTAGCTAGACCAGAACCATCTTGACTGACTCCATGATTTATTCTTGTTTGAACCATTTTTTCACCTGGTGATCCTTGTGGTTCATTAGTTCTAGGTTTTCAATGTGCTTGAATGTGGAAATCTAAATTGTAAAACAATACTTCTTCAAAACATACATCAAAGCTATAAATTCAAGAATTACACATAAAAGATCAGCACACTTAATTATCAAGAACAAAATACTTTTATTCATTTTAATGGATTTTATACATCCTTATTTAAATAATGTCTAATAGGATTTCAAAATTACAAATTACTATTAGACAGAGGAATCTCATCAGGTTCTTCCTCTCCATTAGAATCTAACAAAACAAACTTAGAGGTGGGATGTACATGCAAGTACTCCCCTATCACCTCTTTGCCTACAATTGGTGCATTTTTCCCACACCCAAAAGGCATGTCACGATTTTCTAAAGGTTTACTTGGCTTAATCTCAAAGGTAATTATCTTAGTAGTTGGAGGTTTCAAACATTTTTCCTTCTCTAGCTTGATTCGTTCAAGAGCAGAGGCCAAAGTTTTAGAGTCAAAGAGCTAGGCTTCTCCTTCATAACTTAAATTTGTTTTAGTTTTGACCTTGGTTTGGGATCATTTATATTTCTTGGTCTTTCTACTCTTTTTATTTGATTTCGACCTTCCCATTTATACATTCAAAGAACATCACAAGGTTAGGTTTGCTAGACACAAAGTTATCTACATTTGACAACTTCTTACGAAGTAGGCTCATGGGACCAAGTGTTCAAACTTGGCTCTAATACCATGAGTAATGAATGCCTGTCCACTATCTACTTAAAACAAAACTAATTCCAACCAAAACCATACACATACATTTTTTTATAACAACAAAGTACAATTAAATCATTTTATAAAAGTGTGATCATAAAGAATTTTCCCATTTCTACAAATCATATACAATGAATGAATAATCTAGCATTCATATAGAACATATTACATGATTGCATCATCATCTTGATGCTGAGAAATACAACTGCTCAAATAAAAAATATTACAAATATTTCCAATGGAATATAAAAGATATCTCTATGTAAGCAAGTCTCTCTCTATGTATAACCAAGTCTTTGACATAATTCAGTTGCAAGAGGGAGAGCATCACCAGAGTGCTTTACCTTAACCATAGACCAGCGGTCCCCACACACCTTCCACCTAGAAGTGGCCTTACTCTTCATGAGGGAAGTGGATTAGGAAATCAACAAGATCCAACATGCCTTATGAGAACTAGCATGTCTAATTACATATAATCAGTTATACAACTCTAGAATCCTTCTAGCTAAGTATAACTTGGATTGACTGTTATGCAATACTAGAGAGACATTGTGACCCGATAATGTAAGCAGTGATTTTGTATTACTTTGGCCAAAGATTCATGAAATCAAACACATTCCTAAAATAGATATGTGTGTTGCATGTTCACACATCTCTATCTCAAACTAGTTAACACATAATTATTTCACAAAAAACATACTCAAGTGTATAAATTCCAATCACAAGCATATCGGCTTAAACAATTGTTGATCCTACTCTAAGCTTGGCTAGGTGAATTGATAAGTTTAACCCATCTACAATTTCAACTAGTCAAGTATATAGTAGAGATCATATTGAATAATTTAATATTACGAACAATATTGTCATGAAGACTTGCATTCTTAGCCTCATGCCCAAAAGATAGTCTCTTCATAGAAAGATTCTCATGATCTCAGTAATCATATACAAAGAAAACTATTTCCCTCTAGACATATATAAGTTACCTTTAATTAACAAACTTAACTTCCATACTAACTCATATAGATAATATCAGTAAAGTACATAGTTAAAAACTCATTGTTGATCTCATATCTAAGTAGAGATAAATTTGGTATGTATTATTCACTTAATACCAACATAGATCAGATTTATACAATATTATAACTTCTTTACAATCTTGATTGTACCTCAATCAAAACAAGTCAATATCTCTATAATAAATGGAACTCATAATTCCACACTGCTCTACCCTGAGCATGTCTATTTTAATTCAATGAAAATAATTCCCTTACTTTGAAAATGGATGTATATTTATAAATGCATATATATATTTTACATTTATCCATTTATAAATATACACAAGTAAAAGTACACTATCTGCTCAATATTAATAATAATTCTCAAATAAAAGTCATATCAATAACTCATTTCTCAATTTGCTCTATTTTGGTATGACCCAATTCAATGATAATATATTCTTTCTAAAAATAATGAAACTTCAAATATATAAAATTGAATCTCAGGGAAGAATAAACAATTATGTTTATCTTCAAGAAATTAATGAATCTCAGAATAACTTTAATGGAGTACCAAAAGATCAATTCAACATAAATGTAAGTTCACTGTTATATTCATAGTGACTCTCATATTAGTCAAACGTTAGTAGATAATAGTAAACAAAATAAGATTTAGAACACAAAATGACCTATAGGTTGTACTCAAATGAACTTTAGTCCCTAAGTTTACAGACCCTAAAATGGCTGATATAAATCTAAATCCTAAGTTCAAATAGTATAAATAATGAATTTGAGAGGATATAGAAAATTCCTTCTGCTCAAAGGATAAAGCAACGAATTTAGTGACAAAATTATGCAGTTACGAATCATGGTTTACAACTTCCAAAGTCACAAAAGTTACAATAGTTGAACCAAAATGCGACATTATGTTCTGTGATGAAATTTAACACATTTAAAGACACAAAACTTACTTGTTCAAGGCCCAAATTCCTCATAGACAATACACTCTATTTATTCTTTAGACAGAGGTTTGAGTAAACACAAACCATATATAATATTAACCCTATGATTGTGGTTTAATTTAACACAGTCAACACATGTTTTAGTCATAATGATAGGGATAGGGTCTAATACAGTCCAGTGTCAATAACAATAGAATGACTATGAAAATACTAACACAATTGTGCCACAATAATAACACATTTGGCTATGAAGTAAATACCTTAGTCAAGTCACAAAAATATCACTTTTGGCTATGAAATAGATAACACAGTAGAGTCATAAGGTCCTCAATGAGTGTAACTAAAATAAAACATAGTAGGTGCACAATATAATACACATTGACTGGGAAATAATGAAATCTCAATTTGAGGCTCAATACTTCTCATTGACTGTGAAGAGTTTATCATATAGACGAGGTTCATAGTTTTCATAGTGATTCACAATTGATAACCCTTGGTTTGTCTATATATGAAAATATATACAAAACCCCTGATATATTTAAACAGAGAGATAAAATAAATATTTAAATCTCTTCTTGAAGATAAAGAATTAATAGCCCCATCATTACATTGGTATATAAACCTAATCAAATATATCTCTCATAAGAACATTATGAAAACATACCAATACACAGATGGTTTTCCTTGAAATTTGTAGTCTCTGCCACCTTCTTTCTTTTGCCTCCTCTTTTCCCCCCGAGTTGTTCTCCTTCCAACTATTCAACCTCTTCTCATTATGAGTTTAATTTCCATAACTAACTGAAATCTCTCCAAGTCACTCAATTCCTACCTGAATCCCTTCCACTATACCCTCTCCTTTGTTAGTGTAGGTTTTTATTTCCTAGATGGGTTATTTATTTTTCCTATATTCCTAGGTTTTTCCTACACTTCTATTAATCTCGCTTAGGTTAATAAAGCATGTCTTATTAGGTGAGTGGTTGCGAGGTGTCACCTTCCTACATGTGAGCATCCATTAGCTATCTTGGGAAGATACTTTGCTATCTTTAGTCTGATAGATGGTTGCTCCTCATTGGTCGGTGTTGCCACCTCCTCTCTCTCCTTGGTCTATATAAGCATGCTACCTGGCTTGTATTTTGCATCTTTTGCTTTTGCATCCTCTTAATGCTATTTTGCTTCTGGCATTTGCATTTCTCTCTTGGAGACTAACTCTATGTTGCTATTTTGATTTCGTATCATTTGCATTCATAGTTTTAATATCTATTCTTTGCACTAGTTTTCTAGGTTAATAATCTTTTCAGATTCTAACATCCTTTCTCCATGAACTGGAGTAATGTTTGCATTAAGGGAGATGCGATGGGATGTCATTCCCACTCCCCAATTAGAGTACTTGTGCAATAAATACATTCTAATAGCTCACTAACTCCACTTCGTGGAGCTTAGTGCAGCTCAAAGATTTAAGAATTCAAATATTTAAAAAATATATATATAAATACTATGATAATATATATATATATATTGATGGGTCTAGTTATTGATTAATTTTCTTATGTTTTTATGCAAATTCTTAGACATTGTCAGACATTTGTCCTATACATATTCCTACACTTTGCTATCTTTTATGTTCATTATGCAGACCTAAACCTGATTATTAAGTATATGGAATATGGTTTTAATATGATTAATTGTGCATAATTATGTGTGGGAATGTATGGATTGTAAAGGATATTTGTGCTTGATATGGTTGTTAGTATTGTGTGCATGTTTTGTGAACTAACTCTTGCAGTTGAAGAAGGTGGACTGTAGCCTGTAGCAACTGTAAGGTGCAACCCGCAACCAAAGAGTTTCCAGATAGTAGAGCAGGAGAGGTTCCAAACTAAATCATGCGCAGGAACTACAACATGGAGACACTTGATGAAGATAATCACACATCATGATAGAAATTAATAAAGACAATTGGAGGAAAAGGATTCTATTGTAGTTAGGAGTTCAACGTGACTGATTCAACCAGTCCACATTCCCCTATTTCAGCAAGAAGTTCCAATTTAATTAGGACTCTTCTTCCTTTCTCTTTCAATTGTTGTTGTTTGATATTTATCACAACCTGGTTTGTACGGAGTGGTGGTTTTATGATTTCAGTTAAGAGACCTTGTTCTAATAAACTCCCATGTGCCTATATGTATGGCTTGGTGGTTGAAGTTGTTTAAGTTTTTTTAATTGAAAGTTTTAAGTTTGTAGCAGATTGTTCAATCACAGATATAGGTACCAGATCCTTTTCCAGTTATAAGTAGACAATGTTGTTATTTTGATTATGTGTTCAAGAACAATATTTTTCAGCAAGATCTTATGTGATTCAAAAAGGATTGTACAATGAATGGATTAGAATCAAGTATGATTGTGTAAATCTGAAGAACTAGATTTGAGTTAGAATAGTGGAGACAACCACCTGAGCAAGGGCCACTTAGGGTAACTATCCCTCACTTCATTTCCTAAATGTTACTTTATTTCAATAGTCAATTCATAAATGCATTTAGATTCTTCAAGATATTCTAGTTGTTTTACCTTGTTGTACTCTGAAGTGTAGAGCGTTTGTTCAGATTATTAATATCTAGTTCAGATTTGGTGTTCATTTCTTAATAGTAATTAGTTATAGTCTTTTGTTATATGTACCTATAGCAACAGTACCAACATTACTTTCCTTACTGTCATACAGTTTGAGTTTTCTTAGCAATTGCAATGAGTTAAGTAGTTTTAAGATCTTTGAAATCACATACAGTGCCAATGCCATCACAAGATTACTAGCCCTAGTCAATTATTCAATGAAGGTCTTTTAAAGGGTTATAGTAGACTGTTCAGTTAGGTTGTTCCTTTGAATTGTGTGATTACCACCAAGTTTACTAGACATAGCAAAGACTCTACATTTTGGCACCATTGCCAGGGATGGTGTTACTTTCAGAGATCACTTCCTGTTATTTCTAAGCTTTCCTAGTTTAAACATTTTGCTTTCAAGAAGATAGGATACTTAGGTTTCATCCCACCAAACACCAGAACATTTCACTAACATTGTATATGAGACATTGCTATAAAAAGTCATACCTATTGTATGCGGAGGTAGAGAGATTCTTTGGGAAGGTTTCTCCCATCAACCCAACAAGCTAGAGCAGATATTGGTGACTACAGTGATCAGAGTGAGGGTATTATTGAAGAAGAATTTTACCTCTCATCAACATCTACTGATAATAGAGAAACAACCTTCCTAACCATGGTTGATGTAGTGGATGATCCACCAAAACATGTGACTTTTGAGTTTCCAATTATCAACCAAGAGAGGGTTGTTGCTTTGAAGAATATACCTCCTTCAACATTACTAGTCTTCTATGGTTTGATGACTGAGGATCTAGATATATTCTTGTTCACGTTTGATGTCCTATGTAGAAGCTATGACTACACAATTGATGCTCATAGGCTCAGGCTATTTCCTGCTACTTTGAAGGATGCTACTTTGAGATGGTTTATGGGATTGGGCAAGGATGCTATTCTAGACTGGGACATAATGAAAACAAAATTCTTGGAGAAGTACCAAGATTATTGTAGGGGAATTGATAGGAGAAGAGATGACATCTTCAGGATGACTCAAAAAGAGTATGAACCATTAGAAGAGTATGAAGAAAAGTTCCAATTCTGCCTAAAGAAAAACCCATAGAATAAACTCCCAGAAGAATCTTTGAAGGTTGTATTTTTGAGAGTCAATGATGACTGCATGAATGCCCTTAATATTATTGGGGTAGGGGATGTGTCTCAATTACCCTTTGATGATGTCTGCAAAGTTTGCAAAAACTACTCAAGGTCCTTTACCAAGAAGATAAGGGGAGAAAGAACATCTACTATTAGCAAGACATCTAATTTAGTTTCAAGGGTTGAATTGAGCAACCTGTTGACCAATATGAAAGAAGATATTCTAAGTCACCTAGCTACTCAGTTGGATACTCTACACTTGAAGAAGAAGTAGGAGGAGGTTGATGCAGTACTCACTTAATACTATCCCAATTGCAGACAAAGAAAATCCAATTGCAAGTGTGGAAGGGTGGCCAATATTACAAAAGACAAATCAGAGAAACCACACTTTCAACCATTTGATAGTGAAGATGGCCAGCTGTTCTATGTTGTACAAAAGAAACCATGGCAACAAAGACAAGGTATGCCACAAGATCCTCTAACTTTCAATGCATCATTTCCAGTAGGTAACCATAATTTTTCTGGTTGGAACCCTTAGCTTTGGCCAAATACCCAAAACTAATGGAAAAACCCTCAACAATGGCAAAACCCTCAACAAAACTAGAATCAGTTGCAACTAAATACATCACCACAATAAAATTTCTAAGGACCTAATTACAACCCTCAATGGCTAGTACAACAAAACTAATGGTAACTACAATGGAAAAAGGGACAACAATGGCAAAACCAAAATATGAGTTACTCACAACCTTTGTTGCCTTCTTAGCCACAACATCAAGCTATTATGCCTAGTCCATAAAGCCCAACAACTCAACCACCAAGAGCACCACAACTGTCTGCCCAACCTACACCTAACCCCAATAACAAGCTTGTCCAACAGACATACACTAACGAGGCTATTCAATACCCCACTTATGGAGTAAAGGTGAGTGATGTCCACCTCAGGTTAGGGAAAACATTAGCTGGGCCTTCATCCCCCAAAATCACTAAGATAGTAGATGAGGAACCCATAGATGAAGCTTCAAACAATTCACCTCTAGAACCTAAGTCAAATTAGGTAAATCAAACTATCTCAAGTCCAGAGCCTCCTTTCCCTGAGCGTTTAGCCATTACAAAACATCATACCCAAGCTGAGATGGATCTATTAGGACAACTCAAAAATGTTAATATCAAAATCCCCCTCATCCAAGCTATCAAGGAGATCCTAATTTATACTGAAATAGTAAGGGACCTTTGTCTTAAAAAGCTAGGGCGAAGAAGGAAGGATCCTTAGATAGTCCATGTCTTAGGGAACCTTGCTGATATCATGCTAGGGAACATAATTGTCCCTAAATAAACAGACCCTGGCAGTCTAGTAGTAGATATTAAGATAAATGGGATGGACCCTCATCAAAAATACCTTGATTGACTTAGGGGCATCCATTAATGTCATAACTAAGGAAACAATGTAGTCACTTCAACTGCCTAATCTTAGGCCTACACCAATTATTTTACAGTTGGCAGATAGGTCCACAGTAAAACCTAAGGGGATCATTGAAGACATAGTCATAGCATTAGACTCATGGGAGTATCCTGTGATTTCATAGTGTTAAGGGAAAATTGGATCTAAATGAATAATCAATATAATAATATCAATGATACCCAAAACTCAATGAAATAATGAACAAAAGAGATCAATCAAACAATGAACAATACAAAGAAAACCTCCTTTAATTCTCAGCTTCCATTAATCACTTATCTCAAATGATCTTGTCTATGAATATGGCCCTCAGAAGGTGCACTTCCTTGCTATGATTCCAATATGTTCATTTGGGAATGGCTATGATAGTATCGCCATGAAGGTGAGCTTCATAACAATGATGATAGTAGTGTGGTAACAAGTTTGATCACAAGCAATGAAGGAATTGGTGCCGAAGGCACGCTGTAATTCCTGCAGAGTAACAATACTAAAAGCTTGGATGATTGAAATGGAAGAAGAGGGTTCAGTTTATTGACTTGACAGAGAGAAGATCAATGGTATAGAAAGAATGAGAAGGTCAACAGTTGAGAATGGTTGAGGAACGTGCGCTAATAAGAAGAAGACAAGTGTCACCCAAAAGCTGTTTTATTTGAGTTAACTACTTTGTTTTCTAAAGATAAGACATGCTTTTCATAAATTAGAAAGCTTTTTTCTAATTTAAGAGATATTGATAAAAACAAGGTTGGTTGAGTCAGTTAACTGAACTTGAGATTTACTTTTGCATGATTTGAGAGAAATTAAATAATAAATTATTTAATTTTGTGTGCATGGAGAAGAAGACTTATTTTAGAAGATTTGGAAAATATTTGAAGAATTAGAAGACAAGAAAGCAAATTAAATAAATAGATTTATTTAATTGTTGTGCATGATTTGGAAGAATAAATAAAATATTTGATTGTATTTTATTTTTGTTAATTGAGAAGATTTAAATAAATTTGATTTGATTTATTCAAATTTGGAGGAATGATTTTGACTTAATTAAATAATTGAGAATAATTTAATTGTTTGGAAGAATTTAATTAAATAAAGGATTTTATTTAATTTTGACTTTAGAAGAGGTAATTAAATATTTTGATATTTAATTAACTTAGAGGAATGTGAATTGAATAAATAAATTTGTTTATTTATTTATTGATAGAAGAATTAGAAGGGAATAAATATTAAGAATATTTATTGAGATTGAATCATGTCATTTTTAGGTGTATACATTTTGCCCCTCTTTGATGCAATGTAGTTTACAGCGTTGCTTCAAAGAATAAATAGTCTGATAATAATACATGCCCCAGTTTGCCCTTGGTACAAGTTTTAACGACGGTAGGATGCCCCCTCGGGAGATTGGATGGGAAGAGGGCAGAAGCACGTGAGACGGACAATCTCACGAAGACGAAGGAAAAACTTGATTAGGATTGAAGAAAACAGGATGCATTTTTTGAGAAACGGATGGAAATAGCTGTGGGAAGTAGTCATAGTCACCACATAGCCAGTTTAGGGTTTGCATGCTAGATATAGGAGCTGGGTCCACAAGATGAGTCATTTGCACACTTGGCTTTTGTTGGATTGTCTTTGAGAGCTTAGGAGAGTACAGAGCATAGAGAAGTCAACAATAGGATGGATATTCTGAGCGAGGGGCACCACTTTGTGCGAATCTGATGATTCAACTAGCCAACAAAGGCAGGACCTCCGGTATGTATCTTGAAAAACTTCACCTAGAGTCAATTTTGAGTGCATTAAATGCTAGATAAAATTAGGCAAACCAAATGTGCAAGATCATAGTTTGGCGCATTTGACATGCAGAACTGTGGATTTGTCATTCTATGGTGCATGTAGGATATGAAGCTGCGCATGCATGAGGAAGGTCGGCGCATGTAAGGTATGAGTCGGCGTATGCACTTGGGCGGTGCATATATGGTATGGGATGGCGCATTTATGAAATGATACGACGCATGTGTCAGAAGTGACACATTTGCTAGGAAATGGCGCATGTACCTTCTATTCTAGCACATATGATATAGATAGTCATTTTTACGTAACAAAATTGACTCGATTGGCATCCTGATTGATGCATCAATCGATAAGCTATCTCCAAGATTGCAATAATCTAGTCAAGAGATGTAGTGTGCTATTTTGATCAATTTAATATGTTAAGTTAGTTGATATGATTCTATAGATATGTTGAGTATGATACTTGTAGTTTTAGGTTGATGCCTTGCTTTGCGTGCTTGTAGGAGGACATATGAGATACACTGATGTCGAGGGAGTAGTTTCCCTTGCTGATGTTGCAGTGCCACATGTTGACAGAGATAGATCGAGAGGCACTCGGTGCAATGGGATTGGATTATGTGTGCTTTATGCCTGAGGTTCGAGCGAACCGTGACTTACTGATTGCAGTAGTGGAGAGGTTGCACAACGAGGATGGGACCTTTCACTTCCTGACTGGTGAGATGATAGTGACTCTAGAGGATGTATATAGGATACTTCACTTGCCAATTCAGGGAGAGCTCGTGGAGTATGATCCACAGCAGGATGCAGGACTCACAAAGTGCAGGTGGGTATTTGATGACCCTGAGCTAGACTATTAGGTTATCTCCTGGCAGGATATACATGATTATTATGACTATTTCCCTGGGATAGTTGCAGGATTGATCAGAGGTGTTGTATGCCCCGATAGGAGATCGCATGGGTTCTTAATTGGATGGAGACGGATTATGGAGAGGATGATCTCAGAGGGTACTTGCTATGCTTAGGGGGTCTATGTTTTGACACACCTATACCACGATATGCATTAGGTGGTATACCACAGGGGTGCTAGTTTATCAGCAGGTGTCTCACTATTACAGTTTTGGTTGTGGGAGCATATCGCCATTACCAGACCGATATGTGTGTTTTAGAGACAAAGGGGAGAGCCTTACAGCTATGGATACGCAGGAGTGATTTCCCAGCATAGACTGAGGAAGCTAGAGTACTAGAGGCATGCACTAGATGGGGTAGATGTGGTCATCTGGCGACCATATCTAGACTGTGAGCCTTGGGATGATGAGGTGGATGAGCTGCCATACTGCTATTAGAATTGGTGGCTTATAGGTAGGACATGGTTCATCTTGGAGAGACAAATTGTCAACCAGGTTCGGAGGTAGTTTGGGAGAAGACAGGGCAGGTTCTATATGCACAAACACATGCAGAGAGGTTTAGATGGGGCCCAGTGGCGTCCTATGAGGAGGCAGTGGCAAAGTTTCAATAGATTACCTATATTGTTTGGCCGATGAGGAGAGAGATTACAGATGCAGGGATGACACAGGACTATGAGGAGTGGTTCATAGAGCATCCATTTCTGAGATACTCTGGGCCTGGAGAGCTAGTTCCTCGCATAGACAAGGCAGATTCAGATGACGAGGGTAGGGTTGGCAGGAGGAGGAGGAGGAGGAGAGGAGGATAGAGGGATGGAGGAGATGGTGGAGATGGAGGAGGAGGTGGAGGAGATGGCAGAGGAGATGGGGGAGACAGGGGAGATGGAGGCAGACTCAAGCAGAGGAGGAGAGCTGGGGAGGGATCCTCCCATGCTCAGTAGGTAGTGCAGTAGCAGGTTGCACAACAGGGATAAATGTCACCACCGCAGTAGGTGGTACAACAGTAGGTACCTCAGCCATAGGGGCAGGGACAGACATAGGCCTCCTAGGATCTAGCACAACCAGATGTCTAGGGAAGAGCCATTGCCATGCTAAGAGGATAGCTTTGGTAGCTGTGGGCACAACTTAGAATGACTGAGGCTTGGGGGGAGACAGATGTAGGTGTTATCGCAGGGTTCACTAGAGAGTGAGATATGGCAGAGGCGAGGATACGAACTATCTAAGTAGAGAGAGACACAGTAGTGGCAGCCCTTGGGATAGATGGTACTAGCACCTTTCTGGTTGGACATGTGCAATAGGCACAGGCACAACTTGCCTAGGCTCAGGTACAGTTGGCACAGGTGCAGTAGCAGTTAGTGTAGGTACAAGGTGAGCTTACCAGAGCATAGGCTTAGACATAGTACTACCAGGGATTATACCATGGTGCTATTCCAGTTGATCAGAGGGCTCTAAGCTATAGGAACTAGTCCATGGCCTCACAAAGAACAGGTGGATCACGGTCGAGAACCTCTGTGATGGGCCCGTAGTAGTCTGGGGCCAGCAGAGGAGGGGACACAAAGGACACTGTTGGGAGTAGCGGTTCACAGTAGCAGGGTTAGCAGAAACTTGCACATATTTTGGTTCCTATGTACATACTTTTTGATGGTTCAGATAGCCAGACCCGTATATGTACCACTTTTGTATTTGAGACATGTATCATTATCCTTGAGATGTATACACCGTATATGGCATTGATTTAGATTTGGTCCTGGTGGACTTTGATGTCGTGTCCATTTGGACACACTTTATTTGATATTTATATGAGGATGTAGCTATTTGATGCTCTCTATACTTATGTGTTATGGATGTATTTCTATTATATGATGGTATTCATGTGATGCAGATTGTGATTATGTCTATGTGATGTTTATCTAATGCAGACTTAGATGATTTATGATGCTATGGGATGTTATCTGATTCATACTTAGATGATTTTAAATGATGTTATGTGATGTGCAAGATGTGATATGCAATCTATATGATATGCAATGTATGCGATGCTTCTACATGCTTTTACCTATGTTTTTGATATTTTTTTTGACACTATGTGATGATTGCAAAAATGTATATGGATGACCTGATGTACTTATTTATGTTATGCAAATGATTTAATGATGTAAAATGACTATCTCCTGTGATATGTGATGCAACCTATGCTATGTTTTTGTTATGTCCAAATGTACTCAATCGACACAGAGATGACATGGTGGTAGGTAGAAGATTGATTGAAGATTGACTTGGTAGGAAGACTCACAAGCTTCAATTTGTATTGATACTTTTCATTGTTTGGATCTTTTATTGCATGGGATATGGATGTATGGATGTATAATGGATGTATGATGGATGCTTTGCTTTTGACATCTTGATGGTGCAAGTATTTTGAAGTGCTTATTTCATCATTGGACGATTTTTTTTTGGTACTTTTTCCAAATGTTGTAAGTTATTAGAAGTATCTAGGTATAATTGAACCGAGATGACCTGAGTACTACTTACATGGATTTTGATTTAGCAAGTTAATACAAGCATTGATGTATAATTGAACCAAGATGACCTGAGTATTTCTTGCATAACAATAGACAAGGATTGCCCCCATTCATGTTAGACCTTTGATGTCCTCGGTGATCTTTTGTCGATCATGTTGTTAGACAAGGTGTCACATTACTAAAGTTTTAATCCACAAATAGAAAACAAAGAAAATAATCATGCCCCCATCATAGCATCTCTAGCTTTTGGCATCCTTGAGTAGCATAGAAAGACATGATAACAAAGATCAAGATGTTGTAATCTAACCCAATCACAAACACAAAACATTCTTACATTTAGATGTGTTTTTCTTTCCATAATTTGGATAGAATTAGTTTGAGTGCTTAAGGTACTTGTTTGCTTTGCCTTGGATAGGTTGATGTTTTATGTCAAGATTTTTTCTTAAAAGTAGGTTTTTTATGTTTGCTTGCCTGGTGAAAGTTTCCACAATCCTTATTGGTGAGACAGACCCTAAGGGACTGACCTAGTGCCTCGGGGGCTCATTACTAAATGGCCTTGCCTACATGATGACATAGAGGCAACGTAGTTCAGGGTGAACCCTAATGGACCTAAGACCTAGACAATGGAATGTGGCATGGACTTAGATAGATAGAAGGACTAGACATGCGATGGGTGGGACAGTGGAGCCTCAGGGGTGCATTTGAATAATGGCCTTGCCTATGTGACAACGTAGAGGCAATGTAGTTCATGGACTCTGGACCATGTGGATATTGATGACAGACTCTATGCTAGGCTGACACTATGGATAGGATACTGGATGAGACCTTGGTTGACAAGGTGACAAAAGAGATAGAGTATCGAGCCATGATAGGTTATCGTTAGGATTTTATTATGGAATAGATATGGATCGAATGGGACACGAGTGAAGGAAGAATGGACACAAGGTTATTGGTTTCCCAAAGATGGAGGAAGTGGTTTATCCCTAGTAACTCCTGTTTACTAGGTTTTCACCACTTGCTTTTATTTGCGTGAAAGCTAGAAAATATGCATGATGCCAGTTTGCCAAGTTTTCATCATGATACCTATCCAAGGCACCTGTTTTCCAGGTTTTCACCAAAGGACTATTTTTTTTTGTATTTTTCTAATTTTTTGATTTTTTTGTATTTTTCTAATTTTTTGATTTTTTTGTATTTTTCTAATTTTTTTTTTTGTATTTTGTTCCCCCCTTACATTGGGGTTCTCTTAGGTATAGAATCGGTGAAGATGCATGCTATTGATTGGGTCATCGAACAGCTCATCTTCTGATGTTGCTAATTGATATGCCCCCGATCCATAAGCAGCTACGATCACATAAGGCCCAAGCTAGTTGGGCTCAAATTTGCCTTTCTTTTCCCAATCCTGTTGATTGTGGGGGTTCTCCTTAAGTACTAGATCTCCAACTTTAAAGACTCTTGGGTGAACTCTATGGTTGTAGCTTCATGACATCATTTGCCAATATGCTTTGAGATGGTCAAAGGCTTTCTGTCTCTTTTCCTCTAGCAACTCTAGTTCTTGCAATCTAGAAACTATGTATTCTTCATCTATTATGAGACCTTTTAATGACACCCTGAGATATGGTAACTTGACCTCGATGGGTAGGATAGCTTCTGACCCATAGACAAGGGCGTAAGGGGTAGCACCTGTGGGAGTGTGTATACTGGTTTGATAGGCCCACAGAGTGGGATTGAGTTGGATGTGCCAATCATGACCAGCATCATTGACTGTCTTCTTGAGGAGTTTCAAGATGGTCTTGTTGGATGCTTCTGCTTGGCTATTGCCTTGGGGGTAATAGGGTGTGGAGAAATAGTGTTGGATTTTGAATCAGTCACAGAGTTCTTGGACATCCTAGTTTTTAAAGGGTCTTCTGTTATCCATGATAATGGATGAGGGAATTCTGTATTTGCAGATGAGGTAATTAAGGATAAATGAGGAGATTTGTTTACCTATGATGGTGGTGAGGGGGATGGCTTCAATCCACTTGGTAAAGTACTTAGTGGTGGTTATTATGAATTTGCGGTCGTTGGATGAGGGCAGGTGGATTTTTCCTGCAAGGTCGAGTCCCCATTGACAAAAGGGCCAAGGTGTCGTTAAAGGTCTCAACTCTTGAGCTGGTGCATGTATCAAGTTCCCGTGTATTTGGCACTACTTGCACTTCTTCACAAATTGATATGAATCTATTTCCATGTTCGGCCAATAATAACCCAAATGCATGAGTTTCTTAGCTAAGGAAGGACTGCTAGAGTGTGTTCCGTAGATCCCTTCATGTACGTCTTGTAAGGCGGTTTGGGATTCTTCTCGTTCTAATCAACAAAGTAAAGTACCATCTAGGCCATGTCGGTATAGGGTGTTTGCAATAATGGTATAACGAGATGTTTGGCATATAAAGTGTCATCGTTGGTTTGAAGATAAGTTGAGTGGGAGGGTGTTGTCCTTGAGGTAAGTGTAAAGCTTACTATACCAAGGTGAATCAGATCCAACTAATAGGCATATGGAATGGGTTTTAGGAAGATCATAAGCTGGTTACTGAATTGATTCCACTAAGAACTCGTACCATGACTCATTCTCTAGGATTTCGAGAAGAGAGATAATGGTTGCCGTGGCATCTGCTGCTTTGTTTTCAATGCAAGGTATCTGCTAAAAAGAGATGATCACAAAGTATTCCTTAAAGTCCTTAACCATCCATTTGTATGGGACAAGCTTCTCATCTTTGGTTTGGTAATCGTCATTGACCTGATTGATCACTAGTTGAGAATCACCATAGACATGTAGCTCTTTGATTTTCCACTCTGTTGCCATTTTGAGGCCAATGACCAAGGATTCATATTCTGCTATGTTGTTGGTGCATGGGAATAATAGACAGTAAGACTTTGGTATGGTGTCTCCATGAGGAGTTACAAACAAGATTCCTACCCCCAATCCATGGTTTGTGTAGGATCCATCAAAGTAGAGTTTCCAGGAATGTGTTGATATATTGAATAAGGATTCATCTAGATTCTCAAATTGCATTGGTGTGGTTTCCTGTAGTGGTGCATCTACTAACTGATTAGTAATGACTTGCCCCTTGATAGCCTTTCTGTCTACATACTCAATGTTGTATTCACTTAGGAGCATTACCCACTTGGCTAGGTGACCTGTTAGAGCTACTTTGCTTAGTAGGTACTTCAGTGGATCTATTTTTGCAATAAGTTTTACTGGATATGCTAGCATATAATGTCAGAGTTTTTGGGAAGAAAAAACTACCACAAGGCATGATATTTCTATCTGAGAGTATTGCAACTCATAGCCCACTAATGTGCGACTAATGTAGTAGACGACTCTTTCTTTACCTTCATAATCTTGTTGTGCTAGAAGGGCCCCAAGAGCTGTTGGTGTAGTAGATATGTATAGTAACAATGGCTTCCCTTGGATAGGAGGCATGAGAATAGGTGGATTCATAAGATACTCTTTTAGTTTTTCAAATGCCTCTTTGCATTTCTCATCCCACCTAAATGGAATGTTCTTGTGCAGGAGATGACCGAATGGTTGACACTTGTCTGCTAGTTGTGATATGAATCAACGGATTGCTTGTAGCTTGCCATGTAGAGACCACAATTGAGTATGATTCTTGGGTGGTGGCATGCCCATAATACCCTTGACTTTGGCGGGGTCCACCTCTATTCCATTTGCTGATACAATGAAACCTAAGAGATTGCTTGAGGTGACTCCAAACACACATTTCTTTGGGTTCAACCTAACTTTGAATTGTTCTAGTCTCTAAAAGACTTTCTCTAACACATCCAGGTGTGATTCTCTTGTGAGTGACTTTGCAAGGATATCATCTACATAGTCTTCCATGGTGACGTGCATCATATCATGGAATATAGTGGTCATAGCATGTTGATATGTGGCCCCTGAATTCTTTAGCCCAAATGGCATGACATTCCATCAGAAAGTGCCCCATTGACAAGTAAAAGCTGTCTTATGCTAGTCTTCTAGTGCTATCTTGATCTAATTGTATCCTGAGAAGCCATCCATGAGAGAGAACATGGTATGCCCTACTGTTAAGTTGACTATGATATCTATATTTGGCAACAGAAAATTATCCTTGCGGTAAGCTTTGTTTAGATCTCTAAAATCATTGCATAGTCTGACTCAGCCATCAAGTTTGGATATTGGTACTATGTTGGAGACCCATTCTGGATAGTCTATAGCTCTGATGAACCCCACATCTAGTAGTTTCTTGTGTTCTTCTTTTACTAGCAGTGCAATGTGTGGATGCATCTTTCTAAGCTTCTATTTCACTAGTTTCACTCCTGGATCTAATGGAAGATGATGTAGAATCAAATCTGGATCTAACCTTGACATATCTGCATATGACCAAGCAAAATTGACTTGCTTTTTCTTGAAGAATGGTACAAACTTAGTCTTTTCTGGTGGGGTTAGAGACTTAGCAAAGTGAATGATCTTAGGTTGTTCCTCTGTTCCAATGTTAACAAGTTCTGTAGGTTCCACAACAATCTAAGACTTCTCTTGGTTCATGTCATCGGGGAGAGTGTCAAGCCTTCCATCATCAGGTGCCATAGTTGGGTTTTCACCATCGGATACGTCCTTTCTTTTTACTATTTTGGGATCTGACACTGCTGCAGAGCGGTTTTCACTATCAGATCCAATTTTTATTTTGATATTTTTGTGATTGGAAGGCTTGGTACCCTCTCTGAAATAAGCCACAATATTAAGTTCAATGGTGAAGCCAGCTTTATGATTTCCCTTAGGTAGGTGGTCCCTAAGTTCTATGTAGTCAATATAGGCATCATCGTTTTGGAACATATCTAGTTGCGGGGTTCCTTGTAGATCCCAGTCAATAAGCTCAGGATGCATAAGGGGGAGGGAGTCAAAGGATAGATCTAATTCATTGATAGTTTGAATGGATATGCTAGGAGTATTGGTAGGGAGAGTGTTTGGGATGGTACTTTCCTCCAACATGTTTATTGCAATAGAACTCGAACCTTCCTCAAAAGTTGTATTCTCAGGAATAGGCAAATCACACTCCAACAGTCTATGTGGTAGTGTTTGTCCCTCATGGTAGAGGCTATAAGTTTGAATGGTATCAACCTCTTTGTCATCATAGGAATGCTCTGTCAGCTCATTCCACTCATACTCATTGGGATCTATGTCACTGTTGTCTTGAAGGGTATGGATCATTTCCACAAGACAAGCATTTGCTTTAGCTTTGCCCTTATCCTTATATCCTAGACCTTTTGTAGTTCTATCCAATGAGGACGAAGAGGGTTGAATGGGTTCTATAATTCCTTCTTTTCTTAGGCCAATGGGGCCTTGTCCTTCATAACCCATTCTGTGTAGGATAGACTCACCTCGCCCATAGATTTCCATTGGGAGCTTAGGTGGTTTTTGTTGTGTGCTCTCTTCTTCTTCTATGTAGAGCCATTGTAAGACATCTCTTTCCTTTGTTTCATCTAATAGGGTTCCCCATTTTACAAAGGGAGCTATGAGAGGTGTAGGAGGAGCAGATGGCTTTGGAAAATGCTTGGGTTGCCCAAAGGATCTAGGAGATAGAGGTAATTTGGCCAAGTTGAGGCTGTGCTTGATGGAGTATTCCCCTACTCCTATTTCTTTGATGGTAATTTTCTGCTCTTTGGGCTTAGATGAGGAAGCTTCAAAGGTAGAATCATGTTGTGGGGTAGGGGATGTAGATGCTCTATTGTTGGGTATGATGCAATTAGGTTTTGAGAGGACAAAGTTGCAATGCTGAAAGGGGTCAAGATCACCTTGGATGGTGACTTGCTTGCCATTATGAGGGAATTTTATGCATTGGTGATAGGTAGAAGGCACAACTTTCATGGCATGAATCCATGGTCTACCTAGGAGAATATTATAGGCTAGCTCCCTCTCTAGGACTTGGCACACAACATCTTTTATCACCGGTCCCACTTGTATGGGTAATACCACTGTTCCTTTGGTAGCTCTCTCCTCTTCATCATAGGCTTTGATAGTAATCTTCTTCCTTGGGTCAACTGCATTTTCAAAGAAACCCAAGGTAAGGACTAGCTTGAGTGTACAAATATTTAAACCGGCTTCCCCATCAATGAGAACCCTCTTGATGTGATGCTTATGGATGAAGGTGACGATATGTAAGGGGGTGTTATGAGGCTGAGACACTGAGAGGTCATCTTGTTCGGTAAATGATATGGTACTAGAGGAGGTTAGATTACCTACCATGGCTTGAAACTTCTCTTGGTCCAAGTTAGTGGGTACAATTGTTTCCACCAAGGCTTTATCGAGAATCTCCTTATGGGAAGGAGATAGACGCAACAACTCTAATATAGAAATGTGGGCAGGAGTCTTCTGTAGTTGGTCTATGACGCTATACTAATGGGAGTTGGATTGAGAAGGTGATGACCTTGGAGGGAGGGTATTCCACGTGACCTTACCACTATGAGAGATGATGCTGAAATTAATTTTTTTTGGGTCCTGATTGTTGGTTAGACGTAACCACATTGATTTGTGGGACATGCTCTAATATGCAATTGATGATATAATTGAATGGCACACTTGCGTAATTGGCATTACTATTCCCATTATTCTGATTTTGCCTATTACAGTTGTTTTTGTTGTTGCGGTTGTTGTTGTTGGTGTTGTTATATGGCCTGTCGTGATTGAAAAGTGGATCTTTGTAAGCCACATCCGTCTCATTAGAAGTATGTTGTTGACCACCTCCTTGATTTTGATCAAGTATGTCTTGAATAACATGTTTGAGACAGATACAATTGTTGGTTGTATGTCCTCTTCCTCTATGATACTCACAAAAGTTGGTGTCTTTCCAATAGTGAGGTTTTATTTGAGGTTTATAATCGCTTGTTAGTGGTAGAGTGATTTCATTGTTGGCCAATAGCTTCCTTAATGTGGATTCTGGGGACTCACCTAGTGGTGTGAACTTTCACCTTGGATTTGAGTTGAACCATGTTCTTAGCTCCCAAGAGAATATTTTGTTGGCTGTAACATTGCTTGTCTCTCCTTTGAGAGTGAATATTGGTTGTTGTTTGGGAGCCGCCACCTTGGCATCAACTACTCCATCATTGACGACATTTTAATTCTTCGTCCAAAACTTTGATTTGTCAGTCGTGTAGTTGGAGGTAGGTGTGTCCTTGTATAACTTGATTTGTCCTTTGGCAATCATAGCCTTTTCAATGAATAATCCTATTTCAATGACCTTTGAAAATGAGGTAGGGCATTGAATTTGTATTTGATAGCTTAGATCGGAGTTGAGGTTGTGGACAAACATCTCCATTAATTGCTTCTCTGGTACATCATATGAGCATTTACTCGCTAGTTGTCTCCACTTTTGTAAGAAGGAGGTGAATGATTCGCCACTCTTTTTCTTGGTATTGCATAGATCAAGCATGGAGACTTCGTGTTCAATATTGTACAAGAAGTGCGTGATGAATTTGTTGACTAACTCATCAAAAGTCTTGATGCCCGGTGGAAGCCATGAGAACCACTCCATGGCTTCACTACCTAGAGATCTAGGGAATAGTCTCATTAAGAAAGTCTCATTGTGAGCTACTTCCATGCATGCGGCATTGAATTCCCTAATGTGATCTCCAGGGTCCCCTTTCCCTTTGTACTTTTCAAACTTAGGAACTTCGAATTGAAAGGGGTATGGTGCAATATCTTCCAAGGAGTATGTTTTAGTGTTTGTACCCATCTTGAGATCCGTCATTTGTTGTGTTAGACCCTCGATTTGTTTCCTCATTTCTTCCATAGGTGTGTTTGGGTCTATGACTTTCTTTCCTTTGTCCTCACCGGTGTGGTGTTCATGATTATCCTCTATGGTCTCTTTGAGTTTGCTTAGATTGAAATTAGTAAGGAGCTTAAGTCCAAGATTTGCAAGATGAATAAAATACTTGTGAGGGTCTTCATGGAGCACTTTCTCTAGCAAGCATTGGAATTTTTGATCTTGGAGGTGTCCTTGATAATATTCGTGAGAGATTTCCTCATTACTATCATGAGGGGTGACAATACGGTCAGATGATCTGACCATTTCAAGTTGCTTTTGGTATTGAGATCTAGTAAGAACCATGCAAGGTGATGTGGGATGTGGTGGGGTGAAACTAGAGATTTTAGCAAGATGTCTGTGGAGACTGCTGAGAATAGGATACTTATGACAAGATTTGGACAAGGGACTCTCTCGATCAATGATTCCAAGTAAAAAGGCCGATACAAGATGATAGCCACTAGTAAGGGTACTTGATACCAGTCTTACCGTGTAGGCACTAGTCATGCACCAAGACCACTAGTGAAGTTCTGCGACTTATTAGGGCTACTTGAATCCAAAATGATCCGAAAAAGGGGCTTATGCTAATCTGATATGGGATACTTTGACATTGGACTAGGGAGACCTGATAGAAGGTGAATGAGATGACTAATGAAAAGAGAGACTTTAACATGAAATGGATGGAAAAGTGACTGCAAGGTAAGATCTGATCTCAGAACTTGGAACTAGGTTGAAATGGGTACCCAAAAAGGGTAAACTTTTTCCTCTCAAAGACTGTGGAAGTACTCACTATCATGCATGTGCCGGAACAGATGCGCAGCATAAACTGGTAAATGCGTGAAAAGTTGGTACAGATGCGCAATACTGGTAAACTTTAGATGCACTGTAATAGGTGTTAAAAGAACAATAAGTCAGTACATATGTGCAGCAAGTCGGTATAAATGCGCAATTTTAGATAGCAAATGCGTAGCTCTGGCTTTTTCAATATTTTTGCAAATTTTTGGCAATTTTTCTGATGTTTTTTGCTTCTTTTGCTGTAAGATGGTCTCTTTTGATCTGATTTTCTGAAATTATGGCAAGAAGACAAAACAGACACAAAGAATGTTTGTATGGTTTTTTATTTTTTTGTGATTTTTTTGACTCCTTTTGGACTAAAAAGAAAGCAAGTACAATCTTAGGTTTCAAAGGATAGTATAAAACCAAATTCTCACTATCTCTAGTGAAGCATCTTTGGGAGGTGATAATCGCCCTTCCCTGCACTGGATTATAGGGGTTTTGGCCACTAAGACAAAAGTGTTTAATAAAGGCAACAGTTTGAGTGGTTATACATGCGGAAACACTACCTTCCATTATGGAGTCTCCCAACCTGCAAGGGTTGTGCCTTGGAGGGTTTTGGGGGAGGTTGGCTGTTAGTATAACACAACTTCACTCATTGTTTGAAGCTTTTGCTCCAAACATAATTTATTTATAGTGGATTGGTAGGGCTTGGCATCTATCCTGTTACCACTTACGGTCGTTCCTACTTGGATGAACGATATCCAAGAGCAGGCCCCTCTAAAGGAAAAACACATGTGAAAATGATATGTCTGGCATTTTGGTCACCTAAGATAGGGGAGAGCATAGGCCTGGTATCATTCCCAAAACACACAAGACAATGGTTCTTTCCCTTAGTTAAAATGAGAAAAACTAGATGAGCTATCTACTTAGGCAAGCACAGAAAATTGTTAGCTTTGAAATGATAACAAAATAGCAATGGTTCAATTTTACCCAGATAGCAGTGATTTGTTAACTTTGAAGTGATAACAAGATGGCAATGGTCCAGTTTTACCAAGATAGCAATGAGTTGTTAACTTTGAAGGATAGCAATATAGCAATGATTCAATGATATGCAAGAGAGCAATGATTCAATTACCACCTTCCTAGTTAAGACTATGTGAGATTTGCATGAGCATCCATTTATTTTCCAATTAGATATCAAAGTGTGAGTTAACAAGTGAAACTATATGATTCTAAACCAGTACCTAGCCTGCAAACAGATCAAGAGTGTTCCTACAAAAAGACATCAGCATTAGCGAAAGCTTCAAGGAAACCCTAAAAATCACTACCTAGATCAGATGCACAGCTTCAAAGCTTGAATGCACATAAATAGAGCTTAGAAGCATTGCAGTACATATGTGCTAAGACAGAGGTCAAAAGCACAGGAAAACAATATATATGCGTCAAACTGACGGATGCACCGTATCAGAGGATAGATGCGGCAGAACAGAGTCTGTATGCGTCGAGAGAATGTATGCGTTAAAACAGACAATAGATGTGTGTTAGGATGTGTCAGATGTGTAGTTTCCTCCTGTGTCTCGCTTTCTAAAACACAAAAACTTAGTTTTTGGGTTAAAAA
The DNA here is from genome assembly GCA_027924645.1 of Cunninghamia lanceolata. Lineage (NCBI taxonomy): Eukaryota > Viridiplantae > Streptophyta > Pinopsida > Cupressales > Cupressaceae > Cunninghamia > Cunninghamia lanceolata. The sequence goes on along the minus strand of BSBN01000763.1, from coordinate 5,901,898 downwards.
TCAGGGCTAGGCCCCAAGGTGGGCGCCAAAGATGTTAAGGGAAAATTGGATCTAAATGAATAATCAATATAATAGTATCAATAATACCCAAAACTCAATAAAATAATGAACAAAAGAGATCAATCAAACAATGAACGATACAAAGCAAGCCTCCTTTAATTCTCAGCTTCCATTGATCGCCTATCTCGAATAATCTTGTCTATGAATATGGCCCTCAGAAGGTGCACTTCATTGCTATGATTCCAAGATGTTCAAATGGGAATGGCTATGATAGTATCACCATGAAGGTGAGCTTCATAACAATGATGATAGTAGTGTGGTAACAAGTTTGATTGCAAGCAATGAAGGAATTGGTGCCAAAAGTGCACTGTAATTCCTGCAGATTAACAATACTAAAAGTTGGATGATTGAAATGGAAGAAGAAGGTTCAATTTATACACTAAGAGAGAGAAGATCAATAGTTGAGAATGTTTGAGGAACGTGCGCGAATAAGAAGAAGACAAGTGTCACCCAAAAGTTGTTTTATTTGAGTTAACTACTTTCTTTTCTAAAGATAAGACATGCTTTTCATAAATTAGAAAGCTTTTTTCTAATTTAAGAGATATTGATAAAAACAAGGTTGGTTGAGTTAGTTAACTCAGCTTGAGATTTTCTTTTGCATGATTTGAGAGAAATTAAATAATAAATTATTTAATTTTGTGTACATGGAGAAGAAGACTTATTTTTAGAAGATTTGGAAGATATTTGAAGAATTAGAAGATAAGAAAACAAATTAAATAAATATATTTATTTAATTATTGTGCATGATTTGGAAGAATAAATAATTGAGAATTATTTAATTGTTTGGAAGAATTTAATTAAATAAAGGATTTTATTTAATTTTGACTTTAGAAGAGGTAATTAAATATTTTGATATTTAATTAACTTAGAGGAATGTGAATTGAATAAATAAATTTATTTATTTATTTATTGATAGAAGAATTATAAGGGACTAAATATTAAGAATATTTATTTAGACTGAATCGTGTTATTTTTAGGTGTATACACATAGTCTTGCAGCCAAAGGTTAACCTTGCACAATATCCACTTATCTTAGGAAGATCATGGTTAGCAACAACTAATGCATTCATAGGTTGTAGGTCTGGGAACATGATAATATCCAATGGAACTATAACCAAGAAGTTGGTTCTCTATCCACTAGCCCAACCTCATGACAATCTAGAGCAAGTTATATGTCCTCCCTTGGAAGAAGAGGATAACTATTCCCTGCAAACTCTCATGACCATTGAATGCAACCTCCTTTTAGCAAACCAAGATGGTGCAGGAGCACCAAGGCCAATCTTGGCCTTATGATGGTCAAATGTTGTTCAAATGCAGGGTGGAGGTGTTTTATCACCCAAATGGATGTGATAAGGTTCATGAGGACCAATTTTCATGTTTTTGAGAAATGTCTTGTTGAATAAGGTCGTATAATGTAAGGGTTTGTAAGTTTTATTTTGCAAACTCAACAAATAATGTATTGTTAGAAGGGGTAAACAACAATGTAGTTGAGTGGAAGTTGTGAAATTGTTGAAAACTACCTCAAACATGTTGAAATAATCTCACGTACCCCGAGGATAGGGGTTGGAGAAGTTGGAAAGTGCAAAATTTGAATAAAAACTTTGTTTTCTGCTATTTTTGTTGTTCAGTCATTGTTCCAGACCATACCACTACTCCATACAGTACTATCATGATCTGATACCTATTTAATGTGGTAGGGGAGAGAGTTACCTGTGATTTGAAGTTGATTGGAGGGAAAACCATCGAGTTTGAAGGGAGATATAACGTTTTTCCTCAAAACTGTTTAGAAACCTTGAACTAGGGTTTTGTAAGCTAGGGCATGGATTATTAGCCCATTCCACTGGTGGGATTTCTTCAAAATCAATGGAATGGAAGCATGTAGGGTAGATTTTAATATTTTTTCATTGGTAGGAGAGGAAAATGGAGTTAGGGCAGAGTTTTGCCTAACCCTAGCCTAATATCATCAATGTATTAGGCCTAGAGTAGTAGGTTGAGTGGAATAGTTACCTAGAAGTGGATCCAAGTGACAAAATTGGTGAAATTAGTTCATTTGTGATGTCAATAGGGGTATAGAATTGGTTTGGCAAATTTAGAGTGCAAACACAATAGGGTTCCTTTGTAAAGATGGCCTAATTAGGTCTAATTGCAAACAACAACAGTGCATTTTTGAAGGGTTTGGTATAAAACAACCCATCCTCATCTTTTGATATGTTAATAAATGGCTTAATGGGTACTCTAAAATGTCTGAGATCATTCCCCTAGTAAAAGTTATGGTCTGACATACCCTTTTGAAGGGCTACAATGCTAGAAGCCTAGTTTTGAAGGAACTACTATCAAGCCCTAGTTTTGGTGAATGGTGAGTGTTTAATTGAGTAGGTTGGAAGGTTTTACCATCCATTGCTACATCAAAGTGGTATCAGAGCATAGGTTCTGATTTGGGAAGTAGAAGGTTGAAGTGTGAAGGAGAGTTGGTATAGGCAAGATGCCTCCAAAAGCTAGTGCAATGGCCAAAGAGATAAAGGAATTGAAGGAACAGTTACTCCAAAAGGAGAGGCTCTATAAAGAGTCTTAGGAAGCCACCCTAGTCTGAATAGTAGTCTTAGAAAAGAATCAGAGAAGAGGAGTGGTCAATGATGACCGAAGTGGCAAGGAGGATAAAGATGAGAGTGAAAATCCTCCATTGGGAGTCCAAGATGAGGATGAGCACTTAGACCCTAAAGAAAAGATGATGATCAAGATGCTAAAGGTAGTTAAGGGTGATAATACTCCAAAGATGAAGGTTGAAGTGCCTATGTACAATGGAAGGATGGATAGTGAAGAAGTTTTGACTTGGATTGATGCTCTAGATAATTTCTTTGAATTTGAAGACATAGGGGACAACAAGAAAGTGAAGTATGCAAAATCTAAGTTGAAAGGACTAGCTTTGACTTGGTGGAACTTTGTTCAAGAAGAGAGGGTCAAGAAAACTAAGTCCGAGATAAATTCTTGGGATAGGATGGTGGCCAAAGTGAAGGCCCAATTATTACCTGCAGATTATGCCATACAAACCTTCATGAAGTTGCAAACTTTGAAGCAAAGGGACTTGGATGTGATTTCATACAGTGAGGAATTTCACAAGTTGTGCATTAGAATGGGTCACCATGAAGATGAGGTTGAAATAGTGGCCAGGTATCTAAGTGGTTTGAGATTGAATATTAGAGATGAAATCACCTTAACCCCCCCTAAGACAGTGGAAGAGTACTTTCAAATGGCCATGAGGGCAGAGGAAAGAATGAAAAGAAAGGAACAGTAGGGCAGAAGTAGAGGAAGGAATAATAGAGGCATAGGCAACTTTGGGGGAAGGACACAATTCCAAAAGCAGCAAGGAGAATCAAGTGGACAGAAAGAGCAAACAAGTGAGTCAAGGGGCAATTTTAGAGGTAGAAGGACAAACAATAGAGGGAGGTTTGGTGGACCAGGAAGAGGGTCCAATACTTTCTTAGGTAAGTGCTACCAATGTGGTCAATTTGGTCATCCTACTTGGAAATGCCCGGACAAACCTGGTACAAGTTCTCATGGAGGAGAAAGGAGAACCCAAATTGTGCAAGAGGAGGACCAAGAGAGTGTGAACTCACCTTCTGTACATGTAGCCCCAGAGGTAGGAGAGACCTTGATGATAAGGAGGACATTTCTCAAAGTGCCAACCACCAAGGAGCCCCCACAAGGGAAGGCCTTATTTAGAACAACTTGCAAAGCCCAAGGTAAGGTATGTAAAGTGATTGTTGATTCTGGTTCTACTGACAATCTTGTGTCTTTGGAAATGGTAGAGAAGATGAAAATAAAGAGGAGTCCCCACCCTACACCTTACAAAGTGTCATGGCTCAACAAGGGTCAACAAGTGCTTGTGAATGAGCAAGCTTAGGTGGAGTTTAATATTGGTGCCTACAAAGACAAAATCTTGTGTGACATCATCCCCATGGATGTATGCCACTTGCTCCTAGGTTGGCCATGGCAATTTGATAGAGAGGCCAAGCATGATGGGAAGAAGAACATCTATGTGATTTATAAAGATGGAGTGTCATACACTCTTACACCCCTTAAAGAAGAGGATGCAACAGCCCATGAAGGACCAAGTGTGATGGTGGTAAAAGAGAAGGAGTTTTTAAAGACCTTGGATGAGGAAGAGGTTGGATATGCCATTGTTGGCAAACCTATGTTAGACATGGTAGCAACAAATATGAAAAGATACCTAAGGAAGTTCAGGCCCTATTGGACAAGTATGAAGATATAGTGGTGAAGGATCTCCCTAGTTCATTGCCTCCCATGAGGGATGTGAGTCATCATATTGACCTCATACCTGGTGCAAGCCTGCCAAACAAAGTAGCATACAAGATGACACCAAAATAGAATGAAGAAATTAGAAATTAGGCCCAAGAACTACTAGATAAAGGTCTTGTAAGGGAGAGCCTGACTCCATGTGTTGTGTCAACAGTCCTAGCACCCAAAAAGGATGGAGAGTGAAGACTATGCACTGATTCAAGAGAAATTAACAAGATTACAATCAGGTATAGATTCCCTATTCCCTGAATGGAAGATCTAATGGATAGTCTAGGAGAGGCATGTTATTTTTTAAAGATAGATTTAAAGAGTGGTTACCACCAAATAAGAATAAGGGAAGGAGATGAATGGAAAACTACCTTCAAGACTAATGAGGGCCTATATGAATGGTTGGTGATGCCATTTGGGCTATCAAATGCCCCAAGCACATTCATGAGACTCATGAATGAAGTTCTTAAACCTTTCATAGGCAAGTTTGTGGTGGTATACCTAGATGATATCCTTGTGTATAGCAAAACAAAAGAAGAGCATCTACAACACTTAGACATGGTGTTGAAGAGGATGAATGAGGAGAAATTGATTATTAATCTCAAGAAGGATGAATTCATGAAAGAGGAGCTTGTCTATCTTGGGTTTGTGATCTCCAAGGGTACACTCAAGATGGATCCTTCAAAGGTAGAGGCCATACTTAGTTGGCCAACTCCTAGAGCAGCAGCAAAGGTTAGGAGTTTCCATGGATTGGCTTCCTTCTATAGGAAATTCATCAAGAACTTTAGCCACATTTGTTCACCATTCATTGATACCATCAAAGGAGGGCAAAAAACTAAGTTCCAATGGATTGATGAGGCATAAAAGAGCTTTGAATACCTGAAGGCAAGAGTGGCTCAACAACCTATACTTGCACTCCCTAACTTTAACAAGGTGTTCACCATTGAGTGTGATGCAAGTGGGTACGCTATAGGTGCAGTCCCCAGTCAAGATGGAAGGCCAGTTGCATTTTTCAGTGAAAAGCTTAATGAAGCTAAGAGGAAATAGTCCTCATATGATCTTGAACTTTATGCCATGGTGTAGTCCCTTAAGAAGTGGAGGTACTACATCTTGCCCAAGGCGTTTATTGTCTTCACTGACAATCATGCTTTAATCTTTTTGAACAACCAAGATAAATTGAGCCATAGGCACATGAAGTGGATGGAATATATGCAAGCCTACACATTCACCATAAAGCACAAGAAAGGACAAGAAAATAAGGTTGCTGATGCCCTAAGCAGAAGATCTATGATGGCGCAAGAGATCAAGCTTCAAAGTGTAGGCATTGATGCACTCAAAGGTATGTACCAAGATGATGAAGATTTTAAAGATATTTTTACTGTTTGCAGTCAGTCCCAAGATAGTTTTCTAGGGAATTTTCTGAGTTTTTGTTGCAAGATGGTCTGTTGTTCAAGGGTGCTCAATTATGTGTACCAAAATGCTCCATGAGAGCAAATCTAATCAAAGAGAAGCACTGCGGGAGTTTAGGTGGACATTTTGGATATGATAAGACCTTGGAGTAGCTCAAAAGGTTCTATCACTAGCCTAGAATACATGTTGATGTAAAGAAATTTGTGGAGAGTTGTGTGATATGTCAGAGGGCTAAGGGATCAAGTTCCAATGCAGGTTTGTATCAACCTTTGCCAATACCCAATCACCCATGAAAGTCAATTAGAATGGACTTTGTCCTAGGTCTACCCAAGACACAAAGAGGGTATGACAACATTTTTGTTGTTGTGGATAGGTTTAGTAAGATGGCACATTTCATTGCTTGCAAATCCACTAATGATGCATCTCATATTGCTGGTCTATTTTTCAAAGAGATTATAAGAATCTATGGACTGCCCTTGACCATAGTGTCTTATAGAGATTCCAAATTCATAGGTCATTTTTGGAGGACCTTGTGGAAAACGTTGGGAACCAATCTAACCTTTAGTTCTACCTACCATCCCCAAACGAATGGGCAAACCGAGGTTATTAATAGGTCATTGGGAAACTTGTTAAGGTGTCTCACCAAAGAACACAATCAGTCATGGGATCTCATACTACCTCAAGTAGAGTATGTTTACAATGACTCTGTCAATCGGAGCATAGGAAGAAGCCCTTTTGAAGTTATGTATGGTATGAAACCAAGGGGCATACATGAGTTGAGAGATCTAAGGGGATTGGACAATAGGAGTGCACAAGGAGAAGACTTTGCCATTGCTATGAGTGATATCCATCAGCATGTTAGAGAAGCTCTTGAGAAGAGTGTTGCCAAGTATAAGGAGAAGGTACATCTGAAAAGGAAAGACATTCAGTTTAGGGTAGGTGATATGGTACTTGCACATTTGAGAAAAGAGAGGCTACCTAAGGGTAAATATACCAAACTGATGAAGAAGAAGATAGGACCTTGCAAGGTGGTCCACAAGTTTGGCCAGAATTCCTATGAGATAGAACTCCCTCCTGGAGTTGCTATCTCCCCCATTTTCAATGTTGCTGATCTTTACCCTTTCAAAGGATCTACTGTTGTAGGTGAAGAAGCAGGGGAAGCTAATGATGAAGATTGGATAAGAGACCTTCCACCTAGTCAGCTAATGAAACTTGAAGCCATCTTGGACACAAGGGAGGTCAAGAGAACAAGGAACAAGGTATAAAATGAGCACTTGGTTAAGTGGCATGGCTTACCAAATGAAGATGCTACCTAGATGACAGAAGATGACATCAAACAGCATGGGACCTCTGTTCAAGAACTCATTTCATCATGATGATGAAATCCTTTTCACCCCAATTGTATGGTGCAGGAGCACCAAGGCCAATCTTGGCCTTATGATGGTCAAATGTTGTTCAAATGTAGGGTGGAGGTGTTTTATCACCCAAATGGATGTAATAAGGTCCATGAGGACCAATTTTCATGTTTTTGAGTCATGTCTTGTTGAATAAGGTCGTACAATGTAAGGGTTTGTAAGTTTTATTTTGTAAACTCAACAAATAATGTATTGTTAGAAGGGGTAAACAACCATGTAGTTGAGTGGTAGTTGTGAAACTATTGAAAATTGCCTCAAACATGTTGAAATAATCTCACATACCCTAAGTACAGGGGTTGGAGAAGTTGGAAAGTGCAAAATTTGAATAAAAACTTTGTTTTCTGCTATTTTTGTTGTTTAGTCGTTGTTCCAGATTGTACCACTGCTCTGTACAGTACTGTCATGATCTGAGACCTATTGAATGTGGTAGGGGAGTGAGTTACATTTGATTTGAAGTTGATTGGAGGGAAAACCATCGAGTTTGAAGGGAGATATAACGTTTTTCCTCAAAACTATTCAGAAACCCTGAACTAGGGTTTTGTAGGCTAGGGAATGGATTATTAGGCCATTCGACTGGTGGGATTTCTTCAAAATCAGTGGAATGGAAGCATGTAGGGTAGAGTTTAAGATTTTATCATTGGTAGGAGAGGAAAATGGAGTTAGGGTAGAGTTTTGCATAACCCTAGCCTAATATCATCAATGTGTTAGGCCTAGAGTAGTAGGTTGAGTGGAATAGTTACCTAGAAGTGGATCCAAGTGACAAAATTGGTGAAATTGGTTCATTTGTGATATGAATAGGGGTCTAGAATTGGTTTGGCAAATTTGGAGTGCAAACACAATAGGGTTCCTTTGTAAAGATGGCCTAATTAAGTTTAATTGCAAACAACAATAGTGCATTTTTTAAGGGTTTGGTCTGAAACAACCCATCCTCATCTTTTGATATGTTAATAAATGGCTTAAAGGGTACTCTAAAATGTATTTGTTTCCTTGAGATTATGCCCCTAGTGAAAGTTATGGTCTGACAGACCCTTTTGAAGGGCTACAAGGCTAGAAGCCTAGTTTTGAAGGAACTACTATCAAGCCCTAGTTTTGGTGAATGGTGAGTGTTTGATTGAGTAGGTTGGAAGTTTTTAACATCCCCTACTACATCATAAGATGAGGATGATTTAATTAACCACATTATACAGAACAATTGTGGTAGGGACTTGCAACAACAAGACTATTTGGCATGTCTGCAAGATCCACTACAGAACATTATACCTATAAACTCCTCAGAAGACATATCCCAACTTTTCCACTCTTTACTACCACAAGAGTGTGTTCCCAATATTAGTGGATATGATCTTTCTTTTGTACAATTAGTTTCCAAAACATTGGAAATCATGCCAGGTAAAATGTTGAATATTAACAATGCCCTAACTGAAGAACAACAGAATTCCCTAACCTCTATGCTGCAGGCACATTCATCAACCTTTGCATGGGACTACAATGACATTAGGGGAATTGATCTAGACCTATGCATGCATAGGATTTACATAAATGATGGTTTCAAGCCAATTAGACAGCCTCAATGGAGAATGAACCTTGCCTTGCGGGAAATAGTTAAAACTAAGCTACATAAACTACTTGATGTAGGCTTCATTTACCTTATTTATGACAGCCAATGTGTTTCACCTTTCTAGTCGTTGTTCCTAAGAAAGGAAGAAAATGGAGGGTATGTGTGGACTATAGGGAGCTAAACACATCCACTAGAAAGGATCACTTTCCACTACCTTTCATTGACCAAGTACTTGATTCCCTAGCAGGTAAAAAGTACTTCTCCTTCTTGGATGGCTTTAGTGGCTATAACTAGATAAAGTTAGCTCTAGAAGATCATGATAAGACTATATTTACATGCCCTTGGGGTACTTATGCTTATTTTGTTCTCCCCTTTGGGTTATGTAATGCCCCAACCACTTTCTAGAGGGCAGTACTAAGTATCTTCTCAAATTATGCTCATGATTCCATGGAGATTTATATGGATGACTTCACCACCTATGGAGAGACATATGAAATAGCACTCATCAATCTAGAGAGAGTTTTCAAAAGATGTCAAGAACACAATCTATCATTGAGTCATGAGAAATGTTTCATGATGATGACTCAAGGGATTGTTCTAGGAAATTTTATATCAAGTGCAGGAATTCAAGTGGATCCCCATAAAATTGAGATCATTTCTACACTTCCTGTGCCACAAAAACAAAAAGATGTCAGGAGCTTTCTAGCCCATGCAAGCTATTATAGAAGATTCATTCAGGACTTTAGCAAAATTGCAGCACCCTTGTTTACACTGCTCACAAAAGATATAGAATTTGATTGGACCACAAAATGTCATCACTCTTTTGAGACACTTAAAACAAATTTTACTCAAGCACCTATCTTGAGAGGACCAAACTGGACATTGCCTTTCCACATACACACTGATGCTTCTAATTTTGCTATAGGAGTTGTATTGGGTCAAAAGGAAGGTAATAAAAAGTATGCTATCTATTATATCAACAAGAACTTGCAAGGAGCAAAACTAAACTACACTGTCACAAAGAAAGAGATGTTAGCAGTTGTCTATGCCATTAACAAGTTTAGGCATTATATCACTGTTATCTAGTATTTATCCATAGATCATACATAAATTAGGTACATAATGAACAAACCTGTGGTTGGAGGTAGACTAGTTAGATGGTTGCTCTTACTTCAGGAGTTTGATATAACAATAGTGGATAAGCTAGGAAAAGCTAATGTGGTGACAGATTTCTGTCTAGATTGCCTACACAATTAGAAGAAGGTGTTTTAGATGACTCTTCCAAATGAGCATTTGTTTTCTCTCAATATACATACACCATGGTTTGCTGACATTACAAACTACTTATTGGCAGGGCAGATACCAACACATTTCTCTCCTAGGGAGAAACGGTAGCTAGTGCATAAGAGCTTTCCATACTCTTGGATTACTGGTTATTTATTCTATACTGGTCCAGATCACATTATGAGGAGATGTATAAGAGAAGATGAGGTCTTTGACATCCTAAAATCTTGCCATGATGAGCCCTGTGGGGGTCACTTTGCAACCAAAAGGACAACATTTAAGGTCTTAACAACATGCTACTATTGGTCAACTCTTCATAAGGATTCAATAAAGTATACAAGGAGCTGTGACAAATGTTAGAGAATGGGCAGACCAACAAAGACAAATGAGATGCCTTTGTAGCCACAAATTGTACTAGCACCATTTGACAAATGGGGGCTAGACTTTGTTGGCCTAATTTCACTTGCATCCAATAACAAGTAGTATATTTTAGTTTGCACTAATTATCTAACAAAGTGGGTTGAAGTCAAAGCATTCCAATTTGCAAGAGATGGGAATGTAGCCAATTTTTTGTATGAAGATATCTTCACTAGGTAAGGAGCACCAAGAGAAATTGTCACTGATCAAGGTCCCCAGTTCACTTTTGAACTCATTTCTACATTGGTTAAAGAATATGAAATCAAGCATAGAAAGTCAACACCTTATCACCTCCAAGCCAATGGATAGGTGGAGGTTACAAATAGGGATATTAAAAATATTCTGACCAAAATGGTGCAAATTCATAAGAAAGACTAGGCAGCCAGATTACCAGAGGCAGTGTGGGCATACAAAACAACATGGAAAACAACTACAGGCTTTACACCTTATGAATTAGTGTATGGCAAAACATCAGTCCTACCATTTGAATTTGAATATAAAATACTCAGGACAACAGTAGAGCTAGAAGTGGACTTGACAGAAGCATAGAAGGAGAGGCTACATATTATGAATGGGCTAGATGAAATTAGAATGGAGGCTATCCATCACATAGAGATAGTTTTAAAACAGAGGACTAAATGACATGACCAGTTTATCAAGACCAAAGAATTCCATGCAGGTGACCGGGCTTTGTTGTATGACTCCAAATTGGTGTAGGAGCACCTACAAGAACACCTTGGAGCAAGAAGACACAAATGATCATAGGAGGAGCCCATGTAACCCATCAAGTCAAATGGAACATCCTAAAACCAATTATGGCATGTTATAATGAGCAAAATGATGTAGTGATCAAATGTCCTGAGGGTCCTGGTAAGGACCCTAGGACCAAAAATGATGTAAGTTGGGCCAATAGTGCCTCTAGAGTCAAATATAGGTGTCTAATACTAGGAATGAGGTATAATGATCCTAAGAAGATCAAACATGATGATTTGGTAGGATAAAAGTCCATTAAAACAAAGTTTAAAATTCAAATTTTTGTAATAAGCATTTAGGCGAGAAAATCATTTTGAACTATTTTTGGTGGTTGAACCAATTCCAACTGATGGGAATTGGTTGTGGAAGTTGGGGCAGAGGTTATGTAAACATGTGCAGGACATTTGATGGTACGGAGGAATCAATTGGAAGCCTGGGTTGTACAGCAGACTGAAAATAATAGTAAAAGTTAGTTTTTTCTTGCATCTCTTTCTCATTTCTGTTGATCTTTTGATTGTTGGTTGGTTGGAAAATGTTTTAAGTCCTCATCTAACAATAGGAGATCCTATTTAATGCTCTAAGAAGGTTATGTAGGTGGTTTAACTACTATTCTTCTGACTGCTACAAGGAACAATAGACTGTCTTTGTGTATTTTGAAAGGCTAAATGCGTCATAGGACCTTTCCATGAATGTAAGACTCTGGTTCTCATGGAATAGGCCCTACATAACTTGTACAATATGATTTCTAACCTTTGCAAAGCAGGAGGAGTGCAGATGGGGAGGTGATCACCGTTGGAAAACAAGTTTACATGTGAAAAGAGCATTGGTATGATGGCACAGGTATAACAACTGGAGATCTGCCTTAACAAGGTGATGTTCTTATGATTGATATTGTCTAAAATGGTCAAGAAGATGGTGTTAGACCTTTGAATGAGGTCTGGATGTAATTGGAAGTGGGAGATCTAGTGAACCCTAGGTTTTGGGTCCTAGAAATTGGGGTTTGGTGTTTAAACACTTGAATGAACAAACCATTGTCTGAAACCTTGAAAATCCTCTATTTTAGATCCTTCCCTAAGACTATTTGAGGGTTTGGAGAGTGGAGGTCAAGTTTGTCGTAAGGTTTCTTTGAAAAGTGGGCGAATTAGGCCTTGTAGGAAGGCTGCAGGGTGTCAGGATAGTTAGTTTGGTCCAAAACAAGAGTATATGAGTCTTGGATATGTTATAGAACTTGGTAAAGGGTATTCAGATCAGTCATTAGGTTTTGAAGTGCTTTGGGAAATATTGGAGAAAAGTATAGATTATTCGCTGAACAGGGCTACTAGGATTAGGCCTAGTAAAGAGGAGTTGCCAATGAACCAATTAAAATGGTGTACAAAACCTATTGAATCTTGTTGATTAGGGTATGTTGGGATCCTAGAAGGTGTAAGATTGCATCTTAGAAGTTAGAAACAAATTTGAGCCCTTTGGTGGAGTTTAGGGCAAGAAGAAGACTAGTGAGTCTTATTGGTTAAAGCCCACTATTGTTTCAAATCTTTTGATCTTGTTAAATTACCTCTAGAGACCTGACACCTCTGCATCATAGTGGTATTAGAGTAGCAAGTAGGTCCTTGAGGGAGCAGTAGGAGCTTGTGAAAGAGTTAAGGGTTGGTAATAGTTGTGAAGATGCCCCTTAAGAATCAGATGGCTAGGGAGAATAATGAATTGAGGGAAGTCTTAGAGACTAGAGAAAAAGAGTTGAGGGAGAGAAAAGAATAGGATGCTGCAAGGGAAAGAGAGTTAAGACAAGTGAGAAGAGAGAATGCATCAATCTTGGCAAGGTTGGAAGCATTGGAGAAGAATCCTAGAAGGGATGAACAAGATGATCAAGAAGGAGATGATGAGGCAGATGAGAACCCTCCTGAGGATGAATTGGAACCTGAAGAAAGGAGATTTTTGAGATTGCTTAAGGAAGTTCAAGGTAGTGGAACAAAGGCAAATGTAGAGTTGCCTATCTATTAAGGGAAGATGGATAGTAAAGAGGTATTAGGGTGGATAGATGCCCTTGAAAAAAAATTTGAGTATGAGGAAATAAGTGATGAGAAGAAGGTTAAATTTGCAAAGACAAAGTTGAGAGGGACAACAATTACTTGGTGGAGTAGTGTACAAACAGAAAGAGTGGCTAGAGGTGGAACAAGAATCACTTCTTGGGGTAGGATGAAGGATATGATGAGGGATTAGTTTCTTCCATCTGATTATTCTATTCAAACAAAGAGGATGAGGCAGAACTTGAAGTAGAAGGACATGGATGTTATGTCCTATACTGAGCAATGTCATAAGCTTAGTATTAGGGGAGGATTGGAAGATGAAGAAGAGAAAGTGGCAAGATACCTTAATGGGCTTAGGTACAACTTGCAAGATGAAATTGGTTTGACCATACCAAAATCACTTGGAGAATGTTTTCAATTAGCCATAAGGGCTGAAGAGAGGGTGAAGAGGAAGCAAGAAAGACAAGGAGGTAGTGGTAGAAGATATAGAGGTAGGGGAAGATCTACTAATGAAGGGCAGAGTAGAAATGAGAAAGGAAAAGAGTTTTCTGTAGATCAGAGAGGTGGAGGTAGGTTTGGATCAAGTAGAGGAGTATTCACAGGCAGATGTTATCATTGCAATGAAGTGGGACACACATCTTTCAAATGTCCTAAGAGGGATGATGTTCATAAGAGCAAGGAGAGAAGAGTTCATTTGGCACAAGAAGTGGAAAAGAAAGAAGACCAAGAACCAGCAGTAGCCTATCCAGAAACAGATGGAGAATTGCTCATGGTGGAAAAAGGCAAAGTGCAGCAAGCACCATAGGTATCCATTTTTAAAAGTAATTGTTTAAGCCATGGAAAAATGTGTAAGTTGATTATAGATTCAGGTTCACATGATAATTTAATTTCCTGGGATATTGTACACAAATTGGGATTGAAGACATTTGATCATCCTAGTCCTTACAATGCCACTTGGGTAAGTCAAGAGCAGCAAGTAAGGGTTAGTCAGACGGCATATGTTGATTTTTCAATTGGTCCATATCGTGATTTTGTTTTATGTGATGTTATTTCAATGACATGTGGGAATATAATCATGGGAAGACCATGGCAACATTTGAAAAGGATAGTTCATGATGGTTATACGAATAGTTATTTGGTGCACAAAGATGGTAAAAAGTTTAAACTAATACCTTTACCTTATGGAGACAAAAAGGAGCATGCTATTGTTTGTTTTGGAGAGAAATTGTAGTTGCATGTGCAGGTTAAGGATGATTGGAAACAACAGGAACAGTTGCAGCAGAAGAAGGTTTATGACAGTCCTAAAGAATAGCAAGTTTGGGACTTAAATTGCATCAAGATTGGGGACATTGATTGCCCTATAGGGAGGCAGGAAGAGGAAGGCAAACAATAGGGAAAAATAGATCAAAACCTCAAGATGGGAAGAGCAGAAGCATCAAAACAGTAGGGTTCTAGGCAAGGACACCAAAACATGTTTTATGATGCTAACATTTTTTGTAAGAGTCATGCAGGTGGGAGAAGGAGGAGGATAACCCTTGGAGAGTTCATGTTCCCTGTCACAAATCAGAGGAACCTTCCAAAAAGACTGCAGGATGTTTGGAGCAGATCACATGACTCTTGGGACAAGAGTTTTCATCATGCTGGGGAGTATGGTGCAGGAGCACCGAAAAGAACACCTTGGAGCAAGAAGACACAAATGATCATAGGAGGAGCCCATGGAACCCATCAAGTCAAATGGAACATCCTAAAAGCAATTATGGCATGTTATAATGGGCAAAATAATGTAGTGATCAAACGTCCTAAGGGTCCTGGTAAGGACCCCAGGACCAAAAATGATGTAAGTTGGGCCATTAGTGCCTCTAGAGTCAAATATAGGTGTCTAAGACTAGGAATGAGGTATAATGAACCTAAGAAGATCAAACATGATGATTTGGTAGGATAAAAGTCCATTAAAACAAAGTTTAAAATTCAAATTTTTGTAATAAGCATTTAGGTGGGAAAATCATTTTGAACTATTTTTGGTGGTTGAACCAACTCCAACCGATGGGAATTGGTTGTGGAAGTTGGGGCAAAGCTTATGTAAACATGTGCAAGACATTTGATGGTACGGATGAATCAATTGGAAGCTTGGGTTGTACGATAGACTGAAAATAACAGTAAAATTTAGTTTTTTCTTGCATCTCTGTCTCATTTCTGTTGATCTTTTGATTGTTGGTTGGTTGGAAAATGTTTTAAGTCCTCATATAATAATAGGAGATCCTATTTAATGCTCTGAGAAGGTTCTCTAGGTGGTTTTATTGTTGTTCTTCTGACTGCTACAAGGAACAGTAGACTGTCTTTATGTATTTTGAAAGGCTAAATGCATCATAGGACCTTTCCATGAATGTAAGACTCTGGTTCTCATGGAATAGGTCCTAAATAACTTGTACAATATGATTTCTAACCTTTACAAAGAAGGTGGAGTGCAGATGGGGAGGTGATCACCGTTGGAAAACAAGTTTACATGTGAAAAGAGCATTGGTATGATGGCACATGTATAACAGCTGGAGATCTGCCTTAACAAGGTGATGTTCTTATGATTGATATTGTCTAATATGGTCAAGAAGATGGTTTTAGACCTTTCAATGAGGTATGGAAGTGATTGGAAGTGGGAGATCTAGTGAACCCTAGGTTTTGGGTCCTAGAAATGGGGGTTTGGTGTTTAAACACTTGAATGAACAAACCATTGTCTGAAACCTTGAAAATCCTCTATTTTAGATCCTTCCCTAAGACTGTTTGAGGGTTTGGAGAGTGGAGGTCAAGTTTGCCATAAGGTTTCTTTGAAAAGTGGGTGAATTAGGCCTTGTAGGAAGGCTGCAGGGTGTCAGGACAATCAGTTTGGTCCAAAACAAGAGTATATGAATCTTGGATATGTTATAGAACTTGGTAAAGGGTATTTAGACCATTCATTAGGTTTTGAAGTGCTTTGGGAAAGATTGGAGAAAAGTACAGATTATTCACTGAACAGGGCTACTAGGATTAGGCCTAGTAAAGAGGAGTTGCCAATGAACTAGTTAAAATGGTGTACAAAACATGTTGAATCTTGTTGATTAGGGTATGTTGGGACCCTAGAAGGTGTAAGATTGCATCTTCAAAGTTAGAAACAAATTTGAGCCCTTTGGTGGAGTTTAGGGCAAGAAGAAGGCTAGTGAGTCTTATTGGTTAAAGCCCAGTATTGTTTCAAATCTTTTGATCTTGTTAAATTACCTCTAGAGACCTGACACCTCTGCATCACAAATACAAGGACTATAAAGGCAAGTTGAAATCAAGGTGGTTGGGACCTTATGAAATATAACAGGTATTTCCAAATGGAGCAGTAAAATTACAGACCATAGATGCTGTTAGGTTTTCATTATTGGTTAATGGTCACATATTAAAGCTCTACACAAAGCCAGTGACATGAGAAGCTTTTCTAAAGCAATCCTCTATTCCCATCCCTGATTCAGATACTACCATATTATCACCAGACAATAACCAAGAGGCAGATACTACTAGTTCTCACAGTGACTCAGCAAATGAGCTACACAGCTCACCTCCTAAGGTTAGTCAGGTATAATTTCTTAACCTTCTTCATGTGCACACATAGTATCGATACCACAATCTTCATGAAAATTGTTTCACCATGCTATAGGGACATGTAGTAGGCAGCACACTAAACACTACCACAATTCACTATGGGACCTATTGATGCCAGTACATGTAATGGCTATTTGTCAGAACATTCAAATTTCACACCGAGTTAATTATACTTCCTTCACGATTCCTCCACTTTTCCAGTGCATACAGCTACCACCCATCATCTCACCGCATGCAAGTTCATTCAACTCATACACACATGCCAGATAGTCATTCATACCATCTTCCATAATAATGATTTGATGTCTAATCAAATTCATGTTGCAATCACATTTTGCAAGGCTACACTCGCATGAAGTTCAATTCACTTTACCTCAACAGGTATGCATACTAACTTTCCATTATTAACATAGATTTTCAATACATTCTATATATGTCTCAAATTTAATTCAGCATAATTCTCATTATTAAACTTATTTCCATATTCTATCATCCTTCCCTTCATTCGTACACTGCCTTGAAGTGAGGTCACTTCGAGATTTTAGTTAGGGGGAGATAGTGTGTGTATGTTTAAAAAATGATTGTTCACCACCATCAGTTACAAAACACAGACCAATACAACCTTTTTCCTTTGCCTTCTTACATCTATGACCTTTTGTCTATTAATTTCCTATAATCCTGAGTCAGTTCAGGCTAGTTTGATTTTGGTGCATACAGGTATAATATAACAAAGGAATGTGTAGAGGGTTATTGAAATTGAAAGTGCAAGTAGATATAACAAAGGGTTAGTAAAAGGGTTGTGAAGAATTTGAATTTGAAGTTTAATTGGCAACATGGGAGGAGACCTTATTAGATAGGAACCCACAATGCATAATATAATATTGGAAGACTAGTTAGCCTTGCCAATCTTTACACAAGTAGGATGGATTGATTATTTTCTAAAGCTCACAGAATACAATGAAGGCATTATGAGGCAATTTATAGCCTCACTATACCATGATGAAGCCTCTATCAAGGGTTTGACAGTGGATGCTTTAGAAACTACAATTGCTAAAGTATTTGGTCTACCCAGAAACAGAGAAGAATTCCCTGTCAAGGTAGATGCAATAGCTGAAAGAGATGAATTCAGCGAGGCAAGGGAGCATCTGGACTCAACATCACAAGGTACTAAAAGACTATCACTTCCATAGTTATGGGCTTCTTGTGCTATTCATATTATTAAGTATGTTACTTGTGATGATAGGCAGTCCATGTTATATACTATGCATTTTAAGTTGTTGAGTCACCTTCGCCATAACAAAATAGTCAATGTTCCCTATTTTTTGTATAATTTGTTAAAGAGAATGGGATATGAATACTGGCAGAAGTCAAATAAGTCAGCTCTGTCACATGATTGTTTGGTCACTCTATTAGTAAAAATAAGCCTTAGGGTTCAATATCCACAGGTACCCTGGAAAAGATTTTTGAAATGCTGGAAACATTAATGACATTCTTAATGAGCCAGTAGTACCAGGGAATGTAGAGTCACCCACTACATCTTTGAGGGAAACTCCTGTTACACCTGCTACTTCACCTACTCACAGCGTGGGAGAAACAAGGGAGCAAGATGTGCCAATTTCACCACATGCAACATTTGACCAACCTATAGTAGAAGAGGTAAATCAAACCCCGTCCTCTAGGAAAACACCCAGCACCAAAACACCAAAAACCAGGAAGAAGAAAGGCGGTTCTTCTTCTAAGCCTCCAAAAAGGCCAAAGGAGAAACCCACACCATTAAGGCATTCACATCGCCTAAAGAAGAAATGTGTTATGAGGGGTTCTATTGAGAAGCCAAGAGAAGAAAAAGAGGATGTTGTGATAGTAGGAACTAACCATGAACAAGAAGCCAATATGACTAAGAATGTACAAGTCCCCATAAAAAGGAAATGGTATGTATCTGCTACCTCTAAATCAATTTCAGAGAATAGTTTTTTTGCCAAGAAAACTAGAAAGAAAACCCCAGATAACCCCGACAATGAGGGTTATGAGTCCATAGGGGGTGGTGATGAACAACCTTTAAGGGATGAGGGATTATTGATTGAAGAAAGAAATGTCAGAAGAGAATTGCAGGAAGCCTTTGAGAGAATTAAGTAGCTAGAAGAATTGGTCAAAACTTATGAGTAGAGGGACAAGGAGAGAGAAGCAAAGATACATGAATTGGAAGAAAAAGTAAACACTTATGATCAGGGGTCAAAACTAGATATCCTTGCAGAGCTAGCAATAGTAGTTGCAGGAAATAAGGAGTTAGTGGCTAGAGAGAAAAGACTCCCTGTTACAAAAACCCCAATATGTCATATAGTTGTGTCCCTAGGGTATCAGCTATGTAAAGTTACTCTAGATTTTTCTAAATGAGAAGAGGAGTGGAAGAAAGAAAAAGAATCCATGATTGTAGAGCATACCCAGGCATTGGAAAGGAAAGACATTGAA
The DNA here is from genome assembly GCA_027924645.1 of Cunninghamia lanceolata. Lineage (NCBI taxonomy): Eukaryota > Viridiplantae > Streptophyta > Pinopsida > Cupressales > Cupressaceae > Cunninghamia > Cunninghamia lanceolata. Next base: position 5,882,591 of record BSBN01000763.1, on the reverse strand, counting down.
TTGAGGAGAGTAGCAGTTAGGATGGAAGAGGTAGCAGATAAAGCTACACAAATTTTCAAATGTCAGCCTCCAACTAGGACATATACTTTGTTTTTACAGGAAAAGTTTTTGAGTTTTTAGTTTAGTAAGTTGATCAATAACAAACCAGTTGCCATGAGTGGAAAAATGACTTTTTTGAAAGTTTTTTCTACTACCACACCAGAAGAGCAAGACTAGTTATGTGAGTTCTACTTACATAACTATGTTGTACCTGAGGATGTTTAATGGAACCCACTGATGTTTATAGGTAATTTACAAGTAAAGGCATTTGTATCCTATTTTAAAAATGAAAACTTGAGGGGTGAAATCATGCAAGCATACATAGAGAGAGAAAAATCAATTGCTCTCCCAATAAGGAAAGAATATAAAACCCCTGGATTAATTATTGCAGAATGGAGAGAACTCTTGGAACATAAAGGTGTGGGAAGGAAAATCATGAGTTTGAGACTACATAACTATGAAAGGATGCAACATTTAATAGTTGGACTCATTCACCACTCTTATCAGTATGTGCAGGATAGATGGAATAGTTTAACCCCTGAGTTGCAAAGGAAAGAACCCCACTCTATTCACAATTTTATGGCCATGTTTGAAAGAGTATAGAAATATATGGATATTGCCAAAGGACAGGGAATTGAATGGGTACCACTCACCTTCCAACCACCAATGCTTCTATACCTGGTGCCACATTGGATAGGGAAGAAGAATGTGGAGTGTGAAAAGGTAGAGGTTACCAGAATGGATAGTTTACCATATCATGATGGCTTTTACTTTGAATGGGATGAAGAAGTGGATGCTGTTATAGATTTTAGGGAGATTACTTTGCACTACAACCTTCAGTCCTAGTTGATTTGCTTGGGGACAAGCAAATGGGTAGTTGGGGGGAAATGATGGTTCTAGTTATTGATTAATTTTCTTATGTTTTTATGTAAATTCCTCAGACATTCTCATACATTTGTCCTATACATATTCCTACACTTTTCTATCTTTTTTGTTCATTATGTAGACCTAAACCTAATTATTAAGTATATGGAATATGGTTTTAATATGATGAATTGTACATAATTATGTGTGGGAATGTATGGATTGTAAAGGATATTTGTACTTGATATGGTTGTTAGTATTGTGTGCATGTTTTGTGAACTAACTCTTGCAGCTGAAGAAGATGGACTATAGCTCATAACAACTATAAGGTGTAGCTTGTAGCCAAAGAGTTTCCAGATAACATAGTAGGAGAGGTTCCAAACTAAATCACGCACAACAACTACAACATGGAGACACTTGATGAAGATAATTACGCATCATGATAGCAATTAATAAAGACAATTGGAGGAAAAGGATTCTGTTACAGTTAGGAGTTCAAACGTGACTGATTCAACCAGCCCACGTTCCCTTGTTTTAGTAAGAAGTTCCAATTTAATTAGGACTCTTCTTCCTTTCTCTTTCAGTTGTTGTTGTTTGATATTTATCACACTCTGGTTTGTATGGAGTGGTGGTTTTATGATTTCAGTTAAGATACCTTGTTCTAATAAACTCCCCTTTGCCTATATGTATGGCTTGGTGGTTGAGGTAGTTTAAGTTTTCTTAGTTGAATGTTTTAAGTTTGTAGAAGATTGTTCAATCACAGATATAGGTACCAGATTGTTTTCCAGTTATATGCTGAAAATGTTGTTATTTTGATTATGAGTTCATGAATAATATTTTTCAGCAAGATCTTATGTGATTCAAAAAGGATTGTGCAATGAATGGATTAGAATCAAGTATGATTGTGTAAATATGAAGAACTAGATTTGAGTTAGTACAGTGGAGATAGCCACCTAAGCAAGGGTCACTTAGGGTAACTATCCCTCACTTCATTTTCTATATGTTACATTATTTCAACAGTCAATTCATAAATGCATTTAGATTCTTCAAGATATTCTAGTTGTTTTACCTTGTTGTACTCCAGAGTGTAGAATGCTTGTTCAGATTATTAATATCTAGTTCAACTTTAGTGTTCATTTCTTAACAGTAATCAGTTACAGTCTTTTGTTATATGTACCCATAGCAACAGTACCAGGATTACTTTCCTTACTGTCATATAGTTTGATTTTTCTTAGCAATTACAATGAGTTAGGTAGTTTTTGTTGGAGTACAGGACAACACTGAGAGGGGGGTGAATCAGTGTTGTATAAACTTTAACACTTTTTGCACCTTTTAACTTACAAGACAAAGAGAGAGGAAGACTTCAATGATCTATTAACCACATATGCACAAGTATGATAATGAAAAGTATGAATCAGAAGCTTAAGAACAAATCATTAGGGCACACGAACATGTGAAGACAAACAAGAAACATAACATCTGATTTGATGAGTAGAAAACCCTCATAGTGAAAGGAAGCTAGGTGTGCGGAAATCACTTCCTACACTAATCTAATGAGGAGAGATGTGTGAAAATTATTTTTAACCTTTACAATTAGAGTGTTATTAGCCCAACAATGGAGATATTGCAGAAATACACAACACAATAATGTAAGACAGAAGAGAGAGACAAGATATAACGTGGGGAAAACTGGTGCAGGAGCACCAAGATATCTAGGATTTCTTTAAATCTTCAAGTTGTTTTGTTTGTTTCAATAAGGTCCTAGAGACCATTCAATGTTGTATAAGGCTTGAATGCCATGCATGTAATTGGACTATGTCCAAATGTCTAAAAGAATCTATTATCTTGTTGTAGTCCTAGGAGGATAGTCTTATTATAGGGGGCAGTCATTAAAGTTTCCATGTTTGTAAGCCTATAAAGGCATGTCAAAGGTTTGGAAGTATGTTAACACCTTGTCCAAGGTGAACAAAAGGTTAGAAAGCATCTTCTAAACATGAAACAGTCACAATAGTTGGTAAAAGAAGACAGTTTCTAAAACAGTCAGCTAGTGCAGTTAGAAATCAAGAAAAACTCGATGGTTTGGGCAGTTTTCTTGGACCCCAAATGACTTCATGCATTGTATGAGGCTTATTTGAAGCCAAGGAGGATGGATTTTAAGTAGAGATCTGATGAGAGTGGAATAAGAACAAATAAATCACTGTTTTTCCTATCTTTTCTACTTTTTCTATGTTTTTTCACTATTTCCAATCCGTACCCGTGCCTGTACGGATTTGTCATAGGCCATGTATGCATTGGATGGTTAGAGCTTTGAAGTATCTTTGATTTGAGCATATTTTGGAGTCTTGACACTGCACTAGGAAGAAGAAGTCATTAGTTTTCTCTTGACTGTCCAAAAACCTAACTTAGGGCTTGTCTGAGTAGCCCGATGGATTATTCCTCATTCCACTGATCCTCTCTATTTCTGATTAGTGGAATGGGTTGTATATTAGGTAATATAATGCCTTGTGAAGGTTTGGGGAGGCAGGAGGACGGTTTGGATTGAGTTGGTCATGTAGATGACCCTACAGAAGTCTTGTGTTGAGGTTTTAGAGAAGGATAGCAGTAGAGGGGTGGTAACTAGTAACAAGGAAGTGGAAAGTAGATGAATGTTAAGTGTTGAGGCCAGTAGGAAGGGCCCTAGATCTGGTCATGAACCTATGACAAGGAGTAGGGAGAGATTTCCCTAAGACAACAGTCCTTTCTGCCTTTCTCTGACTTGGACAACAGTCACTATAAGGAAGGCTTGGAGATAGCCACTACCAAGAAGATAGTAGGTATGTTTGGCATGTCATTGTTTTGTCAAAGAAGACATTAGATGTTTAGTGAGTTATTGATTTGGTATGTTATAAGTCAGGCAAGAGTTTGTCTTAAAAGAGACCACCTTAAGATGGATATTGTGACTGTCCTTCTCATGGAATAGTGAGGTTGTGACTATCCTTGAAAGGTATGGTAGGTATTGCTGTCCTGCAGACCCTACACAATGGAGATGGTGGAATGTTAGAGGGAGTTAGGCATCTTGGAAGGTGTGCCCTGAAGTCCTTCACCTTGGTATCAAGAATATGTGTAGTTTTGAGTGGAAACCCTACATTAAGTGAAGTTTTGTTCTCTGTCAAGAGAAAATAGTGAACCTTGAGAATGGTACCATTGAAGTTTTGAACCATACTAATGCTGTCCTAGATGCTTTGCATCAAAAACCCTTATGGGTGCAAAACCCCACACTCCAAAACCTGCATAATGTATTATCTAAACAATGAAGTTTACAACACACTTGCAATGCATGTCTTTACAGGAGTCTTTGACACTCGTATCTGGAGACAATCTAACAACATAAAAGTACTTTTCAATCACATAATACATCTCCTCTCCAAGCACCTTCTTAAATAGAAGTTTACAAGGCAAAAATGTACTTTCCTTGAGATGGGCATCCAACTGGGCCTCACAACCCAAAACCCACACCTAGGGACACTTGTCCAACATTATAGCATGGTGATGACACTTGTCACATCACCCCATCCCAATATGGGCACCTAATCCCAAGATAGGCAATGTTAAATGCTATTACGCATCTTACAACTATCGTAGAAGCTGTCCTACTGATAGTACTTACAGTTGTAAGAGAATCTATCATACACTGACTAAAAATAGCATACTCCTCTTATAACATGTCATAACCCACCTTGGGTGCCCAAAGATGCCTTCCTCAAAGATGCTCTTCGACACTTGTCTTCACTTGTCATAGGATCTTCTATTTCTGACTCTTACACATCATAGATTCTGTCATAGGAATCTGTCATAACCATTTCGGTCAACATTCACTTACATATTAGTCAAGATGTCGACACATGGAAGAAAACCTCTACCACACAAAGGGGACGCCTATCTCCACATGGAGTGAGTTGACCATCCTAGTCATCTAACAAGTGGAGTGACTACTCGTCATGCCACTAAATGACAAAATAGGATGTGCAACAAAATTACAACATAGGCTAAATAAATAAATACATTACAATAAATAAATGCAAGGAATTACCATGGTTGAGACACCTCCATTCCCAACATTCTCCCACTTGTCAAACACCTTGTAAGAGCTAATAGAAATAACAAGATTTAACTGCTTTAGGCTGAGAGGCCCATAGACTCTTAACACCATCTGAACTTCTCTATGCCCACTAGTTTTGTCAATGCATCTGCAACATTCTTCAAAGTGTCTACCTTCTCCAAATTCACCTTCCCATCCTCTACCATGTCTTGTACAAAGTGAAACTATACATCAATATGCTTTGTTCTAGCATGGAAAGTTGGATTCTTTGCTAGGCAAATCACACTCTGACTGTCACAACAGATAGTAATCTGTCCTGCATCAACACCAATATCTGAACACAATCTCTTAAGCCAAATGGCTTCCTTACAAGCATGAGTTGCTGCCATATACTAAGCTTCTATCATGGACAAAGCGACCATAGATTACCACTTACTCATCAAACTAATTGCACCACTGAACATAGTAAACACACAAGCACTGGTGGATCTCCTGCTATCAATGTCACCCGCCCAATCAGAATCCACAAATCCATGAATATAAATAGAATATAGAGGTCCTATAGAATTAACATGATAGCATATGGAATACTCAAAAGTACCCCTCAAATATCTGAACACTCTCTTTATTGCATCCCAATGTACTCGTCCAGGATTAGCCATAAATCGACTAAGAACTCCCACTGCTTGGGTAATTTCTAGTATTGTGCAGACCATGGCATACGTCAAATTGCCAACAACACTATCATAAGGTACTCTACTCATGTCCTACACCTCAAAAGGAGACTTTGGACAATCATTAACAGATAACTTTATCCCCAATGAAACAAGAACACACAATGGTCTACAATCTGCCATGCTAAACCTATCCAACATGGTCTTTACATACTTACTCTGGCTTAACCAAAGTTTTATGTTAGCTTTGTCTCTTTTGATTTCCATTCCCAGAATGTACCTGGTTGCCCCTAGATTTTTCATCTCAAACTGTACTGACAACTGAGACTTCAAATTAGAAATCATGTTCTTACCATTCCTAATTAACAACATATCGTCAACATACAATGCAATAATGAGAATGTGATCATTGTTAAATTTGTAATACACACAATGATCTGATTTTGATCTCAGAAATCCAATCAATAACACAAAGGCATCAAATTTCATATACCACATCCTAGGAGACTGCTTCAAACCATACAAAGACTTCTTCAGTTTGCAAACCAAGTTTTCATTACCTTTCTCTATGTAATGCTTTGGTTGTGACATGTAAATCTCTTCCTCCAAATCACCATGAAGGAAAGTTGTTTTCACATCCATCTGCTCCACCTCTAATTCATAAATTGCTGCAAGAGATAATAGGAACTGAATAGATGTCAGCTTTGCAACGAGAGAGAAAATTTGACCATAATCAATTCCCTCCACTTGTGAGTACCCCTTCACAACCAGTCTGGCCTTGTACTTTTCAACATTGCCATCTGCACCAAATTTCTTCTTGAACACCCATTTGCATCCAACAGGTTTCCATCCTTCAGGCAAAGGCACCAAGTCCCAAGTTTATTCTTCTCCAAGGAAACCAGCTCATCTTCCATGGCCTCCTTCCAAGAACTTGCATCTTTCATGCCCATAGCCTCTATCATAGTTCTAGGCTCATCAGTGCTAGTAAGCAAGGCAAAAGCACAACTAGAATCAAGCAATGAATAACCAAACCTATCAAGTTGCTTGCTTGTTCGTGTAGATCTCCTCAAAGACTAAGGTTGAGGTTTTACTTCTTCTAAGCTTTTAGAGATGCTAGAGCTCTCCTCATCATCAGTCTCACAGGGTCTGTCAGTTCAGTCTTCTTAGGGGTAGAAGGAAACTAAACCATATCCTTTTTATTTTCTATTTCTTCTGGCTGTAGAACAATGGAAGAAGGTGTTAGCTCTCTAAAAATAACACTTCTTCTAGACAACACTTTTTCAGCCACAGGAACCCAAAGCTTGTATCTTTTCACACCGACACCATAGCCAATGAAAATACACTTAACAGCCTTGTTCTCCAACTTAGACTGTTTCTCCCTAGGCACATGTGCATATGCCTCACAACCAAAAACAAGAAGATGTATAACTGAAGGCTTCTTACTAGACCACACCTCCATAGGTGTCTTACCAACAAGAGTTGATGTTGGAGACCTGTTTACCAGGTACAAATTAGTGACTATAGATTTAGCCCAAAATGTTTGTTTGAGGCTTGCTCCACTAAGAATACTCCTAGCCCTCTCCATCAGTGTCTTGTTCATCCTCTCTACAACTCCATTTTGTTGTGGGGTGTATGGAGTTGTCTTATGTCTTTTAATCCCTTGCTCTTTATAGAACTTATTGAACTCCGTCGAACAAAACTCACCACCATTGTCAGTCGTCAAACACTTAATCTTTTTACTAGTCTGATTCTCAACAAAATCTATAAACTCTTTGAACAGACTAAAGACTTCAGACTTGCTTCTGAGAAAATAAATCCATGTCCTTCTACTGTAATTATCTAGAAAAGATACAAAATATATAGATTTGGAAATCAAAGGAACACTAACAGGACCAAACACATCAGAATGAATAAGGTCCAACACACCAGAAGACTTGTGAGAACTAGAGTAAAACTAGACACGGTTTTTCTTTCCATATATACAATGTTCACAAAAGTCAAACTTGAGATTACAATCATTTAACCCCTCAACAAGGTTTTTATTTTTCAGGGTTCTAAGACCCTTCTCACCAATGTGGCCAAATCTCATATGCCATAACATTGTCTTTCCAGTAGGAAGTTTAACTTTCAAAGCATGAGCACCCTTGGGTACCCAAAATGCACTACCATCAAAATTTGTTACAACAGGCCTTTTCATTGTCAGTTCCAATGGTGGGGATGAATTGACTATAGCTCTTTTCTTTGAGTCAGAAGAACTATTGCACTATGAAGTGCATGCATCTAGCTGAAACAGAGTACCTCTCTAATTACCCTTTGCAAGCACCATAGATCCTCTAGTCATCTTGTATCCATCCTTTGAAAAGACAACCTACACACTTGCATCATTCAACTTACTTACAGAAAGTAGGTTCCGTACCAAGCCTGGGATGTGCATGACCCCAGTGATCCCCTTCACTCGTCCATCAGGGAATCAGATTGAGACTCTTCCACTACCAACAATCTTCAGATGAGAATCATCACCCAGGTACACTCTTCCACCATCAAACTCTTCATACTTCGTAAACCAGCTTCGATGCGAGGTCATGTGGAATGATGCACCATTATCAATCAACCACACATCATCAGATGCATGGGTGGCCAGGTCTACGATGAAGGTATCACCATCATCTTGTGACTTGTCAGAATCGAAGTCTAGAACATTCTTCTTCTTTTTCTTTTCCTCTTTGCATTCCTTTCAGAAATGCCCAATTTTTCCATAGTTCCAATAGAGAGCCTTAGACTTTCTAGGAGATTTGGATCTCCCATGGGATTTGGATCTACCCTTCTCAACTTTCTTGTCCTTCCTTTTCCCTTTCTCCTTGGGTCTTCCATGAACCATAAGAGCTTCTTTGGCTACTTCAAAGGACTCTCACTGCTTCTCTTCAGATAACAGTGAAGATACCACTTCATCCATTCTGACGGTGGATGTGGTGCTCCCAATAGCCATAACAAGGTCATCCCATGAGTCTGGCAAAGAACAAAGCAAGGTCATACAACGATCCTTCTCCTCCATCTTCACACCAATGGAAGTCAACTGTGCAACTAACATGTTGAAGGCATTTAAGCGATCTGCAATAGATCCTCCATCCTCCATCCTCCATCCTCAAAGAATACAACTTCTTTCTCAAAAAAATCTTGTTCACTTGTCATAAATCCATTGCACAATTGGACAAACACTTAATGACCTCCTTGTTAACAACCTCATTTCCAACAACTTTCTGTGATTCTATGTCGTAGATATAAATGCCAATCTTTGCCCATATCTTCATCATGATTGACCTGTGAACTTATGACATTCTTTTGCATCAATACTAATGACAAATCAAAAAACTCCATCAACCAAATTGCATCAACCTTTGACATTCTCATTGTTTATAGATCATCAAGACATGGAATTAACACCAAGACATCACCTGATCAACCAAAACATCACCTGATGTACAAAAACATCACCTAATCAACATTATCATGAAGCAACCAAAGTATGAACTTCCAAGAACAACATCGTACAACTAAAGCAACTCGAATTCCAAACTGAAATCAAAATCACAAACTCAACTCCAACCAATGAACTTTATGCCTTCTCTACCTTCTCATGGCATATCGACTATATCACATTGCATCTTAACATGATCATGCTGCAACAACATCCCAATCTCTGTCACATTAACATTTGTGAAAGTCCAAACTCCATGAGCACTTGATTGAGAAGATGACATGCATTGATGCACCAATAATCATATGTCCTCTTGATCCTGTAATGACATTCTTACATCTTGAAGTAATGATAACTTTGGGAAGAACAACTCAACACCTTAACACCTGGCAATTCATGACATCAAAGGTATGTTGCTCATGAAAAAGATCGACAACTAACTCCTTTGTCATCTTCAAATCCTAAATCTTCAACTCCTGATGATACCAACCAACCCTATCCTTTGTCAACTGATCAAACACAAGAAGTATACAACAAGTCTAATTCTAATGGAGTGTATACAATCTCCACTGACATCAAACAACTCATGCAACATGGTGAATGCACTAATCCATGCAACCTTGTGAAGGCACTAACCCATGCAACCATATCATCCATTCCACAGTTTGACATCAATGACATATCTCTATCAATCTCCCCCTTTGGAATTGATGGCAAAACACATAGCTCCTCCTCACTTACTCCCCCTTTTTATGATCAAGTGACAAAGGGACAACACCACAAACTCCCCAAGTCAGAGTAGCCACTGAAACATGGATTCTGAAATACTGAACCACTGTCAAGATTAGAGCAGTATAAGCACATAAGGATGTCACTATACATAGACTATCATCTCAAGGACTCCACCACCTAAACACAGTCTGGAAGTCATAACACTATCTCTTTCAAATAAATTTGTAGTATATTCCCTTACTTTGTTATCACCTTGCACAATGCCTAAAAGATCATTAGCAAAAACTATCATAACAACAAATGATCAACCGTGAATGAACATCACTATTAACACTATTATTTCATCATCCAATGTTCCACATCTACATCATTGTCCAATAGGAAAACTTGATTATTGCTTCCAAGTATTACTGCTACTGAACATGAAGTCCAAAAACTGTGTTATGTCCTCAAACAAGAATTTCTAACTAGAAGACATCAAATATCACTGAAATATCATCAACTGAGAAAGGCATCAAGGATCATTGTATGTGAATCACTATATGTAACAACATCAAGAATTACTATAACAACATCAAAGATCACTGTCCTATCATGTAACCAAATAGCACTACAAAACATAGTCATCATTTTGTGTTTAACATTAAATCCACTGATTTGTCCAAGAGATGATTCTAAAACTCCATAGTTCCAAGTGACTATCCAAGTGATCATGACATCTCTTGAAAGGCACACCAACCTAATGACAAAATTGAAGTTGTCTCTGATCATGCCATGCTTCTGAAGCTTCATCAACATAACATAGCACTTAAGAACATGAAAGGACACCCCAACATTGTAATATACCATTATTACCACTGATTCAAAACAATCCAATCCACCTTATTCAAGTGAAACCAAGAAGACAAGAGGCATAACATACTTATCAATAAGGCTTTATCAAGAAGATACCAGGTAACTGATCTTGTGATAAAAAATAGATGGTGCACTGTGATCAAGCAAATAGCACTGATCAACCAACTACTACTATTCTTATTACTCCTGTCTTCAAGATTTACCATGACCATGCATGTGAATCACTACTGTCAACATCAAAATAATATACCTATACCATACCCTGTTTCAAAAAAATCTTTTGATGGATTGAAAACCAAACAAACATTGTCTGATTTCTAATGATATAGACATTAACTGTAGGGAATTGATGATGACACTACTACAACTTGAATTCATGTCTACCATGACACTTGAAATTACAGCATTAAAAAACTTTTTACATTTGAATGGATGACATATCCTATTCCAAAAATGCAGAGACTGAATTCTCACCTTCCAACCATTTTCAAGACATTACCAAAAAAAATTCACTGTCTCAGCCTATGATAAACACACACTATCATCTCTACCATAAAAAGGACTGCCACAAAATGATTCACAATTCCAAATCAATTTTGTCTACCTTGAACAAGAGTTCACTGCAACATATATTCTTTGCAATACACATTTTAGCATTACTACACTGCTATGAGATAAAATGTATTGTCAAATTATTAACATACCCATGGTCAAGCACTAAATTACTATCACACTTATCTATCATAGAACCACATTGCCAACTGCTGTACTAACAAAAATTTAAGACTAAACTAAGATGACACAAAAGAGGTTGACACTGCCATGACTGAGAAGATAGGAACTTATTACATCAATCAACATTGTTATTGCATTTATCAAGGAAAATTGTTGCCCAACTCTATATGCTTTTGTTGTTCCATCATTGTGATGATTTTAATCTCAGACCCTTACACATGTTTAATGCTACTTGTTGACAGTATTGTAGATCTCTTGTAACTGTTGCATAGGTGATCACTTAGGTCTTGGTGTACGTCTTACACTGTGTTTTATTTCATCTCCATGTGGTGTTCTTAACTCCAAGACCCAAACAACTTCAAACACTCCAAACTTACCTTATATCTTTGTTTAAAAACTTCAAGTTCTCTCTACATCTCTGCATGCCTCTGCTACACTATCTTTAATCTTGCAAAGATCCATGAAGGTTTTAACTATCTATGCATTCATACCTCTTACACAATGCTAACATCTGCATCCATTTATCACTGCAAGACTATCTCAACTTAATGCTTGACCTCTGCATATTATGTTGTCTCATAACCTTGAGATCCTCTTGACATTCATACATATTCACTTACTATTTCAGTGGTTTTTCATAACTTTTAGGCCTAGACTTTGTCAACATAGACATTGTTTTATATCATTATTCTCACTTTAGAAGATGAATGAAGAGACACTAAACTCCATATAGACTACACCAAATAGGATGAGTATTATAGGCATTCAAAGATAATAAATCAACCTTGTACCTTTACAAACTACATTATCAATATATCCATCTTCCATTACAACATCATACAAAATGTGAATGAAGCATCCTTGAAGGCTTTGAAGCATGATAAAACACAAGAACATGAATCACAAAGGCATGCACTTAGGCTGCTATCACTGGTATACAGACATCAATAAACTATCAACTTGACTTCATATATCAATAAAGCTCTTGAAACACCTTGGGGAAAGAGATAGAACATTAGACAACTCCTCGTCACTCTATGCTATGTCTCATGCAATTTATGATGTCTCTTGTGCAGCATGCACAAGATTAGGACTTCCTTCTTCTTGACTTTGTTTTCTTCTCCAAATTAGTATAGGATCTTTGTTTTCCTTGTTCATAACATTCACTTTCTTTTTCTTGAATATGCAATCTCTACATGATTTCCTCAATCTTCCTCTAGGCCACTATGTTTTGTACCCAAAGATATTACACCTATAGCATAAAGTATTGTAGTCTTGACCAAGAGAAAAATAGTTTCTTCTAGTCAATCTATGGGAGTTTCTATTGACATACCTTGCATGCATCCAACAATTTCTTGCTAGGTGGCCAACTTCATTACAATTGTAACAAGCATTATTGTAGTCCTAATTTGACCAGCTATAAAAACTTTTCTCTTTATTCCATCCAAAACCACTTCTTTTACAATCTCTACCCCTATGACCATAAACATGACATGCATAGCAATAACCATGAAATTGAGAGTAATTGTACCTGATAGGTAGAGATATTGAGAACTTGTTTGTACTTTTTCTTTCATCATTAGCAACATTAACTTCAGTCTTCTTCTTGACTTCAACCTCAGGTGCAATAGAGTGAAATTTTAGGTCTATCTTCTTTCTAGGAGCATCTCGTCTTGGAACATTTTCCTTTCTCATAACCCAAACTAGTAGTGTCCTTGTGATACTTTTTCTTGTTCAATATATCTTTCAAACATTCAGTACTCTTTTCAAATTGAATATTCTTATGCAACTTTGAAGATGCCTTTTCCAAATCCTTTCTCAAAGAGACTATTTATTTATTTAGTTTTAAGCATTCACTAGTCTTGACTTCAAGATCAGATTTTGTAAAGTCAGCAACCCTTTTAACTTCTTCTATTTCAATTTTTAGACTTGTAATTAGTTTGTCAGATTCATCAACTTGACTCTTTAAGTTAATAACCTGATTTCTTGCCTCTTCAAACTCTAAAGAAACTTTTGGACAATTTAAACATACCTTGTCTTTGGAGTCTTTTTCTTGTTGAAGTTAGTCTTCTAATCTCTGATTCTCCTTTCTAAGTTGCTTGATCTGATCTAAGGCACACAAGAGTTCACCTTCTAAATCAACTTCACAATCATTTTCATCAAACTCCTATCCATCTTCATCCATAAAGAGATCTCCTTCCTTATTATCAATCTCAAAAACAAAGTCATTTTCTTTATTACACTTTGTGTCAATTTTTAGGGATGGATCATACAACAATTCATCACATGACTTGACTGGGGTTTGTTGTTCAGCCTTTTTCTTAGCATCATTCTTTTCTCTATTTCTTTTACACTTTCCCATTGTACTCCACTATCAGGACCTACCCAAGCTAGTTAGACTTCTATAGGGAATCTAGCTCTGATACCACTTGTTGGAGTACAAGACAACACTGAGAGGGGGGGTGAATCAGTGTTGTATTAAATTTAACACTTTTTGCACCTTTTAACTTACAAGACAAAGTATGAATCAGAACCTTAAGAACAAATCATTAGGGCACATGAACATGTGAAGACAAACAAGAAACATAACACCTGATTTGATGAGTGGAAAACCCTCATTGGGATGAAAAACCACTCTAAAAATGCCTCACTAGCTTAAGCAAAATGTCTCACTGACAAGTACAAAATTATGCCTCACTAGCAACAAACAGGTCTCACTAACCAAACAAGCCTCACTGGCTACAAGATGCCTCACTGGCTACAAAATGCCTCACTGGCTACAAAATGTCTCACTGGCTACAAGAACATAGGCAAGAAAGAATAAGTTTACATAGAGGGTCACTCTATTTCTTTGAAGCACTATAGATCTTATGTCTTCCTGTTCTCAACATGATACTTCATCTATAAATTTCTCAATGATCAACAAACCCTTATCTCTCCTTTAGAGGACCATAAAGTATTCAATAATGATAAGACAATACAAGGGCTCTTAATCACAATGACATCATAGTAGAATTTTGAATCTTGAGAACACTCCTACATCACTTTTTTATCACAAGAAATCAAATAGAGTATATTAAACTATCATCAAAACAAAAAGCACCTGATACAAGCTCCCTTATTTCCTTCTCCAATCAAAGACCTTCTCATCATACTCTAACTTGATCAGCTAACAAGTACAATCTACCTCTTTATTTCCCTAAAAAAGGAATTCTCATCCATGCTCTCCAATTTCTTATACAACTTTGCCTGATCAAATTATCATTCAATTGCAAAAACCTGCATACTCTTTAAGCCCTCCAAAAGCTATTGTTTATCTCACAAAAACGGATAATACATACATTGGTAGACTAATCTAACCCATATAAACACAATACACCAATATTCAATCAATGATACATCACATGTCTCTGGGAATTAATTCTCCTAGCCCTCCATTTTCACTTGAAAAATAGTTTCTAAGGCAATTAAACAGTCATGCCACAACAAAACCATCAATCTTAAACATGCCAAGTGTTTGTTATAATTTGAATGCAATTTAAATTTGGAGCATTGATTTAATCTTTCACGCTGTGTCAAAATCAAACATATACCATTAATCTGAAATTACCGCTCAAACTTGACTCAGTTACTGGAGGATTCAGGTTAGACTAGGGAGAGGGCCATTCAAAACAATGTTGTGATACCCTTAAGGTGATCACTTAAGTGATCTATGACCTTCGATAGTAAGTCAGTGGAAGATTAAAAGAGAAAGTAACCTATTGTTAAAAGAACTTTGCTTTATGAAGCTTTGGGTTTAAACCTTGAGATTTCAATTTTGTAGGAGTCTTTAGAACAAAATATGACAAAACCCTTTAAACTTAAAAACAACCAAATGCTCATTTCATGTAGATCTTCTGATGAAGACCTTAATGTATGGCTTCTGATCTAGACCTTAGGATGACAACTACTGCATGATATATTATCACTTGTCATAAATCCATTATACAATTGGACAAACACTTAATGACCTCCTTGTTAAGAACCTCATTTCCAACAATTTTCTAAGAGTCTATTATGTAATAGATATAAATGCCAATCTCTGCCCATATCTGCATCATCATTGACCTGTGAACCTGTGACATTCTTTTGCATCAATCCTAATGACAAATCAACAAAGTGTTGCAAGTATGGGCCGAACCGGTGTTGTCATTGATGTCAACATACTACTGTTGCATTGATGTCAATGATTGGATGAGCTATGTGCTAAGGATATTGAGAAAATTAGTCCTATCAAAAACAATGAAGACAGTGAAGCTCTATGAAGTGAAGATCCCAGCTAGATGAAGATTAGAGAATACGCATCAAAGGGTTTGTAGATATGTGTCTAAAGATGATCTAGTCAAGATTTGAGAGTTTTGCATGAAGATTTGGATAAGTTATGGCCATATGAGTAAAATTGGTTTTGACAACTATTCAAAGTTGACAGAGTGACACAAATAGGTCCAGTGAGATCTAGAAATGCAATAGCTTGTTCTACAGATTTGGTGAAATGTTTAGGAAGCCAATGTGAATTGACAACTCAATTGGTTTATGGTTTGGAGGTCCATAAGCATTTATTCTAATGTGACAGTGATGAGAGATTGTGTTCTTGAGGTTCTAGATGAAGATGCAAATGATTTCAGTAAGCAGAAGTGGTGCGGATGTTCTTGGTGATTCAGGCAAGCTTGTGGGGGTCTCCAGATTGTGTCCAATTCATGTTGGTGGTCTGCATTGAAGATTGAGCTCGTAATTGAATATTTACTCTCAGGTGATGGTGTTCTTCCTAATCATGGCCGACCGAATGTTTTACACATCTTGCAGATGATCTTGAAGATGTTTTGTGAAACATGGCATGTTCCTCAAAGAAGATTGAAGTCCCAGATATGTGTGGCTGATAGTGTGGTGATACACATGAAGTCTTTGTAACAAATCAAGTTATATTTTTGTAACTGCTCTATAATAAAATAAAGTATGATGTACCGACTTTGATGATCATACCAAAGTTGATGTCTTGTATAAATAAGATTTGATGATTTGTATAAATAAGATTTGTGATGTCTTGTATAAAATAAAGTATGATGTACCGACTTGAAGATGAATGAAGATGAGAATATCACGATAGTTATGCCAAAAGTAAATGAGCTTGTTTGTGGCATTAGATGTGTAGGTGGAAGCTTGTATGAAGATGAGATTGTCACCAAAGTTCTCAAATCCTTACCTCCTGCTTACAAACACAAGGTTGCTGCTATTGAGGAATTCAGATCTTTATCAAATATCACAAGGGATCAATTGGTTGGGAAATTAGCTGCATTTAAATTGGCTAAGTTTGGAGATGCACCTCCCAAGACTGAATCTGCATTTAAAGCTAGTGCCTTTGTAAAAGGCAAACAAAGGTATGATCCAGAAGAAAATTCCTCAAAGAAATTATCATGGTATGAAAAAGCAAGAAAAGATCTGGAAGAAGATGAGGCAGAAGCTACTCAACTTAAAGCCCTTATTGCAAAAAGACTACCAAGAGGATCTGGTAAGTATGAAGGAAAATTGCCCTTCAAATGTTTCAACTGCAACACGATTGGTCACTTTACCTCAAGGTGTTCAGAAAGATTTTCAAGGACAAATCCAAATAGATCAAGATTCCAAAAGAGATGTTACTATGTTCATGAAGATGATGATGATGGAGTAAAAGATGATGAATTAGAGATAGGAAACAAATCTGGAAGTGACTGGGTGTTTATTGCCATCAAGGAAGAAGATCCAATGCCCATTGAATCTGTCAATCATAAACTGATAGAAAGAGCTCTAGCTGCTCAAGTTGAAGAAAAGGATGAATGGGTCATTGATAGTGGATGCTCCCACCATATGACTAGTGATAAAAATAAGTTCATAGATTTGGAAAGATATGGAGGAGTTGTAAAATTTGGTGATAATTCTGCTGGCAAAATCAAAGGTAGAGGAACTATTTCTTTTGATGGAAAGAACCAAATCAGTGATGTACTATATGTTGAAGGTCTGAAGCATAATCTTCTCGGTGTTGGGCAGTTGGAGGACAAAGGCTATGATCTCTGATTCAAAAATGAAAAATCTAAGATCTTTGAAAGTTCTAGAACAGAAATTGCATCCGGTACTCAAACAAAAGGTAACATCTTCCACTTGGTTGGTACTGGCAAAAGTTATTTATTTGTTCAAATTGATCAGAGTTGGTTGTGGCATAGGAGAATGTGTCATGTAAATTTTGATAATATCATCAAGATAAGAAAAACTTAGGCTGTAAGAGATCTTCCAAGACTGGTGAAACCTACTAATAGTTTGTGCAAAGAATGTCAGTTGGGTAAGCAGAGTAGAATCACATTTAAAAGTAAGGAACAATCTTCTACCGGATTGTTAGACTTAGTACACACTAATTTATGTGGACCGGCAAGAATTAGGAGTCTACAAGGTGATAGATATTTCATGTTACTGATTGATGACCACTCCTGGATGATGTGGGTGACTTTCCTAAAAGAGAAATATAAAGCTCTTAAGAAGTTCAAAATATTCAAGGCTATGGTAGAAAATGAAACTAGGTTAAACATAAAATGTTTTAGGTTTGATAGAGGTTAAACATCTGGAGAGTTAATAGAATTCTGTGAGAAACATGGTATAAAGAGATAGTTATCTATTCCAAGGACTCCATAGCAGAATGGAGTAGTAGAAAGAAAGAACCGGACCATCCAGGAAGCATCTAGAACCATGATGATGGAAGCAAATGTCCCTCAGATCTACTAGAGAGAAGCTATAAGCACTACTGTCTATACTCTTAATTGAGTACAAATCAGAAGCAATACTGGTAAGACCCCTTATGAACTTTGGTTTGGCATCACTCCTACTGTGAAGTATTTCAGAGTCTTTGGTAGTAAATGTTACATTAAAAGAGATGAAGACCTTGGCAAATTTGATGCTAGAAGTGATGAAGGAATATTGTTGGGTTACTCTACTCAAAGCAAAGCATACTGGTTTTATAATAAGAGATTAAGAAAGATTGTAGAAAGTACAAATGTGAAGGTTGATGAAGGCATTGAAAATCCCTCAAGGTTTTATGAGTATGAAGTAGATGATCAGAATGATGTTCTGGTCCAAGAAGATCTAGCCCCTTCTATAGTTCAGATTCAGACTGATCTGGAGAATCCTAAAATATAGGAAGAAGAGATAAGTTTGAATGAACCTGTCCAAGAAATAGAAGTGCCAGAAATTCCCAAAACTCCCGGGTATGTAAGACTGAATCATTCTAAAGACCAGATCATAGGTGATAGAAGCAAAGGTGTTCAAACAAGAAGAAAGATTGCTCAAGATTCAGAGAAGTATTGTTTGATTTCAAAGATTGAACCAAAAATAGTAAGTGAAACATGCAATGATGAAAGCTAGGCCAAAACACTAAAGGAAGAGTTGATGCAGATTGAGAAAAATCACACTTGGGATCTTGTTCCCAGACCTAGAAACAAAAATGTGATTGGGACCAAGTGGGTCTTTCAGAATAAACTGAATGAAGATGGTGAAGTAGTCAGAAACAAAGCCAGATTGGTCTGTAAGGGTTATTCTCAAGTAGAAGGAGGTGAATTTGAAGAAAATTTTGCTCCAGTGGCAAGAATTGAAGTAGTCAGATTATTTCTTGCTTTTGCTACCTTCAAGGATTTCAAAGTATATCAGATGTATGTCAAGTCTGCCTTCCTAAATGGTGACTTGGAAGAAAAAGTATACATTGAGCAACCGGATGGATTTCAATTGTCTGATCATGGTGATATGGTCTACAAGTTGAAGAAAGCATTGTATGGACTCAAACAAGCCCCATGGGCCTGGTATGAAAGATTGGATAAACATCTTTTGAAGATTGGTTTCAACAAAGGTATTGCTGACAGTAACTTGTACTTCAAGGTTGATCATGAAAATATCTTGATTGTTGAAGTATTTGTTGATGACATCATTTTCGAAGGAAGAGATAGTATGTGCAAGACTTTTGCAAATCAAATGAAAAGTGAATTTGAGATGTCTATGTTTGGGGAAATGAATTTCTTCTTGGGTCTGCAAATCACTCAAACAAAGAAAGGAATCTTCATATCACAGACCAAATATGTGAAAGAATTGTTGAAGAAATTTGGGATGGAAGATTCAAAGCCAATGAATACTCCCATGGCAACTAAGTGTAAACTGATCAAAGATGATGAATCTCCTAAGGCTGATTAGAAAAAGTATAGGTCACTGATTGGAGGACTACTATATCTTACTCAAAGTAGACCTGACATTATGAATGTTGTTGGTCTTGTTGCCAGATTCCAAGTTGATCCTAGAGAATCTCATGTCATGGCAATCAAGAGAATTCTCAGATATCTAAAGGGAATAGTTGAGTATGGTTTATGGTATCCTAGGGATCATGATTTCTCTTTTCATGCATATACAGATGTTGATTGGGTAGGAGATGTGGATGACTGGAAGAGTACTAGTGGTGGTGCATTCTTTTTGGGGAAAAGATTGGTTTCTTGGCTGAGCAAGAAACAAGAGGCAATATCTCTGTCCACTGCATAAGCAAAATATATTGCAGCAATAGGTAGTTGCACTCAAGTATTGTGGATGAAGCAAATGCTAAGAGACATCAGAGTGGAGTATGAGGAACCTATCACAATCTTCTATGATAACTCAAGTGTAATAAATATATCAAAAAATTTGGTTTTGCATTCAAAGAGAAAACATATATCCATCAAGTT
The DNA here is from genome assembly GCA_027924645.1 of Cunninghamia lanceolata. Classification (NCBI taxonomy): domain Eukaryota; kingdom Viridiplantae; phylum Streptophyta; class Pinopsida; order Cupressales; family Cupressaceae; genus Cunninghamia; species Cunninghamia lanceolata. The sequence continues at coordinate 5,862,383 of BSBN01000763.1, read as the reverse complement.
TCACTTTTTGAGAGAGTAGGTGAACAAGAATGAAGTCAGATTGGAGTTTGTGCCCTTAAAGGATCAGATTGCAGACATTTTTACTAAACCTCTACCTAAGGACTCTTTTGAGTATCTCAAGGAGAAGTTAGAGGTTATTACCCCTCTGGCTCTAAATTAAGATGCACTGATGTGCATCAGTCTGATGGATCTCATAGTCATATCTTGTGGTCCAGATTGATGATAGGAAGCTGCCACTCAAGGGGAGCAGTCTGTATGATTTTGAAGTATTGATGCAAGTATGTGTCCTTTGCCATTGATTTCAAAGGAGGAGAGAAGACATGTGAAAAACAAAAGTGGTTGCTAATCAAAGGGGGAGGAGCAAAGAAAGAGAAGACATATGAATGATTATTGTTGATAGGGGGAGCCATGTCAGTTAGTGAGGAGAAGTTCTTGTCTTGATGGTTAAAACAATTTTTCACATCATATGTTGCTATCAATGACAAAGGGGGAGATTGTTGCAAGTATGGGCCTAACCGGTGTTGTCATTGATGTCAACATACTCCTATTGCATTGATGTCAAGGATTGGATGAGCTGTGTACTGAGGATATTGAGAAAATTAGTCCTATCAGAAATAGTGAAGATAGTGAAGCTCTATGAAGTGAAGATCCCAGCTAGATGAAGATTAGAGAATGCGCATAAAAAGGGTTTGTAGATATGTGTCTAAAGATGACCCAATCAAGATTTGAGAGGTCCGCATGAAGATTTGGAGAAGTTATGGCCATATGAGTAAAATTGGTTCTAGCAGCTATTTAGAGGTGACAGAGTGACACAAATAGGTCCGGTGAGATTTGGAAATGCAATATCTTGTTCTACAGATTTGGTGGAATGTTTACGAAGCCAATGTGAATTGACAACTTAATTGGTTCATGGTCTGGAGGTTCGCAAGCATTTATTCTAATGTGACAGTGATGAGACTGTGTTCTTGACGTTTTAGATGAAGATACAAATGATTTCAGTAAGTAGAAGTGGTGTGGATGTTCTTGGTGATTCAGGCAAGTTTGTGGGGGTCTCTAGATTGTGTCCAGTTCATGTTGGTGGTCTGCATTGAAGATTGAGCTCGTAATTGAAGATTTACTCTCAGGTGATGGTGTTCTTCCTAATCATGGTTGACTAGATGTTTTACACATCTTGCAGATGATCTTGAAGATGTTCTGCGAAGCATGGTGTGTTCCTCAAAGAAGATTGAAGTCCCAGATATGTGTGGCCGACAGTGTGGTGATACACATGAAGTCTTTGTAATAAATCAAGTTGTATTTTTGTAACTGTTCTATAATAAAATAAAGTATGTTGTGCTGACTTTGATGATCATCCCAAAGTCGATGTCTTGTATAAAGAAGATTTGTGAAGTCATTTCAAAGTATCCTTGGTTGAGATGAAAAAGTGGTAGACAGGAGAAGAGAGAAAAGAAGAGTAGAAGTGTTGAGCTTAAATGGAACTGTCTCAAGCATGGTGAAGATGCTAATCTCTAGTTCAAGTATGTAATATTTATATTATTCTGTAGACAATGTGTCTCTTGTAGGTAGTGGGCCTCTTGTGAGCAGTGTGCTCGGACAGTGAGCCCTAATTGGCAAGTGCCATTTTATTCTTCTTATTCTTTTAACAAAGAATACAATCTTGGGTTAGTCACCCCATGGTTTTTCCCTTAACCAGGTTTTCCATGTTAAAATCTTGGTGTCATATGTGTTAATGTGTTTCTGCTCTTGAGTTATTGTATTGTGCTTCCATGATTGAATCATTATTATACTGTAGAAATATAAGAAGGATTTAAGTGTTTAAAGAAAAGAAAGTTTTTGTGTCAACCGATTCATCCCCCCTCTCAGTTGTCTGTCCTAAAACCAACACAAACTCCATCAACCAAATTGAATCAACCTTTGACATTCTCTTGTTTATAGATCATCAAGACATGACATTAACACCAAGACATCACCTGATCAACCAAAACATCACCTGATCAACATTATCGTGAAGCAACCAAAGTATGAACTTCCAAGAACAACATCATACAGCTAAAGCAACTCCAATTCCAAACTGAAATCAAAATCACAAATTTAACTCCAACCAATGAACTTTATGCCTTCTCTACCTTCTCATGGTATATCCACTATAACACATTACATATTAACATGATCATGCTGCAACAACATCCCAATCTATGTCACATTATCATCTGTGAAAGTCCAAACTCCATGAGCAATTGATTGAGAAGATGACATGCATTGATGCACCAATAATCATATGTCCTCTTGATCCTGTATTGGCATTCTTGCTACTTGAAGTAATGATAACTTTGGGAAGAACAACTCAACACCTTAACACCTGACAATTCATGACATCAAAGGTATGCTACCCATGACAAAGATTGACAACTAACTCCTTCGTCATCTTTAACTCCTAAATCTTCAACTCCTGATGATACCAACCAACTCTATCCTTTGTCAACTCATCAAACACAACAAGTATGATTCTAATGGCGTGTATACAATCTCCACTGACATCAAACAACTCATACAACATGGTGAAGGCACTAATCCATGCAATCTTGTGAAGGCACTAACCCATGCAACCATATCATCCATTCCACAGTTTGACATCAATGACAAATCTCTATCAGTTTTAAGATCTTTGAAAGCACATATAGTGCTAGTGACATCACAAGATTATTAGTCCTGGTCGATAATTCAATGAAGGTCTTTTCAAGGGTTATAATGGACTATTCAGTTAGGTTGTTCCTTTGAATTGTGTGATTGCCACCAAGTTTACTAGACATAACAATGACTCTCTCTATATATATCCTAATATAACTTAAATATCTATACTTCTTCAAATAGAGATAAATCACTTGCAAGGTGAATTGTAAGTGTTTTTTCGATAATTCACAAGTGGTAAAATAACAATTGATCTAGTATGAAAAGGGAACAATCAAAGTCTCATTGATGTAACCTAAATGAGATCAACCACATTGACTTAGAGATGAACCGAAGAAATGGATCAACTATGACGTGGATCTCACTAAGCCAAAACAAGAAATTGACTACATTGTCATATGATGACAATGCTACTACACAAATTACTAACATACTACAACATCAAAAGGTATCCAAATATAAATACAACAATGCAATACTTGTGTGTGTGTGAGTTCTCAAGGCATGTTGTCTCGTCCATTTTACCTGATCCAATTCCCTCTCTCTTATGATACTCTTCCTCCTCATCTGGGAGGGGAAAAACTATTTTCTTGCATCCACCTCATTAGAAATCACATTAGTTAGTCCATTAACCACATTATGTATAACATGAAATAAATATTTTAACAACAATAATCATGAAGAAATTCCTTTATCTTAATTAGAAAATATATATCCATTTTTGCATATCATAAATCAAAGTAAATTTATCTCATCAAATTCATTTGCTAAACATAGCATGATAATCATATTTCAAAATGCATAGTCAAAGCATCTAGCTAATAATTATTTAAAAATAACATAATTAAGTTGTCAAAAAATGGGGTGTGATAGATTATTTGTTTGTTTCACTTTTGTTTTATGTATATTTCACTTAGTTTTCTAGGGCATTTTACATTATATTTTAGGTGATTTTATTATGATTTTTTATTATTTTCATTTTTGTGTTCATCATTTTTTGTGCCCGAGTTATATGAATGTTGGTTTTTCTCCATCAAATCTGATCTTAGGTCTTGTTAGGTTTGATGTTGTTTTTTACCTTTGATGTCATGCTTTTAAAAGCCCTCTATTTTCGAGGTTAGGCTTATAGAGTTGTCCTTATCTCTTTGCTTGTGGGATTTGTCATAACTTTTCCCCAATTCCCAATTTTGATTCCTTAATTTTTTATTCTTTGTTAGAGTAATGGTTCTGGGTGTACATTTACCTAGATTCCTTTTGGTATGAAATGCTTGGTATCCTTGATCCCTAATTCTTCACATCCTTCACTTTATACCTTTTAATAATTTGAGATGCACAAATACCCTTAACATAATGCTTTTTGGTATAAGATATTAGATACCTCTAATCCCTAAACTCTAACACTACATTATTCATCTCATCAAGCTCACAAGTTCAAACTTATCCTTATTTGAGTACTTTTTAGGATGGATTTTTTGTTATCCCTAATCCTTGATTCTTGACATCTTCCATTGATTATCTTTTTAGAATCAGAGATACAAGGAAGCCTTTCATTTGCCTTTTGACATGGATCACGAGGTATTCCCAATGCCTAATGTTTTCTACTTATATCTTCTTCAAGATTTGTGGTTTGGGCATACTTGTTTTGGGTTCCCTTTTGGCATGAGTTTGGCAATATCTCTAACTCTTGAACTTTGACACTTTACACTAATTTACCTTATAAAGTTTGTAGATTCAACCTTACTCTTGTTTTCTTACCTTTTGGTATGTTAGGATGGGTATCTTTGATCTACCTCTCAAACTCTTTTCCTTGAATGTTAATACTTGAATAGATTAATTTGAGCAATTCTATCCTTTGTTGGGTGTTAGACTTTGTGATTCCCTAATGCTCTAGGTATGAATTATGTTGGGATCTAGAAGTCTAACTCCCTAACTGTTTGAACTAGAACTCTATGTCTAAGCTTTTGGTAGGCATTTTGGTATAAATTTGGCTACCTCTTAAGGGCTTGCTTGCCTAATGCATCACATTGATTAAGCCTTTGGAATTCTAATCCTAAAGTTTGCTTTCCTTGTATGATTTACACATTAGAATTTTTTATTTTCCATTATATAATTACTATTTTCATACATATAATAGGGCTAGAAAATGTTTATCACTAAACTATCTAAAGTCTCTTTTGTTTTCTTAGCAATACCTATGCAAGGAGAACAACCAACCAAAGAAATGAAGTATGAATACAAGGTCTACCATCTACCTACCAAGATGTTCTCACCATGGAATGAGATTAGGGACATATGAATGTTGAGGAGTTCTTGCAATAGGTTCAGAGAGGAAATTTTTTTTTTGAAGCCCAATGCATGGATCAATCTGGCCTTGTTCAGGTAGCTATTTTCTCGATGTCCCTATAGTCCCCAGAGCTAGTGTTGGATTGTGCCCAAAGATACAACCAAAATCGAAGGAAGATATTTGGACTAACATACCAAACAGTTCTAGATATTAATCCAAATGTTATTGAGAGGGTTTTTCGTCTTCCTACCTACACCCAATATGACAAGATAAACATGAGGGCATCCCTCAGGTACTATGGATCCAAGATGTCTCTTGCTTCTAACTTCATCAATGATAACCTGCTCATTTAGAAGAGGAAGTCAACATTGAAAATGGCTAAAGTGCTACATACAAGTGAGTTTAGGGAAGATGCACATGATGACATCACCCTATTGAGAAGGGTCTTTGGCCAACCCAATGTTAGGTATTTTTACCCCTAGATGTTCTATTTCATGCTATCAATTTTAGATCTAAAATAATTAACTAGGAAACAATTATAAGTAACACTTTGGATGACCAATTAATTTATGTGTTGGATTCAAAGAATTTCCATATGACTTCCTACATTGTCTACCTATTTCCCTACTATGCAAATTTCCTAGGGTTGACATAGGTAGGAACCTTATAGTTGGAGGAAAGCAAATTGTGTGATCACTACCCACAACTAGAACAAAAGGAAAGTTGGAAGCATTATAATTTTGTGAATGATGCCTTTGTGTTCTCAATTCAAATGCCTTGAGAATGATTATGCAAAGAGGTTATCTTTGGAGGCAACCCAAGAGTTGGGAACTTAGGGGAGTTAGTTCATCTAGTTTAAGTCTTTCTCTTATATTAGAATTGGTGTCTTCCACAAAGCACCTTAGAAGTTACCTAGGTACCCAAGTGACAAACTCATCATCTTGGAAATCTGTAGGTAGCTAGTAGAGATTCAGAAGATGATTGCAAATAAGCACAAGGTAGGGTTTCAGTTCCCCATCAAGGTGGGTTTGTACTCATGCTCTAGCATTCAACATGAAGGATTGCTAAGTAGGAGATGGTTATTTTACAATAGATCTACATGAGATTAGAAGTAGATTTTATCCAACAAGTAAAATTGGACCCATGATTAGCTCATTTCTCAAGCATGAGCTAGAGTTAGAAGATTATTAGGTTGATTGCCTTAATTATCATGGGGTGAGAATAAGGGATTATTATTAGATGGAAATCTTGAAAATAAAGAACCTTTGCATTGATAGAGTCCCTAAGGGTATCCATGAGGATGGGAAAGGTCCTTGACCCTCCATACAATAAAGATAAAGTCTTCAATCAATCGATGGATATGATACATTTTTGTTAGGATCAGTGGTTTGGGCATAGTTGTTTTGGGTTGCATTTTGGCTTGAGTTAGGTAGTATCTCTTACTCCTAAAATCTAACATGTTACACTAATTTACCTTATCAGGGGCATAAATTTGGCCTTACCTTTTTGTATGTTGGGATGGGTATCTCCAATCTCCCTCGACTCTTTTTTCCTTGAATGCTAATACTTGAATAGATTACTTTGAGCAATTTTATCCTTTGCTAGGTTTCAAACTTTATGATTCCCTGATACTCTAGGTATGAATTATGATGAGATATCAAAGCTTCACTCCCTGACTATTTGAACTAGAACTTTATTTATAGGATTTTAGTAGCCATTCTGTTATAACTCTAACTACGTCTTAAGAGATTTCCTACCTAATGCATCACATTGATTAAGCCTTTGGCATTCTAATCCTAAAGTTTATTTGCCTTGTATGACTTACACATTAGACTTTTGGATTTGTCATGATATACTAACTAATCTTTCATATGTATAATAGGTCTAGAAAATGATTATCATTAAACTATCTAATGACTCTTATGTTTATTTGGCATTACCCATTCAAGGAGAACAACTAGCCAAAGAAATAAATTATGAATACAAGGGCTACCATCTACCTTCCAACATGTTCTCCCCATGTAATGAGATTGGGGACACTAATTTGGGACATATGAATGTCTAGGAGTTCTTGCAACGGGTGTACAAAGAGGGACACAAAAATTTTGAAGCCCAATGTATGGCTCAATTTGGCCTTGTTTATGTATCTACTTTCACAGTGTCCTTGTAGTCCCTAGAGTTGGTGTTGGCTTGTGCCCAGAGATATGACCAAAAGAAAATAAAGATATTTGGGATGTGATGCCAAATAGTTCTAGATATTAATCTATATTTTATTGAGAGGGTTTTTGGTCTTCCTAGGTCTATGTCTAATATGACAAGATAAACATGGAGGTGACCCTCAGGTACTATGAATCCAAGATGTCTCTCACTACCAACTTCATCAATGATAACCTGCTCATTCAAAAGAGGAAGTCAACATTAAAAATAGCCAAGGTGCTACCTAGAAGTGAATTCAAGGAAGATGCACATGATGCCATCACCCTATTGAGAAAGGACTTTGGCCAACCTAATGCCAAGGATTTTTACCCTTGAATGTGCTATTTCATACTATTAATTTTAGAAAATAAAAAAATTAACTAGTAAATAATTATAAATGACACTTCGCATGAATAGTTAATTGATGTGCTAGAATCAAACAGGTTCCATATGACTTCGTACCTTGTCTAAATATTGGCCTACCATACAAATTTCTTAAGGTTGACACAAATAAGAATCTTGCAGTTGTGGGAATCCAAAGTGTATGATCACTACTGACAACAAGAACTAAAGGAAAGTTGGAAGCATTATAATTTTTTGAATTATGCCTTTTTTTTCTCAATTATTAGATGAGTTGAGAAAGATTATGAAAATAGTTTATCTTTGGAGGCTACCCAAGAGTTGGGAAACTAGGGGAGCTAGTTCATCCAATTCAAGAATTTCTCTTATATTAGAATTGGTGACATCCACAAAGAACCTTACAAGTTACCTAAGTACCCATGTGATAGACTCATACTCCTAGAAATCTATAGGAAGTTGGTAGAGATTTACAATATGATTGCAAGCAAGAACAAGGCAGGGTTTTAGTTACCTATCAAGGTGGGTGTGTACTGCAAAGATTATTGAGTAGTCAATGGCTACATTTACAATGGATCTATAGGATATTAGAAGTAGATTTGATCCAATGGATAAATTTTGACCCATTATTGGTTCATTTTTCAAGTACAAGCTAGAGTTAGAATATTATTGGGCTAATTACCTTAATAATCATGAGGTAGGAATAACGTATTATTGTTACATGAAAATCATGCAAATAAAGATCTTTCACATTGATGGAGTTCCTAAGGGTATCTAAGAGGATGGAAAGGTCATGGACCTTTCATACAATAAGGATAAAGTCTTCAATCGATTGATGGATAGGATAGACTAGTCCATTGGGGAAGGTCCCTCGATGGAAGTTAGGACTCAGGTGGTGATTACAAGAACAAAGAAGTGCCTCAAGAAGCATCTTCCACAAATAATGTTAATCCACCAATTAGTCCCCTGAGGCAAAGGTTGCATTAATTCAATGAGTGAAGTCCTCTAGTTCTGCTAAAGAAAAGGGAGTGGTAGAAGAATCCATCTTCAAAGAGGCAAGAGAGACTAGGGCCTCCATCAAAAGAAAAGAAACAAAGTGGTTTCATGGAGATAATCCTGGAGGAAGAAGAATAAATTGAGGATGTGGAGCCATTGCAAAGAAGGAAGCGGGTAAGAACCTAAGAGGCATACGACATATCTATAGCTATTCCTCCTCCTCCTTCACATTCTCCACCACATTCTCATCTGCATGTTGTTATACCTCACTTTCATAGGCCATTTCTCTATGGGTTTAGAAAGAAGGCAATTTTGATAAAAAAGATGAGCTACATGATAAGGAGACTCAGATAGAGAACATTCAAACCTCTGTTGCTACTCCAAAATTAGAGGTTTTTCTTAGGCTATCCCTTTAAAAGAGAATGTTTAGACACCTACAATAACATAGGAAGAAGGTATAATATATGATGTTGTGTCTACCTTTGAGAAGGGATCAACTTCACACCCTCTACTTAGATAAAGACCTCTTCACCTTGTTCTCCTCCTAGATCTAGCTCAACAAGGATAAAACTCCTCTTGGTCTTCCTCCTTCTCCCCCACCTCTATGTCCTCCAAAGAGACCATATTAGGGAGAGACATTAGGTTTACAATTGTCCATATGGTTAAGCTCCACCATTGAGAAAAGACAAATGATATACAAACCTATTGATGAGGACTTCTTAGGGATTGTGGAAATGTTCTAGACCTAACTCAACCCAAAGAAGGTACATAAATTGTCCACTATCAAGGTAGATTATTATGGTACAAGAGTGGTAGAGATAGAAACCTTGATGGTAGATAAATAAGTTGATATGCAATTCATGAACTATCAGATTTAAACAATGAATCTTAGCCACCAGACATAAGAAGGGGAAAAATTTATATTGTAGATAATGGTCTCCACTATTTTTTTTATACTAGGAAAAGATGAAAAATGAATAACTTAAGGCCCAATTGGGGGAGATGACTACATACACTAAGTATTGTGTGGGCCCTATGGACTTGAATGCCCCAACACTGATGCAGAGCATCTAGGACTGTAGATAACTTAATAAGATACCAACAAACTATCTCTAATGAAGGACAGTTCAAACCTCCAATATCATAACTCACCAAGTTCACTATCTCTAACTGACATCAGCCTTCTTACAAAGAAGGGTTTCAACACCCTAACAACTTGTTCTTGACATCCAAGAGAGGGAGGACTTCAAGGCACATCTTCCTAGATGCCTAACTCCTTCTAACATTCCACCATCTCCACTGTGTAGAACCTGCAGGACAGCAACATCCACCATACCTTTCATGGACAGTCATAATCTCACTGCTCCATGAGAAGGATAGTCACAATATCCATCTTAAGGTGGTCTCTTTTAAGACACACTCAATCTAATCCACTATTTCAAACCAATCACATGCCTAACATGCCTACTGTCTTCATTGACAAAACAAACAAACTCACCAAACTTACCTATTCCTTCTTGGTAGTGGCTATCTCCATGGAGGACTATCAGAGACAGCATAAGGCAAAATAGACTATCATCTTAGAGAGAGATCCCTCCCTACTCCTTCTTGTCATAGGGCCAATGCTAGATCAGGAGCCCTTGTATTGTCCTTAATGCATGGAATTCTCTAGTTGATCATTGAATATAGTCAAGGATAAACACTAAGCTGTTGCTATCCTTCACTCAATCCCAACACATGGGTCTACAGGGTCTCTTACATGGTAAACTCCATCCTACACTATTCTCCCGCCTCCACATTCCACCCAAGACCTTGCCCTAACTATCACACAACCCATTCCATTGAGTAGGACAGACAAAGGTCAATGGAATGGGGAATAAACCATCAGGCTACTCAGAAAAGCCCTAAATTATGTTTTCAGACCCACTTTCAAACAAATGAGAAGTGTAGGGATATACAAGGGTGTCAAGAGCCCAAACAAATTGCAAATGACAGGTAACTCAACAACCTAAACAACCATCATAGACACCAACCACTACTCAGCCGTACAAGTATGGATTAATGTAGAAAACAACGAGTTTCTTGACTATTATAGCAGATTTAAGAGTAGTTTGGGGAAAACAACAATTTTTTTCTCCTAGTTTACTGTCAAGACCTGAAACCATGCTCAAATCAAAGGTACTTCCATCCTCTAACATTCCATTACAAAAACATGCTATGACTATTCCGTACAGGTGCAGGTATGGCAGGAAAACAACATAAAAACATAGGAAAAGTAGAAAAGGTAGAAAAATAGTTGTCTTTTTGTTATATCTTTCAAATCTATCGAATCTCTCCTCACAATCCATCCTCCCTAGCTTCAACTAAGACTCAACAATGCATGAAGTGAAGTGGAAGTGGTTGGGGGTCGATGTAACTGCCCAACCATCGAGCTTCCTTCTTGATTTTTAACTGTAGAAACAAAACTATTTTTAGAAACTATCCTCTTCAGGACTACCCCGATGGCTTTTTGTGTTTAACAATGCTTTTAACACTTGGTTAACCTTTGGACAAGGTTCTAACTCATCTTCACATCTTTGACATGCCTTTATAGGCTTACAAACATTAAAACTTAAATGACTCCCTATGACTGCCTTTTTGCCACAAGACTGTCCTCTTGAGGACTACTACATGAAAAATAGATTCTAGTTAATTGGACATAGTCCTTTTACAAATATGGCTCCCAAGCCCTATGACAACATTTGAATGGTCTCAAGGACCTTATTAAACAAAACAACTTAGAAGATTTAACCAAATCATAGACATCTTGGTGCTCCTGCACCATACTCCCCGGCATGATGAAAACTCTTGTCCCAAGAGTTAGGGGATCTGCTCCAACCATTCTTCAATCTTGTTAGAATGTTCCTTTGACTGGTGACAGGAAACATGAACTTTCCAAGAGTTATCTTCCTCCTTCTCTAACCTGCATGGCTCCTGTAAACAGTGTTAGTACCAAAAAACTTGTTTTGGTGTCCTTGCCTAGGACCTTGCTGCTGCAATGCTACTGTTCTTCCCAACTTGAGATTCTGATTGATTCCTCCTTGTACTATCTGTTGTTTGCCTTCCTTCTTCTGCCTCTTTATAGGGCACTCAATGTCTCCAGCCTTGACATAACTCAAGTCCCAAACCTACTGCTCTTTAGGACTATCATCCACCTTCTTCTGCTGCAACTGTTCCTGCTGCTTGCAATCATCCTGAACCTGCACATTCAACTGTAGTTTCTCTCCAAAACAAATAGTAACATGTTCCTTCTTCTCTTCACAAGGTAAAGGTATCAGTTTAAACTTCTTACCATCTTTGTGCACCACATAGTTATTAGTATAACCATCATGAATTGTTCTCCTCAAGTGCTGCCATGGTCTACCCAAGATTATATGCCCACATGTCATTGGAATAACATCACACAAAACATAGTCCTGATATGGACCAATTGTAAAATCAACATATGCCTTCTTAGTAACCCTGACTTGCTGCTCTTGACTCACCCAAGTGACATTGTAAGGACTAGGATGATCAAAAGTTTTCAATCCCAACTTGTGCACCATTTCCCAAGAAACTAGATTATCATAAGAACCTAAATCTACAATCAACTTGCATATCGTTCCATGGCTTAAACAATTAGTTCTAAAAATAGATACCTGTGGTGGTTGCTGCATTTTACCTTTTGCCACCATGAGCATTTCTCCAATCATTACTAGAGAGGCTGACGACATTTTTGGTTCTTCTGGCTTCTCCTCTTGTGCCAAGTGAACTCTTCTATCCTTGCTCCTATCAACATCATCCTTCTTAGGACATTTGAAAAATGTGTGTCCCACTTCATTGCAGTGATAACATCTACCTGTGAGCACTCCTCTACCTGATCCAAATCTACCTCCACCTCTATATCCACCTCTCTAATATGTAGAAATCTCCTTACCCTTCTCATTGCTGTTCTAAACTTTAGTAGTAGGTTTACCCCTACCTCTGTATCCTCTTCCACTACCTCCTTGTCTTTCTTGCTTCCTCTTTACCCTCTCTTTAGCCCTAATGGCCAACTAAAAACACTCTCTAAGTGACTTTGGTACTGTCAAACCAATCTCATCTTGCAAGTTATACCTAAGCCCATTAAGGTACCTTGCCACTTTCTCTTCTTCATCTTCCAATCCTCCTCTAATACTAAGCTTATGAAATTGCTCAGTATAGGACATAACATCCATGTCCTTCTGCTTCAGATTCTACCTCATCCTCTTTGTTTGAATGGAGTAATCAGATGGAAGAAATTGATCCTTCATCATATCCTTCATCCTACCCCAAGAAGTGATTCTTGATGCACCTCTAGCCATTCTTTCTGTTTGTACACTACTCCACCATGTAAGTGTTGTTCCTCTTAGTTTTGTTTTTGCAAACTTGATCTTCTTCTCATCACTCATCTCCTCATACTCAAAAAAATTTTCTAGGGCATCTATCCACCCTAATATCTCTTCACTATCCATCTTCCCTTGATAAATAGGTAACTCTATGTTTTCTTTTGTTCCACTTCCTTGGACTGCCTTCAACAATCTCACAAACTTCTTCTCTTCAACATCCAACTCATCCTCAAGAGGATTCTCATTTGCATCCTCATCTCCTTCATGATCATCTTGCTCATCCCTTCTAGGATTCTTCTCCAATGCTTCCAATCTTACTAAGATTGATGCATTCTCCCTTCTCACTTGCCTCAACTCTCTTTCCCTTACAGCATCCTAATCTCTTCTGTCCCTCAACTCTTTTTCTCTAGCCTCTAAGGCTTCTCTCAACTCATTGTTCTCCCTAGCCATTTGATTCTTAGGAGGCATCCTTACACCTCTCACAAACTCTTACTATTTCACAAGATCCTTTACTCCCTCAAGGACCTACTAGTGGCTCTGATACCACAATGATGCAGAGCATCTAGGACTGTAGATAACTTAATAAGATACCAACAAACTATCTCTAATGAAGGATAGTTCAAACCTCCAATATCATAACTCACCAAGTTCACTGTCTCTAACTGAGATCAACCTTCTTACAAAGAAGGGTTTCAACACCCTAACAGCTTGTTCTTGACATCCAAGAGAGGGAGGACTTCAAGGCACATCTTCCTAGATGCCTAACTCCTTCTAACATTCCACCATCTCCACTGTGTAGAAACTACAGGACAGCAACATCCACCATACCTTTCATGGATAGTCACAATCTCACTGCTCCATGAGAAGGACAATCACAATATCCATCTTAAGGTGGTCTCTTTTAAGACACACTCAATCTAGTCCACTATGTCAAACCAATCACATGCCTAACATGCCTACTGTCTTCATTGACAAAACAAACAAACTCACCAAACTTACCTATTCCTTCTTGGTAGTGGTTGTCTCCATGGACGACTGTCAGAGACAGCATAAGGCAGAATAGACTATCATCTTAGAGAGAGATCCCTCCCTACTCCTTGTCACAGGGCTAATGCTAGATCAGGAGTCCTTGTATTGTCCACAATGCATGGCATTCTCTGGTTGATCACTGAATACAGTCAAGGATAAACACTAAGCTGCTGCTGTCCTTCACTCAATCCCAACACATGGGTCTACAGGGTCTCTTACATGGTAAACTCCATCCTACACTATTCTCCTACCTCCACATTCCACCCAAGACCTTGTCCTAACTATCACACAACCCATTCCATTGAGTAGGACAGACAAAGGTCAATGGAATGGGGAATAAACCATCGAGCTACTCAGAAAAGCCCTAAATTAGGTTTTTAGACCCACTTTCAAACAAAGGAGAGTGCAGGGATATACAAGGGTGTCAAGAGCCCAAACAAATTGCAAATGATAGGTAACTCAACAACCTAAACAACCATCACAGACACCAACCACTACTCAGCCGTACAAGTACGGATTAATGCAGAAAACAACGAGTTTCTTGACTATTATAGCAGATTTAAGAGTAGTTTGGGGAAAACAACGATTTTTTTCTCCTAGTTTACTGTCAAGACCTGAAACCATGCTCAAATCAAAGGCACTTCCATCCTCTAACATTCCATTACAAAAACATGCTATGACTATTCCGTACAGGTGCAGGTATGGTAGGAAAACAACATAAAAACACAGGAAAAGTAGAAAAGGCAGAAAAATAGTTGTCTTTTTGTTATATCTTTCAAATCTATCGAATCTCTCCTCACAATCCATCCTCCTTGGCTTCAACTAAGACTCAACAATGCATGAAGTGAAGTGGAAGTGGTTGGGGGTCGATGTAACTACCCAACCATCGAGCTTCCTTCTTGATTTTTAACTGCAGAAACAAAACTATTTTTAGAAACTATCCTCTTTAGGACTACACCGATGGCTTTTTGTGTTTAACAATGCTTTTAACACTTGGTTAACCTTTCGACAAGGTTCTAACTCATCTTCACATCTTTGACATGCCTTTATAGGCTTACAAACATTAAAACTTAAATGACTCCCATTACAAACATTAAAACTTGAATGACTCCCTATGACTACCTTTTTGCCACAAGACCATCCTCTTGAGGACTACTACATGAAAAATAGATTCTAGTTAATTGGACATAGTCCTTTTACAAATATGGCTTCCAAGCCCTATGACAACATTTGAATGGTCTCAAGGACCTTATTAAACAAAACAACTTAGAAGATTTAACTAAATCCTAGACATCTTGGTGCTCCTGCACCAAACACCAACTCTTATGGTAGCCTTGGACAAGGGAAATCAACATGTAGATATAGGAGTTGTGAGTGTAACTACTACATGGAGGGACATCTTGGGATACCAAGGTAGAAAATTAATTAGAGAAGCCTTGAGATCCTATCACAAGATCAACGATGAGGCAAGTTCTATGATGGAGTTCAAAGAAACACTGGATACAGAGCTAATCATGATACAAGATTATCTTCCTACTCTGTACAGAATGGACAGGACTCCCATTGATGACCTAGAGAAAGGAGTTTTTTTTAAAGTGGATATTGAGCTACAAGTTGAGTGGCTAAAGGCCACAAAGATAAGAATAAAAGTAATAAAGGTGTGCAAGGAGAAGTTTACCCCAAAAAATAATGCAGTAGATGCTTCTATGACAAAAATTAAGAAATTCATAGAGGGTATCTCATGCACATTTTAGGAGAATTCCATCTTGGTTTTCTCTATTGCCAGAATAATAAAATAATTCACTGACTCTCTCTAGGGAAACCTGACTAAAGAGGCCATAGACAAGATGATGAAGGTCAAGAGTGATTTCAATACTTTTCAAGGCCAACTATCAAAACTGAAGGAATTGGCAGATGCAATCAAGAAAATAGTCTTGAACAAGAAGATTCACTACCATTATCACAAGGGCCCAAATTAGAATGCACTATTTTAGGTGTTTGTGGATTTCAAAGAAAATTTTCTAGAGGGGTCTTAGTAGCAAAATGCTAGCGACAACGACCTAAGACAAGCAAAGTCTAGACATTTAGCCTTGTGAATTTATTTAATTTATTTCAATTATTCTTTGGGGTCTCTCAATAAGTCACTTTAATGATTTAAAGTGAATTTTAAATTGTAATTTTAAAATGTGGCCTATGAACCAAATAAATGCATGTAACTTGTAACTTAATTTTGGGCCCTTGGATTATTTTTGAATTGAAGCCAACTAGTGTCTAGGAGATTTTGGTTTTGGGCACCCAAGTTGTGTATAAATGTAAGTTCAAAAAATATTGTAAAGGGTTGGAATTTTGGAGAATAGGAAGATAGATAAGGATAAAATAGAAGTATCCAATATTATTTGCTCAAGTCTAGGGCATGTTGCATAAAATATCATTCACAAGTGTTTGATTTGAAGAGGTGATGTGTGAAATTTCCATGTGCAATATAGTAGTTTCACATGTTTTTCTTTCATTTTCAAATGAATCCTTAGATGATTTCACTACTTTATGTTCATGGTTGTGTGAAATATTGTCCAAGAAAGGCTAGTCTATTTTATTCTTCTCTACAAATTGATTAAGTGATGGTGTTATAAAGAAGATCCATTTTATTTCATTTTCTCTAACTCTAACTCTTGTCATTTATTTGATCAAGATTTAAAATGAATACAATAAAAAAAATAAAATAGAAATTTTGGATTGAATGAATTAATTGCAAACCCTACACCTAGAAATCAAAAGAAACAAAACATTTTATTTCTTAGATCTAAGGTTTTAATGTTTGAATTTTGTAGATCTAGAATTTTAGTGGGATAAATTTATCTTTTGGATTGCTAACTATTTGACCTAAGGTTAATTGTGATAAACAACTAAGATCTCACCTAAAGTTAACATAAAAGGTGATAGCTACATAGATCATTGAGTTGTCATGCACTACGATGACTAGGTGACATAGGCATTGGAGTGATTTGATTCCTTTTAGGAATAGACTATTTTTCACAAGAGGTAGGGTGATCTTATAACTTTACCTACCTATTATCAAGGGTTTGCCAAATCCATGATCAGCAAAACCTATTTTTCTTCCTCCAAAAATTCTTGTGAGACATTAGATCTGATCTAACCTAGAGCATTAGATGGCATGCATTTGTCAAGACTTGACCTCTATAAAATTTGCATTAAAACTATAAAGTACAAAAAATAGATCAATGTAAGGAGGCTCACAAATGTTACAGAGCATGCTTATTCATTGAACATTGAGGTAAGATGCATCCATTGCGTGTAGTGAAGGATTCACTATAGTTATAGTGACTCTTAGAGATGAAGAAAGAAAGGGACCAAGAATGTGTATCCATTGGACACAGAGTTAGCCAAAAGAAATAAAATTTCAAAATTAGAGAATATACCCATGCCTTCATAAATTACTTAAGGAAACCATGAGCTTCCCCCATTATTCATCCTTAAGTGGGGTAATCCTCAATAGTAGTCAGTATCTACACTCCAACTCTAGTGCATGCTCATATGTGACCTACTATACTTTAGAGATAGTCTCTCACATGATGGTCCCTAGTTCAATAGTTGGATTGATGATAGATAATATTTCTTCAATTGTGGATGCAATAGACAACTAGTTGAGATCAAATTCATCTTTCCATTTATTTCCTATTACCTCCTCAAACATACTTGGTGGAAGTACCTTGTCTTTTGAATCCATGGGAGAGGGGATGTTGTGCGTAATGAGGGGGTGCATTTAGGCTTGAATATCTGTGACTATTTTCCCCACAACTCCTAGTTGTTCCTTGTAATCTTGGAGCATCCTATTCTTATCAAGGACATCACTTATTTGTAGAGTAGTGGACTTACTTTTTATTATATGATAAAAAAACTTCATGGTATCCACATTAGATATCCACATGGGTGTGACAAACACCTCATCTAGGAACTGCATAAGAATGGGTTCCAAGGCATTGATCTCCTTCTACACTAGAGAATGGAGGGCCTAGGCATACTTAGAAAAATTTAGTGCTGGTGTGAGACTAGAAATTGATTTTTCTAATTCCTTCTAGTATTTCTAGAAGAGAGTATTGGTGAGCTCCAATGAGCTAATGGATAGCTTAAGTTCATCAATCATTGCCTAGAGTTACTGTATTTCTTGCTTGGTTGCAACTAGCCTTTGCTCTAGGTCTTTACCGTTCTTTGTAAATCCTTGTATTGTTTTCTTTTGGGTCTCCCTTTGAGTAGTTAGCATGGTGAGTTGACTTTCTTAGGCACTTAGCTTCACTCTTTCTTCCCTCAACTGGTTGGCCAAGTCTATAATAGCTGTTTGTTCTTTGAAAATCTTCACCTTGAGGTCCTCCAACTAATTGTTCATGAAATCTCTCATGTCCTACTTGGGTATATTTTCTTCTTGGGTAACTGTGAGATCTAGCCCAACCTTTTCTAGGTCCATTTGAACCTCAAAGAGTGTTTTTTAGCATCTTTTTCTTGTACATCCTCAACTTTAGTTGCCTTCTCAAAGGTAGTGTTGATGTTTAAATTTGTAGGTTAATCACCAACAATGGGAAATTCTGAGAATGTGAGATTGACCCTTAGAATAACCTCTAGATTTTAAAGAACTTGGTTATTCTCTATGGGGTTTGAGAAAAGGGAAGAAAAAACAAGATTAAACAAAATGCCTAAATTGCTAAGGCAATGCACCAGATTCATTTTCTAACTCAATAGCACAATGATCAAACCCTAAAGATTCACTTGTAAAATCAAAGAACACATAGCATGATCAATAAATCAGCATATGAAATAGATTTATCAAAGGCTAAGAACAGAGAACAAGAAGAAAGAATAGAAAAACATATTCAAATCTACACAAAACACCACACTCTCTTCATTGCTTGATAGGAGAACAAAATACTGAGGTAAAATGCACAAAATATAATATTACATCCCTCATGAGAGGCACCTACTAAGGAAAAAATATGTCTCTACTTTGTTGCTAAAAATCCTCTGATCATTCCAATCTATGTGTCTCTCCCTTTCATCTATCCTGGATCTCTATATATATAACCTAGAAGCCAAAGAAAATCCTCTCCAACTACCTAGAAAATATCTGTAAATGAAAATCTATAAATCACGACTCCAATTTCAGCCCTGGTAACTGATTCTCTAGTTAACTCCATGAGAATTGTAGCTTCTATTTGCTTGGCCTATGCGAGAAAAAACTCCCACTCTCTCTTTGTTTTGCTTCCCATGAGAAGAAAGAGGCTGCATGAAAAACTTAGGGTTGCATACATTTATCTCCCCATGCATAGTCAAATAAGAGTCTTTATAGTAATAAATCCTTAGCTTTATTTTGCCTCAAGTCCCGCCATGTAACTTCATATAAAATAAAAGACTCAACATTATTTAAAACTTATTTTACTTCCCCGTGATGCTTCATGTTTAAAAGAGACTTTATTTTTTAATAAGACTCAACTCATTAAAGGAGGACCATTATAATAAAAGACTCAACTTTAAAATAAAATAACTTAGCCCCTTTCAAGACTCACGTGACTCGTCACCCTTTTATGAGTTAATAAGAAATAAGACAATTATCTACCTCCTGCATGGAAGAGCGGTGCTTATTTGAGATGAAATTTATCTCTGCAGCCTTCAAAACCTCGCAGTTGTGACAAGTGTTGAGCTCCACACCCTTCTTGAGCTACTCTCTCCTTGCATCTTTTACAAATGCCCACAGGCCATTGATCTTTTTCATCAGACAATGCCTAAGTCTTTTCATCTTTGCATAAATCTTGTGCCTTTTAACTGCTGCATATTATTCTATATGAGGCGCCATTGTTTGTGTGACTCGAGCCCTACTTTCTGCAACTTGATTGACATGGTTGTGTCATATCATCATAGCAATGCCACTTTCAGACTAATGCTTGTCTTAGGAGAAGGCCAAGCCTTTGTTTTGATAGGCCACACCACATACAATGGTTGCGCCTTTATATTGGCTTCTCCATGGACTTACCTAAAACCTCTTTAAACTGTGCCCTTGGAAGCATTTATTGAATGCCATCTATGTCATTGGTGGTGTCATCATTTATCAACTACGTGCTTTTCTTAAGAAGGATGAGATCTCATATTCCTGGCAACACTATAATAATACTGGTGTGTTGTCTATCTCTAGGCCATGTTATTTGAATATGCCTGAGCCTCATATCTAAATGATATCCTTGTTTAATGGGTATGCCTTTAACACCTGAACCTTCATCTCATAAGTAGTGTGTCATTCTTCTGCTATTGCTACACCTTGACAAGTAGCATTCTGATGCTGGGAGTCTCCTTGGGCTACGCCATTCATTTATTTACCTCTGATGTTTATTAAATGGCATGTGCCATCTTTATGGTTGCACTTTATTATTATAAAGGCCACACATCTTATATTGCTTTCTTTGAGAGAGCCTAAAGCTATCGCCTTTGTTTCATATGGCAATGCCACTCCCTTGGCTGCATGCCTTCTGAATTTCTAATTGCCTGTATACATTGATTTTAAATGATGAGCCTTAGATTAGCTATGCTTTGTTTAAAATCCTTGTATTTGACTTCACTTTGCATAGAGGCTGCTTTTTTTGAGTTTGGGGTAGCACCTTTTGGATGGCTAAAAGTTTGTTTATGGCTTGTGCCATCATTGTTTCATACAATGTCTTTACCTTTGAATGGCTATGTGAGCTTGTGTATATGAGTTCTTTGATATCTCAAGTAAATCTCCAACCTTAGGAGGCCAAATCTCTTCATATTTGGAAGCAACTAACAGAGCTGTCAAACCCACTAACTGAAAATCCTGCATCTTTGGAATGATATCAAGTTGGCTTGACATGTAGCTTGATGATGGGCATTTGCATGCCTCTACATCCCAATAAAAATGGTAAATTTCATGAATGTAATTAATTACAGCTAGTTGATCTTCATTATCAGATTCATCAATGTTGGGCAACTCCCCTTCAATCCTCTCTGTTGGACTAGGTCCAAGAGAAGCCTCACTTCTAGCATTCAATGTTGATGTAAAGGATTTTCGTGACTTGACCTTCCTCTTTGAGGCAGCAGCTGGCTTAATTCTTCCTGAGGCCACCTTAGCCTTAGCTAAGTATACTTTCAACCTGACAGTCAATGCTGATGTGCACCTTCAACTTAGAGGTTGAGCCTCTTATTTTAATTAGTTGCATTCTTTTCATATTCAATATGGTAGTACTATCTCATATGGCTATGCCTAAATCTATGATCCAATAGCTTCTTGATAGGCTCATGCTTACGTTTGATTGAGATTCTTTTCTTGAAAGTTTAAACATTGGGTTAAAAATGTCATGCCACTTTCATTATTGGCAATCCATATTATGACAGGGCCTCCAAATTTCTTAGCAGTGCCTTTCATTTCTCTAATGCTCTGTGCCTTTATTCCAACAGTGCTTGTGCCGTTGGTTCTAGGGATTACGGGCTTCTGCTCAAATGATTGAGACTCCTTATTATGAGGCTTGATTCTTTTAGAGAAGAGCACCTTTGATGAATCACTACCATCATATCTTCTTGATAGCCTGAGCCTCCAAATTAGTGTTTGCTCCTTTGATATGAATATGCTGATGCTATGAATCTAGACGTCACCTCAGATAGAATGGTGGCACATCATGATTGGGACTCACATGTGTTTAGAGTGATAGCATGTTACATGGCTTTGATATAGGTAGAGATTAATTTAGGTATGTAGTGGTGCCTCAAATAGAGACTATACTTCATTCTAAGCTTGATCCTCTTTTATAGCTGTGTCTTGGCTGTGACTTGGAGATTAGCATTGGAGACTCCTCAAACCAACATTATGACTTATACAAGAGAAACAGTATCCTTGAAACCAGCTAAGTCATTTCTCTACATGGACATGCTTTTGACTTTGACTGGCCTTAGTGCCTTTAATTCACAGGCTGCACTATGAATCTCCTCAATATTGAAAATTTCAATATGGTGTGCAAAATTTGCACAATAGTTTTTGGCGTCTGGCTAGGAAAATGGGCCTTCTTATTTCAAACCCTAGAAGAAATGGCCTTATCCACTGGGCATAGAGTTGTAAGCACTTGGAAACAACCCTCTGAACACAAAAGTGCTGATACAAACTATTAAGCATATGAGAATCTAAAATTGAAACACTACTGGTTCAAACACATTTCACATCTGAAACCACAACTGATATTCACTGAAACTAATCATAGAACTGACTTTATCATTATAAAATATGAGACTTATTGAAAGCAAACAAATTCAAACTGAAACCTAATGCTACTGTTGCAGCTTATTCTAAAAAACTTGAAACTAAGCTATCCTCAAATTAAACTTGACAGGAACACACCCATTTATAGGGACAACAAAATAACTACCGTGTTTGATGATTCAGCTCCACTGAATCCACAACACACTGAGAATTGACCAAATGAAATATATGAAGAAGTATAATAGGAACTTGTACCTTTTTTCCTGCCTTCTTTTCAAAGAGTTCTCTTTGGCACCAAAACACCAATCAGGCTGATTTGTATATTGTTCTTGCTTTAGAGGAGGGTTGGAAGGGAAAATCAAGTGTTGGAGTTTACCTCTTTGCTGGCACATGAAAGTTTTTGTTAATAGAACTTCATCAGTGATCTCTTTTGCAGACTCTTCCATAGGTTCATGACTCAAGATAGCATCGAAATCAGGTGTGGAAGTGACTGAGTTGCCCATAATGGTCTTGAATCTGATTGGGATTCTTTCTTGAAAGAAGAACAAAGTATTATGCAACTCATCATGCAATTCTTCATGACACTCTTCATCATTACAAATGTTTCTTAAAACCTCATTGTTATGAATCTTTTCTTGCATCTGTGGGTCTTCATCAAGAAAAACAGAATAACCATTTTTAAAAATAGAAAATAGATCAACATTTATATCTACTTTCCCTTCAAAATTTTCTCCATGATCATCATCTAAAAGAGGCTTTGTAAATGAGCCATTCACTTGCTCAATTATAGGATCTTCTACATAAAAAATTTGATACCCTTGTTGAAAACTCGAGAATAAATCCTCATTCTGCTATTCCAATTACTCAAGAATCTCTATACTATCTCCTTCAAGATGTGAAAACTCTTGACCAAAATAAAAACAGTCACCCTTTGTAGACTTTGCAATTCCGTTTACAACTTCTTCCTCAAGATGAGGTACATATATTGCATCATACATCACCTAGTACTTTTCAACTTCTAGACTCTTATGCAAGTACTTTTCAGCTTCTAGAAGAGTCAAGTCATAAGCATCATCTAAATTTTCTACATTACTTGACTGAGTTTTTGAATCACACTTTACCACATGTGCATGATGCTTAGGATCAAAAGGACATCCTAAATAGATAGGAGTTGCCTTCTTGCTTGTATTTTGATCTTTGAGAGTCAAATTTTCTTTGATATCAAAATGACAAAGAACTTGATCTGTGACTTCTATTGGTGGATTTGTAGCCACGGAGGCTTGCAAAGTACAATTCTCAAAATAATTAGGTCTATTTTGTGTCCGAGGGAGGATCTCATCAATAAATTGACTGCATTGATATTGTTGTCCATAAGGACTTTGAGGCATGATAATTGGATCAACATGGTACAAAGCTTCGTTTCTTAGCTCATTGAGCTCATGATTGAGGGTTTTTATAAGTTCTTTTACCTCCAACATCTCCTTATGATTTGACAAATCAGCAGGGAGGGTGGGTGGACTAGAAAAAGTATGCATTTGTTTATAACCAAGAGCCTGAGATGGGACATTGGCATGAGGAATCAATGGTTCTAAAGGAAGAGGAGGCAATTTACCAACCTCTATGAGGTTATTTTTAGCTCTAATGGCAAGATTATATGATTGGGGCAGAGTCTCACCTCTTAGGGCTTGTATCATGACAAATATGTCAGCATCTAAAGCCTTCAAGTAATACAAAAATGCAAAAACTAGAGGAGGTCTCATATGAACTAAAATTTTTTTCCATACCTTATCAAATCTTGAATTGAAATCAGGCATGTTCTCCATAGGGTGCCTCTTAATTGTGATGAGATTCTGAGTTAGGGTGCTGACATCTATCCTTTCTTGGAATTGCTTGTAAATGAGTTCACCAAGCTGGTCCCATCCTATGACTAAGCTGGGCTGCAAACCTCGATGCCATTCCCTTGCTTTGCCTTTGAGGGAATATGCCAGAAACAAAAGAACTTCATTCTCAGTTGTGATATTGTGAATGGTGCACAAATTGACAACATCCTAAATATGGTCTGCTGGAGAAACTGATCCATCCCCAAGAAAATAAGGTAATGCTTTCCATGTTACATCAGGAATCTGACCCTGTTGTTGTAGAAGCAGAGGACTTGAATCCCAAGTCACAAAAGACAAATTTCTTGTAGGAATATTGAGTTACACAAAGATATTTGAGGCTCCCATGATCTACAGAGGTAAAGACCTGAGAAAGAGTCACCAATAGAGTCACCAAGTGGAAGATTCAAGCTCCCATGAGTAGATATTTTTGTGATTTTCCATCAAAACCACAAAATATAGGGTAAAGATTCAGGAAAACAAAGACTCAAGTCTTTGATTCCAGTCCCACCAGGTGTGCCAAAAACTTTTGATGTTTAAATTTGTAGGTTAATCACCAACAATGGGAAATTCTGAGAATGGGGGATTGATCCTTAGAATAACCTCCAGATTTTAAAGAAGTTGGTTCTTCTCTATGGGGTTTTGAGAAAAGGGAAGAAAAAATAAGATTAAATGAAATGTCTAAATTGCTAAGGTGATGCGCCAAATTCATTTCCTAACTCAATAGCACAATGATCAAACTCTAAAAGATTCATTGGTAAAATCAAAGAGTATATAGCATGATCAATAACCCAGCATATGAAATAGATTTATCAGAGGCTAAGAATAGAGAAAAAGAAGCAATAATAGAAAAATGTATTTAGATCTACACAAAACACCACACTCTCTTCATTGCTTGATAGGAGAATAGAATACAGAGGCAAAATGCACAAAATATAATATTACATCCCTCATGAGAGGCATCTGCTAAGGAAAAAATATGTCTCTACTTTGTTGCTAAAAATCTTCTGATCATTCCAATCTATGTGTCTCTCCCCTTCATCTATCTCAGATCTCTGTATATATAGCCCAAAAGCCAAAGAAAATCTTCTCCAACTGCCTGGAAAATATTTGTAACTTAAAATCCGTAAATCATGGCTTCGATCTTGGCCCTAGTAATTGATTCTCTAGTTAACTCCATGAGAACTGCAGCTTCCATTTGCTTGGCATGTGTGAGAAAAAGTTCCCGCTCTCTCTTTGTTTTTCTTGCCATGAAAAGAAAGAGGCTGCATGAAAAACTTAGGGCTGTATACATTTATCTCCTTGTGCATAGTCAAATAAGTGTCTTTATAGTAATAAAGCCTTAGCTTTATTTTACCTCGAGTCCCACCATGTAACTTCATATAAAATAAAAGACTCTTACCTTTATTTAAAACTTATTTTATTTCCCTATGACTCTTCATGTTTAAAAGAGACTCCTTATTTTTTAATAAGACTCAGCTCATTAAAGGAGGGTCCCACCATTATAATAAAAGACTCAACTTTAAAATAAAATAAATCAGCCCCTTTCAAGACTCATGTGACTCTTCACCCTTTTATGAGTTAATAAGAAATGAGCCAATTATCTTCCTCCCGTAGCTTCCACGTGGAAGAGTGACACTTATTTGAGATGAAATTTATCTCTACAGCCTTCAAAACCCTGTGGTTGTGACAAGTGTCAAGCTCCGCGCCCTTCTTGAGCTGCTCTCTTCTTGCATCTTTTACAAATGCCCATGGGCCATTGATCTTTTTCATTGGATGATGCCTAAGTATTTTCATCTTGGCATAAATTTTATGCTTTTAAATTGCTGCATATTATTCTATATGAGGCACCATTGTTTGTGTGACTCGAGCCCTACTTTCTGCACCTTGATTGACATGGTTGTGTTATATCATCATAGTAGCACCACTTTTAGACTAATGCTTGTCTTAGGAGAAGGTTGAGCCTTTGTTCTAATAGGCCACACCACATACAATGGTTGCACCTTTATATTAGCTCCTCCATGGACTTACTTGAAACCTCTTTAAATTGTACCCTTGAAAGGATTTATTGAACGCCATCTATGTCACTAGCGGTGTCATCATTTATCAACTGTGTGCCTTTCTTAACAAGGATGAGATCTCATATTCTTGGCAACATTTGAATAATACTGGTGTGCTGTCTATCTCTAGGCTGCGTTATTTGAATATGCCTGAGCCTCATATATGAATGATATCCTTATTGAATGGGTGCACCTTTAACACTTGAACCTTCATCTCATAAGTAGCATGACATTCTTCTACTATTGTTGTGCCTTGATAGGTAGCATTCTGATGATGGGAGTCTCCTTGGGCTGCACCATTCATTTATTTACCTCTGATGTTTATTAAATGGACTGCACCATCTTTATGGCTGCACTTTGTTACTATAAAGGTTGCACATCTTATATTGCTTGGAGAGCCTAAAGCTATTGCCTTTATTTCATATGGCAGTGCCACTCCCTTGGCTGCGTGCCTTCTAAATTTCTAATTGCCTGTATACATTGATTTTGAATGTTAAACCTTATATTAGTTGTGTTTTGTTGAAAATGCTTGTATTTGACTTCACTTTGCATGGAGGCTGCTTCTTTTGAGTTTGGGGCAACACCTTTTGGATGGCTAAAAGTTTGTCTGTCTTGTGTCATCATTGTTTCATAAAGTGTCTTTACCTTTGAATGGTTGTGTGAGCTTGTGCATATGAGTTCTTTGATATCTCAAGTAAATCTCCAACCTTAGGAGGCCAAATCTCTTCATATTTGGAAGCAACTAACAGAGCCGTCAAACCCACTAACTAAAAATCCTGCATCTTCAGAGTGATGTCAAGTTGGCTTGACATTTAGCTTGATGATGGGCATTTGCATGCCTCTACATCCCAATAAAAATGGTAAATGTCATGAACGTAATCAGTTACAGCTAGTTGATCTTCATTATCAGATTCATCAATGTTGGGCAATTCCCCTTCAATCCTCTCTGTCGGACTAGGTCCAAGAGAAGCCTCACTTCTGGCATTCAATGTTGATGTAAAGGATTTTCACAACTTGCCCTTCCTCTTTCAGGCATTAGCTAGCTTAATTCTTCCTAAGGCCACCTTAGCCTTAGCTAGGTATACCTTCAACCTGGTAGTCAATGCTGATGTACACCTTCAACTTAGAGGCCAAGCCTCTCATTTTGATTAGCTGCATTCTTTTCATATTCGATCTGGCAGTGCTATCTCATATTGTTGTGCCTAAATTTGTGATCTGATAGCTTCTTGACAAGATTGTACTTGCATTTGACTGAGATTCTTTGCTTGAAAGTTTAAACATTGGGTTAAAAATGCCACACTAGTTTCATTATTGGCAATCCATATTATGATAGAGCCTCCAAATTTCTTAGTAGTGCCTTTCATTTCTCTAATGCTCTGTGACTTTATTCCAACAGGGGTTGTGCCATTGGTTCTAGGGATTGTGGACTTCTGCTCAAATGACTGAGACTCCTTATTATGAGGCTTGATGATGCTTCTAGAGAAGAGTGCCTTTGATGAATGGCTACCATCATATCTTCTTGATAGCTCGAGCCTCCAAATTAGTGTTTGATCCTTTGATATGAATATGTTGATGTTGTGAATCTAGATGACACCTCAGATAGAATGGTGGCACATCATGATTGGGAATCACATGTGTTTAGAGTGATAGCGTGTTACATGGCTTTGATATAGGTAGAGATTCATTTAGGTATGCAGTGGTGCCTCAAATAGAGACTGTACTTCATTCTAAGGTCAATCCTCTTTTATAGCTGTGTCTTGGCTGTGACTTGGAGATTAGCATTGGAGACTCTTCAAACCAACATTATGACTTATATAAGAGAAACAGTATCCTTGAAACTTGCTGAGTCATTTCTCTACATGGACATGCTTTTTCTGTATGAGGAAAATTAATCTGTCGAATGATAAAATCAAAACTATGATAATAACCAAATCAATAACCCATAACATAAAGAGATCTACCTGAAAAAGCCATGATTAATGAACAAATCAAATAAAACAAGAAAACTTTTACCAGATTGTATTGTTCTCTTTTGTCAAATGTGGATTGCTCAATAATGCTGTGAAACCATGTTTGCAACAAGCAAGTATAGGTGCTCAAAGTGCTCAAGAAGATCAATGTCAAAAGATTGTAAGGTGCTCAATGATACGATGTATGCTCAAAGCGTTGTAAAGGATGCTTGAGAATAAGTGATCAAAGAGGATTTGTGAAGGAGATGAGGGGGGTTTATATAGGTTTCAACAAAGATCGATCAATGGTCCAGATAATTCAAAAGAATCAACACAGGAGATAAAACAAATAACCATGATGAATGTGCACACAACATGTGTCAATCTATAAGGATATTTTTATTAAGATATGATGAAAACAAGATTGATTGAATAGATAACTCAACTTGTAATTTTGCCTTTCTTAGAGTTCTAAAAATAAGACTGATTGTGCATGAGTTAACAAGATATTTTAATAGGAATTGGAAGATAATTGAAATTAAATAAATAAATTTATTTAATTGTTTGTGCATGATAGAGGAATAGATAAGATATGAAGATTTAAATAAATCAAACAAATAAATTGATTTAAATTATTTTGCATGATGAAGGATAAATAAAATATGTGATTATATTTTATTTTTAGAAGATTTATTTTTTAGAGGAAAAAGAAAATTAAATAAATAAATTTATTTAATTGTTTGTGCAAGATTAGAGGAATATGAAGATTATAAATAAAATACTTGATTTTATTTATTTTTAGAGGATTGAGATAATTTAAATAAATTTGCATGATTTATTTAAATTTAGAAGAACAATTGATTTAATTAAATAATGTAAATTATTTAATTGTAGATAAGAGGATTTGTGATGAACTAATTAAATAATTAATTTATTTAATTGATGTGGACTTGAATTTTGGAAAGAGGATAATGATTTAATTAAATAATAAAAATTATTTAATCATGGAAGAATAAGGTTGATTTAATGAAAATTAATTAAATAAAGAAGATTTGTTTAATTAATGTTGAAAGTATGTGATTTAGAAGAAATAGATGAAATTAATTAAATAATTAGATTATTTAATTAACACTAAATGCAGGTGATTAGACAGATTAGATGAGATGCAAGTGATGTGATGACTTGGTCATTTTTGGGTGTCTACATTTTACCCCTCTTTGATGCAATGCAGTTTATAGCGTTGTGTCAAAGAAAATGATTGTTGAAGACATGATACAATTTTTGATGCCCCAGTGTAGCTAGATGCCCCTATGTAGCTGGCGTAGGATGCCCCCTCGAGAGAAAAGATAGGGAAGCAGTAGAAGGACTAGGTTGATGCTCAACTAGAAGATTGTTGGAAGGTAGACAAGGTTGCATAGAAGAAAGTGGAGATAGAAGAGAACATGAGAGAAATATTGTGGATCGATCTTTGCTTGAAAACCATATAAGGCCATAGATAAATGGATGGGTAAATGGATGAGATTGTTGCAATGGTTTCACAAATGTTTATAAAGAGCAATCCTTATTTTTTATATAGAACATGGATAGTTTGCCACCAAGGTATAAATGACCATGGTGCTGTGATATCTGAGTGCGTGGATGTTGACTCTGCAAGCAAGCGGTTTGAACTTAGATCCCTTAGACATGATATAACCTTGTTGTACATGTGAATGAGCCATAGTCTTGAACATAAAATAAACTTCAATACATAAATGCAAGAAGAATATTAATATGTAAGATGCTAGGTCATAACACACACTAGATAAATATGCTGCCAAGAATGATGCTAAAGATCATTCCTCAAACATGGCACACAAAATCCATGACTATGCCCCCAATTCGTACTGCATCGCAACATACCAAGATTATAGATAAATCAAGGTAGCCTTGGATAGGTAATGGACAAAGGAGCAAAAGATAAACCATAAAAAAAAATTGACTGACTTACAAAGTAAACATACATCCAACATATTCTCTTGCCAAAGAGGTTGCTCATGATAGATTGGATAGGAAAGATAATAGTCTTATCGTAGGAGCTATGTGTCAATTAAAGGGTGTTATCTATTGAAAAGATAATGTCTTGTTTTAGGAAATACCACATGGTGTATAAGACGCGTGTGTTGGTCTCGATCATGGAACACCCTATATAAGACAAGTTTGCTGATCTATTGCTTGGTGGAGATTGATTTAGCTGATGTTGGCAATCAATATGTAGGACAGTATATGACTCTATAAGTAAGTTACTTTTCTTTAGGTTTGTTAAGGACCTTTGCTTTGAAAGGATGTGCGTGTTGGTTATTTTGCTGCTTGAGTTAGTCAAGTTGAGGTGAATGGATTGTGATAAACGGAAGACTAGAAAGATGACATGTCAATGGATTGAGGTGGGTGAAGAATGATGAATCCTATGTGCTTGAGTACTAGATATTTCCTTTGTATTCCAAACTACCTACATACCCTGTATCCACGAGATCAAGGCACATTACGATGAAAGATGATAATATGTAGTTCTGGGTAGAGTGATGAGATGGGTCAAGGTGTTTGGGCTTGGGTAGGTGAAATGATGAGATCTTATGTACCTGAGTACTAGATACTTCCTTCATATTCCAGACTGCTTACATACCCATATCCATGGGATCAAGGTACCTTAAGATTGAAATGAGATAATAGGTAGTTCTGGTTGGTGTGATGATGTAGAAAAAGTGTTGTCATTGTGAAGAGATGGTTGAAGTGTTTGTGAACCATGAACAAGGATCCATTCCTAGACCTAGGTTAAGGAAAGAGTTGCCCCCATTCTGGTAGAGGAAATTGCATAGGTGACTGATGAAGAAGACATAGAAAGTTTGACCTAGGACAAGACAGTGCTAACTGTTGACACAAATCAAGACGTGGGATGATGACGATGGACATTGACAAATTTCCAAGCTATTCTAGATAGGAAGATGGAAATGCAAACAAGGTCAATGGTTTTATTATGGATGGATGGATGAAGCCTATTGTGAAATAGACATGGAATGAATAGGACTTGATAGATGGTGGATGTTGACTCTACACATAGTGCATGTTTTCCAGGTTTTCACTATGGTACTTATCCAAGGCACCTGTTTGCCAGGTTTTCACCAGAGGGTGGATTTTTTTTTGATACTCTGAGGATTAGGCATAGAACTTCTTGAGATGAACACTGTTAAGTGGCTTATCTATAGGAATGTCATCTGGTGTAGCTAAAGTATAAGCTCCTGACCCATATGCTATTGTGACAATAAAGGGACCTAACCAGTTAGGCTCAAACTTACCCTTCTTTTCCCGATCTGCTTGATTTCTCTAATTTTCTTTTAAGACAAGATCACCAACTTGAAACCATATTTCTTTGATATTTTTGTTGTGGCTACACCAGAGCTAGTTTTGATAGACATGGAGATGATTTAGCATAGCAAGGCGCCTCTTATCTAGTAGTTCTAGCTCAGCTAATTTGGAAGTGCGATACTCCTCTCCATCAATCAGGTTCTGCATGGATACTCTGAGGGATGGGATCTTGACCTCTATAGGTAGGATGGCTTCAGAGCAATAGACCAAGGCATAGGGTGTTCCACCAGTTGGTGTTCTCATACTAGTGCGGTAGGTCCATAAGGCGGGATTGAGTTGCAGGTGCCAATCACGACCAGCTTCATTGACCATTTTCTTCAGGATTTTGAGAATAGTTTTGTTGGAAGCCTCGGCTTGGCCGTTACTCTATGGATAGTAGGGAGTTGAAAAGTGGCATTAGATATTGTATTGTGTGCACAAGGCATAGACATCTTGGTTCTTGAATGGTATCCCATTATCAATGACAATGGCTTGGGGAATACCATACCGGCAAATGAGGTAGTTACGGATAAACTTGGCTATTTGCTTACCGGTGATATGGGTCATGGGAATAGCTTCGATACACTTCATGAAATACTTAGTGGAGGTAATGATAAATTTGTGGCCATTGGATGAGGATGGGTGGATTTGTCCTATGAGGTCAAGACCCCATTGAGAAAAGGGCCATGGAGTAGTCACATGTTGTAGTTCATGAGTTGGTGCGTGAATCAAATCTCCATGCTGCTGGCATTGTAGACACTTCTTAACAAATTGTAAAGCATCTTCCTCTATTGTAGGCCAGTAATACCCTGTGCGGAGTATCTTCTTAGCAAGATTAGGACTAGTAGAATGTGTTCCATTGACACCTTTGTGTATGTCTTGTAAGGTAGCTTCAGCTTCTTCCGCGTTAAGACATCGTAAGAGGATACCATTGAGACTGACGATAAAGTGTATCACCCAGAATGCTGTAATGGGAGGATCAACGGATAAAGGTTTTGCGTTGAGTAGCAAAAAGGTACCGTGTTTAAGGTATTCATAGAATCTTTGTACCATGGGGAATTGGAACCAACAAGTTCACAGATGATTTCAGTAACTGGAACATCGACGACTGGTATCAACAATTGCTCAATCAAGAATTCACATTTCTGTGTGTTTTTTGGCATGTCTATAAGTGATCCTATAGAAGCCATAGAATCTGCAGCTTTGTTATGCTCTCTTGGAATTTACTCAAATGTGATTCTAGAGAAGTGTGGTTTGTAGGCATCCACTAGTTGCTTATAGGGGACCAACTTTTCATCTTTTGTTTGTTACTCATCTGTGACTTGTCGAATGACTAGTTGTGAGTCTCCATATACCTATAGTTCTATGATGTCCCATTGAACTGTTGTATTGAGACCTATGAGGAGTGCTTCATACTCAGCTATGTTGTTGGTGCAAGGAAATGTAAGCCGATATGACTTTGGAATATAGTCATTTTGAGGTGTGATGAATAAGATGCCGGCCCTTGATACATGTTGTGTAGGAACCATCAAAGTACAATTTCCACATTATTGAGGTAGAAAGAGTGAAAAGATTCTCATTCAAAAAGTTAGATACCATAGGATGTATATCTGTCATAGGTGGTGCTACCAGTTGATCTACTAGGGCTTGTCCCTTGATTGCTTTGTGATCCACATACTTAATGTCAAACTCACTAAGGATCATGACCCATTTAGCCAGTCTACTTGTAAGAGTTTCTTTTGCTAGTAGATACTTCAATGGATCAATTTTTGCTATGAGATTTGTATGTTGATTTAGCATGTAATGTCGCAACTTTTGGGAAGTGAAAACTACTGCTAAACAAGCTCTTTACATAGGTGAATAATTTAGTTCATATCCCACCAAGGTTTGACTGATATAATAGATTGCATGCTCTTTTCCTGACTCATCATGTTGTGCTAGAAGAGCCCCTAGGGCTGCAGTTGTGGTTGAGATGTACAAGATCAAAGGTCCATCGATGATTGGTGGTACCATGACAGGAGGTGTAGCTAGATATTCGTTGAGCTGATCAAATGCTGCTTGACACTTATCGTCCCATCGAAATGAGACATCCTTTTAGAGTAAGTGTTGAAATGGTTGACATTTATCTGCTAGCTATGAGATGAAATGCCTAATAGACTGTAACCTTCCTTGAAGGCTCCTTAATGCTTTTAGATTCTTTGGTGGAGGCATCTCCACTATAGCCTTGACTTTTGTTGGATCTAATTTGATGTCTCTATGAGATAGAATATATCCTAATAGTTTTCTTGATGTTACCCCAAAGACACACTTCTTTGGATTGAGTCTCACTTGGTATTTTTTGAGCCTATCAAAAATTTGTCCTAGAACCTATATGTGATCTGCCCTAGAATACTTTGCTAGTATATCATTCACATAGTCCTCCATGATGTGATGAAAGAGATCGTGGAATATCACTGTCATTGCTCTCTGATAGGTTGCCCTTGCATTCTTTAGACCAAATGGCATGACGCACCAATAATAGTTACCCCAAGGACAAGTGAAAGTTGTTTTATGTTGATCTTCTTCTGCTATCATTATCTGATTGTATCTTGAGAATCCATCCATGAGAAAGCATTTCATGACCCGCGGTCAAGTCTACTATAGGATCAATGTTCGGCAATGGGAAGTCATCTTTGGGGCACGCCTTGTTAAGATCTCTGAAATCATTACACATGTGGATGCCCCCATTGGGTTTAGCCATAGGTACTATGTTTGAGACCCATTCTAGATAATCAATAGGCTTGATGAATTTAGCATCTAGCAACTTCTGTATTTCCACTTTCACCAAAAGAGCTATCTATGGATGCATCTTCCTTAGCTTTTACTTGACTGGTTTAACCATTGGATCAACTGTGAGATAGTGAACTACTAGCTTAGGGTCTAACCCTGGCATATCAGCATAGGTCCACGCAAAGTTGATGGTTCTTTGTAAGAAGAAGTTGTTAAGATTCTTGTGCTCTATTTTTGATAATGATGCTGAAAGGAATGTGGTCCAAGGATTTTGCTCTGTGCCAAGGTTTATCTCTGTAGAATCTTCCACTAGGAGAGCTGATTTTTCTTGATACTTAGATGGTAGGGGAAGGTCAAATCCTCCATCCTCAAGTGCCATAGTTGGGTTTTCACCTTTGGATACATCCTTTGTTTTTACTATTTTGTGATCGGGATGTGCCATAGTGTGGTTTTCACTTAGAGATATTTCTTTATTTTTACTTTTGCGATAGGAGGATTTGACATTCTCACCAAAATAAGCATTCGGTTCCAATTCCATTACAAAACCAACCTTGTGATCATCAAGAGGGATACCATCACAGAGTCCCATGAACTCTACAATAGCTTAGCTGTTCTAAAAAACATCTAGTATGGGGGCCCCTTGTTGGTCCCAATAGATAAGTTTAAGGTAGACAAGTGTTACTTTCTAGGTGTTTGTGGTGGATGTTAGGGATACAGATGATAGCATGAAAATGGAGGATTTTGTAAATAGGTCAGTTATATGGAGAGAAGAGTCATCAATGATATCCTCATTAGACGTCGAATTGGTGAGAAAAGTTTCTACCACCTTGTCGAGGATACCCTCGATGTCTAAGGCACGCGGTACCTTTCTACCAAATCCTAACCCCTTCTTGTTTAGTTTCTTTGTCACAATGATGGGTTCCATTGTTCCTTGATTTTGTTTCCCAAGGCCACCTTTGCCTTTATAGACCATGTTTTTGACTATCCTTAAGCCATTGCCATATTGTTTGACTGGTATTGTGACTAGTTCTTTCTCCTTATAAAGCCAAGAAGAAATGTCTTCAATAGTTCCCTCTGCCAATAATTTTCCCTCTTGGAATTGGGTTAAAGATGCTGGGGGAGGAATTGCTACTTTTTTAGTTGCTTTGGAAATGGGCGGTTGGCCGTAAGATTTAGGGGATAAAGGCATCCGCCCTACACAACAAGATTTTGAGATATCATATTCTCCAAAGCCTATATCATGGATGTGAGCTTTGATTTCAGGAATAGGATGAGGATTAGGTTCACTTGTAGAGGCTTTTGTCAGATTTTTAGGGTTGACATACAGTGGGGATTCAAGGGCTTTGTCATTTTTAGGCACTTGGTTGCAATTCTTATAACTACCTTGCAAGACATGACAAAATTCAAAAGGATTGGGGTCTCTCGGGATAGTGATCTCTGTACCATTGAATGGGAACTTGAAAGACTGATGGTACATTGAGGGAATGGCTTTCATGGCATGGATCAATGGGCATCCTAGGATAATGTTATAAGGTAGCTCAATGTCAAGGACTTGGCACCGAGTTTCAAGAATGACAGGGCCTATTTGTATAGGCAAATAGATAACACCCTTTGAATGGCGTTCAGCATCATCATACCCCTTGATTGTAATACTTTGATCAATGTTGACTTGATCCTCAGAGTATCCCAATTGTTTAAGTAACTTTAGAGAACAAATATTGAGACCAGCACCACCATATTAAAGTATGCATTTGATCTTGCATTTATGGATGAGAACCTTAATATGAAGTGCATCATTGTGACATGGATCATGGGATGGGAGGTCCTTTTCAAAAAAGACCACATTGTAGGGTGAGGCAATGTTACCTATTATAGCTTGGAAATCCATGACTGCTATGTTGTTAGGAACCGAAGACTCTTGTAGGGATTTTTCTAGCACGGCTTTATGTGCAGGTGACGACCGTAGAAGGTCCAAGATAGAGATATGTGTAGGGGTTTTCCCTAGATGTTCGACAAGATTGTAATCTGATTGGGTTGGGAGACTTGGTGTTGGACCACAAATGGTGACATGACCAAGACAAGTTGTAACAATGCAATTTGTAGATTTGCCTTTGATTGTGAGGGTAGATACACAACTCTCTTCAAAATGACCCACAATGGAGTCATAGGAAGTGAAAGCATTATTAACACCTTTACCTTTATCCAGAGGAGGATGCAGACCATGGTTTAGGAATGGTTCCTTGTACATGTTGAGGTCTTTATTGGTGTGGTGAGTTGGTGGTTCATCCTCAAAAGAGATTTGGTTGCCCTCGATAAGATTTTGGATTAGGTGCTTGAGTTTCATTCATGATGCGGTTCTGTGCCCTTTGCTCCTATGGAATTCACAATATTCATTTTCTCTATACTATGTAGTTTTGTAAACAGGTTTGCCATATGGGGGAGCATCTAGTAAGGTGATGAGCCCTTTGTGTAAAAGCTTCTGTAGGACAAACTCTATGGGCTCTCTCAAGGGAGTGAATTGACGCCACGGAGGGTAACTTGTTGGGCCGCTCTTGTTGTCATTGTTGTTGGTTTTGATATGGTTGTCTTTGTTGTTGTTGTTGTTGAGGTGGAGTTTGACTCAGTTTGGAAAGCTGAAGCGCTGTTTGCAATATTTGGACATGTTTAGAATCGACCACCCCATCGTTGACCACATTTTTATTTTTGTTCCAAAACTTTAGTTTAACATTTGTTTGTTGTTGAGGAGCATTGTCTTTAGTTTCTTTGAAGATTTAGACCACGCCTTTAGCAATGAGAGCCTTTTCAATGTTGATTCCCTTGTAGGTAATTTTGTCGAAGGTTGTAGCACTAAGAATTTGTAAATGAAAACCTAATTCTTGATTGAGGTTCTGCACAAATATGCTAACAAGCTGCTTTTCAGGTATCTTGAATGGGAATTTACTAGCCATTTGTCTCCATCTTTGAAGGAAGGAAATGAAAGTTTCCCCATTTTTTTGTTTATTGTTGCATAGGTCGGTCATGGAGATTTCATGTTCTATGTTGTAAGAGAAATGGGTGGCAAATTTTACCGCAAGCTCATTAAAAGATTTAATACCCATGGGTAGGTGCAAGAACCATTCTATAGCTTGACCTCCAAGACTGTGAGGAAAGACACACATAAGATATGTGTCATTATGTGAGACCTCGAAGCAAGCAAGATAGAATTCTCTAAGATGGACTTTTGGGTCTCCTTTTCCTTTGTATTTATCAAATTTGGGAATAGTGAAATTGTGAGGAAAATGGATCATGGGTAATGACCGATCAAAGGGATAAGGACAAACTTCTTGTAAAGAGAAGGTCTTCTTGGTGTGGCCAAACGTAAGATCAGATAGTTGTTGTTGAACCTCTGCAAGTTTTAGCTCCATAGTCGTGGGAGGGGTTGGAAACATCTCTTGTTGTTGCCCATATGGAAGACTGTAGTGGAATCCATGGGCATTGGTGTTGTAAGGGTCGTATGATTGGTTGGGGATGTATGTGTTGTATGTTGGGTTTATATTGGGTTGGAGTTGGGCGTTTTGATTTTGGAGAGGTGGGGGTGGTG
Source organism: Cunninghamia lanceolata (assembly GCA_027924645.1). Classification (NCBI taxonomy): domain Eukaryota; kingdom Viridiplantae; phylum Streptophyta; class Pinopsida; order Cupressales; family Cupressaceae; genus Cunninghamia; species Cunninghamia lanceolata. The sequence continues at coordinate 5,824,572 of BSBN01000763.1, read as the reverse complement.
ATAGGTAAGAATGTAGGCTTTGTGATGGTTGTTGATAAAAATTTGGCAGAGGAAAGCTAAAGTTTGTTGGGTTTGGTTGTGGTGGTGGAACATATCTTTGGGAAGTTTAATTTTGGGAATGTTGAGGATGGTTAGGAAATATGTTGAAAAAGGTTAGTGTTGATGAACGTTGTGGCGAAGGTACATAAGTAGATGTGTTTTGTGATGGTGGAGGTTGATTGGGATTGTGTGTTTGAAGGATATGAAGGGTAGATGATGTTAGTGGGGGTGTTTGTTGAGACCCTTGTTGCATGGCTACATAAGTGTTCCCTAGATTGTAATTTGGTGGAAAACCTTCTCGTGATGGGGTAGCCAAAGTTCCACTTGCGATTGGTGTGGGCATTTTAGGAGTGTTTTGCATGTTTGATTTTGCTAGAGCTACTTGTCTTGCTTGTTCTGCTTGACGATGTAGAGTCTCTTGTTGGTGTTTGTAGATCTCCATAGGAGTTAGGAGTAGTGATATGGGTCTCTCTACCATTTGATTTTGATAAAGAGGATTCTCATATTGTGCAATTGTTCTCCCTTGTGAGCTTTGTTCGGGTAAGAGTGTGGTCACAAGTGACAAGGTTTGGACCGCCGTTTTAGTGTCTTGGGTGTTGTTAGGTTCACTAAGATTTGATAGATCAAAACCTTTGGGTAATTTGGCTCCTTGCTTTGCTAGCAAGCAAAAGAAAGGATCTTGGTTCTCACTAAGAATTTTGTCAAAGGTGGCCATGGCTCTAGGATCTTGTATGATTTCATCAAGGTCTTGTCTATCTTCTTGAGAGGATTGACCTATTTCAAAGTGTCGCTCTTCTTGAGATGGGACTTGAACTATGGTATAACCGGGTGTAGCAAAATCATGAGGCATGCCGGTAGTGAATTGAGTTACATCAATCAAAGGGACATTACCTTCTCGAGGATTGTTTGGTTGGTCCTACTATGGCATGTTTTGAGAGTTGGTTGATTTTTCCATTGGTGTCTTTGGAGTAACCTTGGGAGTCATGTTGGATTGGCTTGGTTGAGGTGTACGAGGAGGTGATTTGTGCTTCCTTGGGGTGACTTGCTTAGCCTTCATGGTTTGCTGGAGTCTAGTGGTTACCATGGGAGACACTAGGTCAATATGCTGTGTTTTTGTTGTGGTTTTGGGAATGATAGTTTTGATGCACAGTTTACTAGACCAAAAGGCGTTGTACTATTTGACCAAAGGCACAAGACTATGTTACCAAAGGTGAGCTACTGTGTTACCAAAGGCATTGGACTAAGTTGCCAAAGGTGAGGTACTGCTACACCAAAGGTGAGCTACTATTAGACCAAAAGTTAGCTACTATTGTACCAAGAGTGCTGAAGTAGGTTTTCCAGAGGCGAGGTACTGTTATGCCAAAGGCGAGCTACTGTAATACCAAAGGCGAGTTGCTGTTATACCAAAGGCACTAAAGTAGTGTCTGTGATGCTTATAAGGCAAATTTTGATAGATTTGGTTTTGGTTCTGATTAGATTTACTTTAGCAAGAGAAAACACATCAAACAAAGTTTGCAAAAAGGACTGACACAATAGATAGTGTATGTTCGAGGCTCACAAAAAGCCCAATGTTTCCATAGGTATAAGACAATTGTAAATAATATCAAGCACTTTTTATCCCTAGAGACAAGGTTTCATTGCAATAGATTAGCTCACAACTTAATACTCCGTCGACCAAATGTCATTCCATAAAGGTGTCAGACATTTGTATCTTTGCGAGATATGATAGGTAGGGATATCTCACCCTCCCCTCAGAAAGCTCAAGTAGGTCACAAGAGCTTTATGGTTGAGGGAATACTATCTCTTCTCAAGGGAACCAATGGTGAGTATCTTGAGGGCTTAAATCGATTCCCCTTGCACTGATGATTACCACAACGTTCAGAGGTGGATCAGGTAGTCATTATCTAGGTGGTTCTTAGTAACTTTGAGGGACCAACACCTTACGAGCAATTTGACAAGCTACTAAAAGCTTTAACCAATCCTACTAAGAGTATCAAACACTTCACTAATGTAAAAATTATTTCCACAAAGAGCTAGTACACCTCTTTTCAGTTTGGCACCACAAGGTAAGGCTGACGTTGGTTAGGACTTGGCTTTCGCCTTATCCCTCTTCTATAGTAGTTCAAAGGAAAACTCCACTTAGGGTCGTCCCTTTTGGATGAAGCACAATCCAAAAGCAGGCCCTTCTAAAGGAATAACTGAAATGTAAGATCAAGCACGTCAAACAAAGGTTCAATTGTCTGTTATAAGAAAAAATAAGGTGCAACTAGATTAGGCACACACACATTTGTAGTTGTCAATTGTCCCTTATGAAATTAAAGTGTTTGGCATTCATGTCCATTGTCCCTTAGGAAATTGAAGTGTTTTTGCATTCATGTCCATTGTCCCTTAAGAAAGCAATATGTTCCTAAGACTTTAGATTTTCAAAAAAGATGTTTTGTTCCTTAAGAAAGCAATATGTTCCTCAGACTTAGTTTGCAAAGATTATTTGTTCAATTGTCCCTTAAGAAAGTAATATGTTTTCTAAGATTTAATGCGATAGATTTGTCAATTTCTTCAAAGTTTGTCCTGCATGAACATGTTAGAGAAACCAATTTGCTCTTGTTTGAGTGATAAGAAGCTGCAACAAGTGATATTAGGTCTACACAAACTCAAAAGTTAGCAAGTGTTTGAAGTCATAGATTGAAGATGGGCCAATGAGTGGACTTAAAAAATAGAACTCAACAAATCCTTGAAACAATATTACCATTGTGTAGAGGATAGAAAAATATCAAATTTTAAAAAAAAACATCACCTGATTCTGAGTCCGTTTGTGAAAGTTATGAAGCTTGGAAGGTCTTAAAAACTGTGATGAGACAAAGACAGCAGTGAGAAAATTAATTTTCTAGAAAAATAGAGAATCTTGAGAAAAAACCAATTTCACCACAATGTAGATCATGAAATTCTAGCCTATTTAAAACAAAAGCACTAAAATACGTGTCCATATGACCAAGATAATGAGGTTTGAAAATTACCTATTAGTTAAAAAAGCTCATTGAAGAGGGGTTTGTCCTAGCCTCCTATGTCTGGCTCTTGGTCACTGATGTGACCTGCTGGGCTGGAGTTGCTTTTTTAAAAATAAAAAATAAAAAATGAAAATAAATTTCACCCTTTATTTTATTTTTAAAAGATAAAATACCAAGAAACTTTGATTTAAAAAAAAACAAACCTTTCATTAGAAAACTTATCTTTGTTGTTTTTGAAACATGACAAAAATAGCTGGAAAAAAAGTACGGTGGAAAACACAAGGAGGACAAGGTATGTACCTGCATAGGTAGGTACGTATAAAGCTTTCTCCTTACTTTTTTAGTTTTGATTTTTTTTGCATTGGTTTTTTCTTTTATGATTTATTTTTTGGGTTTTACCAGAATGTGTATGAGGAAAATTGATATGTCGAATGATAAAATCAAAACTATGATAATAACCAAATCAATAACCCATAACATAAAGAGATCTATCTGAAAAAGCCATGATTAATGAATAAATCAAATAAAATAAGAAAGTTTTTACCAGATTGTATTGTTCTCTTTTGTCGAATGTGGATTGTTCAATAACACTACGACACCATGTTTGCAACAAGCAAGTATAGGTGCTCAAAGTGCTCAAGAAGATCAATGTCAAAATATCGTAAGGTGCTCAACAATGCGATGTATGCTCAAAGCGCTATAAAGGATGCCTGAGAATAAGTGATCGAAGAGGATTTGTGAAGGAGATGAGGGGGTTTATATAAGTTTCAACAGAGATCGATCAATGGTCCAGATAATTCAAAAGAATCAACAGAGGAGATAAAACAAATAACCATGATGAATGTGCACACATGTGTCAATCCATAAGGATATTTTTATTAAAATATGATGAAAATAAGATTGATTGAATAGATAACTCAACTTGTAATTTTGCCTTTTTTAGAGTTCTAAAAATAAGACTGATTGTGCACATGAGTTAACAAGATATTTTAAGAAGAATTGAAAGATAATTGAAATTAAATAAATAAATTTATTTAATTGTTTGTGCATGATAGAGGAATAGATAAGATATAAAGATTTAAATAAATTAAACAAATAAATTTATTTAATTTATTTTGCATGATGAAGGATAAATAAAATATGTGATTATATTTTATTTTTAGAAGATTTATTTTTTAGAGGAAAAAGCAAATTAAATAAATAAATTTATTTAATTGTTTGTGCAAGATTAGAGGAATATGAAGATTATAAATAAAATACTTGATTTTATTTATTTTTAAAGGATTGAGATAATTTAAATAAATTTGCATGATTTATTTAAATTTAGAAGAACAGTTGATTTAATTAAATAATGTAAATTATTTAATTGTAGATAAGAGGATTTGTGATGAACTAATTAAATATTTAATTTATTTAATTGATGTGGACTTAAATTTTGGAAAGAGGATAATGATTTAATTAAATAAGTAAAATTAATTAAATAAAGAAGATTTGTTTAATTAATGTTGAAAGTATGTGATTTAGAAGAAATAGATGAAATTAATTAAATAATTAGATTATTTAATTTACACTGAATACAGTTGATTAGACAGATTAGACGAAATGCAAGTGATGTGATGACTTGGTCATTTTTGCCTGTTTACACTTTTGACTCTAACTAGCCTTAGTGCTTTTAATTCACAGGCTGCACTATGAATCTCCTCAATATTAAAAATTTTGATATGGTGTGCAAAATTTGCACAATAGTTCTTGGTGACTGGCTGGGAAAATGGGCCTGCTCATTTTGAACCCTAGAAGAAATGGCCTTTTCCATTGGGCATAGAGTCATAAACACTTGGAAATAACCCTCTAAACACAAATTGTCAAGCATATGACGATCTGAAACTGAAACACTGCTGGTTCAAACACATTCCACAACTGAAACCATAACTGATATTCACTGAAACTAACCATGGCTGAATCACAGAACTGACTTTATCCTTATCGAAACTAAGACTTATTGAAAGAAAACAAACTAAAACTGAAACCTAATGCTATTGTTGCAGCTTATTTTGAAAAACTTGAAAATAAGCTATCCTCAAAGTAAACTTGACATGAACATGCCCATTTATAGGGACAACAAAATAACTACCATGTCTGATGATTCAGCTCCACTGAATTGACAACACACTGAGAATTGACCAAATGAAATACATGAAGAAGTATAATGGGAACTTGTACTTTTTTGCTTGCCTTCTTTTTGGAGAGTTCTCTTTGGCACCAAAACACCAATCAAGCTGATTTGTATATTGTTCTTGCTTCAGCAGAGGTTGGGAAGGGAAAATCAAGTGTTGGAGTTTACCTCTTTGTTGGCATGTGAAAGCTTCTGTTAACAAAACTTCATTAGTGATCTCTTTTGCAGACTTTTCCATAGGTTCATGACTCAAGATAGCATCGAAATCAGGTGTGTAGGTGACTGAGTTACCCATAATGGTCTTGAATCTGATTGGGATTCTTTCTTGAAAGAACGGAGTATTATACAACTCTTCATGACACTCTTCATCATTACAAATGTTTCTTGAGACCTCATTGTTATGAATCTTTTCTTGCATCTATGGGTCTTCATCAAGAAAAAGAGTAACCATTTTTAAAAATAGAAAATAGATCAACATTTATATCTACTTTCCCTTCAAAATTTTCTCCATGATCATCATTTAAAAGAGGCTTTGCAAATGAACCATTCACTTGCTCAATTATAGGATCTTCTGCGTCAAGAATTTGCTACCCTTGTTGAAAAATTGAGAATAAATCCTCATTCTGTTGTTCCAATTGCTCAAGAATCTCTGTACTATCTCCTTCAAGATGTTAAAACTCATGACCAAAATAAAAGCAATCACCCTTTGTAGACTCTGTAATTCCGTTTGCAACTTGTTCCTCAAGATGAGGTATAGATATTGCATCATACATCACCCAGTACTTTTCAGCTTCTAGACTCTTATGCAATTACTTTTCAACTTCTAGAAGAGTCAAGTCATAAGCAACACTTGAATTTTCTACATTACTTGATTGAGTTTCTAAATCACACTTTGCCACATGTGCATGATGCGTAGGATCAAAAGGATGTCCTAAATAGATAGGAGTTGCCTTCTTGCTTGTATTTTGATCTTTGAGAGTCAAATTATCTTTGATATCAAAATGTCAAAGAGATGGATCTATGACTTCTATTGGCTGATTTGTAGCCACAGAGGCTTGCAAAGTACAATTCTCAAAATAATTGGGTCTGTTCTATGCCTGAGGGAGGATCTCTTCAATAAATTGACTGCATTGATATTGCTGTCCATAAGGACTTTGAGGCATGATAATTGGATCAGCATGATACAAAGCTTCATTTCTCAGTTCATTGAGCTCATGATTGAGGGTTTTTATAAGTTCTTTTACCTCCAACATCTCCTTATGATTTGGCAAATCAGTAGGGAGGGAGGGTGGACTAGAACAAGTATGCATTTGTTTATAAGAAAGAGCCTCAGACAGGACATTGGCATGAGGAATCAATGGTTCTAAAGGCAGAGGAGGCAATTTACCAGCCTCTATGAGGTTATTTTTAGCTCTAATAGAAATATTATATGGTTAGGACAGAGTCTCACCTCTTAGGGCTTGTATCATGACAGATATTTCAGGGTCTAAAGCCTTCAAGTAATACAAAAATGCAAAAATTGGAGGTCTCATAATGAAACTAAATTTTTTTTCCATACCTTATCAAATCTTGAATTGAAATCAAGCATGTTCTCCATAGGGTGCCTCTTAATTGTGTTGAGATTATGAGTGAGTGTCGTAACATCTATCCTTTCTTGGAATTGCTTGTAAATGAGTTCACCAAGTTGGTCCCATCCTGTGACTAAATTGGGCTACAAACCTCTATACCATTCCCTTGCTTTGCCTTTGAGGGAAGATGCCAGTAGCAAAAGAGTTTCATTCTCATTTGTGATATTGTGAATGGTGCACAAATTGGTAACATCCTGAATATGGTCTGCTAGAGAAACTGGTCCATCCCCAAGAAAATAAGGTAATGCTTTCCATGTTGCATCAGGAATCTAACCCTATTGTTGTAGAAGCAGAGGACTTGAATCCAAAGTCACAAAAGGAAAATTCCTTGTAGGAATATTGAGTTGCATAAAGATATTTGAGGTTGCCATGATCTGCAGAGGTAAAGACCTGGGAAAGAGTCACCAAGTGGAAGATTCAGGCTCCCATGAGTAGATATTTTTGTGATTTTCCATCAAAACCACAAACTATAGGGCAAATATTCAGGAAAACAAAGACTCAAGTCTTTGATTCTAGTCCCACCGGGCATGCCAAAAACTGTTGATGTTTAAATTTGCAGGTTAATCACCAATAATGGGAAATTTTGAGAATGTGGGATTGGCCCTCAGAATAACTTCTAGATTTTAAAGAAGCTAGTTCTTGTCTATGGGGTTTGAGAAAAGGGAAGAAAAAACAAGATTAAATGAAATGCCTAAATTGCTAAGGCGATTCACCGGATTCATTTCCTAACTCAATAGCATAATGATCAAACCCTAAATGATTCACTGGTAAAATCAAAGAGCATATAGCATGATCAATAACCCAGCATATGAAAAAGATTTATCAAAGGCAAAGAATAGAGAACAAGAAGCAAGAATAGAAAAATGTATTCAGATCTGCACAAAACACCATACTCTCTTCATTGCTTGATAGGAGAAGAAAATATAGAGGCAAAATGCACAAAATATAATATTACATCCCTCATGAGAGTCACCTTCTAGGGCAAAAATATGTCTCTACTCTACTGCTAAAAATCCTCTGATCATTCCAATATGTGTGTCTCTCCCCTTCATCTGTCCCAGATCTTTGTATATATAACCCAGAAGCCAAAGAAAATCCTCTCCAACTGCCCAGAAAATATTTGTAACTAAAAATCTATAAATCACGGCTCCAATCTTGGCCCTGGTAACTGATTCTCCAGTTAAATCCATGAGAACTGTAGATTCTATTTGCTTGGCATGTGTGAGTAAAAACTCCCACTCTCTTTCTTTTGCTTGCCGTGAAAAGAAAGAGGTTGTGTGAAAAACTTAGGGTTGCATACATTTATCTCCCCGTGCATAGTCAAATAAGAGACTTTATAGTAATAAAGCCTTATCTTTATTTTACCTCAGGTCTCGCCATGTAACTTCATATAAAATAAAAGACTCTCAGCTTTATTTAAAACTTATTTTACTTCCCCATGACTCTTCATGTTTAAAAGAGACTCTTTATTTTTTAATAAGACTCTGCTCATTAAAGGAGGGCCCCAACATTATAATAAAAGACTCAACTTTAAAATAAAATAACTCAGCCTCTTTCAAGACTCACGTGACTCTTCACTCTTTTATGAGTTAATAAGAAATAAGACAATTATCTTCCTCCCGCGGCTTCCACATGGAAGAGCGGAAATTATTTGAGATGAAATTTATCTCTGCAGCCTTCAAAACCCCACGGCTGTGACAAGTGTCAAGCTCCACACCCTTCTTGAGCTGCTCTCTCCTTGCATCTTTTACAAATGCCTGCAGGCCATTGATCTTTTTCATCGGATGATGCTTGAGTCTTTTTATCTCTGCAAAAATTTTGTGCCTTTTAACTGCTGCATATTATTCTATATGAGGCGCCATTCTTTGTGTGACTCAAGCCTTGTTTTTTGCACCTTGATTGACATGGTTGTGACATATCATCATAGTAGTGCCACTTTCAGACTAATGCCTAAGTTTGGCTAAGTGTTCCCCTTTGTCAGCCATTTCGGGCCTACCAAGAACCAAGCAAACCCCTGACAAGTTTCATGTTCCCTATCGTTCCTCAATCGCCAACAAGGAAAAAATGCACAAGGGGTGAAGAGAAGTATCAGTTTGTTCTTGGTGGTCAAGAACTTGCTAACAAAAGGAAGCAATGCAAAGGTGAAGTTAAGTTTTGACAATTCCCTTGGTTCCTAGAACTAAGGGAAATCACCCATGAATTCCTAGTTCCTAGTTCCCCCAACCCCCAAAAAAGAAAGCAAGTAAGTGGGATTTTCAGCATGTTCTTAGTTCTTGGGAAATCCTTGACAAGTTCCTAGTGGAGCCCAAAGTTTTGACAAGGCAGAGAAAGTTGATAAATGGATAAGGTAGAAAGGATTTTGATGAGTTTCTAATGGTCAAGAACTCATTGATAAGAAGTAAAGGGGCTTAAGGAGAGTGAAGAGGAAGATTTCAATGATTCCCTTGGTTATCAAAACCAAGGAAATCCTTGAAATTGTTCCTGGTTCCTGGCCGATCATCGACAAAAAAGGAAAGGAGAAGATGAGAGAAAAAGAGAGAAGAAATGGAATTTAGGTGTGTTCCCAATGGGCTAGAAATCATCGATGACTAGGAACAAAAGAGAAAATGGAGGATAACAAGATTTTGATGAGTTCTTGATTGGCAAGAACTTATTGATAAAGTTCCTGATGAGCCTGAAAGTTTTGACAAGGTAAAAGTAATATTTTAATACATTATAAACATGTTTCCTCATAGATTCTTCAGTTGAAATGAATGCCTACCTCCCAAAAGCACCGTTATTGCATAGATGAGGTAGGTGGAGTTGAATGCGGTCAAATTGGAGGTAGGTGAGTAAATAGATGGAGATTAATTATAGTAGGTGGGTGTCCTAAATGTGTTTCCCACAAAAAGTCCTATCACCAATAGTAAGTAAAAATGAAACACTATATATACATGGAAAAAGATGTATTAGGGGTTGGTCACTGAGCCAACTTCCAGACTTTTAGGTGCTACAAGTCTTTCTAGGGCATCAAATAGTGTTGGTTCAGTCTACAAAATGGAGGAATACATCTCATAGATCAGAGGAAAGGTTTTCAATGTACATTTGTATGTAATGGTATGTCTCCAAGATAGTTTGTAATGATTCAGGGGAATGCATAGACGTAGCTATGTATTTTCTTTTGCCACAATTTCTAGTATGAGTGTAATGGATATTTGATTTATGTGTGACAACATCTAATGCATTGTAAGGCTTTTTGTAATGGTCTTTTCTTCATCTCACATTGGTTATTACAGTTTTGTTATCTAAGATTTATATGCGAATATATATGTAGTTCTGTTTATGTTTTGCAAATGTATCTCCTTATGTCTTGCACTCTGTAACTCTGTTGTACAATGGAGTAGGTACTAATTTTATTGGTGAAGTAGCAAACACCATTCATTTGGTAATCCTATGTCTTGTTAGCTGTAGGATTAGATTAGGGTTTTATCGTAGTTCACGATTCATTGTTGCAAACTAGGGAACAATCATAGGTGATTCATAGTGTTTAAATAATTAAATAATCATGTTCTTGCATGCTTGCATCTTGCATTGTTGCAATGATGCCATCATCAGCTTGATGAGAGGTTTTATAATGTAGTAAGCTAGTTTTAACATAGTGATAGTTTCAGGGGTTAAAACTGCTCTTTGGGTATTACTACCTTGTTATCATTTAGCATATACTTTGTGTTGTAATTAATCCCTCTTTTGGGATACCTCTAGGAACATCTTCCTAAGTCTAGCTGAGCTTGAAGAGAAGAGGAGATTACCCACTCCTATCAGTGACCCCTAAATCATCCTTAACCTGTTGACGAGCCCCTTCCCAATCCTCTTGATGACACCCCTAGCCTAGGAGATTGGGTAATGTTCTAGAGTTTTGGATTAGATATTTTAGGAACCAACATTTTGGTGACTCTATTGGGGAGAATTTTAGAACTCAGGCTTGCCCCTATTAGGAAAAGTGTCTCAACCTTGCAACCACGAAAGGTTATTATTCTTCCTAGTTTTGGTCTTTTCAAATATCCTTTATCTTGAAGAATGGTCTAGAACTTTCAAAGTTTCCAAAAGGGCTAAAATGGTAGGACTTACTATTTTTAGTGACTCTACATTTGACCTCAGATGGACCTAAAATTTTCCCAAAAGGTGTAGAATGACTAAGTAAACATCTTGGGTGAGTTTCAACTCAAGATCATACCTGGATTGCAAGATATTAAAGTTTTTGTTTCTTAAAACTGTAAAAAAAGTTTTGAACTTGGATTTGAGGAACTTAGAGGTCTGTAAATTCCCTAAAAGTTATTTTAACTAGAGAATTAGGTTATAGCTTGATAGATCTCTTCAGAAGCTTTCTGATGCATCAAACGGTTTGTCAATCAGACACCCAGATCAAAAGTTATGGCCTTCGAAAGTTGGACCTCCTATTTTTAGGAAATGTGAAAACATGTTGGACACTCAAAAGAGCTATAAAGGGGAGAGTTGCATGTGCTGGTGTGTGATTTGGAACATCACAAGGCATCTTCAATTGGATATATTTTGGGCACCACTTTTGGGTGGTTTTGGCTCATGGTTTTGTAATTACCATTAATGGTTTACTGTATTGTATCTCCTATATATCAAGAACTTGAGATGGAGGTTGTGTGTAAGAGTCTTATAGATGTTGAGTTACCTTTAGATCTCTGGTTGATTAATACTCTTGTAAAATCTTTCTCTTCAAGTATATTGCAATCTTCTTGATTCCTGAATAATATATTGGGTGGCTTTCAAGTGTGGGGTTTTTTACCTGAAAGGGTTTTCCCCACGTATATTGTGTTGTGAATTTTTCATTTGAATTTTGTTATTACCTTTATGTTAATGTGCATCTTAATCTATAACTGTAAAAGTTAAACTTTGCATAAATCTTTCCTTAGTAGATCAGTGAAGGAAGCATTTTCCGCATACCTTGGTTCCTTTCAGTTGGTATCAGAGCCTGATCACCTTTGGTTCTAGTTGTTGGGTAGAAGGTTTTTTGAGCTGATCTTCATTTGAGTGGGAGCTTGTGTAGAGGATTTTGAAATCTTTGTTGTAGGAAAGAGATGGCAAGCACATCTAGGAGGTTTGATATCAAGATGTTTAATGGAGGCAACTTTGAGCTATGGAAACTTAAGATGGAGGACTTATTGGTGGATAGAGATCTATGGCTCACAATATCAGGATCCATGCCATCGGGAATGAAACAAGAAGATTGAGATCTGATGGATCAGAAGGCTAAGGGTTTGATAAGACTTTGTTTGGCTAACTCAGTGCTCCTAAATATCCATGAAGAGAAAAATACAAAAGATCTTTGGAAGAAGCTTGGAGATGTTTATCAGGATAAATCCCTAGTGAACAAGTTATTCCTGTGAAAGAAATTGTATTCTCTAAGGATGGAAGATGGAGGATCTATCACTGATCACCTAAATATATTCAATATGCTTATTCCCTAGTTGACCTCTGTTGGTGTGAAGATGGAGGAGGATGATCGATGTATGACATTACTATGTTCCTTACCAGATTTGTGGGATCACCTTGTTATGGCCATTGGGAGTACCACTACCACCTTCAAGGTGGATGAAGTGGTTTCTTCATTGTTGCCTAAAGAGATGTAGAGAAAGTCTTCCAAATCGTCTAAGTAGGCTCTTACAGTTCATGGTAGATCTAAACAGAAGGGAGAGGAAAAGGATAAGAAGAAGGAAGAAAAGGGAAAACCCAAATCCCATGAAAGATCTAAGTCTCCTAGAAAGTCCAAGGCTCTATGTTGGAACTGTGGCAAACCTGGTCACTTTTCCAAGAGGTGCAAGGAGGATAAAAAGAAAAATAAGAAGAACTATGATTCAAATTCTGACAAGTCCTCTTAGGATGAAGGAGAAGCATTTGTCATTGCCTTGGCAACGCATGCATCTAAGGATGTGTGGCTTATTGACTCTCGTGCATCTTTTCACATGACCTCGCATCGGGGTTGATTTTTGAAGTATGAAGAATACGATCATGGAAAGGTGTACTTGGGTGATGATTCTCACCTGAAGATTATTGGCCATGGAAAAGTCTTGATTCTATTCCCTGATAGATGAGTGAAGGGAATCAATGGTGTTCTACATATCCTTGGTTTGGCATGAAACCTTCTTTCTGTAAGTAAGTTGAATGATGTGGGTGCGCAGGTTGTTTTCTCGAATGGAGGATGCAAGATGAATAGAGAATCTATGGTGTGGCTAAGGGTGTTCAGATTGGCACTCTGTTTCAGTTTGATGCATGCACGATTTTGTGTAATAGTGCCTCTATTTTGAATAAGAGAGCTTTAGAGTCTTCATCCTCACCATTGGAACCAATAGTGAAGAGGACTATTGTATCTACTTCTAATGGTCGTGCTTTCTAGGTACCTAAAGGTACTCATTCTATGAAGATGAAACTTCTAGCTAAGAAGACAATGTTATGGCACCAAAGGCTTGGTCACATTGGTGAAAAGGGTTTGAGGACCCTAAAAAATAAAAATCTTGTTAAGGGTATTAATGAATATAACCTTGAGTTCAATTTCTACGAACATTACATTTATGGAAAACAAAATCGTGTTCAATTTTATTCCAGTTCTCACAAATCTTCTGAGGTGTTAGACTTGATCCATTCTGATGTGTTTGATCCTGTTAATGTTCCTTCGATTTTAAAATCTATTTACTTTGTTTCATTCATTGATGATTACTATAGAAGGACATGAGTTTATTTCCTTAGAAGCAAATCTAAAGTCTTTAGTAGACTCAAAGAGTTCAAAGCTCTTGTAGAGAATCAGAAGGATAGAAAGATTAAGTGTTTGAGGACTAACAATGGTGGTGATTTTTGTTTAACAGATGTCGACAAGTTCTATAAAGAATAGGGGATTGAGAGGCACAAGACAAATCTGTATACCCCTCACTAGAATGAAGTTGCAGAGAGGATGAATAGAATGTTGATGGAGAGGGCAAGGAGTATGCTAAGTGGATCTGGCCTTGAACAAAAGTTGTGGGTTGAAGCTATTGCTACCACTTTTTGCCTGATTAATAGGTCTCCTACATCAATGCTCATTGATAAGACACCTATGGAGGTGTGGCTTGGTAAAAAGCACTCATTGAGACACATTCGAGTATTTGGTTGTGAGGCATATGCACATGTGCCTAAGGAGAAGAGGTCTAAATTGGAGAACAAGGATGTGAAGTGTGTCTTCATTAGTTATGGCATTGGTGTGAAAGGGTACAAGATTTGGGATCCAATAGCTGAGAGAGTTCTGTATAGAAGAAGTGTAATCTTTAGAGAGCTTAATCCTTCTTCTATTGTCTTGGAGCTAGAGAAAGAAGAGAATAAAGAGGATGTGGTTCAACTTCCTTCTACCCCTGAGAAAGTTGAACCAAAAACATCTATTGGACTTGATAATGAGGAGAGCTCTAGTAGCTCTAAAAGTTCAGAAGAAGATGAAGAACCTCAACCTCAATCTTGAGGAGGTCCATGCGGATAAGACAACAAACTGAAATCATTGCATGATTCCAGTTGTATTTTTTCTTTGATTTCTAACATTGATGAGCCTAGAACTGTGAAAGAGGCTATGGATATGAAAGATGCAGGTTCCTGGAATGAGGCCATGGAAGAGATGTCTTTTTTGGAAAAGAATAATACTTGGGACTTAGTGCCTTTGCCTAAAGGATGAAAACCTATTGGATGCAAATGGGTGTTCAAAAATAAATTTGGTATAGATGGCAGTGTTGAGAAATATAAGGCTAGATTGGTTGTGAAGGGGTATTCTTAGGTGGAGGGAATTGACTATGGTGAGATTTTCTCTCCAATTACAAGTCTAACAACTATTTGGTTTATGTTATATCTTGCAATAACGTATGATCTAGAAGTGGAATAGATGGATGTGAAGACAACATTCCTTCATGGTTACTTGGAGGAGGAAATCTATATGTCATAGGCAAAGCACTACATGGTGAAAGGAAAAGAAAATATGGTTTGCAAGTTGAAAAAGTCTTTGTATGGTTTGAAACAGTCTCTTAGGATGTGGTACTAGAAGTTTGATTCCTTTATGTTGAGTATTGGATTTTTGAGATCGAAATTAGATCATTGTGTTTATTACAAGTTTGACAATGATTGCATTCTCATTATTGCATTGTATGTCAATGATATGTTAATCATTGGGAATGGTAAAAGTTTGATTTCTAATTTGAAGTCTCAGTTGTTAGCACAGTTTGAGATGAAAAATCTAGGGGCAGCTTGGTACATTCTGGGGATAGAGATCAGAAGAGATAGAGCAAACAAAAAACTTTGGTTAGGCCAAAGTAAGTATGTTAAAACTGTGTTGGAGAGATTTAGCATGGTAAATTGTAGACCTTTGATTGTTCTTGTTACGATGGGGACAAAGTTATCTATTGTAGATTGTCCAAAGTCTCTTCTAAGACAAAGGATATGAGTGGAGTTTCTTATGCTAGTGTGGTTAGTAGTTTGATGTATGCGATGGTCTATACTAGACTAGACATTTCCTGAGTAGTGGGAGTCCTTAGTCGATTAATGGATAATCCTGGATGGGTACATTGGGATGCAGTGAAGAGAGTGTTCATATATTTACGGGGTACTTCCAAGTATTCCTTATGTTATCATGGTTATCCTACTGGACCTCAGTATTCACTTTGTATTCATGGATATGTGGATTTAGATTGGGCATGTGACATTCACAGTAGGAGATCCACCAATGCTTATGTGTTCACTATGTTTGGTGGTGCTATTAGTTGGATGAGTAAGTAGCAACCTGTGGTCTTTTTGTCCACTACTAAAGCTGAGTACATGGTAACAAATCATGCTTGTAAAGAATCCATTTGGCTTAAGAGATTGTGTTCTGATGTTGGGTTTGATGTAGGGTAGATTATTGTTTGTTGTGACAGTCAGAGTGTCATATGTTTGGCAAAGAATCTTATTTTCCATGCGAGGACTAAGGATATTTATGTCTAGTACCATTTTTTCTATGACATGGTAGAGGATGGGAAGGTAAACTTGGAGAAAGTTGACATTTTGATGCACGTTGTAGATTCCTTGACAAAACTCATGAGCATAGAGAAGTTCAGATGGTGTTCAGAGTCTATGGGCCTCTTGGCCCCTAAGAATTAAACCATGGTGTTGATACTCCCTTTTCTCCTACAAGGTGTTCAACAAGTAGGAGAATGTTAGGAAAAGTGTCTTAACATTGCAACTACAAAATGTTACTATTTTTCCCAGTTTTGGTCTTTTCGAATACCCTTTATCTTGAAGAATGGTCTAAAACTTTCAAAGTTTCCAAAAGGGCAAAAAATGGTGGGACATACTATTTTTAGTAACTCTACATTTGACCTTGGATGGACCTAAAATTATCCCAAAAGGTGCAGAATGACAAAGTAAACATCTCGGGTGTTTTTTGACTCAAGATCATACCTAGATTGCGAGATATTAAAGTTTCTATTTTTTGAAACTGTCAAAAAAAGTTTCAAACTTAGTTTTGAGGCACTCAGAGGTCTGTAAATGCCCTAAAATTTGTTGTAACTAGAAAAGCAGGTTATATCTCGATATTTCTCTTCAAAAAATTTTTGACGCATCAAACGGTTCATCAATCGGACACCCGGATCAAAAGTTATGGCCTCCAGAAGTTGGAGCTCCTATTTTTGGGAAATGTCAAAACATGTTGGACACTCAAAAGAGCTATAAAGGGGAGAGATACACATTTTGGTGTGTGATTTGGTACATCACAAGGCATCTTTGATTGGCAATAATTTGGATGCCACTTTTGGGTGGTTTTGGCTCATATTTTTGTAATTGTCATTGATGGTTTATTGTATTGTATCTCCTATATATCAAGAGCTTGAGATGGACGTTGTGTGTAAGAGTCTTATAGATGTTGAGTTACTTTCAGATCTTTGGTTGACTAATACTCCTGTGAAAGCTTTCTCTACAAGTATATTGTAATTTTCTTGATTCCTGAATAATATATTGGGCGGCTTTCAAGTGTGGGGTTTTTCACCTGAAAGGGTTTTCCCCATGAATATCAATGTGTTGTGAGTTTTGTATTTGAATGTTGTTATTACCTTTTTGTTAATGTGCATCTTAATCTATAATTGTAAAAGTTAAAATTTGCATAAATACTTTCTTAGTAGATCAGTGTAGGAAGTGTTTTCCGCATACCTTGGTTCCTTTCAGTTGGTATCAAAGCCTAATCACCTTTGGTTCTAGTTATTGGGTAGAGGGTTTTTTGAGTTGATCTTCATTTGAGTGGGAGCTTGTGGAGAGGATTTTGAAATCTTTGTTGTAGGAAAGAGATGGCGAGCACATCTTGGAGGTTTGATATAGAGAAGTTTAATGGAGGCAACTTTGAGTTGTGGAAACTCAAGATGGAGGACTTGTTGGTGGATAGAGATATATGGCTCACAATATTGGGATCCATACCATCGGACATGAAACAAGAAGATTGGGATCTGATAGATTGGAAGGCTAAGGGTTTGATATGACTCTATTTGGTTGACTCAGTGCTCCTAAATATCCATGAAGAAAAGACTATAAAATATCTTTGGAAGAAGCTTGGAGATGTTTACCAGGCTAAATCCCTGGTGAACAAGTTATTCCTATGAAAGAAATTGTATTCTCTAAGGATGGAACGTGGAGGATCTATCACTAATCACCTGAATACATTCAATATGCTTGTTACCCAGTTGACCTCTGTTGGTGTGAGGATGGAGGAGGAGGATCGATGTATGACATTACTATGTTCCTTACCAGATTTGTTTGACCACCTTGTTATGGCCATTGGGAGTACCACTACCACCTTCAAGATGGATAAAGTGGTTTCTTCGTTGTTATCTAAAGAGACACGGAGAAAGTCTTCTGAATTGGCTAAGGAGGCTCTTGTGGTTCGTGGTAGATGTAAAGAGAAGGGAAATAAAAAGGATAAGAAGAATGAAGAAAAGGGAAGATCCATATCCTGTGGGAGATCTAAGTCTCTTGGAAAGTCCAAGGCTCTGTGTTGGAATTGCAGAAAACTTGGTCACTTCCACAAGGAGTGCAAAGAGGAGAAAAAGAAAAAGAAGAAGAATTATGATTTAGATTTTGACAAGTCCTCTCAGGATGAAGGAGAAGCATTTGTCACTACCTTGGAAACACATGCATCTGAGGATGTGTTGCTTATTGACTCTTGTACATCTTTTCACGTGACCTTGCATCGAGATTTGTTTTCAAAGTCTGAAGAGTATGATGGTTGAAAGGTATACTTGGGTGATGATTCTCACTTGAAGATTGTTGGCCATGGAATATTCTTGACTCAATTTCATGATGGACGAGTGAAGGAAATCAATGGTGTTCTGCATATCCCTAGTTTGGTACGGAACCTTCTTTCTATAAGTAAGTTGAATGATGTGGGTGTGTAGGTTGTTTTCTTGAATGGAAGATGCAAGATGACTAGAAGATTTATGGTGTTGGCTAAGGGTGTTCATATTGGCACTCTATTTAAGCTTGATGCATGCGAGGTTCAATGCAATAGTGCCTCTATTTCGAAGAAGAGAGCTTCAAAGTCTTCATCCTTACTATTACAACTAGCAACAAAGAGGACTACTGCATCTACTTCTGATGGTCATGTTTTTTGGGTATGTAAGGGTGCTCATTCTATGGAGATGAAACTTTCAACTGAGAAGACAATGTTATGGCACCAAAGGCTTGGTCACATTGGTGAAAAGGGTTTGAGGACTCCAAAAAATAAAAATCTTGTTAAGGGTATGAATGACTGTAACCTTGAGTTCAATTTTTGTGAACATTGCATTTATGGAAAACAAAACAGTGTTTAGTTTTATTCTAGATCTCACAAATCTTCTAAGGTGTTGGACTTGATTCATTTTGATGTGTTTGGTCCTGTTAATGTTCTTTCGATTTCAAAATCTATTTACTTTGTTTCATTCATTGATGATTATAGTAGAAGGACATGGGTGTATCTCCTTAGAAGCAAATCTGAAGTCTTTAGTAGATTCAAAGAGCTCAAAGCTCTTGTAGAGAATTAGAAGGATAGAAAGATTAAGTGTTTGAGGACTGATAATGGTGGTGAGTTTTGTTCAACAGATTTCAACAAGTCTTGTAAAGAACAGGGAATTGAGAGGCACAAGACAACTTTGTATAGCTCTCAACAGAATGGAGTTGTAGAGAGGATGAATAGAATGTTTATGGAGAGGGCAAGGAGTATGCTAAGTGGAGCTGGCCTTGAACAAAAGTTCTGGGCTAAAGTTGTTGCTACCACTTGTTACCTATTTAACAGGTCTCCTACATCAATGCTCATTGATAAGACTATTGAAAAGCACAAGACAACTGAGAGGGGGGGTGAATCAGTTGTAACCAAAACTTCAAAACTATTAACACATCATCCACTTAATTACTGTTATTGTATTTTAACCATGAAAGCATGAAATCAAAAACTTAAACACATTCACACATGAGACACCAGATTTTTATGTGGAAAACACTATAAGGGAAAAACCACGGTGAGTGTTAGCTCACAATATAATATGTAATAACAATACTAAAAATTAGAGGCTCACTGCCCAAAATGCTCATTGCAAAAGATAAGGCTCACTGCCAAAAGATGAGGCTCACTGCCAAGAGATTGTGAACTGAGATAGTAGCATCTACTCCATGCCAATGTTCAGTTCTATTGAAATGCACTAATTTATCTTTTGCTTTACCTTTTTCACTCACACAATTATATTCACATCTTCACACTTGGATACATTTTTCATGATTTCATTACAAGTATTTATATAATTCATCAACCTTGGAATTATCATCAAGGTCGGCATTACAACCATCAACCATTAGAACAATCTCCAAGGTCAGCATTACAAACATACATTAGAATAGGTTTTGACCTAAATAGAATTGAGACAGAAAAGAGTGAATGCAGACCACGCCATGCCTTAGCTGGGACTTAATTACAATCATCCACGCAACAACATGCTTCCTCAATCTTCAAAGCATAATCATAAGTAGTGAAAACAACCAAGTCGGCCAAAACTGGTGTTAACACTAAGACCTTTAAGAACACGCTTCATGCATGATTTGGATTACACTTTGTGGACCAGTTAATAGGAAGGAACATGATCTAGAGACAACCACAATAATGTTACAATCACCAAGAACATCCGCACAACTTCTAAACACTTTATCCATAAGATTCTTCAAACTGGAGCACTTGAACATCACTATCGGCCACTGTCATAAATGAAAGATCACTTGTGGAGCACTAAATCATGAACCATTTGAACTAAAGGCACATAACATCATTACAAACTTAATTCCAGAATTGCAGATTGTAAGACTTAAATGCAGAGAAATGTGGAGCAGAATACATTCTCCCTGTCACCATTAAATGCACAAAAAAATAGTTTTTACTCTGGTGAACAGAACTCGCTCAAATCTTCACACCAGAGGCTCAAACTTGAAACATAGAAACTATAGACATCCTTTTAAATAAATTCCAAACCATAGATGAAGATATTCAATATAAAGGATATGCAGAGCAAAACACTGAACTATTCTTCTACAAACCAAAGTACTCTGTAATACACTATTTCCATTAGGAGAACAATTTTTCTCAAAAGCACTTGGAAACTCAATAATAGGAACAATTTCACACCAGAGACTCAAACTTGAAACATAGAAACTATAGATATCCTTTTAAATAAATTCCAAACCATAGACGAAGATATTCAATATAAAGGATATGCAGAGCAAAACACTGAACTATTCTTCTACAAACCAAAGTACTCTGTAATACACTATTTCCATTAGGAGAACAATTTTTCTCAAAAGTACTTGGAAACTCAATAATAGGAACACTTTCTCATTATCTTCAACACTTATATAATCCAATACAAAGCAACTAACTCACCACAAGCAAGCATCAAAACAAGAGCACAATTGACACCAATGACAACACAGATATGTTGACATCAATGACAACACTGGTAAGTGCATACTTGCAATAATGACACCTATGGAGGTGTGGTTTGGTAAAAATCCCTGATTGAGACACATTTGAGTATTTGGTTGTGAGGCATATGCACATGTGCTTAAGGCGAAGAGATCTAAATTGGAGAACAAGGCTGTGAAGTGTATCTTCATTGGTTATGGCATCTGTGTGAAAGGGTACAAGCTTTGGGATCCATCGACTAAGATAGTTTTGTATAGAAGAAGTGTAATCTTTAGAGAGCTCAATCCTTCTTCTATTATCTTGGATCTAGAGAAAGAAGAGAAGAAAGAGGGCGTGGTTCAACTTCCTTCCACCCCTGAGAAAGTTGAACCATAAACATCTATTGGACCTGATAATGAGGAGAGCTCTAGTAGCTCTGAAAGTTTAGAAGAAGATGAAGAATGAAGAACATCAACATCAATCTTTGAGGAGGTCCACGCAGATAAGGTGGCAACCTGATAGGTTTAGTTATTTATTGCATGATTCCAATTGTATTTTTTCTTTGATTTCTAACACCGATGAGCCTAGAACTGTGAAAGAGGCTATGGGTATGAAAGATGGAGGTTCCTGGAATGAGGCCATGGAAGACGAGATAGCTTCTTTGGAAAAGAATAATACTTGGAACGTGGTACCTTTTCCTAAAGGACAAAAACCTGTTGGATGCAAATAGGCATTCAAAAAGAAATTTGGTACAGATGGCAGTGTTAAGAAATACAAGGCTAGATTGGTTGTGAAGGGGTATTCTCATGTGGAGGGAATTGACTATGGTGAGATTTTCTCTCTTGTTGCAAAGATGACATGTATTCAGTTCTTGTTATCTCTTGTAGCAGTGTATGATCTAGAAGTGGAATAGATGGTTGTGAAGACAACATTCCTTCATGGTGACTTGGAGGAGGAAATCTATATGTCACAGCCAGAGCACTATGTGGTGAAAGGTAAAGAAAATCTAGTGTGCAAGTTGAAAAAGTCTATATGGTTTGAAATAGTCTCCTAGGATGTGGTACCAAAAGTTTGATGCCTTTGTGTTGAGTATTGGATTTCTGAGATCGAAATCAAATCATTGTGTTTATTACAAATTTGACAATGATCGCATTCTCATTATTCCATTGTATGTTGATGATATGTTACTCATTGGGAATGGTAAAAGTTTGATTTTTGATTTGAAGTATCAGTTGTCAGGATAGTTTGAGATGAAAAATCTAGGGGCAACTTGGTACATTCTGGGGATAGAGATTAGAAGAGACAGAGCAAATAGAAAACTTTGGTTGGGCCAGAGTAAGTATGTTAACACTATGTTGGAGAGATTTAGCATGGTAGATTGCATACCTTTGGTTGTTCCTGTTATGATGGGGACAAAGTTATCTATTGCAGATTGTCCAAAGTCTCCTTTTGAGATGGAGGATATGAGCAGAGTTTCTTATGCTAGTGTGGTTTGTAGTTTGATGTATGTGATGGTCTATACTAGACCAAACATTGCCAAAGTAGTGGGAGTCCTTAGTCGATTAATGGCTAATCCTGGATAGGTACATTGGGATGTAGTGAAGATAGTGTTCAAATATTTAGGGGGTACTTCTGAGTATTCCTTATGTTATCATGGTTATCCTACTAGGCCTCAAAATTCACTTTGTATTCATGGATTTGTGGATTCAGATTGGGCAAGTGACATTAACAGTAGGAGATCCACCAGTGCTTATGTGTTCACTATGTTTGGTGGTGCTATTAGTTGGATGAGTAAGTAGCAACCTATGGTCGCTTTGTCCACTACTGAAGCTGAGTACATGGCAGCAACTCATACTTGTAAAGAAGCCATTTGGCTTGAGAGATTGTGTTCTAATGTTGGGTTTGATGTAGGAAAGGTTACTGTTTATTGTGACAGTCAAAGTGCCATATGTTTGGTGAAGAATCCTACTTTCCATGCGAGGACTAAGCATATTGATGTCCAGTACCATTTTGTCTGTGACATGATAGAGGATGGGAAGGTAAACTTGGAGAAAGTTAACACTTTGATGAATGTTGTAGATTCCTTGACAAAACCCATGAGCATAGAGAAGTTTAGATGGTGTTCGGAGTCTATGGGCCTCTTGACCCCTAGCAATTAAATCATGGTGTTGATACTCCCTTTGCTCTTGCAAGGTGTTCGATAATTGGGAGAATGTTAGGAAAAGTGTCTCAACCTTGCAACTACGAAAGATTACTATTCTTCCCAATTTTGGTCTTTTCGAATACCCTTTATCATGAAGAATGGTCTAGAACTTTCAAAGTTTCCAAAAGGGCTAAAATGGTAGGACTTACTATTTTTAGTAACTCTACATTTGACCTTTGATGGACCTAAAATTTTCCCAAAAGGTGCAGAATGACTAAGTAAACATCTCGGGTGAGTTTCAACTCAAGATCATACCTAGATTGTGAGATATTAAAGTTTATGGTTTTTGAAACTATAAAAAAAAAATTAAACTCAATTTTGAGGCCCTTAGAGGTCCCTAAACACCCCAAAAATTTTCTTAATCAAATAAGTAAGCCATAACTTGGTAGATCTCTCCATGATCTTTTCGACACATCAAATGGTTCATCACTTAGACACCCAAATCAAAAGTTATGGCCTTCAGAAGTTGGACCTCCTATTTTTGGGAAATGTGAAAACATGTTGGATACTCAAAAGAGTTGTAAAGGGGAGAGTTACATGTGTTGGTGTGTGATTTGGCACATCACAAGGCATCTTTGATTGGAGATAATTTGGGCATCACTTTTGGGTGGTTTTGGCTCATGGTTTTGTAATTACCGTTGACAGTTTACTGTATTGTATCTCCTATATACCAAGAGCTTGAGATGGAGGTTGTGTGTAAGATTCTTATAGATGTTGAGTTACCTTCAGATCTCTAGTTGATTAATACTCCTGTGAAAGCTTGCTCTACAAGTATATTGTAATCTTTTTGATTCCTGAATAATATATTGGACGGCCTTGGAGTGTGGGTTTTTTTACCTGAAAGGGTTTTCCCCATGTATATCTTGTGTTGTGAGTTTTGCATTTGAATGTTGTTATTACCTTTCTATTAATGTGCATCTTAATTTGTAACTATAAAATTTAAAATTTACATAAATATTTCCTGGAAGCATTTTCATTATGCCTTGCTTCCTTTTAGTCTCAGGTCACAACAAATTAGACTCTACTGGTATGAAGACACATAAATATCTCAACCTTGGTGGTTATATCTGCTCCAAGGATTTCCTCATTCAGTGAGGTGGTGACTCTAAAACATTATTCAATGATTCTACTATTGTTGATGCTAGTTGGTGGTCTAGTAAGTTTCATTAATTTGGTACAACAATAGGTTAAAGGTAATTAAAGTTGTTTCTTCTCTCCTTTCTTCAAGCAGGATTTGTTGTGCAAGGTCATATTTTGGAAAGAGTATGTAGTCTTGTTTCAAAATGATGTATGTTTTATAATCATGGATCATTGGTTTAAATGATTAAAAATCAAAGTATTCATTTGAATCATGTTGGATCAAATATGTTGTAGTTATTCTCATGAATATGATCTTGATTATTATAGTGATACCTCATTCGAGTGTACATATAATTATGCATCTAAATTTTAGAATGATAAACTAGTTGTGCATTCCTCTGACCCATCTGAACAAGAGCTTATTGACTTAGTGAGCCACATAAACATGCTAGACTTAGGCACCAAATAGTCCCACCATCACTCTGCATCTACAAGTGCACAAGAGATTACAACAACATTGTTTGATGATGAACAAGATGATTTTATTTCTAATTTCAATGAGTTAGATGCACATATCTATGACCTTGATTCCCTCACCCAATATTTGGAAGGCCTTAAGAGGCAAGATAGTGAATCAATTTCACACTTTTATAATAGTTTTGTTGTTGTAATCAATAACCTTCCAAATGAATGCAAACTAGATGAAAGTGTGTGCATAACCTTGTATTGTGAAACCTTTTACCCTGATGCAGGGTGACTTCCCCTTGAATATAAACAAAGAAGTATAATGATGGATTTTGAGTGGGCCAAAGCTACTCAGTCAACACTTTCCATTATTTTTCCATCTCCCAATCATGAAGGGAATGTGCTTGCACCTCTTTTTGTTCAGGCTAATGGGTCAAATTGTGAGGATGGTGGTATGGATACAACATTGGATTAATTTGATAGTGTGGTCAGAAGGATTGAAATTGATGATAGTGCAGTGCTATATGATAGTAATGTAGATGATAAGGCTAGTGTTTGCACTGATTTATGCTTATATGGATCAGTTCATGGTCTTGAAAATGATGATTGTTTGTTGGATGAACTCCCATTCTTTGTCCCTTTTGACTATGGTCTTGATGTTGCTGAGGTAAGTAAGGAAGTTGAACTACAAGATTTTTGTTATTATCTAGATGTACTTCCTTTATTATCTAGATGTACTTCCTTTCTTTATTGAGGATGATGCCCACACTTTCCTTATTAGAAATGAGAAAGAAGAACGTGAAGGTGTGCATGATCATATTGTCGTTCCAAGTAATAAAGCATTGAATCTTGATGAAGTTTTAGAACTAGGTTTGGAACAATTATCTTTTGCTAATGTGGACTACATTGAGGACACCTTTTTGGGCTCATTGGTTGAGTGTGTTTATAATGTTGTCACATGTTCCCATGAGAATCAGATTACTTTTTTACATGAGGGTAAATAAGAAGAATATATTATTGATTATTATCTAAACAACTGTTTGTTTGTTGCAGGTTGCAGTGAAGGAAGTGAAACAAAGAGGTAATTTGAAGATGTTGAGTCTTCACTTGAAGTGCCTCAAATTTTTGAATTGTATGCTAAAGGTACATAATTGGATTTGAATCAAGTCTTTGATTCAATCATGGGAGAATACATCAACATTTGTAGTCCATCTGGGTTGCAAGAACTTGACCAGTTAGATGACATTGCCCAGCTTGAAGTTGCATTTGTGTTGGATCCATTTTAGCTTGGTGTTTAAGAGGATGCTTTTGTTCATGTTGATTTGTGTGTAGGTTTGGATATGCATCATCCTACCTAGGAGCTTGAGGGAAAAATTTACTATGTGGGCCAGCATGATGGTGATTCTTATTTTTTGTGGTTGCCATGTCTTGATAGTAGTCACTTCCACTTCTAGCATGATGACCTGAAATACTATAGTTTGTTTGCACATGTTGGGAATATGCCTCTTTTGTTTCTACTTGGAGATGGAAGTAAAATCAGCTTGAGCATGCTCAGTTCCTTCTTCAAGTTGGTCTTTGATAGAGGTAAATGGTTCTTGACAATTCATCCATGGCTGTGTGCCATGGAATTTCTTTACAAGATCTGACTTGTAGGTATGTTAAAATTTTGTTTGCAGACATCCTTTCTTTGAGCCTTCATGACCATGAATGTATGTCTTGTCTTGTAGATATCTTTTCGTTGCTGTTTTGCCTTGTACATATGTTCCTTGTGTGCTTTCTTGATGCAGAGGTAGGATGACCAAAACTATCCTCAATAACATTAACAAATCAAAGAACTAATCCAATTGCTTTGGTCAGGTTGAAGATAACATTAATACAGACTCTTCATCCAATTTTTATGAAGATCCAATGGTAGGAGAGAAAGTTATGACTCTTTTCCCAAAACTACAAACCCTAGGTAGCGTTCAGACCTGCCCTCACCAAAATTGCAATATCTCTCACAAAACTTAATGAAATTATACCAAACCAAAATAATTGTAAACTAGAAACACATATCTTTCCATTCACCTATTATATATATCAATGTGAGGTCGTACTAGTCTGTACCATGTATATTTTCAGACTGTATTTTTAGAAAATTAAACTCTGCAGACCTGCCCTCAATAAAAATGCCATAACTTATTCAAATCTTAATAAAATTTGATGCAACAAAAAGAAATAGAAAGTAGACTCAATAATATTTCCAACCATATATATTTGTCTCCTATATATTTCCATACAAAACTATACCAAATGCTGTAACAGGACTGTTGCAGGGAAAATCAGAAAATTACAATCCATAGAACACTCGTATCTTTCACAAAAATAAATAAAAATGCATGGGACAAGAAGCATATGGAAGGTGGTTGAAGGATCCAACATTTTCAATCCATTAGGCATCCATTCAATTCTATATAGGGCCATACAATAGAAAAAGACAACAAATTTCTGAAGGAAAATATAGGAAAACATTGTTTTTTCTCATTCCATGCTCAAATCTTCAACCACCCACAAATTCTTCATGGTTACAAGGTTTTTCAAAGGCATTAAAACATGTCTCTTCAATTATTAACTAATTTGGAGTGAACCAAGAGACAAATGACTGTTCACCTTCCAAGTTTGCATCTTTTTTCTAATTTTACATTGACAACCTTTACATGGTTTGCAATATTTTGTATTTTTGAAACTCCTAATGACCTAAACACATAAAAATGACTTTATAAACCTCATTACAATGTGGAAGCATACAAATTTAATCAAACTCAAAGATTTGTCTAGGGCAATATTAATTTTTCAAGGTGTTCCTGCACCATACAACCAACCAACAAAATTTCTAAGTCCCTTAGAAATGTATCTGCAACAAAAGTCTCTTTCCTCTGTCTTTATCTTCAATCTTCTCAGCTACAATCTTCCAATCTATAGAAATGGTGACCAACCAACCAATAAAACAAACTACCATATTCACAGAGCATCCTCAGGCTCCTTCTACTCCCATCAGTGGAGTATTCTTTAGGCTGCAACATCAAGTGCTTCTTCAGGTATCCATCTCTCTCACTGCTTCACAACAAACCAACTCACCAAACCATCCATCTCACCCAACAACAGATCCTGGAGATGCACCTGCCACTCTCTCCTTAGTGGTTTCTCTATGCATCCTTCTCCAGCCAAATCTCTATTGGAGAATGGTCATGACAGACCTCATCTTGTCTGCCCACACACAACTTCAAAAAACATCTTTCTGCAGCTAGATGGATAAGCACCTGCAACCAAACAACTGAGCAACACAAAATCTAGAAGGTATAGATTACCTCCTTTAGAGATATATTTACACAATCAAGATCTTCTCACTCTTCACCTACCTTCTCAGTGACAGGAAAAAAAATACACACCACCCAAATCTTTTGCCAGCTCTGATACCAAAATGATGCAGAGGTAGGAGGACCAAAACTATCCTCAATAACATTAACAAATCAAATAACTAATCCAATTGCTTTGGTCAGGTTGAAGAGAACATTAATACAGACTTTTCATCCAATTTCATGAAGATCCAATGGTAGGAGAGAAAGTTATGACTCTTTTCCCAAAACTACAAACCCTAGGTAGCGTTCAGACCTGCCCTCACCAAAATTGCAATATCTCTCACAAAACTTAATGAAATTATACCAAACCAAAATAATTGTAAACTAGAAACACATATCTTTCCAGCCATCTATTATACACATCAATGTAAGGCCGTACTAGTCCGTACCATGCATATTTTTAGACTACATTTTTAGAAAATTAAACTCTGCAGACCTACCCTCAATAAAAATGCCATAACTTATTCAAATATTAATAAAATTTGATGCAACAAAAAGAAATGGAAAGTAGACTCAATACTATTTCCAACCATATATGGCTTGCTCCTATATATTTCCGTACAAAACCATACCAAATGCTGCAACAGGACTGTTGTAGGGAAAATCAGAAAATTACAATCCATAAAACACTCGTATCTTTCACAAAAATAAATAAAAATGCATGGGACAAGAAGAAAATAGAAGGTGGTTGAAGGATCTAACATTTTAAATTCATTAGGCATCTATTCAATTTCATATAGGGCCGTACAATAGCAAAAGATAGCAAATTTCTGAAGGAAAATATAGGAAAACATTATTTTTTCTCATTCCATGCTCAAATCTTCAACCACCCATGAATTCTTCATGGTTACAAGGCCTTTTAAAGGCATTAAAACATGTCTCTTTAGTTCATAACTGATTTGGAGTGAACCAAGAGCCAAATGACTCTTCACCTTCCAAGTTTGCATCTTTTTTCCAATTTTACATTGACAACCTTTACATAGTTTACAATATTTTACATTTTTGAAACTCCTAATGACCTAAACACATAAAAATGACTTGATAAACCTCATTACAATGTGGAAGCATACAAATTTAATCAAACTCAAAGATTTGTCCAGGGAAATATTAATTTGCCAAGGTGTTCCTGCACCATTTCCTCACCCTCCCATCCTCTTTTTGAGACTTTGGTCTGGTCCCAGAGATAGTTGATTCTTATCGTGCCATGTTTGGTACATGTCCCCAACTAGAGTCAGTGTTGGCACCCAAGTTTTCAAATTCTGAAACTTGCATTAACTATGCCCAAGTTTCATCAAAAAATCCCCAAGTGTGGTCTTGTGTTTTGCCTTATTCTTATCCTTTGTAAATCATCATAAAACCCCCAAAACTCTATAAAAATACCTAATTTTTGCTAAGTGTTCCCCTTTGTCAACCATTTTGGGATGATCAAGAACTTGTCAAAAGTTTCCTTGGTTCTCTATCAGTCCCCGATTGTCGACAAGGAAAAATTGCACAAGGGCTGAAGAGAAGTTTTGATGAGTTGTTGGTGGTCATGAACTCTCTAACAAAAGGAAGCAATGCATGGTTTAAGTTAATTTTTGGCAATTCCCTTGGTTCTCAAACCAAGGAAATCACTGGAAAGTTCCTAGTTCCCAGTTCCCCCTTGACCCCTAAAAAAGAAAGAAAGTGGGATTTTCAACATGTTCTTGATTCCTGGAAAATCCTTGACAAGTTCCCAGTGGAGCCCAAAGTTTTGACAAGGTAGAGAAAGGTCAAAAATGGCTAAGGTAGAAAGGATTTCGGTGAGTTCCTGATGGTTAGGAACTCACTGACAAGAAGTAAAGGGACTTAAGGAGAGTGAAGAGGAAGATTCCAATGATTCCCTTGGTTCATAGAACCAAGGAAATCCTTGAAATTGTTCTTGGAACCTGGTTGATTTTTGACAAAGAAAGAAAGAAGAAGATGAAAGAAAAAGGGAGAAGAGAGGGAACTTCGACAAGTTCCCAGTGGGCTAGAAATTACCGGTGACTAGGAACAAAGGAGAAAATGGAGGATAATAAGATCTTAGTGAGTTCCTCGTTGTTAGGAACTCATTTATAAAGTTATTCGTGAGCCTGAAAGTTTTGAGAAGGTAAAAGTAACATTTTTAATGCATTTTTTGTAGATTCTTCAGTTGAAATGCCTTCCTACCTCCCAGAAGAAACATTAATGCATAGATTGACTGAATTGGAGGTAGGTGGAGTTGAATGCAATCAAATTGAAGGTAGGTGACTGAGTAGATGGAGATTAATTGTAGTAGGTGGGTGCCCTAAATGTGTTTCCTGATCAAAGTCTCAACACCAACAAGTAAAAATGAAACTCTATATATACATGGAAAAAGATGTATTAGGGGTTGGTCATTGAGTGAAGTTTCAAACCTGTAGGTGCTTCAAGTGGATCTAGGGCATCAAATACTATTGGTTTGGTCTGCAAAAGAGAGGAATACATCTTATAGATTGGAGGAAAGGCTTTCAACATGCATTTGTTTGTAATGGTATGTCTTCAAGATAGTTTGTAATGATTCAAAGGAATGAATAGATGCAACTGTGTATTTTCTTTTGCCACATTTTATGGTATGAGTTTAATGAAGATTTGATGTATGTGTAACAACATCTATTGCATTCCAAGGATTTTTGTAATGATCTTTTCTTCATCTCAAATAGGTTATTATAGTTCTATTTTGGATTATTAAGTATGTCCATTGTATGTAGTGTCATCTAAGATTTGTATGCGAATACATATTTGGTTATGATGTTTTGCAAATGTATCTCCTTCTGTCTTGCACTCTATAACTTTGTTTCCCAATGGAGTAGGCACTCGTCTAATTGTTGAAGGATTAAACACCATTCATTTTATAATAGTACATATTGTTTTATTGTAGTTCATGATTCATTGTTACAAACCACAAAATAATCATAAGTGATTCATAGTGTTTAAATAATTAGAGAATCATGTTCTTGCATGCTTGCATCTTGCACTATTGCAATAGTGCCATCATTAATTTAATGAGATTTTATATTGCAGTAAGCTACTGTAACATAGAAAATTGCATACCCTTGCAATTTCAAAATTTATCTTGGGCTTGCTTTAGTGTCCATTTCTCTTAGCATGTTTTAGGGATCATTTCAGCCTAGCCTTAGCCTTTTCCTTCACCAGATTTCCAAGTTTCTTTATCAAATTCTAATTCTTCATACAATTTTGGGACACATGGTAAATTTTGTATGATTTCTCTAGGAAACTAGCACTATGCACAGATGTCTACATGATGTGCTAGTGTCCTGTGAGTTTCAAAAATTTAAAATGTTGATTTCTCGCTTAGCCACCTATCATTTCTTGTTGTAACGCTTAGTTGTTAGAAGGATTTTGAATCTGACCCTTCAGCTTCCTCACAAACCCTTATGCAAAAGTAATTTTTCAATCTCTCTCATTTTATCTCTCTTAGCTATGCTTAGTTGCACATATCTCCATTGTTGAACTTGCTAAAGTTGCATGCTGCTCAAATTGTTTTGGACAAATACAAGTGTTATTTTATCTTCTACGTCATACTGATAATATTATTCTTATTTTTTCTTTGAATAATATTGCTACAAATTCTTTATTATATTTCTCTCTATTTACTTTAGAAAATCTTGGTGTAGACCACCACCTATTTTATCACATGCACACTAGACTATTCTTCCCCATAGACCAAGGATGATACTTATAGATTTTATTTATTGTCACTGCTATTAATTCCTAGATGCACTTAAGATATGAACACACAATATTTTTCAACTCTCTTTATAATTGACTATCTGTGGAGGTCAAAAGACCAACACAGGGGTTTGACCTGAAGGCAGACCCCCAAACTACCCCAACATTTTCTTTTTTTTTTAGCTACATGTATTTTGGGAGGCATTCAACCTCATAGAGATTTGATAGTGTCTCTTCCTTTCTCTAAACATTTTATTATTTCATTTGATTCAATTACTGTAGCTTCATTTCATCATTTATAAGTATTTTGGTATTCTTTGGTTTATTCTTTTGGTTGTTGTCGTTTCCTGTTGTGTAGGTCAGTTTGAAATCTGATAAAAACATTGAGTTTTATGACTTTTCTGGACAACTGTGCATGGAAGGATTACAATGCTTTGCATAGATGTCCATGTACCGCACTGGCCTTTAAGACTAAGAACTCCATCTTTTCTTGTCAGGTTCCTCTATTTTTGCTATTTATAATTCTGAACTCATTTTATTGATTCTATATTTCAGTTTTATGTAAATTAGCACTTTCTATTCCAGCTCTTATATGAATGTAATGTAGGAAGTAGATATATCACTTTTTCTATATTACATTTTGGTGAAAATGACTCTTTAACTCAAAACTTCTTCCTTTTCATTCTTTTTTCTTCAAAAACTAAAATAAAAAAATGGTAGCCTTTGGCCGACTTCGTCTACACCTTTCTTAACATTCTCCTTCTAATTTCTAAATGAATTTCTTATTTTCTTTTCTTCTATCACTTTCCAGCTTTGTTAAGAAGTTTCAAGAGCTTCTCTTACAAGTATGTGAAAGTGACTTATCTTTTCCTATGTCACTCTTTTTCCTTAATCCCTCTCCCAATATCCCTCCTACTTATGAGGATATTTTGGTGCTAGAGGATGAAATCATTAATACTTTTCTTAATATTACTCTACCTTCTCTTCATTCCAATGCTCTCCCTTCTAGATATGAAGCACTAGAAAATGAAGAGTCTCACCTCGCATCAGACCCCCCAAGGATAGATGTTGAGCATAATACTTATATATCTTATCCTACATCATGTATTTCTCAAGGAGATAATAATGTTAATATGATCATTATTAATAGACTTATCCCACCTGCTAAGGGTATGTTGGATAAGTGCATTAATTTTCAAAATATTTCTTCTATTCCTAAAATCATAGTGCATAGGGTGCTTGATCCACCCCTACCTTCTAATCTTGTAATTACTATTCGGGGCATTCTTGAAAATCCTTGACCTTTGAATTACTTTTCTCAAATTGCAAAGTCTATAACTCTAAACGTGTCTAGGGATTCTCACTACCATGCAGTAGCCCACACATAATACTCAATGAAATAAATAGATTACTCCTATCCTTGTTTCCCTTCCTCCACCACATTCTATTCTTCTTATAGCTCCTTGTCTTACTCAAAAGATTGTTGGAGAGTACGATCTTGTTGAGTAGCTCCATGCTATTGCTAAGATCTCTCTTTGGGAGTTGGTTCAAACTTCAAAAACATAACATGGTCCATGCTCCAAGAAGCTTTACAAAAGATACCAGTAGCATCTTCTACTAGGTTGAATGATGTAGCTGCCTTGCTTGATTGCATCTATATGAATTCTCTAGATATTGTCTTCCAACAATATTAATTACCTTCCTTAGAAGTGCAAAAAAAAAATTAACCCCTTCTTATTATTGTTGGAATTAATTCTTTTAGGATCAAGCGTACACTTATTTATAATGGTTTAGGCCTCAATGTTTGTCATGTAGACATGTTAAACCATATTAAGATTGGTACGTCTTGTATATCTCCCACTAATATCTCCATCCATGGCTTTGATAACATCGATAGAAAAACTTAGGCATAATCACAATACCAATTGAATTGGGCCATGTTACTTTGCCTACTCTTGTTCATGTCATGCCTAGTGTGCTTTCTTATAATCTCCTTCTTGGTAGATTATGGATTCACACAATGGGCGTAGTTCCATATACTTTGGATAGATCTATTAAATTTGTCTATGAAGACAAAACATACACAATAAAATATGATCTAGATCCCTTGCAATATTGTCAATAAGTAGATTCTATGACTCAGCTTGACAATTCTCCAACTCTTTAAAATCTTATTCTTTCTTCTTCGACAAAAGATGATTCCCCATCTTCAACCCCTAAAAAAAGGTTGATCCTAGTGTGGATCCATCTTCAAATGCATGTCTAGGTGATGATTGGGGTTTATTGGAGTTTACACCATCCTTTATAGGAGAGTATAAGATCAACCCCTCTCATTCTGATATTCCAGAAGTTCATTCTAACTCTTTACTTACAAATACTTCTACATCAACAAAAATATTTCCTCCATGTTTTCCTAAAGATTCATGTGAGTATCCTTCTTTCATTGATTACGCCACTAATGTTGATCCTCTGTCCTTTAAGGACATGCAATCTCATTATGGTTGTGGTTTTCATATTTTCTGTAGTATCGATTATAAAGGTAGTGAATATGGATGAAAAGAGTAGGGTATCAAGATCCCTTTGGAGTCTAATCCACATTACTCTTCTGTAGGTCTTAGCTACCATCTACTTAACCCTATAAAGCCTCTTACCATGACTACATAGATGTTAATATTATTTCCTCCTATCTAAGTTCTCCTCCTCTTTTTGACTTGGAGACACATTACGAGATTGGGTTCAAAATTCTATTTAAACATGGATATAATAGAAATGGTCTAGGGCACATGCAAAAAGGTATTAAGGTCCCTATGGAACCTACACTACACTAAAATTCTATAGTGGATTTAGTTTACCGGCCTTCTCCTCTATCTACATCCCCTCCTTGATTGTTTGAGGTCTCTATGGTTTCTTCTTTTCATAAATTAAACTTTTCTCCACAACAAAAAGGGTTGCTTCCCACTCCATCGACTTCTTATCTCCTATAAAAACAAGAGTGTATTTTGTTGAGGCTTCTAAAGGCCTTCTTAATCACTCTTCCTCCTACATGAAAAAAGTTTCTACAACACATTCAGTCGACACTTCCTTTCTATGCATATCATTGAGCACTTGGCCATTCCACTAGTGAATTTCAATCCTTGAAGGACAAAACAAAACACCTTTTTGACATGGATGCTCTCACTCTTCCTTTTGGTGAAGCACCTATCTCTTCTTTGCATGACAAGTGATATAGTGTTTCACCTCTATCTAGTTCATTTTGCATAATAAACATTCTTATTCCTCTATCATCACATCGTGATTACCTCTAGCATTGTTACAAAACAACATAGTATAGAGTCCACCTCTATCTTTCTTTCTTGTGCTTTATCACGAGGTTTTCACACATCCCTTCTTCTATTGTGTTTCTACCCATATGTGGCACCTATAGCTTTCTTTGTTTTCTCGTTTCCATTCATGGTGGTACAATTTCATGTGCAACCATACTTTATTTTTGGTAACAACACAATATTATTTTTCATGGTTATCCTCAACTATATCCTAGGGGGTAGAGAAAATTTGTTCTAGGGGTTTGCATTATTCCTAAGGATCTCCCCTCCTCTTTCTTCTCCTTTTATTTACCTTAAAATATTTGCATATTACACCTACTAATATTTCAAGGGGGGGCATATCCTCTACTCACATGTGCATCCATACATGCACCTTCCTTTATTTGTTCCCACTGAGGTGTAGCTTATTAATTCACCCCCTGTGGCATTGTTTATTTTATGCTCCCAGAAGTGTTCACCTCCTATGGTTTTGGTGTTTGATAAGCTCCCTGAGGTGTTGGTTTTTGTGATGCCCACCCTTGTGCGACCGTTTTAGTGGCACTATTAGACCTGATTGTATTGCTTTACCTAGGCTTAGGTTTTTGTATGTCCAGAATGGTGACCTTGTCCAAGAGTCATTGTGGTGTTGTTGTGGATCTATTTATAAGGTAGTTGTGTTGATTGTGTATACAAGATACATGTCTTGACTTGATAAATCATAAATTGTTTGACTATGATGAATTAGTTAGAAGCGATTATGTTAATTCTCAATTTTTAGATGAAATATGATTTGCCTTGCCATTGATTGTTTCAATTACAAATGTGAATGGACTTCATTGATATAGGAAAATTGGAAAGGATTATATCTTTGAACATAGGGATAAGTTTGTAATGTGGTTGATTATGTTACTTCTTGATTATTGTGAAATGAATTGTAATTTAATTATAATATTCTAAGTGAGATTGAATTGTTGCAATGGTTATTAGAACACTTGATTTTGATGATTAGAAAAGGAATTGTAAAAAGGTCGAAATATGGCTATGCATTGATGTTTGAAAGTGACTGTATTATTTTTGAAACACTTGGTTATTGAGTGACTCTGTGTGTGTTTAATTCTTGTCACTTAAGCTATATATATGTTGGACATATTAATGTGTGTTGAAGTGTGCAGGCATTTCCATAGCCAATGGAATTTCAGAGGTCTACTAAGTAACTCATGTATTTAACCAGTAATGCCAACCTAATCCCTAAGGTGGATTAAGGTTATTGTTAAAATTGGAAATGATTGTAATGTGTTTTATTTGTACACTTTGATTTATGAGTCTTCTAAGGTTGTCAAGTAGTGAGGTGGATAATGAGTTGTCATCCACATGTCCATTTTCGTTCATGGGCTTTTGGGTCATTTTTAATTTTTAAAGCTTTTTATTGATTTTTGTGTGGGTTTAGGGACCCTAGGTCAAGTATCTATGGTATAGGTATCTTTTGAACTTCAAATCTTGGGCCTAGACCAAGATATGACCCCTCAAATTGACCTTGGAAGAAGGGTGACGAGATTAAATTTCGGGAAGAGGGATGGAGACTTGTCCCCATCCCAATCCCAATCTCCTAAGCTCTTGATTTGATTTGGGAGGTTCCCAAGGCTGTCACATGTCTGAGCACACAATGTAAGAGCACATTGGAAGAGAACCCAAGGACATTCCTTTCCCCAATGTCTCACACATGTACGTGAGAGAAGTTGTTGGAAAGAGTGCTTGTGAGAGTGAATGGGAGGGTGACAAGTGTCACCTCCCCATTCAAGGGATTTGTTTTTTCATCCCTATTTATCTCTCCCTCTGGAGAGGAGAAAGGGCTTTTTGTTTTTTTGGATTTTGGGAAGAGCTTTGGTTTTGGAGAGGATTTTTGAAGTGTAGGAGGACTCTTGTGTAGATCTTCTTCAACTCATTCATACTTGGAGAGCTTGAGAGCTAAGCTATCAAGAGTCTTCAAGCTTTTAGTATTTATTTATTTGCTTATGGAATGCATGTTTTGTATGTTTTTACTTGGTTGTGTTATTGTTTTGGGATGGGTTGTTTAGGCAAATGCTCACCACTTGTGTGGAAGAGCTTGCCTTGTATTTGGGGTTTGGAGAGAGGTGAGAACCTCCTCGGGGAAAGCTCACTCCTTGAGAGGAGTTGTTGCATTATGGATATATTGATTTATGAAGCAATATTCTGAATCCTCTCTCTCTCTCTCTCTCTCTCTCTCTCTCTCTCTCTCTCTCTCTCTCTCTCTCTCTCTCTCTCTCTCTCTTTGCTTCATACTTACTACTTTGTATTTTTGCCTATCATGAAAGAAAAAAAATATCTCTACCCTTGCATGTTAAATAAATATTTATTTGAGTTGTATAATTATGGGTTACTACACACACAAACATATCTGTGTGTGTGTATTCATTATTCTTAACCTTGTCTATATTGCTCCATTGTTGAGGAAAATAGTTATATGTGTCTTTAAAAAAAAAAAGATTAAACCATATATATATATAGACTAACTTTTATTTTATATAAAACCGTGTTTTTATATTATCTGTTTTGTTTTGTTTCAAAAAAACAAGAGGAATAGAGAAGATGATATATATATTGTTATGTTGCTTTTATAAATGTTAACATTAGCATTTTTATTGTTTAAAATGCCAAATAGAAAAAAGGTTAGCCGACGGTTTTATAACATTTAGGGTTTTGTTTAAACAAAAATAAAAATAAAAATAAACAAAGGGCTACTTCAGGCGGCCTCGGCCCTCCTTGCAGGTGCAGGTAAGGGGACGGAGGCCCTATCCCACAAGGCCTGTAGACCTTGTGGGGCGAGGACTCTGCCTCACCCTATAGTTTGTGATCAACATAGGCCACAGGCCTCCTTAAGGGAGACCTGCGGGTTGTGCCGCCCATGGCCACCGCCTCCTTGGGGCCCAACACTATAAACAAAAACTTGCACTTTATTTTAATTTTGTTTTTTCACTACACTGCATATTTTAAAACCCTCTCTATGCGTTTATTGAAATCTACCAGCAAATCACAAAAAGAAATATTTATGTTTATTTGTTTATGTATATGTATATGTATATATACATATATCTTTATTTAGATCTATGTATATACATAGGACTATGTATATATAGAGGTCAGTGTATATACACAGGGATAATTATTTTAATTGTTTTTCAATTTATATATAATATATATATCCTATATACATTTTTCATGGTTAAATCATTGTAAGAAAACTAAATACTTAAGTTAATGGTTAAATCATTGTAAGAAAACCAAATATTTAAGTTAATATATCTTTTTTTGTAAAAGCATTTATTTGAAATAGTTTGGAGGGAAAAAGAAAACATTTGAACTTTTAAACTATAGAAAACAATATTGGAAAATTATTGAAAAGCTTGAACTAGAAAAACATACAACTTAGAAAACTAAACTTATGGAGAAATAATCGTCCCATAGGGAAGAGATTTGCCTCAAGCTCCCTCCTATCTGAAAACCAAACAAGTGAGAGAATAATGAGATTCATAGTGCTTTTATAAACCTATTTTAGGTTTGAGAGTGTTGCCCTAATTATTAGGGACTATTATGAAGTTTTTAAACCTTTTTACTATTCAAACCCCATTTTAGTGAAAATTAGTTTTTTGGTAAGGTTCAATAGTTAGTGAACTTAAATTATTCCACCTTGACTTAATTAAACCCCTATTGCTATTGTAATGTCATGCTGCCGAAATTTCAAGAGATCACTTAGTTGAGTCAGATACTTAGTTGGACTAATGAGGTGGGCTTTAGACGGTAATGGATTTTTAGGAGAGATTGATTTAAATGTTGTATAGTTTTGATTTTAAGATCTCCCTTAACTTTTTCTATAGTTAGACTATTAAAAGATATTTAAATTAATTTATATTAGTTAGATTTGTTTGAAAGGCTTTAAATTTAAATTATTTCAATGGATAGGTTATTGATGTTGGATTAGATTAGATTATAGCTTTATTTATTCCAAACTATAGTTAAATTTAATTGGTTGATTTATTTCTAAGGTTAGGAGTTTGACTTAGGTCGAAAATGTTTTCTCACTTTCTCCTAGGAAACCTTAGGGATAGTTTCTCAATGGAGACCACCTTGTCATGGTGACACTTGTGGTAATGCTTAAACCTAGTAGGTAAACCTCCATATCTAAGGGATACGAAAGGAGTTTTGCACTTTCCTGACTTCTTTATTTTTTGCCTCACATTCATGTGGCGTCTCAACGCTAGTTGCACATGCAACAATGTTAAGTGCATATACCATCAAGCACACACATTGCATGTGAGGGGGTTTTAGCATCAGATTTAGAAAATTTTTGTTAGTTCAGTTTTCATGTCCATGTGTAAAATGTGGGCATGATAGTTTTGATATGCTCTCTGAGGCATTGGTAACATGTGAGGCACCTAGCATTATACAATTTGCTGGCTTGTGTGCTTCATATGACCTACCTTTTTATGCCCATGGTCACCTAGCATAATACAACTTGCTAGTCTATGATCCATGAGTGTATTGTGATTTGCATGACCCCTAGCTATAGATAAACCTAGTGTTTGAGACATGTACTCTCTTCATTCATATTGATTACTTCTCTATCTATTTGTATCCATTCTCTCCTTGAAGCAATCAATCAACTCATTATATTCTTGTATCTCTACTTAAGAATTCCTCTATTTTTTGTTTCCTTTATTTTTGTTATATTTTGGGCACGATGCATGGTATTGAGACAACTTTTTACATTGGGGTCTCTTTCACTTTGTTGACTCAAAATTTTTCTTTTCTTGTTGTGTATTTCCCCCCTCTATGTATGTGTTGTTTATGTTTATATATATGTTTGTGATGCTCTAACCCAATGGTTTTTCAAGTTTATGCCTTCTAACATTATTTCCTTGTAGGGTTTTTTCTCTAATGTACTTGTTTTGTAGGTTCTTAGTCTGAGGGCTTCGTTCCTCTACTTGAAGAGATCTACATCCTCTATAGTATCCTTTTGGGTATCCTTTTATGATGATATTTACTTTCAGTATTTCATTTTTATACTTTAGCGTAGCTTATCACTTAGTGTTATCATCTCGCTAAAGTGGGGGCTAAATGTAACATAGAAAATTGCATACCCTTGCAATTTCACATTGTATTTTAGGCTTTCTTTAGTGTCCATTTCCCTTATCATGTTTTAGGGATCATTTCAACCTAGCCTTAGCCTTTTCCTTCACTAGATCACCAAATTTCTTTATCAAATTATAATTCTTTGTGTTGTTATGGGAACACGTGTTAAATTTGTTGCAAGTATGTGCCTGATCAGTGTTGTCATTGATGTCAACATATCCTTGTTGTCATTAGTGTCAACTATGTCTTATTCTATTACTTGTTTAGAAGACTTGTATGTTGAGGATATTGAGAAAATTAGCCTCTCTGGAAGGAACAAGTGAGTTATAGAGAAGTGCAGTACAGATAGTGAGTTGTATGCTGAAGAATAGACTGATAAACTGCATTGCATTTATTTTTGCTTGAAGAACGTGGTCTATGGATTGGAAGTAAGTTAGAGGTATGACTAAGGATGCTACATTCTAGGTTTGAACCCTTCGCATGAAGATCTGAGTGAGGTGTGTTCACCAGAGTGAAACCTACCTTTTCTGTAAGTTTAGTTGGGACAGGGAGAAAGTATTCTACTCTGCATTCCTCCATAGTAAAGTATTTTTCTCCATGGTTCTAGAGGTAAGTCTGGGATGATGAAAGTGCCTACAATTGCAGTGGTTTGTGGTTTGGTGGTCCACAAGCTATCTTTCTTTTATGATAGTTGAAGACAATGAAGTTCATGTGTTCCAGTGATAAGATTCCTATGGATAAAGTGGCTAAGGTTCATGCGGTTGCTCCTGATGATTATAACATGCTTGTGGATGTCTCCTAATCATGTTCCTATTTGGACATTCTGCATTCCTCCACAGCAAAGTATTTTTCTCTGCGGTTCTAGAGGCAAGTCTAGGATGATGATAAGTGCCTACAATTACAGTGGTTTGTGGTTTGGTGGTCCACAAGCTATATTTCTTTTATGATAATTGAAGACGGTGAAGTTCATGTGTACCAGTGATAAGATTCCTATGGATAAAGTGGCTAAGGTTCATGCAGTTGCTCCTGATGATTATAACATGCTTGTGGATGTCTCCTAATCATGTTCCTATTGAGATTGTGTTTGAAGATTGTTCCCAGATAATGTAGCATGTAACTAGTCTTGGCTAACATGGTTAACCCCAGTGATTGCAGAGATCTCTGGAAGATTGTGGAAGCGTGTTGTGGCATGGAAGATCATGTTTGAGTCCTAGATAAGGCATGGCATGATCCACATCTCATTTCCTTTGCACAATGTTGTAATGGGTTAGGACCTATTTTGTAAATGTTTGTAATACCGACCTTGGAGATTGTTCCAATGGTTGATGATTGTGATGCCAACCTTGATGATCATTCCAAGGTTGAAGTAGTGTATAAATACTTGTAGTTGAGTTGTGGAAAAGTGTCCTTGAGCAGAAATGAAAAAATATTAAGAAAGGTCCAAAAGGTGGAGCAAAGAAGAGGCAGAGGAAAGAAGAGGAAGAGCATAATAGAGGCAGAACATAGAAAAGGAATTATTGTACTTCAATCACAGACATAAGAAGGTGTTGATTGTGGTAGAGAGCCTAGCAGTGAGCCACCAGTAGGGTTTAACAGCCCTTAGGGTTTAACAACCCTTATTGTAATCTTGCTAGGTTTAGGGTTGAGGCAGTGAGCCTCCTAAACCTAGTTG
The DNA here is from genome assembly GCA_027924645.1 of Cunninghamia lanceolata. Lineage (NCBI taxonomy): Eukaryota > Viridiplantae > Streptophyta > Pinopsida > Cupressales > Cupressaceae > Cunninghamia > Cunninghamia lanceolata. The sequence continues at coordinate 5,782,794 of BSBN01000763.1, read as the reverse complement.
TTCTTCATGGCAATAAGCTATTATGTTTAGGCCCATGGAGTGACCAAGCCTGAACATCATTATTTCAATATTGCAATATATATTGATAGCTAATTATCTCTGTGGTTTTTCCCCACCTTGGGGATTTCCACGTAAAATCTGGTGTCTCTTATGTTTGATGTTGTATCTGTGGTTAAGTTTTTAATTTTATGCACTCATTGTTAAATCATAATAATTGTGGATAAGTGATGAATGTTTAATTGCAGAAAGTGTTTAAGTTTTTGGGACAACTAATTCACCCCCCCTCTCATTTGTCTAGCGCATATCAACAATTGGTATCAGAGCCAAGTTCCTCTGAAGAAAGTTTAATAGCTTGAGGAAGATGCAAAATGTCTTACAAGAAGGAAGTGCTGCATTTTGATGGAATGAATTATGTTCTCTGGAAGGCTCAGATGAAAAGCCATCTTCTTTCTCTTGGTTACAAAGTATGGAAAGATGCAAAAATAGAATACACCATTCCTCAAAATGGTCTGATGACTGAAGATGAAATCAAAGAATATGAGATAGATATCAAGGCAAAGGATGCTTTGCTAAGCTCATTAACTGACTCAATATTGACAAATTTTGTGGATCTTGAAACTGTAAATAAGGTATGGGAAAAGTTGAAAAATTTGTATGAAGGAGATGATTTTGTGAAGGAAGCCAAGTTACAAAGTCTAAAAGTGAAATATGAAAGTTTGAAGATGAATGACGATGAAAACATATCAACCTTTATGCTAAGAGTTGATGAACTTGTTATAGGGATAAAAGCCATAGGTGGAACTCTTGACAAAAAGAAAGTTGTTATGAAAATTCTTAGATCTCTGTCCAAGTCCTACTATCACAAGGTAGACGCAATTGAAGAATTCATGCAAGTAAAAATGGTTGACAGGGATCCGCTGTTTGGTAAGCTTACTATCTTTGAAATGAGGGAGTTTGTTGATGCTCTGCCGAAAGTTGAGATGGCCTTCAAAGCCAGTACTCCTGGAAGTACTTCTAGATCATAAAAGTACAAGGTAGAATCCAATGATGAGTTTGATGAAGTTGAAGCCAACTTTGTGTATACACTGCAAAAAGGATCCAGTAAGTATAAAGGCAAATTACCTTTCAAATGTTTTTCCTGTGGTAAAGTAGGTCATTTTGCTTCTAGATGTCCTGAAAGAATTGAAAGAAATAGAAGAAGATATGAGAACAGGCCTAGGACCCAAAAGAAGTGTTATTATGTTGAAGCTTTTGATGATGATGAAGGATTATCAAATTATGATGAACTAGATAATGCTAGTTCCTCTATAAATGAATGCTTTTTCATTGCTATTAAGGAAGATCCCATGTCTACTAATTCTACTAGCTATGTAAAGGAAGAAAAACTAGTGGAAGGTGCTTTGGCTACTCAGGTCATTAAGGACAAGGATGAATGGGTTATTGATAGTGGCTGCTCTCACCACATGACTAGTGACAAAAGTAAGTTTGTGAGTTTGGAAAGACATGATGGTGGACTAGTTAGGTTTGGAGATGATACAGCTGGTAAGTATTATGGGAAAGGATCTATTTCTTTTGATGGAAAGCATAATAATGAAGATGTCTTGTATGTGAAAGGATTAAAGCACAATCTTTTGAGTGTGGGTCAAATGTGTGACAAGGGCTATTATTTAAGCTTCAAGGACAATGGATGCAAGATCAGGGAAATCTCTGAAACAGTCATTGCAACTGGTAAGAAGACCGGAGGTAATATCTATCACTTGAAAGGAACCGAGAACTATTGCTTGTTGACTCAGATTGATGAGAGGTTGTTATGGCATAGAAGGTTGTGTCACATAAATTTTGATAATATTATGAAGATAAGTACTGCATAGGTTGTTAGAGATTTGCCTAAGCTTGTGAAGCCTCTTAATCCTATTTGCAAGGAGTGTCAATTTGGGAAATAGACAAGAACAAGTTTCAAAAGCAAGGACCAATTAGTTAGAGGACTAATTGAGCTAGTGCATACAGATTTGTGTGGACCTACCAAAGTAAGAAGTTTTCAAGGAGACAGGTATTTCATGTTGCTCATTGATGATTATTCTAGAATGACTTGGGTCACCTTTTTGAAAGATAAAGCTGAAGCTCTAGATAAATTCAAGGCATTTAAGGCAATGGTTGAAAATGAGATGGATTTGAAAATCAAATGCTTGAGGTCTGATAGAGGAGGAGAGTTCACATCAAATGAATTCAATTTATTTTGTGAAGAACATGGAGTAAAGAGACAGCTATTTGCACCCAGAACTCCACAACAAAATGGAGTTGTTGAAAGGAAAAATAGAATAGTTCAAGAAGCTACTAGAACCATGATGAAGGAAGCTCATCTTCTGGAAGCATATTGGAGAGAGGCAATTCACACCGCTGTATATATCCTAAACAGAGTTCAAGTAAAAGGTAATAGTTCAAAGACTCCTTATGAATTGTGGCATGGTAGAGTTCCTACTGTGATATATTTTAAAGTTTTTGGTAGAAAATGTTATATCAAAAGAGAAGAAGATTTAGGCAAGTTTGATGCTAGATGTGATGAAGGAATCTTCCTTGGTTACTCCACCAAGAGAAAGGCCTACCGATGCTATAATAAGAGGCTAAATAAGATCATTGAAAGTGCAAATGTTAAAGTTGATAAATGTAAGGAAAGGTCTTCAGAATCAAATGAATATGAGTCAGATGATCTAGATGTTTCAGAAGTGGTGCAACATGAAGACAATCTAGATGAAGAAGAACAAGCTCTGGTAAGTGCTACCAAAACTCCAAGATATGTAAGAATTAGTCATTCTGAAGATCAAATCATAGGAGATAAGAGCAAAGGGATCTTAACCAAAAGAAAAGTTGTAGAGGAACAAGTAAATTTTTGTCTGATTTCCAAGATTGAACCTAAAACTGTGGATGAGGCTTGCAAAGATGAGAATTGAATAAAGGCTATGGAAGAGGAATTGATGTAGATAAAGAAGAATTAGACTTGGGATCTTGTTCCCAGACTAGCAGACAAGAATGTAATTGGTACAAAGTGGGTCTTCAAAAACAAGATGAATGAGAATGGTGAAGTGGTAAGAAACAAAGCAAGGTTGGTATGCAAAGGATACACTCAAGTTGAAGGAATAGACTTTGAAGAAACTTTTGCTCCAGTGGCAAGGATTGAAGCAATAAGAATGTTTTTAGCTTTTACAACATACAAAAATTTCAAGGTTTATCAAATAGATGTGATGTCTGCCTTCTTAAATGGAGAGTTGGAAGAGGAAGTCTATATAGAACAACCAGAAGGATTTCAGTCATTAGATCAGGGTGACATGGTATGCAGATTGAAGAAAAATTTGTATGGATTAAAATAAGCTCCCAGGGCATGGTATGCACAGTTAGACAGGTACATGATACAGATAGGGTTTAGTAAAGGTACTATAGACAGAAATCTCTACTTCAAGATCAATGATGAACAAACCTTGATTGTTGCAGTTTTTGTTGACAATATTATTTTGGAGGCAATGAAGGTATGTGCTCAGTTTTTGTTGGAGAAATGCAAAGTGAATTTGAAATGTCTATGTTTGGAGTGATGAACTTATTTTTAGGTCTGCAAATAAGTCAATCAGATAAAGGTATCTTCATTTCACAGTCTAAGTATGTGAAAGAGTTGTTAAAGAAATTTGGGATGGAAGACTCCAAACTAGTATGCACACCTATGATAACTGGTTATAAGTTAAGAAAAGATGATAACTCACCCATGGCAGACCAGAAAAGGTGTAGATCTATGATTGGAGGATTACTTTATCTAACTCAACCTAGACCTGACATAATGCATGCAATATGTCTTGTGGCAAGATTTTAGGCAGAACCCAAGGAAGCACATGTGATGGCAGTCAAGAGAATTCTGAGATATTTAAAAGGTACAATAGATTATGGTTTGTGGTACCCTAAGGACTGTGACTTTACTCTCAGTGCATATACTAATGCAGATTGGGCTGGAGATGTGGATGACAGAAAAAGTACAAGTGGAGGTGCATTCTTCTTGGGAAAAAGATTAGTATCTTGGTTGAGAAAAAAATAGCATTCAATATCCCTATCTACTGCAGAAGTAGAATACATTGCAGCAGCATGCAGTTGCACTCAAGTGTTATGGATGAAGCAGATGTTGAAGGACACCAAAATTGTGTATGAATATCCCATTGAAATCTTTTATGATAACACAAGTGCCATAAACATATCAAAGAATCCAGTGATGCATTCAAGGACAAAGCACATATCCATCAGGTAAAATTTTTTGAGAGAAAAGGTGACAGAGAATGAAGTCAAGTTAGAGTATGTTTCTACCAAGGATTAGATTGCAAACATTTATACCAAGCCTCTGCCTAAGGATACTTTTGAGTATCTCAGAGAAAAGTTAGGGGTTATCACCCCTCCAGCTCTAAACTAAGATGCACAATAGTGCATTAGTTTGGAGGTGCTTAGAGGTCCAGATTGATGCTTTTAGGGCTACTTCTCAGGGGGAGTAGTCAGAGAGTTCAGAAGAGAGATTAAATCAAAGTAGAAGAGTGCGAGTATGTACCCTTTGCCATTGATGTCAAAGGGGGAGAGAAGTCGTGTGAAAACCTTAGAGTGCGAATGTGTAAAAGAAAGGGGGAGAATTTTGGAGAAAGAAAGAGTGCAGGTGTGTAAAGAGAAAGGGGGGGAATCTTGTCTTGATGGCTATTGTAGTTTTTCACATCATATGTTGCCATCAATGATAAAGGGGGAGATTGTTGCAAGTATGTGCCTAATCGATGTTGTCATTGATGTCAACATATCCTTGTTGTCATTAGTGTCAACTATGTCTTATTCTATTACTTGTTTAAAAGACTTGTATGTTGAGGATATTGAGAAAATTAGCCTCTTCGGAAGGAACAAGTGAGTTATAGAGAAGTGCAGTACAGACAATGAGTTGTATGCTGAAAAATAGACTGGTAAACTACTTTGCATTTATTTCTACTTGAAGATCGTGGTCTACAGATTGGAAGTAAGTTAGAGGTATGAATAAGGATGCTACATTCTAGGTTTGAGCCCTTTGCATGAAGATCTGAGTGAGTTGTGTTCACCAGAGTGAAACCCTACCTTTTCTATAAGTTTAGTTGGGATAGGGAGAAAGTATTCTTCTATGCATTCCTCCACAACAAAATATTTTTCTCTATAGTTCTAGAGGGAATTCTGAGATGAATGGATTTTGATGTGAAGCAAAGTCAGGATGTGTACTTGGCAGATCTATAACAACTGATAAATCTACTATATAAGCCTCTTTCTTTGCTTTTATTCTCCTTTTTGGTGGAGATAACTGATTATACTTCTTCTCAGAATATTTACTTGACCTTATTTGATATTATTTCATAGGCTGCAAGATCTGATCTAAAAAAACTAAAGTATTAGAGTAGCCAGGTACTGATAAGAAATCTCTAAAAGGTTGGAATTTTGTTGCTCATACCAAAAACAACAAAAAGAAATAAGTCCTTTTGAACTAAAAATACGTTCAAAGTCCCATCGGGCGTGCTAAAAACTGTTATCACTGGGAATTACACTCGTATGCAAGGCTAGTTAAGACACTGCAATTCTATGTAACATGGGACTAATCTCAGGTTGTGGGTGCCCTATGATGAGATTAGACCTCCAGATTGTGGGCTAGTTCCCTTCAAATGTTCCATTGAGATGTATGTTTTTTTACTTTTTTGGGAAAAGGGAAGAAAGAAACTAAATGAATACTAAAGGTAAAACGGTGATGCACCTGATATGGATAAAATAATGTAATCTGATTCACAATGTTTGCCCAGAAATATGACTTTTACACAATTCAGACTTGGCATAAATACCACAAAAATGATTCTAAGGAAGGTTTGAAAACAAGTTTTTATGAAGGAAATAGTTTTTTTCATAGCATAAAAAGACTATTTCTGGTTAACACAACCTAAGACCTGTGATGAATGTATGCTTTAATGCTGTAAACGAGGAGGTGAGACAATAATTCTAAAGGTTTAATAATAAAACACAATAAAATTTCATCAAAATCACTTCAATATTTAGCACTAAAAGGAAAGGTAATTCAATTGATCTGAAATAAACAAAGGAAAGCTTTGTAAAAAGACAAAAGATAACCTGTAATCTACCGATCTCTCAATAAAACTGTAAAAGTGAGCTACAAGAATTCTCCAATCTGTCTGTATCAGAATGAGAATCAAGAACTAGCAAAAACAAACTTTTTCTTTACAATATATAGGTCTGCTCTCTCTAGGAAGCATGCAAAAGATATAGACTTATAGATAACTACCTCTAAAAATACTCATTCCTGAGCAACCTCAAAAATCCTCAAAATTAGGGTCTAAAACTACCACAAATTGATCAAAAATAGCTTCAATTTGGGCCTCTCCATATGTTTGACCAAAATTTTGACCAAGGACCCTAAAAATACTCCTAAAAGTCATGCAAAACCTCCTAGGTGGCCTAGTTAACTCAACTAATCAATTTGTATGATTTTGCATGAGCAAAATTGAATGTGAGTAAATAATAAAGTAATAGAATATTGCTCTATTATTGGTTACAATTTGTTCTATTTTTTATTTTACAACTTGTGGAAAATAATAAAGTAATTTATAGAGTATTACTTTATTATTTATTTACAATTAATAAATGTCTAAAATCGTGCATGATTAGAAGAAAAATATTACTCCTTATCACTCCAATACATTTGCCTATTTTGCAAAATAGGACTTAGGAATAATTAAAAAATTCCTTATCACTCCAATACATTGAGAAAAAATATCTCCCTCTACAAGGAAAATAAAAAGAAAATGAGTCACTCCTATAGCACTCCATGCACAAAACAAAAATGCATAAATATCCTTATGACTCCCCCTTGTTGCCATTGTGCACATACATCACATTTTCTAAATCTCCTTATATCCCCATATGCAATTTGAAGTTAAGGAAGGAAGAACAACTACATTATGCAATTTGACCTCATGCATAAAAAATGCCCATCATATGCTACCACCATCATATACTGCCACCATGCAATCTCCAACTACAATTGCCTTTATGCAATAAACACTACAAGACAATACCTTATTACCCCATGAAAACATATCTCCACCATGCATGAAAGCATACCCTTGAACTCCATGTATAGCATATGTATATACCATGTCTAAAATCATACACCCTCTTGGCTATTAGTCACCATGCATAATGAGGAGATACCTATCCTTGGATGCCTTGGAAATGGATAAGGAACTTGAGCATGTGATTTGTTATTCATTCACCATCCAACCACAAAGGAATCTTCAAAAGGTTTTATAAGGCTTGGAGCCTTTCCCACATGTTACATCAGCCTCTTGACTTAAGAAAAAAACAAATCTAAGGTGTTGTTGTTGGCCACTCCATGTTATGATGGCTAGGGAAAGTCTTGACCACAACAGCAAATTGGATAAAGTAATTATTGTTTTTGTAAGTCAAAAAATGCACTCGAGCAAAAGAACCTTCAAACAAAAGAGGGAAACAACCCTAACTTGCTCATTCACTCTTCATTTTATTTCCTTCTTTGAGATCTGCAACTTTCATGCCGATCGAGGGTTTCAACTATCTTCATCATGGCTTTGGTCTTCTTCTTTCAACGACTCTTTGTTGTCGTTGCCATGGAACTCTATATGAGTTAGGAAGAAGGTAACTCTACTTTCTATTTGATATGAAACATTTAAGGATCTGTAGCCTTCTTCTTTTAAATGGTCATGGTCTTCTTCACTGCTATGAATACCTCCATTGTTGTACACTCTTTAATACCTTCATTCTTGTTTATGTGTGCTTCTTCCTTGACGGTCTTCATCTGCTCTTCTGGAAGCTTGAGGCCACTATGAGGCCATGGAAGATCTTTCTTCCTGCCAACAACAAGGGTAAGCACTTGCCATTTTATCTCTGTAGTTTCATTTATCTTTGGTTTCACTCTTTATAGCATGGCAAGTCAATAGATAGACATGGGTATTGCATTTTATAGGAAAAAAATGCTATGTCACTGTCAGTCATGGCTGCATATTTCTTCTTTTGTCTTGATCTGTTTTCATCATGCAGAAACTTGAGGGTTTTGAAGTTTTTTAACATGAGGGTTTTGATATCTCCTCCATTTTTAGAACCTCTACCTGCCATGGCTATGCATCTCTTGAAAATAGGAACAAAAAACTGTATCTACTCGAGGGTTTGTGAGCCTTGAAGTTAGGGTTTCAACTTCATCCTACACAGAAACATCCTTGTAATGCCATAGCCATACTCTTTCACTTGATCTCTTTCTCTTTATACTGTAATGAAAGAAAGGTTTGATGTATCTTTGAAGAAATCTTGTTAATTTGGTAGATGGGTATACCTTCTTTCATGCTTCTTGCTCCTCTTTGTTGGTTATGAATGTATCATGGCATCTTTTTTAAAGTTCTTAACTGTGTTTGCAAAAATATCATTAGGGTTTGATCTCTTGACATGGGTATACAGTTTTTCCATAAACAGTCTATTGCTCTATGCAGCACCACCTTAACTGTGACTTTATCTTGATTTGTTGGTAGAAAGTATAGGGGTTTTGAAGTATTCGTAAGTGGGTTTTCTTGCTTTACTTCTCATAACACTTCTCCTCCTGTCTTTGTGACCATTTCACATTTGCTGATGACACATTTTACCTTATCTTTCCATTGTGGCTACTGGGTTGAAGTACATTTTGGTATTCTGTATGACAGCAAGACTTTGTGATATTCTATATAATGACTTTAACATCTGCTTCCATTGTATCTGTAGCGTAAATTGCATGATATCATACCTTTACATTCTGTGAGGTTCTTCTTATGCATATCTCTTCAGGTTGCATGAATGTAATGTGGTGAACTGTATGTCATGTGGAACATCCTTGACTGGTTACTGCCTTTGTTGCAACTGGATATATATTATGGCACAGGTGTCATGCTATCTCTTGATTGTCATATGTATTGGACTCCTTTGTGCATAGATATCATGCATTTTTGTTTCTTGTTGTCTTTCAAGGCATATCTGTAGCATAGACACATGTCTTTATTTCTTTTTTGGTGGGTACGCCTGTAGCATGCATTCGTGCATCCTTGGATTTGTAGTCATCTTTGTGCACACTTTAAGCTATACCTATAGCTTCCTTGTGCATCTTTAGATCTCTTCTAGATGTTCATACTTTCATCATTTATGCACCTTAGTATTATAGATATATGTTCTTTGTCCATCCATTTATCTGTGGTCATTCTTGTGCACACTAATTGCCCATCTCATCATTTTTCATGCCCTCCTATAGATGGATATGACCCTTATGATATATCATGAATGTCTCTTGCTTTATTGAGCCACTTCACTAGTCACTGTCTTTGTTGTTCGTAGTGATGGTGACTATATATGTATCTTGATCTTCATTTATCTCACTTCTCTTGGACTGTATCCCTCTTTACTACACTGTATCTCTCCTGACTGCATCATACCATCTTCTTGACTATATGGCATCCTCATGACTGCATGGCATCCTCTTTACTGCATCATGGCATCCTCTAGTTTTGGGCATGAGAAATAAAAATTGTCAAAGCACAATAATGTTGAAATGCATGGAATCACTCTATTCATCCTTGAACTATTGCATTCTTTATGTTCTACTGTAATCTATGCATACTATATTTGCAACTCTATACATGATAGTCTCTTGTTTTTGCATATGTATTTGACTATCATGTAAGTGATGACATACATAGCTACTCTATAGCTTGCTCTTCCTTTAAGATCCCTGATGGTTAGTGACAGTCTTTATCATTTGATGGATTGTGAGCATCCTATATGTATATGTTATTTGTATCTTCCACTTTAGTCATGACTGTCTCTCATTTGATCTTGAAAGTTCACTGTCATGTCTGTGATGACCATTCATTGTGTTGGGGTATTTGCTTATGTATTATGTGCTTCATCCCTAGATGCTTGACTATTTAAACATCCAACTCCATTTAGACTGTGGCATTTATCTTCATGTATCTTTTGATGGTTTGAAGTTCTGAGGCATTGGTGACAGCCTTTTGCAAAGTTTATATCTTCTTTCTGGATGATTGCACACAATTGCACACCTATCTCATACATTTTGTAAAGTTCTTTTTTATGGCAATCAAGTTGGCATATTGTTTTATATTTGTCTTATCTTCCACTGTTCCATCTGTTGTTCCATGTGCCATTTACTTGACTATTTCTATGAGACACTTGTAACTTTGAATGTGATATAACTATTTAAACTTTGATCATCTTAAATAGTATGAAAACGACATGAGAAATACCTGGTATAAAATGCTGCTTCATCTCACTCCTTTGTCATAATGAGATGACCCTTCACAAGATTTATTCTACAAATTGTTCAAATGATACATAAGTTCTTGTATCCTCCTTGCTCTGTCTCTCTTCTCTTTATCAGGCACAATAATCTAAAGACTCATATCACTCCTTAGATGACTGTAATCTAATTTTTTTAATTTGTCCCTTTGGAAATCTTGACTCAGTCATATAACTTTGATTTGTTTCAATCAACTGTAATGATATCATGATGACATCTTCTTTATGTAAGTTGATTAAATGATGCATTATATAGCTTAGAATAATTCATCCTATCTTTTCTGGTACTCTTTTCAAAAAATGAAAAGAAATATGTTTGGCTCAAACCCTTGTGGGAGCCACATTTAATCCACATGTTTACTTGTCTTCAAATTAGCAACAAAATTTGTCCTATACTTGCACAGTGAACAAACAAGTTAGCATAAAAAAGTACCTGATAACATTGATTGATCTCCTTCATGATTTCTTCTTGATCTATATCATTATCTGATCTGAATTTTTATCTGAATGCATGATATGATAAGTACATGTCTCTATTTGATAAAAGCATGTGATAACTGTAAACATCCGGAGCACTAACAGGGCTGTCCCAAAATTTTTGTAGGTTTCAACTGGATGGTGGCTTGGAGAGAAGAATGAAGACTGAAGACTTGAAGACCAGCTTCAACAACAACCTCCATCATCAGGCAATGATGGATGTTTAGATTTATCATATGTTCTTTTCTCTTTTCTTTTATCAAATAGATACATAGCTTGCATGTCTACAAATGCTCAGTTTAGTTACTCCCATGGCTTGTGTGGGACACATTTGAACATTTCTTTAAAACATGATCATTTAGTTTCTCTAATGCATATGATGTTTATGTATTTCCTTTTTAATCAATGCATGAGATAAAGTAACAGATATCTGGATGTATGTTCAAAACATGACACGAAATAACAATGTAATACAACATCTTTCTCTCTTTTATTCAAAACTGATTAATCTGAATAATCAATTTAACTTATAACTCCTGAAAGATCAAACTTTGTAGAACAACTGTATCTCCTTGAATGTTTGATCCTTTGATGATCAATTCTTTTGTCATAATAACTTATCAGTCTTGATTGGACTGATGGGTTATCCTGATAACTGGATCTTCTTTTCAACTTTGTCAAGGCATCAACCATTCAACAATGCATAACCTTGAAGTTTTATATTATTCCTTCTGAACAATTACACCTAGGTACAACTAATTTTCAATGTGAACAAAAAATTAGTAACAATACATATATATTATATGTGTCTATATATATAATACTTTGATTAAGAAAGCACATTGTACTAAAGGATATATATATACACACACATAGCATAATAAAATACTAGGGTTTTATACCAATACACAATATACTGTATATACATTATGTGTATACTCAACATTGTGTGTACACATAACATTGCATATACACATAGTATATATAATATATACTTATCAAGAGCTAAAATGATACATAAAGATGAGTAAAGGGGGTCGCATGGTTTCAAAAACAAAAGACAGTCAAAAAAGGTAAGAGAGGGCATTGACAGCAGACTGTCCTGCAGTTGGCTGCTAGGGCTCAGTACCTAAGGGGGGCGGGGTCTCCCCCATCTAGGACTTCCCCTCCCACAGGACGGCAGGGTCGAGCCCTATCCGCCCTGCGGTGGAGGCTGACGCCCTGCTCAACAGCGGGGGCCATAGCCCCAAACAAATTTTGAAAACCTAAAAACAATTCACCTCTATTTTAAAAACTCTCTCTCATTCCTTCAATTTTTTTTTGTTTTTTTAAAACTTTAATAAAATAAGGTTTTAAAATTTCTTTATTCTTTTGTATGACATATATATAAAAAATCATCTCTATTTTTTTTACATAGTCGGTTATATATATATATATATATATATATATATATATATATATATATATATATATATATATATTGGAAAGCTTAAATATATTGATTTAACCCCTTATTAAAAAAAAGTGTAACTAACAAACATATAGTGCAAAAAGTATATGCTTTTCTTTCCATTAAATTTATAACATTTTTCCAAGGGAGGGAGTGTATTTTCTTTTGTAGCAATATACCTTTCAAAAACAATCTTAATCATTTAATTTCAAATGCCCCTATAATGAACTTGAAGGAAACTATTAAGTGCAAACAATATTTTTCCTTTAAAACTTTTCAACTTTTCAAGGAACAACTTCATCTTTAAATTCTCAAGGAAACTATTCAAAGGAGCTTATGATAGATAATAGATGTAGAGAAATGAAAATTTATATGTGGGGTAGGGATAATGAATGGAGAGATGGAGAAAGATTTTCAAATTCATTAAGAACAATACTTTACAAATAAACATTTGATAAATAAATAAGACACTTTATTTCTTTCTTTCAAAACATGAGATATAAGATACAATACAATGAGGTGACCCCTTTTTCTTTATCCCTTCTTTTTACAAGAGCAAATATTTCTCAAGGCTTTACACACAGCCTTACAAAGAGAAAACCCTTTTCTCTTGGAAACACAAAATGACTCAAGGAGATTGTTCTCCTTCTTCCTCTTCCTCTATCCCAAAACTTGCAATAAGACAAGATGACACAACAATGCCAATGGAGGTGCTCACCACCCAACCATAAGCTTGCTCACAAGCCTCCCCTGAGCTAGGAGGCCTACAAGTAACCCTGAAGTACACACATACACCAAGAATGCAACCACACACTCAAGAAAAGAAGCACATTCCCAACCAAGGATAATCACAACACAAAATCCATATACCATGCATTTGAAACAAGTGGGAGAGAGTGAACTACTCTACTCAAGGGGAAAGACACCAATACCAACTTCTCATTTCCTCAACACTACTCTCTCATATCTCAACTTAACCATTTTCTCCTCAATATCATCTCCTATAACAACTTAACCATCTTATTATTCCAATAATCACAAGGAGGGCACTCATGTCTCTCAAACACAACCACAATCTCAAATAAGGCCTCAAGCCAAACAACTCTCAAGGAGTGATATTTCCCTGAGGAGGTTCTCACCTCTCTCCAAACCCCAAATACAAGGCAAGCTCTTCCACACAAGTGGTGAGCATTTGCCTAAACAACCCATCCCAAAACAATAACACAACCAAGTAAAAAGATACAAAACATGCATTCCATAAGCAAATAAATAACTACTAAAAGATTTAAGACTCTTGAGAGCTTACCTCTCAAGCTCTCCAAGTATGAATGAGTTGAAGAAGATCTACACAAGAGTCCTCCAACACTTCAAAAATCCTCTCCAAAACCAAAGCTCTTCCCAAAATCCAAAAAAATAAAAAGCCTTTTCTCCTCTCCAAAGGGAGAGATAAATAGGGATTAAAAACCAATTCCCTTGAATGGGGAGGTGACACTTGCCACCTTCCCATTCACTCTCACAAGCACTCTTCCCCACAAGTGCTCTCACACATGTGTGAGAGATTGGGGAAAGGAATGTCCTTGGGCTATCTTCCCATGAGCTCTTACATTGTGTGCTCACACATGTGAGAGCCTTGGGAGCCACCCAAATCAAATCAAGAGCTTAGGAGATTGGGATTGGGATGGTGACAAGTCTCCATCCCTCTTCCCAAAACCTAATCTCATCACATTTCTTCTAAGGTCAATTTGAGGGGTCATATCTTGGTCTAGGCCCAATATTTGAATCTCAAAAGGTACCTATACCATAGGTACTTGACCTAGGGTACCTAAACCCACACCAAAAAACAATAAAAAGATTTAAAAACACATTTTAAAATGCCCCAAAAGCCCTTGAACGAAAATGGACATGTGGATGACAACTCATCATCCACCTCACTACTTGACAACCTTAGAAGACACATAAATCAAAGTGTATAAATAAAACATATTACAACCATTCTAATTTCAACAATAACCTTAATCTTCCTTAGGGATTAGGTTGGCATTACTAGTTAAATACAAGAGTTAATTAGTAGACCTCTAAAATTCCATTGGCTATGGAAATGCCTGCACACTAAAACACACACATTAATATGTCTAACATATATATAGCCAAAGCGACAATAATTAAACACACACAGAGTCACTCTATAACCAAGTGTTTCAAGCACAATATAGTCACTTTCAAATATAAATGCATAGTCTTATTTTGACATTTTCACAATTCTTTTCCAATCATCCAAATCAGGTGTTCTAATAACCATTGCAACAATTCAATCTTACTTAGAATATTATAATTTAATTGCAAATCATCTTTCATCTAAAACTCAAGAATTAACATAATCACTTCTAACTAATTCATCATCATCATAGTCAAACAACATATGATTATTAAGTCAATACACGTATCTCGCATACATAATTGAGTCATAACACAACTAACTCTTAATACAATCATCATCCGCATATGTAGTCGGATAAACTATTTTAATTCAACATTAATAGCAATATAGTCTAAAGAATATGATCTTATGTCAATATACCACATACAACATCCACGTGTATCAATCACAATTAGGTCTAAAAGTGTAACTAACCCTATTGTACAAGGGTAGGCCTCACATCCTTCTCATCCATTTAGAGAGCATCTTGTGTTTTCTCTCTTTTGGAGAGGGGTGTTTTCCTATGGGTTTTTCTCCTTTTCTCTGGTTGTGAGAGATTATTTGTACATGGTAACCTATCACGGCCTTGTAGTTGGGACCCATCTTTGCTTCTTTATATTTGTTTTCACATTCTCCCTAAGTTGGACTTAATGAGGGTGTTGGTGTGAATGGCGTGTATTACATAATTGGTTCCACATTAGGTGCTACTCACACTTGTCTAGTTAAGTTTTCTTAGGGCATACTTAGGGTACACTAAATATAGTTGTTTCTTTGTGTCTCAAGTCATAAGATTAATACACATGTCATAATCTTATGTTGTCCTATCTATTACCTTGGCTTATATAACCAATGGCTTCTCATTTTAATTTAATATATCATGTACATATTGTATGTATATTACATAATTTGATAGAATATAATTAGTCTTTCATGTTGGGTTTCTCTTGTGCTTTAATTAAAACTCCTAGATCTTGGGTTGCTACCTTCATAGACAAATATTATAGATATGCTATGCTAAAGTACATAAAGGAAATAACATAACAAAGGTTAGTCAAAAAGTATATTGTATAGAGGCTGCAAAGAGTTCTTTGAGTAGATGAATCAACCCCTAAGCTGAAAACCTACAAAACCATAGTATTAGGTGACAAAAACCTACAAAAGGGGCAATGTTAGAACCACATATATATAAAACATACACGAAGAAGGATCATATCAAATATGATTTGTCAAAACATCAATATTAGTAGATCATATAATCTAATGCACATCCAACACAAACCTATGATGAAAACACACAAACCACACAAGAAAGTAGAAAGAGATGATGAAGAAGGCATTTCAAGAAATGTACTACTAGGAGAATGTGGAGTATGGTTCTAGGAATAGCATAATACAAGAGGTAGTAACCACACCAAACTATTCTGGATCACAAGAACTAACAAACTGCATTGTTATGTGACTCACAAGAGGTACCAAGAAGTACCAAAGATGGAGCACAACTGGCTAGCATTGTGTTGCTAGGTAGCCCACATGTCAAGCAATATTAGGAATTACATGGGCTAGCATGGATAGGTAATCTTGATAAAGGTGGTCAACCTAAGCAAGAGCATCTACTTAGGACCATAAGAGACTAATGTCAAAGGGAGTGAACACTTTAGGGAGTGTACCATCAATTGTTGGGATTAGTGTGTCTCAACCTGTCAGTTACAATGTGCAGTTTATATTTCCAAGGAGGAGTCAAGTTTGGAAGTTTCTATTAAAGGTGGAGTTATGCATGTTGGAACTTTCCTTATGATAAGGATGCCTTTTTTGGAGGTGCACTTGTATTTTGGTAGGTGTAGTTTTGCATGTGTAGGATTGGTAACAATTGGCAGTTGCATGTTTGCATGTGTTGACACTTGGAATATTACCATTTTGCATGTTCAATGTTTTTGGCACCTTCCATGATACATCTTTAGTCTTGGGCGTTGGATTTGGAAAGGGTCTAATTAATGCATTGTAAGCTCCTATATATTGAGCACTTGTATATTAGAGATGTAGATAATTTTGTTGAAGTACCGTTATGTTTCTGAAATTTCTTCTAAATCCTAAAGAAGTGTGAAGACTCCTACAAGAGCATAGCTCTAGAATTATATTGTAACTTGTTTGTTGTTTCTGAATAACATAATTGAGATATGTTTTGGAGTGTGGGATTTTTTCTCACATAAAGGTTTTCCCCATGTAATTTCTGTGTTATGCTTTTATTGTTAATCTATTTTATACATTTTGAATGTGCATCTGAGTTTGAATTTGTAACTGTTCAAGGGTTTTAAGAAATTTTTGCAACCTTCTTCTACTTCAATTGGTGAAGGAAGCATATTTTGTGCACTCAACTTCCTTTTAGTTGGTATTAGAGCCTAGCCAACTTTGATTCCTTTGTTGGGTTGAAGGGTTTTTGTACTAATCTTAGTTTCAATGGGAGTTTTGTAGAAGTATATTTTTGTGACCTTGCTGCAGGCAAAAGATGACAAGCACATCCAGTAGGATCAAGATGGATAAGTTTAATGGCAATAACTTCAAGTTATGGAAGTTGAAGATTGAGGATATGCTCATGGATAGAGATCTGTGGGCTACAATATCTAGAACAAAACCAACCAGTATGACTCAAGAAGAGTGGGATCTGAAGGATCAAAAAGCCAAGGGTTTGGTTAGACTCTGTTTGGTTGATTCAGTGCTCCTGAATGTCCATGAAGAGAAGAATGCAAAATCTCTTTGGAAGAATCTTGGAGATGTTTATTAGGCTAAATCCCTGGTAAATAAGTTATCCCTGTGAAAGAAGTTGTATTCTCTAAAGATGGAAGATGAAGGGTTCATTGCAAATCACCTAAATGCATTTAACATGTTGATTGCTCAGTTAGGTTCTATTGGTGACAAGATAGAAGATGAAGATGATAGCTTGCTTCTATTGTGTTCTTTTCCAGACTCATGGGATCACTTGGTTATGGCTATTGGAAGTACCACCACTAGTTTCAAAATGGATGAGGTGGTTGCATCACTGTTGTTTGAAGAGATGCGATGGAAATCTTCCAAGATGGCTAAGGAAGCCCTTCCTATTCATGGTAGACCTAAAGAGAAAGGAAAGAGAAAGGACAAGAAGTCAAGATCAAAATTGTCAGGGAGATCTAAGTCTCATGCTAAGTCCAAGGTGAAATGTTGGAACTGTGGAAAATCTGGTCATTTCTGTAAATATTGTAAGGAGGAGAAGAAAAAGAAAGATAAAAAGAACTTCTTTTATTCTAACTTTGATAAATCCTCTCAGGATTATACAGATACTTTTGTCACAACCTTGGCAAAACATGCATCAAAAGATGTGTGGTTAATAGACTCGGGTGATTCTTTCCACATGACCTCACATAGGGGTTGGTTCTAAAAGTATGAAGAGTATGATGGTGGGAAGGTGTATATGGGTGATGAATCTCATCTAAAGATTCTTGGCCATGGAAGAGTCAAGATTAGATTCCCTGATGGTGTACTGCATATACCAAGTTTGGCATGAAACCTTCTTTCTATGAGTAAGTTGATTGATGTAGGTGTACATGTTGTTTTCTCGAGTGGAGGATGTAAGATGATGAGAGGATCTATGGTGTTGGCTAAGGATGTTCGGATCGACACTCTGTATAAGCTGGATTCATGCACTATTTAGTGTAATAGTTCTTCTGATATGCTGGAGAAAAGGCCTTTAGATTCTTCATCCTCACCATCAGATCTAGTAGTGAAGAAGTTTTTTGTTTGTACATCTGATGGTCATGCTTTCTGGGTACCTAAGGGTACAAATTCTGTGGAGATGAAGATTCCTGCAGAGAAAACAATGTTATGGCACCAAAGACTTGGTCACATTGGTGAGAAGGGTCTTAAAGCCCTGAAAAATAAAAGCCTTGTTGAAGGGGTTGATGATTGTAATCTCAAGTTCAATTTTTGTGAACATTGTGTATATGGAAAACAAAACCATGTTTCTTTTTATTCTAGTTCTCATAAGTTTTCTGGGGTTTTGGACTATATTCATGCAGATGTGTTTGGTCCTTTGAATGTTCCTTCGATAATAAAATCTGTATATTTTGTGTCTTTCATAGATGACTATAGTAGAAGGACATTTGTTTAAATTTCCTCAAGAGTAAATTTGAAGTCTTTAATCAGTTTAAGGAGTTTAAGGACTTGGTTGAAAATTAGATTGATAGGAAGATTAAATGTTTGAGGACTGACAATGGTGGTTAGTTTTGTTTAGCAAAATTTGACAAGTTCTATAAGGAGCATGAGATTGAGACACATAAGACAACTCTATACACCCCATATCAAAATGGAGTTGTGGAGAGGATGAATAGGACATTAATGGAGAGGGATATGAGTATGTTGAGTGGCGCTAGCCTTGAGTAGAAGTTCTAGACCAAAACTATAGCCACTGCATGTTATTTGATCAATAGATCTCCTACATCGGCTCTTGTTGAAAAGAAACCCATGGAGGCATGGTCTAGTAAGAAGCCTTTGATGAGACATCTCAGAGTTTTTGGTTGCGAAGCTTATGCTCATGTTCTGAGTGTAAAGAGGCCTAAGTTGGAGAACAAGGTAGTTAAGTGTATCTTCATTGGCTATGGTCTCGGTGTGAAGAGATACAAGATTTGAGATCTAGTGGCCGAGAAGGTTCTCCACATCAAAAGTGTAATATTTCAGGAGATGAAACCTTCCACAGTTGAGCTGCAACTAGAGAAAGAGGAGAAGCAGAAGGAGGTAGTTTAGATTCCACCTACTCTGATGAAAGGTGAACTATATACTCCTATTAGACCTGATGATGAGGAGAGGATTAGTAGATCTGAAAGTTTTGAAGAAAAAGAACCTCAACTTTAGCAATTGAGGAGGTCTACACGTGTTAGGTAGCCCCTGGAAAGGTTTGATTATTCACTGAAAAGATTTGGTTATTCTATGTTGGATTTCGGTTGTGTTTTTTCTTTGATTGCTAACATTGATGAGCCTAGGATTGTTAGAGAGGCTATGGCTACATGAATGATGCAGATTCTTGGATGAAAGCCATGGATGAAGAAATGGTTTCTTTGAATAAAAATAATACATGGGATCTGGTACCTTTTCCTAAAGGATAAAAACTTGTTGGATGTAAATGGGTGTTCAAGAAGAAATGTGGTCCTAATGGCAGTGTTGAAAAGAACAAGGCATGGTTGGTCATGAAGGGGTATTCTCAGGTGGAGAGAATTAACTATGGTGATATATTCTCTCCTGTTGTGAAGCTAACATCTATTCAATTCCTATTATCACTTGCAGCAGTGCATGATCTAGAAGTGGTGCAGATGGATGTGAAGATAGCATTCCTTCATGGTGATTTGGAGGAAGACATCTATATGTCATAGCCAGAGCATTTTGCGGTAAAAGGTAAAGAAAATTTGGTAACTTGCAAGTTGAAGAAGTCTTTGTATGGTTTGAAGCAGTCTCCTAGAATGTGGTACCAAAAATTTGACACCTATGTGTTGTCTTTGGGATTTCTGAGATCTAAATCTGACCATTGTGTATATTACAAATTTGATAATGGTCACATTCTCATAATTGCATTGTACGTAGATGATATGTTGTTTTTAGGAATGATAAGACTTTGATTTCAGATATGAAGTCTCAGTTGTTAGCACAATTCAAGATGAAGGATCTAGGTACAACAAGGTATATTCTAGGGATGGAGATCAAAAGAGATAGAGCTAGCAGAAAGCTTTGGTTAAGCCAGAGAAAGTATGTAAATTTAGTTTTGGAGAGATGAACAACATGACAGCTTGCAGGCAGTTAGTTGTTCTAGTGATACAAGGAATGAAGCTTTCTATGGAGGATTGTCCAAAATCTCCTACTGAGATGGAGTACATGACCAAAGTACCATATGCGAGTGCTAATGGTAGTCTGATGTATGTGATGGTTTGTACGAGGCCAAATATAGCCCAAGTAGTGGGAATCCTTAGTTGATATATGGCTAATCCTAGACGGGTACATTGGGATGTGGCAAAGAGAGTGTTCAGATATTTGTAGGCTACTTCTGAGTATTCCCTATGCTATCATGGTTATCCTACTGGATCTCAGTATTTTGTAAGTATTTGTGGATATGTGGATTCGGGTTGGGAAGGTGACATTGATAGCAAAAGATCCACTACTGGATATGTGTTCACAATGTATGGTAGTGCTATAAGTTGGATGAGTAAGTGAGAGACTGTAGTCACTTTGTCCATGATAGAAGTAGAGTACATGGAAGCTACTCATTCTTGAAAGGAATCCATTTGGCTTAAGAGGTTGTGTTTAGATATTGGTTTTGGTGCAAGACAAATTACTATTTGTTGTGATAGCCAAAATGTCATTTTCTTAGCAAAGAATCCCACTTTCCATGCCAGAACAAAGCACATTAATGTTCAGTTTCATTTTGTTTGTGATATGGTAGAAGATGGAAAGGTGATATTGGAGAAGGTTGACACTTAGAGAAATGTTGCAAATGCATTGATGAAGCTAGTGAACACAGAGAAGTTCAGATGGTGTGCCATTTTCATGGGCCTTGGGGCCTTGAGCAGTTGATTACAAATGACTCTTAATAGGTCCTTGACAACTGGGAGAATGTTGGGATTAGAGTGTCGCAACCTATTAGTTACAACATGCAATTTCTATTTCCAAGGAGGAGTCAAGTTTGGAAGTTGCTATTAAAGGTGGAGTTATGCATGTTGGCACTTTCCTTATGATAAGGATGCCTTTTTTGGAGGTGCAATTATATTTTGGTAGGTGTAGTTTTGCATGTGCAAGTTTGGTAACAATTGGCAGTTACATGTTTGCATGTGTTGACACTTGCAATATTACCATTTTGTATGTTCAATGTTTTTGGTGCCTTCCATGATGTATCTTTAGTCTTGGGTGTTGGATTTGGAAAGGATCTAATTAATGCATTGTAATCTCCTATATATTGAGCACTTATATATTAGAGATGCAGATCATTTTGTTGAAGTATCATTATGCTACCGAAATTTCTTCTAAATCTTGAAGAAGTGTGAAGACTCTTGCAAAAGCATAGCTCTAGAATTATATTGTAACTTGTTTATTGTTGCTGAATAATATTATTGAGTTGTGTTTTGGAGTGTGGGGTTTTTTCTCTCGTAAGGGTTTTCCTCACATAAGTTTTGTGTTATGGTTTTATTGTTAATCTATTTTATACATTTTAATTGTGCATCTGAGTTTGAATTTGTAACTGTTCAAGGGTTTTAAGAAATTTTTGCAACCCTCTCCTACTTAGATTGGTGTAGGAAGCGTCTTTTGTGCACTCATCTTCCTTTCATCAATGTGATGTGTGTGAATGTGAAAAGTGTGAAAGTATGCCTCCACCTTAAAATAATTTTACAAACCCATAGTATACAATTGATTTTAAGGTAGAATAAATAGAAAGAGGTGATAGAGCTTTAGGAAACATATATAGGAAGATATGTTCTCAAAGCTACCTCAAGAAAAAAGGTGCTCCCTGTTAGGTCTCAAATCCTAAGAGGATGCCAGACTCTATGATCAGATTGGCAATGTTTTTGAACTAACGCAATGGAGTTTAACCTATAGGGTTGATGACTCCCTGCACTTTAGGCACTGCTATACTTAGGCGGGTGAACCTTAAAAGTTGAAGCAGATTAGATGAGTGTAAGTGCTTTGGTTAAGTTCATGGATCTACCCACAGTGGCAAATGGTGTGGAATAGACGAAAGCTTTCTAACTAGTTCTATATCTAATATCTGAAATATAATTGGTATAAATTGTATAAGCAATATCAAGGTAAACTTTGTAATTATGCTCGACTAATGGATGGGTTTTGGATAAAACTAAATGATGAATCGAAATAAGACCAATGCCTTGTTGGGTAAACAGAGTCAAATGAAAGATGGAGACCAATGGCTTATATTGGGTGATAACTCTAATTGTTTGGCACAATACTTTGGTTTAAAACTTGTATAAATGTGCAGGGAAATGATTGACAGACTCCTCTTAATAATCCAACTGACATAATCAGATTTCTTGTTAATCACCAGAATGAAATTTAATCCTTTCTTGAAGGAACCAATTGAATGAAATATACAAGAATAACAAATAATATCAACTTGGAGATAGAATGACAATCCTAATTATATGGTTCTTCTTAAAGATCCAAATCAACACTTCCAGATTACTATGATTGACCAGAAGGATTTTAATTCCTTTTAGGAAAACAATTAATCAAATCACACAAATACAACAAATGTGCATTGACAAATTAAATATATACTTGATATATCAATTTGAATAATAGGGAAATATTAAACTAGAGACAACCAAATAACTGAATAACTTCAATAAACAATTGATGCCAGTATAAGTCCACAGAATCAAAGATCTTCTATTAACTTCTTAAATGTAATACTTGCAACATGGTCTTTTAAAACATTGTAAACTTCATATATTATCTCCTACTGCTGATGATCATTGATCACCATATGTTCAACTTATATAGAAATATTTATGAAGAGATGTAACTCTTCAAAATGTCTTTTGGGAATTAAAATGATTACCATAACAACAATAAAGATAATGATGCTAAGCTCTACTCAACCACAGGTATATCTAAGCGATGTGATCCAAGTACTCTTGGCTGCAATGTGTATCAGTAAATTCAATAGCATTTCTTGTGATCACGTCCATTGTCACCATCTTCTTCAGATGCTTGCAAGCTTCCCCAGGTGCAAAGTCTTTATCCTTGAGAGATCCCAAAGCTTCATGTAACATCACCTGGCACTCTTTACTCCATTCATCTTTGCTCTTTAGCTCCTTGTCACTTCTGAACAACATGGGTACACCTACTTTTGAAGCCTCAATGCATTCTTTGGCATCATTTTTAAGCTGGTCATAATATTTTTGATGTTGTTCAATCAATTCTTTTGTACTAGAAGTACTTGTAGTGTTAGGAACATCCCTACTCTATTTCTCATGGAGTTTCTCTTGAAGCCTGTTATTTAGCCTTTCATGCTCTTGGGTCACCTTATGGTGTTTAGAATAGACATCCCAAAATTTGTTCATCTAATGCATCATATTAACATGCCTATTCTATAGCACTATTGCAAGTGTGTCAATCTGAACTTGAGCAATCTGATCAATAGATGGTGACTGCATGCATTGTGAACTCTCTCCTTGGGTTAACCTTTTAACTGACCCTCCAAAGGCATTCTTGATAGTATCTTTCAAGAAATCATTTTCCTTTGTTAATCTTTCACAACTCAATTTATATGCATCTCGTTCCTTGATCAGCATCTGAGCGTGTGCTTTGTTTAAATTTGCAACATTTATGCCAATTTCTGCAGTAATCAAAGGATTAGTTTCCCCTGCCTTCAAAGTCATAACATGCCCAAAAGTTTTTTCAGGAGCTATAATGGTTGTTTTCTTATGAGGAGGGTACAAGGCCCATATCATGAGTGATTTTTCATCATTGTTATATTTGGTACCCATGTACACTTCTGTGACACCCTCAGGAGTGAGCTTATATTTCTCATTAGTATTGTGCAAAAAACTATCAAACACCAAAGTAGAATTTATATCAAGACTAGGAAATATCATGATGCCTACTTCTCTGAGCAGCTGTCTACCTCTACTAGGAGTCATAGCTTTCAATTCATTGTCCACTATTGTTTTTAACATATCAATTAATTGTCTTTCATTATCAGCAATGACATCATCAACTGATTCCCTGATCTCTTTACCCTTGCATTTATACAAAAATGAATTAAACTCTTTAGAATGAATAAATTGATCATCTACAATAAAAGAATCATATGCTAATTGTCTTGGATCCTCATCACTAGGCCCCTCTTCATCCTTCTCTTTATTAGGAGACTTATAACATTCCATTTTACTTTTAGATATTCTAGTTGCTTGTTCATGTGGCTCTTCTTCTCCTACAGATCCCTCATCACCAGAGGACAACAACTCTATCTCTGCAAGCTATTTCTTCTTCTCTTCTAGTTCTCTATTATGCTTCTCAATCACCAATTCAATCTCAGCTTCTTCCATATTCCTAACAATATCATCATACAGATAAGGAATATGTGTATATCCACTGAGATTTTGTTTTCTCCTAGCAAGATCAATGAAACCCTTAGGATCAAATCCTTTTCTTGCCTCTGCACATCTCATGTTGTAATGCATCAATTTATCCATGATGAGACCATAACCCTCTTTAGACACCACAGTAAAATCCACAAAGCACAAAGTACTAGGCATGAAGGATTGCTTGTCATAGGAGCTCAAGTTCATCACATTAGAGCAGTTCATTTGCCTAACTATCTCTAAGTAGGCAATTCTGTCAGGAACTGTCTTGGGCAATATAAACAGGGTATCTTCAAAACCATAAATTCTGACCATGATTGAATCCTCAAAACAATACCAATCTCCCCAGTTGTGGGTGACAATTAGAGGACCACCAAAATCTTTTGGTTTGAGAAACCTCTTTATTTCATCTGATAATGAATATTCACAAGGATGATTGAAATATCTATATAACACTTTTACAAAATATTCTTTAAAATGAATATAACTAGAATGGGCAAACTTGTTGTCCCATATCCTCGTCCACATTTGCACAGGTGACTTTTGTCCCCTCTGGTCCACTTGAGCAACTCTGAGTTCACTTGGCCATATTCTTATTTCCTGGCCATAATATAGTACTATGTACATGATGAGTGAGTAGTGCTCAAAAGAGACTGATGGAGCATTGTTCTTGATTGCAGTTAAACTAGAATTAATTCTTCCAAAAACATAGGCAGCATAGTCAAACTGCCTAGCATTGTGACACTGGATATCTGTGGCTATCACCATTAAAGGAATTATAATAAAATTAGGGACCTTTGACCCTACGACTTGGCCCATGGAATAATATGTGTATTACATATATGGTTCAAACAATGACACATGGAATGGAGGTCCATCATTATCATTAAGAGGCACTATTTCTCCTTCTACCTTAGGCATTTGAAGAGGTAATCTCCATCCATTATACGTGGTGTCCATCCTCTAGTATTCTTTGTCCAAATCTTCATAAACTATGGGAACAGTACACAAATCATCTAAATCAAATACTTCACAAATGGCATTTTTGGACAAATGTATAATAGGCTCTCCTTGTGGATTGCATATGGCCTTGAGGTTTGGATTGTAATGTTTAGCCAGAAGTTTGAGGAGTTCTGCATTCACAAACACATCAGGGATGACCAATTTTCCCAAATTCAAGTGCCATGGATTAGACACTGGGACATTCCTAAATCCTCTATTGTAATGGAATTTGAACAATTCATAACCTCTTATTGGTGTCCACACATTTCCAAGATATTTGCATTTGTCTTCTAATTTCTCTACCTCTACCCTAAGTTGTGTAGACCTTCAAGCTTTAGGGGTAGATCTAGGCAATTGGTCAATTAAATCCTGGTTTAGTTTCCTTTCTTTAATTTTTTCATCAGGGATTTTATCAATTTTTTGTTTCTTGGGCTTACTAGTTTCACCTGGCTATTTTCTTCCCTTTCCTTTTACTAGAGTCTCCATTACAATTATGGATAGCAAATTCAAACTGTAGGCTATCACATATAGGTTTTTAAGTATGTACCTCTTATGTGATGATTGAACTCCTTTGTCCTTTCCTCCGAGTTCTCTCTTATGTGCTCCTTTCAGACAATTATTTTGAATCTAATTGCAGTGATTTTGAATGGCTCTTCAGAGGATTTCTTCTTGGTCTACAATTAATTGTTCCAGTGTATTAATTTTCATGATCATTATGAGATGTCACATCATCATAACTCCCCTCATTGGTAGGAATTTTGTAATGTTAGGGTGATTTAATAGCTTCTTATGGCATGAACATTTACAGGTGGATCAATCGTTGTGACCCTTCATTTTATCTCCTCGATGTCATCTTTTATAAAAACATATATAATCTCATATCGACAAGACTTTTCAAGGTCTACCCAATATAGAAATGAGCATGGTTGTTGTTGGCCTGACTTACTTTATCATTGTGGGAACAACATCTTCCTTTGATATTTCAAGTGTCTATGATATGAATATCAGCATGAGTCTTGTCAACAAGTTCATCAGCTTCTCTTTACATGGTAGGTTAGTGGCATCGGCAAGACCCAGGTAATTAATACTAATATCGCTTGTCCTTATGATCTGTTGGAAAGAGTCTTATCGATGAGTGTGGCCATTATTATCATTGGAACAACACATGACATCAAGATGACTTGATTCAAACTATCTAATCATGGTTGTTTCCCTAATACCCTTTTATATCCTTCATCGAAGTGATCATCATAGCATGTTACTGAAATCCTTCATCATCATGACCATCAGTTTGGCAAGACTTGTAGACTTTATTCTGACTTTTTCCCTTTTGCTGATGATTTTTATCCTCCATACATGTCGGTGTGACTTAGGCCAAAACAATGCCCTTTGGTTGCTGAGACATCATAAGGTTGGTGACACTTTATTTTCTTGCCCCGATGTGCATCTCCTCCCGATGATCACTAGTTCCATCAATTCCATGGGTAGTTCGGTAAGAGTCCTACTAAATTCCTTCATCGGTATGATCTATACTGTCGGGGGGGGGGGGTTGGAGTATTCTCCGATAGTGTTTTCTTATGCTGATAGTCCTCACTTTTGATTAGCTCAGCGTGACTAGGAATTCTCTCTCCGATGAAGGGTCATTGGTGTCACTCCTTTCATCAAAGATCTCAGAATTTTTCTCTCCGACCATTATTCTCATGCCGATACACATCTAGCCCATTTCAAATAGAACATGGATTGGTATAAAGAAGACACCAAGGTCTCGCTGAAATTAAGGAATTGAGGCCCCTTGTTATATTACAGTTTGGGGGTGAGACAATTATTTGTGATGAAAATCATGTGATATTTATGGAATTTATCAGCTGCTATTATGATTTTGGGTGTATGATTTTCTAATTTTGTTAGACATGGGGTGGGTATGAATATAGGAAAATTTCAAAATTTTCCTGTTCCAACACCCCCAAGGATAGGGAATGAAAGTGGTGCTGCAGGAATGATACACAAAGGCTTGTGTAAGCATGGTATGACACTAAGAAATGCAAAAGCATATCACATAAAATAAAGCAACATCACCAAAAACAAAAAGGGATCTATGTGCTTTGGGGTTAGTATAAATTTGAATGAGGGGAATCATTAAGGGACAAAATAGAATTGTGATCATCCCCCAAGCACATAGAACTATGAGCACAAAGGAAAAATGTCAGATGAAAAAAAGAAAAAGTAAAATTTTTGGGTCAATATGGAAGGAAGCTAAATCTTTCAATGCTTTGCATTGTCCCAAAAATGTTGAAAAATTCAAAGAGGCAATATATGGAAGAATGTAGAAGCATATAGAAGAATAGGACAACATTTTTGTTCTTCTTGTATCCATGTGTCTACAAGGGCATCGTGGGTCCTTTAGGTAGAACTAACAAATGTATATCAAGAATTTTCATAGGAAAACATAATAAGAAAGAAATCACACACACACATATGGAATGAAAGTAATACCCTCATGAGTTGGGAACCATCAAATCATCCAAGTCCCAATCTTGTTAATCATAGGGGGACAAAGGATGAGTTGATAGAGGGACCACATTAAGAGCTATACTAGGAGATTCACCTAGAACCAAATGTAGAGGATTGACTACGGGGGAAATACCCTCTTGAACATCGATAGAGGTTATTATCAATGATTGTGTAAAAATCAAAGACAATGAGGGAATATCTATGAATGATTTAAAGATGCACTCTATCAAAGAGGAATCATTCAAATCACTATCAGAATATTGCACTAAGCATGGCTCATTAGTGCTATCAGTAAAGATGTGAGCATTAAGAGTCATGGGTGGGGGAGAATTCTCCATAATAAGAATAATTGATGAAGATGTTAGAAATAAGCCACACCCAAACCAATAATGGACTGGCCAAAAAGGGGCTAGTATCTCAATTGGTAGGGCACTCCAACAACAAACGGAAGGTCCTAGGTTTGAGTCCTAGCTAGTTCATATGAGCAATATCTTAACAATTGGTATCAAAGCTAAGATAGGAGTCCCAAGAACCTATAGTGTGGCTTAAGGGGGGTGTTGGAAATAAGCCACACCCAGACCAATGATGGACTAGCCACAAAGGGTCTAGTAGCTCAATTGGTAGAGCACTCTAGTAGCAAATGGAATGTCTTAGGTTTGAGTCCTAGTTGGTCCATATGAGTTGTAACTCAACATAATAAGGGCTTAGAGGTGGTGGAGATGAGGGTATGCACTTAGTTTTATAAAATGGTAGTGTAGGATAGTGCTCTAGTTTTTATTTTGGTGACAAGTGGGGTATATCAAGGTCAATGGTGGTGAGATAGAGGACGTCTATAAATATCTGATGGTGAGTGTAATAGAAAGGAACAAGTGCTATGAGGGTGGTGTTAGAGATGACACTGATGTTAAGGAGGTCTAGAGGCTTTGAAAAAGGGTAACATATCTAGGATGGAAGGAATGGTGGGATCCTAAGTAGAGGGGTCCAAGACTACTTGAACCCTTTTAGGGTTATGCTCATCTAGTTTTGACTAAGGAGAGATAGGGGTCAGGGATGGGAGAGACTCAATATAGAAAGGGGAAGGTTGAGGCTCAAAAGGAGAGGAAAGATCAGGAGCTAGCCTCATGGGAGGGGGATACTTAGGGAGAAATTATGCTTTAGTAGGATGCTCTTGAGTTGTAGCACGTCAGTGACACTTATGATCTCTCACAAGATCATTATGTCTAGTATGAGATAGGGCCTCTATTGAAGGAATTAGGAAGGTTTCCAACATAGGTTACTTTTCTTCCTCTATCTGGGAGGAAAGAGGAGGAATTGAAGAAACCACTGAAGGTTGGGAAACCATAGGAGAAGGGGAAGGTTTCCACAACATGGGTTTATTTCCTTGCACCACTTAAGAGGGTGGAGGAACATGAGAAACCACTAGAAATTGGGAAACCATGGGAATTCAAGGTAGTCTAGGTGGTATTGGCTATTTACCTCTAGCCCTTGAATAAGAGGCAGGAGTGGAAATTCCAAGTACTGGCTAGTCGTATGAGGACAAGAAGGTGTACTTAATATATGATACTTTCCTTTGACTACTTGTGGAGTAGTAGAAGGAATAGGAGCAACTGTAGAAGGCTAATATATTGAAGGGATAGCAACCATATGAGACTAGGGAGAAGGGCCACCAAACATCTATGCAATTTGAATAGCTTTGAATTTTTGATAATGTAAAAACAAAAATCATTGCAAGGTCAAAGAGGCTTAGTTGTGGCTAGCTAAAAGTAGTCCAAATAGAAATTCCCACACATGGAGAGAGGCTAGAATCTACTATGGTGTACTATGTACATGACTCCATCATGGGAGAATTTTTAGCACTTATAGACTATAGAGGGGACTGCTATCATAGAAGCAAGCCACGGATGACCTAACTTAAGGAAATAATAATCTAAGGTAGGAATCTCTAAGAAGGGGAAGTCCATGGTTTTAGGTCTAACCTAGAAAGAAATGGTAAGTGAACCCATGGTTGTTTTAGAGAAACCATCATGCAATCATATGTAGACTTCTGATTGCTCATACATGTCTTTATACAATTCATGAATGTATAGGAACTTATTTGTAATGGCACTTACCATGCACACAGGGTCAATAGGAACACTCTTGATAGGTTTTCTATTCACCTGGGTGGCAATGTATAGAGGTCCATCATATACAAGCATGGGCGCATCGATGTGTGTAAAGGAAATGATAGGTTCAGGAACATGCTACTCTCAAGAAACACGGGGGCAAACACCCACCTTTCTTATTCATTACTCATCATTATTCGTTTCTAGCACCATAAAGGTAGATGGAATGTAAATGAAATTGGAAGAGTGATGTGGAAATGGGTTGGTATAAATTGACAAGTTTTGAATTGGAGGAACGATGGACTTGTTTCTTTTATCATTCACACTAGAGACCTAGATGGCATTCTAATCGATGAGGTCTTGCACTATATGTTTAAGATCTAAACATCTTTCAGTGTCATGACCAGAGAATTTATGGAATTGACAGAAGGGCTTTGGGTCATAAGAAGGTGACAAGGTTTTTCTTATGTCTAGGGGTAGGATAAGTGGTAATTGTGCTAACTTGTTATTCAAGAGTTGTTGTAGAATAGAAAAAAGAGACTCAAAAAAAGGTATAAATTGTTGAGTTTGCTAATTCAAAGAATAGAGGTCTAGAGAAAGCTATGAGGGCATTGTAGCCACTACATTATTAACAATTGCGGAAGTGTTATCTTTAAAGAAGTTTTTATTTTTCTTGTAATTATTAAAAAAGGAAGACACACCAAATTGTCCAATAGGAGTTGTTGAGGTTGGGACCTCAAACTAACTAATAGATTGTTGGTAATCATGAAGAACTATGCATAGATGAGAGAAAGAATGATATTTCATTAGCAAAATCTTATCCTTGATTAGAGGCTACAGGTTTCCAATAAACACCTATTGTACATCTAAGTTTGGCAAGGCATAAGGAATTTGCAAAAATAAAGATTGATATCTACAAATGAAATCGGTGATTTTCTCTTGGGCTCCCTAGTGGTAATGAATAAGATTAGTGAAAGTGACCTTCGGTCCAATGTTGGACTATAAGTGTTGGAGAAACCAATTTACAAGTTGTTCTAATGAAGATATGGAATGATTAGGTAATGAGAAAAACCAATCAAGCATAATGTCTTTCAATGATAGCGGAAATTGTTTTACCAATAGATGATCCTAAAATATTAAGTCACTGCACAAAGTGGTAAATGCAGATATATGTGTTTGTGGATCTCCTTTATGAGAGTACTTCTCAAACCAGGGTACCTCAAAAGATTAGCGGAATGGAGCAGTGAGAATGGTGAGCGATAGAGGACTATGTCTATAATATGTAGGGATCAGAGGTTGTGTGGAAGATGTAGACAAGGTGACAAGCTACTATTGCAAGGAGCCAACATTTTGCAATATTTGGTTTATGATGGGATCGATGGTATGCATGCATGTAGAGATAGTGGTAGAAGTGAGAGAGAGTGTCATGTTAGGAGGTTCTACGGTGGCCACCAATAAAAGTAGACTATAAAGTACAATAAGGGGGAACAAACCCATATTGATTTATGGGGTTCCTATCCATTCTAGATAAACTAGTATCTACATTACAATGTTGTGAAGCACTAGTGACCATATGCGAAGATGTGTATGTTTGTGTAGAAGAAGTGGGCATTGGAATTGAAATTTTATTACCAGTAATATTTGAATGGGAGTCTTGAGGGCTCTCATGGTATCTTTCTAATGGAGGTGCATCACTATGCACAATATGAGCAATGCCATGGAAGAAGTCAAGACCATTAGGGTGACTAGTTAACATTGCATGAAAGGTCTTAACTAGAGGAGAACCAATAGTGGATAGGTTCTGAGTTTCTAGGTATTTCTGATAGCTAGCCAGTTGTCAATCTAATTCCTAGACCTAGGCTTAAGAAACATTACCTAATGTATCCTCATGATAAAAGGCCACTGTTGCAAGTATGAGGTTAACCAGTGTTGTCATTGATGTCAACATACTCATATTGCATTGATAAGAAGGATTGGATGAGCTGTGTGCTAAGGATATTGAGAAAATTGGTCTCAATCAGGAACAATGAAGAACAATGATGAGAAGAAGGCAAAAGTACTCAATACGTTGAGGATCAGAGGATGCGGATTAAAGGGTTTGTAGATATGAGTCTTGAGATGTTCCAGTTAAGATTTCAGAGGTCCGCATGAAGATATGAAGAAGTTGTGATCGATCAAGTAGAAGCAGTTCTGGGAGATGCTCCGGAGTGACAGAGTGTTACAAAAAGGTCCAGTGAGATCCAGAAGTGCATTTTTAGATTCTACAGATTGGAAGGAGTGCTTGGGATGTCCTTGTGATGTGTCATCTCGGTTTGTACATAGTTTGGAGGTCCAGAAGAACCTGTTTCAGTTTGATAGTCACAACAGACTGTGTTCTTGAAGTTTCAGAAGAAGAGGAGAAGGGATTCCAGTAGGAAAAGGAAGTGCGGATGTACTTGGTCATTCAAGCAAGCTTGTGAAGGTTCTTGGATCATGTTGAGGCTATGTTGTCGGTCCACATGAGTGTTAGAGCCCGGAATTGAAGATATTCTTCCGGATGAAGATGTTCTTATTCAGACTGGCCGACCGGATGAGTTATTCATCTTGCAAATGTTCTTGTGAATGATTGCCGACTTAGATGATAGTTCCTAAGTCGATGCCCTATATAAATAAATGTTTGTGAGTTCATTTCAAAGCGTTTTGTGGAGCAGATGAGTGTGGTATAGCAAAAGAGCAAAGGGCAGAGCAGAAGTATCTCAGGCTTAAATGGAACTGATCCAGACATGGTAAATATGTCAATCTCTAGTTCAAGTTTGTGATTCTTATCACTTTGTAGACAGTGTGTCTCTTGTAGGCAGTGTGCCTCTTTGTGAGCATTGTGCTTGGACAGTGAGCCCTAATTGGCATGTGCCATTCCATTTTTCTTATTCTTCTAACAGAGAGTAATCCTTGGGTTAATCACCCCGTGGTTTTTCCCTTAACCGGGTTTTCCACGTCAAAATCTTGGTGTCTAATGTGTTGATGTTTATCTGCTCCGGTGTTAATGTTTTATGCTTTCTTGAATAGTTAACTAATATGCTATTAACTAACAAAGAAGAATCAAGTGTTTGAAGTAGAAGCAAGTTTTTGTACAACTGATTCACCCCCCTATCAGTTGTGTGCCCTAGATCTAATAGCCACTTCTATGTATCATGAAAGCTAGTCATTGGAGAAGTCGAGAAAGATGATAAAGGAAGAATTGTCATTGTAGCATGTCATAAGAGAAGTGTGAGAAATCTGGTGCCAGCCTAATAGGATCATATTAAGGTCATGGGATTGGTCCATTGTAGTGTTCCTCAAACTTTTGCAAACAACATAATCAAAATGAGAGGATTGCATGGTGAATCTCATAAACAAATTATGGCTTCATAACACACAATCGAATGTGATGAGAAATTTATCATTTTAAATGGTAAAGAACATGTTTAAATGTTGAAAGATAAGTGTTTTTAGATTTTGTAGAATGTCAATTTCACCAAAATATAGAGGGAACCATGACAAAAAAATTAGATGTGTAGGTGTTAAAGCACGTTAGGTTCACCAAAATGTAGATGAGTAAAAGTTATAATTTAACTAAAAGGTATTAATCAATGAACTTTTCACTACAACATGTTGAGTGAATATTTTCTCTTCAACTAACTGAAGGCAAAATGGTTATATCAACCACAGTATGATGAGATTTAATCTCTCCTCTTAGAAAGGGGAGGCTCCCTTCTTATTGCTCATTACAATCAACAAGTACTTAACTAAATTTATGTACACTATAAACTAACCTGTGGATGGTTCCATATCATCTATTTCTCTTTTTCAAAAATGATGTTTCAATTTAATCCTTACAATGTACATGATAAACTCACAAACTACTTATTGGAACAATAATAACCGATATCAAGATTGAATGAACATAAGAATATTCAAAATAATACCAGTGTAAATAAAAACTAGAAATTCACAGAAGCACAAAGTCTTTCGTAATTTCTTTTGCTGACTTGGAATTAGAAA
This sequence comes from Cunninghamia lanceolata, assembly GCA_027924645.1. Classification (NCBI taxonomy): domain Eukaryota; kingdom Viridiplantae; phylum Streptophyta; class Pinopsida; order Cupressales; family Cupressaceae; genus Cunninghamia; species Cunninghamia lanceolata. The sequence goes on along the minus strand of BSBN01000763.1, from coordinate 5,748,522 downwards.
TATATAGTGTAGAATGTAGCCCAAAGTCTCCACTGTATGCTATCAAGAGATTTAATGAATACAGAAAATAAATAGCAGCTCAAAGTCTTCTAATATTTTCAACTCACAAACATAGAATATAAATTCCAAAGGTAATGTTGCAGCATAAAGACTCCAAGATTGGCTTTAGACCACCTTCCAGATTATATGAACTCACACTACTAATTTGACAAATTGCATAAGAAAGTGCAAGTGAAAAGACATAAGAACATCTCTCATACACTACAAGTAGATTCTCAAAACAAAGTTTGAATGCTCGCTTGGTTTTCTTATTATTGATAAAATCTTGATTTCAAATCTTGAACACAAAGTCTCAAAAATGCTTCTCAATTTTGGCAGAGTTTTTCTTCAATAACTAAAAGATAGATAGTTACAAAGAGGCCCCCTTTATTTATAGTGAGAGGCCATGATAAAAATAGGGAAAATACAACTAACTTGACTTATTCAACAAGAAGAGTCCTTATTGATTTGGGACTTTCCTTGTTTTCACATGTAATTACATCTTTATAAAGTACATGTGAAAATGTCCAAAACTAAAAGAAAAGTACATATGAAAACTAAAAAAATATACTAAGGCATGCACATCTGAATTAACTTTTCCCCCCATTCTTCTTGAGAAAATCTTTGTACATGGTGAACATTGTTTGTATGTCCAAGCTGTTAGGACTAGCAGTGTTCTTGGAAATAACTCAGGCTCTGGATATTGCATCCTTCACTGCAGTGGCTACTTTCTCATGACTTGTCAACTTAGCTTTCAAATTATCCAAAGTCAATTAGCTATCTAGAAGATTATCCAGAGAAGTGAATGAAATAGCTTTGTCTTCAAATTCCCTCTGAAACATACTCTTGATTTCCTAGACCATTTCCTTAGTTGAAAGAAAATGATGGTCATCAATTGCCAATTTACAAGAAAGCTCTTCCAACTTGTGAAGAAGGTCAACATCACTGTCCACGCTGAGCTCACGAGCACTTTGCAAATCTGTGAGCAAATCTTTCAACACATTGCTATGGTGAATCAATGACTCCTTGGTTTCTACATATGATTCCCGGTTTGAAAGGATGTTGATTGATACCAAGGTTTTCACCTTCATTTTCTTCATGTCGGTCCATTTCTCTAGACTTGCATCCAAATATTCAACATCTTGAGACAAAGGAACAACCAAGTCATCCAATTCATTTCTTACTTTATCCATTTTATTTTTCTTTTCAACTGTGTTTGTTAGGAGAAATACCCCTTGCTCATGCATCTTCTCAAGATATTCTTCAACTACTCTTCCCTTAGCATGAGTTCTTTCTTCTTTCTGGATAACAGGATCCTCCATAGTAATTTCCTTAGGTTCCACGGTTTCAGATGACAAGGTGATCTTTCGTATTATTGCAGCTAGTTGCTCAGCTCTTGCCTTGTATTGATCCTCCATCTCTCTCTCATGATCAAATTTCATAATCAAAGAATTAAGAGTTGATTGTACATCAGCCTTAGCAGTTTCATGAGTAATTTTCCCTAGTTCAATCCTAGAGCTTGAATAATCACTCATGTCAAAATTCTCAATGGTAGCATCTGGTGGAGGTTGAGCAATTTCTACATATTTATGACGTTTGTCTTCTAGAAGTTGGGAAAGAGTCTTAGGCTTCTTCTAAGTCTTTGCCTTGATAGGTACTAGCTTCTCAAAAACAAAGTCATCTAGAGAGATGGCTTGGTTTTTCCTTTTTAGAGTGTAGGCTGAGAGCCATGGAGGAAGCACTGATGAACTAGCATCTAGATTTGAACTCATTATTTGCACAGAAGGAATTACACCCACACTAGTTGTAGTGATTATCAGAGAAGTTTTTGTAAAAATAGCACCTGACACATTAACATTAGCAGCTTGCTCAGTATTTGAAATAAATTGGTCCAAAAGCATTTGATCACCAATGTCATAGGAAGGAGAAGAAAAACTTGGTAGAGATCTCGTAGAACCAAAAATAACATCAAAAGCAACTTTAGGACTATCAAAAACTATCCTAGAAGAAGATGGTGTAGAAGAACAAGAAGATGGTATGAAAATAAGAGTAACTAAAGTACTAGAAACAACATGCATTGAATCTGAAACAGGTATAATGGGCAAAGAAGAAGAATTTTGAGTTTCTTGTGTCAAGTCTTTTTTCAGAAGACATGATTGGTTCCTCTAACTATTCCTGTCTGTCTTCTTTCTCTGATCCTTGTTCATCCTCTTTTTCCTCTGAAGACCTCTCTTTAGTATCCATCTCTTCAACAATAGGCTCTTCAGTTTCATGTTCATCTATTTCCATTTCTTCTCCAGTTGGCTCTTCTTTAGACACTTTGGCTTTGTCACCTTTTGATACAAATTTTATCTTAGGCTTGGGAGCCTTAGATGAGCTTGGTGCATCACTTTTATTTTTGGTTCTTATTTCAACCTTTTTGCCTGTTTGCTCTAAAGTCTCCTCCTCTGAGCCAGTGACAAAGTCCTTCAACTAAATACACTTGCCTTTCAACCACACATTAGTATTTGCCAGGATAAGCTCAAATCTTTTCCTTATGGAGGTCAATTCTTTCTTTGACCATAAGACTACAAACAAAGGAGAACCAACAACATTTTCATTGGCATACCTGGGATTCACAATGTCTTGATCATCTATCATTCCTTTTGGAATATCAGCAAGTTCTAAGTCCTCAATTTGACTTAAGGTTAATCTACTATAATTCAGTTTCCTAATCTCTTCCTAAATTCTCAAATCATCCCATATGTCTTCCACCATTAGGACATGTGATAGAATTTTCCTCTTGATCTTATCCTTCACTCTTCTGAAATCAAAGTTACTTTTTCTCCTAAAAAGTTTCATTGTAACTAGTTGCATTTCAGTCTCAAGAGCCTTAGCCTTAGCAGAAGTGGCAACATAATATCTATCAATCTCAATAGGAAACTTGAAGCCAGGTTTCTTAATTAACTCCATATGTTTGTTATGCACAACAATCATTTGTCAGCATAATTCCATCAAGATAATTCTATCACCAGGGAACTTTGGCAGCATATACAGATACCCCTAAAAGTAACCAATCCTTAGATAGGTGAAAGTTGGGAATTGGAGGTACAAGCACCCAAAACTGTTCACTACCTCCCAGGCTTCATGTGATACTCTCTTCTGTTCTAGTTGTGGATCAAAAAGACATAGGAAAACTGCAAAGAAAGCATCGTTTAACCTCCAAAAGTGATGAATGGATCCCTTTAGAGTCAATTGGGGGTAGTATTGATACACATGAATGACTCTTCAGTGTCCTTCTCAGGTTAACCCTAAAAAATTTCTCATAGAAGTAGCTACATATACCAAATAAGATGTCATGTAAAATTTGGAAGATGTTGACACCTTAGTTAATTGCTCATGAAGAGCATTACTTACCTGCTCACCCTAGAAAATATTTTGTTTACCTTGGAGGATGATTTTGATATAAGGATACATCCACTCATGAAAAGTGGAGGAAGAAGGAAGCCCTCTAACTCTGCTAAGAAGAGTTATCAGGTCACTAACCTCTTCAACAAAGTCACTCCTTGGGAAACTCTTGGGCCATTTGGAAAGATTAGACTTGGTAGTTTTCAACCATTTAGTGTTTATGATCCTTTTTTCTTTTTCAGTATCTTTGTCATACTCCTTTTGAGCAATATTGAAATTAATCTCTACACTTTCCTCTACACTGGGACACATGAAGACTTTGTCTATGAACTCTGTGTTGGAAACAAGGCAGATAACTGAGAGGGGGTGAATCAGTTATCTTAAATATCTTAACTTTCTTTTCTTCTTTATATTAATATAGTATCAAAACATAAGAGCATACATAATCATGAGAGAAGAAATAAAATCAACACACATAACATAAGGATTTTTACATGGAAAACCCTGTTAAGGGAAAAGCCATGGAGTGACTAACCCAAGATTGTATTCTGTTAAAAAAATAAGAAGTACAAAATGGTACTTGCCAATTAGGGCTCACTGCCTAAGCACACTGCTCACAAGAGGCACACTGCCTACAAGAGACTCACTGTCTACAAGGTATATAGAAAGTAGCCAGGTGTTTGAACTAATGACATGTATCCACATATGATGGGGTTTAGTTCTGGTTAGGCTCAATATACTGATCTAATGCACTTCATTCTTCCTCTACTCTAATGCTGCTGTTCTGTCACATACCGAACTTGTATTACTACTTCCACACTTCTCTCTGCCTTTCCTCGCACACTTACACACATAACTCAATACTTCATACCAAAATCCATTTGGTATATATATCCACATCAAATATTTCAACATCTTCCTAGTCAGCAACCGGAATACTAAAGAGATTCCCAAGACACTAATCTGTCAGCTGAATCCATGCTTAATATGTGATGTGTATCAAGGACATAGACATAGAATTCATCATTCATGTTGGCCAACCATGTATGATCTCTTAAATAGCTTGACTATCATCAATTTCTCATCCAGATTAAAGTCTGATGCTTTGCCGATCAGTTCTTCCTCAGTCTACTCTACCTGTCAGGAACCCAACACTTAGGTGCTCATATCTTTTCAGTCTTTCATCACTGGAGGCTCAGTCTCTAGAATGTAGTAGTCATGGTACTCCTCTTGACTTGTTTAAGTCTGTAACTTGCTGAGTTACACAATTTGAGAGATCCAGACCTGATTGTCAGACCTTGCTGCATGCTCTGTTCTTGTTCACCGAACCAAAACACTCTTCAATTTGTCTTCTGGTATATGCATACTATGTGTTATGGATGTATGGGATAGACTTTGTTTCCATCAATGACAACAATAATGAAGCCACACAGTGTCTCTTTCCAATAATCTCCCCCTTTGGCATTGATGGCAACACTTAGTGAAAAATGACTAAGTGTCGTAGCAAACTCCCCCTTGGCTGATGCTTTATCTTGTGCATTATTTTACCGGAGCTCCCTCTTAGCTAGATTCCACATTTTTCACTACTCCTCACTCCCCCTTTGACATCAATGGCAAAGGGTGGAATCCATACACCAAAATTTGCAAAAATTATCTTATACATAGTCGCATAAGTATATATACATGTTATATTTACATATACTTAAGTATATCCGCAAAGGTGGTCTTCAACTGTACAACTTCTATCGCCCAACTCTGCTTCATCCTATCCAAAATTGAAATGTGGCCACTTAAAAAAATGCAAAAGCTTCTCCCCTTCTTAAGTCTGCTGGATCACTGGTCCGGGCTGTGGTCTGAGCATCAGTTAAGGCCTCATGCATGGCCTCTAACTTGGGGATAATTATCCCTCTTAGTTCACTCATCCTACTTATTATATTCTTCCTCTCTTTTTAAAGCCTCTTTATTTCATTTATAATAGTGATGGCTTGGCACTCTTGATTCATTATAGATGTGGTGAGGGGATCAAAATTCTGAGATAAACTTGACAGTTTATCTTCTTGTTCTTTTACCTTCTTTTCAATATCCTCTATCACTTTAGACTAGGATAGACAAAATTTATATATTTCTCCACCATCTTTAAGAGCATTTTCTAGGCTCTTTATGCCAATATCTAGGGTCCTCCTATCATTAGTTATGAGTCCCTACACTTCAGTCAATCTCTTTCCCAAAAATTCTTTCCGAACTTTCTCTTCTGCTGATTTCTCCAAAGAATCAAAATGGGTGCTAACAGAATTAACCAGAGATTTGAAGTTACCTAATGGAGAGGCCAAAAGATCCTTTTGGAAGGATGGCATGATCTTCTCTAGCATCCCAGATGTAATCTCTATTAGGTCACACTCTTCCATGTGAGATTTTAGAAGCTTCTCTTTTGCTTTAGCTTGGGCAAAAGATGCTATCTTCATTGTCTAGACCGGAGAGAAGGAATCAAAATTTAGTGGTACTTGAAATAATTCCAATTCATCTATCTCTAACATTTCTTTGTTCAAGAAGCTCTTTACTGCCTCAGTAGTGTCTCTTTCTAGAGACTGAGTCTTCTTTCCTTTTGCCACCTCAGAACTGTCATCTGGGATCTTCTTTGTTTGATCTTCTTCTCTTCCCTTTACCTCTTCTTCTTGAATAATTTTCTCTTCTCTTCTTCCTTCTCCTTCAGTTACAGAGTCTACTGGGGGATCCGGAAGAGAGATGTTAACTTCTTCATGGACTTCCTCTTCTAGAACAGAGGAATCCAAGTCAGACTTTTCTTCACCTATCTCCTTTGACTCTTCTGCATTTATCTCAGTAGATTCTTCTTTTGATGTACTTAATCCTTCGAAATCCATGACAGAAGGTTCTTAATCTATTTCTTCTATGATAGGAAGGTTGAATCTTTTGAAGGCATTCTGGAGGATGTCTTCTGTTTCTTTTGCCAACTGATCAGTCTCTCCAAGCATAAGTTTGTTCATTCTAGCTTTGCTCCAGAACTCATCCTTGCAGTCCTTAAAGATTATGGTCATTTGTTTTGGAGTAATGGAAGGATAGAGCTGAATTGTAATTTGTTCTGGTATCTCTAAATCCTTTTCCTTGGCATTCTCTTTTTTGAGTTCAAGTACCTTCTCTAGACTTTTGGGAATTAGAGAAATGATTTCAATGAATGCTTTATTATAAATGTTAAGGTACTTAACTATAGCTTCCTCCAAAATTCTTTTGTCAGTATCACTGTAATCATCATAAAATTTAGTGACTGGTTGCAAGTTCCCATCCACTATGACTACCTTGATGATATCATCAATAGAAAGAGTGGGCCTTTCTACAATTTTGCTACCTCTTCTTCTTTGTTTTTTCTGGCATAGGATTCCCTGGAAGTTTTCTTTTTCTTCTTCATTTTCTTAACCTCTTCATCAGTCTATGTTCTTCATCATCCATTTGGCTTATGTACGACCTTGTGGCCTTTGTCTTCGTTCTCTTCTCTCCCTTTCCAGATGTCTTGGCTTCTGGTTTTTAGGCTTTTGGGCTCTTAGAGGTAGCAGGTGCAGAGCTCTTGGAGGATCTAGTCTGGGAGGAGGCTTGTATCAGAACACTTTCCTTTTTTGTTTCTTGTTTCTCTTTCTCAGCTCTTTCTATTTTTTCTCTATTTTCATCAACTGCCTCCTTTGATATGCCATATCTTTTGGCAACTTCCTCAACTTCCCTTCTCACTTTTCTTTTCATCTCTGGTTGTCTCAGTTCAACATGTATTTTCACACTTAATTCTTGAAGGGTTCCAAACCTTTCTGCCTCAGGGTCCTTAGGCTAACTCAGCAGGTGTTGGACATGCAGCTCTAGGATTTTCTCATCTACCTCATAGCCCATTGGCATAATCCAAACTGTTTTGGGCTCCATTGCCTCCATTAGGCATTGATCAGTGTCTACCATGAAACACACTGTATCCTTGTATTTTTCAACTATAGATTGGGGAATTCTTTCTCTAGCTTGCATCATACTTTGGAAGTTCTTGAAGTATCCCTAGAGTGCTATACTTTGAGCCTTGGCATCACAAAGCCCATACATATAATCTCTAATTTGTATGGCAACCAGTCTGTCATTTTGCCATACCCAACCACTTGATCCAGGTAGCTCATTCATATAGTAAAAGAAGAGACATAGTATTAGGCCACCATACTTGAATGAGTTCTTCTTATCCTTCTTGATCTTCTGCAAGTTTTCTAATAGTTGGTTTAGAAGAAGATCACATAGGTCATAATCAACATTTTCCCTTAACATCTGATATGCTCTATAAATTGCAGTTTCGAACACAGAGTTCTCCCTGCTAGAATGATATATTTTATAGCCAATTATCATAGGGAAAATTTTATATCCAGATCTGTGATATCTTCTATTGTCATCACTCTTTTGCCAAACTTTGATCCGGTAGCCTCACTTACTATCTGGTTCTTGACAGATTTGAGTCCTGGCAACCCACCGAATGAGTGCAACCCAGTTACTGCCCTAATTGCATCTTTTGTTATTTTGAAGGGCTTCATCAACCACATGAAGTTGTCATGAATTCTGCTAAGAACATACCAGACCCATTCATCTTCTACAAATCAGGGAAAGTGGATGCAATGTCCAAAATGCTTATCCCAGATGGCCTTGTATTAAGGTTTGAGTTTAAAAGTTTCATCTATTAGTTGTTTATGGTAGATATCCATCAGCTTTGATTCTCCAAATTCCTCAATATTGGCATGGATGTATACCCTAACATCTTCTATGTGTAGAACCCCATGCGAAATGCTAGAAAAGGTGCCTAAGGGATCAACTTCTAGGGATTTGTAAGGGTGTTTCTTGAACTTTGGGTGTAGCCTATCAATGATCTTGACAACCATAGGAGTAGCCATCTTTGCAAAAGATTTAGAGAGAGATATTCATAAATCAAAATACCTTTTAATGCTTCTAGGGTTCACAATATGTGCCGGAAAAGATCGTTGCTTGAATCAGATTCTGTGGTTGATCTTTGAGAAGGTTGTAACAATATTGATGTAGAGCTCTTCCTTTCCTTTTCTCGAATGCAATTGTACAAATGATGAATAAAGGAACCCTTTTATCTCTGCACAAACCCTAATTTCCTATTGCAATAAATGCACAACTTAATTTATTCTAGTTGCCTTGCTTTGAGAGAGATCTTTTCAAATCACTGAGATGCACTTAGAATTATTTTTAGTGATAATTGACAATGTATCTCCCTTCCTCCAATCATGCCATTTATCCATAGATCAAGATGTTTTAATTTTGAATCATACTGGATCTAACTGTGAAAATCCTGCTTTTACCAGATGACTATCAAACTGGATCAATCTTGGCTGATTAAACTCTTCAAAACTTCTTGTGGATCATTCATATTTTTATTGAGGGTTATTTGGATATTTCTCTGAGAACCCTTTAATCTGTAACATTCCATGTGCCAAATTTAGGCACCAATTGACTGGCTGGGGGAATTTATTTTCTTTTGTGACTCCCCCTGAGCCAGAGCTCATCTATTTAGTTTTTGGAAGGAATATCAGCACCAGATTCTGGTGCGGATCCATCCCCAACATTTTTTGTACTTCTCTTCACCCAAATCTTGTTCATCTCCCTTTGAACTTCATCTGCATTCACTTTTCCTTTTCCTTTGTCTTGATTTTGATTATGATACACCGAACCCTTTTTATCCCGATTCTTACTTCTACAGAATTTGGCAATATGACTGGATCTATTGCAATTGTAGCAAACAACATTTCTTTGCATATGTGACTGATATCCTCTAGATCTACATTGATTAGCCATGTGTCCCATTCTATTGCATGCAAAGCATCTACCATTGAATGAATTGTTTATTTGCATATTTCTGCATTCATGAGATTTGTGACCATAGCTTTTGCAGTTGAAAAACTATCCAGAGAAGGATGAATTAGCCTGATTCATTTTTCTTCTACACTAAGTTTCTTTATAACCGAAATTATTGCAATTGTAGCAGTATCCATTGAAGGATGGATATCTTTGAGCATTTGGTTGCCTTACCAGAGGTCTTCTAGGCCTATTCCTTGGATTTCTTGATCCAGAGTTCTTCTGACCGGATCTGGAGCTTTCACCTTTCTCATATCCCAAGCCATGCTTGTCATCTACCCTCTTTTGGCTTTCAAGGAGAACTTCAAGTTGAGCAAAGCTTATTTTGAATTTCTCTTTGTATTCATTTGTTGTTTGAAGATCTCTTTTAAGAGTGTCTATCTGATTCTCAAGTTGTTCTTCATTATCTCTAGCTTCTTCAAGATCAGATTCCAAATGCCTGATTATTTTATCCATTTTGTGGCAGTTTTATGACTTCTCCTTGAGAGATTGTTTTAGATTATCTTCAATTTTTCTTTTCTCTTCAATTTCTTGGGTGAATCTCATAACCCCTAATTCCATTTCATGTCTTACCATAATGACCTCTTTTGATAGCTTCTCACATAGCTTGTTTTTCTCATTTAGATCTTCATTAGTATCATTGACTTCACTTTGACTTGCTAATTGTTGAAGTAGTTCCTTTCTCTTTTTCACAGAGATACTTAGTTTTTCTTTTAGCTCATTTCTGAAATCATCAGCTTGTTTGAGTCTTTCTCTCAAGTTATTGACTTCAGAGTGAGATTGCTCAAGATCATCTAGGGCAGACTGAAGTTGTTCCTTCATACCATACATATCTATAGATCTTCCTAAAGCTGTTAGGCTCTATTTAAAGGAACTTAGCTCTGATACCAATTGCTGGAAACAAGGCAGATAACTGAGATGGGGGGGTGAATCAGTTATCTTAAATATCTTAACTTTCTTTTCTTCTTTAATATTAATGCAGTATCAAAACATAAGAGCATACATAATCATGAGAGCAAAAATAAAATTTACACACATAACACAAGGATTTTTAAGGGAAAAACCATGGGGTGACTAACCCAAGATTGTATTCTCTATTAAAAGAAATAGAAGTACAAAATGGCACTTGCCAAATAGGGCCCACTGCCTGAGCACACTGCTCACAAGAGGCACACTGCCTACAAGAGACTCACTATCTACAAGGTATATAGAAAGTAACCAGGTGTTTGAACTAATGACAGGCATCCACATATGCTGGGGTTCAGTTCTGGTTAGGCCAATATACTGATCTAATGCACTTCATTCTTCCTCTACTCTAATGCTGTTGTTTTGTCACATACCGGACTTGTATTGCTACTTCCACACTTCTCTCTACCTTTCCTTGCACACTTACACACAACTAAACACTTCATACCAAAATCCATTTGGTATATATATCCGCATCAAAGATTTCAACATCTTCCCAGTCGGCAACTGGAATACTAAAGATATTTCCAAGACACTGATCTGTTGACTGAATCCATGCTTAATATGTGATGCATATCAAGGACATAGACATAGAAGTCATCATTCATGTCGGCCAACCATGTATGATCTCTTAAATAGCTTGACCATCATCAATTTCTCATCCGGATTAAAGTCTGATGCTTTGTCAGTCAGTTCTTCCTCAGTCTACTCTGCCTGTTAGGAACCCAACACTTAGGTGCTCATATCTTTTCAGTCTTTCATCACCAGAGGTTCAATCTCTGGAATGTAGCTGTCATGGTACTCCTCTTGACTTGTCCAAGTCCGTAACTTTCTGAGTTACACCATCTAAGAGATCCGGACTTGATTGTCAGACCTTGTTGCATGCTCTGTTCTTGTTCACCAGACCAAAACACTCTTCAATCTGTCTTTTGGTATAGGCATACTATGTGCTACAGATGTGTGGGATAGACTTTGTTGCCATCAATGACAACAATAATAAAGCCACACAGTGTGTCTTGCCAATACTCTACATCTAACCTTATTATCAAATTGCCTTGTGCATCAACCATTGTTCTATAATCTCTATTATAGAAATGAGCTACTTGAAGAACAAATTTAGTGTTGTGGGCTACTATAGGAAAAGACACAACCAAATGGATATTGCTCTCCACAATCCTCTTCATGTAGTGACTTGGATTCTGTTGCTTTGTGCTTTCTACAAACTCGGCCATATCCACATGACCAATTTTTGTATCCCATTTCTCATCCACTTTGGATGTGACTAATGTTACAGGGAACACACCCTGGTATTTGTTCTTCATGGCTTTGGCTTTCTTTGCAGAGGGATCGGTCATTTGAAAGATGAACTCCCTTGGTTGAGAAAAAGAACTTGACAGTCTTGTAGAAGCGACTGTAACAATAAAAGGCATGATTTTGTAGTGTTAGGGAAAATTGGCAATTAAGGAAACTGCAGTATTGAAAATCATGATTAGCAGCATGAGCTCAGTGAGGCTAGAGAGCAATAAAAGTGAGCAACTAGGTTGAAGCAGGCTAAAGTTAATAGATGTGAAAATTTTCTAGACTAAGAGAATTTTGGGAAGAAAGTGTACGAGCAGCAAAAATGCCTAGCTCTGCATGTAGGAGGAATTGTATTTTGTGTCAGGGTGGTAGAAATGCACACTCCTGCATATTGGGAAGAACTTAATAATTGCAAAGTGCTTGAGCGGCAAATATGCCCGCTTAAGCATATGGGATTTTTCTTTTGTAGAGGGTAAAGCTTTATATTACAATCTTTGTGTAGGGGCGGCAAAATTTGCCACCCTCACACTTAGGGTAAATACAAAAACAAAGACATGGGTGGTGATTTTCACCACCCATGCATTGCTTGATAAAACATAACATATGCATCGGTGGTGAAAATCACCACCCATGTGTATGGGAAGAAAATAATGATACTTGTGTATGAGCAGAAAAAATCGCCGCCCCTACACTTTTGAGATAGGACCATTATTCATGTGTAAGTGGCAAAATGCCCACTCAAACATCTAATAGATGGTAAAATATTTGTGTACTGGTGGCAATTTTCACTACTTCCACACTCAGGATGGGACGTAAGATTCTTTGTATGGGCGGTGAAATTGCCGCCCCTAGATGTGGGTGGTGTAGTCACCTAGGTATATATTGTAAATAGGGGTCCAATATTGAGTTTTGTGTTGTTAAGTCCAATTTTGGTGTAATAAGGTCTATTTAGACCATTTTCAATGTAATAAGTTTCATGGGGTCAGTTTATGTAGGAAAAAACATGTTAAAAAGCTACAAAAGTGGCATTTTTAGTGTGTTTTAGGGAAGTTGAAAGGTCAAGAAGGTGAAAAGTCATTAGAATTAGTGGAGTTTTGATGAAAATCATGTAAATATGCCAAAAGGAGTTTGAAAATAAGGTGGAGAAGTCATTTTTTGGAAAAATGCAATAAAGGAAAACTCTTTTTTCTATAGATTTTCTATGTTTTCTAATGTTTCTGTATGCTCAAAATTGTGACTCCAGTTGCCTAGGGCTGTCAGGTCAGATTTTGGCATGCACACAGACCCTTTCCCTCCTTTCCATGGGGTGATCTGCCACGTCACTCTCACACATGTGGAATTAGCCAGTCGAGAGGAGGTGAGACATGGCGGGGGTCTAGCTCATTGGAGAGTTGGACTTTGCGGAGAGGGGTCGGCAAGTACTGAGGCCTTTGTCGTTGTGTACTATGTTGTATGTTTTGTTCGATTGTTGTTGTAGTTGAGATGACCCTATGACCCGAAGGGTCACTAGTTTCTCTTCTTTTGTTTAGGTTTTTTAGATTCCACCTCTATGTGGGTAAGTGATTGTTCCCATTGATGTCCTCTTGTCTTTGTAAGTGTTGCAAGAGTTCTTGTTGTATTTGGCATTATCTAGTTTCTTCTAACAATAAGAGGACGAATGGGTCTCATTATGGTTGAACGAATGTTTGTTGTTGAGGTCTTGGATGGATATCTTGGATCTTGTCACAGATAGTGTTGGCAAGAGACACTATATGGATTCATGGTTGTTGTCATTGATGGCAACAAAGGTCATCCCACATATCCACAAGTTATGGTGTGTCTCTACCGGAAGTAAGAATGAAGATTGTTGTGGTCCGGTGAACAAGAACAGAGCATGTGGCAAGGTCCGACAGATTGGTCCGGATCTCTCAGAGAAAGTGTCTTGGTGCAGTGTGGATTTGGGGAAGTCAAGAGGACTACCTTGAGTAGTATATTCCAAGGATTTAGCCTCCGGTGATGAACAAAGAAAAAGATATGAATAGTTGAGTACCAGATTCCTGAGAGACAGTGAGAACAGAGGAAGAACTGACTGATAGAGTATCAGACTATTTTCTGGATGTGTTACTGTTGATGGTAAAGGTTGTGAAGGCATGAATAATGTTTGGACGACATGATTAATGATATCTACAAGTATATGCTTGATCCGCATTGCTTGGTGAGCAAGGATTCAGCCGACAGAACAGAGTTTGTAAGAAACTAGACTGTTCCGGATGCCAACTAGAAAGGTGATGAAATTACCTATGCGGATATATATAGAGGATGGATTTAGTTGTGAAGGGTGTAATTGTGGTATGGTGTATGTGAATAAGTGCAGAACAAAGCAGAAGTAGTAAGAAAGATCCAGTATGTGAAAGGATAGCAGAATAAAGAACAGAGGAAAGATGAAGTGCAGCAGATCAGTGTACTAAGCCTAACCGGAACTAAACTCCAGCATATATAGATGCTTCCAATCAGTTCAAGACTGTGATTCTTATCACTTTGTAGACAGTGTGTCTCCTTGTAGGCAGTGGGCCTCTTTGTGAGCAGTGTGCTCGGGCAGTGAGCCCTAATTGGCAAGTGCCATTTTGTAATTCCTTATTCTTCTAACAGAGAATAATCTTTGGGTTAATCACCCCGTGGTTTTCTCCCTTAACAGGGTTTCCACGTCAAAAACTGTGTCATGTGTTTTTCATTTCATGGTAATGTTTGTTTGTTTGATTCAATGTTGCATTGATTAATAAGAAAGTTCAAAAAAGGAAATAATTAGGATAACTGATTCACCCCCCCCCTCTCAGTTATCAACAATTGGTATCAGAGCGAGGTTCCTCCTAATAGAGCCTAACAGCTTGAGGAAGATCTGGGAGTTCAAATGGATGCATATGGTTTAAGGGAGCAACTCAAGACTGCCCTTGAGGATCTTGAACAGTCAAATTCTGAAGTCAATGAATTAAAGGAAAGACTCAAACAGGCTGATGAATTCATGAGAGAATTAAAGGACAAATTAAGTCTCTCTATGAAAAAGAGAAAGGAGCTGCTCCAACAATTGGCAAGACAAAGTGAAGAAAGCAATACAGATGAAGAATTGACTGAGAAAACCAAGTTATGTGAAAAGTTATCAAAAGAAGTCATTATGTTAAGACATGAAATGGAATCAGGAACTATAAAGTTTACTCAAGAGATTGAAGAAAAAAGAAAAGCTGAAGACAATCTAAGACAATCTCTTAAAGAAAAATCAGAAGAATGCCACCAGATGGACAGGATTATCAGACATCTTGAATCTAATCTTGAAGATGCCAAAGATAATGAAGAAAAACTTGAGGATCAAATTGTCTCTCTCAAAAGAGATCTTCAAACAGCAAATGAATATAAAGAAAAATTCAAGATAAGTTATGCCCAACTTGAAGTACTTCTTAGAAGTCAAAAGAGGACAGATGACAAGTATGGTTTGGGATATGAGAAAGGAGAAAGCTCCAGATCCGGTCAAAAGAATTTTGGATCAGAAAATCCAAGGAATAGGCCTAGAAGACCTCCGGTAAGACAGCCCAATGCTCAAAGATATCCATCTTTCAATGGATACTGCCACAGCTGCAATCACTTTGGTCACAAAGCTAATCAGTGCAGAAAAAGGATGAATCAAACTAGTCCATCCTTCTCCGGACAGTGCTTTAACTGCAAAAGGTATGGACACAAGTCTCATGAATGCAGAAATATGCAAGTAAACAAATCATTCAATGGTAGATGTTTTACATGCAATAGAGTAGGTCATATGGCTAATCAATGCAGATCAAGAGGTTATCAGTCAAATATGCAAAGAAATGTTATTTGCCAAATCTGTAATAGGTCCGGTCATAGTGCAAAAGTCTGCAGAAGCAAGAATCAGGACAAAAGAGGTCCGGTATACAATCAGAATCAAGACAAGGGTAAACAAAAGATGAATGTGGATGAAGTTAGGAATCAGATGAACAAGATTTGGGTGAAGAAAAGTTTAGAGAATGTAGAGGTTGGATCCGCACCAGACTCTGGTGCTGATATTTCTTCTGGAAATTAAAAAGTGAGCTCTGGCTCAGGGGGAGACTCAAAGAAAATCCAGTTCCCCCAGCCAATCAAATGGTGCTAGATGTGACACAAGATGCAGAGTAAAGGGTTTGAAGATACCAGTCCTGAGATGATCCAGACAAGATTTCAGAGGTCCGCATGAAGATATAAAGAAGTTGTGATCGATCAAGTAAAGACCTGTTCCGGGAGATGCTCCGGAATGACAGAGGACTACAAAAGGGTCCAGAGAGATCCGGAAGTACATTATTTTACTCTGCGGACTGGACAGAAAGTTTGGGATGTTCTTGTAATGTGTCATCTTGATTTATCCATGATTGAAAGATCCGCATGATGTTCATAGATCAGGACTAATCCAGGATACTCCAAGCTATCCGGACAAGGCAAACTGGAATAATATAGGTGAAGCATTTATTGCAAACAGATATTAGGGTTTGTGAAATGATATAAGGGATTTCTCATAAATCATTTGCTCATTATGCACTCAAGAAGAAGCGAAAAGTGGAGCTCTGCAACAAGACTCATCAAGCACACCGAAGATCTCCTGCCGAAGTCATTACATACAGAAATCAATCCAGCTACTCCGTGCAACCGAAGACGCAAAAGGTATTTTCCACTTTCGATATCTTGCTACAAATCTTTTGAAGAAATGACTACTCCAAATATAGTAAAAATCTCAGATAGGCCCCGACCTGAATTTAAGAAACATCCATACAAGTCATTGGAAGTAGATCCCTTAGGAGCATTTTCCAGTGTTCCTCACGGAGTTTTACACACAGAAGACATTAGGGTTTACATACATGCAAGCATTGAGGAATTTGGGGAATTCAAATTGAGAGATCTCTATCACAAACAACTGATAGACAATGCTTTTGAGCTTAAACCAGAGTATAAGGGTATCCAGAAGAAACAATTTGATCAATTCATTCATTTCCCCTGCTTTGAAGAAGATGAATGGGTCCAGTATGTACTGAGTAGGATGCATGACAACTTCCTATGGCTGGATAGACCCTCCAAGATCACAAAAGAGACAATTAGAGCAGTAACTGGTCTATACTCTTCCGGAGGGATACCTATCCTCAAATCTGTCAAAAATAACATTGTAACTGAGGCCACCGGATCAAAATTTGATAAGAGGGCAATGACCATTGAAGATATTTCTGATCCGGATATCAAGTATGCGTCCATGATAATAGGATACAAGATCTATCACTCTAGCAGGGAGAATTTTGTATCCGGAACTGCAGTATATACTGCCTATGAAATGCTAAGGAAGAATGCAGAATATGATCTCTGCGAACTGCTCTTAAGCCAATTAATGGAAAATATACAGAAAATCAAGAAGGACAAGAAGAATTCCTTTAAGTATGGTACTCTTATATTATGTCTATTCTTCTACTTCATGAATGAGCTGCCCGGATCAAGTGGATGGGCATGGCAGAATGACAAACCTGTTGCAGTCCAAATAAGAGACTATCTACATGGGCTTGGGGATGCCAAAGCAAGAAATACAGCCCTATGGGGATACTTCAAAAACTTCCAAAGCATGATGCAAGCAAGAGAAAGAATTCCCCAGTCTCTTGTTGAAAAATACAAAGACTCAGTGTGCTTTATGGTGGACACTGATCAGTGCCTAATGGAGGCAGTGGAGCCAAGGACTGTCTGGATCATGCCCATGGGGTATGAAGTGGATGAACAAATAGTGGAGCTACATGTTCAACACATGCTAAGTCAGCCCAAAGATCCAAAGGCAGAAAGGTTTGGAACCTTTGAGGAGCTAAGTGTAAAGATCCATGTAGAACTCAGGGAACCTGAGATAAAGAGGAAGGTGAGAAAAGAAGTAGAGCACATTGCTCAAGGCCTAGGCATCTCAAAAGAGGCACTTGATGCCAGCTGGGAAAAGAGAAGAAAATCTGAGGAAGAAAAGAAAGAGGTAGAAAAGAAAAGTAAAGAAAGTGTTCCGGTTGAAACTTCCACCCGGACCAGATCATCAAAAAGATCTGCACCTCCCACAACCAAAAGTTCAAAACCGGAAGTCCAGGCATCCGGTAAAAGATCTAAGACAAAAGCCACAAGGGCTTATGAAAGCCAAAAGGATGAAGAGGAAACTGAGTCAGATGAGGGAGTAAAAGAAATAAAGAAGCAGAAGAAGAAAGGATCCGGGAAACCCTCCACAGGCCAAGACAAGGAAGAAATGGCAGAAGAATTCGCTGAAAAGCCCACTCTATCCCTAGATATGTAGTCAAATCAGTCACTGTGGATGGGAATCTTCAACCGGTGGCTAAATTTTATGATGACTACAACGAGGCAGATCAAAAGATCCTGCAAGAAGCTATAATAAGGTACTTGAACATCTACAATAAAGCTTTTATTGAGATTATCTCTGAAATCCCTAAAAGCCTAGAAAAGGAATTAGAATTAAGAAAGAATAATGCTTAGGCAAAAGATCTTGAGATCCGGGAGCAGATAGCTATTCAGCTATATCCTCAAATTGATCCCAAGACAATGAACATAATATTCAAAGACTGCAAAGATGAGTTCAGAAGTAAAGCCAGGATGAATCAACTCATGCTTGGTGAGACTGACAAGGTGGCCAAAGAGACAGAAGAGATCCTACGGAAGGCCTTCAAAAGGTTCAATCTTCCTGTTGTAGAGGACTTACGTGCAGAAACAGCTGTGGACTTGGAACCCTCTGCTCCAGAAGAAGTGGCCTATGAACAGGCTAGCATCTCTCCTCCGGTTTCCCCTACAGTCTCTGGATCCAAAGAAGAAGAGAAATTACAGGAGAAGGAAGCAGTGGTGAAAGATAAAGAGGTTGATAGTACCAAGGGTGCAGAGAAAGAGAAGACTCCATCAGAGAAGACCATGACTGATAGTGGCAAGAATGTGGAAGGAGAGAAAATCCCAAAGGACAGTTCCAAGACTGCAGAAGAAAAGAAACATCTGTCTCCGGCAAGAGACACTGCACAAACTGTTCAACAATTTTTGAGCAAAGAAACAATAGAGATCGATGAACCGGAGCTACTACAAGGCCCATTCAACTTTGATTCCCTCTCTCCGGTGCAGACAATGAAGATAGCCTCATTTGCAAATGCTAAGGCAAATGAAAAGCTCCTAAAGTCTCATATGGAAGACTGTGAGTTGATAGAGGCTGCTTCCAGAGTGCTTGAGAAGATTATGCCATCGGTCCAGATAGATCCGACAGCCTCCTCTTCCGGTAATCTCAAAACCTTAGTCAGCAGTGTTAATACACATTTTGAATCTTTAGAAAAATCAGCTGAAGAAAAGGTCCGGAAGGAGTTTTTGGATAAAAGGTTCTCCGAGGTTCAGGGTTTGATCATTAATGATAGGAGAAACATGAACATTGGGATAAAGAGCTTAGAAAATGCTCTTAAGGATGGTGGTGAAATATACAAATTTTGTATCTCCTGGTCCAAGGTAACAGTGGACATTGAGAAGAAAATAAAAGCGCAAGAGGACACACTACTAAGCTTGTCTCAAAGTTTTGATCCTCTTTCTTCCTCTATAATAAATCAAGAATGTCAGACTATTGCAGTCTTGAGTGAAATCAAGAAATTGGAGAAGGAAAGGAAAAATAGAATAAGCAGGTTGAGTGAGCTCAGGGGGTTAATTGTCCCTAAGCTAGAGGCCATGCATGAGGCCATAGCAGAAGCTCAAATCACAGCCCAGACAAGTGATCCGAAAGATCTAAAAAGGGCAGATGCATTTGCATTTTTGTTGAGTGGTCACATTTCAATTTTGGATAGAATGAAGCAAAGTTGGGCTACAGAACTGATCCAACTGAAGACATCTTTTGCAGACATTCTTCAGTATATGTGAGTATGTAAATATGTGGCTATGTATAGAAAATTTTTTTGAAAATTTTGGTGTGCGGACCCTACCCTTTGCATTGATGTCAAAGGGGGAGTGAGGAGCAGTGAAAAATAAGGAATCCAACTAAGGGGGAGTTTCGTAAATTGTATATAGAGCATCAGCCAAGGGGGAGCGTAGTATAAACACTTAGTCATTTTTCACTAAGTGTTGCCATCAATGCCAAAGGGGGAGATTGTTGGCAAGAGACACTATATGGATTCATGGTTGTTGTCATTGATGGCAACAAAGGTCATCCCACATATCCGCAAGTTATGGTGTGTCTCTACCGGAAGTAAGAATGAAGATTGTTGTGGTCCGGTGAACAAGAACAGAGCATGTGGCAAGGTCCGACAGATTGGTCCGGATCTCTCAGAGAAAGTGTCTTGGTGCAGTGCGGATTTGGGGAAGTCAAGAGGACTACCTTGAGTAGTATATTCCAGGGATTTAGCCTCCGGTGATGAACAAAGAAAAAGATATGAATAGTTGAGTACCGGATTCCTGAGAGACAGTGAGAACAGAGGAAGAACTGACTGACAGAGTATCAGACTATTTTCCGGATGTGTTACTGTTGATGGTAAAGGTTGTGAAGGCATGAATCATGTTTGGCCGACATGATTAATGATATTTACAAGTATATGCTTGATCCACATTGCTTGGTGAGCAAGGATTCAGCCGACAGAACAGAGTTTGTAAGAAACTAGACTGTTCCGGATGCCGACTAGAAAGGTGATGAAATTACCTGTGCGGATATATATAGAGGATGGATTTAGTTGTGAAGGGTGTAATTGTGGTATGGTGTATGTGAATAAGTGCAGAACAGAGCAGAAGTAGTAAGAAAGATCCGGTATGTGAAAGGATAGCAGAATAAAGAACAGAGGAAAGATGAAGTGCAACAGATCAGTGTACTGAGCCTAACCGGAACTGAACTCCAGCATATATAGATGCTTCCAATCAGTTCAAGACTGTGATTCTTATCACTTTGTAGACAGTGTGTCTCCTTGTAGGCAGTGGGCCTCTTTGTGAGCAGTGTGCTCGGGCAGTGAGCCCTAATTGGCAAGTGCCATTTTGTAATTCCTTATTCTTCTAACAGAGAATAATCTTTGGGTTAATCACCCCGTGGTTTTCTCCCTTAACAGGGTTTCCACGTCAAAAACTCTGTCATGTGTTTTTCATTTCATGGTAATGTTTATTTGTTTGATTCAATGCTGCATTGATTAATAAGAAAGTTCAAAAGAGGAAATAATTAGGATAACTGATTCACCCCCCCTCTCAGTTATCAACAGATAGCCCTTGCCCACTCTCCTCTCACTCCTAAGCATATTCGTGAATCATAAGAGAGGTATATGAGTGATTATGAACCTTAACTAGATCTAGGTGTTTCGACCTAGGGTTTTGTTGACCTAGGGTTTGACTTTGTTTTTACCTTATTTTTACCTCGTGATGGGATCAAGGGTTTGGTTGGATCATTTAATTGTGGTTACCTCGTGATGGAATCAAGGGTTTGTAGTGTTGTCTATTCTATTGTTTCTAAATGCATGCAAACTAAATGATATGCAAAACATTCTTTTTGGTATTTTTTAGGGTATTTTGGAAATAAAAGTGCTTCAAATCTATGAAAGGGAAATATGTATGCAATTCTATATGACTTTTCCAATGCAATGTTAACCTATGTTTTTTGTGTTTTTGACATTTTGAATGCAATCTAATCTAAGGAAAGGGAAAATGCTTCTTCTAATAAACTAGATCTAGAAATATGAAAGAATTTAATCTAACATGCAAGATCTAACTATCAAGGAAAAAACAATGTTTTGGTGTTCCCAAGAGCAAATTTGATTTCCTAATTACTATGAATTGAAAGAAAACAATGAAGGAACCTGAGAGAAACAAAGATTTGTTGACTCCACTACCCTCAGCAATCCTTGTAATAAGCAACCTCAAATCCTTTTGTGGCAGTAGGTGATCCTCTTGACAACAAAATGACCCAAAGAACCAGAAAGAAGCTTTGATGAAGCTTGTATGAGCTCGATGAGAACTTGGGTTGAGTACAATGGCATAGAATTAAGTAGTGTGATGCTACTTGGTTGAACAAATAAATCAAAAGGCACCTTCATCCTATAAGAGATTTGAATGCTAAGTTAGAGAGAAAATTTTGGCAAGAGCTGTGTGCACAATGAATTTGCCTCCCTTTATGCTTGAGGGAGGGGGGTATTTATAGGTTTAGAAGAAGGAATTGATTGGAGAGTTAACTCATTTAATTGATGAGTTAACAAGAATAGATTGGGGAGTTCACAAGGTTGATTACCCAGTGAACTCAGTTGATTAAAGAGTGATGAAGCAATGATAGCTTATCACTGGAGAGGAAATGGAGGTGAGGGAATGCATGGGATTGATTGAAGAGTTAATTTGAGATAAAATAGAGCTAATTATGCATGTGTGGGTGCATGAAATAGTTAACTCTATATCAGGGATCAAAAACCATGCAAACAGAAAGAAAAACAAGTGAAAATAGAGCAAAAATGAGAGAGAAACTCAAGTTTTTTCGCGGCTTCAAAAATGGTAGGGTTGCCCCTTTTGCCAGTTGGGTCACCCCTGGGCAACCATGGGTTGCCCGGGGGAGATTCAGGCTAGACAGGGTCAGATGTAGAAAAATAGGCTGCTAGATGGTAGGAGAGAGAAAAAGGAAAGGTTTTGCATCAAGAAACAGGTAAGTCATGTGGAAGAATCCAAATCTCCACTTGCGTTAGTAGGATCTCCCAGGGGAGATCTAGAAATAATAGGGGGAGATTTGGATTGGTTCGATGAAACTAAAAACTGAAAGCGGGAGATGGATAAGGAGACCTCTAGAAGGTTTCTTGGTGTGCACTAGAGGAAAAAAAAAGGGGATAGGTGAAAACTCACCTACAAGACACTCACAAGGCTTAGGATCAAGGTCGAAAGCTAGAAAACACAAGTCAACAAGTGTCACAACAAGTGTCAAAAAGCGTTGCAAATGGGGAGAGAGGGAAATTGACAAGGAAGAAACAACACAAGACAAGAAAAGAGGACACGTCATCAAGAGGCCTGCTGATTAAAGGACATTATTTTAGGATTACATGTATGTGAAAAGGATTTGAATCATCATAGGGGTCCTCATTGAGGTAGTGCATGATTTTTGTGCTTACATATTTGCCCCCTTGGGGAAGGTAGCCTACATGAAAGGTAGGTACCGTTCCTAAACTAGGCCTTACCTGTTATCAATTTTCCCACAATTTGTACCTGTAATAACTAGTGTTAATCTAACATTTAAATATATCAAAGTAAATAATGAAAACTAAAATGACGAATCTTACCATAAATTGCTTGAGTTCGACTAGTTGCTTACCTTTGTCATTTTGGACCTATAGGGATGAGAGAACGCAAAATAATGCATGAAACAAAGGCATAAAAGCAAAGAACTAATCTAAAAAAATAAATGAACTAAGCTAAGGGCAAACAAAGTAAGCCAAATTGTGAGATCAGAGCAAAATGGTGATGGAATCATTCGTGTGAGCAGTCAATAGAGAGGTATCATCAAGGAGATCATAGAGATGGCTGCCTCTTCTTCATCTGCAGACAATCAGGTATGCAATCAATGAAAAACCCTTCTCTAAACCCTAGTTTGAATTTTGTGAAAAATCTCTTAAAATTATCTATTTTTGGCAATTTTCTTTGTTGCATTGTGTTTGTCTCGTCCTTTAAAGCAAGATTGGTCTTTAGTTTTCTGAAATCGGTAAAAAATTGAGGTTTTTAGAGTGATTTTTGTTTGAGGGATTCGCTCCTAGGGTCACCCCTTTTTTCAGGTAGGGTCGCTTGGGGGAGATCTAGTTTGATAGCAGGGTTGCCTGGGGGAGATCCTGAAAAGCAGTAGGGCCGCCCAAGGGAGATCCTGAAAAACACCTGGGTTGCCTAGGGGCGACCCTATTGGACTAATTTCTGATTGCATTTGATGTTGTTTAACACTTTTTTTGCTTCGATCTGACATGATTTGGTCACTAAATCTACCTATTTATTACAATTTTTGAAGGTTTATGTGATTTTTTGTGTAAGGTTTTTTGCAGTTTTATAATTTTTAGGGATATTACGAGTTTACGAGATCTAATCTAAAGTTCTCTGATTTTGGCAGAACATGCATATCTGATGGAATGCCTGTCGAGAGCAGAGATGGCTCTCAGGGATGTTTGATTCATTGAGTACTGAGGATCGTGCTATACTGAAGAGGACAGGTCTTGCTAGAGTTTGCTATGTACCTGTGATTCATCCTGTATCCCGCATATGTTGTGACATCTTGACTTACTGGGATGCAGACATGAAGACATTCAGGTTCCCATAGATTTCTACAAAGTGGACTATCACTGTATATGATGTATATCACATTCTTGGAGTACATGTGAGGGGACATCCCTTATCTCTTCCTATTAGCGAGTCCTATGAGGACAAGGCTTCTTGGGTTGCATTCATGGGGGTTAATCACCCTGAGGACCAGATAGGAGTTCAGCTTACATCTGTGCCACCACTTTGTATCCCACTCTTGAGGAGGTTCCTGATTGGTTTGATTACCTTGAGGCTATTAGGAGACAAGGCCTCAGCTCGTCTGAGATGGTGTTGGGCACCCATCATTTGTGAGATTCAGGAGGGCACAGTTTTTTCTTGGGGACTGGACATCCTAGCTATGGTTTATAGAGACTTCTATCAGATTTCACGGCAAGGGGCTTTAGCCTTTAGCCACTCTTCCTTGATTATGGCATGGATATTTGAGCACATGAAGCCTTACTAGAAGCTTATTCCTCTTCTGGATAGACAGTTATTGAGAATAGCGAGGTGGGTTCATGTTGGTCATTTTGATCCCACTTTACCCACTATTGCTACTCTTACTGATGAGGATATGATTTTTGATCCTTATCATGAGATGGAGTGGGCTTGGGCCTAAGATGGTGAGATTAGAAGGTATTGTCATGAGGTCTTAGAGATCACAAACTGCAATGGTCTAGTTGAGGCTCATCGACTTGACCATTTTTTACAACAGTTTGGTGAGGATATCATTGAGGACTTGCCCCCAGTGTCTATTTGTTATAGGACCGCTCAAGAGATGGGTGAGATTGGAAATGTCATTTGGACTCCTTTAACTCCAGGTATCTTCATTACTAGGGTCTCTAGAGGACGATGGAGGGGAGGGAGAGGGACTCCTTCTCGATCTCTGATTGTGACTGTTGATTCAGAGTCCACTAACGAGGACTATGTTCTAGATAGTAATGATTCCTCAGATGAGGCCACTCTTGAGGATGAGGATTTTGATGATATTAATGATTTAGATGATATTCCTGATATCACCGAGGGTCCTCCTGATGTTCCTCGACCTCCTCATTTAGATGAGTTGATGCGTCAATTTGACCCTGATTGGCAACCTGGCGATCCACGTAAGTTTCTTTATTTTACTTTCTTTTCATACTTTTTGTCCTTTCTCTTTTCATATGGATTTGACGTGGTCTTGTTTTGATTCGTTATTTTAGGCAATGTCAGAGAGTGGAGGGACTTTGTTCGTGAGGTCAATGTTGGACTAGCTTCTCCCTTCACTAGGATGACTTGTGATCATATTTTGGATGATCATGGTGTGCCCCCAGCTACAGGGCAACACACTGACATTTTTGCTCCTGTCTACCATGGATGCTAGATAACTACAGAGTTGAGGACCCAGGTTGACATGCTTAAGGGTGAGAACTAGGTACTCCGAGAGATGGCCTGCCTTAGTTTTGGATGAAGTGATGCTAGCATGGCGGGGCCTTCACAGTCACATGCTCACTGTAGAGCACCTCATTCTCATACATCTCAGGGAGTGACTACTGGTACTCATAGATAGAGGAGCCAAAATCCTAAGGGTTCAATTGGAGGGAACCGCCCCTGACTTGCTTTCTTTTGAAATTTGTGCCCCCTTGCATGGGGAACCTCTACTTTCTCGAGAGCGTTTTGTCTTATCTCTTTG
The DNA here is from genome assembly GCA_027924645.1 of Cunninghamia lanceolata. Taxonomy (NCBI): domain Eukaryota; kingdom Viridiplantae; phylum Streptophyta; class Pinopsida; order Cupressales; family Cupressaceae; genus Cunninghamia; species Cunninghamia lanceolata. The sequence continues at coordinate 5,722,994 of BSBN01000763.1, read as the reverse complement.
ATGCCCTTGTGTATGCAAACTTCAAATACATCTATGGAAGTCTATCTTTTTATGGGTTTTCCCTTATCTAAATCTGTACTCATCTCTTGTACATGTTTGGAAGTTTAGAGGAACGTTTTGATTATGTTTGACCTTTTCAACTCTTTTAGCAAATGCAAGTATGATAACGATGACATATTTTTGTAGTTTTTTATGACATATATATGATATGCAGTTCACGACATGTTAATTCAGGGACACAAGAAATGATGTAAATGAGACTATTACTTCTACTAAATGCCATGAGATATGACATTTGACTTTATTTCTTTTGAGACTCTTTTTTTTAATTTTTGGCATGAATGCAATGTGGAACAAACAATGTGACTGCTCTTAAACATGATTTTCAATTTAGGGGATTACATGTTGTCCTGATGTAAGAGACCTATTCAAGACTGTGAGATAGGATTTAGGGAAACTCAAGTGGGGAATGGGAATGAAAATGGAGCACTTCTAGTTTCTAGACTTTGCTAAAGGCTAAACACTGATCCTTATCTAGATAAGACAAATTGATAAGCTTTCAACTTAGACAAGTAGCAAATTTTATTGGTGTTCGCTAGACTTGGATCATAGATGGAAATCAAAGTAGACCTAGGGTAAAGGGTAAATGGGAAAGAACAAGGGTCCCCAGATAGAAGATGATCCTAGAGACTACTAGACTGTTCAGTTTTGCTTAGCTGGTGCATGTATGTGCTTTGTACCTCTCTTTCTCTATTAGAATGTCACTCTTGAGGCTTCAAGCTTAGACTGATCTCCACCCAAGAGTATGGACATTCAACAATCTTCTCTCTTTCACTCTTTTTATTTTTTATGTATCTCTTTTTTTTTCTTTTTTCTCACTTGACTTTTCTCATTTTTTTGGATTTTTGACTTTTTAAGAAATGAATGCCTTTAGAACTTTTGCTATGCAATGCTTTGATATCTCAATTCTCACTTTTTGACACTTTTATTTTGATCACTCATTTTTTTGCTCACTTGTATCTTAGATTGCTTCCTTTAGAGTTTTGATCTTCCTAACATTTTTGGCTAAGAAAGATAAGGGACTGAATGCCACCTAAAGTTTTTGTAATCTAGTTGGACTTCTCTACTGCTAGGGAAGAATTGGGAAGGTCTACTTGAAAGCTTCCTTTGAACACTATAGGTTTGAATACTGACTTTGTTTAGACCTAACATCTTGACTCATTAAGACTAGGATCAGTGTAAAGCTAAGAGCTATGCTTCGATTAGAATCACTGGGAGTGAAGGGGGATAATGGCGATTGTGAAAAATGAGGAATCTCTAGGTCCTGAAAGGATAAAATATATTTGGACAACATTAGACTCCTTACTAAAGGGAAAATAGTACAAGAGCAAGTCACAAACTCTAATGCAAGATGAACAAAATGATGCAGAAATGCAAGAAACAAACTTTGTTTTAGACTTTTTTGATTTTATAGCTTTTTTTGTATTTTTATGTTTTATGATTTTTTTGGTCTTTTAGACATAATATTTCTTGAGGTGAAAGGTATTGACTGTTTCTCCAAATTTCTCACCCTCCATTGTGCACAAGAGATAGGCACTATTTCCAACATCTTCCTTAACCATATAAGGACCTTTCCAATCTTTTGAGAAAGCTCTCTTTCATCTTCTTTTCTTGTTTTTCATGCTTCCTCTTCTTAGGACAAGTTCTCCTACTTGGTATAGTTTATCATTTGAATCTATTGCTACCAACTTGGTAGTTTCTCTTGGCATCGTAAGATGAAGTAAGTCTCAAAAAGCATGTTGATGAGAAGGAGTCCAATATAGAACTCCATCACAATTTAATAGCTCTGCTAATAGGTCAAATTGTTCTTGCATGTAAAATTTCACATCAAGTCTCTCTTGGATTCTCTGCAAGAATTGGAATAATTCAAGAAGAGTTTGTGGTTCCCTTTCCTCATTGGGGGGAACAAAGCTTATACTTGTCCTCCCATTAGGTTTTGGTCTTAGATCCATGGCATACTCAATATAACTTTTTAGTAGTTCAAAAATGACAAGGTCATCGATACCGACTGTCACTCTCATCTTCCACTCTCTATAGAAGATACCTTCACTCTCTTCATCTTCATTAGGAAGTATTTCAACCATTTCTATTTGTACCTGAGGTACTTCCCATTCACTGAGTTCATTTGACTGAACCGAGGAGGAGGTGGTTGGAGGGCATTATTGGTTGATGTGAATCCTCCATTGGTGTGAGAGCTTCATATGATTCAGTTTCTTCTGGTGTCTCGGGGACACGTGATTTGTTTAGTGGTGATAACGGTGTGTAATCTTCCGTCATGTCTTCCTCTACATCTGAGAAAGCATGTGGGTCTACATTTCTCAGATCTAACGTGGTGGTTTGAAAGACTGGTCCTTCAGTTCTATGGGGCTTCTCCCCTATGCAAGGAAAGAGTTTGTAGGCCTCTTGGATATCGATCATGAGTATTTCCAAGGGTAATTGGAGTGGTCCATCCCATTCGATCAACTCCATGATTTCAATTATTTTATCCTTGGAAACCATTTCCCTTTGCTCTGGTAATGGCCCATCCTTTAAAGTTTTGATTTATGTGGTGTTTATGGTCTTTTTTGGAGTTTCCATCTATTTGACGCATATCAACTAAGGTGTAGGATTTGGGATGGTTAACTTGTTGGTAGGGAGTTCATAGTCTATGGGAATGCCTATGTATTTGTTTGACGTATTCAAATTTAACATGCTGAAAGGTTCTGGATCTCCTTGTGTGACATATATTTTCCCTAAGTGTAAAAATCAAACTTCTTGAAACAATGTGGATGGCACAGCTTTCATTCTGTGTATCCATGGCCTTCCAAGAATCAAGTTATGTCCTATGTCCTTGTCTATGACATAGAAAGTGGTTGGAATGGTTTTGGGCCCCAAAGTTAGTGGAAGGGTAATTTTACCTATGATGGCTTCTTTTAGATTATCATATCCACTTAGAGTATCCCATGAAGTGGTGATGTTGGTGTGTCCATAGCCCATCCTCTCTAAAAGAGAGAAGGGAACTATATTCACTATAGCTCCATCATTGATTAATGTTCATTTGATGCATGTGTCATAGATCCACACTTGAAGATATAGTGTGGGGTCTCCTTTCTTTGTTAACTCTACCTTAGATGGCATCTGTTGTAAGTCAAAGAAAAACCTTGGATCCTTAAGTTCTGAGTTTGTGGGCTGAGATCGTAGTCCACATGGTTGATTTTCTCACTAGGTGGTGGCGTAATCTGGTCAAGATATTTTAGACCTATTGCTTGTAGCAATGCGGAGCTATGTGAGGGGGAGTTCCTTTGTAAATCAATGAATGAAATGTGCGTATATGTTTTCTTTAAGTCTTCTATGAGCTCATAGGGTCCAATAGGAGCTGGTATTGGTTCTACTATTGAGATGGTACCCTCATATGGTTCTATTTGCTCATTTTCCTCCTCATGATCTTCCTCTTGTTCTTCACTATGAATAATCTCAACTAATCCCATCAACCTAGTTTCTCCTTTTTGTCCTAGTCGTGGTGGGATTTCGGGGTTACTACTCTAAGTTTCTTTATTTTGATTTGTCGCTTCTATATCTTGATGCATGGGGAATGGGTCCTGATAAATTCTCATGTTTGCATTTTGTGGCACTATTGGAGCTTGATTTTGCCTTGTATCTTTGTTATCTGGTGTGACCTCCTGTGGGTTTAAGAACATTTCTATGAACAACCATTGTTGGTCTTCCAGAAGTCTTGCTATGAATCTGTTGTATTCCCTACAAGACTTTGTGCTATGCCTCGTTGTTCTATGAAAAGAACAAAATTGGTTGAATTCATATGAGGTCTTTCATATCTCCCATCATTTATGTTCCTATTTCCGTTCCGGTTCCAACCTTGATAGTTGTCTCAAGGGTAGTACCCATTGTTTCTTGGTCGATTTATGACATTTACGTTAGGAGGATAGTAATCTCTCCCATTTTAATCATCTTTCATCTTCTTGATAGGGGGTTGATCCGTCACTCCATCTGTGGTTGCACTCCTATTGTTTTTGAGGATTTTAATGATAGAGGCATTATTTCCCATGTCTTCCTTTGTTATCTTTCCATTTGAACCATAGACTTTTCTACCATTGTCAATGGTGGCTTGGTCAATTCTTAAGGCACTTTCCAATGCCTTTTCATAGGACTTATATGGTAGTTTTTGGACATCTTTTCTCATGTCTTTGTTAAGGGCATGCAAGAAGAGGTCGTACAGTTCTCGATGATCCATGTTCGGAGCACTAGTTGAAGAATAGAGGACTTGCCTCCATTCGAGTGATGAAATGTGCTACAGATTCGTTTGGCTCTTGTTTCATTGTGAGGAATTCTCTGATCCCTGTTTTGACGAGTTTATTCATGTCGAATGCCATGATAAACTCTCTGATGAGTTGTTTGAATGAATGGATTGAAGCTTCTAGGAGATGATAATACTAATCCAGAGCAATGCCTTCAAGCATTTTCAGGAAGATCTTTGCTACAACCCCATCCCAAGGGAGTTCTCTTATGGCTATGGTGTAGGCTTTAAAGTGTGAATTTAGATCTCCTTCTCCTTTGAACTTCGAGAGATTTGGCAATAGTCAAGGTAGTTGCACATTCCTTATGTTTTGGTCTAGAGGCTCTTTCAAATATTCAAGATATGTTCCTAGAAAGGCACTTTGAGATTGCGGGGTTGTTAGTAATAAACCTGTGGGTGGGTTTTGATAACCCATTGTTGGATTCATTGGATTGTTCTGAATAGGAGGATTCCCATTTAGACAAGTGTCATTACTAGCATGTTGTGAATAATAATTGAGGTAGGGGAGATTTTGAGATGCCCCCTGGTCTTGTTCATGGGACTTGAGTCTTCTTTCTAGAGCAGCTTGCTCTACCTCCAGGATTCTGATTCTTTGCACTAGAGTTGTAATTAAATCTGTAGGAGTTGCAGCTCTAGGGGTTTCTTCATTTCTAGGATGTTCTCTATGAATATTTTTGTGGTGAAAGGCTTCCTCATGTGCAAAATTTTCTTTTTGTTCTTCTTGTAAGGAAATCCTCAATACCTCTTGAGCACATTTGGTTTCTTGTAGACATTTTTCCAACCTTCTGACCTCTTCATCAAGGTGGGTATTCAATGTACTTGTGGAAATTTATTCTGGTCGATGTATTTCTGACCTCACCCTTCTTGCTTTATGTGATGCATTTGGTATGGCCAGATTGTTCTCCCAAGTTGGGTTGTTGAAAGATATAGAGCACCTAGATTCTCTTTGATCTTGCTCATAGTCAGAATCCTTGTATTGATAACAGTTGGTGATTGGCGTGTCAGGATGTGGTGGGACATACCTATCAAATGAGGGAGTTTTTGGTTCCCTTGAGGGAATGTTCCCTTGGTTTAAGTTAGGGTTTGTCATATTTGAGGGTGCCATAGACACCACAAAATAAATGGAACGGATGATGGCGTAGTTGATAGAAGCTAGAGCGGCAAAAGCATCTATGAAGAATGGTAGGAAAATGTTTTGAAGTTTCTGTTAACAGTTTTGAGATGTTTGAAATGGAAACACAAAATTACTCATCCTAAAAGGATTTGCAATTTCACGTTGGGTTCACCAAAATATGTATGCTCAAAATCGTGACTCTAGTTACCTAGGGCTGTCGAGTTAGATTTTGACACGCACACAGACCATTTCCCTTCTTTCCACGAGGTGATTTGCCATGTCACTCTCGCTCACGTGGAATTAGGTAGTTGAGAGGAGGTGAGACATGGTGGGGGTCTGGCTCATTGGAGAGCTTGACTTCATAGGGAGGGATCAGAAAGAACTACGGCCTTTGTTGTTGTGTGCTTTGTTTTATGTTTCGTTCAATTGTTGTTGTAGTTGAGATAATCCTATGACCTGAAGGGTCACTAGTTTCTCTTCTTTTGTTTGGGTTTCTTAGATTCCACCTCTATGTGGGTAAGCGATTGTTCTCGTTGATGTCCTCTTGTCTTTGTAAGTGTTGCAAGAGTTCTTGTTGTATCTAGCGTTGTCTAGTTTTTTCTAACAATAGGCAGACGAATGGGTCTCCTTGTGGTTGAACAGATGTTTTTTGTTGAGGTCCTGGATGGATCTCTTGGATCTCATCATAGATAGCCCTCACCCATTCTCCTCTCACTCCTAAGCACATTTGTGAATCGAAAGAGAGGTATATGAGTGATTACTAACCTCAACTAGATCTGGGGGTTTCGACCTAGGGTTTGACTTTGTTTTTACCTTGTTTTTACCTCATGATGGGATCGAGGGTTTGGTTGGATCGTTTAACCGTGGTTACCTTGTGATGAAATTGAGGGTTTGTAGTGTTGTCTATTCTATTGTTTCTATATGCATGCAAACTAAATGATATCCAAAACATTCTATTCTATTGTTTCTATATGCATGCAAACTAAATGATATCCAAAACATTCTTTTTGGTATTTTTTAGGGTATTTTAGAAATAAAAGTGCTTCTAATCAATGAAAGGGAAATATGTATGCAATTTTATATGACTTTCCCAATGCAATGTTAACCTATGTTTTTTGTGTTTTTGACATTTTGAATGTAATTTAATCTAAGGAAAGGGAAAATGCTTCTTCTAATAAACTAGATCTAGAAATATGAAAGGGTTTAATCTAACATGCAAGATCTAACTATCAAGGAAAAAGCAATGTTTTATTGTTCCCAAGAGCAAATTTGATTCTCTAATTACTATGAATTGAAAGAAAACAATGAAGGAACTTGAAAGAAATGAAGATTTGTTGACTCCACTACACTCAACAATCCTTGTAATAGGCAACCTTGAATCCTTTTGTGGTAGCAGGTGATCCTCTTGACAATAAAATGACCCAAAGAACCAGAAAGAAACTTTGATGAAGCTTGTATGACCTCGATGAGAGCTTGGGTTGAGCACAATGGCATAGAATGAAGAAGCATGATGCTACTTGGTTGAACAAATAAAGAAAAAAGGCACCTTCATCCTGTAAGAGCATTTGAATGCTAAGTTGGAGAGAAAAATTTGGCAAGAGCTGTGTGCACAATGAATTTGCCTCCCTTTGTGCTTGAGGGAGGGGGTATTTATAGGTTTAGAAGAAGGAATTGATTGGACAGTTAACTCATTTGATTGATGAGTTAACAAGAATAGATTGGGGAGTTCACAAGGTTGATTACCCAGTGAACTCAGTTGATTAGAGAGTGATGAAGCAATGATAGCTTATCATTGGAGAGGAAATGGAGGTGAGGGAATGCATGGGATTGATTGAAGAGTTAATTTGAGATCAAATAGAGCTAATTATACATGTGTGGGTGCATGAAATAGTTAACTCTATATTAGGGATCAAAAACCATGCAAATAGAAAGAAAAATAGGCAAAAACAGAGTAAAAATGAGAGAGAAACTTGAGTTTTTCCACGGCTTCAAAAATGGTAGGGTCACCCTTTTGCCAGTAGGGTCACCCCTGGGTAACCCTAGGTCGCTCAGGGGATATCCAGGTTGGATAGGGTCAGATGTAGAAAAATAGGTTGGGAGATGGTAGGAGAGAGGAAAAGGAAAGGTTTTGCATTAAGAAATAGGTCAGTCATGTGGAAGAATCCAAATCTCCACTTGCGTCAGCAGGATCTCTTGAGGGAGATCTAGAAATAATATGGGAAGATTTGGATTGGTTCGATGAAACTGAAAACCAAAAGTGAGAGATGGATAAGAAGACCTCTAGAAGGCTTCTAGGAGGTGCATTAGAGGAAAAAAAAGGGGGAGAGGTGAAAATTCACATATAAGACACTCGCAAGGCTTAGGATCAAGGTTGAAAGCTAGAAAATGTAAGTCGACAAGTGTCACAAGTGTCGAAAAGCGTTGCAAATAGGGAGAGAGGGAAATTGACAAGGAAGAAACAACACAAGACAAGAAAAGATGACACATCTTCAAGAGGCCTTCTGCTTAAAGGACATTATTTCATGCTTACATGTACGTGACAAGGATTTGAATCATCATAGGGGTCCTTGTGGAGGCAGTGCGTGATTTTTTTGCTTACAGTTCCCGTGACTTGTATGACCCAGTATAGTATGGTCACATTCCAAAAGTAAGTTCATGTGGTAGAGTTGTGAATAAGCTTTCATTTGATCTTTGTTTGGTCAATTTTCATTGGATTTTGAGTGAGTTAGAGCCCATTTTGTAAAAACTGCCTGTAAAAACCTAGTGAGCTAGTGTTTGAGCAAGAAAATGGTATAATTTTTATTTCCACCAGTTGAAACTGCTATAACTCAGTGGAATGGAAGATGTTAGGCTATATTTTCTATTCTCTAAGTTGCATGAGGTAGGAATAAGGTTTTTGTGTAGATATGGCAATGCCCTAGGCTGGAAAAAGCATGTTTTTGAGCAAGAATGATGCATAGAAGTAGGGTTTTCTAAAAAGACAATGTGGGTATTGTTCAAATTGACAAAAATGGTAGATTTAGACCCCATGTAATGTGTAGAGTGTTCTTAAGTAGGGTTTTGTATTGTTTTTCATATACTTGCTTTGTAAAATAGGGCTAATTAGGCCATTGCCAAAATGGAACAGTCAATTTTAGGGGCTTGAGTTGCAAAACAACCCCACCTGCACTTGGGATATTTTATGTAAGAGGGAAAAGGGTATCCATAACTGTAAATAATTTCTAGGTTTGATCTCTTACCTAAAAGTTATGCTTGAAAAACGTCTTTTGTTGTCCTAATTTGGCCTTGTGAGCAACGTAACAAGAAGTTTTTGAGGTGTTTGTTCCAAAACAATCATACCTGCACTCTTAATATGTTTTGAAACTCCAAAAAGGGTATCTATATCAGTCTTCAAAAAGTGGGTTTGAGTTGTTTATTGGAAGTTATGGCAAAAATACCTAGTTTATTGTCCTACTAGAGAAATAGTGGATTTTGTGAAGGAAATCATTGTATTTGGGATGTTGAGATTTTGTCAAAGGTTTGTTTGAGTATGTTTGTGTTTTCCCATCCTCCTCTGCATCAATTGTTATCAGAGCTAGAAGACCTTGAGAGGAAGTTGTGAGAGAAGGTTTGTTGTATCCTCCAATAGTGATGAAGCTGGGTAGAAGGTGTGCAGACTTCTTCCACTAAGAGGAAGTGGGTAGAAGAGGTCTTGGAGAGTGCATCTTCCAAAATCCTATTGGGTAGAGGATAGTTGTGTATGTGAAGAATTGATGTGTGGAAGAGATACTTGCAGAGGGAGAGTTTACAAAAAAAGAAACAAGTGATGAAAAGAGAGGAAAAAGAGATGAAGAAAGAAAAAGAGAAGGCAAAACAAATAGATGTGGATCAAGAGATAAAAGAGTTGAGGCAGACTTTGGAACTAATGATGGAAATTCAAAAAAAGATGGAAGAAAGAGTGAAGATTGAGATGCAACAGTTAGCAAACTAGGAGAAAAGTTGGCATTTACCAGTCAAGAAGATGGTTATGTGGCCTATCAAGAAGATTGTTCAGAGAAGAAGACAAGTGGGAGCAGCAAAAGTAGACAGTAAGGAGTCCTTGATTGAAGAACAAAAGCCAAGAAAAGAGGAAGAGGCAGCTAATAAAATGGTAAGTAAACATCTGACTATTATAACAATAGTTAGGATTGATCAATCGCCATTAGAAATTAAAGATTTGTTGCAAGAACATGTTGATGTGGTAATAGACGATGTTTCAAGGAAAAGTGTTAGTTCTCATGTAAAGTGGGAAGACAAAACCTTCAAGGTGATGGAAGACAAGGGTGTAGCCTATTATGTGTTTGCATTGATCAAACAAATGGGTGAACATGAGGTTGAGTGATTTGATTTCAAGACAAAGGTTCCATGTCAAGTTGACATTAGCCAAGAAAAGGAAAGGGTTGCTGATTGCATAGACCTCAAGAGGAGAGCAGCATCTAGCATTGCAAGTTTGGGTAAAAGGAGTTGTGTTATTTTAGCCTTAAGGAAGGATAAAACCCAAATTCCAGATGAAGCAAACTATGGAGGAAGAACCAGGCGCTGGGGCAGAGTATGCAGTCCATCAGGGCAAAAAGAATCAGCTCCAAGGTGGCAAGATAGATAGGGAACAAGTTTCCATTACCAAGAGGAAACATCTTTGTCAAGTAAGCAAGAAACACATGGTGAAGATGAAGCCAACAAGGAACTCTTCTAAGGAAGTCAAAGTGCAAATGATGGAAGACATCAGGCAAGAGAACTCTAAGGTGGAACTCTGTTATTACCTTCAATTCAAGAGGGACTTGAATTCTTCTTTCTCCTGGAGTATGGTGCAGGGGCACCTAGGTATTGTTGTCGATGAGGATTGTACCCTTATGCAAAGCTGTAATACTCTGCAATCCTTTGAAACATGGGGACAAACTCAGGCTGTGGGTGACCTATAATGAGTTTGAACCTCCAGATTATGGGCTAGTTCCCTTAAAATATTCTACTTGGATCTATGATTTTTGATTTTGGAAAAGGGTAAGAAAGGAACTATAATGGAAAGAAAACTATAAAATTTAGTGACACACCTAGTAATGATGGAAAAATGCAAATCCAGTTCACAATAGACTTTAGAAATCTTACCTACACAATCCACTCTTGACACAATAATCACATAAATGTTTCTAAGGCTGGAAAAACTGTTCTTTATGAAGGAAAAAGATTCTTCACAATATGAAAAAAAGGATTTCAGTAACACAACCTAAGACCTATGATATCAATATGCTTAACACTTACAAATAAGAATGAGACAATAATTTTAAAGGTTTTGGTATTAAAACACATTAAAATTTCATCAAATCATCCATACAAGTAGCATTAATGGAAAGACAACTACTTGACTTCAATAAAAAATAAAGGAAAATATTGCATGAAGAACAAAGAAATTGAACCTATAACCTGCTGTGATCTCTATAAAATTTGTAAATAATGAGATACAAAACCTCCTTCTCTCTCAAAGTGTAAAATATCAAAAAGGTAAGAACTCACAAATTGAGTTACAAAACCTCTTGTCTTTCAATGTGTAGAAGAGAAAAGAATGCAAGAACTAAAAAAACCAAGTTTTACTTTATAATATATAGTTTTCTCTCTCCAAGAGGCATGCAAAATGAAACTGTAGCTAACTACCTCTAAAAATAAGTCCTCCAAAGTGATCCACAAGCAAACCAAGAAATCCCTAAAAATAAGGGCTCAAACTGCCACAAATTGAGCAAAAATAGCTCCAAGTTGGTCCTCTCCATGTGTTTGACCAAGATTCCTCAAATTTCTCCTCAAATCATGCGAAAATCCCCTAAATGGCCTTAGTTAACTCAACTCATCAATTTGCATGATTTTGCTTTTGCAAAATTGATGTGAGTGAATAATAAAGCAATTAGGATAATTACTCTATTGTTACTTACAACTTGTACTATTTCTGATTTTACAATTTGTGAAAAATAATAAAGTAATTTGAAGAATATTACTTTACTATTTATTTACATTGGTTTATTTTGTAAAATCATGCATGATGAAAAGAAAAAATAAATCTCCTTGTCTCTCCAAATATACTGTAAAAATGCCTCACAAGACACTTAGGCATATAAAATACTCCTTATCACTCTACATGCACTAAGGAGAAAACAATAAACCTCCCTGCCTTATTACTCCATTTACAATGCAAAGAACAAACTCTAATACAAGTTCTTGCCACCTTGCAATGTGCCTTATACCCTCATGCAAATATTCCTTCCTCACCCAAGATTCTTCATCATGCAAAGATTTGCTTGTCTTCATGTGACTTTCTACCTTTGACTCTTCAAAATACCTTTTACATTTGATGTAAAAGTTTACAAGGCATGAAATATTTTGACCATATTCAGTCATCCTGCATGATGAATGTATTATGAAGGGTGTCTTTGACTAATATGCAACATGAAGACAAGGTATATCTTTGACCATGCAAGGCTTTTCGACCACAAGGAAATATAGATTGTTTGAATTTGATTAAGGCATAAGCCTTACCCTCTAATGATATTGACCTTTTGACTTGGAATAATATGCAAGAAATGCATATCTGTTGGCCTTTTCTAACAATGATTGCTAGGAACATATCACTTGAAGTCTTGACCCTGTTGGATTTTGGATAAAACAATGATTTTAGTTTGCTAAGTCAAAAAATGAAATGAAAAAAGAAGCTTCGATGGACAAAACAATGAGTAAACCCTAAAGTTTAACTCATTTTCACTTTGCATCCTCTCCTTTCAGCTTCTCTACAACCTCTCTCTATCGACTGCTTAGGGTTTGATCCTTCAGGCTTTCTTCTGCATTTCTTTACCTTCTGTGGTCGAAGCGCTTTGCATTTATTTATCAGGATAATGATAGACGCCTGGAAGTATTATGTTTTGAGTTTGACTGGTATTTGATCATCATTTATGTGGCTTTTTGACATTGAATGGCCACGGCCATACATGCTTCTTCTTCTCTCTGTAACATTCTTTGACAATGTTCTTTATTTTTCTATGTTGAAACTCTTTCAAATGTGGCAAAAATTGGTAAAAACCCTCAAAAAGAAGGGTTGTAGCCATATCTGTCTTCCTCTCATCTGCAACTTCAAAGCTAAGCTTCTTTACTTCTATTTTTTGTATTGTAAGCTCTTTTTCATCATTGTATATGCAAAAGGAAATCAGGGTTCAAATTTTGCTATCTGGGTATTCATTGTATTCTTTTATTTATGGTATGACCGCGACCATTCAAGGTTTCTATAGCATTTTCTTGGTCTTCTGATGTAAAAATTGAAGGTTTCATCTTGAATGTGCATAGAAATGCTCTTCTACTCCAGGGCCATACTCGTAAACACTTGTATCATTCTTCTGCTTGACTATATCTGCAAAATGAAAGAGGGTTTCTCAAGCTGTGATAAGGATTTCACACAAATGCACATAAAGGCCATTTCCTAGCACGACCTTGACAGAGATACATTGTATTACCATTCTCTTTCTGTAATAGAAAAAAGATATTAGGGTTTTGTATATTTTGACATGGGTATCTCATAAAAAGCTTCTTTCTATCACAACCATACTTGTAACACCTCCTTTCACTGTGTGAATGAAATGCATACAAGGGTTTCATTTTCTGAAAATGAGGTTTTCATTCTTTATCAACTGGGTATCATCTTTCAGGCAAAAAAACTTGTTTTCTATTCATGGCCATGGCAGAAGATACCCTGTATATTTTTCTTTTCCTTGAAATAAGAGTTTCAATTATGAGGCATAGTGATACTTCTTTGTTTGTCTGATAGCTCATCTTTATGATTCTCTAGCTTCTTTCAATGACCATATTGATATTCTAGGCAATAATAACTGTCAGATTTTTTTATGCTGATCTTTTACTTCTCTTTCTGGTACTTAGATCCTCCTGTAGTATGTTTGCATATCATATATCTTTTTCTTTTCTCTTCACTATACCAGTCAAAAACTATAATGTATGAACAAGGAATACTTAACTTATATTAGTTAGAGGTATTATTGTAGCATGTATCTCTTTCTTTTCTTAATCATGGTACTGTATCAGATGTTTGATCTCTTTTGTCTACCACCTGTAAGATGCTTATCATTTGTCATGTATGATGATAAACCTGTAATTGATATAATCTGAACTTGTAGCATTCATTTGATCTTCTACATGATGTAACCTATAACTTGTTCAAATGATACAAAAACTATGTGTCTTGGAAGCATTATTCTGTTTCTTTTATCTTCATCAGGCATACTAATCAGAATACCTGTAACATGTCTTTGTGCTATGAGTGCACTTTGTCAGCTGTTTATGTCATTTGATCATATGAGATGAAAAAAATACATGCATTCAAAACAGACTTTTGTACTTCAAATGGCTCTGTAGCCTATATATTTAATTTGATATGCACATGAGACTTGATTTGCATATGTCCTTATCTAATGAAATCAATTGATCATACCTGTACTAGTCTCCTGTACTTGGTTTATCTTTCATGGCTGCATTTCTATTTTCTGCAGTCTATCAAGTTGACTTAGACACTCTAAACTTATTTGATTTGTTTCAATCAACTGCAATCATAGTTTATAGGAGCATCTGCTCCTTTTCATCAACATGATGACACACTTTCACTGCAAGTTAATTCTATGATGCATGATATATCTTTGAATGATGCATCCTATCTTTATTCTGGTATCCTTTCCAAATGAATAGAAAAGGGAACATGCTGGGCTCAACCCTTGTGGGAGCCACATTTTCTCCACATGTTTTAATGTCTTCAAATCAGCAACATTACTTTTCCTATACCTGTACAGTGAACAAACAAGTTAGCATAAAAACATACCTAATGGTATTGATTGATCCTCTTCATGATATTCTGATTTATGGCACATGTCTAATTTGATCTTTCATATGAAATGCATGATGTGACAAGTTGATATGTCTACTTGATAAAAGCATATGATAACATTAAATATCCAGAGCTCTTACAGGACTTTCCCCAATTTTTTGCAGGTTAATCTGATACAATTGGAGTTGAAGATAAGAGTTGAAGATCAACCATCAACAAGGTCAACAACCAACTTAAGATATCAACCTTGCTCAGGCAATGATGAATATTTAATTTTATCACATGTTCTTCCTCATTTCTTTTATCATCAGATCTATAGATTGCATATGTCTACATTGCTCAGTTTCATCACTCCCACGGCTTGTGTGGGACACATTTGAACACTTCTTTTAAACATGATCAGTTAATTTATCTTATGCACTTGATGTATGTATGTTTCTTTTTCAATCAGTGCATAGGATAAAGTAACAGACACTGAATTGTATGTTCCAAATATGACATGAAATAACAGTTTAAATAAATATCTTTCTTTCTTTCTTTCAAATATGATCAACTGAATAATTAATTTGTCTTATAACTCCTGAAAGATAAAACTATGTTAGATCAACTGTATTTCTTGAATCTTTGATTTCTTGACATTCTTATTCACTTGTTATGATGATTCATCAGTCCTGATTGGACTGATGGATTATCCTAACAATTGATATCTATCTCTGCTTTGTTAAGACATCAACTGTTCATTGAATGCAATAACTTTAAAGTTTTCATTTATTCCTACTGAAACAACTGCGGTTAGGTCTAACTAAATTTAGTGTGAACAAAATTTAATAACATTTTTGGTGACCTCTCAGGGGTGTTTGCCTGCTAAATAATTTAGAACCATTAGCCTTGCAATTCCATTGGGTATAGAGTCTCTTCTGCCCTAAACTTTGAAAAAAAAAATTGTAACTCAAACTAATAGAAACTACAACAACAAAAGTAAAACTAAAACTAAACTGGCTTGCTTAAGACAAAGCCAACAACATGTGTAGAAGCACTTCTTGGAAAATGAACTACTGAAATGAAATTCTAACCTTCCCTACACTAACTAGCTATAGAAGCTTGGTCAAACAAACCCATTAACTGGCCTTGTAAAATAACTCCCCTTTTTTATTTATACATGATGTTCTGCAAGCTATTTTACTACTGATAAGATATGATTCATAAGGACATACCTTATAAAATGCTACACAACCTTCTGAAGGATGAAAGAAAACTCATCCATCATCTGAAAATGATCATTGACACTACTGTTATAAGGTGAATAAATGATCTCATTTTGCTGTTATGAGTCTGCAATCTACTTCTTGGGTACAATAGAAATCTATATCTCCCTTTTAAACTCTTTGTCAGCGAAATCCCTAATGGGATAGCCTCTTGCAATGATGAACTTTCTGCTCATACTCCTGGTTTCCTTATCGAGATCTGCTGTCCTGTTTTCAGTTATAATTTCAATCTAATTTTGAAAGGTTAGCTCACATGAATGAAATGAAGGAATACTTGCTTCTTTGACCTAAATAGGTTGATCATATACTTCTAATTCATATAGTATCAGATCATTATCAATGCTAGAACAAAAATCTTCTATGATACCTGAAAACATGCTCTCATCCAACTGGTAATCTTGCACTGAAACTAGATGAGTTTCATCACTCTGTTGTTCGAGAATTTCATCTTGCATGATAATCTACCATATCAATTCCTCCTCCATGGTTAATGAATCACCTTCCTCCATTAGGACAACCAATAACTCATCAAAACTATCAGATATCTGAAGGATTTTAGGAATAGCTGATAGAATAGTTGATTCAAGCTCCAAACTCCTAGTGTTCTCATGATTGTCCTCATTTTATTCTTGGTAAACCAGCTAACCATCGCAATTACTTGCATCTTCACATTGTTTTCTTATTTCTTCTTGTGGCATGAGCTCTTCATTTGGCTCAACAAAACTAGGTAACTGGTCAAACAAAGAAACTAGTTCTTCCTCCTCACATGGGGCTTTCTCCAATGAAACTTGGGTATTCTATTTTTTTAACTGAAGACTCTCACCTTGTGACCTATGTATTCTTCTTTCATTCATTTTATAAACAACATTAGAAAACTTTTCAAATGAATCAAAATGCAAAGGATTGGGAGTAACAATGACCTCTTGCTCCACATCATATGCATTATGCTTACTTTTAGTTGGGAATACAGAAAAAATAGTAGCACCCTCTTGCTCCACATCTGATTTTTCTAATTTAGTTGCACAAGGAGGACTTATAGAACCTTCAGCTGCTAAATACCAACTTGGAATCTTGATTGGTTTAGATACTACTACCTTTTCGTCTTGTTCACCATACCAACTTGGAATCTTGATTGGTTCAAAAACTACTATCTCACCCTCTTCCTGATTTTGGATTGGTATGGAAGGGGTGGCCTTAATAAGATTTGGCATTTTATAATCAGGATGGTTAGTCCAAGAAGGCTGCCATGGTTGTTTAAGGTTGTGATGACTTGGTTCAGGTAGTTGATGTGACTAATAGTGAGGATTAATGGTCTGATTTTGAATGCAAATAGGTTCTTGATCAAAATCACAACTTTTAAAACTTAAAAGTTGATACCTACTAATCTCATTTTAAACAGGTTGATCCAAAATGAATGTAGCTGTCTGGATTACTTGCCTTTGTATTTGTGCAAACAAAAACTTGATTTGTGCTTCTTTGGTTGCTATCTCCCTTCTAAGACCTTCCTCAAAATGCAACTTTTGTGCCTCCAACTCCTGCTCATGAAGATAGGTTTGATAATCTAGTTCCTCTTGCTGCTGCTCATATTCTTGCTACCTCTTGAACTCCTCTATCTGCTTTGCAATTTCTAGCAATATGTTTTTTGTTTCATTCACGCTGTTGTTGAGATCAAGTGATGTACTCTTTATGCTTGCAATCTCTTCCTTCACATACTCCTGAAGCTGATTTGGTTCATGTATAGGCTGCCAACAAGGTTGAACTAGGGTGGGTGGAAGGTAAGAGTATTGTGCATGCTGGTTTCCTTGAAAAACCATGGAATTTGGGCCAAAACCAGCAGCATGGCTGATCTGATATGGCTGATAAGATGGAGGATTAGTAGTATTTTCATGATATGATAGATGATATGGCATGTTCCCATAAAAAGTAGACATGCTTACTCATTCAAAGAGCTGGAAAACAATTGAAACCTGATCTCATGGAAATCTTCTTATAGGCTATAAAATTTGATCTATTCAAAAACCATAAAGTTAGAGTCGCCAGGTATTTGAAATAAAAACCTCTAAAAGGATGTAATAACTGTTGATCATACCAAAACAACAACAAAATAAGTTCTTTTTTTAACTAAAAATTAGTTCAAAGTCCCACTAGGCGTGCCAAAAACTGTTGTCGATGAGGATTGCACCCTTATGCAAAGCTGTAACACTCTACAATCCTTCAAAACATGGGGACAAACTCAGGCTATAGGCAAGCTATAATGAGTTTTAACCTCTAGATTATGGGTTGTTTCCCTTAAAATATTCTACTTGGATCTGTAATTTTCTATTTTGGAAAAGGGTAAGAAAGGAACTATAATGGAAAGAAAACTGTAAAATTTGGTGATGCACCTAGTAATGATGGAAAAATGCAAATCTAGTTCACAATAGACTTCAAAAATCTTACCAACACAATCCACTCTTGACACAATAATCACATAAATGTTTCTAAGGAAGGCTGGAAAAACTGTTCTTTATGAAGGAAAAAGATTCTTCACAACATGAAAGAAAGGATTTCAGTAACACAACCTAAGACCTGTGATATCAATATGCTTAACACTTACAAATAAGAATGAGACAATAATTTTAAAGGTTTCGGTATTAAAACACATTAAAGTTTCATCAAATCATCCATACAAGTAGCTTCAATGGAAAGGCAAATACTTGACTTCAATGAAAAATAAAGGAAAATATTGCATGAAGAACAAAGAAATTAAACCTGTAACCTGTTGTGATCTCTATAAAATTTGTAAATAATGAGTTACAAAACCTCCTCTCTCAAAGTGTAAAAGAGAAAAAAGGCAAGAACTCAAAAATTGAGTTACAAAACCTCTTGTCTTTCAATGTGAAGAAGAGAAAAGAATGCAAGAACTACCAAAAACCAAGTTTTGCTTTACAATATATAGTTTGCTCTCTCCAAGAGGCATGCAAAATGAAACTATAGCTAACTGCCTCTAAATATAAGTCCTCCAAAGTGATCCATGAGCAAACCAAGAAATCCCTAAAAATAAGGGCTCAAATTGCCACAAATTGAGCAAAAATAGCTCCAAGTTGGTCCTCTCCATGTGTTTGACCAAGAAGTTGACCAAGATTCCTCAAATTGCTCCTCAAATCATGTGAAAAGCCCCTAAATGGCCTTAGTTAACTAAACTCATCAATTTGCATGATTTTGCTTTTGCAAAATTGATGTGAGTGAATAATAAAGTAATTAGGATAATTACTCTATTGTTAGTTACAAATTGTACTATTTTTGATTTTACAATTTGTGAAAAATAATAAAGTAATTTGAAGAATATTACTTTACTATTTATTTATATTGGTTTATTTTGTAAAATCATGCATGATGAAAAGAAAAAATAAATCTCCTTGTCTCTCCAAATACATTGTAAAAATGCCTCACAAGACACTTAGGCATACAAAATACTCCTTATCACTCCACATGCACTAAGGAGAAAACAATAACCCTCCATGCCTTATTACTCCATTTACAATGCAAAAAACAAACTCTAATACAAGTTCCTACCACCTTGCAATGTGTCTTATACCCTCATGCAAATGTTCCTTCCTCACCCAAGAATCTTCATCATGCAAAGATCTGCTTGTCTTCATGCAACTTCTTACCTTTGACTCTTCAAAATACCTTTTACCTTTGATGTAAAAGTTTACAAGGCATGAAATATTTTGACCATATTCGGTCATCCTACATGATGAATGTATTATGAAGGGCGTCTTTGAATTATCAATATGCAACATGAAGACAAGGTATATCTTTGACCATGCAAGGCTTTTCGACCACAAGGAAATATAGATTCTTTGTTTAAGGCATAAGCCTTACCCTTTAATGATATCGACCTTTTGACTTGGAATAATATGCAAGAAATACATATCTATCTGCCTTTTCTAACAATGATTGCTAGGAACATATCACTTGAAGTCTTGACCCCGTCAGATTTTGGATAAAACAATGATTTTAGTTTGCTAAGTCAAAAAATGAAAGGAAAAAAGAAGCTTCGATGGACAAAACAATGAGTAAACCCTAAAGTTTAACTCATTTTCACTTTGCATCCTCTCCTTTCAGCCACTTTGCAACCTCTCTCTATTGACTGCTTAGGGTTTGATCCTTCAGGCTTTCTTCTGCATTTATTTACCTTCTGTGGTCGAAACTCTTTGCATTTCTTTATCAGGATAATGACAGAGGCCTGGTCAGTATTATGTTTTGAGTTTGATTGGTATTTGATCATCATTTCTGTGGCTTTTTGACATTGAATGGCCATTGCCATACATGCTTCTTCTTCTCTCTGTAACATTCTTTGACACTGTTCTTTATTTTTTTGTGTTGAAACTCTTTCAAATGTGGCAAAAATTGGTAAAAACCCTCAAAAAGAAGGGCTACGGCCATATCTATCTTCCTCTCCTTTGTAACTTCAAACGTAAGCTTCTTTACTTCTCTTTTTTTGTATTGTAAGCTCTTTTTCATCATTGTATATGCAAAAGGAAATTAGGGTTTCAAATTTTGCTATCTGGGTATTCATTGTATTCTTTTATTTATGGTATGACCATGGCCATTCAAGGTTTGTATAAAATTTTCTTGGTCTTTTGATGTAAAACGTGAAGGTTTCATCTTTTATCATGAGGGTTTCTTCTTGAATGTGCATAGAAATGGTCTTCTACTCCATGGCCATACTCGTAAACACTTGTATCATTCTTCTACTTGACTATATCTGTAAAATGAAAGAGGGTTTCTCAAGCTATGATAAGGGTTTTACACAAATGCACATAAATGCCATTTCCTAGCATGACCTTGACAGAGATACATTGTATTGCCATTCTCTTTTTGTAATAGCAAAAAGATATTAGGGTTTTGTAGACATGGGTATCTTAGAAAAAGCTTCTTTCTATCATGGCCATACTTGTAACACCTCCTTTCATTGTGTGAATGAAATGAATACAAGAGTTTCTTTTTCTGAAAATGAGGTTTTCATTCTTTATCAGTTGGGTATCGTCTTTCAGGCAAAAAAAACTTGCTTTCTATTCATGGCCATGGCAGAAGATACCCTGTATATATTTCTTTTCCCTGAAATAAGAGTTTCAATTATGAGGCATAGTGATACTTCTTTGTTTGTCCGATAGCTCATCTTTACGATTTTGTAGCTTCTTTTAATGACCATGTTGATATTCTGGGCAATAATAACTATTAGATTCTTTTATGTTGATCTTTTACCTCTCTTTCTGGCACTTAGATCCTCCTGTAGTATGTCTGCATATCATATATCTTTTTCTTTTCTCTTCACTGTACTAGTCAGAAACTATAATGTATGAACAAGGAATACTTAACCTATATTAGTTAGAGGTATTATTGTAGCATGTATCTCTTTCTTTTCTTAATCATGGTACTGTATCAGATGTTTGATCTCTTTTGTCAACCACCTATAAGATGCTTATCATTTGTCATGTATGATGATACACCTGTAATTGATATAATATGAACCTGTAGCATTCATTTGATCTTCTACATGATGTAACCTGTAACTTGTTCAAATGATACAAAAACTATGTGTCTTGGAAGCATTATTCTATTTCTTTTATCTTCATTAGGCACAGTAATTAGAATACCTATAAAATGTCTTTGTGCTATGAATGCACTTTGTCAGCTATTTATGTCATTTGATCATATGAGATGAAAAAAATACATGCATTCAAAAAAGACTTCTGTACTTCAGATGGCTCCTGTAGCCTGTATATTTTGTTTGATATGCACATGAGACTTGATTGGCATATGTCCTTATCTGATGTAATCAATTGATCATACCTATACTAGTCTCTTATACTTGGTTTATCTTTCATGGCCACATTTCTATTTTCTGCACTCTATCAAGTTGACTCAGGCACTCTGAACTTATCTAATTTATTTTAATCAACTGCAATCATAGTTTATAGGAGCAACTACTCCTTTTCATGAACATGATGAGACACTTTCTCTAGAAGGTGATTCTATGATGCATGATATATCTTTGAATGATGTATCCTATCTTTATTCTGGTATCCTTTCCAAATGAATAGAAAAGGGAACATGCTGGGCTCAACCCTTGTGGGAGCCACATTTTCTCCACACGTTTTAATGTCTTCAAATTAGTAACATTACTTTTCCTATACCTACACAGTGAACAAAAAAGTTAGCATAAAAACATAATTGATGGTATTGATTGATCCTCTTCATGATATTCTGATTTATGGCACATGTCTGATTTGATCTTTCATATGAAATGCATGATGTGACAAGTTGATATGTCTGCTTGATAAAAGCATATGATAACATTAAATATCCAGAGCTCTTACAAGACTTTCCCCAATTTTTTGTAAGTTAACCTAATACAATTGGAGCTAAAGATAAGAGCTGAAGATTAACCATCAACAAGTTCAACAACCAACTGAAGATATCAACCTTGCTCAGGCAATGCTTGATATTTAATTTTATCACGTGTTCTTCCTCATTTCTTTTATCATTAGATCTATACCTTGCATATGTCTATATTGCTTAGTTTAGTCACTCCCATGGCTTGTGTGGGACACATTTGAACACTTCTTTTAAACATGATCAGTTAATTTATCTTATGCACTTTATGTATGTATGTTTCTTTTTCAATCAATGCATAGGATAAAGTAATAGATACTGAATTGTATGTTCCAAATATGACATGAAATAATAGTTTAAATAAATATCTTTCTTTCTTTCTTTCAAATATGATCAACTGAATAATCAATTTGTCTTATAACTCTTGAAAGATAAAACTATGTTAGATCAACTGTATTTCTTAAATCTTTGATTTCTTGACATTCTGATTCACTTGTTATGATGATTAATTAGTCATGATTGGACTGATGGGTTATCCTGACAACTGATATCTATCTCTGCTTTGTCAAGACATCAAGTATTCATTGAATGCAATAACTTTAAAGTTTTCATTTATTCCTATTAAAACAACTGCACTTAGGTCTAACTAAATTTAGTGTGAACAAAATTTAGTAATAGGTATATATTGTAAATAGGGATCAAATATTGAGTTTTGTGTTGTTAAGTCCAATTTTGGTGTAATAAGGTCTATTCAGACCATTTTCAATGTAATAAGTTTCATGGGGTTAGTTTATGTAGAAAAAACAAGTTAAAAAGCTACAAAAGTGGCATTTTTAGTGTGTTTTAGGGAAGTTGAAAGGTTAATAAGGTGAAAAGTCATTAGAATCAGGGGGTTTTTGATTAAAATCATGTAAATATGCCAAAATGAGTTCAAAAATAAGGTTGAGAAGTCATTTTTTGGAAAAAAGCAATAAAGGAAAACTTTGTTTCCTCCAGATTTTTTATGTTTTCTATTGTTCCTGTGACTTGTATGGCCTAGTATAGTATGGTCACATTCCAAAACCAAGTGCATGTAGTAGAGTTGTGAATAAGTTTTCATTTGATCTTTGTTTGGTTGATTTTCATTGGATTTTCAGTGAGTTAGAGCCCATTTTGTAAAAACTTCATGTAAAAACCTAGTGAGCTAGGGTTTGAGCATGAAAATGGTATAATTTTCATTTCCACCAGTGGAAACTGCTATAACTCAGCTGAATAGAATATGTTAGGCTATATTTTGTGTTCTCCAAGTTTCATGAGTTAGGAATAAGGTTTTTGTGCAGATATGGTGATGCCCTAGGCTAGAAAAAGCATGTTTTTGAGCAAGAATGATGCATATAAGTAGGATTTTTTAAAAAGACAATGTGGGTATTGTTCAAATTGACAAAAATGGTAGATTTAGACCCCATGAAATGTTTAGAGTGTTCTTAAGTAGGGTTTTGTAGTGTTTTTCATACACTTGCTTTGTAAAATAGGGCTAATTAGGCCATTGCCAAAACGAGACAGTCAATTTTATGGGCTTGAGTTGCAAAACAACCCCACCTGCACTCAAGATATGTTGTGTAAGAGGGAAAAGGGTATCCATAACCACAAATAATTTTTGGGTTTGAGATCTTACCTAAAGGTTATGCTTGAAAAACCTCTTTTTTTGTCCTAATTTAGCCTTGTGAGTAGCGTAACAAGTTTTTGAGGTGTTTGTTCCAAAACTATCATACCTAAACTCTTAATATGTTTTGAAACTCCAAAAATCATTTATAGACCAGTCTTCAAAAAGTGGGTTTGAGTTGTTTATTGGAAGTTATGGCAAAAATACCTAGTTTGCTATCCTACTAAAGAAATAGTGGATTTTGTGAAAGAAATCATTGTATTTGGGATGTTCAAATTTTGTCAAAGGTTTGTTTGAGTATGCTCATGTTTTCCCATCCTCCTCTGCATTAGTTGGTGAAGACTTGATGTTTATAACAAGACGACAAGAAATGCCACCTTTGCAGGTAAAAATAAACCTAACTCACGAAGGAAAAATGAATGATCGATGAGAAACGCTAACCATTTGAAGAATTATACAAAGCCCTAACATTAAAATTAAACTTAAAACAGAAACCCTATACACAGTGAGAAATCATTGACGAATTACTATACATAAACAATAGGGTTAACACAAGAAAATGCTAGGGTTTTTTGTAAAATAGTAAGGCATGACCAAAACTTAAAATGCAACAATTAAAACCCTAATCATTCACAAATAAAAACAAAAATGAATGATAAAACAAGAAAACCCTACCTTGCGAAAATGATGGAAAAAATGATGAAGAATTCAACTTGATTCCGTTCACCAAGATTTGTCTGCACGCGTTAGAGATCCTTGAGGAAATGAATAGGGGCATGGAGAATACATAGAGGTAGAAAAACACAATAATAAAAAATAAAACTAACAACAAACCATTAAAATATCAAAATAAAATAACTTAAGTTAGTATTAATGACAGTTCATGTGAACTGACAGATGCACTGGCAGTGAAAAATACTGCTCTCATAGAATCTAAAGAGAACAATATGCACATGTGGTGAAAATTGCCGCCCTTGCATATTACAAAGACTTTGACATGTATTGGAAGCAAAAACTACCACTATTGCATGTCAACAAAAAAATTTCTAACTCCCAAAAATATCAAACTTACTTTTTTGATCAGTTTGCTATTTGACTCATCTTCGCAAACTTTGAGGAACTAAAACGAGGAGATACTCAGATGGATCCTTCAGGGTTAGGGGACCACGCACGAGGACAAATGGACTTGCCTCATTTTGCATGCTTAGAGTTGTAGGCTATGAAACAGACAAGTTTCGTAGGGGTCATCCTACAAAATGAGCACAAATAATTTTGAGGATAACAACTGGCTCTAACTGGGGAGCTTCCTTCGATTGTTCTTTGAAATGATCAAAGGGAGAGGAACTCCAGTCTCTAAGTGCCTTCATCCATTCCATTGGGCTATAGAGTCAGGCGACACAAAAGACACAAAAAGACTAAAACAAAAAAGACACAAAAACTGTACAAAAATACATGAACTTATCTATCGCTTCATTGTTAGAAAAGCTTTAGATGTTGCCCACTGTGTGGAAGCAAGAAAGGTATCCCATCTTGATACTCTAGAATGAAACTATTTTCACCATATCACTGATGAATGATGAAAGGGCCTCTCCATAGGGAATCAAACTTCCTGTACATTCCTTTTAGCTCTCTGCTAATGCAGAGTGCACAGTGGAAGCACTCAATTCAAGGGTGAAAGACCTTCATACCCATAGTTCAAATAGATTAAGGTTCAGCCAACACCGAAACACATTCATTCCTTCCTTATCAGCTAGACATCGTACCATCGGCCAATGCACAGACTTTTTCTTCGACGCACTGTTCACACTGATAATCCTTCAACCCACCTTCATCAGCCAGACTTGTTTCCTTCGGCGTAATCCTCTCCTCGTCTTCCGATATCGCATTTCACACCGATAAGCTAAACACAAGACTTCTACTTCACACATACATTACTTGACTTGCTATGCCAGTTCCTTTCACCGTTTCTACCAGTCACTACTTGTATCATACGAACTGTACATCCACTCATACAATCATGATAAACAATTGTGAGATACACACAAAATATACTCAGATACAATTGCGATATACACACACAATGTTCTTCGACATACAATGGCAGTATACACATAAAATGCATATTTGGTGACACTAGGTTTTTCTATTGGCCGAAAGGCCGATACACTCAGTAAAACTTATCGATCTTCTTCTTGTCTGTGAAACTCACTCAACACCATGTCGAACACAGACTTCTTCAGCAACACTGTAACCAAATAACTACACAGATTTCTACTACTCTGCAGCTACACAGATTTCTTAACAAATCATACAGGAGCAAACCAAAAAAAACTAAACAGAAGGAAACCTAAATCCTAGGGAATCCATTCCACTGGTTTCAGCGGAAACCTTGACCAATGGAATGGTTCCAAAACTGAATCTCTATTACGGACCCAAATAGAATTTATTACTTCTTCTCAAAATTGTACATACATCAGTTTCTCCTCCGTCTCTCTGCTCTCTATCTGTTCAGCGAATACAAACTCAACTATTTAAAGACTCATTTAGCAGTTACACAAGGTGGAAAGTGAACCACCTCTGCTATTTAGTTACATTCCTACAGTTTGGTTACAATTCTTTTAATGACATGTTATACAATCTTTCAATATTATGCCGTTACTCGGCCAACATGGCGCTAAGGCCCTTACAATATGACATTTGGACAAAATAGAAAATGCATAGAATCCTCTAGATTCTCAATGTTTCGGGGTGCTCCTACACCATACAACCAACCAACAAAGATTTCCAAGTCCCTTGGAAATGTACCTGCAAAAATAAAACTATCTTTTCATGCATCTCTATCTGGCTTCATCTTCTGTCTCTTCAGCTTCAGGCTTCCAATCTGCACAACAATGGAATAGTGACCAACCAACCAACAAAATCAAATTGTCATCAACTCCACAGCATCTTCAGGCTCCTTCTAATCCCATTAGTGGAGTACTCTCAGACTGAACAAAACCTCCATGACTACAACACAATGCTCCATTAACTGTCCATCTTACACGCTACTTCACAGACCCATTCCTCTCATCCAACAGCAGATCCTGGAAGATGCACCTACCACTCTCTCCTCAGTGGCCTCTCTCTGCACCTTCTCCCCAGCTTAATCTCTATTGGTGAATGGTCTTGACAGACCTCGTCCTCATCTGCCCACACAAAGGAATCCTATTCCTCCTAGCAACTAGATGGCACGAGCATTTGCAACAGTCTTGCAACTACTGTCAGCCTTCAAAATACTTTCTACAATCTCTATCTTCAACATGGTCACCAACACAACTCTTTAGTTTTCCTTTAGCTCTTCATCTATTTTCTTAGAAATCAAACACAACACCTTTAGATACCAAATCTTTCGCCAGATCTTTCGCTAGCTCTGATACCAATTTGATGTAGAGTGTATAGTGGAAGCACTCAATTCAAGGGTGAAAGACCTTCATACCCACAGTTCAAATAGATTAAAGTTCAGCCAACACCGAAACACATTCATTCCTTCCTTATTGGCTAGACATCGTACCATCGGCCAACGCATAGACTTTTTCTGACACACCATTCACACTGATAATTTGTCAAACCACCTTCGTCGGCCAGACTTGTTTCCTTCGGTATAATCCTCTCCTCGTCTTTCGATATTGCATTTCACACTGATAAGCTAAACACAAGATTTCTACTTCACACATACATTACTTGACTTGCTATGCCGGTTCCTTTCACCATTTCTACCAGTCACTACTTGTATCATACGAACTATACATCCACTCATACAATCGTGATAAACAATTGTGAGATACACACGAAATATACTCAGATACAATTGCAATATACACACACAATGTTCTTCAACATACAATGGCAGTACACACATAAAATGCATATTTGGTGACACTAGGTTTTTCTATTGGCCGATAGGCCGATACACTCAGTAAAACTTATTGATCTTCTTGTCTGCAAAACTCACTCAACACCATGTCAAACACAGACTTCTTTAGCAACACTATAACCGAATAACTACACAGATTTCTACTACTCTGCAGCTACGTAGATTTCTTAACAAATCATATAGGAGCAAACCAAAAAAAACTGAATAGAAGGAAACCTAAATCCTTGGGAATCCATTCCACTGGTTTTGGCAGAAACCTTGACTAGTGGAATGGTTCCAATATCGAATCTCTATTATGGACCTAAACAAAATTTATTACTTCTTCTCAAAATTGTACATACATCAGTTTCTCCTCCATCTCTCTGTCTCTCTGTCTATTCAATGAATATAGACCCAACTATTTAAAGACTCATTCAGCAGTTACACAAGGTGGAAAGTGAACCACCTCTGCCGTTCAGTTACATTCCTACAGTTCGGTTACAATTCTTTTAATGACATGTTATACAATCTTTCAATATTATGATGTTACTCAGCCAACATGGCGCTAAGGCCCTTACAATATGACATTTGGACAAAATAGAAAATGCATAGAATCCTCTAGATTCTCAATGTCTCGGGATGCTCCTGCACCATCTTCTCTTGTCCCATAACAAGACTTGATCCCCGACTTGAAAATCCTTGAATTTGGCCTTCTTGTCAAATAACTTCTTCGCTTGACTTTGGTGTTTCACAATGCGATCCACCACTTTGACATGTTGTTCCTCAAGTTCAGAAAGGAACATCACACGCTTGTTAATTAAGCTCTCAAAAGTTTCATCTTCAATTGATTTTGCCAACTTCAAAGCTGGCAGCTCTAAAGTAATTGGTATCTCAACATTCAATCCATACAACAATTGAAAAGGTGACATACCAATTGCTCTCTTAGGGGTAATGCGGTCTACCCACAATGCATCAAACAATGCCTTGTGCCAGGTTCTCTAATTTTCATCCACTAACTTCTTGATAATGGTAACCAAATTCTTGTTGCTAGACTCATCTTGACCATTTCCTTATGGATAATAGTCAGATGAGTGAGAAAGAATGATTCCATATTCAAAATAGAAATTAGTTATCTCTTGAGAGAAAAAACAAGTAGCATTATCATCTTGTTTGGAACACCAAACCTTGTTATTATATTCTCTTTGAGAAACCTGCAAACTACCCCAGAAGTAGCGTGCTTTACAGGAATAGCCTCCACCCACTTTGTGAAGTAGTGAGTTGATGTAAGAACGTAACTGTGTCCTACACTTGATTATGGGTTTACTGCACCAATTAAGTCAATACCCCATTGTTGAAAAGGTTCCTCAATAATGATTGGTTTGAGTGGTAATGCAACCAACTTGGGTTTCCCCACAAATTGCTGACAAAGCTCACACTTACACACCCAATCACATGCGTCTTGAAATAGTGTAGGCCAATAGTATCTAGCTTGAAAAATCTTGTGAGCTATTACAGGTACTGAGAAATGTCTACCGTATGCCAAACTATGGAAAGATTCCAATAGTTTGCTTTGTTGTGCCTTATCAACACAATAGAGGAAGATTCCATCAATGCTTCTCTTATACAAACCATTGTCCCATAGGACGAAATTTGCAGCTTTGAGCTTGATAGTCCTTTTTTCTTTGTAAGACAAATGATCGGGATATTCACCATAAACGAGAAAGTAAGCAATATTTGAATACCATTCATCTGTTGTGCTAACAAAAAGAATGGTGGGAACATCTTCATTTTCTACTTCTTTGTCACCTATTTCCTTAGGTACATTATTAGCAATAAGATGACATAATCCTTTCCCACACACAAGCTTGGTGGGATTAATGTCAAGATCATACTCCTAGATCTTAGCAATCCAGTTGCCTCTCTTTCTTCCAAACTCTTGTTGGATCAAGATAGATTTGACTGTTGAATCTGGAACCAACACAACAGTATGCGAATTTAGAATGTAGAACCTAAAATGCTTGACATCTTTTACCACGACATATGCATGTTTCTCCATAGCTAAATATTTAAGTTCATGAGCTTTCAAAGGGAAACTCATGAATGCAATGGGAGATTTAATACCTTCCTTGTTCTACTAAACCAGAATAGTTGACAACGTATGCTCAGAAGCATAACTTGTTGGAATTAGGTTAGACAACTAAGAGGGGGGGTGAATCAGTTGTCCCACAAATTTAACCTTTTCTAATTTTAATCTTCTTTCACAACTTACAAACAGATTAATGATATAAACATTAGAGCATGAATCAACAACACATGAGAAGAAACAAAATGAACACAGTTGACACCAAGATTTTTAATGTGGAAACCCAGTTAAGGGAAAACCACGTTGGGGGTAAACCAACAAGATTTGTACCCTGTTAAAAGTACTTGAAAGAAATGGGAAGGCACTTGCCTTCGGGTGCACTTCCAAGAGATCACTTCTCAAAGAGGCTCACTGCCTACAGGAATTTATTTTTACAGAAAGATTTAACGAAGAAATAGCATCTTCATCATGCCTGGTTTAGTTTCTTTGAAAGCTCACAAAAACTTCTGCTCTGCCCCCAAATACTTCTTCACTATCTCTTCATCCTTTACTGCTCTTGTTCTTCTATTTCTCCTCTCTTCTGCTATGCCTCTGTACCTTTCTTATGATTTTATCATTTTCACACAAGGATAACTTTTCAAATTCATCATCAAGTATTTATACGCTTCATCAACCTTGGAATGAACATCAAGGTTAGCTTGACTTGATGTGGATCACTATACTATTAGCCAAACATAACTTAGACTTGAATCTTCTTCCAACAACATGTCACACTCCAGAGAATTGCTCTTAGATCATCTGCATCATGCTTGAATCATCTGGTCGGCCAAGACTGGGAAGAACAACAACACCAAGGAAGAAATCTTCAACAATGAGCTCAATCTTTAATGCGGACCTCCAACACAGTAGGCACATGATCCAGAGACCTCCACAAGCACATTGAATTCAACAATAACATTTGCACTACTCCAATTCTACAGAATCACTTGCATCTTCATCCGGTACCTTAAGAACACTGTCTGCCATGACTGTCACACTAGAAAGATTGCTTGTGGACTTCCAAACCATGAACCACTCGAGTTGATGACCCAAACTGACTTCCCAAACATGTCTCTAGATCTGCAGATCATAGTGTTTCATTTGCGAAGCAATCCGAACCAATTTCTTGTCACTCTATCTCTTCTGAACACTGCAGAACTCGGTTCTACTCAGATGGCCATGACTTCTTCAAATCTTTATGCAGACCTCTCAAATCTTAACTGGAGCTACTTCAGGTAATCCTCTACATAGCCATATGGTCTGTATACATTTATCTTTATTAATTTTCTCAATATCCTCAACATTTTAGTCTTCTAAATAGGCAACAAAATAGGATACAGTTGACACCAATGACAACAAGGAACCTATTCCAATTTGCTACTGGTACTTGATGTACCAATCATGTTTGTCAAATAGTTTATCAAGAGAAACCAAGCCTTTGGGAATTTTGTTACCTTTCAACTGTAGAAACTCTTCACCTATCTCAGAATCAAATTCAGAAACAAATTCTCTAGGAGGAGAATCACTTCCCTCAAAGTAAAGTTCATTGAAGCTATCTGCTTTCTCCAGGAATTTGATAATTTGATCATCGCCATTGAAAACTTGCCAATGATCAAAATTATCTGGGACACTTGGTTGGAAGACCAACTCAATAGTGTACTTGTTACCCTTAAAATCCTTATGGGGAACCATAAGGGTAGCTAAGACGGCCAATGAATCTACCCTGTCATTGAACTCTCTTGGTACTATTGAAATATTAAAGACATCAAAGTCCTCAATGTAATCCCACTCACAATTGTAGTAGTACCTCAACCTTTCATTTTTAGTTTGGTACAAATTCCTCACCTGGCATATAACAAGTTCTGCATATCCCTGTGTATGGAGATTCTTGACTCCTTTGGTGCAAGCAACTTCCATACCCAGCAACAAAGATTCATATTTAGCAATATTATTTGTATTATCAAATTGTAGCTTATAAGAGAAAGGAAAAATATCTCCTTGGGGAGATATGAGGACTATTCCAACCCCGGATCCTATCGAAGAACATCTACCATCAAACTCCAAAGTCCAAACATCATTTGAACTCTTTGATTTGACATTCTCATGACTAGGAGATTCTTCACTTGAAG
Source organism: Cunninghamia lanceolata (assembly GCA_027924645.1). Lineage (NCBI taxonomy): Eukaryota > Viridiplantae > Streptophyta > Pinopsida > Cupressales > Cupressaceae > Cunninghamia > Cunninghamia lanceolata. The sequence continues at coordinate 5,691,217 of BSBN01000763.1, read as the reverse complement.
AAGAATAATCTTCCATTATCATGTCTCCATTTGAACTATCATCTGACGTATTAGAAAAATCCTCAGTAGTCAAAAAGTAGTTTCCCATACTTGAAGATTCAAAAAGAATTTGCACCTTTGGATCCTCAAATGTGGTTACAATATATTTTGCTTCCCTTTCCAGAATCAACTTTTGCATGACACCCCTAATAGGTATCCTTGATTCGGACCAATCCATGTTGATTTCCCCACCAACATCTTTATAGAAATTCTGGCCCAATAAAATTCCATTTGAGGCTAGAACATTGACCACTAACATGATCATTTTAATCCTTTTCTCTGGAAAGGCAGTGAATATAAACTGTACATCCTTGATTTGCCCTATAAGGGGCACTTGTTTGGTTTCCATTGAAAAGCATCTACCAAAGGTCATTGTCAAAGTTAATCCCAGGGCATCTGTTACCTTGGCATGCATGACATTATCAGAGGCTCCTAAGTATATGACGTAGTTACTAAGTTTATGACCATTTACCAACAAAGAAACATAGAATGGCTCAATTTTCCCTGTGGTAGTGGAAGGGGTAGCAACTAGATTGTTCTAAGAGGTTCTTGTCTTAGAAATGAAAGGAATATTTTGGGAAGAATTTGCCCTACAGGGGCAGCCTTATTTTTCACAAATTTAGCTAACTGTTCAAAGTGATTTGGGTTAGCTTGTAAATACTCGACCTCAGACATCTGAATTTTAGTCTTTCTAGCATGATCTATTATATCAAACAATTGATATGAAGTAGACATGGGAGAAGGAGTACTTTCATTTTGAGGTCTTGGAATGGAAGTACTGGTCTAAGGAACAAAAGTAGAAGAAGGAATATTAGATGTACTTAGTTGTTTTTCACAGGTTGAATCCCTGGGTTGGAAAGGTAGAGGTGTGCCTCTCTTTGCAATGGTGATTACAGGATGGGGATCTTCCTTAAACTTTCCTTTGTCAACCGTTTGTTGATTCAGCTAATTCTATGACCATGTGAAAACAACATACGACTCATCATATGCATCTTATCCTTGTTCTGCTTCATCCTAAAAATTTAGGAAACCAATGTTTGAGTCGCTAGCCAACTCTTCTTCTCCTTTCATGAAGAGATTGGAAATATCATCCTAATCAAGATCTAGTTGGGGAGAATTTTCTTGTTCAGCTTCATAGTATCCAACTGCTGCATTAACTGGTGGTGCTTCCAAAGCAAGTATCCCTTGTGTAGGGGGGAGCCTATTTTGTCCTTGGTTTCTTGCATCATTACCTTGATATGGAGCATTCAAAAAGGTTCTCCTTGGTATGTCCTTATAGGAAGGAAAGGACATATTTTGAGATACTTGTTTCTTCAAGGCTAACAATTCATTAGCCAACTTTTGCACCATGGGATCCGTGATGCTTGTGGAAGGTGCACTTGTAGAAGGTTATCCTTTAGCCCGGTTTGTATCCTTCCTTATTTTTTTAGAGAGGATCAAGTCATCCTCAATTTCAGTAGCCAAGGTTTGAGCTGCTGCTAAATTAGCCAGACCAGCCCACCCCAAAAGAAAACTTACCTCTGGCAGTTGAGTGTTTATAAAGAAACACTTTTGATTCTCAGCTGTAGGCTGAGTAGTTGCTTTTGATTGGTCAGCTTGTTAAACTTTTCAATGAACTCACGCATGGGTTCTTGTGGTTCCTTCTTCATTTGAGTGAGCTAAGCCAAGAGGGCATGAGCATCTTCGACAGGTTTGAACCTAGCCTCAAACTTGGTTCGTAGAATATTCCATCCAGTGATGGATTAAGCAGGAAGATGATAAAACCAGTCTACAGCAACACCTTGAAGTGTCTCAACAAAAAGTCTTATAGATACATCTTCATATTCTACCCCTAGAACACCACATGCAATGTAAAAAGTTGCAATATGTTCGTCGGGGTGAACTTTTCTATCACCATAAAACTTTGGAAAATTCTTTCTTGAGCTACAGGATAGATCATACAATGGTAGAGTAAGATTCAAAGGCCCAAAAGCATTTCCCCATGGGCCTGGAGGAGGAGGAAGAGCCATTTTGTGCCAATTGAAAGGTAAAATTACAAACCTAGAAACTTGTGAGATAGGTGTATTTCTGGGAACACTTGATGCTTCGCTTGGTATGGGAGATCTGGCATTGGTAGGTGGAAAGCTTAGTGTACGCTTGTTACCTCTTTCATTCACCCTTATTCAATTTTTTGTGATCCTTATCTAAGCAAAAAGTTGACCTACCATCTTCCCTTATTGATCATATGTTTATTACTTAAGTCAGCTCTTTGTTTTTAAAATTCATTCGCCTGTCGTCTTATGTGCAAAATTACTATAGAGTTGAACCTCTAAACTTGAACCCTTTTCAAGAGTTCAACGGTTCAATATTCAATGCTTCTTGAGAAGTTGTGTACCCTCGGTCCCCTTGTGTAACTCAATTTGTATCTTTGAACCTCCTGGTTGAACCTCATATCGGAGTTCAAAGGTTCAAAGGTTCAAAAGTTCAACGTTCCCTCACTTCAGTCCCACTTTTCCTGAAGTCTTCTATAAATCAAAAATTTAAGGGAGATTTAGAGGGAATTATATCTAGAACATTTTATGAAATGGAAAGTTTTAACTTTTGAAAGGTTATGGGTAATGATTACACATCAAGGTCATGTGTGAGAAATGCTTACAATTAATGCATCTATCAGAGTTTATGTCTTATCAAGCATTTTCAGCATGAATTAATTGAGACAGTAATTATTCGACTTGATTTCATGCATTTTATTGAGAAAGAACAAGCCAATTGTAATATTAAGCATACAGGGTGATACAAAAGGAGAACAACGTTGGAGGTATAAGATTTTTCTTGCTCAGTTTGACAGTGATTTCTAATCCATTGAAGGTGAGTTTGACTTTTCTTATAGCTGATTCCATTACTTCGTTGAAAAGGAGAATCATTTTGAGTTTCTGGTATTATTAGAGAAGTTCAAAGCATTTTCCATTTTATTGATCCAATCTATAGCCATGAAATCTACCTATCTTGGTTCTGAACACAGTTGAAGTCTTGTTTGCTCTCTTCCTGAATTTGGGGATACCTCTTTAGTTCAGTGTGATTTAGAGGATTTTAAGGAGAGGGTTAAAAATCCTATGTCTGCTCCTATGATGGAAAGAATAGTGGAAAGTGGTTTAGTCAAAGCTACAGCCTTTCCTGTGGTGGTATAATGCCCTAAATTAGTTCTGGAATGTATGAGCAGATATGACCCACAAAATAGATGTATTAGAACTATTGATTGTAATGTGTTACTGCCTGTCAATAGACAAACCCTAATGGTTGTAATGAAAATTCCACGTAAGGAGCCATATTCTGATCTTAATATTACTTCTTCTTATAGCTATTTTTCATTGAAGAAAGCAAACTACAAGAGTGTAATTGCAAGAAATTGGCTATTAAAATTTCAAAAGGGAGGTTTGAGACTACCCAGAGCACTAACAAGAGAACATATGATACCGGAAGTAAAGGATATCATGGTATTGTTACATAGGCTAAAAGGTAGCTCTTAGGCATTTTATTGGGAGGACTAGATGTATTTCTTCATTCAAGTGATCCTCCAAGGAGAACAGTATTTGGATTGGGTGGAAATCATAGCTGAATGTTTGCATCAGGGTTTCAGTAATTATTTGGGAAATAAGGACTTTTATATGTCCTCATATCTCTTTTACTGCCTAGCGTCCACAAGAGAATGGAGAGGATTACCTCATGCATCCTTGGTTGAAGAAAGAAAAATTTATGATTATTATTCACATTTACAAATGCAAAACTGTTATGAGAATTATGGGAGAGTTAATGATGTTTTCATTGGTAGAATGACCTATGAATTGATAGGCAATGTTAATAAAAGGCTGTCTGATGAAGCCATGCAACTAATTAGTATTTATGGCAGTTTCTTCATTCAGTTTCCCAGATTTACTTACATCAGAGTTGCTGGTTTTGATGGCAAGCCTGTGAAACTACCTAGATATGTCTTTGACCACTTTGTATTGATAGAAGTTTGCAGGTAGTTAGCTCATGTAGATAAGAAATTTCCAATGAAGAGAGAGTTTGACATATCTTTTCCCAGTGAACTTGGTCACTATTCATGTCAATCAGTTTCTGACGCTTTAAATTTAGAGGTGGGCTTGAAAAAGTTCAATTTTCAGTATTATAATGCCAGACTCCAGTTTGATAGCAAAGGTTTTTCTAGAGACAATTTGGATTTTGGAGTGGGATTTTCACACATTCCCCAGATAGAAGACTATTGGGAGGATTGCCAAGATGAATTTGAAGTTAGAAAAAGGCTTTGGTGCAGATTCTCCTTAGGGAAAATAGTCACCCTCAATCTGAATATGAATATCTCTGGAATAATTGATAATGGGGAATAGGTGATTGATCCTCATTTTGAACAAATAAAACAACTACCTATTCTAGAAGTTGATTGGAATAGAGATGAAGAGGATCGGATCAAAGTTAAAACCCTCCCAATAATAAGGAGAACTGAGAAATGGTTAAGGGAATGTAGACTGAAAGAGGTTCAAAATGAAGATTCCCAGCGGTGTACATCAATTGATGAATTGCCATCTCCAATAATCTCTTCTAATCGGCTTATTAATATCTGTGATGCAGGTACTCCCAAATCAAAAATTGAAAAGGGTTCTATCATCAAAAGGTCCAAGAAAACCCTTACAACTATTCTGCCTTCTCCAGCCACCAGATCAAGAGCTAAAAGTAAAAATAAGAACTAAATTTTAGAAAGAATAGTTGTAGACTTAAACAGTGAAGAAGATTCGGAAGAAGTAATGAGTGATAAAGGGTTTGGTTCACCAATGGTGGAAGAGATCAGTACGAACCAACAAGCAGAGATTGCTTCAGATTCTACCGATCTGATGATAATACCAAATTCATCTGCTGAACAACTTAACCCTAGTAAAGAAGTTCCAGTCACTACACCTAAATGGTTGGAAAGTTTAATTAGTGATAAAAGGAAAATAGTTCCATTTTCTTTACCATTGGAAGACATGGTTAGCAAATGCCTGGGAAAAGCTCCAAAATCCAAAAATCTGAAAACCACTTCTAGGGTGGACATTGACCCTAATATAGGGAATTGGAGTGTAGAGATAGCCTGACCAATAGCTGATGAAGAAGTTCAAGACCCCACAGTTCAGGATTTCACAATATAGATCTTGGAACTACATCGTGTGCTGCGGATGTGCATCATCTTGAAGCATCTACTAAAAGGATAGTTAGCCATACCTGGAAGGATGAAAAATATAAGAGGGAGTTGAAACAATCTTTATGATCAATGGCAGAGTATATTGACGCCATTCATAATCCAGATCCACAATCGGTTTCTCAACTACCTCTATCTTTTGACCCAAAATCTCCAATCAAATAGAAGATGCTCGATCAGATACACAGAAACAAAATGATGACCGAAGTGTTTGACGAGTGGCTGGATGGTATTATCCAGAAGGGTACAAAATATATTAATGAATCGAAAACTATATATGATGAAACCATGGCTACTATTGAAGATTTGAAAACATAGAATGCTTTGTGGGAAAAAGATGAAGGGAAATGGATGAGTGTGATAAATCAAATAGGTGAAGTTCAGAAGTATGGGATAACAAAGTTTTTATCAGAAAAGAATATAACAAGTATGAATGATAATATACTGTATGTAAGCAAGAGAAACATCAAATGGAGAAACTCAGTATCTAGACAAGAATGAATTGAATTTACAAAAATGATTAAAGAGATAACTGAGTTTACTCATTCTTTACAGTATGATTTGGAATGTATCGATGTGAAGTATATAAAAGATGATGGAGAGCCAAAAAAGGATATCGATATCATGGTACAATCCTTCAGAGAGAAAATCAGTTTTGTTAAAGAAAATGACAACCTGATAATTGATGATTTCTCTTGGATATCAAAAGTAGAATCACTTCTTCATCTCTGTGTCGATGCACTCTCGGAGCATGCAAAAAAAGTGGCAAAAATTTGAAGAGAAAAAGATGTTTGGAAAGCACGGGTTAAACACATTAGTATCCCTAACTTCCCAAAAATTTAGGAATTTGTTGCCACATATCAGGAATGGAAGGTGCAACGTGTCTCCTCAGCCGAACAAAGCAAATCTGGAGATTCCAACCCGTTGCCCTAGTCATGATCATGCTTACATAATCTTTTCATTCAGTTATTTAGTTGGAATTATGTTTAAAAAACTTTGTCTTTTAATGATCTTTTAAGAAACTAAATCCCGCTATGGGTCAGAGTTTGTTTTAACTCTGGGTTTAAAAGAACAGTTAATTAGGGTAACTACATATATGTTTTTAGTTGTTAAAACTGATATACAGAAAGTTAGAAAAAGAAGAAACAAGGAATTTTGGAGCTGAACCTTATGTTTTACAATATATGTGATGTTTGTTTGAAAGATTTTCATCGGTGAATGATAAGAAGACATGATTGCTGCAGACTTAAATCTGTGTGTTTAAGTACTTGAAATCAGGTTTCTGTGCGAACTCTTCTTTCATGTGGCAATTATTCTTTCATTGGATAACTCATCATATGTGTTTTATTATTTACTGGTTCAGTAATATACATATTTATATATCTGATTATTGTTGAAGATGGAATCTATGTGTTCTATCACTAAATGATGTTATATGGAAGAAAGATATCACATTCATAACATGGTGATGTATGGATGTTAGTTTGCCTTAAATGCTTTTTGGTTAAAAGTATATCCGAATGATTAGAATAGTTTGAATTCATTAAAGATTTGAAAGGGAGTTGTACCTAAATTCAGAGGGGAATTATTCCTGATAGTTCACCCATTTGTTGTTTAACTTATTTGTTTTAAAAGAAAGGGTTATAGAGTCAGAATAAAACATTTTTAGACTAAGACAAATCTGTTAACCAACAACGCTAAAGAGATCTCTTAAGCAGAAGAGTGAAATTATTTTTTTGCATTAACTCAAAGATAGGATCTATAATTCCTTGTGCTCTTCTACTTCTTGTATACCTAGGTTCAGCCAGAGTGCAAAATAACTAACAAAGATTTACAAACACAACTTATTACAAGCAATATGAGACCGGTATACTTCAACCAAAAACGTGAGGCTCTTGGATGTGTATTCGATCCCCAGTAGAGTCTTCAAAATTTGTTGGGTGAATATTTTGTCTTCAACTAAATGAAGGAAAAATGGTTATATCAACCACAGTACGATGAGATTTAATCTCTCCTCTCAAAAAGGGGAGGCTCCCTTCTTATTGCTCACTACAATCAACAAGTACTTAACTAAATTTATGTACACTATAAACTAACCTGTGGATGGTTCCATATCATCTATTTCTCTTTTTTCAGAAATGATGTTTCAATTTAATCTTTACAATGTATGATAAACTCACAAGGTTGAGGCTCAAAAGGAGGGGAAAGATTAGGAGGTAGCCTCATGGGAGGGGGATGCTTAGGGAGAAATTGTGCTTTACCAGGATGCTCTCAAGTTGTAGCACGTCAATGACACTTATGATCTCTCACAAGATCGTTATGTCTAGTACGAGCTAGGGCCTCTATTGAAGGAGTTGGGAGGTTTCCAACATAGGTTCCTTTTCTTCGTTTATCTGGGACGCAAGAGGAGGAATTGGAGAAACCACTGAAGGTTGGGAAACCATAGGAGAAGGGGAAGGGTTCCACAACATGGGCTTATTTACTTGCACCACTTAAGAGGGTGGAGGAATGTGAGAAACCACTAGACATTGGGAAACCATGGGAATGCGAGGCAGTCTTGGTGGTATTGGTTGTTTACCTCTAGCCCTTGAATAAGAGGCAAGAGTGGAAATTCAAAGTACTAGCTAGTCGTATGAGGATAGGAAGGTGTACTCAATATAGGATACTTTCCTTTGACCACTTGTGGAGTAGTAGAAGGAATAGGAACAATTGTAGAAGGTTGATATATTGAAGGGGTAGCAACCATATGAGACTAGGGAGAAGGGCAACCAAACAACTATGCAATTTGACTAGCTTTGAATTTTTGATATGATAAAAACAAAAAATCATTGCAAGGTCAAAGAGGCTTAGTTGTAGCTAGCCAAAAGTAGTCCAAATAGAAATTCTCACACATGGAGAGAGTCTAGAATCTACTATGGTATACTATGTACATGACTCCATCATGGGAGAATTTTTAGCACTTATAGACTATAGAGGGGATTGCTATCATAGAAGCAAGCCACGAATGACCTAACTTTAGGAAAAAATAATCTGAGGTAGGAATCTCTAAGAAGGGGAAGTCCATGGTTTTAGGTATAACCTAGAAAGAAATGGTAAGTGAACCCATGGTTGTTTTAGAGAAACCATCATGCAATCATATGTAGACTTCTGAATTCTCATACATGTCTTTATACAATTCATGAATGTATAGGAACTTCTTTGTAATGGCATCTACCATGCACACGGGGTCAATAGGAACACTCTTGATAGGTTTTCTATTCACCTAAGTGGCAATGTATAGATGTCCATCATATACAAGCATGGGTGCATCGATGTGGGTAAAGGAAATGATAGGGTCAGGAACATGCCACTCTCAAGAAGCATGGGGGCAGACACCCACCATTCTTATTCATTACTCATCATTATTCTTTGCTAGCACCATAGAGGTAGATGGAATGTCAATGAAATTGGAAGAGTGATGTGGAAATGGGTTGGTATAAATTGACAAGTTTTGATTGGGAGGAGTGATGGACATGTTTCTTTTATCATTCACACTAGATACCTAGATGCCATTCTGATCGATGAGGTCTTGCACTATATGTTTAAGATCTAAACATCTTTCAGTGTCATGACTAGGGAATTTATGGAATTGATAGAAGGCCTTTCAGTCATAAGAAGATGACAAGGTTTTTCTTGTGTCTAGGGATCAGATAAGTGGCAATTGAATTAAGTTGTTATTCAAGAGTTATATAATAGAATAAAGGGACTCGAAAAAAGGTGAAAATTGTTGAGTTTGTTGTTTTGATGAAGAGAGGTCTAGAGAAATCTATGAGGGCATTGTAGCCACTACATTATTAACAATTGTGGAAGTGTTATCTTTAAAGAAGTTTTTATTTTTCTTTTAATTATTAAAAGAGGAAGACACACCAAATTGTCCAATAGCAGCTATTGAGGTTGGGACCTCAAACTAACTAATAGATTGTTGGTAATCACGAAGAACTATGCACAGATGAGAGAAAGAAGGATATTTCATTAGCAAAATCTTATCCTTGATTAGAGGCTGTAGGTTTCCAATAAACACCTATTGTACATCTAAGTTTGGCAAGGCATAAGGAGTTTGAAAAAAATAAAGATTGATATCTACAAATGAAATCGGTGATTTTCTCTTGGGCTCCCTAGTGGTAATGATAAGATTAGTGAAAGTGACCTTTGGTCCAATGTTGGCCTAGAAGTGTTGGAGAAACTAATTTACAAGTTTTTCTAATGAAGATATGGAATGATTAGGTAATGAGAAAAACCAATCAAGCACAATGTCTTTCAATGATAGCGGAAATTGTTTTGCCAATAGATGATCCTAAAATATGAAGTCACTGCACAAAGTGGTAAATGTAGATATATGTGTTTGTGGATCTCCTTTACGAGAGTACTTCTCAAACTAAGGTACCTCAAAAGCTTAGGGGAATGGAACAATGAGGATGGTGAATGATAGAGGACTATGTCTATAATATGCAGGGATGAGAGGTTGTGTGGAAGATGTAGACAAGGTGGCAAGCTACTATTGCAGGGAGCCAACATTCTGCAAGATTTGGTTTATGATGGGATCGATGGTATGCATGGGTGCAGAGATAGTGGTAGAAGTGAGAGGAAGTGTCATGTTAGGAGGTTCTGAGGTGGCCACCAATAAAAGTAGACTATAAAGGACAATAAAGCAGAACAAACCCATATTGATTTATGGGGTTCCTATCCATTCTAGATAAACTAGTATCTACATTACCATGTTGTGAAGCACTAGTGACCATATGCAAAGATGTGTATGTTTGTGTAGAAGTGGCCATTGGAATTGAAATTTTATTACCAGTAATATTTGAATGGGAGTCTTTAGGCCCCTCATGGTATCTTTTTGATGGAGGTGCATCACTATGCACAATATGAGCAATGCCATGGAAGAAGTCAAGACCATCAGGGTGACTAGTTAACATTGCATGAAGGGTCTCAACTAGAGGAGAACCAATAGTGGATAGGTTCTTACTTTCTAGGTATTTATAATAGCTAGCTAGGTGTCAATCTAACTCCTAGACCTAGACTTAAGAGACATTACCTAATGTATCCTCATGATCAAAGGCCACTTCTATGTATCATGAAAGCTAGTCATTGGAGGAGTCGAGAAAGATGAAAAAGGAAGAGTTGTCATTGTAGCACATCATAAGAGAAGTGTGAGAAATCTAGTGCCAACTTAATAGGAGTATTAAGGGCATGGGACTGGTCCATTGTAGTGTTCCCCAAACTTTTGCAAACAACATAATCAAAATGAGAGGATTGCATGGTGAAGCTCATAAACAAAGTATGGCTTCACAACACACAATCGAATGTGATAAGAAATTTATCATTTTAAATGGTAAAGAATGTGTTTAAATGTTGAAAGATAAGTGTTTTTAGATTTTGTAGAATGTCAGGTTCACCAAAATATAGAGGGAACCATGACAAAAAAAAATAGATGTGTAGATGTTAAAGCACGTTAGGTTCACCAAAATGTAAATGAGTAAAAGTTATAATTTAACTAAAAGGTATTAGTCAAATGAACTTTTAACTATAACATGTTGAGTGAATATTTTGTCTTCAACTAACTGAAGGCAAAATGGTTATATCAACCATAGTATGATGAGATTTAATCTCTCCTCTTAGAAAGGGGAGGCCCCCTTCTTATTGGTCACTATAATCAACAAGTACTTAACTAAATTTATGTACACTATAAACTAACCTGTGGATGGTTCCATATCATCTATTTCTCTTTTTTTAGAAATGACGTTTCAATTTAATCCTTACAATGTATGATAAACTCACAAACTACTTATTGGAACAATAATAACCAATATCAAGATTGAATGAACATAAGAATATTCAAAATGATACCAGCATAAAATAAACTAGAAATTCATAGAAGTGCAAAGTCTTTCGTAATTTATTTTACTAACTTGGAATTAGAAATATATAGTGTAGAATGTAGCCCAAAGTCTCCACTGTACGCTATCAAAAGATTTAATGAACACAAAAAATAAATAGCAGCTCAAAGTCTTCTAATATTTTCAACTCACGAACATAGAATATAAATTCCAAAGGTAATGTTGTAGCACAAAGACACCAAGATCAGCTTTAGACCACCTTCTAGATCATATGAACTCACCCTACTGATTTGATCAATTGCATAAGAAAGTGCAATAGAAAAGACATAAGAACATCTCTCATACACTACAAGTAGATTCTCAAAACAAATTCTGAATGCTCACTTGCTTTTCTTATTATTGATAAAATCTTGATTTACAGTCTTGAACACAAAGTCTCAAAAATGCTTCTCAATTTTGGCAGAGTTTTACTTCAATAAAAAAAGATAGATAATTACAAAGAGGCCCCCTTTATTTATAGTGAGAGGCCATGAGCAAAAATAGGGAAAATACAACTAACTTGACTTATTGAACAAGAAGAGTCCTTATTGATTTGGGACTTTCCTTGTTTTCACATATAATTACATCTTGAAAAAGTACATGTGAAATTGCCCAAAACTAAAAACAAAGTACATATGAAAACTACAAAAATATACTAAGGCATGCACATCTGAATTAACTTTTCCCCCCATTCTTCTTGAGAAAATCTTCGTACATGGTGAACATTGTTTGCATCTCCAGGCTATCAGGACCAGTAGTGTTCTTGGAAATAACTCAAGCTTTGATTATTGCATCCTTCACTACAGTGGCCACTTTCTCATGACTTGTCAACTTAGCTTTCAAATTATCCAAAGTCAATTGGTTGTCCAGAAGATTATTTAGAGAAGCAACTGAAAAAGCTTTGTCTTTAAATACCCTTTGAAACATACTCTTGAATTCTTGGACCATTTCCTTAGCTGAAAGAAAATGATGGTCATCAGCTGTTAATTTACATGGAAGCTCTTCCAACTTGTGAAGAAGGTCAAAATCACTATCCTCGATGAGCTCCTGAGCACTTTACAAATCTTTCAATGCTACGGTGAATCAATGACTCCTTGGTTTCTACATATGATTCTTGGTTTGAAAGGATACCAATTGATACCAAGGTTTTCACCTTCATTTTATTCATGTCGATCCATTTCTCTAGACTTGCATCCAAATATTCAACATCTTGAGACAAAGCGTCAACCAAGTCATCCAATTCATTTCTCACATTCCCCATTTTATTTTTCGTTTCAACTGTGCTTGTTAGGAGAAGTACCCCTTGCTCATGCATCTTCTCAAGATATTCTTCAACTACTCTTCCCTTAGCATGAGTTCTTTCTTCTTTCTGGATAACAGGATCCTCCATAGTAATTGCCTTAGGTTCCACGGCTTCAGATGACAAGGTGATCTTTTGTATTACTGTAGCTAGCTGCTCATCTCTTGCCTTGTATTGATCCTTCATCTCTCTCTCATGATCAAATTTCATAATCAAAGAATTGAGAGTTAATTGTGTAGGAGTCCAGGACAACACTGAGAGGGGGGGTGAATCAGTGTTGTATAATTTTTTTTAACTTATTATAACTTTATCTGACAAGACAACTAGAGAAGAGGACATTAATGATTTGTTGAGTTTATATGCACAAGACTTATAATAAAGGATGTAAACAAAAACTCATGATCAAATGATTAATATGCACACACATAGAGGAAATCAATGAGAAGCATGACACAAGCTTTTTACCAAGTGGAAAACCCTCCTAGGTAGAAAAACCACTCAAAACTGCCTCACTGGCTTTATAAAAAAACCTCAATGGTTACAATGTTTAGAAGCACCAACTTCAAGGAGCACCAACCCCTAATACATACAAATAGGTCTCACTGACCATACAAGCCTCACTGGCTACAATATGTGTCTCACTAACAAATGTAAGGTCTCACTGACCTACAAGCCTCACTGGCATACTAAGCCTCACTAGAAAACATAATCACCATTAGAAAAGATAAACAAAATCAAAGGGTTACTCTATTTCCATTCAATTCATTAATTCATTCACCTGATTATCTTTGCATAACAATTCACCTAATTAACAATTTACCTGATACACCATCAATGTCTTCAAGGTTCAATATTAATATATGTTGCAACAAGGAGATTATTATTTCTACATTATGGTCCTCACATCAACTCTCTCAGCTCAATTTTCACTCTTTCAATAAACATTTGATGACCTCATCATTCTCTATATTTACTCCTACAAAACATGATCTCATACATACAAAAATCATCTTTATCTTCTCAAAGATGTCTTCAATTCACACACACCATGTCAATGTACCTGTAAAACCATTATATGAAATTTGGAAACCCTTTGACATTCTCTGAAAACAAAGTTATCTTCTTCAATTCTCATCTTCCCTGTAAATTTCTCTTATTCAATGATTTTATTTATCCTCCTGCAAAAATAAATTATATATATATATATATATATATATATATATATATATATATATATATATATATATATATATATATATATATATATATATATATATATATATATATATATATATATATATATTTCTTCTTTGTATCAATGTAAAAATAAAAACTTTTCATATTCCATTGATATTTTCTCCGAATAGATTTTCAACTCTCTCTGTATACATTAATCAATTCTACCCTTTTCAATTTCATCTTCCCCTGCAAAAACACATTCTTTGTTTGCAAACAAAATCAATAAATATTCTTCAAATTCTTTTATCATTTTATTTCATCTTGAATGATTTTCATCTTCAATAAATTTCAATCAATTTTTGTCCCTATCAAAAATAAAAAATTTCTCTTCAATCTGCCCTTAGAGAGAATAAAATCTCTTTCTAACATGATCTTCATCTGTAAAAACATTTTCATTTTCATGTGCAAAAATAAAATCAATCGGCTACAATAAAAGCTCTTCACCTTCTCTCTACAATTTTCTCTTTAAAAAAAATTACTCTTAAATCTCTTCAATTTCTTCCCACAAAAGTAAATCTTCATGAAGACTTTTCTTCATCTCTGCCCAAAAAAAACATCTCCAAAAAAAAAAAAACCTTCAATATCAAACCACATGAGCCCTCTTGCAATTTCATATTTATTTTTCCTTGCATTATAAAAAATTTCATGTCTTCCATATACAAATCCTCTCTAAATTTTTTTTTTCACACAAAACTCTTAAACTTCTCATACCAAATAAAATATTTGGAAAGCCAATAGAATATCTCTAAAAACAACTTCCTCCTTAATATTCTCTCTACCATGAAGTGGAATCTAAAATAGAATAAAGATCTTCTTAAAAATAATGCCTTTAATATCCATAAAAATCTCCCACAAAATCTCCTTAAAATCTCCTTAAAAATAGCTTTGAAAATCTCCTTAAAAATAGCTTTGAAAATCTCCTTAAAAAAATCATGTAACTTCACATTTTTATTTATGTCATAAAATATGACATTTAAAGGGGGTCAACAAAATAGGATAAAAAACAAACTTTATATATTTAATAAAGCCATGAAATGACTTGTTCACGTTTCCTCAAAAATCTTTGCTTTTTATATATTTAAATATTCAATGCTTTTACTCCCCACCTTTTAAGCATATAAAGTCCACTTTATTTGATTTATAAGGAGATAAAAAAATCAAAGTTTCTATATTAAAGTAAGGCTATTTTTATGCCTTATTCATGCTCCCCACCATAAAATAAGGACCTTTGAATATATTCAACAGGTAACTTCAAGTGGAATAACCTGCACTTGCAGGTCAACAATCATTTATAAAATAAAGTCATACTTTATGACATTTGATCTCCTTATATACACTTAGAGCTTATAGTTAGGATTTTAATATTTTAGGCATTTTGATAACAAAATCCTAACATAGTAGAATAAGTGAAATTCTCAATTCAAAATGATAACCATTGATTCTGCCATTAATAAACATTAATGCCTCTATCAACATTAATGCCTCACTCTGATCAAGCATGACAAGATGAACTTTATCAGTAACCTTGTATCATAAAACATATGCATTATATTATACTTATCCTGATTCATGATTATGATCCTGCAGTCTTGTGAATATTAAGAATGTACACAAATTGATCAAACAAGTTAGTATTTCCTGACTTAGCCATGAAGCAACATATCAATCTGAAGTATATGAACAACTCCTGTAAATACCAACACCTTTTTGACATCAATAACAATCTACTTTCATCAATCTCCCCCTTTGTCATTGATGACAAAACTACCTGATACTCTTTTTCTTTCTCCCCCTTTTTGACATTTGATGACAAAGACTATTATCTCTCCCTGAGAAAAATAACTCATATAGATCATTAGCAAGAGACTAGCAAAGTATGCTGATGTCAATCAATTCTCATTTCTTGAATCACAAGCACTATTACTGACCTTATCATCCTTCATACCAACCAAGAATTGAAATACCACTTAAGGCACTGATTATTTTTGCAATTTGCTATCCAAAACTTATCCTGAAAGCTCTGAGCTCTTTCCATGTTCATCTGCATATTGAACAACCATAAAAACTTGAGAGCAACAAGACATCAAACTATCATGTAAGGCATATCAAACCAAGCATCAAACCATTGTTATAAGCTACCCATAGACTGCACTATACAACTTCTTATCACAACACAAATATGTAGATGAAGATGAAACACTGACATCAATGAGATACTCTGATTACTTCCTTTAACGAACTCCTGATGACATCACTCTTCTTCAACAATCACCAACACTTTTTGACTTGAAATAACAAATCTCCAAGATCTCCCAAAGTATAAAGCATGATGTATGATCATAAAAATTGACTCCTTTGATATGACTTATTTGAACTTGAACTTCATACAAAGATACCATAATCACATCAATACTTATGATGAACAACAATGCAGGTTTAACAAACAAAAATCTGATAACCACATGAAGACTACTCATTACAAAATTCACAACTCAAGATGAGATGACAACCACTCAAGAGAGAACCTTACCAAGATTTCCATGATAATAAATCTGCAACAATCAATCACTTTACTCTTGCACACATTTCTTGATATGATAAAGAATGAAGACCTTTCTCAAAGGAATGAAGATTATCTAAATGAAGGCTATCTTGATGAAGATCATCCTGCACATGACACTTTTACAACTCCATGTCAAATCTGATATAAACATAACCACTATCAATACCTTTGGAAAAATAAATGAATTGACTCCTTTAATTTGCAACTTCCTTAGCCCACATAAGCAAACATCTGAAGATAACTTCTTGAATATACCCAAGATCCAGTATTCAAATCAACCCATCAATTTTGCATACCAACAAACCAACTACATTAACAAGTTCTTCCTGAATCACTGTCACATACTAAAGATCAACTTAGTTAGCAATATCATCATAGAATTCATTTGACAAGAATTAATATGACAAGATCATCATTCAAATGATCTCCTTCCTAAAACTTCTTGGGGATAATTGATAGATCATGAACAACTCCCCCTTACTTCATGCTATCTGTTATGCAACTGATGAAGTCACTTGTGAGAGATGCACAAGTTTAGAATTTATCTTCTCTTGTTTTTGTTTTTGCCTCCAAACTTTCTTAGGTTCTTGCTTATGTTTAGATTTCTTTATCCAAACCTTTTCAACCTTGTTCTTTTTCCAATCTTTCAAACCAGGTAAAGCTATTCTTCCAAACCTTCTACAACTATATGCTTTGTGACTAGGAGAATTACACTTGAAACAAACAATATTAGTATTCCTGATTGAAGCAAAATGATTTCTTCTGTAATTAACTGATTTGTGTCCAAATTGATTACAAGTATAACAATAACCATTAAATGAATAGTTATACCTGTACATGTATGGTTGTCTTATAGGAGCAATTCTTCTTCTAAGATTGTTCACTTTTCTTTCAGGAGTAGCAGGATGATCAATTTTTCTTCTAGGAATCTCTCTAACATTAGAGGAGAGACTCTTTTCATAACCAAGTCTAGTAGTGTCTCCATGTAGTTTTTGTTTACCCAACATTTCATATAACTTACTTGTGCTCTCTCCAAATTTCAAATTATTTTCCAACTGCTTCTTAACATCCTCAAGATCTTTTCTTAAAGAGACTATCTTTCCTTCAAGATTTTGACATTCAATTGTCTTAGCTTCCAACTCAAACTTTGTAACTTTAGCTATCCTCTTAACTTCTTCAACCTCAACCTTCAAATTGATAATTAATTTGTCTGATTCACCAACTTGACTTCTCAAGTTCATAACTAGATAACTAGATTTCTTGCCTCTTCAAGATATAAAACAACTTTGTCCTTGAATTCTTTCTCTTTTTTTAGCTGGTCTTTTAATCTCTTATTTTCTTTACTAAGTTTCTTGATTGTATCTAGGGCACATAGAAGCTCTCCTTCAAAATCAACTTCACAATCAACTTCATCCACAAAGAGGCCTGTTTCTTCATCATTCACAATAATTTCTTCCTTTTTATCAAAATTCTCAATTACTGGACCATTCTTTGTATCAATTATTAGGGGTGACATATGCAACAAATCATTTCTAGGCTTAACTGAGGCTTGTTTCACCATCTTTTGATCAACATCTTTCTTTTTTCTATTTAAGACCTTAATTCTATTCTTCTTACCCATTTTACTCCACTACTAGGACCTACCCGAGCCTATTAGACTTCAAAAAGGGAACCTAGCTCTGATACCAATTGTAGGAGTCCAGGACAACACTGACAGGGGGGGTGAATCAGTGTTGTATAAATTTTTACAACTTATTATAACTTTATCTTACAAGAAACTAGAGAAGAGGACATTAATGATTTGTTGAGTTTATATGCACAAGACTTATAATAAAAGATGTAAACAAAAACTCGTGATCAAATGATTAATATGCACATACACAGAGGAAATCAATTAGAAGCATGACACAAGCTTTTTACCAAGTGGAAAACCCTCCTGGGTAGAAAACCACTCAAAACTACCTCACCGGCTTTATCAAAAAACCTCACTGGTTACAATGTTTAGAAGCACCAACTTTAAGGAGCACCAACCCCTAATACATACAAATAGGTCTCACTGACCATACAAGCCTCACTGGCTACAAAATGCCTCACTAGCTACAATATGTGTCTCACTAACAAATGTAAGGTCTCACTGACCTACAAGCTTCACTGGCATACTGAGCCTCACTAGAAAACATAATCACCATTAGAAAAGATAAACAAAATCAGAGGGTTACTTTGTTTCCATTCAATTCATTAATTCATTCGCTTGATTATCTCTACATAACAATTCACCTGATACACCATCATTGTCTTCAAGGTTCAATCTGAATATATGTTGCAACAAGGAGATTATTATTTCTGCATTATGGTCCTCACATCAACTCTCTCAGCTCAATTTTCACTCTTTCAATAAACATTTGATGACCTTGTAATTCTCTGTATTTACCCCTAAAAAACATGATCTCATACATACAATAAATTATCTATATCTTCTCAAAGATGACTTCAATTCACACACACCATGTCAATGTACCTGTAAAACCATTATATGCAATTTGAAAACCCTTTCACATTCTCTGAAAACAGAGTTATCTTCTTCAATTCTCATCTTCCCTATAAATTTCTCCTATTCGATGATTTTATTTATCCTCCTGCAAAAATAAATCATATATATATATATCTTCTCTGTATCCATGTAAAAACAAAAAAATTTCATATTTCATTGATATTTTCTCCGAATAGCTTTTCAACTCTCTCTATATACATTAATCAAGTTTGCCCTTTTCAATTTCATCTTCCCCTACAAAAACACATTCTTTGTTTGCAAACAAAATCAATAAATATTCTTCAAATTCTTTTATCATTTTATATCATCTTGAATGATTTTCATCTTCAATAAATTCCAATCAATTTTTGTCCCTGTCAAAAATAAAAAAATTCTCTTCAATCTGCCCTTTGAGAGAATAAAATCTCTTTTTAACATGATCTTCATCTGCAAAAACATTTTCATCTTCATGTGCAAAAATAAAATCAATCTACTGCAATAAAAACTCTTCACCTTCTCTCTACAATTTTCTCTTTTAAAAAAAATTACTCTTCAATTTATTCCCACAAAAGTAAATCTTCATGAAGACTTTTCTTCATCTCTGCCAAAAAAAAAACATCTCCAAAAAAAATAAAACCTTCAATATCAAACCCCATTCATCTTCTAAGCCCTCTTGCAATTTCATATTTATTTTTCCTTACATCATAAAAAATTTCATGTCTTCCATATACAAATCCTCTCTAAAAAAAAATTCACACAAAACTCTTAAACTTCTCATACCAAATAAAATATTTGGAAAGCCAATAGAATATCTCTAAAAACAACTTCCTCCTTAATATTCTCTCTGCCATGAAGTGGAATCTGAAAAAGAATAAAGATCTTCTTAAAAATAATGTCTTTAATATCCATAAAAATCTCCCACAAAATCTCCCACAAAATCTCCTTAAAATCTCCTTAAAAATAGCTTTGAAAATCTCCTTAAAAAAAATCATGTAACTTCACATTTTTATTTATGTCATAAAATATGATATTTAAAGGAGGTCAACAAAATAGGATAAAAAGCAAACTTTATATATTTAATAAAGCCATGAAATGGCTTGTTCACGTTTCCTCAAAAGTCTTTGCTTTTTATATATTTAAATATTCAATGTTTTTGCTTCCCACTTTTTAAGCATATAAAGTCCACTTTATTTGATTTATGAGGAGATAAAAAAAACAAAGTTTCTAAATTAAAGTAAGGCTATTTTTATGCCTTATTCATGCTCCCCACCATAAAAAAAGGACCTTTGAATATATTCAACAGGTAACTTTAAGTGGAATAACTTGCACTTGCAAGTCAACAACCATTTATAAAATAAAGTCATACTTTATGACATTTGATCTCCTTATATACACTTAGAGCTTATAGTTAGGATTTTAATATTTTAGGCATTTTGATAACAAAATCCTAACATAGTAGAATAAGTGAAATTCTCAATTCAAAATGATAACCATTGATTCTGCCATTAATAAACATTAATGCCTCTGTCAACATTAATGCCTCACTCTGATCAAGCATGACAAGATGAACTTTGTCAGCAACATTGTATCATAAAACATATGCATTGTATCATACTTATCCTGATTGATGATTTTGATCCTGCAGTCTTGTGAATATCAAGAATGTACACAAACTGATCAAACAAGTTAGCATTTCCTGACTTAGCCATGAAGCAACATATCAACCTAAAGTATATGAAAAACTCCTGTAAATACCAACACCTTTTTGACATCAATGACAATCTACTTTCATCATATTGTACATCAACCCTAGCACTTTCATGAGTGATTTTCCCTAGTTCAATCCTAGAGATTGAATAATCACTCATGTCAAAATTCTCAATGGTAGCATCTGGTGGAGGTTGAACAATTTCTACATACTTATGACCTTTGTCTTCTGAAAGCTAGGAAAGAGTCTTAGGCTTCTTTTGAGTCTTTGCCTTGATAGGTACTAGCTTCTCAAAATCAAAGTCATCTGGAGAGATGGCTTGCTTTTTCCTCTTTGGAGTGTAGGCTGAGAGCCATGAAGGAAGCACTGATGAACTAGTATCCAGATTTGAACCCATTGCTTGCACATAATGAATTGCACCCACACTAGTTGTAGTGATTATCAAAGAAGTGTTTGTAAAAACAACACCTGACACATTAACATTAGCAGTCTGCTTGATATTTGAAACAAATTGGTCCAAAAGCATTTGATCACCAATGTCATAGGAAGGAGAAGAAAAACTTGGTAGAGATCCCATAGAATCAAAAATAGCATCAAAAGCATCTTTAGGACTATCAAAAAGTGTCCTGGAAGAAGATGGTGTAGAAGAACCAAAAGATGGTATGATAATAGGAGTAACTAAAGTAATAGAAACAACAGACATTGAATTTGAAATAGGCATAGTGGGCAAAGAAGAAGAAGTTTGGGTTTCTTGTGTCAAGTCTTTTTCAGAAGACATGATTGGTTCCTCTGACTATTCCTGTGTGTGTTCTTTATCTGCTCCGTATTCATCCTCTTTTTCCTCTGAAGACCTCTCTTTAGTATCCATATCTTCAACATTAGGCTCTTCAGTTGCCTATTCATCTATTTCCATTTCTTCTCCAATTGGCTCTTCTTTAGACACTTTGGCTTTGCCACCTTTTGATACAAATTTTATCTTAGGCTTAGGATCCTTAGATGAGCTTGGTGCATCACTTTTATTTTTGGTTCTTATTTCAGCCTTTTTGCTTGTTTGCTCTAAAGTCTCCTCCTATGAGCCAGTGACAAAGTCCAACTAAATACCCTTGCCTTTCAGCCACACATTAGTATTTGCCAGGATAGGCTCAAATATTTTCCTTAAGGAGGTCAATTCTTTCTCTGACCATAAGACTACAGACAAAGGAGAACCAACAACATTTTCATTGGCATACATGGGATTCATGATGTCTTCATCATCTATCATTCCTTCTAGAATATCAACTAGTTCTAAGTCCTCAATTTGACGTAGGGTTAATCTATTGTAATCTAGTTTCCTAATCTCTTCTTGAGTTCTCAAATCAGCCCATATGTCTTCCACCATTGGGACATGTGAAAGAATTTTCCTCTTGATCTTATCCTTCACTCTTCTGAAATCAAAGTTACATCTTCTCCTGAAATGTTTCATTGTAACTAGTTGCATTTTAGTCTCAAGAGTCTTAGCCATAGCAGAAGTGGCAACAAAATATCTACCAATCTCAATAGGAAACTTGAAGCTAGGTTTCTTTAACTCCATTTGTTTGTTATGCATGACAATCATTTGTCAGCATTATTCCATCAAGATAATTATATCACTAGGGAACTTCAGCAGCATATATGGATACCCCTGAAAGTAACCAACCCTTAGATAGGTGAAAGTTGGGAATTGGAGGTACAAGCACCCAAAACTATTCACTACCTCCCAGGCTTCATTTGATACTCTCTTATGTTCCTGTTGTGGATCAAAAAGACATAAGAACACTACAAAGAAAGCATCATTTACCCTTTGAAAGTGATGAATGGATCCCTTTAGAGTCAATTGGGGGTAGTACTGATACATAGGAATGACTCTTCGGTCTCCTTCTGAGGTTAACCCTGGAAAACTTCTCATAGAAGTAGCTACATATACCAAATAAGATGTCATGTAAAATTTGGAAGTTGTTGACACCTTGATTAATTGCTCATGAAGAACATTACTTACCTGTTCACCCAAAAAAATATTTTGTTTACCTTGGAGGATGATTTTGATATAAGGATACATCAACTCATGAAAAGTGGAGGAAGAAGGAAGCCCTCTAACTCTGCTGAGAAGAGTTATCAGGTCACTAACCTCTTCAACAAAGTCACTCCTTGGGAAACTCTTGGGCCATCTGGAAAGATTAGACTTGGTAGTTTTCAATCATTTAGTGTTTATGATCTTTTTTTCTTTTTTAGTATCTTTGTCATACTCCTTCTGAGTAATATTGAAATTAATCTCTGTACTTTCCTCTGCACCAGGAGACATGAAGAC
Organism: Cunninghamia lanceolata; assembly: GCA_027924645.1. NCBI lineage: Eukaryota > Viridiplantae > Streptophyta > Pinopsida > Cupressales > Cupressaceae > Cunninghamia > Cunninghamia lanceolata. The sequence goes on along the minus strand of BSBN01000763.1, from coordinate 5,668,388 downwards.
TTTATCTATGAACTCTGCATCTAACCTTATTATAACATTGCCTTGTGCATCAACCACTATTCTATTATCTCTATTATAGAAATAAGCTACTTGAAGAACAAATTTAGTGTTGTGGGCTGCTACAGGAAAAGATGCAACCAAATGGATATTGCTCTCCACAATTCTCTTCATGTAGTGACTTGGATTCTGTTGCTTTGTCCTTTCTACAAACTTGGCCATATCCACATGACCAATTTCTGTATCCCATATCTCATCCACATTGGATGTGATTGATGTTATGGGGAACACACCCTGGTATTTGTACATCATAGCTTTGGCTTTCTTTGGCGAAGGATCCATCATTTGAAAGATGAACTTCCTTGGTTGAGAAAAAGAACTTGACAGTCTTGTAGAAGCAACTGCAACAATAAAAGGCATGATTTTGCAGTGTTAGGGAAAATTGGCAATTGGGGAAACTGCAGTATTGAAAATCATGATCAGTAGCTGAGCTCGATGGGGCTAGAGAGCAATAAAAGTGAGCAACTAGGTTGAAGTGGACTAAAGTTAACAGATGTGAAAATTCTCTAGAGTTAGAGAATTTTGGGAAGAAAGTGCACGGGCAACAAAAATACCTGCCTCTGCATGTAGGAGGAATTGCATTTTGTGTCAGGGCGGTAAAAATGCCTACTCCTGCATATTGGGAAGAACTTAATAATTGCAAAGTGCTTGAGTGGAAAAAATGCCTGCTTAAGCATATGGGATTTTTCTTTTGCAGAGGGTAAAGCTTTATATTACAATCTTTGTGTAGGGGTGGCAAAATTTACTGCCCTTACACTTTGGGTAAATACAAAAATAAAGACATGGGCAGTGATTTTCACTGCTCATACATTGCTTGATAAAACATAACATATGCATCGGCAATGAAAATCACCGCCCATGCATATGGGAAGAAAATAATGATACTTGTGTATGGGAAGAAAAAATATCTGCCTCTGCACTTTTGAGATAAGACCATTATTCATGTGTGAGCGGCAAAAATGCCCGCTCAAGCATGCAACAGACAGTAAAATATTTGTGTATTGGCTGCAATTTTCACCACTTCCACACTGAGGATGGGACATAAGATTCTTTTTATGGGCGGTGAAATTGCCGCCCCTAGATGTGGGTGAAGACTCGATGTTTATAATAAGACAATGAGAAATGTCGCCTTTGTAGGTAAAAATAAACCTGACTCATGAAAGAAAAATGAATGATCAGCGAGAAATGCCGACAATTCAAAGAAATATACAAAGCCCTAACATTAAAATTAAACTTAAAATGGAAACCCTATACATAGTGAGAAATAATTGACAAACTACTATATAAAAACAATAGGGTTAACACAAGAAAACGCAAGGTTTTTTTGTAAAATAGTATGGCATGACCAAAACTTAAAATGCAACAATTAAAACCCTAATCATTCACAACTAAAAACAAAAACAAATGAGAAAACAAGAAAATCCTACCTAGCGAAAATGATGGAAAAATCGATGGAGAATTCAACTCGAATCCATTCACCAAGATCTGTTTGCACGCGTTAGAGATCCTCGAGGAAACAAATAGGGGTGTGGAGAATACACGGAGGTAGAAAAACACAATAATAAAAAATAAACTAACAACAAACCATTAAAAACATCAAAATAAAATAACTTAAGTCGACATTAATGATAGTTCATGTGAACTGATAGATGCACTGGCGGTGAAAAATACCGCTCTCACACAATCTAAAGAGAACAATATGCATGGGCAAAAAAAATCACCGCTCTTTCATATTACAAAGACTTTGACATGTATTGGTGGCAAAAACCACCACTATTGCATGCCAACAAAAAATTTTCTAACTCCCAAAAATATCAAACTTACTTATTTGATCAGTTTGCTATTTGACTCGTCTTCAAAAACTTTGAGGATCCAAAATGAGGAGATACTCAGATGGATCCTTTGGGGTTAGGGGATCATGCACAAGGACAAATGGACTTGCCTCGTTTTGCATGATTAGAGTTGTAGGCTATGAAACAGACAAGTTTCGTAGGGGTCATCCTACAAAACAAGCACAACTAATTTTGAGGATAACACAATGACATTAGTAATGTATAGATTTCTACATATTGTTGTTCAATAGAATAATGTTTACAATTCTTAAAGTTCTATAAATGAGGAAAATGAACTATACTAACTAGCTATGAAGATGAAGAACAAACTAGCAAATTATTGATTATGGAGAACTAGAAGTGAAAACAAAAAATTAGAACACAGAATTGAAGATAAGGAAATAAGTGGAACCTAATGCCAAATGGAGGAGCTCACTGCCTAGGATGCTAGTGCATCACACAGATGTTTGTGCAGCATACTATAGTCTAGAAAGTATAGAAAATTAAAAATCTTTACTTTATTACACTCCAGTCCACTCAACTTGCACATCAAAAGACATGGACAATTACTAGTAGCTTCCAAGTGATGAAAATAAGTTGATTGAAAATATTTTACCACTATTTCTCAAATGGAATGAAATGACTAACAAAAATGAATAGGTAAAGGAAGAAGGTTCACAAAACCAATTTATGGCTGCAATCTTCTCCTCTAAACTTAGAATCTATAGGAAAAAAAAGGAAGGTTGAGGCTATTTGGGGGTTTTCCTTCAGGTCAAACCCCTATTTTGGTATTTATACCTCTATGAACAACCAATGTTGAAAAATATTGAAAATAAGTGTGTGTTGTTATCCTCTAAGTGTGTCTAGATAAATTACAATAGTGACAAATAAAATAGATGAACAATATAAAGCTAATCTCTTCAAAGAAAGAGAAAACTAGTGTGCTATTGGAAGGAAGAAAGGAAATGAGATAACCCACACAATGCCACAAGCATGCAAATGAATTACACAAAATGAATAAGTAAAGAGGGCAAGATGAAACTCAATCACCTTACAAGAGTGAAGATGCAAACTACCTAGCTAGAAATGAATCCCAAGAGGAGAACCTAGCAAACAATGGTTCTCTTTTTCCCTCCGAGATCTTCATTTTGAACTAAATCTTCACTTTTTGACACCTATATTCGCTAAACCATTAGGAATTTGAAGATGATGTGAACTAGTGATTTGTGAGATTTTGTTTGTAGATTCTAAATATATATATATATTTTAAAAAATTTGGAGTTAAATTGTAATTTTTTTTGTGTCTCCTTTGATAACTAGTTTTTAATAGTAAACAACATTTTTTTAAAGTGATGTGTATTTTGTAGCAGATAACTTTTTTTTGACAAAGGATAAAATTCTGATTCTTTTGAATTTAGATTGGTAACATCGATATATAGGGCATGCATTTGGTTTTATAATGTTTTGTTGAATAGTTTTTTTTAATTAAGTTTTGAAGTCAAACCAATTATAATTTAAACATAGGTGTATTCCGTAAAACATAACTTTTTTTGTATGTATCGAAATTCAATTATTATTTTTTGTTGAAACAAGGACATCAATACCTAGGGCATAGATATTTTTCAGAATTTTTTTCACTAATTTACTAATTTTCCATGTGTGTAGAATAGAGAACGTGTTATTTGGTGATAAACCTACATTCACAAGAAATAAAAAATAAATATAATAATCAAATTAAATATATTTAAAATTATACTTTTTGGGAAGCTTATAATAAGGACTACATACTTACAATCATAAATTTTAAATGAATTCATTTGATCTCACAAAAGGTAAATCAAAAGTGATTTTTTATCAGCATTTTGATAGGTGTAGAGGAGACTCCATTATAGGTATGGTTTACAACTAGTGGGGTTCTATCCAAGGGGGTTTGAATCTAAGGAGGTTTGATCAAACCCTCTTCAATTAAAATCCTTTAAATGGAACCTTTCAAGGCTTAAATAATTATATTTTCTAAAAATATGTGATTTCAGCAAAAATCAGGATGTCCCAGAAAGTGTAACCCATTATTGTGGTAGCACCCATTACACAAAATATCTCACATCACAGGAGGTGATAAGTAACACTTAGGAAATAGTCACTTGGTGTCACATATGCTTGGGATGATAGCACATTGTTGTGATGTTTGTTCTAAGTTCTAGTGTCTGAGTGACATCAGGTTCTGATTTCATAGTACACCTTAGGATAGTGAAAGAATTAAAGCACTAAAATAAAATTTGACAAAAATAAGTAGAAGGGAAAGAGCATGACACAAATACAACATTTGTGGGTTAGGAAAAAGGCTAAGGTAGGGCTAAAATGATGTCTAAAACACACTAGGGGAGTAGACACCAAAATGAGTGAAAAATGTAGTGTGAAATTGCAAGGGTATAAAGTTTTTGATGTTACATAATGTTTCTAGAGATGTAATGGGTTCAGGTTGAACATATGATTTTGAATCCTCCCAAGTCATTAGTGCTTGTTCTAGAGTGATAACCTACTTTGGAGAAGCTTCAAAAGTGTGTTGTTGATCATTGTGATAAGTGCTCTCACTATAGTCATTGTGAAAGGTGGCTTGGGAATGGAGGTTGGTAGGACACGCTACAGCCATATGAGATACAAAGTAAAAATAGCACCATTCATTGCTTTCTTGCATGCAATTGTTTTATGCTATGCCTATCTCTCTATTTGAATTGTGAGGGATTCTCTATAGAGGTTCTTCTATTGGAACCAACTACTTATGCTACACAGGGGGCCTAGCTAGTTGGTATGTGAGATTTTGCTAATATAGTTGGTTACCTTGATTCGGCAACTAATTTTATGGCTAGTTTTGAGGATGATAATTACTAGCATAAGGAGGTCTTTGCACATTATGTTGGCTTCTTTTGGAGTGATGAACTCAATAGACATGTTGTAGACCATATTCATCATCTCTTCAAGCTTAATGTGTTGATGGTTTAGCAAAATGGTATTCTAGTTTAGGCTTAGTGGGCATTGTGTTCACGAGTGGTAGAGAAGTGGGTCACTCACTTTGGATTGGTTGGTAGGATGGACACATATCTAGAAATAATGACATGGGGGATGTGAGGCAACCTTCAAATCTAGATCAAATCATTCCCTACTACTAAAGTAACATCATATGCATCTAAGAGGGTGCTCTCTCCCTACTCTTCATAGTTGTGGATATTTTAAAGTCAATATCCTTAATATAATAGGGATGTGCCATACCTAATGGAGGAAGAAAATTAACAAGGATGCACTACCATGTTTTTTAGAATCTAGTGTTGAAGTTATCTGACATCTCCATGGGGGCTCTTCTGATAGTAGCTAGCTATTCTAGAAGTGATGAAGCATCAATCTTCTCCTTGAATCTATCGAGGGAGTGATTGATTACAGTTAAGAGCCTTCCCTTAAAGGAAGTGGTAAGTAGTTTGAGCATAATATTATCTTCAATAATGTTATCAACTATGCAATGGTTCACAACATCATGTAGATGCTCCATTGGAGTAGCATGGTTCTCTCCTATTAAGTGAGGAATAGAACATAGAGAATTATCTATAATATCTCTAGATACCATTGGTGGTGTTGGTGAGATCAATGAGCCTCTAGTATTCCATGCAGGGTGCACTCTAGGTGGTGGTTGTGGTACAGGCATGGTAGGTATTTTTTGAGAATTTTGAGCTTGTGGCTATGGTGTGGTGTGGGGTCTTGTTTTGGGAATGAAAAAAAGGGTTTAGATAAGGATTTTCCTTTGATAAAGACTTTGTGGTAATTCCAAGGGACATAAGCCTTTCTAGGTTTGATCAATGTAGAGCTGCTAGGTAAAAAAACTAGAATTGCTAGCTAAGAGTTCATCGAGACTTAGCTAAGGGTGAGTTTGAATTAGATAATGAGGGATTCAATACTTTGAAGTTATTCTAGTCCCATTGGGAATGCCAAAAATGGTTGGAGGGTTCTAAAGGCCCAGTTTCAAGAAGAAAATGTGTCATGCATGGACCAACAACATGGAAAGCCTCACAAGGCAAAAATTCCATTTGGAAAAGAGTGTTAAAGATAGTCTTTAGGATGAGAGAATTAGCTCCCTATATATCTAGTGGATAATCCTAAATTTGTTTATGCTATAGGGGAAGGGATAGAAATGTTGAAAGAAAATAAAGCAAATAGAGGCTCATGCTAAATAAATAAATCATCTAATTCTATCAAAGCTAAGCTTAGTAGCTCACAAAGAAATAATTAACAAAGATAAACATGTATGCAACTAGTAAATATAAACAAAGACAAGTCAAAAGTCACCTTGAGTAGTCATTTTCATTTTATTAAGTTCACAAATCATTACATAGTTGAATACACATATGTTTTGGAAACATACATAGAGGCTCCCTTGTATAATAGAAAAGAGGAAGAAAACTACACTTAATCACTAGGCTCAAAATCTCAGCTACAAAACTATTAACCAATGTTTTGGCATGTAGGCTAGTATTTATAATCTATTTTACCCAACCCATAATAGTAGTACCCCAAAATTTATATTTTGGTGGGGGGAAGACATCTCTATCTAGATTCGACACATTAAATGCTTTTTTTAGTGGTTGGAGTAGATTGTGTGACCTCTAATAGTTGGTTTTATGAATCCATAGCCTAGTACTACACTTCAATGGTGCTGGTAGGTGAAATAGCTTGTCTAGGCATTATTTAGTCAGTGGTCATGAATTCTTAGCCTTGTCACCTTGCAAGATTTAAATTCTTGTATTGGATTGATCCTACCATAGTTACTCTAGCATTATAGAGTCCTTATAATGACACAAGGAGGCTATAGGTGCCAAAATATATAGTTGGGATGCCTAGTGAAGTGTTCTTGTGTTGCAATGACATATCCCATGTGAGTTGCTGGATGAATTTATTGTTGGTAGATTAGACAGTCTATGGGATGTTTGAGGATCTTTTCCTTTTATGTTTGTGAGAATCCCTAGGAGCATGCCACATTTCCTTGGGTAATTCATAAATTAACTTAAACTCATGACATGATTGGGAGCTTCCAATGCTTTATACACCATGCCTTTTACTTTATCAAAATTGCCTGCACTACCACATCTTTATGTTAGGGATTCCTAGTGAAAATTATTTTTCTTCCTTCCAAAGTGTTGCAAGCCATTAGATCTAATCTAGCCTAGAGCACCCGACAACATGCATTCATCAAGACTTGGATTCTATCAAAATTGCATCAAAGATACAAAATACCAAAATTGAATCAAAGCATGGAGGCTCATGGATGCTACGTGGTATGCTTATTCATTGAATGTTAAGGTAGGATGAATTTGTTGCTTGTAGTGAAGGATTCACTATAGGAATTATCTTCATGATCTCAAATGGTAATTATGTCTAGAGTAAAAAAAGTTTACTTCCCTAAAACATTTTGAGTAATCTAGTACATGGAGATTAAGTTGGATGCTAAGGAAAGTACACAAAGAACATTGTTGAATTGTCCACCATCCATGCCAACTAACCTTAACCATTCAACATCTATTGTTGAATCATCACCCATATGTATAGTTAGAGTAGAACATGACTTGAGTGTAGAAAATTGTTCCCCATATGTAACCATGTGGTGCATGGCACCCAAATCAAATCTTTGTCTTGTGAGATTATGAAGATGCAATAGATATGAAAAATTCACCTTTTCCTTTCCTATTTTGGCTAGAGAGGGGCTCACTAGATGACTTAGGAACATTGATTGTATTCTTCTTCAAAAGCTCTATTAGTGAGTCAATTTGTTTTTGTACATGCACTATGAGGCATCATCTTCCCCTTCTTATAGTGACCACATTTATCCCCTCTTGGTTAACCTTCTAGTTTTATAGTAGAAGAGGAGGCTATAATTGTAGATGTATTTGGTTTCTTTTCCTATTTTCTTGGATCTGTCTAACCTTTCTAGCTTTTCTATGATTGGTTGTCAATCATAGTAGTGGATTTAGAAGACTTACTAGATAGTGACCCTATCTAAATCAACTTCTCTTTCTCACAAGTGGTTGTATTACAATCACATCAAAGGTTGGCATAGTAAAAGTAGCCCTTAGGGAATCTCTAGTAGAATAGAAGATTCATACAAAGATAGAGTATAATACTTACAACCAACTCTGTATTAGACTTAGTAATTTAACATTATTATAATTTGAGTTAAAGGGACTTCAAATTTGTTACAAAGTCTTGAATACTCACAAAGTCAACATGGTTAAGAATAATCAACTCATTTTCTAATAGATGACCATGGAGTTCATCATTCTTACCATAAAATTGTTTAAGTGTTGTTGATATTTATTTAGGTGTTTTTAGAGTCTCGACATGAAACAAAAGATCAAGTGAGATTGTTAAACACAAAGTGCCAAATGTCTCATTAAATTTGTTAAGAAACTTTATTTTATCTAGATCAATTGTTGGATCTTTATCTTTGCCTTCAACTATTCTCCAATATCCTTTTTTTTATATAAATAGGGGTAAAAACTTTATCGAAATTCATAAAAGAGCATTACAAAACATCAAAGGGCCAAGGCCCCGGGAATCCATAAGAAACAGCCATACAAAGCATGAAACAACATCATCCTTCACTAATACCATTTCCATCCTCGGCAAGAATCCTCTCCAAGTCATGTTGGAGCTCATGAGGAACCTGCTCCCACTCATCAATCTTCCAACCATCTAAATGCTCAAAAGCCCACTTAGCCAAACAATTTTCTGCCCTATTCCACTCCCTTGGAATATGGACAAAAGACACCATCTCCATCAAAGAACTTATCTGCATAATCTGCTGCACCATCATAGCCAACTGCCAACTAACATCAGATACCTCCTATTTATTCAACAAATTAATCAAAACCTGTGAATCAGACTCATGGATAACCTTACACCATCCCAAAGCATAGGGGATCGCCAAACCTTCCATAAGGTTGATAGTCTACAATCCTTCATGAACAAAAAAGAAAAAACCACCGATCCCAAAAAATACCTGTCAGCCCCACCAATCCCAATAGGCCCAGGATTGCCCCTTGAAGAACCATTAGTATTGAACTTCAGAATGCCAATCGGAGGGGGTAGCCAACTCCCCACCCTTTGAACTTTCTTTTTCACATGCCTTCCTCTCCTGACACAAGAAGAAGTTGGAGACAACCCCTGAATACCCAATCTATCCACCAGCTTAGCATCCCCTTTCTCCAAAGGGAACAACACATCACACTTAGCTTCCACCGTCTCTCGAATCATACCCATAATTTTGTGCCAAAGTTGTTGAATCAATAGCTTCTCACCTTGAAATATTCTTCAATTCCGTTCCAACCAAATCTACCATAGTATGAAGGAAGGCCCAACATACCACACATCTTGCAAGAAAGAGGCCACAGAAGGAGGTCTACCCATACTACTCCAAAAATCCACCAGGGAGGAAGCATGAACACAGGGGCTTTTCCAAACTTCCCACCAAAAATGCCAAAGCTGCAAAGTCAAGGGACAACGGAAAAACAAGTGAGAGGAGTCCTCTTCTCCACATCCACACAAAACACACATAGAAGGACCCTAAAAACCTCACTTTCGAATATTATCCCATGTTAAGCACCTATTCCAAGCCAAAGTCCAAATAAAGCAGTTACACTTTGGCCAAGAAAGCTTATTCCACACTTTCTTCCACCAGTGAACCTCCACCCCATCCAGCCGGTGAGATAACAACACCTGATATCCAGAAGCAACAGTATAGACACCCTTAGGATTAGGAGACCAAGAAAGAACATCCCCTTCCTAGAGGGAGCTACAACATCTATGAGAAAGGATACTATGAAGCTCAACACACTCCTCCATACCAACAACAGGCCACTCATCAGGATTCTTCCATCTCACCACCACCATCTACCCATGAGAAGAAAAGGACTTGAAGTCACTCACCCTTGACCATCCTGCCTCACAGAACCTCTAGCATAGAGTCACCAAATTAGGAAACTGAGAAACAATGGGAGGAAAACCATCCCAAGAATCAGACCAAAAATGAGCTTTTGTCCCTCTTTTACAAATCCAAAATAAGCCATCCTTGACTAGAGTAGCCCCTTTCTTGAGGGTACTCCAAATCACTGAGCCTTTCCCCACCAGGGGATAATGAGGAATATCAATCTGAGGGATCCCTGGGAAGTATTTCTGTGTTAATATCCTGGCCCAGATCCCATCCTGCTCCACACACCACTACCAATACAATTTAGCAGCCAACGCCATCCTTGACAATGATGACTGCCTTAACCCAAGGCCGCCAAACTGCTTTAGGCTACAAATAATGTCCCATTTGACAAGGCTCCATTTAGAGGACAATAAGCTACCAACCCATAAAAAATGTCTTGCTAAGGAATCCAATTCCCTAACAAAACCCAAAGGGGCCACCTGAATCATACATCTATAAATGGGGAGGGCCTGCACCACATACTTGAGCAACTGAACATGACCTGCAAAGGACAACCAACGATGGGTCCAATGATTAACTTTCACATGAAATTTATCCATAATATTCTGCCAAGAATCCCTGGGTAGTCTTCCAACAAAGATGGGAATACCAAGACAGGTCAAAGGGAGAACCCCAGTCTGAAATCTCAAGATATGAGCAATTCATCTTTGAATGGAACCCAGAGTATTGAAGAAAAAGATGGAAGACTTATCTTCATTAATCAATTGGCCCAAAGCAACAAGATAAACATCCAACACCTTGCGTAAATTTGAAGCTTCCCTAATTGTAGCCATACCCATCAAAGCAGTGTCATCTACAAACTGCAAGTGAGACTATGGAGCTAAACCACCTCCCCACCCCCACCCTTGAATGAAGCCTAACTCCACATTCCTTCTTATCAAACGTCCCAGACCTTCAACAAGAAGAAGAAACAAGTAAGGAGAGGGGGGGTCACCCTGCCGCAAACCCCGAGAGGCTCCAAAAAGCTCAAAGTGCTCACCATTTATTAACACAGAGAAGGAGACCGAAGTAACACAACTCATAACCCAATAAATCCACTCATCCCCAAAACCAAAAGCACCAAGAACCTTCCGAAGGAAGGACCATCGAACTCTGTCATAAGCCTTAGCCATATCAAGCTTGATGAACATTGCCTTATCTTTGGAACTAGCCATAGAGTGAATGTTTTCAGTTGCGATAACAACCCCATCTAGAATCTGCTGCCCTACCACAAAACCACTCTATTCCTCAAAGATCAGCACTTTAAGCCACTTTTTCAACCTATCAGCAATCAATTTAGAGATAATTTTATAAATCACATTGCAAAGAGAGATAGGACAAAATTGACTTAACTTATCCGCCCCATCACACTTTGGGATGAGAGCAAGGAAAGTAGATTCAAAGCCCATAACATTTGTTTATTCTTACAAGACTCCTGAACAACCACCAACAATCCCAACTTGATAATCTCCCAGAATTCTTGAAAGAACTCAATCGGGAAACCATCAGGGCTAGGAGCTTTCCCCCTCTTCATTTGAAACACAATCCCCTCTAGCTCCTCAATTGAAATATCACTCATAAGATGCTCATTCATCTCCCTAGATACCAAAGAAGGGCTACAAGAAAGGACCCAAGATTTCTCATCAGAACCCCCCTGCGAGTCCTCCCTGAATAATGAAGCAAAATATTGCATAGCTTCACATGTGATTTCATGAAAAGAAGAAAGAGTTTCACCCCTATCATTCACCAGAGTAGAAATAAAATTGCCATGTCTCCTAGCTTTCACTAAGTTGAAGAAAAAAATAGTATTTTTATCCCCTTCCTGAAGCCACTCAATCCGAGTTGTTTCCAAAAAACTTCCTCTCATAGCTCACACTCTTCTATTGCTTTCAAAGCCCTAGTCTCTTCCCGCAACAGGTCCTCAGTCACTCCATCCTCCCTAATCAACCTCATAATACCATCCAACTCAGCCTGGGCAATAGTCTTAGCATGGAAAATGTTTCCAAAGCATTGTCGATTCCAATATTTAAGATGATACTTGACAAATTGAAAAAACTTCGCAAAAGTATACATTACTATACCATAAACAAGTCTACCATACCTCCACCACTCAGCAACATAGTCATGGAGAGAGGAGTCACGCAACCACATAAGCTGGAACTTGAAAGAAGGAGATCGAGGAACACGAGTTGAAGAAATAGCCAGTTTGATAGGCCAATGATTTGAGCCTCTCCAATCCAAAATTTCAGAGCTAGAAGACCACAACCCACCAACCTAGTAGAAAGAAACCAGAAAGGGGTCAAGTCATTCCGCAATGTAGTTATTCCTAATCCTCTGATTGTTCCAAGTAAACTACCCATTAATGGGCTTGATATCAACAAGATTTAAAGTTGAGATGTTATCCTGAAGTAGCAATGCAGAAGGCTCAAGCCTCGCAATACCACCCCACTTCTCAGCCAACTCAGAAATAGAATTGATGTCTCCAGCCATAATCCACAGATGGAAAGGAACCATGCTTCAGACAAACTAGATATGGGACCAAAAAAGTTGCTTACCCTGAAGTTCAGTAGGCGCATAGATATTGGAGAAGAGAACAAACTCCCCGGTCTCAAAACAAGACACAATCATAGAGATAGAAGACTGAAAGGACAACGACCAAAGAGGGAAGAGCTTCCGAGGATTCCATAAACAATCCACACCCCTAGTAGACCCTTGAGCACCAATACACTGGCACTCTCCACTCCCCCACAACTTAGGCACTAAACCAAACATACACTCCACTGATAACTTAGTGTCCTGCAGGAAAAGAACATCAGGAGATTGACTTCTAATCAAATCACAAATAACTTTTTGTCAAGGGCCACTGTTCAAGCACCTTACATTCCAGGATAGAACAATCATTTCAAGGGGCTCAAAAAATGAGAATCCAGAGTCTTAACAGACCCTGACTCTACCAAAGTTTCCCCTATTAATTTAATCTTTTCCAAATCCTTTTTTCTACCAAGCTTGGAAGACTTCTCTCCAGCCCCCTTTTTTGGATCCTTTTGATGAAGACCCAAATGAGAAGAAGAAGACTTATTATTCTTCACCCCCTTAGTACCTGCATTCAAAACAAGAGGAGATCCATCCTCACCACCCTTCTTCCCTACTATAATAGGAACTGATTCCACCTAGACTTCCATTTGAACATCTATGTCCATTTGCAAAGCTCTATTATCCTGCAAAACCTAAGTAGATTCAAAAAGAAGGCCCTCCTGTCCTATACATAAAGCACCTTGATCCAGATTCACCAAGCTTGGATTCACTTCCAACTAGCTGAGATCATCTAAAACTTCAAATCTGTTGAAAGAATCTTCATCCTTCCTTTCCTTCAAAGTCTTCTTTTGAACTTGATTCCAGTTTTAAGCCTTGACAAGAATGAAACCATCAGTCCCATCCACATCACTAGGAATGAGTTCCTTCCCCTTTTCAACCCTAGGGGGATTGCAGGGAGGCTGAGAAGGCTGGGAATCCATAGGCCTAGCCTTTGGGCATAGCCTCTGTAAATGTCCTTATTCATGACAAAGACGACACTGAAAAGGAAGAGTCTCATAGTCCAACTACTGTACCCAAGAGTAAGGACCCACACACATATCCACCGAATTTGGCAAAGGTTTACTTAAATCAATCTCAACATAGATACGAGAAAAAGTGATCACCTTTTTAACTTGAGTTTGCTGTGAAGCACCAACTAGTTTTCCTAGCATCGAAGCCAACAAGTGTAAAGCATCACCTTGCCAACATTCCATAGGAAACCTCAGAAGCTGAACCCACACTAGAACCTAGTTTGGAAGCTCTTCAGCAGGATTGAAGCCCGCATGCCAAGGTTTAATAAATAACCCAATCTGATTATGAAAATAGGGGCCTCCTTCAAAGGCCTTGTTGCGATCTGCCAAGCAATTGAATGAAACCATGAAATAGTTATTTGCTAAAAGCATAACTTCCATTTCTCCCTCTGGAATCCAAGTCCGTTGGGCCCACGATTCAAGAAATTGTAATGAAACATGCATCCCCATAAACTTGCACAACATTGCATGCTTCGAATAATAGTCAATATCTTCTGCAATCATCTCTAGCGGGATAATTAATTTTGGCCTCTCCTAATAATGTTCAAGACATCCATTGATCTTCGTAATCTATGTACCACTAGACAAACCTGAACCAACCAACCCCGGATCTGGTGAGAACAAGTTATTATTAAAAACCTTCGAAGCATGTGAAGGAGAATTTGCACCAACTGTTGCTGAGTGAAAATCCATCTTGGGACTAGCCCCTGAAGACTCCCTGATCAGCATTAAAACTAAACAAGACCTAAGGCGGGCATGCAGGCCCCCAAGAAAAAAGAACCACCACTAGGGTTTAACTAACCCACCACCCAGCACTACCTTCGAACTGCAGACCTAAACCAACCAGGCACAAAACCCCCACACGCTTAGGGAGAAAGAGACACCGATGCAGATGAAAAAACTTTGCACTGATAAAAATCACAACCCCAGACCTCCCCAAAGTGCATGCACTCCCCACACTTTGCATGACCAAGAAAAAACCAGAGGATCAGGCTAGGGCACGAATGCCCTAGCTCGACATGCAGAGCAAAAAATCAACATCCAACCACATCTCCTTATCCTCTCCAATATCCTTTACAATGTATTATGATTTACATTTTACTTTTCCTGGAAAAAAGTTAAATGTCATGAGCATTAGAGAAAATTATTTAGCCATGTCAGAAAGTTCACAAACCTATGAACTCATCGAAAAAATTTCTATGTTTCACCAAATTTCTTCAATCTTTTGGTGTTTCAACTGAAAGTCAAACTCACGGACCACTGGACCATGTCTTCTTTCTTCCTTCCTCTTTTCGGTGATTCGGCAAGTTCGCGAACTAACAAACTTTCTAAAAGCCTTCTTCCTTATTTAATTCTTTCTTTTCTTCTTCATTTTAGTGAAATACAAACTAAGTAACCATGTTTTGGTAGGTTCATGAATTTGTGAACCTACTAAAATGTTGAAACATAACTTGCAATTTTGGGCTTTTGATAGGTTTGTGAACTAGCGAACTTGCCGAAAGGCAAATACTTGGATTTTCATGAAAGACTTAGAAATTTTTTACACTTAGGAGGAAACTCTTTGAGGACTTGGGGATTTTCAACTTAGGATTCTCACACACTCTGAAAGAAAACACTTAGGCAAACATATTAGATACAAATAAGGGGAACCAACAAGGGATCAAAAACAAGATCTTTGTAAACTCAAAAATGGAAAATGAGGGTCTCAACAGGACACATGACATCATTTTATTGGATCCACTAACATTAGAAATCCACATGGGCACCCATGTGTCAAGGCTTAACTAATAACATAGTGACACACTAGTCTAAGTGGATTAAACAAAGTTGAGGTGTAGATTCACTTTGCAAACCCTAACTATTAAAGTGGTACAAGATTAGATGGTCTAAAAAAATCCATTGAGGTCAAATAGCTAGGGGCTCAATACTATTTGATTTTCTTGAGGTTTAACAATGTTGTTTCATCATTTAGCTAATTAAAACATGATATGTTGCTTAATTCTTGAGGCTTTATTCTGGTTAAAAACTTGGTCAAACTATCTTACTATATGATTAAAGTGGCTTGTGAGGAAATAAAATAATGATTTGTTGTGGTCATAGATTTAGTTTAAACTAGTTTAACATTGACTAAAAAAGATTAATAAAGAATAAATCTTACACTTGTAAGCTCATTATGAAATAGAATTGTGACACATAGTAGGCTCAAACACCACCATTGAAGTAAGGCCATTAGGCCATTGATAGGGATAAGGAATACTAGTTAGGCTAGTACTTCAAATACCGAGGAATGCCTTCTAGTCACACTTGCATTATGGGAAATGACATAAATCATAGTTGATCAGGTATAGTAATTCACTATCAAAATAGAATGTAAAGCACATACATATAAAGTAAAGCTCACTCATTCATTATCTAATCTAATAGTGGGGAAAAACATATGGAGATCATGGGATGGGGATTGCATGCATAAGGTAGGATATGCACTACATTGTTAAGTCATTTCTTCTGAGTGGTGACATTTGTTCTTCCCACTAGAATTTGAAAATGTGTAGGAAGTTAGGTTAAAATTCCCAATGGTAGAACAAGACTTAATTTTGCATACAAATTTAAACAAAGGACTTTGAACATGAAACAAAATAAATCTGAGAGACATGGACAAACTACATATCCAAGATTTAGAAGGAACATTTGACTCTATGTGCAAGGAATCTATCCTAAGTGGAACAAAGAAACCAAAAGGAAAACTATGAACATGAATTTTGAAACCAATCCCAAGCATATATAGATAAAGGTTTTTCAACATAGGGATAGTTTACAAACATAGATTATTCAAATAGGGACCCCCCACACACACACACACAAACATGGTGAATTAGACTTACACGGTAAAATTCTAGTCAAATGTAGATTTAATACCTATAAGAATGCACATAAACAAGACAAAACATAACATGAACTCCTCTACATTCATTTACATTCAATGAACAAAGTATAAAAACCAATTGGGCACTAGATAGGAAATCTCAACAGGATTAAAAAGTCATGACACAATTTATAAATGATATGGACATAAAGGGTGATCTTATTATCGTAGAAGGACAAACACACACATGACCATATGCAAGGCATTTAAGAAAATGATTCCAACATCAAGATTCAAAAAAGGGGATCCTTGATGTCTCCAATAAAAGATAGGGCTTATTGTGCAAGTGACTATGCATTAGACTAGTTTATGTTGCATAACCTAGTTAACAAAACTTAAATTTTATATCTCCCCCTCTCAAGGTGACCTTTTTTTAAAAAAATATTATTACCTCATCAACTCATGCACTAGATAATTCATGTTAAGTGTTTAGGATCATGTATTTATAGATAGTCCTAGGTTGAATTAGTTATCATTATAGATCATAGAGAAAAAGTAGAAATCAAAAGTGTCAAGAGCACCTAAAGAATATTATATTGCATAACATCAACATTATTAGGAATTGTGCATCAATTGCATGGCATGTCCATGCATTTTGTTCAATAGCTCCTAAGGGATTTAACTACTAATAAGAATGTCCATGGTCTTCCCTCCAACCTACAACAAATCCTACTATGCTTGTCAACACAACCCTCTATTTTGTGGCTTACAAAAGACACAAGTGCATCACAAAATGTTACATTGGTAATAGATGGAGCCACATCATTACGAATTAATTGGATGTGGTATGATTCTATCCTAGACTAGACCATGTGGCATGATTTTATCTTGGACAAGGATATGAGGCACAACTTCGTCCATGTTAGAAACAAATTTATAACTAAGGTCATCATAGGTGTTGAATACCTCATTCAAAATCAATATCAAATTTTAAATCATTAGTTGCAACAAAACAATAAATCACACACATTGACACATTAAATAAAAAAATTAAATGCATTCTATCTCCTTTTCTATTTATTAGAATCAACTCAATTAATATATTTCTATTTATTAGTGAAGTTAACAATGCTAAAGAATAAAAGTGGGAGAGATGTTGTGTATAAAGGTGTTGTATCAGACCAATGTGTAAAGCACACCTTTAACATTGATGATTTTGTAGTGTTGCCTTTTTTGAAGGATGTGTTACATTCTAATAAGCTAGAGAACACAAGTGAGCTATGTCCTAGTGCATCCATTTTGTGGACTTTATATCCAAACTTGAAGATAGGGTGGTAGATCTGATGGTTCATGAATGACTTCTTTACTCTTTATCTCTATCCTCTAAGGTGCAAATATTATTGTGGAGAGCTTGATCGATGATGTGTTTCTTCCTATATTCAAGGTGTGACGCATTTAGTTTCTCATGGTGGTTGTTAGGAGATCCCTATAGCTCCTTTTGTCAAGCATTTTGATGGTGTTGAAATATTCTATCTTTATTTATCTCTTTATGTTGATAACCTCGAAGTTATACTAAAAATTGAATATCTTGGATTATCTATATTGTTCGTACTATACTCAATTTTCAAGGATGGTGTAGGTAGGGAAGTAATAAAAGGATTTATACTAGGGGTAATGATAGGAAATAGAGCTAACTAAGTTGTAGGCTCAATTTCTAATTTATAGATCTCCCTTTTAACTAATTTTTGTTTGATCTTTATCTTTATCTAAGCTACATTTTATTATAACATCCTTTATCTGAGGAGTATAGGTATCTTAAATACATTTATTTAAAAAAATGTTGAGAGATATTGGTCTTGAGTTAGTTTATTTAATTAAGAGTTATTTTATTTAATTAAGAGTTATTTTATTTATTTAAGAGTTATTTTATAATTGTTTTATTTATTGAAGGTTTAATTTATTTTACTTTAGAACTATTTAAGAATTATTTTTATTTTATTTACTTAAAGTTATTTTATTATTTTAATTTTTTGTTAAATATATATTGGTTGTGTTTTACATAGTTACAACATGACACTCCGTACCTTACTAGCACTATAGAACACCTCCCGATGTAATTAATATTTGTTTGATCTTTTATCTTTATCTAAACTATTATGCTTTATATAATTAATATTGGCTTATACTCCTTTTATAATCACTTATCTTCAACCAATATAACCCTGTAAAATCACATCTATATTATTAAAATATATAATTCTAATTACATTATATTATATATAATGTAACTAAATCTATATGGAACATTTATTTTCCCACTTTCTTTCCCATAGACCTTTTCCCAAATAGACTTTTTTTTTACCAAATTAATAAGGAACCTTTTTCCCAAATAGACTTTTTTCCCCAAATTAATAAGGAACCTTTCTTCACTCAAATAGACTTTTTCCCCAAATTATCCTTTATCCTTTATGAACAATCTAACAATCTCTATGTAATTTTTCAAACTTGTACTTGCCGACAATAAACATCTTGATTTTCTTACTTTATATCAGTCCGTGAGTTCTCTCAAGACTTTACAATGCTTTGATGTGAGAGATCTTACTTTCCCCCAAAATCTCCGCCATGCACTCATAAATATATCTTGCAACGTTTTGAAATTAGGAAGTGTATGTAATTGAAGTCCTTTTAAAAATAGTAATCAACAATGGATTGAACCTAATTCATATTTTCTATTTTTTAAAAGGTTATGTATTAAAATTATTAGTCAAAGTGTATGTCATAATTTTGAGTAGAATATAAATGATATGGAATCACATTCTAGAGTTAAATTAGTAAAGTTGAAAAATAATAAAAACACGTGGTCTCCAAACAAAAATGGTTGTCCAAAATAATAACATGATTCTATTAGGGAAACAATCGTCAAGTTACCAATTCAACATAAATATATAAAAAAACAATGCAATTAAGCAACAATGACATCTCTAGTATTGGGGGTGAGGGGTATAGGGGTGGAGTGGAGGCGGGCAAGGAACAAGGGTCTTGCCCATCAGAGTTACCCCAGCCTCCACCTGGTAGATAGTTGTCGTCATCCATGGGTTCCCAACCAATAAGAATAATATTTTCTTCTTCCTTAGGATCATAATGTGATTGGTTCTATATAGTCCTTGGTCGAGATATAGCAGGAGACAAATGACGAAATTTCCCTTGATCTAGTAGGGCCCACACATGCCATTAAGAGGACATAGGAAAATGATATGGAGGCAGTGACCATTCCCTTTGGTGGCTATAAAATAGAGGTGGTGGTGGGGTCAAGCTAGAATACTACTCAGGGAGTAGATGAGTGGAGGAGATTTCGTGGCTATGAGGAAAGCAATGAGAGGACTTAAATTAGCTCCATCATGGGTCTTGGTAGGGGATCTAGCATGGGATGGTGGAGAAGGTGGAACCATAGCCATAGTATAAAGGGCACTCCCCCAAATGATCAAGCAGGGTTTGGAGATGTTTGACATCTAGTGCCATATTACTAACTCTTCGACTTGAATCTATATGAGCACATTAGTAATCACTAGTGATTTGGAGTGAATAACAAAGTCAGTATCCACAATAGAATGAGAAACAAATATAGAATTTCTATCTTTCTAGATACTTGAAAAATAATTTCTAATTTGAAAGCATGTCATAGCTGGGAGAGCTCTATAGAAAATTTGGCCCCATCATTGAGAAGCACATTGTACCCAATAACTAGTTCAAGATGGAAAGGCTAGAAAAAATTATGGATTCATTGCTAGAAATTTTTGTGTGCCAACACAAAACAAGAAAAGGTGTAGAAGGGTTTCTAGTTGCCCACAACAAAGACATCTTCGATTAGATATTCTAAGATGTATCAAACAAGTGCCAATAAGAACTCCCTAGTAAAGAAAACACCATGCAAAATGGGTAGCTTTGGGCTTCACAACCACTTTCCACGTGGTATTTGCAAACACAGCCTAAATAAAATTAGGAGACTGAAAAGAACATATAGTATTCAACTTTTAAACTATGAGAAAATGAGGTGAAAGCCAGTTATATCCTTTCTTAGGAGTGTAATTACAAAAAGGAGCATCAACCTATCATTTCTAATCCTTCCACCAAGGCTTAATGAAGCACACATATATTTTGTGGAAATGCTAAGAAGGTAGAATCTCAATTATCATTTGAAAGGTTTCTTGTCAGCATGTCTAAATTTAAACATAGGTTTGCCTTGAGCCTAAAGAGTCCAAGTGGAATTAGTCTTGGAGTAAAGATGTTGTAGATGCCTAATTCTCCATGTGAAGAACTTACCAGAGTGAATTCAGGGAGTAGCCACCAATGGCTTATCATGCAATAAGATGGTGAAAGACCACCATAAAGATTGTTGATTGACAAATAATCCATTGCAAAATCCATCTCCATTCCATACTAACTAAGGTTAATAGTTTCTCATACCTTCCAAACACTTTTGACCACAAATGTGCCATTGATTTTAATAAGAATAGGAAAAATTGCAAGGAAATGAAAACAAGTCCATTTTAAATTGGTCACCTATACAGTGAACCAAAAACACAACAATTTCACAATAAAATTTTGCAATCTTCATTTCCAACACAAACCTTGACAATTCACTTAATGCATAAAGAAATACCCTGTCTCTTAACATCAATAAGACCTAGCCCACTAAACTTTCTTGGCAGATAACAATGGTCTCAAGCAGCTCAATGACAAACTTTATTGCAATTCGAATTGGTCCATAGAAAGTCCCTTAAAAGCTTATCAAGTTTGCAATATAATACTAAGGAAATAACCCAATAAGAAGAATGATGCACATGCATAGCTGCAAAAACTTTTTTAAAAATTGAAATTTATCTTTTAGCGAAAGTAGTTTGATAATCCAAGATACAAGCTTTTTCTTGTTTTTATCAATCACATAATGTCACAACTTAAATTGACAAACTTGAAAGACAAAGGGAATGCCAAGAAAACTTATGTGATTAAGGAGGCCTTCAACATGTGATTAAGAAGGCCTTCAGCTAGAGCTTGGAACCAGCAGTAGGAGACCCCCAAAAAAAACACACATCCTGATTCAATATCTTCCCCTAGATAAACTGTTGTTAACCCAAATTTGGAAAAGACTTCCCATATCTCTACTTTATGAGAAGGGACAGAAAAGGAAATACACTCCAGACATTAAGGATTAATGATAAAGGAAGGGGCAGTGTTTTTCAAAATTTATAAACGTTTACAATAGCCAGCTGCAAGTTCCAAGTTTTTAAAATGATGAAACAGGTTTTTCTATTTACTCTATCCAAGCAAAAGTAAAGAAAGAAGCAGTGCATCTAAGCTTCGTGAAGGGCACCGTGATAAAGCCCTCGAGTTTTGTTACTCGCCACTAACAATGAGCAAGGCTAATTGCAGAACGAGAAAGCAAATGAAATAAAGGAGTATTGAAAAAACCAGCACTAATTCTGAACTATTTTATTCTACCTAAACTACTGATTCTTTGGACTCGTAAATATTCAGGACATTCACTGTTTATAATATAGTAATAAGACATAAAATGTCACGAGTTTGAGCTGTGCTGAAGCCTCGTATATACTACTAATATAGTAGCAGCATTAAGATGTTTCCATTGCCATTCAATATGTTTCACTGATGAGCTCAATGTGGTCTACATTATATAAAATATATAATTATCAGGGTTCCAAGTAAAAATAAATTGGGAAATCTAGTATTTCATGCAAGCACACGTAGGCAGATTTTAACTAGTGAAAACAATACATTTAAATCAATTATGTTGAGAATTAGTAAAATCTAGACATGGTAACATTTAATATGGGAGAGGTTATCCTTATCATGATGAGGTTTTTTTTCTAGTAGCATTTTTATTTGTGTCTATGTGCTATTCTTAAACATCATCCAGTTCAACAGTCAAAGGTTAATTTTGGCTAATAAAAATAGGGCAAATGTTTACCACATTTTAGTGAAGATGAGGTGTAAATTTGTGATTGACTAGTTGACTATTGAATCACATGATATTTGAGTGGTATGTATGTAACAATTAAATAGTTTTAAAATAAAATAAAATAACTCTTAGCAAAATAACTCGAAATTATATTTCTTGGTTTTTTTTAAATAAACATATTTAAGATATCTATGATATGATCATCACTCTCACATCCCAAATATTATACCATTAAAAAATGATAATTAAATCATTAAATGAACTATTATGTAAAATTACAATAACTTCTTAATAAAAAAAACATATTTGAATTTAAATAAAAAAATAAAACTAACTTCACAATTTTAAAGAAATATTTACATCATATGATATTAACATCAATCAATACTATTAACATAAATAAGAACAATATTATATTAATAAATTTAAATATAATTTATTTCAAAATTATAAATTAAAATTAAAAAATTTAAATTATATTAACTTAATCTTTTTATTTGAAAAATATTTCAATATAAATGTAAAAACTCAAGAAAATAGTCCAAGTTCCCACTCATTAAAACACAAGTAGTCGTACAAGAGCTTGAGGCGACCAAATATGAAGCAAAAACGAATTTGATGAGACAAAGAGTGAGATAGGTGGAAGTTGAAGAGTGTGCCTTAACAAAAGGCATAATGCTACACTTCTCATCCCACATTCCCACATTCCCACATTCCAGCAATTCTAAGCACACTTTGCCTACTAGGATACTCCTACCCAACCCACTAAAATTAATAACATCTAAAACATAGCTAAACGCTTGAACAAATCCATACGATATCAATACTTCTTACATTTAAATATTGTTTCTTTAGTTAGGTACAATTAAACCACTGTGCTCTCTTACAAGGAACTAATTTTCATCATAAGAATAATTTATTATGGTTTAGAAGTGACAAACACAAGTTAATAAAAAAATAACTTGAATTCTTGATAGAAAGAAGGTACTCTATATAAAATATAGTTGGAATAACTTAGCATAAGGGATAAATGTGTATTGAGTTGTATTTTACATTACTTTGTGCATATGTTTTTAGTAAATGATTGTAATAATTTATTTAATTTATTTGGTATATTAACTGATAAATTTATTTCTAAAGCTTGTCAATTAAAAAATTTGAAATTCTTATCTTAATGTTATTTTTTCAAAAATATAGTTATGGTTATGCCATCTCACCTACCAAATTTTTTGAGTAAAGTGATTAAGAATATGTATTTAAGAACATTTGCTAGATTATTAAGAGGATCAAGAATCAACATCAAGTACACATATCAAGAACATTAAAACCCATTCAATGTTAGTTGTATTAGTCTCAACCTTAATCACATTAGTCTCAATCTCAATAATATTACTCTTAGTTACATCATTACTACATTCTTGTTTTGTGTACTTTCTAGATTTACACAACTCATAAGGGCCATGACTACTATTAGGACTACTCTAGAGTCTTCTCCCTACATTAAATAGCCCCCATTGTGCATTTTAGCACATTCTTGTCTCGGCAATAGGTATAGAAGACACATGAAGGATATGTCAATGTAGACAAAGATTGTTATTCTTAAGTTCATTGCATGGTTCAAAAGTTAATGACATTTTTTCTTTAAATGAGGCGACTATTACTACTTTTCCTTATGGATTAGGTGATAAGAGAGTTAGTAGAGCTCTCTACTTGGAAGCATGTGGTTCCATAAAATGGAAGAGCTTAATCATTTGATATATTGAAATTTTTGCTTTGGTCAAAACAAATTTGACAAAAAGTCAATACCATAGATACATGTGCATATGCAGAGAAATCAATAAAGTTGTTTCATTGTGTACAGAAGGCCATAGGTCTGAAATTGACTATTTTTTTACACAAACAACACAACAATTGACATGAAGCACACAAAATTGTCATTGACTATTTATCAATTGTTTATGTGATGCTCACAAAATTACCATTAACTATTGCTCTATCACAAATTATTGATCTCTACTCTCCATAAAAATCTTAGATTTTCATCTACTATTGCATTATGTTAATCAACCTACAACATTACATGAAAATAAATAAACAAATTACTCTATAAATTATTCCATACTCAACTCTAAGTTTTTTAATCTTAAGTGTAATTTAACTTATCACTAAATAGTGTAGGAAAGCATTTATTTCCTAACACTCACATTCAACTCATTTCAATTGGAGTGGGGGAGATGACCTAGTGGGGGAGATGACCTAGTAGGGGAGAGGACTTAGTAGTTGTGCACCCTTTGTGCCTCTTAAAATCCTGCATAGTAATTTCGAATGACTCAAATTTTTAAAACAATTTACTTGGCAAGTTCATTGTTTAAACTTAGGTTTCAAGTCCATGTCATTAAATATAATGCCATTGAGGTGTCATAATAGACCTCAAAAACAATTAGACCTATAATTATATATTAAATCATATAAATTTGTTGGGATTTCTTGCTTTTTACATCTATAAACATATATTCTAATTAATAATAATAATCAACACTAACAACTTAAAAATCACAACTAACAATACTATGTTATTTAAAATGAAACTTTAAATCTACAAATGCTATTAAATCCTTTAGTGATGTTCATCTAATAAGTAAATGATGTCAATCAAATGACGTTCTAGTTGAGAAAATGACATGTAACTTTAGATATATTATTAAGATACCATAAATATATACTATGTTATTTAAAATAAACTTTAAATCTACAAATGCTATTAAATCCTTTAGTGACGTTCATCTAATAAGTAAATGACGTCAATCAAATGATGTTCTAAGTAAATGATGTCAATCGAATGACGTTCTAGTTGAGAAATGGCATCTAACTTTAGATATATTATTAAGATACCGTAAATATATAACACATTGTTTTTAAGTTGGATTATTAAAAATTAAACTTAAAAACTACAAATGCTATTAAATTCTTTAGTGACATGATAAATGACGTCAATCAAATAATGGCATCTAACCATAAATATATATCACATTGTTTTTAGGTTGGATTCTTAAAAAGAAAACTTTAAATCCACAAATACTAAACGACATTATTAAGATACCATAAATACATAATGTTGGATTATTAAAAATAAAGCTATAAATACTAAACGGAATCTAACCTTAGAGATATTATTAAGATACCATAAGTATGTAGCATGTTGTTTTTAGGTTGGATTCATGAGTGGAGCACATGGAACAAAAAAGTTGTACTCACGCGAAACCTTCTCGATCTATATTGAAAACATGGTGTCATGGAAAACAACCAATCTTGTGCTAATCAAGTCCCCAATTCCAGATAAAAGTCTAACTTCTGGGCCATCCATACAAACCCTACCCCAGATCTTATCTCTGTGACGTCATGACTGTCATAATTTCACAGCTTTACTAATTCTTTCTCTTACAGCTAGGAAAAACGTTCGCTGCGCCATGGAGCAATGTTTCTCTGTAAGTCCATTTTCTTATATATGCCCTGATTCTATCAAGAATCTAAATTTTGGATTATTTGACAGTTTCATGATCAAGGCATTGGAATTTGTAGAATATATAAACGTTTGTCGATTTGTAAATCCAGTTGCAGGAGTCGACAGAATTCGAGATTTCTTTCAGTAATACTTCTCCCCAGTTTTCTGATTTGAGTGGATTGTGGGCCTCAACATCTTCTCCTGAATGGCAGTTGTACTCATTGGAGAAAGGAGAGGAGCTTGTGTTCAAATTTCCAATAAAAATGATGTTTAAGTAGAGTAATAGTTTAGGTAGAATAAAAGATAAATTTCAAAAAAATTAAAGTTTTTGCAACTATGCAAAGAATGTCCTGAATATTTATAAGTTGAAAGAATCAGTAATTTAGGGTATTAGTAGGCTCTTTTTAAACATCATCCACTTCAACAGTCAAAGGTCAATTTTGGCCAGTAAAAATAGAACAAATATTTACGACTTTTTGTTGTGAAGGAGGTGTAAAATTGCTATTAAAAGATGTAATATTTACCACTTTTTATTGTTAACAAGGGACAGAAAAGGAAGTACTTTTTATTGTTAACAAGGGACAGAAAAGGAAATACATTCTTATTAAGGATTAATGATAAAGGAAGGAGTAGTGTTTTTCAAAATCTATAAACCTTTGCAATAGCCAGCTGCAAGTTCCAAGTTTTTAAAATGATGAAACAGGTTTTTCTATTTACTCTATCCAAGCAAAAGCAAAGAAACAAGCAGAGCATATAAGCTTTGTGAAGAGCACTGTGATAAAGCCCTGGAATTTTGTCACTCGCCACTAACAATGAGCACGGCTAATTGCAGAACGAGAAAGCAAATGAAATAAAAGAGTATTTAAAAAAACCAGCACTGATTCTGAACTATTTTATTCTACCTAAACTACTGATTCTTTGGACTTGTAAATATTCAGGACATTCACAGTTTATAATATAGTAATAAGACATAAAATGTCACAAGTTTGAGCTGTGCTGAAGCCTCGTATATACTACTAATATAGTAGCAGAATTAAGATGTTTCCATTGCCATTCAATATGTTTCACTGATGAGCTCAGTGTGCGTCTACATTACATAAAATATATAATTATCAGGGTTCCAAGTAAAAATAAATTGGGAAATCTTAGTATTTCAAAGAAGCACGTAGGCAGATTTTAACTAGTGCAAACAATACATTTAAATCAATTAATTATGTTGAGAATTAGTAAAATCTAAACAGGGTAACATTCAATAGGGGAGAGGTTATCCTCATCATGATGAGGTTTTTTATGGAGTAGCGTTTTTATATGTGTCTATGTGTTATTCTTAATCATCCAGTTCAACAGTTAAAGATTATTTTTGGCCAATAAAAATAGGACAAATGTTTACCACATTTTAGTGAAGATGAGGTGTAAATTTTCTATTGACTAGTTGACCATTGAACCACATGATATTTGAGTGGTATGTATGTAATAAATCAAATAGTTTTAAAGTACAATAAAATAACTCTTAGCAAAATAGTTCAAAATTATATTTCTCCATTTTTTTTTTAAATAGACATATTTAAGATATCTATGATATGATCATCACTCTCACATCCCAAATATTATACCATTAAAAAATGATAATTAAATCAAAAAATAAACTTTTATGTAAAATTACAATAATTTTTTAATAAAAAAACATGTTTGATTTTTTTTAAAAAATTAGAACTAACAACACAATTTTAAAGAAATATTTACATTATATGGTATTAACATCAATCAACACTATTAACATAAATAAGAACAATATTGTATTAATAAATTCAAATATAATTTATTTCAAAATTATAAATCAAAACTAAAAAATTTAAATTATATTAACTTAATCTTTTTATTTATAAAATATTTCAATATAAATTAAAAAACTGATAGTTCAAGTTCCCACTCATTAAAACACAAGAGCTTGAGGCAACCAAATATGAAGCAAAAAAGAATTTGATGAGACAAAGAGTGAGATAGGTGGAAGATGAAGAGTAACCCCTAACAAAGGGCATAATGCTACACTTCTCATCCCACATTCCCACATTTCAACAATTCTAGGCACACATTGTCTACTGGGATACTCCTACCCAATCCACTAAAATTGATAACCTCTAAAACATATTTACACACTTGAACAAACACATACTATATCAATACTTCTTACATTTAATATTATGTCTTTAGCTAGGTGCAATTAAACCATTGTCCTTTAGAAGTGACAAACACAAGTTGACAAAAAAAACTAATTGAATTCTTGATAGAAAGAAGGTACTCTATACAAAACTATTGTTGGAATAACTTAGTGTAAGGGATACATGTGTACTGAGTTGTATTTTACATCACTTTGTGTATATGTTTTTAGTAAATTATTGTAATAGTTAGTTTGATTTATTTGGTATATTAATTGATATTTATTTCTAAAGTTTGTCAATTAAAAAATTTGAAGTTCTTATCTTAATGTTATTTTTTAAAAAACACAGTTATAGTTATGCCATCTCACCTACCAATTTTTTTTAGTTAAGTGATTAAGAATATGTATATAAAAACATTTGCTAGATTATTAAGAGGATAAAGAATCAACATCAAGTACGCATATAAAGAACATTAAAATAAATTCAATCTTAGTTGTACTAGTCTCAACCTCAATCACATTAGTCTCAATCTCAATAATATAACTCTTAGTTACATCATAATTACATTCTTGTTTTGTGTACTTTCTATATTTAAACAACTCATAAGGGCCACGACTACTATTAGGACTAGTATGGAGTCTTCTCCCTACATTACAATAGCCCCCATTGTGCATTTTATAACACTCCCTTCTCGGCAATAGGTATAGAAGACACATGAAGGATATGTCAATGTAGACAAAGATGGTTATTCTTAAGTTCATTGCATAGTTCAAAAGTTAATAACATTTTTCTTTAAATAAGGTGACTATTTACTACTTCTCCTTATGGATTAGGTGATGAGAGAGTTAGTAGAGCTTTCTACTTGGAAGTATGTGATTCCATAAAATGGAAGAGCTTAATCATTTTCAATAGATTACAATTTTGGCTTTGGTCAAAACAAATTTGACAAAATTCGATACCATAGATACATGTGCATATGCAGAGCAATCAATAAAGTTATTGCACTCTATAAAGAAGGCCATATGTCTGAAATTGACTATCTTTTTACACAACCAACACAACAATTGACATGAAGCACACAAAATTGTCATTGACTATTTATCAATTGTTTATGTGATGTTCACAAAATTGCCATTAACTATTGCTCTATCACAAATTATTGATCTCTATTCTCCATCAAAATATTAGATTTTCATCTTCTATTGCATTATATTAATCAACCTACAACATTACACTAAAATAGATAAACACATTACTCTATGAATTATTCCATACACAACTCTAAGTTTTTAAATCTTAAGTGTAATTTAACTTATCACTAAATAGTGTAGGAAAGAATTTATTTCCAAACACTCACATTCAACTCATTTCAATTGGAGTGGGGGAGATGACCTAGAGGGGAGAGGACTTAGTAGTTGTGCACCCTAACTTTGTGCCTCTTAAAATCCTCCATAGTAATTTCAAATGACTCAAATTTTTATAACAATTTACTTGGCAAGTTCATTGTTTAAACTTAGGTTTCAAGTCCATGTCATTAAATATAATGCCATTGAGGTGTCATAATAGACCTAAAAACAATTAGACCTATAATTATATATTAAATCATATAAATTTGTTGTGATTTCTTTGCTTTTTACATCTATAAATATATATTCTAATTAATAATAATAATCAAGACTAACAACTTAAAAAACACAACTAACATGACTATAGTATTAAAAATAAAAAATTAAATCTACATATACTATTAAATCCTTTAGTGATGTTCATTTGATGAATAAATGACATCAATCAAATGATGTTCTAGTTGAGAAAATGACATCTCACTTTAAAGATATTATTAAGATACCATAAATATATAACAGGTTATTTTTAAGTTGGATTATTCAAAATAAAACTTTAAATCTACAAATGCTATTAAATCCTTTCAGTAAGCATGAGTTAACCTTCTCGTGATAAAAAAGAAGACATGTAAAAGTTTCCAGTCCGGTTTGTCCCCTCCTTTCTCTGTTCATGAGTTATTGGGACCCACCAGAAGATGCTTATCTTCATATGGGTAACTCTTCGAAAAGGATTTGTTACATGTCCACTTTCTATGGACGGATTTCAAACTACAATTCATGAGATAAGGTTAAAGTTCTGCCCACACTCCCTATAAAAGGCAAGAGGGCCGCCTTCATTTCTCAACGAATTCTAGGCGAGTGAAGTCTTAGAGAGTAAGAGTCTAAGTCTTGAGTCTGTTAGGAGTTTGTCAAGAAGAGTATGCTCTTCACTTTACAGCTTTAAGCTGATCTTAGTGAATCAGAAAATCTGAAGCAAACAAGTCTAAAGAGTTGTAAAAGCTTTTAAGCTCCTCTTTCTGCAAGTATGTTTGTATCAGTGCCAGCACGCATTGAATATGATGAGATAAGTAAATGGCATCAATCAAAATGACGTTCTCATTGAGATAATGATATCTAATTTTAGAGATATTATTAAGATACCATAAATATATAGCATGTTATTTTTAAGTTTGATTATTAAAAATAAAACTTTAAATCTACAAATACTATTAAATCCTTTAGTGAAATTCATTTGATAAGTAAATGGCGTCAATCAAAATGACATTCTCGTTGAGATAATGACATCTAACTTTAGAGATATTATTAAGATACCATAAATATATAGCACTTTATTTTTAAGTTGGATTATTAAAAATAAAACTTTAAATCTACAAATGCTATTAAATCCTTTAGTGACGTCCATATGATAAGTAAATGACATATGATAAGTAAATAATGTCAAACGATATTTTAGTTTGAGAAAATGGCATCCAACTTTAGTGACGTCCATATGATAAGTAAATGACATATGATAAGTAAATAATGTCAAACGATATTTTAGTTTGAGAAAATGGCATCCAACCTTAGAGATATTATTAAGATACCATAAATATATAGCACGTTGTTTTTAGATTGGAGCATATGCAGGAAAAAAAAGTTGCACTCCCGCGAACTCCTCTCGATCTACGATGAAAACAGGTGTCATCGAAAACAACCAATCTTGTGCTTATCAAGTCCCCAATTCCAGATAAAAGTCTATGCCATCCATAAAAACCCTCCCCCAGATCTTATCTCTGTAAGTACATTTTCACAGCTTTACTAATTCTTTCTCTTCCATTCGCTGCGCCATGGAGCAATGTTTTTCTGTAAGTCCATTTTCTTATATATGCCCTAATTCTATCAAGAATCTAAATTTTGGATTGGCTCTGATGTTAAGTACTTGACAGTTTATGATCAAGGCATTGGAATTTTTAGAATATATAAACGTTTGTCGATTTGTAAATCCAGTTGCAGGAGTCGACAGAAATCGAGATTTCTTTCAATAATACTTCTCCCCAGTTTTCTGATTTGAGTGGATTGTGGGCCTCAACATCTTCTCCGAATTTTATTTACACCTCACCGGAATGGCAGTTGTACTCATTGGAGAAAGGAGAGGAGTCCCTGTGTTCAGATTTCCAGCAAAAGGATGTGGGTGCCTCACTTTTGGCTGAAAAAAAAGGGGAACTCTGTGATTCCTTGCTTCAGCTAGAACAAACCAGCAGTATGATTACAGATGCCAAGAGTGGAGACGAAGAGGAGCTCAGATCTGTTGTATATGGTAAGAGAAACAGCACTTTTGTGAAATGGAAGGACAGCCCTCGTCTGCCTTGTCTGCAACCCCAGAAATCCCAATCCTTACACAAACGGTGCATACGTTTCTTGAAATGTATTAACGATCACAGAATCAGTCCATTACATGACATCCATGGTGGAAGACGTGTTAACCATGATCATGACAAGCTTGCCATTCACCATGTGGTTGCAGAACGTAAGCGAAGAGAGCAGATGAAGCAGATATTTTCTGCTCTGCGTGCATTTCTGCCAATAAATCTAAAGGTATTCTTTGTCAAACTTATGCTTTTCTTTTAATTATGTATGTAAGCTTCTTATTAAGCACCCACTCTAAATAGCCGGCACGTTGTCGTGGTTTTTATTATGTATGTAAGCTTCTTATTAACCACCCATCGTAAATAGCCGGCACGTTGTCGTGGCTTTTATTATGTATGTAAGCTTCTTATTAAGCACCCACCGTAAATAGCGGCATGTGTTTTTTCCACCCTGTTTCATTGCGGCTGTTGTAGTCGATGCATTACTTCATATTTAGAGTCATTCGAATTGTCAAAAATTAATCTGTCGGTATTTCAACCAACCGGCTGTTTTACAATGTGCACGCTGGTTAAACTTTACCCTTAATCAGGCTATGATGGATTAAGGGATGCTGATGTTTTTTGCGCAGAAGGGCAGAGCTACAGTGCTGCTGGAGACGATAGATTACGTGGCTCATCTGAAGAAGCGAGTAGAACAACTGGAGAGGCGCAATGAAGAACTAGAAGCGCTACTCCATGAAAAAACACATCATGATAAGGATAACCTCTCCCATAGTGAAGGTTACCATGTCTAGATTTTAAATGTATTATTCCACTGCTTAAAATCTGCCTACGTGCTTGTATGAAATACTACGACTTCCCAATTTATTTTTGCTTAGAGACCTGATGATTATATATTTTATGTAATATAGACGCACACTGAGCTCATCAGGGAAATATATTGAAAGGCAATGGCAAGTATATTAGATAGTATGTACGAGGCTTCAGCACAGCTCAAACTTGTGACGTTTTATCTATTATTACTATATTATAAACAGTGAATGCCCTGAATATTTACTAGTGCAAAGAATCAGTAGTTTAGGGTATGTAGTAGTAGTGACCGCTCTTCTTAAACATCATCCATTTCAATAGTTAAAGGTCAATTTTGGCCAATAAAAATAAGATGAATATTTCCCACTTTTTGTTGTGAATGAGGTGTAAAATTGCTATTGATTGTTTGACTATTGAAATAGATGATGTTTAAGTAGAGTAGCAGTTTAGGTAGAATAAAAGATAAATTTTTTAAAAAATTAAAGTTCTTGCAACTATGCAACGAAATGTCCTGAATAGTTACGAGTGCAAAGAATCAGTAGTTTAGGGCATGTAGACGGCTCTTTTTAAACATAATCTACTTCAATAGTCAAAGGTCAATTTTGGCCAATAAAAATAGGACAAATATTTACCACTTTTTGTTGTGAACGAGGTGTAAAATTGCTATTAATTGTTTGACTATTGAAATAGATGATGTTTAAGTAAAGTAGTAGTTTAGGTAGAATAAAAGATAAATTTTTTAAAAAAATGAAGTTCTTGCAACTATGCATGAGTATTCTTCTTCTTGTTGGGTTCCTCTCTTAGCATTATATTGTATTTACTTGATAAGATTTTAAGAGACTTTCTATGGGTCAATTCAAACTGCAATAAAATTTTTCATTGAGTTGATTGGGACCTTTGTTATCTACCAAGAAAGTTTAGCGGGCTAGATCTTATTGATGTCAATTTTGTTTTATGCATTAAGTGAATTGTTAGAGCTTGTGTTGGCAATGAAGATTGAAAAAATTTGTTATGAAATTGCTTTGTGTCTGGTTCACTGAATAGGTGACCAACTTAGAATGGCCTTGGTTTCCATTCCCTTGCAATTTCTCTTATTCTTATTAAAACAAACAGCACTTTTGTAGCCAAAAGTATTTGGAAAGTATGAGAAACCACTAAATCTTGGCTGATATGGAATGGGGATGGATTTTGCAATGGATTATCCATCAACCAACAATTTTTGTGGTGATCCATCATCATCTTGTTTCAGGATAAGCTATTTGTGGCTACTCCTTGGATTCACTCTAGTAAGTTTGTCACAAAGAGAATTAGGCATCTACAACATCTTTATTCCAAGACTAATTCCACTTGGATTTTTTTGGCTCAAGGAAAACCTATGTTTAATTAGGGCATGCTGACCAAGAAACCTTCCAAATGATAATTGAGGTTCTACCTTCTTAATATTTGTACAAAATATATGTGCACTCTATTAATCATTGGTGGAAGGACTACAAATGATAGGTTGATACTCCTTTTTGCAATTACACTCCTAAGAAAGGATATAGCTTGCTTTCACCTTATCTTCTCATAGTTCAAATGCAAAATACTAGGTGGTCACTTTAGTCTCCCAAATTTATTTAGGCTATGTGTTTCCAAATAGTACAAAAAGTAGTTGTGAAGCCCAAAGCTACCCATTTTGCATGGTGTTTATTTTATTGGGGCCTTTCTATTTGCACTTGTTTGATACATTGTGGCATATTTAATACAAGATATTTTTTTGGGCAACTAAAAATCCTTCTACACCTTTTCTTGTTTCGTGTTGGCACACAACAATGCCTAGCAATGAATCAATGATTTTTTCTAGCCTTTCTAGCTTGAACCATTTATTGGGAACTATGAACTTCTCAATAATGGGTCCATGTTTTCCATATAATTCTCCTGGCTATGGCATATTTTCAAATTAGAAATTCTTTTTCAAGTATCTAGAAAGATAAAAATTCTACATTTTTGTCATTATATTGTGGACACTAACATTGTTATTTACACAAAATCACTAGTGATTTCTAATGTTCTCATGTAGATTCAAGACAAAGCTAGTAATGTGGCACTAGATGCCAAGCATCTCCAAATATGGCGTTATCGTTTGTGGGAGTTCCCTTTATACTATTACTATGATTCCACCTTCTCCACCATCCCATGTTAGATCCCCCACCAAGACCTACAATAGAGCTCATTTGAGCCCTCTCATCGTTGCCATTATAGTCATCAAATAGCATTCACTCCTCTATTGCTTGAGTAGTATTTTAGCTTGAACCCATCACCACCTCTATGGTCACCAAAGAGAATGGGCATTACCTCCATATCAGTCTCCTATGTTAGGTCTCAATGGCATGGGTAGGCCTCACTATCTCAAGGAAAATCCCCTCATTTGTCTCTTGATATATCTCTATTTTAAGGACTATATAGAACTAATTGTAGGATGATCCTAAGGAAGAAGAAAATGTTATTATTATTGGTTGGGCAAGACCCTTATTCCTTCCATACCCTATCTTGTACCCCCACCCCAACTACTAGAGTTGTATTTGTTGCTTAATTGTAATGTTTTTTTATATATCTATGTTGAATTGGTGACTTGATGATTGTTTTTGTGGTAAATCATGTTCTTGTTGTTTTGTGTAAGTATTTTTATTTTGGAGACCATATGTTTCAATTGTTTTTCAGCTCTACTAATTTAACTTTAAATGTGATTCAATACCAATTATATTCTATTAAAATTATGAACTGATAATTTTAATATATAACCTTCCTATATATAAAGTTGTTCAATCAATTACTAATTTCTTTTACTATTTAAAATAGACTTTATTTATTGATCAAGCTATCCATATACAATTTCTAATTTCAAAATGTTGTAGAGATATTAATAAGAGTAGGGTAGAGATTTGGAGGAAAGTAAAATCTCTCACATCAAAGCATTGAAAAATCTTGAGAAGAGAACTCATGAACTATATAAAGAAAAACTAGATGTTTGTTGTTGGAAAGAACAAGTTTAAAAAATTACATAGAGATTTGAGGATTGTTTGTACAAGGATAATTTGGGGGAAAAAGAAATCTTCTTGAGTGAAAAGTATATAGGAAAGAAAGCAAGAAATTAAATGTTCCTTATTAATGTGATATAGATTCTATTAAATTATAAACAACATTATGTAATCAGAACAATATTTTTTAATAATATAGGTGTGGTTTTATAGGCCTACATTGCTTGAAGAAAAGTGATTATAAATGGAATATTTAAACCAACATTAATTATATAAATGATATAATATTATGTAGCTTAGATATAGATAAAGGTCAAACAAACATTAATTATATAAAGGATGATATAATCTAATGTAGTTCAGATAAACTCTAAATAGAAATCAGTTATAAGTGAGATGTACAAATTAGAAATGAGTAGAACTGTTACAACTTCATCAACTCTATTTCTTATCATCACTCCTCATTCTATAAAATCTTTTATTATTTCCCTAATTACACTATTCTTGGAAATTAAAGAAAGCGTGAACAAGATCAATACTCCAAGATATCCATTTTATAGTATAACTCTGAGGTTATCAACATAAAAAACTAAATCAAGAAAAATATTTCAACATCATCAACATGCTTGATAGAATGAGTCATAGGGATCTCTTGAAAACCATTGTGAGAAACTGGATGCCTCACACCTTGAACAAGAAGCAACACATCATTGGTCAAGCTCTCCACAACATTATGCACCTTATAGGATTGAGATAAAGAGTGGTGAATTCATTCATGAACCACTAGATCTTACACCCTATCTTCAAGTTTAGATATAAAGTCCACAGTAATGGATGCACTGGGATTTAGATCACTTGTGTTCTCTAGCTCATTAGAACCTAATAGATCCTTCAAAAAGCCAACATTGCAAAATCATCAGTGTTAAAGGTGCACTTGAAACACTGGTCTGATGCAACACCCATATACATGACATCTATCTCGCTTTTACTCTTTAGCATCATATACTTCACTAATAATTAGAAATGTATTAATTAATTTGATTCTAATAAATAGAAAAGGAGATAGAATGCATTTATTTCATTTGATTTAATTCATGCCAATGTGTGATGATTTATTATTTTGTTGCAACTTATGAGGGTGAACCCACAATAGTGAGTCCCACTTGTGGGACATTGGAATTTGGCATAGGTAAGGAGAAAAAAACTAAGAAACACCTTCATTTGAAGGTATTTCTTCAAATGAAGGTACCTTTATTTGAAAGTAAGTTAAAAATCACCTTCAAATCAAGGAGAACCTTCGTTCAAAGGTTTTTATGTAAAGGACCTTCAAATAAAAGTCATTTCCAAAAAAAAGAATAAAAGGAACCTTCGCCTTTTTAATTCCTTTTTTGAATTTTTTTTGTAAAAGGAATAAAAAGGGACCTTTGTTCGAAGGTCCCTTTTATCCCTTTTATGGAAATTTCCAAAAAGGAATAAAAAGGGACCTTTGAACGAAGGTCACTTTTATTCCTTTCTTGGAATTATTTTTCTCATGGACCTTCATTAAAAGGTTCTTGGATACCTTCAAATGAAGGTACCTTCATTGAAAGGTCCTGGAAATGACCTTTCTACGTTTGTCCTTATATTTTCCTTAAAATGTTATGTTTCAAACCTTGGATTGGACCAACAAATGGAATCAATATGACAAGTTAATTTGGAGGATCATAGCCCTTGGAGTAAGCTTTCCAAAAAGTACAATTTTGAATATATTTAATTTGATTATTATATTTATTTTCTATTTTCTAGTGAACATAGGTTCTTCACCAAATATGAAGGTCTTTGTTCGGCACATAGGTAAGTGCACAAAGATGGGGGACCATAAGGGGGTCTTAAGATGCCACTTTTTTTACTGAAATTAGGAAAAACTGATGTTAGATGAGAAATTGAAGTTAGTTGTACACTCAAAATTTGAAGATACAAAAAAAAGAGTCATAGTGCTTCGAATCTAGTTTCTAAACTACTAGTTTTTTTTAAAAATGGTTGAGATTAAGGTGTTCAAAAAGGGGGAGCACACAATTTGGTCCTGTTTTTTTTAAAAAAACATAACATAGCATCCGGTGTGCTCCTCTTAAAATGCTAACTTTTTTTTAGTATTTCAAAAATCACTTTGGTGAGAAATTAGCTAACACCATATAGTTTATCCCTAATTTTTCTAATAATTTTTTTATAAATAATTAATTTTTTTTACTAATTTTCAAAGTAGACACATCTTGAAAAATAAAAAATTGAGCATGCTCCCCCCTAAATTTTTTGAAAACTAATCAAAAATCAATTTTTTTTAATACGTGTAGAATGGAGTCTAGTTTCTAAAAATGTAATTTATTTAAAATTTTGATGACCAGTTAAAAAAAAGTCAAAAATACTAGACACTAGTTTTTAACAAAAAAAGGATACACTAACAAAAAAAATTAAAGATGAAATCTTTAACATATTCAAAATGTGAAAAAATTATATGGTTAGAAAGATAACAAAGAGCTTAAGATTATGGTGGTATTTTTTCGACCTGTCATTGAAAAAAGTACAAACCTAATGGAGAGCATGCTCTGGATTATGTGATTTTTGTTACAATCTAGAAAAACATGTCTTTGGATGTCCTAAACACAACCCAAGCCTTTGGGTTGGAATCCTGAGGAAAATCCAAGCTAAAGGCTTGGAAATTACCAAGGCAAAGAATAACGCTAGCGCGTTATAATGCACTAGCATTATGTGCATTCACATAACTTGAGTGCATTATGGTGAAATAAAACATGTCACTCCCTTCCCTCTACCTCTCTCTCTCCCTCCCCTCTACATCTCTCCCTCCCCTCCTCTCTCTTTCTCACCTCTACTTCCCTCTTCTCTCTCTCTCACTCTACTTCCCTCCCCTCTCTACCTCCTACCCTCTCTCTCACTCTCTACTTCCCTCCCATAATACACTCATGTCCTAGTTTTCTCTCATTCTCTACTTCCTAGTTTTCCCTCCCATATACAAGATGTTTGATTGAGGTATGTGTTGTGCAAATTTTGCACACCATCTCAAAAACTTTTGATTGCATAGTCAAGTGATGAAGTTTCAATGAGGATTCATCAAAGGCATGAGGCCAATAAAATTTAGGAAATGAGATTCTGTATGAGTCAATAAAAATTCAATATGAAGCACTCGCTATATTCAAAGGAAGATACAACCTCAGATGAAGACTCAATAGTAAATAATGATGCAGTTTTCAAAATGACACTCAATATAGAGTATTTCAAGGTGCACCAATAAGAAATGGTGAGGCTTTGCAATGAAAATACAGACATTAATAAATCATTATGTATAGCATATGAGTCCCCAAACAAATATTATGTTGCCTATATCATACTCTAGAGGTGCATCTCAAATAAGTGCATCATAAAGATTGAATGGCAAGTCTGAGTTCAAGCTTCAATGTGAGATCAAGTCACAATCAAATAAGAATGGCACACACTCATCAGAGGTTTGGGCTTAGCCATACAAAGCCTCGGCCATTTGTTTTAAGGCGCTACTTATGTAAAAGCATAGGCCATAATAGAATGATGTGGTCTTTGTAATGAAGATATCACTCTAAATGAATATTGCGCAAGCATAATTACCAAATGCAACTCTTAATCAGATAGGGCACTGCTTGATAGTGAAAGGCAGCCTAAAATCAAATAAGGCACTGCTTGTTATACAAGGCCAAGGCCGTTATAGAAACAAGGCTCAAAGAGAGATCAAAAGAAAATAATGGCATATCTATTTAATGAGGTGCAACCTCTAAAGAAGTCATAGCCAACATAAGTATTCATGTGCGGCATAAGGAGTCTCTAGACACTATTTTGCAAGCAATGGGTGTTCTGAGGAAGCTCAAGCCACCATTCTGATAAGGCTCGCAGCCTTAGGGGAAAATGACCAAAGCATCATAATGGCACTACATATAAATATACATGCATCCAATGTTCAATCCTTAGGATATGAAAGATCGATCACCACTGAAAAGCTCATACTGTTAGAACATCAATGTCACCATCAATGGGCATTGCTCATATAATAAAATGGCATAGCATATATGGATTGAGGCAGTCACAAATGTTGGGTGCTTGCATTTGAAGGATTGAAGCAACAACCAGGTTTGAAATATGGTCCAGTCTATTAAGATCAATGGCACTTCCAGTAAAAGCTTCAATATTATATGAATGCGCTGCCAATATCAAATACAATGGTGCATCTTTGAATCATGGTGCGGGTGGTGAATCAATGAAGTGCGGCCACTCCAAAGGAAGGTGCAGTCTAGGATATGAGTGCCATTTCTTAAAACAAAGGATCAGTTAGTTAACAAAGGAACAAGCCATAAATAAGTGGAGTCTCTTGAATCAGAGGCACCAATGAGGAATGGTGTCGAAATGAAAAGTCAAATGAACCATTCATTGCCAAAGCTAGAGAGACAATGAAACAAAGGTGCAACCTCCAAATAACATGGCGCTCAACCAGATATAAGTCCCAATCTCTATTCAGAAGAATTAGCCATTCAATGAAGGATTGGCCTCTAGAAAATGAGCCCTAACCCTCTACAAATCAAGACAAATGCCAAATCAAAGAGACACAATTCTAAGTAGAGATGGCACTGGCTTGCAGCATCAGCCTTTGAAGATTATGGCACAACCACAGGGAAGATTCAACATAGCCTCTAATAGGAAATAAGGCCTCATCTCACATGTACAACTTTGCTAACCCAGTAAGGT
The DNA here is from genome assembly GCA_027924645.1 of Cunninghamia lanceolata. Taxonomy (NCBI): domain Eukaryota; kingdom Viridiplantae; phylum Streptophyta; class Pinopsida; order Cupressales; family Cupressaceae; genus Cunninghamia; species Cunninghamia lanceolata. The sequence continues at coordinate 5,628,109 of BSBN01000763.1, read as the reverse complement.
AACATAGAATCCACGGTCAACTCTAGGCATCAGCTATTCGAATACAAATCACAGTGAATAGTGAAAGATCAATGCTCTTGGCCATATTAAAGCGGTGGTATTAGACATATGAGTCATGGCCCATAATCGAAAGATAGTGTGCAACCACAATCAGTCTTAGTAATATCAAAAGTGGCGTAGGTATTTATGATGGTGTTGTCTTAGCATAATGAAACGTAGGTAGATAGAATTCATGGCGTGAGTCATTGAGACGCACACATCTATAAAACAAGTGCCACCATGTAAATGATACGCTATCCTACCATTCCACAGAGTATGAAGAGGCACATAGGCAAGAGATAGGGTTTTCAAATGCACATCAACCGTCAGATAAGGAGACACATCAATGGCTTAGACTGTAGTTTGAAAAGGATGCAGTGGAGTGTGCTACTTGTCAGCATGGAAGGGATTTGAAGTAGAGGTAGGAATATTTCTTCTCAAACAAGCGCCAGATCGCCACGTGGGAGCTGCGGGAGTGAGATAAGTACATTTTGTTTCATTCTTTTAAAACTCATCTAAATAAATGAGTCATGGGCTAGTTACTATTTTAATATTGAGCCTTATCTCCTAGTGGGCCCCATCCTCAAGTAAAGCTAAGCTTAATCAAATAAAGATATGCTTTTAAAATATAAAGAGTCTCATTTTTTTGAAAAGTCACGGGAAAATTTGTTTTAAATAAAAGAGTGTACGGCTTTATTAAAATAGAATCATATCTATGGTGGGTCCCCAAGTAATAAAGTGAAGCTTTATTAGTAAAGACTCTTATTCAACTCTTATTCCTACGAGAGATTAAATGAAAGATGCAGCCCTAGTTTTTTATTCATGCAGCGTCTCATTTTCACGGCGACCACAAAGAGAAGAGTGGGAGTTTTCCACACCACAGGGAAAATAATAGAGGCATATGCATTTTTTCATTCATGGAGGAAATGGAAGACCTAGTTAAGTGGAGTTTCATAAATCAGAGCCAGATTTTGTGGGATTTTCAGGTGCAGATTTTCTGGGTAGTTGTAAGAGATTTTCAAGGGGTTTTTGCTTATAAATACAGAGATCCACATAGAGAAAATGAGTTCTATATATGGAAACACATAGATTGGAATGATCAAGTAGTAGATAGGGATATTTTTCTTGCCTCAAGAAATGCTTCTCATGAGGGATGTAACATTTTATTTTATGCAATTTTGCCTCTATATTTGTTCCCATCCAAATAATGAAAAGAAGTGATGCTTTGTGCAAATCTAAATGTCTCTGTTTCTTGCTTCTTTCTTTCTATTTCTGGGCCTTTGATAAATCTATTTCAAATGTTAGGTTATTAATCATGCATCTATTTTTTAATTTTTCCAGTAAATCTATTAGGGTTTAATCACTGTGCTACTGATTAGAATATAAATCCAGCGCATCACCATACAATTAGCCTTTTCATTCTACAATCTTGTTTTTTCTTCCCTTTCCAAAACCCCCCATAAAAAGGAAGAGCCAGCTTCTGTAACATCTGGAGGTTACTTCAGGGATCAATCCCACATTCTTGAAGTTTCCCATGCTAGTGATTGAACTCACGCAATTTTACACATCAACAGTTTTTGGCACACCCGGTGGGACTGGAATCAAAGACTTGGGTCTTTGTTTTAATTGAATCTTTACCCTATATCTTGTGGTTTTGGTGGAGAATTACAAAATATATGCTCAAGGGAGCATGAATCTTCCACCTAGTGACTATACTGGTGATTCTTTCTTAGATCTTTACCTTTGTAGGCCATGGCAACCCCAGGTATCTATGTGCATCTCAATATTCCTACCAGGAATTTGCCTTTTGTGACATGGGATTCAATTCCTCTTGTTCTTCAGCAGCAAGGTTAGGTTCTTGATGCAGCATGGAAAGCATTACCTCATTTTCTTGGAGATGGCTTAGTTTCCCCTATAGATCATATCTAAGATGTTGCAAATTTATGCACCATTCATAGTATCACTACTGAGAATGAAGCTCTTATGTTGTTGGCATCTTCCCTCAAAGGTAGAGCACGAGAATGGTATAGAAGCTTACAACCTAGTTTAGTCACTGGATGAGATCAACTAGGAGGGCTTATCTTCAATCAATTCAAAGAGAGGATAGATGTTAGCTCTCTCACCCAGAACCTCATCACAATCAAGAGACATCCTATGGAGAGCATGTGTGATTTCAATACAAGATTTGACAAGGTATGGAAAAAATTCTTAGTTGACATGGGGCCTCCTCCAGTTTTTGCATTCTTGTATTATTTAATGGATTTAGACCCTGAAATATCTATCATGATACAAGCCCTAAGAGGTGATACTCTGGCCCAATCATATGATATGGCTATTAGAGATGAAAATAACCTCATAGAGGCTGGTAAATTGCTTCCTCTACCCTTAAAATAGCTGATTCCTTATGCAAACATCCCATCTTAGGCTCTTTCTTGTAGTCAAATGTGTAATTGTTCTTATCCACCTACCCTCCTTGTTGATTTGTCAAATCATAAGGAGATGCTGGAGATAAAAGAACTCCTAAAATCTTTCACCCATGAACTAAATTCAAGCTAAAAGATCAAGCTATGTATCATGCTAATACAATTATCATGCCTCAAAGTCCTTATGGACAGCAATTTCAATATAGTCAATTTATTGAAGAGATCCTCCCTTAAGCCTAGAATAGACCCAATTATCTTGAAAATTGTGCTTTACAAACCTTTGTAGCTTTAAGTCAGTCAATAGGAGCCATAGATTAGGTTCTTTGTCATTTTGATATCAAAGAAAATTTGAGTCTAAAAGATCAAAATGCAAGCAAGAAGGTGGCTCTTGTCTATTGAAGGTATCCTTCTAATTATCAGTATCATGCACCTGTGGCAACATGTAACTCAGAAACTCAGTTAACTAATGAAAGAGATACAGAAGTTGATTATGAATTGACTCTTCTAGAAGCTGAAAAGTACTTGAAAAGGGGATTTGAAGTTGAAAAGTAATAGGTAAAGAATAATGCACCATATGTATCACATCTTAAGGCAGAAGTTGCAAAATAAATTGATGCTGAATCGACAATTAAAAGGGTGTTTTTATTCATGTCATGATTTATCACATCTTGAAGAAGATGATTCAGAGATGCAGTCACATAAGGAGAAGGATGGGGTAGATGACAATGGTTTAATTCTCTTTGAAGCTAAAAATTACTGGCCATCAAAGCATACAAAATCTTTGCCTCAGCTTGTAAAAGAACAAAAGGTAAGTCCTCTTGTACAAAAGGGTGAAGATGAGTTTGAGAATGATTCTTTTTGGGATAATCTAGAAGCTTTCTGTTCAAATTTGGGTGATCATGATAAAGGAAAATGAGCTCCATGATAATGATGCATCAAGAGACACAAGTAGTAAAGAGTCGAATGAAGAGTCTCATCATACTTAATTATTCATTCAAAAAGAAATGCTAATAAGATTCAAGACAATTATAGGCAGATCTGTCACATTCTAGCCAGAGTTTGAAGCTACTATTGATCATGAGTATAAAGGGGTGCAGATAGTCACTAATCAGTCTAAGATCATAAATGCTTTCTTATGCAAACAAAGAGTTGAATTCTATCACTTAATATTCCCTTCCCACCCTCCGCTCAAGCAAGAGTGGCATATAGATCATCCTGTAAGGTGTTTTGATGCCAAGGATGAGTCTCCAAAAAGAAGGAAGGTGAAAAGGTACAAGTTCTTGCTTTACTTCTTTGTGCATTTTGTTTGGTCAATCATCAGTTCAATGTGGATCAAATGGAGCAAAATAATCAGATCCAGGAGTTATTTTGCCATTCATGTGAATGGACATGTCCCTCTGAGGTTCATATGTCAGTAATTTAGTCTCAATGCTTTGCAATAAGTTGCATCTGCAACAGTTAGTTTCAATTTCAATTTTTTGCTTTCAATAAGTCTCAGCTACATAAAAGACTTGAAGGTTTCGATAGTTATCAGTTGGTCTTGGTTGTAAAATGTCCATTATGGTTGTGTGTAATGCCCGCCTTGAACACCTTAAAGAACACACACTTATGCTATATGAAACAGGATTTTTTTTTTTTTTAAAGATTAAATAACGATAACATAACTAATTACGACATATTCTCTAAGGATTCAAGGCTGCATCACTTAACAACTCAACTAACATAATTAATCATACATCAGTAGCTGATCCAAATTCATGCTCAATTAATTACTTATTCATATTCATTGCATAAAATCAAATAACGGAATCTGCATGATTAAATACATAACTGAAATGCTTTCATATAAGTACATCATGACATCATTACATTGCCATTTTTAGTCTACATCAAAATTACATACATAAAGAATGTTCTGTTACACAAATCTGGTACAAGGTTATACACTTACATCATCATCATTGGAACAAGTACAACTAGAACAAATCCTTTCTGCATATGATCTTTACAAGAGTAACCAATGGATAAAATAGCTCTTCCACCCAACCATGTGGAACCCTAAGGTCCACCCCCCGAGCTAGGAGTTAACATGAGGTCCCAAACAATGACAGTCAGGTAGACAAAAGACAAACAAGAACAAGGATGACCAACGCCAATACAACACATGGCAATAACAATACAACACAATTTAACTTCCAGAGGCGACACAAAACAAATGAGGAGAGACCGAACAAGGGATGCTAGGTTGTAGTAGGGAGAGTGTCATCGCACGGTCCTAACATGGGTTATCCTGACAGCCTCTCACTAGGCGCCGGCCCTCATCTATGGTTATCCTGATAGCCTCTCACTAGGCACCGGCCCCATAGGGTGACACATGCGGAATCGACCTTCCTTTCATGAGGACAAGGAAGTCAATCATGCCGACCATGCCTTCTCTACCCATCCTTAGTCTAAACAAGCACTATAGGTCATGGGAGAGGAATCCAATAATCTTATTAATGTGAAATCTACCCTTAACCCCCTAGTTTATTTTAGGTTATCACTTAATTAATCTACTTCCAACGGGTTATCCTGACTGCCACTTTGGGCACCGGCCCCACGTTGAAAGCCACTCTCCTTCCTAACACCTAGTAACCTTAACATCATACAAGACTTTATAACAAAACACGTATATGTACACTGCAAGGCATAAACCCTCTTGCATCAAAATAGAATCATAACATCAATTGATATCCAATGCTTTTAACATTACAATACTTTACTCTTTTACAGATTTCAGGTCTCTCCATACGACAAAATGGTACAATAAGATCACAAGTGATTTAACATCCTCACAGGAAAATATTACTTTCCATACACATAAACAACTTGACATTATCTCAATATACTTCATACTATGTTTGATCCACATACTCGTTATTACGTCGTAAACACAAAAAAAAGCAGTACACAAGTTGCAAATACTCAACAATGACAACTTAGCCTCTGGAAATTGAGTTTGAACAACCTCAATTCGACTCATTACAACAACTCAATCAATTCAATTCAGATTCAGGAGATGGAATACTACAATTCATTCTCGGTTTAATGCAAACAACTCCCGTAATAAAAGAACGTTAAATAACAACAATTAAATTAACACCTTGCAACTAAATATCTAACTAATCTTTATTTTGCTCAAAAAGATAAATTAATTGGTTAACTAAATCATTATAATAATTGATAAAAGAACCACTTAATTCCTGTTTACCATTCGACACTTCCATAACGATACGATCTTTATAATCTTTCCTTCAAACTTGTCTAATTAACTTTACTCTATCAAGGATAATAACACTAGGAGAGATGTCTCACGACTGAACGGCAATTACACGAGGAAAGTTCAATCACAAAATGTTTGTTATCCTTCATACGGTCTTTCAGACATTCTAGTGAGCTCAACCAAATGAATTCTTTTATGATGATTTGAGGATGTCTCTGAAATTGATCTTATCCATGGTGATTTAATTTCTCAAGGAGAACGATCGTAAATGCGCCCTGTGCGAACAACTTGGGATATTTTACTACTGAGATGTAAAATTGCTATTGACTGTTTTACCATTGACATGAATGATATGTATCCAGTCTGACGACTTCTGGCTATGTTCACTAAACTTGCAAATTTACTGCGTTGACGGTATCCATGTAAACAGTTTTCTCATTTTCTAACGAAAAGCAATAATCACAAAAGACGGTGAAAATCTGGAAAAGACAAACTGGAGTTGTTGCAAAGACTACTTAAGGCTTTTAACAGTATTCTTCTTATTTCCAAGCCAAAATGATTCTTTCTACAGTTGTGCAGATTTCCAAACATAAAGGTATGATTAACATTTCAAATACTAAAGAGGTGCCCTTTATTTTAATGGTCTGATAGAAGGTTACATGGTTTAATCTTACTTGCAACTATGATCACAAAATGCTAACCAATTATCGCTGTTTTTGCTAAGTTGATCTCCTTACTGTATTGGACACGGTACCGAATGTTTCAAGCCCCGTTCTACTCAACTCAAATCTGGTAAGAATGCTATGTTATAGCAATTGTTTCTAGAGCTGATCTAATTGTAGTTTACACAATATAAGTATGAATTTCCAGGTGCAGTGATGGATCTTTGTTCACCAGATACATTTCTATCAGTACAAGGATGAATGTCTCAAAAACTGAACATATATAGAACCAATTATAATACCCCAGTCAACTGTCTACGGGGATTTACACAATGGTGGGCTATAGTTATCAGAAAGCAATTGCACTACACCTTAAAGAACACACACTTATGCTATATGAAACAGGAATTTTTTTTATAAAAAGATTAAATAACAATAACATAACTAATTACGACATATTCTCTAAGGATTCAAGGCTGCATCACTTAACAAATCAACTAACATAATTAATCATACATCAGTAGCTGATCCAAATTCATGCTCAATTAATTACTTATTCATATTCATTGCATATAATCAAATAACAGAATCTGCATGATTAAATACATAACTGAAATGCTTTCATATAAGTACATCATGACATCATTACATTGCCATTTTTAGTCTACATCAAAATTACATACATAAAGAATGTTCTGTTACACAAATCTGGTACAAGGTTATACACTTACATCATCATCATTGGAACAAGTACAACTGGAACAAATCCTTTCTGCATATGATCTTTACAAGAGTAACCAATGGATAAAATAGCTCTTCCACCCGACCATGTGGAACCCTAAGGTCCACCCCCCGAGCTAGGAGTTAACATGAGGTCCCAAACAATGACAGTCAGGTAGACAAAAGACAAACAAGAACAAGGATGACCAACGCCAATACAACACATGGCAATAACAATACAACACAACTTAACTTCCAGAGGCAACACAAAACAAATGAGGAGAGACCGAACAAGGGATGCTAGGTTGTAGTAGGGAGAGTGTCATTGCACGGTCCTAACATGGGTTATCCTGACAGCCTCTCACTAGGCGCCGGCCCCCATCTATGGTTATCTTGACAGCCTCTCACTAGGCGCCGGCCCCATAGGGTGACACATGCAGAATCGACCTTCCTTTCATGAGGACAAGGAAGTCAATCATGCCAACCAGGCCTTCTCTACCTATCCTTAGTCTAAACAAGCACTATAGGTCATGGGAGAGGAATCCAATAATCTTATTAATGTGAAATCTACCCTTAACCCCCTAGTTTATTTTAGGTTATCACTTAATTAATCTACTTCCAACGGGTTATCCTGACTGCCACTTTGGGCGTCGGCCCCACGTTGAAAGCCACTCTCCTTCCTAACACCTAGTAACCTTAACATCATACAAGACTTTATAACAAACACGTATATGTACACTGCAAGGCATAAACCCTCTTGCATCAAAATAGAATCATAACATCAATTGATATCCAACGCTTTTAACATTACAATACTTTACTCTTTTACAGATTTCAGGTCTCTCCATACGACAAAATGGTACAATAAGATCACAAGTGGTTTAACATCCTCACAGGAAAATATTACTTTCCATACACATAAACAACTTGACATTATCTCAATATACTTCATACTATGTTTGATCCACATACTCGTTATTACGTCGTAAACACAAAAAAAAGCAATACACAAGTTGCAAATACTCAACAATGACAACTTAGCCTCTGGAAATTGAGTTTGAACAACCTCAATTCGACTCATTACAACAACTCAATCAATTCAATTCAGATTCAGGAGATGGAATACTACAATTCATTCTCGGTTTAATGCAAACAACTCCCGTAATAAAAGAACGTTAAATAACAACAATTAAATTAACACCTTGCAACTAAATATCTAACTAATCTTTATTTTGCTCCAAAAGATAAATTAATTGGTTAACTAAATCATTACAATAATTGATAAAAGAACCACTTAATTCCTGTTTACCATTCGACACTTCCATAACGATACGATCTTTATAATCTTTCCTTCAAACTTGTCCAATTAACTTTACTCTATCAAGGATAATAACGCTAGGAGAGATGTCTCACGACTAAACGACAATTACACGAGGAAAGTTCAATCACAAAATGTTTGTTATCCTTCATACAGTCTTTTAGACATTCTAGTGAGCTCAACCAAATGAATTCTTTTATGATGATTTGAGGATGTCTCTGAAATTGATCTTATCCATGGTGATTTAATTTCTCAAGGAGAACGATCGTAAATGCGCCCTGTGCGAACAGCTTGGGATATTTTACTACTGAGATGTAAAATTGCTATTGACTGTTTTACCATTGACATGAATGATATGTATCCAGTCTGACGACTTCTGGCTATGTTAAACTTGCAAATTTACTACATTGACGGTATCCACGTAAACAGTTTTCTCATTTTCTAACGAAAAGCAATAATCACAAAAGACGGTGAAAATCTGGAAAAGACAAACTGGAGTTGTTGCAAAGACTACTTACAGCTTTTAACAGTATTCTTCTTATTTCCAAGCCAAAATGATTCTTTCTACAGTTGTGCAGATTTCCAAACATAAAGGTATGATTAACATTTCAAATACTAAAGAGGTGCCCTTTATTTTAATGGTCTGATAGAAGGTTACATGGTTTAATCTTACTTGCAACTATGATCACAGAATGCTAACCAATTATTGCTGTTTTTGCTAAGTTGATCTCCTTACTGTACTGGATACGGTACTGAATGTTTCAAGCCCCGTTCTACTCAACTCAAATCTGGTAAGAATGCTATGTTACAGCAATTGTTTCTAGAGCTGATCTAATTGCAGTTTACACAATATAAGTACAAATTTCCAGGTGCAGCGATGGATCTTTGTTCACCAGATACATTGCTATCAGTACAAGGATGAACGTCTCAAAAACTGAACATATATAGAACCAATTATAATACCCCAGTCAACTGTCTACGGGGATTTACACACTGGTGGGCTATAGTTGTCAGAAAGCAATTGCACTACAACTCAGGATTTGTGAAAGATAAGCCTTAGAACACTTTACTATACACCCAACTCAAAATTAGAAAGCCTACAGACAGTGGCTGTCAACACCAACTGTCAGCCAAGACTGCGGCCTCCCTGGGGCATAACGACTTCATTTGGTAGTGGGGAAAGCCATGGATAAACACCCATTATTTAACTCTAATATATTCCTCCATAATGGAGAGCGGTTTAGGGTTTATACTGTCCAAGAGATTAATACTTCATCCTCTCGACCCTAGAAATGGCAAACCAACAGCCTGCAGACCTCCCTCCCTCTGGCAGTTATGCGCCTAGCCCAAACGGCTTAGTAAATACAATGGACGAGTGCAGAGTTGGTGTCTAAACGGAAGAACTTCCATAATCGATAATGAAAGGGTTTCGATCACTCCAGCTATGGAGTAGGCTAGTCAACAGAAATATCGTAATATACTAGGTAAATGGCTAAAGAAAAGGCTTCAGAACTTTCATTCACAACGAATGATGACCAGGTAGCGGACTACCTAATATTATCGGTCCATAAAAGAGATAATACCAGACACAACAAAAAACAATATATATGGGATGTCGTCTCACAACCCTGGATGAAAGGCGAATGACAAGGCTTTAGAGATTTTCAATCAAATCGAATAACAATAAGGCAATAGCAACGAACTACCAATCACGCCCTAGCTTTGCAAACTTTCAGCGATTCATATGATCATCAATTGGCTAGTAAATAAGATCAACAGAAACAAAAAAGATTAACAGATTCTCAGACAAAAACATTAACCAGATCTGTTTGAATAAAGGAACTTCATTTGCAGATGTGAGGGCAAGTTAAAAGGCACGCAGCTCAGGAAAATCAAATGAATACAAAACGACATACAGCGAGTTTCCAGATTTGCCAGGGTCGCAAGTTTCAGGCTAAACACAGAGAAAGAAACAATAACAACATTGATCTGATCTTACAGGAACGACTAGCTGTAGCCAACAGTGATCTATGGCGATCCTATCGAGGTGTCTTTAAGCTGTAATACTGATACCTATCAAGTCAGGCACAGGTTTACGAATACAATCTCCAAACAAATACAGAAAACTAACTCAATACTTTGATGGAATCTGCTATGGTACATACGACTGGGAGAAGATGACAATGCCAAGAGTGTCACTGCTAAACAGAGGAGGAAGGACCAGTTGAAACGACCTTATCTGAAGAGAAACTTTTCAATTAAGGGTTTGGAGAACGGTGTACGGAAATTCCATTTAATACAGACCCAACGATTTACATCTACAACTGTCCATAGAAAATATACATTTGTAGAATCAGACAGAGAGTTCTGGCAGAAAACCCTTTAACCAAAAACTATTTCATTTGCAGACAAAGAAGCAAACAATCAACATGCTCAGATTCAGAGAAAAGAAACAGCGAAAGAAGGCAAGTATTCCAAGGAACCTGGCTACGATGTCGGTTCAACGAGTCTGCTTCAATTGTTGTAGATCCGAGCTGCTTATTCCAGCCTTCTTCTCCCTTCGTGTACCTGTAATCCCATCCTTAATGCCTCTACCGCTCTTTTATAACACAGTCTCTCTCATCTACCAAGGAGCTTGGCACGCGATCCTGTGCATCTCTCCTCTAAAAATATATATATAGATATATTTTATTTAATTTAATGATCCCCAAATATTATTTATTTTATTTTATTATTATTTTTAATTATATGTAAACACATAATTTCAGACAAAATCTAATTTCTTTATAGCCGACCCAATATATTGTTATTAATAGAATAGTACTATTTCGACAATCTATAATTTGTAACTATATTTTAATTTATTTTATTAATCAAGTTGTAAATCACAATTTACAACATGATTACATCTATTTATTTATTTAAATATTTATTATAAATAATATTATATTGAACAATACAAAATTTCTTACAACTTTATTTAACAACAACAGTTCTAATAAAATAATAATTTATTTATAATGATAATCGACCACTAACGACCTTACGCTCATTTAACAACATTTATACTCTTTCGTATAATGATTCTAATTAAAGCACAACACTACCACACATGCTTAGACACCTTCGAACTTAATTAGACTCCAAGGTACAGTATTACCTGACAACAAGACATGATTGAATGACAACCAATAACCACAAGGGTAAACTGACGACCAAGGAACACTGACTAGGGACCTCACGTTAACTCCAACCAACCAATCCATTGGTGAAGGCACGCTCAGACCTGGTAATCAGGTGGAGTCGATGCCTAGTACCTGCATCCTGCAGCAACGCACGGTTAACCATAACAATATATACATATACATCACATGCAGTCCTATAGTGAATGGAAATCGCAGTGGGGTAGGGTACTTGAGAATGAGTAATACGACACTGTTCCATTCACGTTTATGAATAACAATCAACTATATTGAACAAGGTATCAGATTACTAGTCTACAACATAAAATGATCAACTAACTTCCAATCCCATATAGTAATATAACATCAAAGCATCTAAAACATCCAGTTCATTTATCAAATTGTAAAGCATAAAATGACATAATCCAACATCAACATCTGTTATCATAACAATTAGGTTCATACTGAAATAGCAAAATAACTAGAAAACCATCATCAAATGATCTAAAATACTGTCATAATGTCCAGTACTACTAAGCAAACATCAGTCCAAAAGACGATAATTTGAGGGGCACTACATTGTGTATAAGCTTCAATTTTGGCTTCAGTGTGGTCAGCTATCACCAATTTAAATTAGGTTTCAGTGCTCCATTAGTTGCAAAGTAATTCACTATTTAGCATGAGTTTCAGTTTCAAATCAAGTTGATTTGCTAGGTAGTTGCGTATTAGTTTGAATGCATAGGCTCTGGTTGCTGATGTATTCTCAGAGTACTACTTTGTTCCTACCCGTAATTGAATCTTTGCCCAATGGATAAGGCCATTTCTTCTGGGTTCGTAATAAGTAGGCTCATTTCCTAGCTAGTCGCCAAGAACTGTTGTGCAAAATTTTCACACCATCTTGAAACTCCTCATTGCACAGTCAAGTGATGAAGTTTCAATGAGGATTCATCGAAAGCACAAGGCCAATAAAATTTAGGATATGAGATTCTATATGAGTCAATACAAATTCAATATGAAGCACTCACTATATTCAAAGGAAGATACAACCTCAGATGAAGACTCAACAGTAAATAATGATGCAGTTTTCAAATGACACTCAATATAGAGTATTTAAAGGTGCAACAATAAGAAATGGTGAGGCTTTGCAATGAAAATACAGACATTAATAAATCATTGTGTATAGCATATGAGTCCCCAAACAAATATTATGTTGCTTATATAATACTCCAGAGGTGCATCTGAAATAAGCGCATCATAAAGATTGAATGGCAAGTCTGAGTTCAAGCTTCAATGTGAGATCAAGTCACAGTCAAATAAGAATGGTACACACTCATTAGTAGGTTTAGGCTTAGCTATACAAAGCCTCATCCATTTGTTTTAAGGCCCTGCTTATGTAAAAGCATAGGCCATAATAGAACGATGTGGTCTCTATAATGAAGATAACACTCTAAATGAATATTGGGCAAGCATAATTACCAAATGCGGCTCTTAATCAGATAGGGCACTACTTGATAGTGAAAGGCGGCCTAAAATCAAGTAACGTGTTGCTTGTTATACAATGCCAAGGCCGCTCTAGAAACAAGGCTCAGAGAGAGATCAAAAGAAAATAATGACTTATCTGTTTAATGAGGTGCAACCTCTAAAGAAGTCATAGACAACAAAAGGATTCATGTGCAGTATAAGGAGTCTCCAAACACTATTTTGCAAGCAATGGGTGTTCTGAGGAAGCTCAAGCTGCCATTTCGATAAGGCTCGCAGCCTTAGGGAAAAATGACCAAAGCATCATAATGGCACCACATATAAATACACAGGCATCCAATGTTCAATTTTTAGCATATGAAAGCTCAATCACCATTGAGAAGCTTATACCATTAGAACATCAATGTCGCCATCAATGAAGGCATTGCTCATATAATAAAATGGCGTAGCATATATGGATCGAGGCAGTCACAAATGTTGGGTGCTTGCATTTGAAGGATTGAAGCATCGACCAGGTTTGAAATATGGTGTAGTCTATTAAGATCAATGGCGCTACCAATAAAAGATTCAATATTATATGAATGCACTGCCAATATCAAATACAATGGTGCATCTTTGAATCATGGCATGGGTGATGAAACAATGGAGTCGGCCACTCCAAAGGAAGGTGCAGTCTAGGATATGAGTGTCATTTCTTAAAACATTTAGGTTCCATCAGTAAACAAAGGAACAAGCCATAAATAACTGGAGTCTATTGAATCAGAGGCACCAATGAGGAAGGGCATCCAAATGAAAATTCACGCGAACCATTCATCGCCAAAGCTAGAGATACAATGAAACATTGGTGTGACCTCCAAATAACATGGCGCTTAGCCAAATATAAGTCCCAGTCTCTATTCAGAAGCATCGGCCATTCAATGAAGTATTGGCCTCTAGAAAATGAGCCTTGCCCCTCTACAAATCGAGACAAATGCCAAATCAAAGAGACAGTTCTTTGTAGAGATAGCGCTAGCTCATGACATCAGCCTTCAAAGATTATGACGCAACCACGAGAAGATTCAACACCTCCTCTGATAGGAAATAAAGCCTCAGTTCACACGTAGAGCTCTACTAAACCAGAGAAGGTAACATAGAATCCACACTCAACTCCAGGCATCAGCTATTCAAATACAAATCTAAGTGAATAGTGAAAGATCAATGCTCTTAGCCATATTAAAACAGTGGTATCAGACATAAGGGTCATGGCACAATTGAAAGATAGTGCGCAACCACAATCAGTCTCAGTAATATCAAAAGTGGTGTAGGTATTTATGATGGTGTTGTCTTATCATAATGAAACAAAGGTAGATAGCATTCATGGCATGAGTCATTGAGACCCAGGCATCTATAAAACAAGCACCATCATGTAAATGATACGCTGCCCTGCCATTCCACAAAGAATGAAGAGGCATGTAGGCAAGAGATAGGGTTTTCAAATGCACAACAACCGTCTGATAAGGAGACACATGAATGGCTCGGACTATAGTTTGAAAAGGATGCAACTGAGTGTGCCACTTGACAGCATGGTGGGGATCTGAAGCAGAGGCAAAAATATTTCTTCTCAAACAAGCGCCAGTTCACCACGTGGGAGTTGCCGGAGTAAGATAAATATATTTTGTTTCATTCTTTTAAAACTCATCTAAATAAATGAGTCACAAGCCGGTTATTATTTTAATATTGAGCCTTATCTCCTAGTGGGCCCCATCCTCAAGTAAAGCTAAGCTTAATCAAATAAAGATATGCTTTCAAAATATAAAGAGTCATTTTTTGAAAAGCCATGGGAAAAACAGTTTTAAATAAATGAGTGTAAGGCTTTATTAAAATAGAATCATATCTATTGTGGGTCCCCAAGTAATAAGGTGAAGCTTTATTAGTAAAGACTCTTATTTGACTCTTATTCCTATAAGAGATTAAATGAAACATGCAACCCTAGTTTTTTATTCACGCAACCTCTCATTTTCATGATAGACATAAAGAGAAGAGCAGGAGTTTTCCACACCACAGGTAAAACAATGGAGGCAGATGCATTTTTTCATCCATGGAGGAAACGGAAGACCCAGTTAAGTAAAGTTTTAGAAATTAGAGCTGAATTTTGTGGGATTTTCAGTTGCAGATTTTATGGACAGTTGCAAGAGATTTTCAAGGGGTTTTTGCTTATAAATATAGAGATCCGCATAGAGAAAAGGAGTTCTAGATATGGAAACACATAGATTGGAATGATCAAGCAGCAGATAGGGATATTTTTCTTGCCTCAGGAAATGCTTCTCATGAGGGATGTAACATTTTATTTTGTGCAATCTTGCCTCTGTATTTGTTACCATCCAAATAATGAAAATAAGTGATGCTTTGTGCAAATCTAAATGCCTCTATTTCTTGCTTCTTTCTCTCTATTTCTAGGCCTTTGATAAATATGTTTCAGGTACTGGGTTATTAATCATGCATCTACTCTTTAATTTTTCTAGTAAATCTATTAAGGTTTAATCACTGTGGTATTGATTAGAATATAAATCCAGCGCATTGCCATAGGATTAGGCTTTTCATTCTGCAATCTTGTTTTTTCTTCCCTTTCCAAAACCCCCCATAAAAAGGAAGAGCCAACTTCTATAAAATCTAGAGGTTACTTTGATCAATCCCACATTCTTGAAGTTTCCCATGTTGGTATTTGAACTTGCGTAATTTAATACATCAACCGTATGTTTACCAAAAAAAAAAATTCATCTATGCAAAGTGCTTTGTGACACTATTAGAGCATGTATAGTTCACTTGCTAGAGATGGATGGTTGGTCTTCATGTTCCCACAAGAATCTAGGAGGTTCTTTGGTGTACCATAGCCTCATTATTTCCAAAAACCATGAGAATGCTCTAGGTGCTACCGTAGGTAGCACTATTGGTAAATCTTCCTATATTAGTACATATATTTATACTTATATAGTTATCTATTAGTATGTACATGGTATTATTGTAACATACATGAATACCTAAGGTGTGCTAGGGATATTTGCCTAGATATATACACCATGACTATAATTTATTCATACATAATTCAAATGTGAATCAATATAGAAGTGTTCATGCTTTGCTTGTCAATCAACATATGAATTAGTTCTAAGATTTTCTTACAATTTGTAGTATGTTAATCATAGTAGAGGGTGAGAGACTTAGTATGCTTCACTTGAGACTACTAGAGATGCCAATATGCATGAAGTCATAAAATGTTTAACCTTAGGTCACACATGTATAAGATGGCTAACATTTTGGTTTCATTATCAGGACCCTCTTATAATCCACATGGTACTTCTTAAGAATGGTTTGGCAAGTTATGCCCCTTGACATTCATAATGGTGGGTGAATAAGATCAATTAATTTGAAAGAAAGGAGCTATTTTTAAGGTGTAAAGGTGAGACAATGGCATGAGAAAGAGTTGTTTGATCCTTTGTATGAAGAATTTTAGGCAAAATTACTATAACACCTATTCAATTAGCTTCCAACATAGGTAAATAGAAGAGGAATAAGTAACTGAGTATATTTGAGTGTAGCCACCAAAGAATATTGTGTAATTGTAGAAACTAGATATAGTGTAGATACTTTTTTGAAGGGACCTATTAATAGTTATATATACTCTAGTTTGCAATATCTACATATATCTTGGTTAACAAATCTTTGCATAAGTTTCTCACTCCTATTTGGAACAAGTTGCTAATATAGTTAGCTTTGTGGGAAAGATGTTGATAATTTAAAAGTGCATCAAAACTCTCAATATGGAGTATCACCTCCCATACAATTCCATGTATGGTAGAGGGGATGATTGGTTCATAACCCAAAACTAGTAGAGTACAATAATTTGAGTATGAAATGGATAGAGCATAAAATGAGGTGGAATTAGAAAAGAGAAGATAAGCTCATGGCCTTAGTGGAAGAGTAATCCATAAGGGAACAACACCCACAAATAGGCTAGTGCAAAATAGGAGGCATTGATAGAGCAAATCATGTGTATGCTACAATCTAGTTTGGATAACACACAATATAAGGAGAAAGGAAAGTAAGTAGTAGATAACCACTCTAAACATCTACTAGATGCATAATGACGGTTGAAAACTATAAAATATGTGCACTCATATGGGAAAGAGATAACCACATCATATGGGGAAGATTTTAGGGTTTCTCAAGTTTAGGGTTTAGGGTTTAGGGGTTAAGGTTAGGGTTTAGGGGAATTATTTAGGCTTTAGGGGTTTAGGGTTGCTTGGGTTTAGGGGTTAGGGGTTTAGGGTTTCTCACATTTAGAGTTTAGGGGTTAGGGTTTAGGGGTTTAGGGTTTAGAGAGAGATAGAGAGAGGGGACCGATAGAGATTGGGAGAGATATAGGAGATAGAGGGAAGAGATAGGGAGAGAGAGTGAGGGACATGTCCAAAGACATAGTGAGAGAGAATGAGAGGTAGAGGGAAGATAGAGATAGGGAGATAGGGGAGAGATAGGGAGATAAAGGTTTAGGGTTGCTTGGGTTTAGGGTTTAGATGTTTGGGGTTTAGGGTTTAGGGTTTAAGGGCATTATTTAGGGTTTAGGGTTTATGGGTTAGGGGTTAGGGGTTAGGGGTTAAGGTTTAGAGGTTTAGGGTAACTTAGGGTTTAGAGAGAGAGAGAGAGGACCAATAGGGAGATATAGAGGACACTGAGGGGAGATATAGGGAGATAGAGAGTGAGGGACATGGTCGGAGACAGGGAGAGAGATTGAGAGGTAAAGGCATGATAGAGACAGGGAGATAGGGGAGAGATGGGGAGATAGAGGTTTAGGATTTATTGGGTTTAGGGTTTAGGGGTTTAGGGTTGCTCAAGTTTAGGGGTTAGGGGTTAAGGTTTAGAGGCATTATTTAGGGTTTAGGGTATATGGTTTAGGGGTTAGGGGTTAAGGTCTAGAGGTTTAGGGTTTAGAGAGAGAGGACCAACAAGGAGATATAGAGGAGACTGAGGGGACAGATAAGGAGATGGAGAGTGAGGGACATGTCCAGAGACATAGGGAGAGAGATTGAGAGATTGAGAGGTAGAGGGATGATGGAGACAGGGAGATAGGGAGTGATAGGGAGATAGAGGTTTAGGGTTGCTTGGGTTTAGGGGTTTGGGGTTTGGGGTTTCTCAGGTTTAGGGGTTACGAGTTAAGGTTTAGGGGCATTATTTAGGGTTTAGGGTTTATGGTTTAAGGGTTAGGGTTTAAGGTCTAGAGG
Organism: Cunninghamia lanceolata; assembly: GCA_027924645.1. Taxonomy (NCBI): domain Eukaryota; kingdom Viridiplantae; phylum Streptophyta; class Pinopsida; order Cupressales; family Cupressaceae; genus Cunninghamia; species Cunninghamia lanceolata. The sequence goes on along the minus strand of BSBN01000763.1, from coordinate 5,609,769 downwards.
TATAGGGTTTAGGGTTTAGAGAGAGAGGACCAATAGGGAGATATCCGAGGGGAAAGATAGGGAGATAGAGAGCGAGGGACATGGATAGAAACATAGGGAGAGAGATTGAGAATTAGAGGGATGATAGAGATAGGGAGATAGGGGAGAGATAGGGAGATAGAAGTTTACAGTTGCTTAGGTTTAGGGTTTAGGGTTTAGGGGTTTGGGTTTAGGGTTTAGGGATTCTCAAGTTTGGGGGTTAAGGTTTAGGGGCATTATTTAGGGTTTAGGGGTTAAGGTCTAGAGGTATAGGGTTTAGGGTTTAGAGAGAAAGAGAGAGGACTGATACAGAGATATAGAGGAGACCGAGGGGAGAGATAGGGAGATAGAGAGTGAGGGACATGGCCAGAGACATAGGGAGAGAGATTGAGAGATTGAGAGGTAGAGGGATGATAGAGATAGGTAGATAGGGGAGAGATAGGGAGACAAATGTTTAGGGATTTTTGGGTTTAGGGTTTAGGGTTGCTCGGGATTAGGGTGTAGGGGTTAGGGGTTAAGGTTTAGGGGCATTATTTAGGGTTTAGTGTTTATGGTTTAGGAGTTAGGGTTTAAGGTCTAAAGATATAGGGTTTAGGGTTTAGAGAGAGAGAGGACTGATAGGGAGATATAGAGGAGACTGAGGGGAGAGATAGGGAGATAGAGGTTTAGGGTTTAGGGGTTAGGGGTTAAGGTTTAGGGGCATTATTTAGGGTTTATGGTTTATGGCTTAGGGGTTAAGGTCTAGAGGTATACAGTTTAGGGTTTAGAGAGAGAGCATCGATAGGGAGATATAAAGGAGACCGAGGGGAGAGGGAGATAGAGAGTGAGGGACATGGACAGAGACATAGGGAAAGAGATTGAGAGGTAGAGGGATAATAGAGATAGGGAGATAGGGGAGAGATAGGGAGATAGAGGTTTAGGGTTGCTTGGGTTTTGCATTTAGGGTTTAGGGGTTAGGGTTGCTCAGGTTTAGAGGTTAGGGGTTAAGGTTTGTTGGTTAACAAATTTGTCACTTTAGATTTATACTCTCTTACCCACACAAATGACAAACAAACCAACAGTTGAGTCACTTGTGATGGTATTTGCAAGTGCTCTCTGCTTATTTTACAAGGTACAACTACCTTCGAGTGATTTACAAGGAATGAAAAACATGGTATGCATTTGACCAGAAAGTAGGAAAGGCAAACTAACACCCACTCATAGCCATGAAAGTGAATGTGAAAGATTAATTCAGAATGAAATGAATGCAGATAAATGATACACTGCTCACCTATCCTACACCCACAAATAAAATTGATAAAATAAATAACTATATCTTTCTCAACACACGTCAACATAATAGATGTAATATTGAAGATAGATCATGAATTAACACAAGAACAATTGCAATCATAGAAGATATTTACAAACACAAAGTTCTGGAAATAATTCTTCATTTCTTCAATATGACAAAACTCAAAATTTTTGAAAATGCCTCTGTACATAAGCTGAGTTAAGAAAAGATAACTAGAAACAAAATAAACTTGCTCCCTTTCCCCCTTGCTCACAGCCAAGCGGAAAAAGATACCTCTTCCCCTGAAAAGTCATCCCTTTATAGTTTTTCAAAACCCAAAAATATTTCTAAACGTAATTGTCCGTAATGGTCCTCTAAGTAACCGCTATCATAAAGTGACTTCAAATGGAAACAGTTACATTATATCAAAGTTTTGGTTACCATAGCTAATTACAAAAAGATTTCATGCATGTCAAACAAGTGGCATTAGACTGCCCTAGGTACAAGGGTCATTCCTAATTCCAGTCGTATTTCCATAAAAAGATTATGCAATTCAGCACGTTCTTCCTCTTCTTCCAAAACAAAGATTACCCTGTGATATTCAACATAGTTGGTCTTCTCTTTCCACTTAACTATGCGCAACTGGGAGATGATATCAATCTGCTCTTCTTCAGGCTAGTTCAAATTAGGTTGCAAGATAGGCATGGGTTCACCATCCCAAGTCTCATTACTTGCAGGAAGTCCCATTTCAAAAATGTCTTGGTTGATAAAACTGAACTTAGAGGTACCACCACCTTTCTCTGTAGACAAGTTGATTCAATTACGCCAGTAGGTAATGATGACTTTTTACTTGTTGTTGCCATGTTGTCACCCTAGTGAGCTCTATTACACTTACATTTAAGAGGTAATTAATGAATCATTGATTTTGTACATTGAGAAATGAGTCTTAAGATTGAGTTTGTATTTCATAACTCCTAAAAAGACATTCTCATGATATGTTGTATGAATAATGAGCTGGTGATGTTTTGAAAACTGGGAATTTGTTGGAGGGTTGCAAAGTCGTGGAAAAGTAGAACCATTGAATGACATATCGAGAGTTCTGGGGTTTTAAAAACCTCTGACAATGAATGAAGTCAGGGCATCGGAGCTCTTGCGAACTTTCAAACTATTAGAGTGATGTTTGAAAACTTTCAACTTCGTCGATAATAAGAAGAGTCAGAAGGTCGACCATTTCACAAACTTTTAAACTTACAAATAGAAAGGAGTCAGAACTTTATGAGGTTCATGAACAGGTGAGATCCCCGACAATAAAGAGTTGGAATTTTATAAAAGTTTTTAAGCTTTTAGGCCACTAAAATTGATGACTTTATTTGTCCTTAGAGCCATGGGTCTTCAAAAGATAATGTTTTGGTTTAAAAATTGGGCACTGTGCAAAATGAAGTCAAGATTGGGCCTAGCTTTGCAAATATTTTTAGATTAAATCATTTTTGTGATTTGGCAGGCTCGGGACATATAAGTAAATGCACTAAATTTTGAAAAATTTGGAGTTCAAGATTTGAGGCAACAACAGGCTCTAATTGGGGACAAGGACTACAAAGGATGAAGCAAGGGACCTAGAATCTCAAGTATAGACTAGTGCTTAAATCCAAGGGGTAATAGAGTCACAGAGTACAGGGGACAAAGGAGCTAGAGTGAGCCAAAAATGGGACAAAATGGAAAAGCACAACAAAAATCCCAATATGTACATGGTAGGAAGACCCTACCTTAGATGGATCTAGAATGATCATGCAAATCCATTAATTGGCTGGGAGAAATAGTTGCATGTGCAAAATAATTCTGAATGAGTGAATAGCCCACAAGCAACCAGTTGCCAACTAGTGACCACCATGATCAAACTGATAAAAAAGACTTCACATAAAAACCCTCTGGATGTTATCTAGTGCCTAAGAACCCATTCTTCATTATATACTTTTTCAATTAGATGACTCACATCTGCATTGTCCAACATATGATTGCCAACATCTATATGCATAACCCCATGTGTAATATTAGAGTGCACTTGATTTATCAAACAAGGGGAGATCAGCCCCCGGATTGGACATCCCACATAAAAAGTGTGAGATAAAGACCTTTCTTTGTATGTGGAAGTAATCGCATTGTTTAAAAATTTTGGGCCCCAACTTGTAGAATCTTCTTTCTCTGTAGAAGATAAAATAATATCCCAAGTGTGAAAACAACTGATTGAATCACTAGAAGACTAATCATTAACCCTATGCAAAATTGGAAGTGAGTTAGACTAAAAATCTGAATTGCAAACAATATTTTCATGAGGCTGAGAATCACCCCCAACAAGAACAATCTCATATGCAAGATTTAAATCAATGACTTCATGACATATCCTACCTATTAGACAGTATAACTTCTCCACACAAGAATCCATCCTTATTTGCATTAAGACACCAGTTCAGAATGTAAAGAATACACTTACCTATTTGATCAATTTCATTCAGACTATCATGACTACTCCTAACATCCTCTTCCAATGTTTGTTTAAAATTTTTGGCATCCAAAGTTTCAAAATGAAAAGATTCAAACGAAAGATTATTTCTGACCTTTTCTTGCATCCATACCTCTTCATTATTTCGCTCAGGAAATGTGAAGGTTTCATATTCAGCTTTTATGCATTATGGAGGATGGATGGCCAATACCTCATCATTATGTTGTGTATCTTCAAGTTGCTCCTCATTGCAGGAAAAATTAAATGATTCCATTTTTGTAGTAGACAAGGAAGATAAAACAACATCATTTGCAACACCCTCTTTACAACTAACATCATGGAAGAATTGTTTGTTTTCTACACCATTCAAGGGGTTTTTGGATTTATCATTCTCTTCTTCATAATGGAAATAAAAAGCTTCCATTCTTCTACCCACATGCAGTTTAATCTTTATGTTGCTCACCTCTTTTCTACAAAAGTGCATTGAATAAAAAATAGAGATGTTAAGACATTCAGTATAAGGACGCTGTGCTTTTTGAAAACCTATATGCTGAAATCTTTGTTTGTGCATGATAGATTTCTTCACAGGTTTTCTACTCAAATAATTTACAAACTGATGTACTTTCCATAACCCACTTAAAATCAAATCATCTTCTATTATCACCACCTCTTGTTGTACAATTTCAACATCATTTACTTTACTCTGTTTCAACTCAAATTGAACATCAGAATGCAAAGAGGAAATAAAAGTACAAAGCTGAAGTCAATTACTTTTGAATACATTCCACTTCATAGAGCCACCAGCCTCCATCCTCGGGGAGGCACCTTCAAATTTCTGGGAAAACAATAGCACTAATCTTTCAATTTTGAATTCCTAGTAGAGTCACCAAAAATCTGTTGGTTAACAGATTTGTCACTTTAGATTTATACTCTCTCACCCACACAAACGACAAACAAACCAATAGTTGAGTCACTTGCGATGGTATTTGCAAGTGCTCTCTGCTTATTTTACAAGGTGTGGCTACCTTCGAGTGATTTACAAGGAATGAAAAATAGGGTATGCTTTTAACTGGAAAGTAGAAAAGGCAAACTAACACCCACTCATAGCCATGAAAGTGAATGTGAAAGATTAATTTAGAATGAAATGAATGCAAATAAATGATACACGGCTCACCTATCCTACACCCACGAATAAAATTGATAAAAGAAATAGCTATATCTTTCTCAACACACACAAACATAACAAATGCAATATCGAAGATAGATCACAAATTGACACAAGAACAATTGCAATCATAGAAGATATTTAAAGATACAAAGTCTTGGAAATAATTCTTCATTTCTTCAATATGACGAAATTCAAAGTTTTTGAAAATGCCTCTGTACATAAGCTGAGTTAAGGAAAAGATAACTTGAAATAGAATAAACTTGCTCCCTTTCCCCCTTGCTCACAGCCAAGTAGAAAAAGATACCTCTTCCCCTGAAAAGTCCTTTATAGTTTTTCAAAACCCAAAATAATATCTAAACGTAACTGTTCGTAATAGTCGTCTAAGTAACTGCTATCAAGAAAGTGACTTCAAATGGAAACAGTTACGTTACATCAAAATTTTGGTTACCATAGCTAATTAGAAAAAGATTTCATGCATGTCAAACAAGTGGCATTAGACTACTCTAGGTATGGGGGCAATTCCTAATTCCAGTCATATTTCCATAAAAAGATTATGCAATTTAGCATGTTCTTCCTCTTCTTCCAGAATGAAGATTACCTTGTGATATTCAACATAGTTGGTCTTCTCTTTCCATGCAACTGTGCACAATTGGGAGATGATATCAATCTGCTTCTCTTCAAGCCAGTTCAAATCAGGTTGCAGGGCAGGCATGGGTTCACCATCCCAAGTCTCATTACTCGAAGGAAGTCCCATTTCAAAAATGTCTCGATTGATAAAAACTAAACTCAGAGGTACTACCACCTTTCTTTGTAGACAAACTGATTCAATTACGCTAGTAGGTAATGATGACTTTTAACTTGTTGATACCGTGCTATCACCCTAGTGAGCTCCATTACACTTGCCATTTAAGAGGTAACTAATGCATCAATGATTTTGTATGTTGAGAAACAAGTCTTAAGATTGAGTTCATATTTCATCACTCCTGAAAAAACATTCTCATGATATGTCGTATGAATAAGGAGCTGGCGATGTTTTGAAAACTAGGAATCTGTTGGAGGGTCACAGAGTCGTGGAAAAGCAAAACCATTGAACCACATATCGGAGTTCTGGAGTTTTAAAAACCTCCAACAATGAATTAAGTCGGGCCATTGGAGCTCTTGCAAACTTTTGAACTATTAGAGTGATGTTCAAAAACTTTCAACTTCCCCAATAATAAGAAGAGTCAAAAGGTCATCCATTTCATGAACTTTTGAACTTACAAATAGAAAGGAGTCAGAACTTTATGAGGTTCATGAATGGGTGAGATCCCTGACAACAAAGAGTTGGAATTTTATAAAAGATTTTAAGCTTTTGGGCCACTAAAATTGATGACTTTATTTATCCTTAGAGCCACGGGTCTTCAAAAGATAATGTTTTGGTTTAAAAACTGGGCACTATGCAAAATGAAGTCAAGATCGGGCCCATCTTTGCAAAGATTTTCAAATTAAATCATTTTTGTGATTTGGCAGGCTCAGGACATATAAGTGAATGCACTAAATTTTGAGTTCACAATTTGGGGCAACAACAGGCTCTAATTGGGGACGAGGGCTACAAAGGGTAAAGCAAGGGACCCATAATCTCAAGTATAGACCAGTACTTAAATCAAATGGGTAATAGAGTCACAGAGCATAGGGGACAAAAGAGCTAGAGCAAGCCAAAAATGGGACAAAACGAAAAAGCACAACAAAAATCCCTATATGTACATGGTAGGGAGACCTTACCCAAGATGGATCCAGAATGATCATGCAAATCTATTAACTAGCTTGGAGAAATAGTTGCATGTGCGAAATAATGTCAGATGAGTGAGTAGCCCACAAGCAACTAGTTGCCAACTGGCGGCCACCATGATCAAACTAATAAAAATGGCTTCACATAAAAACCCTCTAGATGTGCTCTGGTGCCCAAGAACCCATTCTTCATTGTATACTTTTTCAATTAGATGACTCACATTTGCATTGTCCAACATATGATTGCCAACATGTGTCTACATAACTCCATGTGTAATATTAGAGTGCACTTGATTTATCAAACAAGGGGAGATCAGCCCTTGGATTGGACATCCCACATAAAAAGTATGAGATAAAGACCTTTCTTTGCATGTGGAAGCAATTGCATTGTTTAAAAATTTTGGGCCCCAACTTGTAGAATCATCTTTCTCTACATGAGACAAAATAATATCCCAAGCCTAAAAACAACTAATTGAATCACTAGAAGACTAATCATTAACCCTATGTAGAATTGGAAGTGAGACTGAAAATCTGAATTGCAAACAATATTTTCATGAGGCTGAGAATCACCCCCAACTAGAACAATCTCATTTGAGAGATTTAACTCAACAACTTCATGACACACTTCATCATTTCCATCCATATCCTATAGATTAGACACTATAACTTCTTCTCCACACAAAAATCCATCCTTATTTGCATTAAGACACTAGTTTGGAATGTAAACAACACACTTGTCTATTTGATCAATTTCATTCAAACTATCATGACTACTCCTAACATCCTCTTCCAATGTTTGTTTAAAATTTTTGGCATCTAAATTTTCAAAATGAAAAGATACAAATGAAAGAGAATTTCTGACCTTTTCTTACATCCTTACCTCTTCATCATTTCACTAAGGAAATGTGAAGGTTTCATATTTAGCTTGTATGCATTTTAGAAGATGGATGTCCAATACCTCATCTTTATGTTGTGTATCTTCAATTTGCTCCTCATTACAGGAAAAATTAAATGATTCCATTTCTGTAGTAGACAAGGAAGATAAAACAACATTATTTGCAACACCCTCTTTACAACTAACATCATGAAAGAATTGTTTGTTTTCTACACCACTCGAGGGGATTTCAGATTTATCATTCTCTTATTCATAATGGAAATAAAAAGCTTCCATTCTTCTACCAACATGCGGTTTAATCTTTACGTTGCTCACTTCTTTTCTACAAAAGTGCTTTGAATAAAAAACAAAGAGGTTAAGACATTCAGTAGAAGGAGGCTATGCTTTTTGATAACTTGTATGCTGAAAGCTTTGTTTGTGCATGATAGATTTTTTCATAGGTTTGCTACTCAAATAATTTACAAACTGATGTACTTTTCATAACCCACTTAAAATCAAATCATCTTCTATTATCACCACCTCTTGTTGAGCAATTTCAACATCATTTACTTTACTATGTTTCAACTCAAATTGAACATCAGAATGCAAAGAGGAAATAAAAGTACAAAGCTAGAGTCAATTACTTCTAAATACATTCCACTTCATAGAGCCGCCAGCCTCTATCCTCGGGGAGGCACCTTCAAATTTCTGGGAAAACAATAGCACCGATCTTTCGATTTCGAATTCCCAGTAGAGTCACCAAAAATGTATTGGTTAATAGATTTGTCACTTTAGATTTATACTCTCTCACCCACACAAATGACAAACAAACCAATAGTTGAGTCACTTGTGATGGTATTTGCAAGTGCTCTCTGCTTATTTTACAAGGCGCAGCTACCTTCGAGTGATTTATAAGGAATGAAAAATAGGGTATGCTTTTGATTGAGAAGTAGGAAAGGCAAACTAACACCTACTCATAGCCATGAAAACCCTCTCTCTCTCACCTTTGTACCTCCACCCCAACTTTCCATGTAGTTAAAACACTTATATAAGTTGAAATGCATGACAACACTTAAGAGTTTTGATGCATGAAAGCTCTTACAACTTTTCATGCTTGACAAAACATTTTTGTGAACCAAAAAAATAGACAAAAAGCATGTGGGATCCGTGTTTTAGTCCCACATGATTTGTTATTCCTTTCTTTTCATGCATAATCAGACAACAAAACACTTTTTTAACTAGTTGACATTTTGACAATCATTTTTTTCTTAATCCACCACCTTTTTTTGGTTTTTCAACATAGAAGAACTAAATTGCATGTTTTAAGACTAAATTTGATTGTTTAAACTAATAGTTTCATGTTTCATATTGTTTCAATGTTAATTTTAATGTATTTGGATTGAATTTGATGATTTATGTTTGTTTTTTTCTTAATTTTCAGTAATCCTATTAGAGTTATATAGAATTCAATATTGAATACGAAGGAAATTGCCAAAAAGATCAAATTTTTGAGAATTTTGAAGCCAAATTTTTGAGAATTGGGCAACTTGAATCTCCAAATCTAAGATATGTTCTTTAAATGTATTTGTTTACATCATTTTATGATTATGTTAAAGCATGAAATCTCATGTTATAGGACAGTCATGAGAGAAGTGAGAGAATTATCATTTTGACAAGTTAAATTATCATGAGAAAGTGAAAATTAACACATGTTACTATTATCCTGATTCAAACACTAACCTAAAAAATTAGAAGGATACTAAGGGAAATCATGTTAGTCAATGAATTGTCATCATGCTAAAATCAAGCTAAGGATTGACACTTGAGCATACTCACTTGGAAGAACTATCATATCAGCCTAAAGACTAAATTATACCGCAATATAGCTATTATACAACCCTAGGAATAGTTGAGGGTGATGAAGTTTTAGGGTGGAGGAAGGATAATATAAGTGTCTCAAGTTGCCCAAGACTATGATAGTCCAAAAATATACATATGATCTACACATGTTCCCTTATACATTGCATGTTAAATCCATCAAAGTGGATAGAAAGTTTATGGTTTTCACAAAGCTAAGAATCCTTCCACAATTAGTATAAGCTACCCTAAGTCATTATCATGATCCAAGCCTAGACTATCAGAGTTTCATCAAGTTGTCACTAGCCTTTTATTGCACATTTTAGGGTTAACTAGATGATTTATGAAGCATCAAAGAGACCATTAAAAAAATCACAAGAAATACATCCATTAACAAAGCATCCCACCATTGTTCATCCATAAAACTCTCATAAGAACACTCACAATCACTAAAAGTGGAACTATCTAAGTTAAAAAAGTCATCATTATGTGCATTAATAGAATTAGAATCATTAAAATATGATATACATTCATGAATTTGTTGTATCTTGATTAGTTAACTGTAAAGACTTTTAAACATTGTCAAAATTATAAGTACACATCCCTGATTCTTCTTCTTGTCAATGTGGAAGTGAACCATGACCTTGAGAAACAACATCATGACATTCAAGACTCTTTTGTACTCTCATTTTGAACTATGTCATTGATACATCCCTATAAAAAAGTATTATCATCATTCTCTCTAATGTAACTAGTTGTATCTGTTGCAAATAAGTGCTTAAGTAGTGTTGTCATTGATGTCAACATATCCTTGTTACTATTGATGTCAACTGTATCCTATTTTATTGCTTGGTTAGAAGACTGAAATGTTGAGGATATTGACAAAATTAATGAAGATCTAAGTATACGGACCATATGACTATGTAGAGGATTGTCTAAAGTAGCTCTAGTTAAGATTTGAGAGTTCTGCATAAAGATTTGAAGAAGTTATGGCCATCTAAGTAGAACTGGGTTTTGCAGTATTCAGAAAATATAGAGTGACAAGAAATTGGTCTAGATTGCTCTACAAATGAAAGACTATGATCTATGGATCTAAAGACATGTTTGGGAAGTCAATGTGTGTCATCAACTCAAATGGTTCATGGTTTGGAGGTCCGCAAGCAATTTTTCTAGTGTGATAGTCATGGCAGACAGTGTTCTTAAGGTACTGGATGAAGATGCAAGTGATTCTACTGATTTAGAGTAGTGCAGATGTTATTTCTGAATTCAATGTGCTTGTGGAGGTCTCTGGATCATGTGCCTACTGTGTTGGAGGTCCGCATTGAAGATTGAGCTTGTTGTTGAAGATTTCTTCCTTGGTGTTGTTGTTTTTCCCAGTCTTGGTTGACTGGATGATTCGAGCATGTTGCAAATGATCTTAGAGAAATTCTTTGGAGCATGGCATGTTGTTTGAGGAAGATTCAAGCACCAGCTATGTTTGGTCGATGGTATATTGATCCACTTTAAGTCAAGCCGACCTTGATGTTCATTCCAAGGTTGATGAAGCATATAAATACTTGTTGATGAGTTGTGGAAATTTGTCCTTGTGCGAAAATGATAAAATCATAAGAAAGGTACAGAGGTAGAGCAGAAGAGAGGAGAAGGAGAAGAATAAGAGCAGTAAAGGATGAAGAGATAGTGAAGAAGTGTTTGAGGGTAGAGCAAAAGTTTTTGTGAGCTTTCAATGAGACTGAACTAGGCATGATGAAGATGATATTTCTTAGTTAAATCTTTCTATATTAAACTTAAATTCCTATGGGTAGTGAGCCTCTTTAAGCAGTGAGCTCTGGGTAGTGCACCCAAAGGCAAGTGCCTTCCAATTTCTTTCAAGTACTTTTAACAGGGTACGAATCTTGTGGGTTAATCCCCACCGTGGTTTTCCCTTAACCGGGTTTCCACGTTAAAAATATTGGTGTCAAGTGTGTTCATTTTGTTTCTGCTCATGTGTTGTTGATTCATGCTTTAATGTTTACATCATTAATCTATTTGTAAGTTGTGAAAGAAGATTAAAGTTAGAAAAAGTTAAATTTGTGGGACAACTAATTCTCCCCCCCTCTCAATTGTCTATCCTAATTCCAACAATTGGTATAAGAGCTGGTTCCTTTAAAAGAAGCTTGACTACTTTAGGAGATCCAAGATGTCGACTTAAAAGAAGGAAAGTCCAAGATTTGATGGAACAAATTACTCCCTTTGGAAGGTACGTATGTAGTGTCATTTATAATGTATGGGTGATGCATTTTGGTTGATAACTAAGGATGAATATAAGATTCCGAAGAAAGGCACTACAACTCTAGACAAACTTAAGGATACTGAATACAATAGTCAAGCTAAAGAAGCATTGTTGAGTGCCCTAACTAATACATAGATGACAAATGTTTTGGAATTCAAAACTGCTCATGAAATCTAGAAAAAGTTGGAAACTCTATATGAAGGTGATAAACATGTCAAATGTGCCAAGCTATAGAGCCTGAAGGGTAAATACAAAAGGTTGATCATGAGTGAAGATGAAAACATTACTTCCTACATGAAGAAGGTAAATGAACTTGTGACTGGTATCAGGAGTGTTGGTGGAGTATTGGATGAATCAGAGATTGTTGCTAAAGTGCTCAGATCCTTACCTCTGACATACAAGCATAAAGTTGCTACCATTGAAGAGATCAGGACTGTGACAACTGTTACAAGGGATCAGTTGGTTGGTAAGCTTTCAACATTTTAAATGAGTGAGTTTGGTGATTCTCTTCCTAAGTCTGAATCTACATTTAAAGCCAATGTTCATTGAAAACAAAGATATGATCTAGTTGAAAGCTCTTCAAGAAGATCAAATAGATTCAACAAGACAAGGAAGGATCTTGAAGTTGATGAAACTAAGTTTGATGCACTTGATGCCCTTTTACCAAAAGATTACCAAGAGGATCTGGTAAGTATGAAGGAAAGTTTCCATTCAAATATTTTTTTTGTAATAAGATTGGTCATTTTTCCTCAAGGTGTCCGAAGAGGGGTTCAAAGCCAAACCCTAACAGACCTAGAGTTTAGAAGAAATGCTACTATGTCCAAGAAGCTGGTGAAGAAGGAGTCATAGATGATCAATTTGATCATGGAGGCTCCACTGAAAGTGATTGGGTGTTCATTGCTATCAAAGAACAAGATCCGATGCCTACTGACTCTACTAGCTATGCAAATGTGGAAAGTGCCTTTGCTGCTCAGGTTGTAGAAAAAGATGAATGGGTAATTGATAGTGGATGTTCTCATCATATGACTGGTGATAAAAGTAAGTTTGTAAGTTTTGAAAAATATGAAGGTGGAATTGTGAAATTTGAAGACAACTCAGCTAGTAGAATCTGTGGTAGAGGATCCATCTCTTTTGATAGTAAGAATAACACTAATGATGTTCTATATGTGGAAGGATTGAAGCATAATCTTCTCAGTGTTGGACAGTTGGTTGACAAGGGTTATGATCTCTGATTCAAGGATGGAAAATGCAAAATCTTGGAAAGCTCCGGAACTAAAACTACATCTGGTACTCAGACTAGAGGTAACATCTTTCATTTAAGTAGTTTTGGAAAAATTTGTTTGATTTCTCAGATTGATCAGAGTTGGTTATGGCATAGGAGAATGTGTCATGTGAATTTTGAAACATTGTCAAGATAAGTTCTACTCAAGCTATGAGAGATCTTCTAAAACTTGTGAAACCTGTTGATAGCATATGTAGAGAATGTCAATTGGGTAAATAGAACATAACTTCATTCAAGAGTAAAGAACAATTTTCAACTGGACGGTTGGAACTTGTACATACTAATCTATGGGGTCCTGCTAGAATTAGAAGTGTGCAAGGAGACAGATATTTTATGTTGCTGATTGATGATTACTCCTGGATGATGTGGGTAACTTTCTTGAAAGAAAAATTAGAAGCTCTTGACAAGTTCAAGGTGTTCAAGGTTATGGTGGAAAATGAGATTGGTGAGAAAATAAAATGTTTGAAATCTGACAGAGGTGGAGAGTTTACCTCCAGTGAGTTTGATACATTCTATGAAAAGCATGGAATAAAAAGATGGTTATCTACTCCTAGGACTCCTCAGCAGAATGGAGTTCTGGAAAGAAAGAACCGGATCATTCAAGAAGCTACTAGGACCATGATGATGGAAGCAAATGTTCCACAAGTCTATCGGAGAGAAGCTATGAGTACTATTATCTATACTCTTAACCAAGTACAGATCAAAGAAAATTTTGGTAAGACACCTTATGAATTATGGTTTGGTCATCCTCCTACCATGAAATATTTAAGATTTTTTGGTAGTAAATGCTATATCAAAAGAGATGAGGATCTAGGGAAGTTTGATGCAAGAAGTGATGAAGGAATATTTCTGGGTTACTCTACTCAAAGCAAGGCATACAGGTGCTTTAACAAGAGATTGAAAAAGATTGTTGAAAATGATAATGTCAGAGTTGATGAGAGTAAAGAGAGATATTTCAAGTCTTGCAGATATGATTTAGACGATCAAGATGAAAGTCAAAATCAAGGAAGGCAAGTTCAAACTCAAACTCAGATCCAGATTGATCTAGAATATCCAGTAACTCAAGAAGTTAGTGCTGATGTTGAGGAACAAGCTCAAGAATCAGAAGTTCAAACAAATCCCAAAACTCCCAGGTATGTAAGGTTGAATCATTCTGAAGATTAGATCATAGGAGATAGAAACAAAGGTATTCAAACTAGAAGAAGAATTACTGAATATCAAGAGGAGATTTGTCTGATTTCAAAGATTGAACCAAAATCTGTAAGTGAAGCTTGAAATGATGAATATTGGGTAAACTCAATGGAATAAGAATGAATGAAAATTGAAAAGAATCACACTTGGGATCTTGTTCCTGGACCTCAAGAAAAAAATGTGATTAGAACTAAATGGGTCTTTCAAAATAAACTAAATGAGGATGGTGAAGTTGTGAGAAACAAAGCAAGGTTGGTGTGTAAAGGATACTCTCAAGTGGAAGGAATTGATTTTGAATAAACTTTTGCTCTGGTGGCAAGACTAGAAGTAGATAGATTATTTCTTGCATTTGCTACTTATAAATATTTCAAGGTTTATTAGATGGATGTCAAGTCAACATTCCTAAATGGACAATTGGATGAAGAAGTCTACATTGAGCAATCGGAAGGATTTTAGTTATCTGATCAAGGAGATACAGTTTGTAGATTGAGAAAAGCATTGTATGGACTCAAACAAGCCCCAAGAGCCTGGTATGCAAGACTAAATAAGTATCTACTAAAATTGGGTTTTAGCAAAGGTACAATAGACAACAATCTTTATATCAAAATTGATCATGAACACATCTTGATTGTTGAAGTATTTGTTGATGATATCATTTTTGGTGGAAATGAGAGTTTGTGCAAAACATTTTCTAATCAAATGTAAAGTGAAATTGAGATGTCAATGTTTGGAGAAATGAATTTCTTCTTAGGTCTACAAATCATTTAGTCAGATAAAGATATCTTCATATCTCAGTCTAAGTATGTGAGAGAATTGTTGAAAAAGTTTGGAATGGAAGATTCAAAACCAATGAGTACACCTATGGTAACTAGATTCAAGTTGAGTAAAGATGATGACTCCCCTAAGGAAAATTAGAAAAGGTATAGATCAATGATTAGAGGACTTCTCTATTTGACTCAGACCATACTTAATATCATGAATGCAGTTGGACTTGTTGCTAGATTTCAAGTTGATCCTAGAGAATCCCATGTTGTAGTAGTCAAAAGAATTTTTAGATATCTCAAAGGGACACTTGATTGATACCAAATGATAATAACTTCACTCTTCATGCATACACAGATGTTGATTGGGAAAGAGATGTGGATGAAAGGAAAAGTACTAGTGGTGGTGCATTCTTCTTGGGAAGGAGATTAGTTTCTTGGATGAGCAAAAAGTAATAGGCAATATCTCTGTCTACTGCAGAGGTAGAGTATATAGCATTAGCAAACAATTGTACTCAAGTTCTGTCGATGAAGTAAATGTTGAAAGACATAATAATTGTGTTTGAGGAGCCTATTATGATCTTCTATGATAATTTAAGTGCAATAAGCATCTCAAAGAATCTGGTGTTGCATTAGAAGACAAAGCATATATCAATCAAGTTTCACTTCTTGAGAGAGAAGGTTAATGAGAATGAAGTTAGATTGGAGTTTGTTTCTTCAAAGCATCAGATTGAAGATATTTTCACTAAGCCTCTACCTAAGGATACTTTTGAGTATCTCAAAAAGAAGTTAGGGGTTATTACCCCTCCAGATCAAAACTAAGATGCATTAGGGTGCATCAGTCTGGTGGAATTCATAGTCATATCTTGTGATCCAGATTGATGTTAAGGAGATACTACTCAAGGGGAGTAGTTAGTATGCAAATTTTGGAGATCAGTCTGAAATAAAAAGGGGGAGAAAAGATTGCAAATATGTGCCATTTGCCATTGATGTCAATGGGGGAGAGAAGTCATGTGAAAAACTAGTTGCTAGTAAAAGGGGGAGCTGTAAAGAAAAATAGTTGTAGGTGTGTTAAGAGAAAGGGGGAGAAGTTCTTGTCTTGATGGTTAAATTAGTTTTTCACATCATATGTTGCCATCAATGACAAAGGGGAGATTATTTCAAATAGGTACCTAAGTGGTGTTGTCATTGATGTCAACATATCCTTGTTGCCATTGATGTCAATTGTATCATATTTTATTGCCTGGTTAGAAGACTGAAATGTTGAGGATATTGGGAAACCTAATGAAGATCTAAGTACGTGGACCATATGGCTGTGTAGAGGATTGTCTGAAGTAGCTCTAGTTAAGGTTTGAGAGGTCCGCATAAAGATTTGAATTAGTTATGGCCATCTGAGTAGAATTGGGTTTTGTAGTATTCAGAAGAGATAGAGTGAGAGGAAATTGGTCCAGATTGCTTTGCAAATGAAACACTATGATCTGTGGATCTAAAGACATGTTTGGGAAGTCAATGTGTGTCATCAACTCAAATGGTTCATGGTTTGGAGGTCTGCAAGCAATCTTTCTAGTGTGGCAGTCATGGTAGATAGTGTTCTTAAGGTACCAGATGAAGATGCAAGTGATTTTGTTGATTTGGAGTAGTGCGGATGTTATTACTAAATTCAATGTGCTTGTGGAGGTCTCTGGATCGTGTGCTTGCTGTGTTGGAGGTTCGTATTGAAGATTGAGCTTGTTGTTGAAGATTTCTTCCTTGGTGTTGTTGTTTTTCCTAGTCTTGGCCTACCAGATGATTCAAGCATGTTGCAGATGATCTTAGAGAAATTCTTTGGAGTGTGGCATGTTGTTCGAGGAAGATTCAAGCCCCAGCTATGTTTGGCTGATGGTATAGTGATCTGATTTAAGTCAAGTCGACCTTGATGTTCATTCCAAGGTTGATGAAGCCTATAAATACTTGATGAGTTGTGGAAATTTGTCCTTGTATGAAAATGATAAAATCATAAGAAAGATATAGATGCAGAGCAAAAGAGAGGAGAAGTAGAAGAATAAGAGTATTAAGGGATGAAGAGATAGTGAAGAAGTGTTTGAGGGCAGAGCAGAAGTTTTTGTGAGCTTTCAATGCGACTAAACTAGGCATGATGAAGATGATATTTCTCAGTTAAATCTTTCTGTATTAAACATAAATTCATGTAGGTAGTGAGCCTCTTTGAGTAGTGAGCTTTGGGCAGTGTGCCCAAAGGTAAGTGCCTTCCCATTTCTTTCAAGTGCTTTTAACAAGGTATGAATTTTGCGGGTTAACCCCCACCATGGTTTTCCCTTAACCAGGTTTCCACATTAAAAATCTTGGTGTCAAGTGTGTTCATTTTGTTTCTGCTCATGTGTTGTTGATTTATGCTTTAATGTTTACATCATTAATCTATTTGTAAGTTGTGAAAGAATTTTAAAATCAGAAAAAATTAAATTTGTTTCTCTCAGTTGTCTGGCCTAATTCCAATAGTATCAACATAAAATTTTGAAAGATTGATGCTACAAATCTAATATAATTGGTCCTCATTAAGTAATGAGTTGTAGCTATCATCCTTTTGGCCATTTACCTCTAAAAAATTAGTTTGAATTTCATTTATTGGACCTATACTAGATAAGTTCTTTGTTGTTTGAGTACCCTCTAAATTTTTTGGACTACCATCTCTAGGTTTCTCCAAGAAATTAGACTGGTTAGGTTGCAATAAACTCTATATTTTAGTCTTTTTGTCATAATAAAACTCAGTCAAAAGATCACCAACAACTCTGTCATCATAATTAGCCTTAAAATTACTCCTTTCTTGAAGATTTCACCCCTTGGCTATCTTGAATAGCTAATTCAAACTATAATTGACGCTCTTTGTGTTCACCATGATTTTCTTCAAGTCTTACCACTTAGACCAATTGTCACATCATGCTAGTCAAATGAAGGATATTCTCCTAAATTTTGAAGATAATTCAACACTTTCAGTCCTTATAATGGTAATATACTTAGCTTGTTTGTGATAACAATCATCAAGCTAATTATTCATTATTCACATGACCTTGATTGACAATAGATTGTTGATTTGAGATGACTTCTTACTTGTCTTCATGAGCTACTCTAACTAATTTACCACCTATAATATAAGAATTTGGGTTGTCCTAACATGCTGCAAGGGCACATTTCCACCATGTGAGTGTCCATTTGGAATGGTTGGTCCATCATAATGTGCTTGTCATAAACTCTCCTTAGTGCTAGTGACTTCTTCTATCTTATCTTGAGTAGGTATATCCATGGGAGGTTAAGAAAGCGTTGTTGAGAAGATATGTTAAGAAAATGTGAAATTAACCTAGAGATTGTGCCTACCACCCTAGGAAACTTTAAATTTTCATATTTATAATTAGTTAGTATTTTGTCTCTTAACATTTCTTTGGACATATATATTGAAGGCAAGGAGTCTTGATTAGTGTCTTACCAATTAGACCAATTGTCACATCATTGCTAGCCAAACCAAGGATATTCTCCTAACTTTTGAAGATTGCACCATAGTTAGGATTACATAAAAGAGCTGAAACTTTAAGAGTTTGATCATGGTAGAATATGAGATCAACAATCAACATGTTCTCATCTATGTCATCAAGAACATCTAGGCCTAGAATGTCATTACACATTTCACTTCTAATCTAATCATGTCAAAATCAACAAGCTTGGAGTCATTTATTAGACAAACCTAATCATAAAATCTCTCTTCATTTCCACTCTCAAACTAGACATAAACCATTCAACTCATTCTCATCATTGGGACTAGGTGTGCAATCATACTCAATTTCTTCTTTACTGTCAAATGACTTATTTGTATTCATTTATTGTGATAATTCAACACTTTTAGTCCTTATAATGGTAATATACTTAGCTTGTTTGTCATAACAATCATCATGTTGATTATTCATTATGCTTCTAAAATCATCATTGTCTTATTCATGATGCATATAGAAATCATCATCGTGCCAAGGAAACAAGCAAAGACTCTAACACTAGAAGAGCATGAAGCTAAGAATGAGATGAAAAGAGAAAAAATGAGGTGAATTCGTGAACGTAGGAAATTGTCAACCATACAAGAAGACATTCCAGCATTGCCAATTGAAGAGGAACATGACACATCTAATCAAGATAAGAGAGATGGAATTGGCGACATAAAGGGAACAAATGAAAAACCTCTGTTCAATAAGGAAATGGAATCTCAAAGTTGGAGGCACTCCATTGTTCACAGGTCAAGTTGAAGGAACACCATCATTCTATTCTCAAATTGGAGGCACTCCATCTTTCACAAGTGAAGTTGAAGGTACATCTTCACTCTCTTCTCAAGTTGGAGGCACGCCATCATTCACACATCAAGTTGAAGGTACACCATATTCTCCATCTCAACTTCAAGACTTTTCATATTTTCCATCTCCAATTGAAGGTACTCCATCTATCCCATCTTAAGTAAATATTGAAGAAACTCCTAATGTTGAGTCAATTTTACCAATGAAAATGCCTTCTAGCATTTTGCATAGAAATCCTAAGTTTCTAATTGATATCGATGAGAATTTTTTAAAGCCCATGTAGGATAAGATTCCCAAGTGTACTTGCCAAAGATATGCCAATAAGATATAGAAATCATTCTTTGAGAACTTAAATGAAACCGGAAGATGTCAACTATTTGTTGAATTGATGAGAAATCTAAAATCCAGGCCCATTATGAAGATTGTTGGCCTAAGAACATCAAATGTTTCAAGTGAAAAAACAATTGTAAAGAATCTAATGAGTGCATATGAGAGTGTGGGTTCCACCTCATGCACCAAGGATAGTAATGCCACACACCATGTCATTACATTGACAATAGTAAGCCAACAAACAAACAAAGCTCGCCTCATTAGAAAGACAAGTCAAGCATTGAAAATAAGTAGAAAAACTCTAATGAGAGTCATTGGAAGACATGAAAGAGTTGAGGACCCACGTACCAATGAATTTTGGGCATTCTCAGGGAGACTCCCACAAAAAGACAAAGTTGTTGAATCCTTGAGATCCCTCATCAAAGAATTTTGGAAAAATAACACAAGGGTATCTCCTAATGCAAGAGATGTTGTAAGAAGGAGAATTGGTTGTCGAAACCGTGAGCCACATCCAAAGCATTTTTTGGATGTGACTCAAACACATTTTTTCAAGAAATTTCAAGAGATGTATCCTCGAGTCAAAATTAGTCAAAGGTATTTTGAAATGGTAAATCCTTTTTATGTAAAAATAAATCACACATGCACAACTTGTTGTTGTAGAGTACATATTGAGTTTTCTAATCATTATGATGTTTATAGATATATATGTGTAGATTTGCATGCTAACGATGTTTTGTAGGAGTGTAATATAAAGTGTCCAACAAGATCTTCAAGAGATTTCATATCAAGCATCTTATGTCAATGAGTGGATGGTCAATTATTCCACAATAACTTATGTTTGGATGGCACATGTGATCATTGTGGTGGGTTGCAACATTTGCCAATTTGTGAACATATGGAGAATATGTACATGCAATTGGAAATGAGCTAGTAAGTTTTGGAAAATATAAGATAGTGGCATATAGTCTAGAACATGGAAAAGAAGAAAAAAGGTATGAATTGGTCATTCAAAAGATTCCAGTGTATCAGTTTATCTCTATTTTCTAAGATAATATAGTTTACGAGTATGAAAGGAATGCCCATAGAGCTCAATGGTTGGACTTGCAATTCAAGTTATGCAAGGACATGTTTCCACTTGGTACCATCATTTCAGTTGTTGACTTTGTAGATAACTACACACTACAGCCACAAAATGAGGTGCAATCACAGTATTACAATTCTATGCAGGTTGCTATATTTGTGCAAATAAAATTCATTCATGCAAAAGATAGTATAGAGGATGATAGGAATATCTTGAGGGAATATCATTTTTATATCAATGATGATCGCACACATTCTATGGAGTTTGTACAAGGTTGCTTTTAGATGTTCTATCATGATTTGGCTAGCAGGAGCATATCAATTTCAGGTCAGATAATTGTGCATCACAATTCAAAAACTCGCGAATGTTCTATTGGTGTTGGATGCATAAGATGAATGGTGTTCAACATATGCGAAATTTTTGTGTGGCCAGGAATGGAAAGGGGGAGCATGATGGTGAAGGAGCATGTATCAAAAGAGCATTGGCATGAGAAGAGTTGAAGTACAAAGACAATGCAAAGTTGACAGATGTGAGATTTATTGTTGAATAGTGTAACGCTACAATGGGTCTAGGTAATGAAGGTAAGTCTATAGTTCATAGATATTTTTGGTTGGTTGATGATACTAACATTGCAAAATATGAGGACTGTTGTACATTGATAGGCTTGAGTGAGCTGCACTATTTAAGAAGCTCCAATGCAGGTTCATGGAGTATTCATATGCGGCAGATGGTATGCTTTTGTTCATGTACAAATGAAACTTGGTATGATTGTGAGTTAAAGGAGTGTTTTGATGATTGGTGTACAAGAAACCTAAGCCTAATTGACATGTATCAACTACTGACAAAACTACAACTCATAGAGATTAAATCATCAGTTGACTTTGAACATGTTACAAATCCAAATCAACTAGGTAGTATCAGCATTAAAATTTAATAAAATTCAATATTCCATCTTATTTTATATCTTTTCGTATTGTTGACTATATTCATCAAATTGAATGTACGTATCAATGTAGGGCATGTTTATGTAGTTATTGTAGCTGAAGACAATGAAGAAGGAACATATTATTATTTGTGTCATTATGTTGAGGCAAAAAAGAAATTATATTCCCTTGTTATAGATGGAGAAAATATCGAGTACCCTACAGGATCAGTGGTTGTTACTGGAACATGGCTTAGAAGGTACCTAGTTAAGAAGTCTAATGTGTTGTTGTTTGAGGACTTTGACACACATAGGAAGATTCTTCATTATTCTAACCTTGTTGTGGCATCAAACGTTCATTTGATCAAATATGGTGGTAGACCATTGAACATGACCTTGTGGAAGGTTCATGAGTCTGACCACGAGGCAATACTTGACACAATAAAGAGCAGAGCAAACCCAGATGGTTCATTGGCTTGAATAAGTGGAATGATAGAAAGGTATGTTATTTTTCTTTGCTATCCTCATTTCATCTTCTATATTTTTGACACCTATCTTACCTTCTTATATGTGCTTCTTGCTCCTGGTTGATTAGCTTCATTTCATTGTAGAGTTCATTGGTGTACTCATTTTAGCTAAATAGTGCAATTGCATTTGCATGTAGGATTTGAGTATGATGGAGGTAGGCTTAATCCTTACGAAGTTGCCTTTGGAAGGAAAGTAAGGTAGGTTTTCATGATTATTTCATGATGATATTTCCTCTAGTTACTATTTCATAATGAGTTTTAATGAGTTTTAATGATGTAATTATGAGTTTTAATGACAAACCCTCATTTTTTTCTTCAAATTGAGTGCTAATAATTGATAGCGGAGGTAAGGGAAGCCTTAATTGATGCCCTAAAAGACATTGGATCAAGTGAGAACACCTTTATAGTTCTAAATTTTCATCTACTAGAAAGGTATTAGGACCAAATTTTTACATTTGGCATCTCCTGGGGCCAAGCGAATGACATCAATGCATCTGGGTGGGAAGGTAAATGTTAGGGGAGATGTATTTTTAGTGGTGAAGCCTCATGGTCATTCTAGACTACATCAAATGTAGATAATCTCTCAAGAGCCCTAAGACAAAAAAGGTGTCAAACTTTGGACCAGTTGTTCCATCAAACCGTGACACCTAGGAACATCTTCTTTACATGTATAGGTGGATGTTAGGTCAACCTAAAAACACCTACCTTAGTTTTTTTAGATCCATTTTGTTTTCCTATGGTGGAAAGGAACACATTGTTCCAAAATGCTTCAGTTTCATATAGTGGAAAGGTGCTAGGAGTGACATTCCATCCACAATAACCTCTCTTGGTTTTGGTCAACTCCATTCCGTTTGACTATGTGGAAATCAAATGCATTCTTACAAAATGCATCAGTTTCATGTAGTGGAAAGGTGCTAGGAGTGAGATTTTACATTCCACAGCTCATGAGGCCAAACCAAATGTGCCAACATATTAGGGTGGGTGGGTAAATGTGAGGGGAGGTCTCATTTCATGCACCAAGTGTCTCAGTCGTTCTGGGCTACAAGATACTGACTAAGTCGAAAGGTGGTAGGAGTGAAATTTTGCATAACACAGCTCGTGGGGCCAAACTGACTATGCCAACACATTGGGGTGGGAAGGTAAATGTTAGGGATTTCTCATTTCATGTGCCAAGTGTCTCAATCATTCCAGGCTGCAAGCTACCAGAAAAGTTGAAAGGTGCTAGGAGTGAGATTTTGCATTCCACAGCATGTGTGGCTGAACTGAGTGTGTCAACATGTTAGGGTGGGTGGGTAAATGCTAGGGGAGGTCTCGCTTCATGTGCCAAGTGTCCCAGTCATTTGGGGCAATAGGCTACTAGCAAAGTCATTTAAGATCCCTAAGAGCAAAAAACTGCCAAACTTTGACAGAGTAGTTCTCAGAATTCGTGGTAGCTAGGAATGTTCCATTTAGACCTATAGGTGCACGTGGGGTCTGTGTTGGCAAGAGACATGTTGTGGGTTCATGAGTGTTGTCATTGATGGCAACAAAGTCCATCCCACACATCCACAGGACATGATATGACCATACCGGAAGACAGACTAAAGTGTACTCTGGTTCGGTAAGCAAGAACAGAGTATGTAGCAAGGTCTGACAGTCAGGTCCGGATCTCTCAGAGGAAGTATCTCAGTAAAGCACAGACTTGGGGAAGTCAAGTGGAGTACCTTGACTAATATATTCCAGAGATTGAGCCTCTGGTGATGTAAGAGTGAAAATATATGAACACCTAAGTATTGGGTTCCTATTTGGCAGAGTAGACTAAGGAAGAACTGATTGGCAGAACATCAGTCCTTAATCTGGGTGAGATATTGATGGTGATCAAGTTTCTTGAGGTATCATTCATGATTGCCTGACATGATTGATGACTTCTATAAGCATCTCCTTGATACGCATCACTTGATAAGCAAGGATTCAGCCGACAAATTAGAGTTTGGGAAAATATTGACTATTCCAGATGCTGACTAGAAAGGTGTTGAAATCATTGGTGTGGATATATATACCAGATGGATTTGGATGCGAAGGAGTGTGGTGTGTGTGTTGTGTGAAGAAAAGCAAGGAGTAGTGTGGAAGTAGCAATAAAGGTCCGGTATGTGACATAACAACAGCACTAAGGTAGAGGAAGAATGAAGTGCAGTAGATCAGTGTATTGAGCTTAATTGGAACTGAACCTAAGCACATGTGGATGCTTCTCATCAGTTCAAGTATCTAGTTTACTTCTATAATCTATTGTAGGCAGTGAGCCTCTTGTGAGCAGTGTGCTCGGGCATTGAGCCCTAATTGGCAAGTGCCATTTTGTACTACCTTATTCTTTTAACAGAGAATACATTCTTGTGTTAATCACCCCATGGTTTTTCCCTTAACAGGGTTTTCTACGTCAAAAATATTGTGTCATATGTGTTGAATTTATTTCTGCTTCCATTGTTATGTATGCTGATAAGATTTGATATTGCTCTAATTGTTAAAGAAGAAAAGAAAGTCAAATAATTAAGATAATTGATTCACCCCCCCCCCTCTCAGTTATCAACAGTCTGTTGAACAACTAGAATACTGAGAGGGGGGTGAATCAGTATTCTCTTAAACCATTTACACATCAAACATTTTAATCCATTTAGCATATTCAATTGCAGTAAAGGAAATTAAGCATAAATCATGCAGCCACGATTCATAACACATGAACACTAGGATTTTTACATGGAAAACCCAAACCAGGGAAAACCATGGTGAGGATTAGCTCACAATATATGTATTAACAATGCAAGGCAACCCGTTAAGGTTGATACAAATGGTGGACTCACTGTCCAAGAATGCTCACTACATGTGGCTCACTGCCAAAGGACTCACTGTCCTAAAAGAAAGAGATAAAAGAGAATGGGTTGCTCACTACCAAGATTGAATTGATTACAATTGCATCTAACATATGCATGAAGTACAATTTTGATGAAGCTCAAAGTACAAAACAATACTTATCACATTATTCTCTAACACTAGACTACATTGCTTTACATTTACTAATTCCAAAGGCACTAGTCACATCACATATCACACCACATCATCATAAAACATTGAAGACACTCCATATATATCTGATTCTTTCACAACAACAATTAGGCTGGCCTAATTGGGTGAAATGTGCAAAACATGCCATATAAAGCCTGTCGGCCCAGAACTTTCACACAAACACTTTGCACCAAGATCTAAGCTTTCAAACAAGTTGAGATAGGTTGACATGGATCTAAAATATCTCCCACTTAATTCCACAATGCTTATTTACCCTGCACACACCATCAACTTCTTCAGGTCAACTCCACAGGCAAAATAACAATAATATGAACTATCTGTTGTTTCACAAATCAGTATGCAGACCTCCAAAATAGATTAAGATTGAAGTATAAATGTTGTAGACATTCAAAACCTTATCATCAAATCCACATAGCAAACCATCACTTGCAGTGAAATGCGGAGTATCTCAATTTGTCACCAGCACTATCAAAGTTCTATCCATACAGAGTGCGATACTTTATCAATTCTAACTCTTATTCCAGAGGACCTCATGACATGAAAATTTGGATTTAGATGTATCCAATGACCAATAATCATATGCCAGAACCATAGAGAAAGATATTCAATAGCAGACCAATGCGGACCAACTTACCAAGACTCTATAGCTTAGTTTTGCCACACTGATACTTAGCCAAATTACATACCATATCTTCTTACTAGATCAATTCTTCCTGCACAACTGTCTTCTTATGAAGGATATAATCATGTTGTAAGAAAGAGGATCAAACCCTCTTAGAAAATTACCAACCAAACCAATCTGCACAACTCTAACTTTAATCTTTATTGTCACAATCACTGTCCTTTGTCACCAACATTTAACCTTATCTCTGCTGAACGAAGTGACATTGATGAAAACACTAGACAAACATGTTGACAAATGTTGATATCAATGACAACACAAACTGTAGTAGCTGTCCATACTTGCAACAATCTCCCCCTTTGTCATTGATGGCAACATATGATGTGAAAAACTATCAAGACGGAACTCTACCACAAACTTGCTCTCCCCCTTTCTTTTACACATCTTACTCTCCTTCTTCACATTGCTTTCTCTCCCCCTTTGACATAAATGGCAAAGGGACTATTTCCAAATAAAAAACTTCTTTAACTTTTCTTTACATGACACTCCCTCTTACAATCTTATTTCTATACCAAAATATCAAAATTGCTTCCTTCTAATCATCTGCATATGTACAAGAAATTAACAAATAAGAACCTTTACTGACTTGTAGGAGAGATATCTTTGTAGATAATTTTCAACTAGATTACAACTGAGTCCCAATGCACTTTTACAAAGTATAGCATCTATATCTATCCATTTATTTGCAAGAGTAATTCCTCTACTTTATCCACTGTTGTAGGGGCGTCAGTCAACTTTCCAACTTTATCAGCTTCTTTTAACATACCAATCAAAGAAGCCATTTTAAAGATTACTATCTCTCTCATCTGACCCATTTGATATTTTATTGACTTCTTTTGGCTCTGTAAGTTCTTCATTATAGCATGGGTCTTCTCCACTTCTACTCTTAGATCTCCACTTGTATCTTTCAAGGGGTCATAGGTTCCAGAGATTTTTGCTATTTGCCAATTTTGTCTTTTATTTCCTTAGTGGTCATGGGCCAAGATAAATAAAACTAATATAAAGCATTGGCATCATTTAAAGCATTATGAATACTCTTTATATTCTTGTCTAGCAAAACGTGTGCCTTGGAGCACTTATCTGTCAATTCTATTAACCTCTTATTATCTATTTCTTCTCTTACTTTCTTCTCAGCTACATCTTCAAAAGACTCAAAATTATTGCTAATAGACTCTATTAGTTTCTTCATTTGAAACACAGGAGATAGAGGCACATCTCTCCTAGTATCAAGAAGTATCTTTTCAAAAATTTCCATTTCCTCTTTCATAAGTTCATTTTCTTCTAAGTGAGACTGGAGGATTTCTTCCTATGTAGATGCCTGAAAAATTATACCCAACTAAATCTTTTGCAAGGGAGATATATTGGACAAGTCAATCTGTCCATCAAAAGATTGTACCTATAGTAGTTGAGGTGAAGATAATGTCTGAGATTGTCTTTGTTTTGCCAAAAATTCTCTGATAGAGTCTATCGGAGAGACTCTAGAGGATTCACCTACAATATCTTGCTTCTCCTCTTGGGAAGACAATCTAGAATCAGAGGTATCCGGAGGATGGATTCCATCATGTGCTTCCTATTCTTCAACATTTTCTAGAATAGAAGCATTATTCACAGTGTTTGTTGCTTGAACTGAACTAGTCTCTTTTTTCTCTCCCTTATCTTCATCTGCCTTTTCTTCTGGTAACTCCTATTCATTAGCAACTTCTATATCCCCCAGAAGGTCAACTATATTCAGATCTTCTACATTTGTTTCAGCTAATGATGTTACAATACTTATTTCACCTTTTTCTTTATCTTTCTCAGTCTAATTTTATCCTTTCAATCTTCTCCAAAAGAAAATTATTCAACAGTAGCAATTTGTAGTTCCTTGAAAACATTTGTAGTTGTCTTGAATGTGTCCTTTTTCAACCTTTCTATTTCAACTTTATCATTTGACATCAATATGTTTAGTCTTCTTTTTGTCCTAAATTCCTTGGCTAACCTCTGTATAGCCTTAACCTTGTCTTGCTCAGAAATTGTAGGACAAACTTTCTCAAGTGCCTTATTCTTCATTTCAATATCCTTATTCATGGCATCATCTCTTGTTTTTTGTCATTATATCAACAAGACTATTAGGTAGATTGTCAATTATTTCTATTAATGCAACATTAAATGCATCCATGTACCTAATGATGGATGTCTCAATGATTAATTTATCTTTTGTTGATCTCTCATCACATAGCTCAGCTACTTGCTTGAAATTGCCATTCTTAGTTATGACACTAATTGTAGCTTCCAATTGTAGTGGGGGAAGATAGGATTTTTCTGACTTCTCTTGCTTTCCCTTTCCCTTATTTGAAGCTTCACCTTCCTTTCTTTTCTTTCTTTTTCTTGATGTTTGGCCTTCTTCACTGGATAAGACTTCTCTTTTCTTGAATATAAATCCCTCTTTTTCTTTCTCAGTATCTTCTTCTTCTTCTAAAACAATGTCAATCTTTGTCCTTTTAATTTGTGTCTCTTCTTCAGAAGCAAGGGACTCTCTTTTCTTCTGGATCAGTTTGGGTCCTTTTTCTTTTTACTCTTCATCCTCAATGACATCAAGCATCACATAACTCGTTCTCACTATTTTTTTGTTGTAAGTATGGGCCTAACCGGTGTTGTCATTAATGTCAACATACTCATGTTGCATTAGTGAGAAGGATTAGGTAAGCTATGTGCTGAGAATATTGAGAGAATAAGTCTCAATCAGGAACAGTGGAGAATAGTGATGACAAGAAGGCAAAAGTCCTCAATAGGTTGAGGATTAGAGGATGTGGTTTAAAGGGTTTGTAGATATGAGTCTTGATATGCTCCAGTCAAGATTTCAGAGGTCTGCATGAAGATTTGAAGAAGTTATGGTCACTCAAGTAGAACCAGTTCCAGTAGGTGTTTAGAGGTGACAGAGGGCTACAGAAAGGTCTAGTGAGATCCGGTATTTCATTATCCCATTCTGTGGATTTGAGGAAGTGTTGAGGACATCCCTGTGAAGTATCAACTAGATTAGTTCATGGGTTGAAGGTCCAGAAGTGCCTATTCATTTATGACAGTGATGACAGACTGTGTTCTTGTAGCTCCAGATGAAGAAGAGAAGAATTCCAATAGGATGATGAAGTGTGGATGTGTTTGGTGATTCAGGGAAGGTTATGATGATCATTGGATCATGTCCAGTTAATGTTGGTGGTCCGCATTGAAGTTAGAGTTTGAATTTGAAGAATAACTACGGATATTGGTGTTCTTTTTGAGACTGGCTGACCGGATGTATTACACATCTTGCGAATGATCTTGTAGGTGTTTGTCGACTTAGATGATTGTTCCTAAGTTGATGCCTTGAATAAATAAGGGATTGTTAATTCATTTTGAAGTGTGTCTTGCGGTGATGAGTGTGTGGTAGTGAAGAAAAGTGCGAAAAGTAGAGCAGAAGTATTGAGCTTAAATGGAACTGATTCAAGCATGCTGAAGATGCTATTCTCCAGTTCACAAAGGTGATACTTATTATTTTGTAGACAGTGTGTCTCTTGTAGGCAGCGAGTCTCTTGTGAGCAGTGTGCTCGGGTAGTGAGCCCTAATTGGCATGTCCCATTTTGTTCTTTCTATTCTTCTAACAGATAATACATTCTTGGGTTAATCACCCCGTGGTTTTTTCCTTAACCAGGTTTTCCATGTCAAAATCTTGGTGTCATATGTGTTGATATGTTTATGCTTATGATTTAAATGCATTATGGTTCATGATTAATATTATCCTAATCACTAAAGAAGATTCAAGAGTTTAAAAAGGGAAAGTTTGGCAAAACTGATTCACCCCCCCTCAGTTGTATGCCCTAAGTCTAACAATTGGTATCAGAGCTAAGTTCCTCTAAAAGGAGCTTAACCGCTTGAGGAGATCCAGGATGTCATCATACAAGAAGGATAGTTTGAAGTTTGATGGAACCAACTTTTCTCTTTGGAAAGGTCACATGAAATGTCACTTGCAGTGTATGGGAAAGGCATACTAGTCCATGGTCACAAAAGCGTATGCACCTCCACAGGGTGGTCTGACAACCCTAAATGAAATCACATATGCTGAAAACAATTTGCGGACCAAAGAGGCTCTTCTAAGTGCTTTAACTGACTCAGAGCTCTCAAATGTTATTGACCTACCAACTGCCTATGAGATCTAGATTAAACTGGAACTTCTGCATGAAGGAGATGAGTATGTTAAATGTGCAAGGTTACAGAGTCTAAAAGGGAAATTTGAAAAACTGAAGATGAGAGATGATGAAAATATTACCACTTTTATGCCAAGAGTGAATGAGCTGGTTTGTGAAATTAAAAATTCTGGTGGAGTCTTGGATGAAAATGAGATTGTTGGTAAGATTCTCAGATCCCTTCTTGCCTCTTACAAAATCAAGGTTGCTGCCATTGATGAATTCAGATCCCATGCAACTATCACAAGAGACCAATTGGCTGGCAAACTGGCTGCTTTTGAAATGACTGAATTTGGAGATGATCCCCCCAAAACTAAATCTGCATTCAAAGCCAGTGCCTCTGTGAAAGGTAAACAAGAATTTGATCTGGGAGAGAACTCATCAAGGAATTTGTCATGGTATGGAAAAGCAAGAAAAGACCTGGAAAAAGAAGAAGTAGAAATTGCTCAACTTGAAGCCCTCATTGCAAAGAGACTGCCAAGAGGATCTAGTAAGTATGAAGGAAAATTGCCTTTTAAGTGTTTTAACTGCAATAAGATTGGTCATTTTGCCTCAAAATGTCTAGAAAGACTTTCAAAGCCAAATCCCAACAAATCAAGGTTCCAAAAGAATTGTTACTATGTTCATGAAGAAGATGATAATGAAGGAGTAATAGATGATGAATCGGAGACAGGAAACAAATCCAGAAGTGAATGGGTGTTAATTGCCATCAAGGAAGAAGAACCAATATCCTCTATATCTATCAATCATAAAGTTGTAGAAAGAGCTCTAGCTGCCCAAGTTGAAGAAAAGAATGATTGGGTCATTGATAGTGGTTGCTCTCACCACATGACAGGTGACAAGAATAAGTTCATAGATTTGGAAAGGTATGAAGGAGGAGTGGTGAAGTTTGGTGATAATTCTACTGGTAGAATCAGAGGAAGAGGAACTATTTCTTTTAATGGAAGAAACAAAACTGGTAATGTACTGTATGTTGAAGGTTTGAAGCACAATCTTCTCAGTGTTGGACAATTGGTGGACAAAGGCTATGATCTCTGATTCACGGATGGAAAATGCAAAATCTTTGAAAGATCCAGAATAGAGATTGCATCCGGTACTCAAACTAAAGGTAATATCTTCCACTTGGTTGGTACTGGTAAAAGTTGCTTATTTGTTCAAACTGATCAGAGTTGGTTATGGCATAGAAGGATGTGTCATGTGAATTTTGATAATATCATTAAGATAAGCAATACTCAGGTTGTAAGAGATCTTCCAAAATTGGTGAAACCTACTAGTAGCTTGTGCAAGGAATGTCAGTTGGGTAAGATGAGCAGAGTCACATTCAATAGCAAGGAACTGTCTTCTACTAGATTATTGGACTTAGTTCACACTGATCTTTGTGGTCCAGCAAGAACTAGGAGTATTCAAGGTGATAGATACTTCATGCTGTTAATTGATGACTATTCTTGGATGATGTGGGTTACCTTTCTAAAGGAGAAATTAGAAGCTCTTGAGAAATTCAAAATATTCAAGGCTATGGTAGAGAATGAAACAGGATTAAAGTTGAAGTGTCTGAGGTCTGATAGAGGTGGAGAATTCACATTCGGTGAGTTCATAGAGTTCTATGAGAAACATGGAATCAAGAGACAGTTGTCTGCTCCTAGGACTCCACAGTAGAATGAGTAGTGGAGAGAAAGAACCAGACCATCCAGGAAGCATCTAGGACTATGATGATGGAAGCTAATGTTCCTCAGATCTATTGGAGAGAAGTTGTCAGCATTGCAGTCTATACTCTTAATCAAGTTCAAATTAGAAGCAATACTGGTAAGACCCCTTATGAACTCTGGTTTGGCATTACTCCTACTGTAAGATATTTCAGAGTCTTTGGTAGCAATGTTACATCAAAAGAGATGAAGATTAGGCAAATTTGATGCTAGAAGTGATGAAGGAATATTCTTGGGTTACTCTACTCAAAGCAAAGCATATCGATGTTATAACAAGAGACTAAGAAAGATGATAGAAAGTACAAATGTGAAGGTTGATGAGGGAATAGAGAAACCCTCAAGGTTTTATGAGTATGATGAAGATGATCAGAATGGTGTTCTAGTTCAAGGAGCTCAATCCTCTCCTGAAAGTCAGATTCAGACTGATCCGGTAAATTAGGAAGAAGAGATAGGTTTGAATGAGCCTGATCAAGAAACAGAATTGTAAAAAACTCCCAAAGTTCCAAGGTATGTAAGACTAAACCACTTTGAAGATCAGATCATAGGTGACAAAAGCAAAGGTGTGCAAACTAGAAGGAAAATTGCTCAAAATTTAGATGAATGTTGTCTGATTTCAAAGATTGAACCTAAGACAATAAATGAATCCTGCAATGATGAAAATTGGACCAAAGCAATGGAGGAAGAATTGATGCAAATTGAGAAAAATCACACTTGGGATCTTGTTTCTAGACCTAGAAACAAGAATGTGATTGGAACCAAATGGGTCTTCTGGAACAAACTAAATGAAGTTGGTGAAGTAATCAGAAATAAAGCCAGATTAGTCTGCAAAGGCTACTCTCAAATAGAAGGGATTGATTTTGAGGAAACCTTTGCTCCGATGGCAAGAATTGAAGTAGTTAGACTATTTCTTGCATTTACTGCCTTCAAAGATTTCAAAGTGTATCAGATGGATGTCAAATCTGCTTTCCTGAATGGTGACTTAGAAGAAGAGGTGTACATTGAACAACCGGATGGATTTCAGTTATCTGAGCATGGTGATATGGTCTGCAAATTAAAGAAGGCATTGTATGGTCTAAAGCAAGCTCCAAGAGCATGGTATGAAAGGCTGGACAAACATATTTTGAAGATTGGTTTCAATAAAGGTACTGCTGATAGTAACCTATATTTCAAAATTGATCATGAAAACATCTTGATTGTTGAAGTATTTGTTGATGATATCATCTTTGAAGGAAGAGACAGTATGTGTAAAACCTTTACAAATTAAATGACAAGTGAGTTTGAAATGTCAATGCTTGGTGAAATAAATTTCTTCTTGGGTTTGCAAATTACTCAGACAAAGAAAGGAATCTTTATCTCTCAGACCAAATATGTGAAAGAATTATTGAGGAAATTTGGAATGGAAGATTCAAAGCCAATGAACACTCCCATGGCAACCAGATGTAAGTTGAGCAAAGATGATGACTCTCCTATGACAGATTAGACAAAGTACAGATCAATGATTGGAGGATTATTGTATCTCACTCAAACTAGACCAAATATAATGCAGGTTGTTGGTCTTGTGGTGAGATCCCAGGCTGATCCCAGAGAATCTCATGTCATGGCAATCAAAAGAATTTTTAGGTACTTAAAAGGAACATTTGAGTATGGTCTATGGTATCCTAGAGATCATAATTTTTCTCTTCATGCATATACAGATGCAGATTAGGCAGGAGATGTGGATGATAGGAAGAGTACAAGTGGAGGAGCATTATTTTTGGGAAAAAGGTTGGTTTCTTGGCTAAGCAAGAAACAAGAGGCAATATCCCTGTCTACAATTGAAGCATAATACATTGCAGCAGCAGGAAGTTACACTCAAGTTTTGTGGATGAAGCAGATGCTAAGAGATATTCAAGTAGAATATGAGGAGCCTATCACAATTTTCTATGATAATTCAAGTGCAATAAATATTTCTAAGACTTCGGTGTTGCATTCTAAGACTAAGCATATATCTATCAAGTTTCACTTTCTGAGAGAGCAAGTGAACAAGGGTGAAGTCAAATTGGACTATATACCCTCCAAGGATCAGCTTGCAGATATTTTTACTAAACCTCTTCCCAAGGACTCTTTTGAGTATCTCAGGGAGAAGTTAGGGGTCATTGCCCCTCCAGTGATGAACTAGGATGCATTGATGTGCATCAATCTAGTGGATATCACAGTCATATCTTGTGATTCGGATTGATGATAAGGGAGCTGCTACTCAGGGGGAGCAGCTGGTATGTTATGAAGTAGTGAAGTTACAAGTATGAGCCCTTTGCCATTGATGTCAAAGGGGGAGAGAAGACATGTGAAAAACAAGTGGTTGCTGATCAAAGGGGGAGCAATAAAGGAAGAAAAGCCAAGTGAATAGTTGTTGCTGTTAGGGGGAGTTGTAACAGCAAGGAGAAGTTCTTGTCTTGATGGTTTTTCACATCATATGTTGCCATCAATGACAAAGGGGGAGATTGTTGAAAGTATGGGCCTAACTGGTGTTGTCATTGATGTCAACATACTCATGTTGCATTAGTGAGAAGGATTAGGTAAGCTATGTGCTGAGGATATTGAGAGAATAAGTCTCAATCAGGAACAGTGAAGAAAAGTGATGACAAGAAGGCAAAAGTCCTCAATAGGTTGAGGATCAGAGGATGCGGTTTAAAGGGTTTGTATATATGAGTCTTGATATGCTCCAGTCAAGATTTTAGAGGTCCA
Source organism: Cunninghamia lanceolata (assembly GCA_027924645.1). Classification (NCBI taxonomy): domain Eukaryota; kingdom Viridiplantae; phylum Streptophyta; class Pinopsida; order Cupressales; family Cupressaceae; genus Cunninghamia; species Cunninghamia lanceolata. The sequence continues at coordinate 5,575,262 of BSBN01000763.1, read as the reverse complement.
CATGAAGATCTGAAGAAGTTATGGTCACTCAAGTAGAACCAGTTCTGACAGGTGTTCAGAGGTGACAAAGGGCCACAGAAAGGTTCGGTGAGGTCTGGTATTTCATTATCCCATTCTACGGATCTAAAGAAGTGTTGATGACATTCCTGTGAAGTATCAACTAGATTAGTTCATGGGTTGAAGGTCTGGAAGTGCCTATTCATTTATGACAGTGATGATAGACTATCTTCTTGTAGCTCCGGATGAAGGAGAGAAGAATTCTAGTAGGATGATGAAGTGCGGATGTGTTTGGTGATTCAGGGAAGGTTATGATGATCGTTGGATCATGTCCAGTTAATGTTGGTGGTCCGCATTGAAGTTAGAGTTTGCATTTGAAGAATAACCACGGATATTGGTGTTCTTCTTGAGACTGGCCGATCGGATGTATTACACGTCTTGCGAATGATCTTGTAGGTGTTTGCCGACTTAGATGATTGTTCCTAAGTCAATGCCTTGTATAAGTAAGGGATTATTAATTCATTTTAAAGTGTATCTTATGGTGATGAGTGTGTGGTAGCGAAGAAAAGTGTGAAAGGCAGAGCAGAAGTATTGAGCTTAAATGGAACTGATTCAAGCATGCTAAAGATGCTATTCTCCAGTTCACAAAGGTGATACTTATTCTTTTGTAGACAGTGTGTCTCTTGTAGGCAGTGATCCTCTTGTGAGCAGTGTGCTCAGGTAGTGAGCCCTAATTGGCATGTGCCATTTTGTTCTTTCTAGTCTTCTAACAGAGAATACATTCTTGGGTTAATCACCCCATGGTTTTTCCCTTAACCGGGTTTTCCATGTCAAAATCTTGGTGTCATATGTGTTGATATGTTTCTGCTTCTAATTTAAATGCGTTATGGTTCATGATTAATATTATGCTAATCACTAAAGAAGATTCAAGAGTTTAAAAAGGGAAAGTTTTGCACAACTGATTCACCCCCCCTCTTAGTTGTATGCCCTAAGTCTAACATTTTCCATTTACTCTTTTATTCTTTGCAGGTTCAAAAACACTGACTGCTTCATTCTTCTCAAGACTGGCTGTAGGCATGGCTCCGGAGATATTAGGAGCAGCAACAAAGGGGATAGAAGTCCTTGTTGACCTTTTGATACTTCATGATATAGATGAACTCTTGGATACCTCCACAAGGCCCTTTTGTGTCAACATCTCCTCAACTTTGGACTTCATTTCTTCCACATTCTTCTTAATCTCTTTCTCTTTGTGCTTAAGATGCACCTCAGTGGATTTTTCTTTGTAAGTCCCAATTCTTTCTTCAGAGGTGTCTTTTAGCTTGCTCAACATTAGTTCTACAAGACCTACAAGGATATCTTTAGACACTTCATATCCCATCTCTTGAATCCAAACTGTCCTAGGTTCTACTGCCTCCATGTAGTATTCATCTTTGCCTACCATAAAGAGTATATCATCTTTGTATTTCTCTACCACTTTCTTAGGGATCCTTTCCCTAACATTCATCTTCTCCTGAAATATTTTAAAGTAACCCCAAAGTTCAGCATTTTGAGCTTCAATGTCCCCAATTCTTCTCAAATGGTCTCTGATCTGGGTGGCCACTAGAGTGTGTCCTAACCACACAATGTTTTGTGCATCCAAAACTTCCTTGAAGAAATAAAACAGTAAACAAATGACCAACATACCAAAATTGAAAGGATACTTTGAATCCTTTGTCTTCTACAAATTTTTGAGTAATTGTTGACTTAGCAATTGACATAGGTCATAATCTATACCCCTTTTGACCATCTCATATGCAGTGTATATTGCAGTAGATGATACAAAATTTTCCCTGTTGGTGAAGTAAATCTTGTAACCTATCATCATAGATGCATATTTTATTGTTGGATCTTCTATATCATTCATAGTGAAAGCTCTCTTATCAAATTTGGCTCCTATGAGTTTCATCACAACATCGTTTTTAATAGATTTGAATGTTGGAATAGCTCTGGTGGAGCACAACCCTGTTACAGCCCTAATGGCTTCCTTGTTTATCATGTGTGGAAGGTCCAACCACATGAATCTATCATGAATGCAGATCAATACATACCTTACCCATGCATCTTCATAATACAAATTGGGAAAATCATTCCAAACATTCAAATTTTTCTTAGTTAGGGCATTGTATTCATGCTTCTGATCAAAATTGTCATCTATTAACTTATTAACCCAAATATATCCTAGTTTTGCATGGTTGTATTCTTCCATCTTTGTGTGTATATACATTCTTATGTCCTCTGTATGTAGTACATCGTATGGTGTATCTGAGAAAGCACCATCTGGATCTCTTTCCATGGATTTGAAGGGGTGTTTTCTTGAATTTACGTTGTGGGCACTCAATAACCTCTACAACTTGTGGTGTATCCATTGCAAGTGAATTCAAAATTTTAATGCACAGTACACAGTGAAATAGGGAAAATTGGAAAATACCTTTTTCTTCGCTCTTGCTAGACTAGGGTTTGGATGCAATAAACTCTGAATCGCCTTGATCTCTTCTTCTGATCAACTCAACTCTTAATATGCTCTTTGAATGCTTTTGTGAATGATTTTACTAAGTAAGATCCCTTTTAAGACCCTTTAGATCTGACCTAATTCTCATTTAATTCTTCAAATAATAAAGTTGTCAAACCTTTCTTTGTATGTGCAGTCTCCTTCAAATGCTTCACAAACCTCCACATTAGGAAAATTTTCACCGCAATCTTCACCAAATGATTAAGCATGTCAATCTTCATCTCATATCTTCGTGCTGAAGCATTAGCACCATTCCTTTGGAAGGGGAGAAAATTTTTTCAATAAAGCTCCCTTTGAGCCAAAGCTCTCATCTTAGTTCTTGGAGGGAACATCTGCACTGGATGCCAGTACAGGCTCATCCTTAATCTCTATTACATCCTTCTTTATATAGATATTATTCATTTCCTTCCTTTGTGGAGTGACATCAATAGATTACTTATACCTTTGAGGGTATCTTGCTTCATTGTACTCAGAATAGTTGCACCTGTCTTGCTAAGAATTTCCACTTCTTCTTACCTTTGATCTGCAGTTAGTTGCTTTGTGGCCAAACTTATTACATGCATGGCAGTATCCATTAAATGGTTGAGCATTATTCCTATTATACCTTGGTATTTTGCTTCTACACTCATTTACTTTGTATCCCATCTTATTGCATACAAAACACCTAATAGAGTTCTGACTCACTTTACTTCTACATTCGATAGCTCTATGACCAACTTTATTGCATGTAAAGCATTGACCAGAGAAAGATGGAACATTTTGATTCCTTATACTTCTACATTATATTCCTTTGTGTCCATACTTATTGAAAAAATGACAAAAACCATTGAAAGATGGGTGCCTTTGAGCATTTGGTTGTTTGACCAGTGGTCTTCTAACTCTATTCCTTTGATTCCAAAACTGCTTGTTATTATTCTTCTTGTTTTCAGCATTTGATGTCTATCTTGATTTTGAGCTTTCACTTTTTTCAAATCCTGAACCCTCTTTATCATTTGGACCTTTTTGATTTACAATCATTTCATCAAGCTTTACAAAGATCATCTTGAATTTTCTTCATGATTCCTTGCTTTCTCCAGATCTAATTTTAGATTCACAACCTCTTCTTCAAGCCTTGAACATTTTTTAGATTTTCTTTCCACAACTACATTAAGATATTCCTCAATTCTTTTCTTTTCTTCAACCTACACTTTCAAATTTGTGATGGTTCCATTTTCTTGCTCCAATTGTTCACTGACTTCCTTATGCTTGTCTCTGAGCTTCTTGACTGGCTCTTTCAATTTCTTGATGAATTCATTTGCTTCCTTGACATTTTCTTTCAGATCTCTATTTTCTCCTTCAGTTCTTTCAAGATCTTCAAGAGTAGCATTGAGTTCTCCTATTTTGCCAAGCATACAGTCTTCTTCAATGAGATTAACAGCAGGAATTTATTCTGGAGGAATAGGTAACCTTCTAGCAGCCATGTGTTCAATTTCCAAGATCTTCCTTGAGTAGTTAGGCTTCTTCCAAAGGACTTGGCTCTGATACCAATTGTTGAACACCTAAAATGCTAAGAGGAGGGGGTGAATTAGTATTCTCTTAAACCATTTACACATCAAACATTTTAATCCATTTAGCATATTCAAATGCAATAAAGGAAATTAATCATAGATCATGCATCCACAATTCATAACACATGAACAACTAGATTTTTATGTGGAAAACCCAAAACAGCAAAAACCACGATGAGGATTAGCTCACAATATATGTATTAATAAGGCAACTGGTTAAGGTTGATACAAATGGTGGACTCATTGTCTAAGAATTCTCAATGCAGGTGGATCACTACCAAAGGACTTACTGTCCTGAAAGAAATAGATAAAAGACAATGGGTGGCTCACTACCAGGATTGAACTACTTACAATTGCATCTAACATATGCATGAGATACAATTCCAATGAAGCTCAAAGTACAAAACAATACTTATCACACTGTTCTCTATCACCGGACTGCACTGCTCTGCATTTACTGATTCTAAAGGCACTAGTCACATCACACACATCACATATCACACCACATCATCATAAAACATTGAAGTCACTCCTTAATATATATCCTCTTCTTTCACAACATCAATTAAGTCGGCCTAATTGGGTGAAACATGCAAAACATGCCATATAAAGCCTATCAGCCCAAAACTTTCACAAAAACATGTTGCGCCAAGATCAAAACTTTGAAAGAAGTTGAGATAGGTTGGCATAGACCTAAAATAGCTCCCACTTAACTCTACAATGTATATTTCCCCTCCACACACCATCAACTTCTTTAGGTTGACTCCACAGGCAAAATAACAGTAGTATGAACTATCTGTTATTTCACAAATCAATATACGTACCTCCAAAATAGCTTAAGACTTGAAGTATACATGCTATAGACATTCAAAACCTTATGCTCAAATTGAACTATATTTTTAGATGTTGAATATGGAGACTCCACATCATCGTGAGTCAGTGGAGGCAGACATTGCTACAACTATGTTGTCTTCAAATCCTTTGACCGAGGTGTGAGCCGATAACATGTAAATGTCATTTTGCATTTCTTGTTTTATCTCATGTCATTTGATGTACATAAATGATATTTATGTTTAGTCAATTTTGCTTCTTAATGCTTCTCATAGGAGGTCACAACTCCAACCCGTCTAGCTACAGATGAAGAGAGAGAAAAGATAATTGAGAGGGATCATCATCTAGTGATAAGTGATTGATTACATATGTGATGTTATATATTTGATGTTTTCTATATTAATATGCAAATTGTTTGATTGTATTAACAAGTGGAGTTGCAAAAATCTCTGTCGAAGAAGTCTAGTCGATGGGAGAGAGAGGATGAGTAACTAATTGGCTCTCTATATTCATGGCCAAGTAAGGGCTCACTGCCAGGATTGAACTGCTTACAATTGCATCTAACATATGCATGAAGTACAATTCCAACGAAGCTCAAAGTACAAAACAATACTTATCACACTGTTCTCTATCATCGGACTGCACTGCTCTGCATTTACTGATTCTAAAGGCACTAGTCACATCACACACATCACATATCACACCACATCATCATAAAAAATTGAAGTCACTCCTAAATATATATCCTTTTCTTTCACAACATCAATTAGGTCAGCCTAATTGGGTGAAACATGCAAAACATGCCATATAAAGCCTATCGGCCCAAAACTTTCACAAAAACATGTTGTGCCAAGATCAAAACTTTGAAAGAAGTTGAGATAGGTTGGCATGGACCTAAAATAGCTCCCACTTAACTCTACAATGCATATTTCCCCTCCACACACCATCAACTTCTTTAGGTTGACTCCACAGGCAAAATAACAGTAATATGAACTATCTATTATTTCACAAATCAATATACATGCCTCCAAAATAGCTTAAGACTTGAAGTATACATGCTATAGACATTCAAAACCTTATGCTCAAATTGACATAGCAAACCATTCACTTGCGGTGAATGTGAAGTATCTCAATTCATCACCGGCACTATCAAAGCTCTATCCATACAAAGTGCGATACTCTATCAATTCTAACTCTTATTCTAGAGGAGCTTAGGACATGAAACTTTGGATTTATATGTATCCAATGACCAATAATATGCTAGAACCACTAAGAAAGATATTCAATAGTAGACCAATGCAGACCAACTTACCGAGACTCTGTAGCTTAGTTTTGCCAAACTAATACTTAGCCAAATTTCATACCATATCTTCTTGCCAGATCAATTATTCTTGCACAACAATCTTCCTAGGAAGGATATAATCTTCTTGTAAGAAAGAGGATCAAACCCTCTTGCAAAATTACCAACCAAACCAATCTGCACAACTCTACCTTTAATCTTTGCTATCACAATCACTGTCTTTTGTTACCAATATTTAACCTTATCTCTACTCAACCAGGTGACAGTAATGACAACACCAGACAAACATGTTGACAAATGTTGACATCAATAACAACACAAACTATAGTAGCTATCCATACTTACAATAGGGTCCATCCATAATAACCTCTCTTAGTTTTGGTCAACTCCAATCTGTTTGACCATGCTAAAATCAAATGCATTCTTGCAAAATGCTTCAGTTTCATGCAGTGGAAAGGTTATAGGAATGAAATTTTCCATTCCATAGCTCATGGAGCCAAACTAACTATGCCAATGCATCAGGGTGGGTGGGTAAATGCTAGGGGAGGTCTTGTTTCCCACACCAAGTGTGTTAGTCGTTCCAAGCTGTAAGCTACCGGTAAAGTTGAAAGGTGCTAGGAGTGACATTTTGCATTCCATAGCTTGTGGGGCAAAATTGAATGTGCCAACACATCAGGATGGGTAGGAAAATTCTAGGGGAGTTCTCATTTCATGTGCCAAGTGTCTCAGTTGTTCTAGGTTGCAAGCTACCGACAAAGTCGAAAGGTGCTAGGAGTGACATTTTGCATTTCATAGCTCGTGGGGCCGAACCGACTATGCCAACACATCGAGGTGGGTAGGTAAATGCTAGGGGAGGTCTTCTTTTGTGTGCCAAGTGTCCTAGTCATTTGGGGTAGCAGGCTATCGTCAAAGTCAATTAAGATCCCTAGAGCAAAAAACTGCCAAACTTTGATAGAGCGGTTCTCAAAATTCATGCAATCTAGGAATGTTCTATTCAGACCTATAGGCACATGTGGGATCTATCCACAATAACCTCTCTTAGTTTTGGCCAATTCCAATCCATTTGACCATGCTGAAATCAAATGCATTCTTGCAAAATGCTTCATTTTCATGCAGTGGAAAGGTGCTAGAAGTGAGATTTTGCATTTCACAGCTTGTGGGGCTAAACTGACTATGCCAATGCATTGGGGGTAGGTGGATAAATGCTATGGGAGGTCTCATTTCATGCACCAAGTATTCTAGTCATTCAGGGTAGCAAGCTACTAGCAAAGTCACTTAAGATCCTAAGAGTAAAAATTGTCAAACTTTGATGGAGTAGATCTCAAAATTTGTGGTAGATGGTAATGTTCTGTTTGGACCTACAGGTACATGTGGTGTCCGTCCACAATAATCTCTCTCAATTTTGGTCAAATCCAATCCATTTGATTGTGCCAAAATCAAATGCATTCTTGCAAAACGCCTTAGTTTCATGCAGCACAACCTTGCCAAGTGCCATATTTTTATTTTGCTCATCATGGGACCAAACTGACTACACCACTACATTGGGGTGGGTAGGTAAATGGTAGGGGAGGTCTCATTTCGTGTGTGAAGCATCCAATTCATTCCAAGTTGTAAGCTACCAACAAAGTCACTTCATCGGTATCTTACATCTCAGAATGACTGGGATGCTTAGCACATGAAATGAGACCTCCCCTAGCATTTACCCACCCACCCAATGAGTTGGCGTAGTCAGTTTGGCCCCACAACTTATGGAATGCAAAATTTCACTCCTAGCACCTTTTGTCTTTATCGGTAGCTTGCATCCTAGAATGAATGAGACACTTGGCACATGGAATGAGACCTCTCCTAGTATTTACCCACCTGCTCTAACAAGTTGGCATAGTTGGTTTGACCCCACGACCCGTGGAATGCAAAATTTCACTCCTAGCACCTTTCGACTTAGTAAGTAGCTTGCAGTCCAGAACGACTGGGACACTTGGCACATAAAAAGAGACCTCCCCTAGCATTTACCTACCCACCCCAATGCATTGGCATAATTAGTTCGACCCCATGAGTTGTGGAATGTAAATTATCACTCCTAGCACCTTTTCACTGCATGAAATTGAAGCATTTTACAAGAATGCATTTGATTTCGGCATGGTCAAATGGATTGGAGTTAAACAAAACTAAGAGAGGTTATTGTGGAAGGACCCCACATGCACTTGTAGGTCCAAATGGAACATTCCTAGATGCCACAAATTTGGAGAAATGCTCTATCAAGGTTTGCCAGTTTTTTTCTCTTAGGGATCTTAAGTGAGTTTGCTGGTAGCTTGTTGCATCGAATGACTTGGACACTTGGCGCACAAAACAAGACCTCCAATAGCATTTACCCACCCACCTCGATGTGTTGGCGCAGTCGGTTCGGCCCCACAAGCTGTGGAATGCCAAATGTCACTCCTAGCACCTTTTGACTTTGCTGGTAGTTTGCAGCTGGAATGACTAAGACACTTGGCACATGAAATGAGACCTCCCCTAGAATTTACCCACCCATCCTGATGTGTTAGTATAGTTAGTTTGGCCCCATGAGCTGTCGAATGCAAAATTTCACTCCTAGCACCCTTCAACTTAGTCGGTAGCTTGCAGCCCAAAACAAATGAGACACTTGGCGCATGAAAAAAGACCTACCCTAGAATTTACCCACCCACCCCAATGTGTTTGTGTAGTTGGTTCAACCCCATGAATAGGAAAATAAAAAATATGGTCTTGGCAAGGTTGTGTTGTATGAAACTGGAGCATTTTGCAAGAATGCATTTGATTCCGACATGGTCAAATGGATTAGAGTTGACCAAAACTAAGAGATGTTATTGTTGATAGAGCCCACATGTACTTGTAGGTCCAAACAGAACATTCCCAGCTACCACGAATTCTGAGAACTGCTCTATCAAAGTTTGGCAATTTTTTGCTCTTAGGATCTTAAGTGACTTTACCAGTAGCCTGCTGCCCCAATAAACTAGGACACTTGGCAAATGAAATGAGACCTCATCTAGCTTTTATCCACCCACCCTGACATGTTGGCATAGTTGGTTTTACCCCATGAGCTATGGAATGCAAAATTTCACTCCTAGCACCTTTCTACTGCATGAAACTAAAGCATTTTGCAAGAATGCATTTGATTTCAGCATGGTCAAATGGATTGGAGTTGACCAAAACTAAGAGAGTTTATTGTGGATGGACCCCACTTGCACCTATAGGTCCAAATGAAACATTCCCAGCTGCCATGAATTTTGAGACTTGCTCCATCAAAGTTTATCAATTTTTTGCTCTTAGGGATCTTAAGTGTCTTTACCGATAACCTACTGGCCCGAACGACTGGGACACTTGGTGCATGAAACAAGACCTCCCTTAGCATTTAACCACCCACAATAATGCATTGGCATAGTTGGTTCATCCCCACGAGCTATGGAATGCAAAATTTCACTCCTAGCACCTTTCCACTACATGAAACTGAAGCTTTTTGCAGGAATGCATTTGCTTTTGGCATGGTCAAATAGATTAGAGTTGACCAAAACTAAGAGAGGTTATTATGGACAGACCCCACCTACACATGTAGGTTTGAATGGAACATTCCCAGCTACCATGAATTCTGAGAATTGCTTCGTTAAAGTTTGGCAGTTTTTTGCTCTTAGGGATCTTAAGTGACTTTGTCAGTAGTCTGCTACCTTGAACAACTAGGACACTTAGCACATGAAATGAGACCTCCATTAGCATTTACCTACCCACCCCAATGTGTTGGTGCAGTTGGTTTGGCCCTACAAGCTATGGAATGCAAAATTTCACTCCTAGCACCTTTCCACTGTATGAAACTGAAGCATTTTGCAAGAATGCATTTTATTTTGACACGGTCAAATGGATTAGAGTTGACAAAAACTAAGAGGTTATTTTCAATAGACCCACCTACACTTGTAGGTCCAAACAAAACATTCCTAGCTACCACAAATTCTAAGAAATACTCCATCAAAGTTTGGCAATTTTTTGCTTTTAGGGATCTTAACTGACTTTGCTGGTAGCTTGCTGCCCCGAACAACTGGGACACTTGGTGCAAGAAATGAGACCTCACCTAGAATTTATCTACCCACCCTAACATGTTGGTGTAGTTAGTTTGGCCCCACGATCTCTGGACTGCAAGATGTCACTCCTAGCAACTTTCCATTGCATGAAATTGAAGCATTTTGGAACAATGCATTGCTTACCACCATAGGCAAATGAAATTGATTTTAAAAAAATCAAGGTAGGTATGGCATGTTTTCTAATTACATCCATCAATGAAAAAAGGATATGGAAATTTTTTCAGATGTTGTAGTTGCAATTGCCCTAATAGACATGTATGTAAAGTGGTAGGTGTAAAGTAAATGTAGAAAGGTGAAATGAGGATATGCAAAGCATAGAAACCATAGAGAAGGTGAAATGAGGATATGCAAATCATGCCAAATGTGTGTGTCTCTCTCTCACTCACTCTGTTCCTCATTTTGCAAGAGAAAGACAAATCCACATGTGCTTTCCTTGTAAGTGGCCTAGGAGTTTGTAGCCCTTCTCAGAGACCTTTCCTATCATAGCTTCCTTCATACACTTGATAATGGAGATTTGAGACCTTATTTGGATACCCTTTTGGTCATTTTAAAACATATGTGAAAATGAGATAGGGTTGTTTTGTACAAAATAGGAAAAAACTGGGTTGTTACAGTTAAATTAAGCCTATTTTGGGGACTATAATGTAATAGCAGAGACTTGCACATGGATTTAAACCCTGAGATTGAAAGGGAAGGTATAAATAGGCATATATAACATGTATAAACACTTCCCTTGCAAAAATCACTCACCCAATACAAGAATTCTCAAAAACACACTAAAACAAGGTCTCTTTAGGCCAAATAGAGTAGAGGTCTCTGTAACGTAGATTTCATTAATAGGAAATAAAGAAGTAATTGTGATTGGGATGTCTCATACCAAAACATGCACAAAAGTCTCATTATAAAATATTGTAAAACATTTGTTGCGTAGGTATTGGATGCTGTGCTTGCACAAATCCATGCAAAACTTGTGAAGTGTAACTTTCTCTATTGTTTTACAGTTCATGTAAGTGGACAATCCATTCTTTTCTTTCAATGTCTGTAAACTACTTTTGTTTTTAAAAACCCTTATCATTTTACAACTAGTTATTTTTATTATTATTAGTTATTGGCTCTGAAAGTAATGAAATTACCCTAGTATGGTACAATGCACTTTTGTTTACTTTTTCTGTGCATATATAGCTCATTTGCATTTCTTAAAGTTTGTAGTAAATACTTCAGGAATTAACTATGTGTAATTTTATACCTCAATGTTTCAGATCAAACACTATGATCCATCATCATTTTCTCTCTTCTCTTGCTCTTTCTCTTGATGATGGATCATAGAGTTTGATCTGAAACATTGAGGTATAAAATTACACACAGTTAATTCCTAAAGTATTTACTACAATCATTATGGACTGTGGAAATCTGATGTCTCTTTCTTAAAGTTTTCAAGTTTAAAAAAAAAAATTAAGTGTAGGAGTTCAGTATTACAATGTAGGCATTTTTTTAGAACAAGAAGTCATATGTTGGTTGTGTATTCGATCCTCATGGTGATTACATTTTCAGGTGTTCCATTGCAAAGCTACATAAACAAAAGTATATTTGTTTTGACCTACTTTTTTGAGAAGATGATGATCTCATTACAATGGATTTGCCCCTATGCTTCCACACTTTGCAATTGGTGGATGTAAATGCAAAGTGTGGAAGCATAGACAAGGTATGCGAACTATTTGACATAACACCTCAAAGATATGCCATCTCATGGAATGCAATAATTGCAAGATATGCATAAAATGGATTTGCTCATAAGGCTTTAGAAACTTTCAAGAAAATGCAATTAGCAGGTGTAAAGCCAAATTCCACAACCTTAGCCAACATCCTCCCTGCCTATGACAAAATGGGATCTTTGGAACAAGGTATGGACATCCATCAAAGCATAAAGGATATAGGAATTTCATCAAATCAGTTGTAGTTGCAACTACCCTAGTAGAAATGTATGCAAAGTATGGAAACATAGATAAGGCACATGAACTGATTGATAGAGCATCTCAAAGAGATGTCATCTCATGGATTCCAATAATTACAAGATATGAACAAAATGGATTTGTTAATAATGCTTTAGAAACTTTCAAGCAAATGCAATTGAGAGGTGTAAAGCCAAATTCCACAACCTTAGCCAACATCCTCCCTTCATATGCCAAAATGGATCTTTGGAACATGGTATGGACATCCATCAAAGCATAAAGGATATGGGAATTTTGTCAGATCTTGTAGTTGCGACTGCCCTAGTAGACATGTATTCAAAGTGTGGAAGCATAGACAAGGTACATGAACTGTTTGACATGATACCTCAATGAAATGCCATCTCATGGAATGCAATGATTGCAAGATATGCAAAAAATGGATTTTTTGATAAGGCTTTATAAAATTTCAAGCAAACACAATTGGCAGGTGTAAATCCAAATTCCACAACCTTAGCCAGTATCCTCCCTGCCTTTGTCAAAATGGGATCTTTGGAACACGGTATGGACATTCATCAAAGCATAAAAGATATGGGAATTTTGTTAGATGTTGTAGTTGCAACTGCCCTCAGAGACATGTATGCAAAGTGTGGAAGCATAGATAAGACATGTGAAAAGTTTGGCATGATGCCTCAAATAAATGTCATCTCATGGAATGCAATGATTGCAAGATATGAACAAAATGGATTTTTTGATAAGGCTTTAGAAAATTTCAAGCAAATGCAATCGGTGGGTGTAAAGCCAAATTCCAAAACCTTAGCCAACATCTTCCTTGCCTATGCCAAAATGGTATCTTTGGAACATGATATGGACATCCATCAAAGCATAAAGGATATAAGAATTTTGTCAAATGTTGTAGTTGCAACTACCCCGCGAGACATGTATGCAAAGTGTGGAAGCATATACAAGGTATGTGAACTATTTGACACAATGCCACAAGAAATGTTGTCTCATGGAATGCAATGATTGCAAGATATGAACAAAATGGATTTTTTGATAAGGCTTTAGAAACTTTCAAGAAAATGCAATTGAGAGGTGTAAATCCAAATTCCACAACCTTAGCCAACATCCTCCCTTCATATGCCAAAATGAGATCTTTTGAACATGGTATGGACATCCATCAAAGCATAAAGGATATGAGAATTTTGTCAGATCTTGTAGTTGCAACTGCCCTAGTAGACATGTATGCAAAGTGTGGAAGCATAGACAAGGTACATGAACTATTTGACATGATGCCTCAATGAAATGCTATCTCATGGAATGCAATGATTGCAAGAAATGCAAAAAATGGATTTTTTTGATAACACTTTATAAACTTTCAAGAAAATACAGTTGGTAGGTGTAAAGCCAAAATCCACAACCTTACTTAGTATCCTCCTTGCCTATGCCAAAATGGGATCTTTGGAACATAGTATGGACATCCATCAAAGTATAAAAGATATGGGAATTTTGTTAGATGTTGTAGTTGCAACTGCCCTTGGAGACATGTATGCAAAGTGTGGAAGCATAGACAAGGCACATTAACTGTTTGGCATGATGCCTCAAAGAAATGTTGTCTCATGGAATGCAATGATTTCAAGATATGAAAAATATGGATTTTTTGATAAGGCTTTAGAAATTTTCAAGAAAATGTAATTGGCAGGTGTAAAGCCAAATTCTAAAACCTTAGAAATGGTATTTTGGAACACAGTATGGACATCCATCAAAGCATAAAGGATATATAAATTTTGTCAAATGTTGTTGTTGCAACTACCCTGCGAGACATTTATGCAAAGTGTGGAAGCATATACAAGGCACGTGAACTATTTGACATGATGCCTCAAAGAAATATTCTCATGGAATGTAATGATTGCAATATATGCACAAAATGGATTTTTAATAATGCTTTAGAAACATTCAAGAAAATGCACAAAAGAAACTTTCAACCAAATGCAATTGGCAAGTCTAAAACCAAATTCCACAACCTTATCCGACATCCTCCTTGCCTATGCCAAAATGGGATATGGGAAACATGGTGTGGACAACTATCAAAGCATAAAGGATATATGAATTTTGTCCCATGTTATATTTGCAGCTTCCCTTGTAGACATGTATACAAAGTATGGAAGCATAGATAAGGCACATGAATTGTTTGACATGATGCCTCAAAGAAATGCACAGTCTCATGGAATTCAATGATTGCACGATATGCACAAAATGGATTATTTGAAAATGATTTATAAACTTTCAAGAAAATGAAATTAGAATGTGTAAAACCAAATTCATATAATGATAATTGATCATCATATTAAATATTTAATGTAAACTATCATATACATAATGTCATGAACATAACATCTAGTCTATATATAAAGCCATATAGGCATGTACAAACAAAGCCATATAGGCATATACAAAGATATACATCGGTAACATACAAAAGTATGTATACAAAGCCATCTAGGCATACAAAAAAATGTCCCAAAATCTAGTTTCCTATGAACTGCTATGAAATAATCTATGGCCCTTGCCTAGCCATGAATATAGAGAGCCAATTAGTTACTCATCCTCTCTCTCCCATCAACTAGACTTCTTCGACAGAGATTTTTGCAACTCCACTTGTTAATACAATCAAATAATTTGCATATTAATATAGAAAACATCAAATATATATCATCACATATGTAATCGATCACTTATCACTAGATGATGATCCCTCTCGATTATCTTTTCTCTCTCTTCATCTGTAGCTAGACAAGTTGGAGTTGTGACCTCCTATGAGAAGCATTAAGAAGCAAAATTGACTAAACATAAATATCATTTATGTACATCAAATGACATGCGATAAAACAAGAAATACAAAATGACATTTACATGTTATCGGCTCACACCTCGGTCAAAGGATTTGAAGACAATATAATTGTAGCAATGCCTGCCTCCACTGACTCACGATGATGTGGAGTCTCCATATTCAACATCTGAAAATATAGTTCAAGGTTATTTGACCAAAATAGATACATAACATTATTTAAATGCATAATGATTACAAAGGGTTAAATTTACCTCTATAAAAGTGATTTTGCATCTAGGGGACCAAGGAAATCATGGAGGTGCTGGTGAAGCTCCCTGTTGAAATTATTAAATTGTCACTAAATAAGATTACCATTGATATATGTACTATATTTACGATCATGTGATAAATTAAATGCCTGCTGACTTGACCTCCTCTCATAATCCACCACCAGATAGCTAACAGAGGTAGAATGAAGACTCTGACCCTGGAATTTCATTGCGCGGACAATTACATACATTATTTTTGACTTATAATAAAGATAATCATATAAAATTAATTACACATTTTAAATAAGAATATATTAAATCAAGATGAAACTTGTAAAAAATTACTTGGGAGTCAATGCCAAATGTACGCTATAAGACATCATCTATGAGAACAAGATCATCCAATATGGACGTGTCCTTCACTGGTTGTTGCCCCTGTGTTGCAACATCCTACCGAGAGTGCTACTATGAGTCCTGCATCCCATAATAGCACAAGTCCCACATGAACTAAAAATATGTGGGGATAAATGATGCTTTCTACTCTCACCCTCATCAGCTTGGGTGAGATCATTGTCATGTTGTACTAGAGACTGCATGAGAGCACTCAATGAATGTAGTGTTTCAACCTCAACACTCTCCTTCAAAGTCAAAGGGAGTGATACATGTGCTCACCTCATCAAGGGTCTAAGTACATGGTTTTGGTCTCATTGTGCCCCCTCTCTATCTTGGGTAGAGCCACCACCTCTACCCTAAAACTCTCAAATGTCAAAATAATTAGGAATCTTTTTGAGGATGAACTCACAATAGAGTTTCCTTAAGAAATATTGTGGCACCTCATTGTTTTTCAATGGACACTCATTAAATACCATGTACCTTCTATCCAAAAAGTTTTGGGATATATCTTCGTTCCTACACCAATGAATATGGAATCTTTTGCAAGTCTCTTCTAATGTTTGACCAATTTTAGGATTGATAAAGTGTGAACATAATGCAGATTTTGTAATTTTTAGGTCCTTTGACACTTGTTCGTAAGACAATTTATTGGTATAGTATTGCTGACATCTCTCCCTATAGTCATGAAATTCGGTGATTTAGTTTGTCACCGATTCAATGTGAGAAACAATCACCTCTAATGACTTGGCAAGCGTTGTCCTACGATTAGTGCTTGCACTTGGACTATTTAACGTTTCAATTAGGGTTTGAAGATGTTTTTTATTTCCTTCTATTTTCCCTAAATAGTTTTCTTGTGTATCTCTTTAATGGTGAGGATGTAAAGGTCAGGGGTTTTGAGGGTTTTTGGGGTTGTTTTGATCCTCCTCTATTGGATTTGTGTTTTGTGCTACCTCATTGACTATAAATTCAATATAAAAAACCAATCAAACATTGCAATTTTAAGTAAAAAATTTTTTCAAACTCACAAAAATTAATCAAACCCTACCTTCTTCAGTTGCTACACCCTCTACATTTCCTTCACGACATCTTCGAGAGCAGGATTGGCGAGGTGGCATGGTGAAAACATTGATTACTCTTAGCACTTGCTTGATTTCTCCTTCCTCCAATGCACTCGTGCTCTTGTGATTGATTTTTCCTTCCAAAAATGTATAAATGGTCGTGGGTCTGATTTTTTATGTTTTTTAACTTTATGCAAGCTATAACGTGAGCGCATTATAATGTGCTCGCGTTATAGCTTGCATGGGACCAAAAAGCTAAAGTGGTGACTTTTTGGTCCCACAACTTGGTGCATTCACCCACATGTGGAAAAATAGTAAAATGGATAACAAAAATTCTAAAAAATGTCTATTCACTAGGTATTTATGTCCTTGTTTTTTTAAAAAAAAGTTAATTTGGATATGTACACAAAAAGTTATGTTGTATGATATAAACCTATGTGTAAATTATAATTATTCTCACTTAAAAAATTAATTAAAAGAACATGCAATAAAAAATTATGAAAAAAATATATGTGCACTAGATATTGGTGTTACAAATCTATGTTTAAAAATATATAATTTTATCCTTTGTGTAAAAAAAGTTATGCTATTTAGTATAAATGTCACTTTTTAAAAGTATTGTTAACTATAAAAAATAAGTTATTAAAAGTTGCGTAAAAATTTCATAAATTATTTTTTGAATTTAAAAAAATATATATAGTTAGAAATCTACACATAAAATCTCAAAAATCACTAGTTTACATCATCTTCAAATTCTTAATGGTTTAGTTGCATATACGTGTCAAAGTAAAAATTTGGTTAAAAATGTTGATTTCAATGTCCCATTTTAGGCAAAAAGTGGGACACACTATTGTGGGATCACCCATGATTTAAAATTGGATTTTAATTTCAAATAAGGTAATCGAAACCTATGTTGTCTCATGTTAGAGATTTGTTTCTAACATGTAATGCCCACCCTAGTGTTCATCTAATTGTTCATGTTAGATTATTACAGTGCTTTAACTTCACTCTTTTCTGATTGTTGTATTATTCCTACATTGTGAAATGTTATTGTTTATGCATCTTGTTCCTAAATCATGCTAGTTGTAGATGATTATAGTGAATATGATTACTGTATATCATGTATGATTATACCACGTTGGAGTGGATCATGTTCCTTCAGCTATTATATGTGGAGAAGGTACACCTGATGGTTGACTTGAGTGTGTAGGTAATTACAAGTGTTAACTAATGTGGGAAATGTGGAGAAGTTTGACATGGGATGCTAAGCCATCTCACCCTTATCCTTGTGTTGTGGAAACCTGTGATGTGTGCTTGGAATCATTTGCATGTGTTTCCTTAGCATTCTTGCACTTTATTTTAAAATGGTTTGAAAAGCATGTTTTCTGTGTTTTCAGATTAAATTAATGATTTTATTTTGGAAATTGCTATTCTACTTTAGCAAAAATGTTTGTTGCATCATGATATGCTTGAGGAATAAATTTGAGTGATTTCAGTTTAATTTCAAAATTTAATATTTTTCCTGCCAAAAGGTAGAATTGCTTTATTTCAAGAAATTGAATGCTTGGTATGGTGTGTTTGTACTTTTTGGAAGGAGACTGAGTTATATAGCAATAACCTATTTGGAATAGTTTAGTTTGTTTGACTAACTATTTCCCTATTTCTTTGAGTGAATTAATTGGACGTTTTTAGTGAAATAGAATTATTAATGTGTTATTTTAAATACCTATTTGATTTGCAAAAGAGACATTCAATTATTTAATTGTTGAATTAAATAGTTTAATTGTGCAAATTCTATAATTTTGAATTGATTGATTGAATCACTTAAAGGATTATTTTATTATAAAAAAGGAATAGGGTCTTTGGAGGCATAAAAAGAAAAAGACATGTATTTTGTATTATTCTTTTTCTCTCCAAAATTTCCTCTCTCCTTTGTTTGAAACCCTCTTGCTTGAAAAATAGAAATTTGATTGCTTGGAAGGGAGTTTTTCTTGGAATTGTTTGGAGTTTGGATTGGATTCAAGAGCTTGGTGTTTTCTTGTTGTGTGTGGATCGAACCTGACATTCAACCTCCTTTTTCTTGGATTTTACTTGTATTGGAAGGCAAGTTTCTCCAATCTTCTCATTTAAATTGTTTTATTTTGTTTCCTTCATGCCACACCATCTAGAATGGTTGAAGATGGCTTTTCTTAGTTGTAGGAAACTTAGAAAATTTATTTCAGCTGGTTATTTATTTATTTCATGTATTTTCCATTTTGGAAACA
The DNA here is from genome assembly GCA_027924645.1 of Cunninghamia lanceolata. Taxonomy (NCBI): domain Eukaryota; kingdom Viridiplantae; phylum Streptophyta; class Pinopsida; order Cupressales; family Cupressaceae; genus Cunninghamia; species Cunninghamia lanceolata. Next base: position 5,556,173 of record BSBN01000763.1, on the reverse strand, counting down.
TAGACATATAGACAAAACCTTGAGAAATTTTTTGTGGAAATTCCCAACTCATTTTTATTCCATATATTGGTTGTTGGGCATGTTATCTATGATGGGTAGTTGTCAGATCATTCATATATATTGAAAAACAAAAGTTACAAAATTGGTTAAACTTTGGTCAAGGTGCTAAAGAGAGCTCCAATGGAGTTTTTATCACCTTATGGTTATTTTGAACTTTTAGAAAACATGAAAACTAAATTCTATGCATTTATTTTATGATTTTCTTTGAGGGATGAGTTGACTTGTTCATATTATGTGATTCTGCATCTTGTGAGACTATATTGTGTTTTGGGACATTTTGGCACATTGAAATCGGTGCCAATTATTTGTCCATTTTTTGAAAACTTGAAAATTGTTTTCTATGCATTTCCTTTATGATTTGATTTGATAGATGAGTTGATTCCTTCATTTAATGTGATTTTGCATCTTGTGAGACTATGTCATGTTTTGGGACATTTTGGTGCATTGAAGTCCATGCCACACTTGGTTTGTTAAATCGACACATTGGATGTTTAGGAAGAGGATTAGGAGTAGGTAAGGAGTGGCTCCTTGAATGCATACCATGAATTGAAGTTGTCAGTGGGTCTAGTGTGTAAGGAGTTGTAAAATGATAAACATTAACACATGGGTTAATAAAAACTAATAACAAGATCATCTACACCAAACTCTAATATCTCCAGGTGATAATGCCATGTCTTGCTCTGGCAACTCCAGGTGATAACACCCTATTTTGTTCTGATTCAGTTTGGGTGTAAAGAGCATCCATAGGTTGATTATGCCCTATTTTTCTATGAGGTTGATTACACCCTCATTATTATTGTGAGGTTGATTATGCCCTCGATTTGACACTCCTTATCCTAGGATTGCTAGTTATTTCTTCCTTATGCTTGTCACCACCTAAGTTGGACTCGGTGTGTGTTGTGTACTTTTCATTGTTGTGTTTGCAATGGTTGATTCATGTTTTATGGTGTTGTACATTATATCATATTGTATGGTAGTGGTACCATGTGTTATTTATATGCATTGGATTGGCAAGTGTGCCACATGTTATGTGCATGCATTATATTAGCAGTTGTGCCATGTGTTTTGTGTGAATTGATTGGCATGTATGTCATATGGTTCTATGTATACCCTGGATTATGTGAGATGTTCTTAGCGGGTTTGCCATGATCACCTTCTCCGTAGCTCGAGGGTTGCCTAGAGTTGCATAGACAACTATTACGCTTGACGATGACAATATGGTTGGGAGGAGAGCACCATTTCCCCATTGGTCCTTCATGATGATCTTCAGGTTCTAAATAGATTCCTTAATCTTTTCGTAGGTGGTTTACCTTGTTCTTTGTGCCTTGTTGCACCTTGGAGAGCACGATGGTTTTGGGTACTTTATGCACTTGTATATTATCATTATTGATTATTGTAACCTTTTTAATGTAGGTCTTTTGAGACCCTTGTAATAAGATGTAATTAATGCTATGAGTTGATTTATGATGTTGTCTATGATTCATCTATGTTTATGATGAAGCCCTTGGAATATTGTAATTATTGGATATCATCTTGTATTTTTCCATGCCTCAGTTTGTGAGGACATTGGCATGTTTTGATAGATTTTACATGTTAGAATCTAGCTATGTTGACATGTTTAAACTCAGTTATTTGATGTTGTATTTGGTGTTTATGGATATGTTTGTGTTTGGGATGTCTTGTGTAGTCATGGAATGGATTAAGGTGACTGTTACCCTCATCCTACTTTGTGTGTTTGTGATGGTGTGAGGTCATGGACATGTAATCGATCCTCATTATGGAGTGATCTCCACCTCTCACTTGGTCATCATGGTGAGTTGTCACATGATGGGTGAAGTCTTCCGCTTGTGCCACCTTGCATAGTGTAATGGTGATGTCACTTTTGGTGTTGTCCTTATTGCGACACCTTGTGTGAACATGAGTGCAATGCGACATGTGAATGCTTCACTTGCAAACACAAAAAAATTGTTGGTTCAGTGTTTGTTCAGGTAATGTCATGGGTGAAATCTTGGGGCATTACATAACATGGTTTAGGTTTTCTTCATAGCCTTGTCTAGGATAAGATCATGCCACATGGTTTGGTCTAGGATACAATTACACTATATGGTTTGGTTTAGGATAGAATCACACCACATAGTCAAGTCCTAATAAATTGTCTCCATCTATTGCCAATGTAATATTTTGTGATGCACTTGTGTATTTTGTAAGATACAAAATAAAGGGCTATGTTGACAAGCATAGAAGGATTTATTGTAGGTTGGAGGGGAGACCATGAACTTCCTTGCTAGTAGTCAAACTCCTTAGAAGTTGTTGGACATAATCTATGGACATGTCACATAATCAATGCAATTCCTAATGATGTTGATTTAATGTAGTGCAATATTCTATAGATGATCTTGATGATTTTGATTCCTAGATACTTTTTACATGAGTTATAGATGATAACTAATGACCTAGGACTATCTTAAATACATGATCCTAAACATTTAACATGAAATATTTAGTTCATGAGAAAATGAGGTAATAATCTATTTCTCAAAGTTGAGACTACTCAAATCCCTAAATCCAATCAGTTCTTGAGTTTTAGAGGTGTCAAACTCAAGACAAGGATTACAAACTTATATTCCAAGTGAGGAAAATAAGGACAACATTTATAAGGTGGGAAAGACCTTCTTCTTTTGGCTCTGCTAGACCAAGGGGGGTATTCCCTAAGGTGTAAGGGAAAAATAACTAATAACAATGTGAAGCTAAACCTTGAATCAAACCATACCCAATGCACATGAAACTCCAATTTAACTATCATTAAGTTCCTGTATGTTGGCTTGAGGAAAACAAGGTGGTTATACCTCTACTAAGCAGATACAAAACCATGTGCAGAGCCTAAAATGATTCTTTGATATCCCCTAATGTAGAAGCATACATCTAGACATGGATGTGGGTACAATAACAACACAAAAAGCATAAAAGATTAAGATTTTGTTTTGTTTTGAGTGTATTGGAGGAAAAAGAAGTTGAACAAGAAGCAGATCGGCATCTTTATCCAATGAGGGAAACAAATTTTAGTTCTTCAATCAAAGGGGACACCCATGTAATAAAATTATGATATCTTGACCAAGATACCAACAAAGACCACACTTGAATGCTTTGCACATAGGCTACACTCTATGCATAACAATAAGAAATTGCAAAAACATATTACTAAGCATACCTTAATAATCTAGAAACAAACCCATGAGTTTCATGTACTATCTTGAAAAGATACCTTAAAAAGTCTTTACAAAGGATTTTACAGCCTTCTAGTTGACTCACTAATCAAGAATATGATTAAGGGGTAAATCATAAAACATACAACAACAGAAATTACACATAGAAAATAGAACTTTTTTATTGATTTGGACAACTTATTACATTACAGAAGCTCAAATACAATCAGAGGAATCAACCCTCCACAGGCTGCAACACATTATAGCTTCCTATCACAAGACTCTAGAATCATTAGCTTTCTGTAACCCCAAATCAAATAGGGCTTCTATTTTCCCACCTATTCTTGACTCTACACTTTCCCCCTTAACTCTACTCATGCCCAGGGTTCCCAAAAATGGTTATTAATAGCCTTTTTGGCGGCCAACAACCTAATTTTGAAATTTGCATCTCCCTCCAAAAATAGGTCAACTTCTAGGAGCAATAACTTTTGATCCAGGTGTCCATGACAAACTGTTTTATGTGTCAAAAATCTCACAGAGTGTTCTACATGCTAAGAACCTACTCTACCGGTTCCGGCCATTTTCAGGCCCGTATGGGGCCGTTTAGTGCCTCAAACCTGAGTTTGAATAATTTTTAGGTATTTTTTGGGAAATGAAAACTTTAATATCTTTCAGCTCGCAAATGATCTTTGCGTGATTCCTTCACCAAAGGTCTTATTTTTTAGTTATGTAACTTCTTGTAAATTCTCACTTTATTCCATATCCAAATGTAAACTTTCTAAAAATAGTAGGTTGCTATTTTTGGCAATTTGGAAAAATTGAAAGTTCCACATCATTATTCAAGCGATTATGGAACCAGAACAACAAATTTTGAAAAGAAATGGAAATAATATCAACAATTTTGAAACACATCTTTTTTTGGGTGATGCAAGATTGCCTTTACACCACTGGATGCTCCTACATCAGAATAATACTCAAATCGGCAAATGTGATTAAGGAGATTTGTCAAATCACTGAAAAACTCATGCAATATGCATGGAGACAATAAAATACCAAATCTACACATCTAATTCATTATTTTGAGATAACAATACCCTCCCATATCCTTTGAGAGAAAAACTAGGACAAATTACAAATAAGTTGCTCTTTCACAGTTACTAGAAGAAACCCTAAACATTCAGACTTGTATTCTTTTGTTTTTCTCTATAACCAAGTTTTTCATATCCCTTGAAATGAATTTCAAACTACCTTCTATATTTGTTAAATCCTTTAGGAAACCTTGAAAGGAGAGACTTGTAATTTAGAAAAGAACCCAGCCGACCATACCTAATTGCATCACATCCATGTGGGTCAATACCTAAAAAATGTCTATCTGGAATACTTTCCCATGCCTTGGTACAATGTTTTCATCAATGAAGGGCCTACAAAAGTCCTACTAGCATATGAAACTTACCTACCATGCCCATAGCCATCAAAGAATTCATTAATGGCAATTCTCATGGTTGTTGGAGCATACTAGGGTGGATGGAGGCATGAATGCCCATCAACACTGTTTGTAGCTACATATTTTTCTTTTGTTAGGCTACCTTTTATTTTGGTGGTCTTTTTATCTTAAATCTTTTTTTCTTTACCAAATCAACCTTTTAAACTTCTCCTTAAAGATTTTTTGGAATTTCAGTGAGTTTGTGAACTAGAAAATTTGTCAAAATGTCTTTTCTTTTCTCTACTCTCTCTCTCTCCTTCCATTCATCCTCTTTTCTGTTGGACTTTTAGAAATTTTATCAACTCAAAAACTCTTTTGGGTTTTTAGTGAGTTCATGAACCCCCAAACTTGCCAAAATAGCTTCATCTCTTTTCTCTTTTTTTTTTTATCTCTTCCATCTCTTCTTTATTTTTTCCTTTTTCAGTGATTTGACAAGTTCATAGACCCATGAACTTGCTAAAAATCTTGTCTTTTGTCTTTCTCCTTTTTTCTTTCAATGTTTTGGTAGGTTCATAAACCACGAACTTGTCAAATGTTTCATATTTCAAAGGATTTTGGTCTTCGCCAAGTTCGCAAATCTATGAACTTGTTGAAAGGCTTCTACACTTGGAGATTTTGAAAGACTTAGAAAATTTTCAATGTTTCTCAAAGACTTGAAGGTTTTGAATGTTTTCAACATATGATTCGAGATATAAGAGGTAAGACTCAAGAAGAAAAAGAAAGAGCTTGGATGGATATGGAATTTTCAAACTGGGTCCCAACATTAGCTTTAGTTAGGGATGTGTCACTTGTTGGCCCAATGAGAATGTAGAAGGATTATTTAGGATCATACCAAAAGGAAAAACAAAACAATGAGGGTCAAGGAAGAATAAACACAAAGATATATGTATAGGGAAAAATAACAATGATGAGAGTATTTACAAGACAAAATACCCCATTGTTTAGGAGAAGTAATGCTTGAGATGATGACCATGAACTAGTAGCTCCATTAACTCTCTAAGTAAAATTTTGAGCTAAAAAGTGCCTTGACTGCACTTGTATGCAATTTGATAAGGGCCAACCTGCAAGGCTTCAAATTTTTCATGCTTTCTCTTATCTTCAACCCTAGAATTCCCTATGAGAACTATATCACCCACTTGAAAGCTCCTCTAAACTACCCTCTTATCAAACAATTGTTTGCCCTTTTGCTAATGTAATAAGTTTCTCTCATGTGCACTCCTCCTAACTTCGTCAAGTTCAATCAACTCATGTATTCTTAGGGAAATGACATCATTCTCATTTCCCTCAATATTTTGTAGCAGTTTCTATATACAAACAATTCAAGACTTATTGACATTTTATCTTCCACACCATAAACCAACTCAAAGGGGCTCCTACCAATAGCCTTCTTGAAAGTTATTCTATCTACCCAAACTACAAGCATGGGCTTATCATCCCACTTCTTGTTTGATTCAAGTGTCTTCTTGATGATATTCATGATTCTCTTGTTACTAGATCCAACCTAACCATTCCCTTATGGATGGTAGGGGGAAGAATGTGTTAAATCTATGCCATACTTAATGGCATAGAACATGTGTCAAGAAGATCATGGGATCTAAAACATAGTGCATTGTCAGCAATAATCCTTGTAGAGACACCAAGCCTTATGATGATATTATTCATTAGGAAGTTAATCACTACTTTAGATGTTGCATTTCTAGTGGGTATTTCCTCAACCCATTTGGTGAATTAATCAGTAGCTATAGGGATCCATTTGTATCCATTGCTAGATTTTTTCACAATTTCTCCAATAAAGTCAAGACCCCACTACTAAAATGGATCCTCAATTGAGATGGATGTGAGGGGGAGTGTACCTGCAAACTTCATCTTGCTTGCAAATCTCTAGAAAGGATCACACCTTCTAACAAACTTGGCCACATATTTGAATTATCTAGGCTACCAATATCCTTCTCTAATCACTTTGTGGGTAGTGGTCCTTGACATGAAATTCCCCCCATAAAGTCTTTGAAAACATTCATTCATGAACTTGACATATTGCTCATGATCTAAACATTTGAGAAGCAATCCATCAAGGTTTCTCTACATACGTTGGCCCTCAATCAACACATACCTTTGGATTTCCAACTTCAAGGTTTTCCTTTGATGATCATTCATTCTTGGAGGACAACATAGATTTTATAAATAGAAAATAATATCTTTATACCAAGGATCATCTCTCAAAGAGAAAGGAGGAAGTGCTAGACCAAAACTTACCTGATGTACTATAGTTGTATCTAGGATTGTATCTACCATTAGTTTGACAAGACCTTGACCTCTAACTAGCCTTGTAGTTTGCATCTCCATATCATATTCTTGGATCTTTTATTCATTTGCACCTCTTTCAAGATGCTTCTTGTTGAGGAAAGATGTCCTTCATAGTTGCATGAGGCACATATATAGTGATTTTAGCTCCTACAAGATAAGGCCTAAAGTTTTTGATAGCCTTGACAATAGCATATGCATGTTTTTCCATGATGGAGTATTTCAACTTAGCATTTTGTAATGATTTTCTAAAAAAGGCAATAGGCTACTCATACCCATCAACATTCTTTTGAAGCAATATTGCAGCAATTGTGTAGAAAGAAACAAAAGAAAATAGTTGAAAAGGCTTGGAATAATTAGGACTAGCCAATACTAGTGCCTTCTTAAGTGCATCTTTGCTATATATGAAGGAGTTGTTTGATTCCTTATCCCAACCTATTGAATATCCTTTCTTAAGTACCTTGGAAATTGGCTTTATCTTCTCAGCAAAGTTAGGAATAAACCTCCTAACAAAATTAAGTTGTCTGAAAAAGGACTCCACTGCTTTAACTATTTTAGGTTGAGGAATGAGGTCTATTGGTTTGACTCTCTCTTTATCAATCCTCACCTTCCTTAGACACAATATGCCCAGGAATCTTACCTTCTTCTACACCAAATGTGCACTTTTTAGGATTTAAGGAAATCTCATATTCTAAGCATCATTGGAAAATTAACTCCAAGTGTTTGCAATAGTCATTCTATCCTTGGAATAGGATGTCAAATCATCCTTATAGACAACCATGATTTCATTTATCAACTCTATAAAGAAAAAATCCATTCCCTCTGAAAGTTGGCGCCTGCATTCTTGAGTGTGAAAGGCATCCTCACATAAACAAATTTTCCCCAAGGGGTGGTTAAGGTTGTCTTGTGCTACTCAGACTCTTTAAACATTACCTGATTATATCCTAAAAAGTCATCCATCATTGAAATTAATTCAAACCCTATCACTTTCTACAGCAAATGGTCTATACTAGGCAATGGGTATTTGTCCTTGAGGGACTTTATGTTTAAATTCCTAAAGTCTATACAAAGCCTTATGTCCCCATTCTTTTTTCTCACCAAGATAAGGTTTGACACCCATTCTAAATGCCTAATTGCTTTAGTTATACCACCTTCCTTCAACTTCATTAACTCTTTTTGGAGGAGCTAGTGTAGGGTTAATAGGCCTTTGCTTTTGCCTAAATGGTCTCATAGTAGGTTTTAAAGGAATGGTATGTTGGAATAAATCTTCCCTATATGCTTTCAATTCATCATATGACCATGTAAAATACTTCTAAAACTTTCTCAATAGATAAATCAACAATTGCTTCTTTGTTAGCTTCAACTTCTTTCTAATGTAAATAATCTTTGGAGCTGATTTAGTTCCTAGATTCACTCGTTCAACATCATCTAAGGTCCCTTTTTATTCCTTTTACAAAAAAATTTACAAAAAGGAATAAAAAAAGGACCTTCATTCGAAGGTCCCTTATATTCCTTTTTTGGAATTTTTTTTCTCATGGACCTTCATTCAAAGGTCCTTAGATACATTCATATGAAGGTACCTTCATTCAAAGGTCCTTCGAATGAAGGTCCTAGAAATGAACTTTCCACCTTTGGCCTCAGATTTTCCTCAAAATGTTATGTTTCAAACCTTGGAGTAAGCTTTCCAACAAGTATAATTTTTATTATATTTAATTTGATTATTATATTTATTTTCTATTTCTAGTGAGCATAGGGTTTTCACCGAACATGAAGGTCTTTGTTTGATACATGTGGAAAAATAGTAAAATGGAGAAAAAAAATTATAAAATGTTTATGCACTAGGTATTGATGTCCTTGTTTCAACAAAAAAAATAAAAGTTAATTTGGATAAATACACAAGAAGTTATGTCGTATGATATAAACCTATGTCTAAATTATAACTAATCTCACTTCAAAAGTTAATAAAAAAAATATGCAACAAAAAATTATGAAAAAAATATCTACACACTAGATATTGGTGTTACAATCTATGTTTCAAAAATTATAATTTTATCCTTTGTGTAAAAAAAGTTATGCTATATGGTATAAACATCACTTTTTAAAAGTATTGTTAACTATAAAAAACAAGTTATTAAAAGTTACGTAAAAAATTTCACAATTTATTTTTTGAAAATTTTTAAAATATATTTAGAATCTACACACAAAATCTCAAAAATCACTAGTTCACATCATCTTCAAATTCTTAATGATTTAGTTGCATATAGGTGTCAGAAAGTGAAAATTTGGTTAAAAATGTTGATTTCAATGTCCCATTTTGGGCAAAAATTAGGACACACTATTGTGGGATCACCCATGATTTAAAATTGGATTTTAATTTCAAATAAGGTAATCAACACCAATGATGTCTCATGTTAGAGATTTGTTTCTAACATGGGCTAGGTTTGCTTCATAGCCTTGTCTAGGATAAGATCATGCCACATGGTTTGCCCTAGGATACAATTAGAGTATATAGTTTGGCAAGGATAGAATCACACCGCATGGTCAAGTCCTAATAAAGTGGCTCCATCTATTTCCAATGCAATATTTTGCAATGCAATTGTGTCTTTTGTAAGCTACAAAATAAAGGGCTATGTTGACAAGCATAGTAGGATTTGTTGTAGGTTGGAGGGGAGACCATGAACTTCCTTGCTAGTAGTCAAACTCGTTAGGAGTTGTTGGACAGAATATATGGACACGTCACATAATCAATGCAATTCCTAATGCTGTTAATGTATTGTAGTGGAATATTCTATAGATGGTCTTGATGCTTTTGATTCCTAGATGCTTTTTATGAGTTATATATGATAACTAATGACCTAGGACTATCTATAAATACATGATCCTAAACATTTAACATGAAATATTTAGTTCATGAGAAAATAAGGGAACAATCTATTGTTTCTCAAAGTTGAGACTTCTCAAATCCCTTGTGGATGGAAAAATGGATCAAAAGGTAATATGAAAGATAGTGACAACAAAACCAATACCTTTACCTTCAAACCAAGTCCTCAACACATGTTAGAATAGAGTAGATGCACCCTAATCTACTGGCTATGTTATAGATGATGAATGATTGATAGTGAGATGTTGATTGCTCATGATTTCTTGAGCATAATGATAGGTAGAAGACAATTGATATGGAGATCTAGAGTGTTTGTGGCAGCATAATGTGTTGGAAGAATTCCTTTGGGAAGTTTGTTATGTCATTGATGCTGCTACTAGCAATATGAGCATAAGCACAAGGCATACATAGTTATGCATTACAGTGTTGTCATTGATGTTAACATTGTATTTTGGTATGATGTACATCAGCTTGATTCTCTACTTTGGAAGATGGTTTGATCCTCTATAGAAGACCAATTTACAAGAAGGTTTGATCCAGTAAGAAACCTGTTATGAAATTCTAGCTAAGTGTCAACTCTGGTATTTATGAGTTATAGAGCTTCAAGTATTTTGGTCCACATTTGTCCGCTATTAAATTTTTTTCTTTACAGTTCTAGTATATGTATTTTGGTTGTCAAATTCTTCTTAATCTAGAATTTTGTCTATTTTTGACATATGGTGTGAAAGTTATGGGTGACAAAAGTTTAGCTTGACAGAATATAGTCATTTCCAGTCCAGAGCAGGTGTGTTAGAGAGTCCGTATTCCTTCATGGATTGGTTTTTGTCCTTGTGGTTTTAAGGGAATGTTAAAAGATGTAAATAGAGTGTGATTTCTAGTTTTCATGTTGATTGGAGACATATGGCTCCATTTATGGGTCTACAGTTGAAGGGTTTTTGTATTAAGTCTTTAGCGGAGCTGGCCTATTAAGTGTGAAGTTATACAGAAGGTGAATAAGATTTGCAAAGTTAAGTGGGAGCTATTTTAGGTCCATGGTGACCTATCTCAATTTGTTTTAAAGTTTAAATCTTGGCGCAAAGCGTGTGTGTAAAGGTTTGAGGCTGGCAGGTTACATTGGGATATTTTGCCTAATACACTTAATTAGACTGACCTAATTGATGTTGTTCTTGTAGTGGATATATATGATAGATCTTTTTGATGTTTTGGATATATGAAATATATAGAGAGATATATGTGTGTGCGAATGTCATCAGAGAATGTGAATTTGGATGTGTGATTGGGTAATGCAACAAGTGCTAGTGAATGCTGATTGAGCAAATGCAGAGCATAGTAGTGTGATCAATTTGGAGTGTTTTGATTATGTAAATTGAACTTCATTGGAACTATATTTCATGCATAATTTAGATGCAATTGTAATAGTTATGGTAGTGAGCCACAACACTTCTTCTATCTCTTTCTTTCAGGACAATAAGTCCTTTGGTAGTGAGCTATATGTAGTGAGCATTCTTGGACAGTGAGTCTTTTGGCAGTGAGCTACATACGATGAGCATTCTTGGATAGTGAGTCCACCAATTGTATCAACCTTAACTAGTTGCCTTATTATAATATATTGTGAGCTAATCCTCACCGTAGTTTTTCCTATTTTGGGTTTTCCACATAAAAATCTTGGTACTCATGTGTTATGTGTGGTGGTTATATGTTTCATGTTTCATTTTCATTTACTACAAATAATTATGCTAAATGGGTTGGATGTTCAAAGATTGAATGGTTTAAAAGAATACTAATTCACCCCCCTCTCAATATTCTATGTGTTCAATATAATGGTGTATGAAGATGGATCCCCCCAAATGGCTTGGGTGAGGCTTGATTTATAGGAGATGAGGGATAAGGATTGATGGCTATGATTGAAAGGTGAATTGTGTGATGAAAGGGGTATGTAAGGGTCCCAGGACAAAATGTCATAAGATGTCTCAAGTAATGTATCAACAAGGTGATGTTGTAAGATAGACAATTTTAGGTGTCCACATTTTGTGCCTCTTTGAGATGATGTTGTGACTAAAAGAAGTAACATCATTTCAAAGAAGATAAGGTGTGGATAGAGGAAAAGGATGCCCCAACCACTTGAAAGAGTGACAAGGAGGAATGGATGAAGAAATGGGATGATGATATAAGGATAGGATGATGCCCCCTTGAGAGGATAGGTGGGTTGGAAGAACACGGGTATGCCCTCAAAATGAAATGAAATGATAAAGGATGGATAAGAAAAATGGAGGATGCAAGATAAGAGATGGATGAAAGAGATGAATGAATGTTATGCTGCCATGAAATGAGCAATCATATAGTTTGATATAGCACTAGACATTATGTACCAAGGTATAAGGATCAGGGTGATGATGTGTCTTGTGCACCCAGTGTAATACAACCTTGTCTAGACATACGAGGAAGAAAACTTAGAGCATTAAATTCCTAAAGCACAAAAGGTATGATAAGACCTTAGATGCAAAGGATAGTGCAAAAAGCTATTCCAACATACACAAGATATGAATATTAGTTGCAAAGATACAGATTTGATACAAATTTAAGATAAAATAATAACACACACAAGCAAGAAAGCAAGCATGCAGAAATGATACAAAAACAAACAAGGTATTGCCCCTGTCAAGCTGTAAACCAATGTTAATTGATTGATAATGATTGATGATAATGATAGTGTTTTTATTGTAGGGAATGATATGTCCCTAGATCAACACAAAGATGTGGGAAAGACATATTCCATTGATGATGATTATGATTGATTGATTGATTAATTTATTGATTGGGTTTACAACAAGGCTAGGATCAAGACCATTGATGTGATTAGATAGTTTGACAAGATTGATTGAGTTGATTCATATGGATTAAGGATGACTTGCATTTGAGTTTATTGGATTGGATTGATTTGATTGGTTTGATGGTTGGATTTGATTTGATGATTTATTTCTTGGATTTTTTTTGGATATTTTTATTTTTTTGTATTTTGGGAATATTTTGATTTTTTTTGTGTTTTTTGAAATGTTTTGATATTTTTGTATTTTGAATGTTTTAGGGTAGCATTAGATGACAAGTTGGATAGTCTTTATGCTAGACACCAATAACAAGGGAAAACCAAGTCTAGATGCTAGGATGGAGGTGAGATTGAATGGATAGTAAAAAGGATGGGCGATAGTAAATAAGATGGAAGACTCATGATAGATGGATGGGTAAAAGGATAGCTGATAATGGATGGGATGGAAGACTCATAATAAATGGATGGATAAAAGGATAAGATATAGTGGAATGGCTGCATGCATCATAAGGGAGCTAGGATGTGATTTCCAAAGACTATGTCACATAGGAATAACATCCAATCCCATCCCCCTATTTCTGGGGATTCTGCTTTTGGCACGAGCTGTCGTATAGAACATATGATGTTGTCCTTGGATATTGGACTTAACCAATGGAAAGATGCCCTTGTGGGAGCTGCTAATAGTGGTGGTTCTTGTTTGACAGGTGTTCTAATTTTGTCTAAGTGTGAGGGTGCTAATGCCCTCAAACTTACAGACAAGACCATCTTAAGGGTGGTGGTGTCCATGGAAAATATGCTTGTGGGAAAGTTCTTTGCCTACAGACCTAATATTGACTTGGTGAGAATATGGGTGGCTGCCAAGTGGACTCATAAGAGGAGCATCTCAACTAGCACTATGGCAGGTGGAATGTTCCTATTTAAGATTACTTCTCAAGAGGATTTGCTATCAATCCTGGCTGGAGGCCCATGGTTATACAGGAAGCACTCACTCTCTATGTGTAAATGGAAACCAGGCTTTGACCCTAAAGCAAACCCTAACCACTTAGCTCCTATTTGGGTCAGGCTCCCAAGGCTCCCACTAGAATTTTGGGATGAGTAAATATTTACATGGATAGGTGATTCCTTTGGGGATTATGTTACTGTTGACAAGGTCACTAAGGTAAAGGCTAGGTTGGTCTATGCTCAGTTATATGTCAATGTCGACATCCTCAAAACACTACCCACCTCCATCATTCTGGAATCCAAATATGGGAAGTGGATCAGAGTATTCTTTATGAAAATTCCAAGGTTTTTTACAAGAACTGCATGAAACCAGGTCATGTTTTCACTCAGTGTAGGGCTCCCAAACACCCCCCCTCCACAAAAGGAGGTGCAAGTTGATTCAGTTGGGAACTCTAAAGATTATCCTTTTAAGGAGGATATCCTCAAACTTGTTGATTCCCCAGGTTCTCCAGTGAAGAGTGTTGATGAGGTTGTTTCAGTGGAAGAAGCTCACCTGGGGCCCCCATTGAAGGAGGTCAAGTTGTCCTCAAGGGAAATGTAGGGGCTCCCAGAGAAGGAGGTGGGGGTTCCCTTAGGGGATGACCAGGGACTGATGTCTAGTGGGGATAACCCAGTGTCTAAGGTGGGCACTAACAACCAGTTGGAAGACCTGAGTGGTAGAACTGAAGAGAGGGAGGAGGGTGAGTTCATCCAGACTTATGGATCTCAAAGGGTGGAGAATGTTCAGATAGTTTCTGCCTAAGAGGTTCATAGCCCATAGTTAAAACTGGGAGGCTTCAAGTTGGGGATAAGCACCCTAGAGAAAAATTTCTCCCCATCCCCAGGCACGCGCACTAGTAGGTGTGTAGAGGATTCAGAGGGTTGCTCCACTACAAAGAAGAAAGGAAAGACTAATAGTAGGAAGACTACGGATGTATGGGGTAAATAGAAAAGGTAGGCCTTCACTCATACAAACAAGGCAAAGGGAGATGCAAAAAGAAATTGCTAGAGGTATGTAGACCACATTGGTGGCCCCTAAGAAGACCAAAAAATGAAGGTAATTTCATGGAACAATAGGGGGTTTAGCAACCCTCACAAGCAGTTGCTTGTTAAGAACTGCATTTTTGATAACAAAGTGGATATTCTGTTACTTCAAGAAGTTAAGATGACTAAGGAGAACTTTAGGATGGTGGTTAAAAACATCTGGCCCACTACTAACTATGCCATTAGTGGCACCCAAGGTGCTTCGGGGGGTATTTCTACCTTATGGAATCATAATCTCTACGGGAGGGTGGTGTCCTATTCCAGGCATTATATTGAAATTGCCTTCCAAAGCAGCTTTATTCAGTGGACCTTGGTTAATGTTTACAAATTGAATACACACAATGGGAGAAAGGAGGTTTGGGATAATATGACGGATAAGATTAAAAGCTCTACTGGAACTAACTGGAAGGTTACGGAGGACCTGAACTCCCCCCTCTATCTGTCTAAAAAAAGGGGGGCTCTGATAGACTATTCTGACAGCATAGTAGACTTGGAGTTTTTAGGTAATGCAGGCTTTATGGATATTGATTTGGAGGGACATTCTTTTACCTAGTCTAATAGAAGACAAGGACATAATCTCATACAAGTTAAACTTAACAAGGTTTTAATATCCTCCAAATGGACCATAACTAACCTTGTTAATCTGGTGGCCCTTCCCTAGGTGGGTTCTGACCACAACCCTTTAATGCTCAATTGGCAAGAGAGATGTGTTAAAGGCCCCTTCTCCTTTAGATTTAAAATGATGTGGGTGCTTCATCTGGATTTCAGAAATTGTTTGGCTAGGTGGTGGATTATTCCTGTCTAGGGGGCAACTATGTATAGATTGGCCCAAAAGCTAGCTAATGTTAGGAACAAAGTTAAGGGATGGAACAAGTACACTTTTGGGAATGTTTTGGTTAGGAAAAAGAACATCATGGGTTAAATTTTGGAGATTCAATCCAGAATGGAGTAGGGAGACCTATCTGAAGAGTTATATGCTTTGGACAACTCTCTCTCTCTAAAGAATGGATGTTGACATTGAGGGAGGAGGAGGTCTATTTGAAACAAAAGTCTAGGGTCTAATGGATGAAAGAGGAGGATAGAAGCACATCTTTCTTCCATCAATCAACTCTGAGGCATAGAAAGAGAAACTCCATTAGTAAACTTAAGGATGAGAATGGTAATGTGGTGGTGGATGATGTTGAAATTGGGAGGTTGGCTTCTAATTACTTTGAGTCTCTCTTGGCTATTCACCATGTTAGTGTCCCAGGGGAGGAAAATGAGTCCCTTTTGGGCTCCATTCCCACTTTATTATTTGATGAAGACAACTCCCTTCGGAATAAGCCTATTATGGAGGAGGAGGTTAGGGCTAATGTCTATTCTATGGGAGCATTCAAAGCTCTAGGTTCGGATGGGTTCCCCCTAGCCTTTTTCCAAACCTTTTGGGATATTACTAGGAAGGATGTTACTAGTGCAGCCAAAGACTCCTTTCAGACCGGAAGACTCCTACGACAATTGAACAACACATTTAATGCTTTGATTCCAAAGAAGACTAACTCTACTTCCAGGACAGACTTTAGACCAATCAACCTCTACAATACAATGTACAAAATCTTCACCAAGATTCTGGTCTTTAGACTTCAACCTCTTCTGGACAAACTTAGCCTCTAGTCAGAAAGGTTTTGTTTCGGGCCCAGGCAAATTCTTGATGCCACCATCACCACACACGAGATCATTCATTCAATATCCAAAAGCAACACCCAAGGTATGATATTTAAATTGGATATTTCTAAAGCCTATGATAGAGTCAACTGGGATTTTCTAATTAGAGTTCTTAGGAAATTTGGTTTTCAAGATTGGGTGATCAACGTGGTGAAGTAGTGCATCTCCACTGTTAGATTCTCTATGTTAGTCAATGGTTCCCCAGAGGTTTTTTCCCCTCAGGGAGATGTCTTAGATAGGGTGACCCTATTTCCCCTTATCTCTTCATCTTGTTGGTTGAAGTTCTTGGTAGGAATGCCTGTAATTTGCTGGTGTAGGGGAGTCTTTGGGGCATTAATCCTACCTCCATAGCTCAGGTGTCAATCATTCAACAATTTGTGGATGACACTATATTGTTTGGAATTGCCTCTATGGTTGAGGATAGAAGGTGGAAAAGTCTTCTCAATGCTTACAAAGGGGCCTCTAGGCAGAGCATCAACTTTGAGAAAAGTCACATCTACTTTCTAAATACCTAGGAGTACTTACAACAAAAAATTACCAGAGCCTTGGGTTGCTCTAGTGTGAAGTTTCCTGCTACCTATCTTGGCTTGCCTCTAACGATCACCAAAGTCACCCCAGATTATTGGAACATGATTATGGAAAGAATGTAGAGGAAACTGGCTAGGTGGAAAGGAGCTTTACTGAGCCAAGATGGTAAATTTCAACTCCTTAAAGCCTCCTTGTACGGCATACCTAACTATTTCCTAAGTTTGTTCAAAATCCCTAGATATGTGGTTGAGAAGATTGAACAAATTCAGAAGAAATTCCTTTGGTTTGGGGTGGAGGAAAAAAGGAGAATTATGTTGGTGAGCTGGGAAAAGGTCTGTACTCCCAGATGTCAGAGGGGTTTGGGTTTAAGGAGAATCTATCTCATGAATAAAGCCCTGATGTTAAAGATAGGCTAGAACCTAATTTGGGATAATAAGGATTGTGGTGACATAATGACTGCTAAGCATCTTAATGAAGAGGGAGGAGGCTATAAGCTGCTGGCTAACCTTGGACTTCCAAAATGTTTTGTTATCTAGAATAGGACCCTCAAAACTCACGGTCTCCTTCATAGAGGCATCAAATGGAAGATAGGGGATGGTAAGAACATCAATTTTTGGGAAGATAGATGGTTGAAAGACCTCTCTCTCAAAGAGTTGCACTATGGTAGACTTGTTGATAAAGCCTATAGGTTCTTCGACAGTAAAGTAGCTAATTACATCAGAAGTTATGGGGGCATTATGAGTTGGAAGGGTATCATGGACTATGTCACTAATCAACACTGATTAGGATGAGGATAAAGAGGTGGCTCTTCAGCTTCAAAAGGAATTGGTTGATTTTAGGCTCTCCATTCTCCCTAAGCAAGATCAGATGATTTGTGATAAAAACAACAAGGTTCGGTTTACTATTAAGATTGCCTACAATCTGTTGTTGGACCCTGAGGAGGATAGGTTATGGAGGAAAGTTTGGCTCTCCAAAAGTTTACCTAAAATCAACTTCTAGTGGACCCTAATGAATAACAAAATCTTGACTCTTGATAATCTAAAGAAGATAGGCTTTCAAATGTTAAATAGGTGTGTTCTTTGTAATGAAGAAGAGGAGACAGTTACCCACCTTTTTTTGCACTATAACTTTGCTCAAGAGGTTTGGAGTATTGTTATGTAGAGGTTGAACTTATGCTAGGTTTTCAATGAAAATGTGTTGGCCCTGGTTAGGGCTTGGAAGTCCCCATTTAGATCTACATTTCCTAGTGTTAAGGAGCTATGGATACAAATTCCCTCTCACCTGGCCTAAAATTTGTGGAAAGAGTGGAATAATAGAGTTTTTAGGGACAAGTTTAGAACCTCCTCAGAGGTTTTCCAAACCTTCTCCAAACTGCTGGTGGAGAATATCAATTCCTAGAAATTTAAAGATATGGAGAACCCTCTAGGAAAGGAATGTTGAATGTCAGGAACACTGAGAGGGGAGGGTGAATCAGTGTTCCATAAAACCATTTATGCACTTTCACTTTTAACTATTTTCTAAAATTAATTAAACAATAGCAAAATATACAAATGAATAGCAACCATAAAAACATAATACATGGACACTAAGATTTCTATGTGGAAAACCCCAAGGTGGGGAAAAACTATGGAGAGTGTTAGCTCTCAGGAAATACTTTTATTATGGCAATATCGAATTACAAGAGGCTCACTGCCTAAAGAAAGGAAAGAAGAATAAGAGGGGTGGTTCACTAATAAATATGAACTACTATGATTGCATCTACTTATGCATGATTATAGTTCCAATTAAGCTTATGAATACTAACTTAAAACTCTGTATTTCAGTCTGCCCCTATTTCTCTACTCTGCTCTTACATATGCTTAAGATCTCTCTTTATTTGTTGCGGCTATTCTATCTTCACATATTTCACATTCATATACATCACATCACATACCACACTATCTCAAACACCAAAATCCATCCTCTATTTATATCCACAACTAAATCTTTCTCATGATCAAGTCGACAAGCAAACTATGAAATGTGTATACCAAGTGTTATATCCTGTCGGCTTGTTCTTGTGTTAAATTGCCAATGCAGATCCAAACCATCATGCACATGTCTTCATATGTGTCGTCTCTAATCATACAACCATTTGCCTTTATCATCCAACTCATATTTCTTCTCCACATAAGGATTCAACTAGCCTGTCGGCTTGTTTCTTAATAATATATATGATAGGTTCCTTTGTCACATCATAACTCATGCTGCAGACCAAATGGGACTTCATGAATCATAATCATCAAACATTATTGATCTCTTGACATGTCTTCAATTCCATAGAACAAAACATGCTGATGCAGAGGAATGCGAACCACTTCATTCTGCACTGTTCACTATTCCTATCTTACTTCTATTATTCCAGACTTTGCCTTTTCATCAAATGACTTCCGGAGAAAGTCATGACTTGATTATTAGAATATAAGAGCAATAAGTATCTATGAATATCATACATGAACCACATCTTCACATCTTATCTTGCAGAGGAGTACTAATCTTTTTTTTGTCTCATACCTGAACATTTTCCATAATTAGCCATTTTTGCCAACTAGACTTGAATTTCGATATGACTTTCCAGAGTAGTATCTTCTCATCATATTGAAGGGATCTTTGAGACTTTTTGCCATCAGTGACAACATACAAGTCTATATCAGAGCAGTGTCTCTTGCCAACAAGGAAGAGCAGAGTTTATTGAAACAATGGACTATTAGCCCAAATATTTGCCAAATTGATAATTCTAAAAAGATAGACATAGCTAAAACTAATTGGAACTTGCCCCAAAAAGGCTGGTTCAAGCTCAATTTTGATGGGGCTCCCAAAGGGAACTCGAGGATTGCTTGTGGAGGAGGCATAAATAGATTTGGTTCAGGGATGTTTGTGGCTGCTTACACTATGGGATTAGGTATTAAAAGTAACAATGAGGCTGAAGCTTTAGCCATGCTGTGGGGTATCGAACTGGCTATCTTCCTAAACATTAAACATCTGTATGTCGAAGGGGACTTGCAGTTAATTGTGAATGCTACTCTTGATTCAGTGGGTATAGGTTGGAAGCTAGAGGACAGTATTGATCATATCCATTTGCTCCTCAATGCCATGGAGGAGTACAAGGTTTCCCATATCTATAGGAAGGGTAATGCTATATCAAACTCTAAAGAAAACTTGGGTAGTAACAATGATGGTTGGTGGTGTTGGAGGCTATGTATAGGCTACCTAGCGGGATTCAAACTCTCATTAAGTAAGATGGAAGTAGGTACACAAATTAGGCATTATAGGCTCTTCTCCATCTGTATTCTCTGGCTATGTGGAGGTGGCTATTTTGCCTTGAAGGGAAATAAGAATTCAAATGAGATGTTGGGTTTCAAACTTAGGGCAGCGAGAAAAGAATTGGCGCTTTTAAAAATTTTTGGAGTGGCAAGGAAAAGTAGTGAAATGTGCTGACTAAGAGATACACGAAGATGCCAAGGTGGCATGCAAAAAGTGAGAGGAAGGTTTGGAGGACTGATCAGCTTGGTAGTATGCTGAGGTGGTAAGACACTGGGTGGGAGGCTAATTAGATGACAAGATGGCTAGGAAAGAAGTCAAGGAGGTATGTGAAGGGTAGATGGGAGAAGGAGTTGACAGGCTGGCTTGGTAGATCGCTGAGGTGGCATATGACAAGAGGGTGGGACAATCAATGGACCAAATGGCTCAAGGGAAATTATTTCCCTTTAGTCCTCGCTTGCAGTGATGTTATTTTTCACATGAGGTGGCAGGCACGGGCCTTTCCTGAGGGAGAAATCCATGGTGGTGAATGCATTGCAAATCAAAATAACTATAATGAAGCTTTCATCCTATAGCTTTTGATTAGATGGATGTGCATGGAAGGGCTTAATTACTCTTTTGAGTATTCTGCTAAGCATTCCTATGCTCTCTGCCTTAATCATTTCCTTTCTCTTTGGTTGCGTAGATTACTAAACTTGAAGATGGGTGGAGAGATTATTAAGATTGAACCAACCTCTATTGAAGAATTCTAACATGACCCTACGGTCTGGTATATAATATAGGAGGGGGAGGTGGCTCCATTCCTTGATGCGATGATTGGTCACGATGAGAATTTGTTTTGCCTATTTGCAAAGTCATGGGATGAGGATTCCAGGCAAGTCCACCTAGGGGAATTGGTTTCAAAGTCTCTGAAGAGGTGATAGGGCAAGCCACGGGGCTCCCCACCAAAGGTAAAAAACACAGCCATCATAGCAAGGTGCCAAACCCTGAAAACATGGGGATTTTCTTTTGTGAAGGTGAGGCTACCATGAAACTTCACGAGGGGTTGAAAGGGAAAAGTTGCTAGAGCCATGAGGACAAATTTGTCTGATGATCATGAAGTATTTCACTCTAGAGGGTAGATTCAAGGTATTCTACCACTATCACTTTGCATTGCTTAATCACTGTAGGAATAGGATGGAGATTAGTTTTCCCTTTTTCCTATTGTCTTCTCTAGAGAATTCTATTAAAGTTGCCAAGGATATTCATGTAAAAAACCCTAACTACCCTCTCATTCCCATCCACCAAGGCCTAATATTAAGGTTGTCACACTTCCATTTGGCCTTGTGCCCCCCAAAATAAATTAAGGTTAGTCTGGTTGAGAATACCTCATTGACCCTGTCTCCTACTGCTAAAGGTAAAGCCAAGAACACCATTGGGACTCCCAAAATCTCCCCTACTAAAAACCTAAAGGGGGCCCCTAGAATTGAAGAGTGTAGTACCCCTGTTGGGTCCCCCACTCCTAAATTCAAAACTAAGTCACCTAAGAAAGGTAAACTTGAGACCCCTAGATGGGAGATTAAAAAGGAAGCAGGGGTGTTGGCTAAAAGGGACCAGAAGATTGTGGAGGGCGAGGGCAATGTGCAGTCTAAGAAAGAAAAATCTAGGAAGGAGGACCTCGATATGGTGAAGGAGGCTATGAAAGTTATTGACTTGGACTTATGAACTAAGCAAACGAGGAGTGATGATGGGGGAGGTACTGGTAAACATGGAGCTCTTGGTGTGTCAAGGTCTAGCTGTATTGCTGGAATCCCATCCTCTAATCCCCAGGGCATGGAAATTTTTGATGATTCTAAATTTGTAGAAGACACCATGGAGGAGGGTGAAGATGAAACACCCACCGAGTCCATGCATGGAGAAGAAGGTGCAAGTCACTTTGCTGAGCTAAACAAGCCTAGTGAGGAGGAGATAGAGGAGGCTACTAAGGAAGCCCAGGGCTAGAAGAAGAAGGGAAGCTGCCCGTTATGTGTCAGGACTACTGATGACTTGGTGGTGCTCAAGGCTAGGATGGAAAAGATGTAGAATAAGTGGCGAACCATGACTAAGTTTGCTGCCAAGGCTCTTAATCGTACGACCTCCATGTTTGTTGCTATTAAGGACTTTGATGACAAGGTCATAAATGTTCAGGCGAATAGCCTTGGTGATTATAAGGACATGATCAATTTCTTGGCCAAGTATGGGATGACTGATAGTCCTTAGTTTTTCTTCTAGTTTTTTTGTTTTTTATTAGTCTCATTTTTTGTCTGTTGTTCCTGTGTTGTTAATGGATTGTTTCTAGTACATTTGAGGCCTTTTTTCCTTGGGGGTTGCTTTGTATAGGGTTCAGGACCCTTTTTTCCTATTGAACTAATCAAAAACATGCCCCATTCTAGGTGTAATGCTTAGGATTTTACATCACAAAGCTTATGACAATAAGGATGATGATAGGATTATTTGGAAATGATGAGCTATATCAAGAGATATCCAAAGTAATGTCAACATTTTGCCCCTATATCTTTATCAATATCAAAAGGAGGATAGGAGGATGAATGGAATATGATAAGTATGTGGGTGTAATGGATAAGGATGGTAGGTATGATATGGTAAGATAGGATATGATAGGATAGAAAATGATAGGTTGTAAATGATAGTGTGGTATGGATGAGACAATATGCCCCCAAGTCTAAGTGACATAGATAATCAACCTACACATGATGCATGTTTGTCAGGTTTTCACCATGGTACTTATCCAAGGTGCCACCAAGGGTGGTTTTCACCATTGGACAAAGGGATTTCTCTTTACTATTTTGATTTTTTTTTTTTTAAATTTATTTATGGGATATTGTATGGGATAGATAGATATGGATAAGAGAGACTCAAGCATCTAGTTCCATGAAAGGTGATGGTCCCATTAAAGATGGATGTCACATATGAACCATGTCAAATGTCATTATTCTCTTAGATGTTGGTAGGGGATTGCATGAGAGGGAGATGGAGTATATGGATAATGGATTATGATGTGGATTCTGTATGGTTCATGTAAGGATGGATGGATGGGGAATAGTGGATTAAGGTAGGCTAGTGGATTTTGATGTGGATTATGGAGGAAAGGATAGTGAATTATGTATTGAAGGATTATGTATGGCAGGATAGTGGATTATGATGTGGATTATATAGGACTTATGCAAAAGGATAGATGAAAGGCTTATGCAAAAGCATGGACCATAGGAAAGTGATGGGGGATATATGTAGGATAATGGATGAAGGATGGGGAGATGAAGGTATGTGGAAATGTTGTGGAATGGAAAGGAATCAAGACCAACTGTTGCACACACCGTGATAAACATTGAAGCTTTTGATTTGAAGGAGGTGTAAGAAGCAATGGACATGTTTGCTTAGGGGATTGTTGATGTAGGAATTTAGGTACCCACAGAGACTTAGGATTTTTATGATTTTTTTTTGCTTGTGGGATGAAGGAATTTGAGATTTTTGAATGGAATGGGATTTTTGGATTTTTTTGATGGAATAGGATTGTTGGGATTTTTGAGATGTGGATGCTTCATTTGACTTGCTTCTTTTTTCTTAGGGACCCAAACCATTTTAGTTTTGGCCGTTTCTTTTGGAGATATGGGCTTGGATAGCCTTTTGGATGGTTTTTGCTTTGACTCTTTACATTGATACCCCAAGGCATGTGGATTTTTAGGATTTTTTGCTTTATGGGTAGAGGCATCCAAATTTTTATTTTTGAATCCCTTGGGATTGGTGGAAGCTTCTTGTTTAGACAATATGTGCATTGATTGGTCATGATTAGGAATTTTAGAGGATTTATGGATAAATGGATAAGGGAATTGGATGATGGGGATATTAGGAGTTGGGAGAAGTGGAGGTAGAGTGGATGGAGGGATATCGGGAGTTGGAAGTAATGGAGGTAAAGTGGATGGTGGAAGGTTTATAGTCACATGCTTTTGGGATTTATAGGATAATGGAGGTGAAATGGCAACATATGTTTTGGGGGTATGATAGGATGCATGGGATTTAGGGTGGAAGGATGTGGATTTAGGAGACATGGAGGAAGTACCAACATATTTAGATTGTTTTCCTTGGGGTGCATATCCAAGGCCATATGAGTGTGGAAGGACATTGACATGGATAGGCTCCAAAATACCTTGTTCATGAAAGCCTAAGCCTTTACCTTGATAGTTTATTTTTTGGAGTATGTAGTGGACAATGGAACTATGGGTATTTTGAACACTAGACGTGAGATCATTATTGGATGGAGAAGGTGAGGTGGTGGATAAAAGTTATTTCTTTCCTAAGGAATAACATTCATGGATGAAGGTGGTAAGAACAAGGGGATGTGTTGGTTTTGAAATGGGGTCGATAGTGGATGATAAGGGATCATTAGGAACTTGATTATCATTATGCTCACTAAGATCCAAGATATTTGTTTGATCATCTATGGTTACTTGGGAGCCAAGTGTCTCATCAAAAGAAGTGGATTTTTGTAGAGCATGGATAGGGCTAGATGGAGGTTTTTGGATGGTTGTGGTATTATGGATAAAATCAATTTTCTCATGGATAGGCTCTTCATCATAGATATTATCTTAATCATAGAAAAGATATAGGTTGTGGTGTTGGTTCTCAAATTTGTAGTTTGCTAAACCCTCAAAGGATGTCAAACTTTTTAATTGGGTTGAGCAACTGATTTGGCCAACTGATGGAAGCAATAGAATTGATTGGACTTCCCTGCACTTCAGGCCCTACTTTGCCTAGGCAGGTTTGCCTTATTATCACCAATGACTATTCACACTTCAAGGTTGAATGGTGATGTTTGAGCAGATTATGTGCAATTTTGCCAGTTTAAATATCTTCATCAATTAAATTCAGACTGGCATGAAATCTGAAAATGGATTTTATACAATTATTTTATTCCTACTCCTGCAAATAGAAAATTATAATAAGAATTGTGAATATTATGTACAAGGAATTGATTCTAAAAGAAAATCCACCAGTGCCTGCTCTTGGGTATCAAATTTTATTCATAAAAAGATCTGTGCTTCCCTTTTAGCCACAACCCAATTTACTTGGCAATCAAAGGTCTATGGCTTGCATAGACATGCAAATATGTAGATTATCTAATTCTTCTTCAATTATCCAATTAACTCTCTGAGGTTACTATGATTCACCTAGAGGAGTTTAATCCTTCCTTGAAGGAGTCCAATAAACAAACCACACAAAAAACAACAAAGTGTGTTTCGACAAATCAAAGATATACTTGATATATTGATTTGAATAACCAAGAAAAATTAAGTTGGAGACAACAAGATAAAATATTGACAATGAAATCAACAAGTAAATGAGAGCTAAAAGTTTAGCACCAGAAAAAACAATCTTCTTTTATTGATATGCTTCTAGGCTTAGGCTTTACAATGTTCTTCTCCTTCCAAAATCAGATTTTCTCCCCCATTTGTCTTTTTGATTTTTTGCATTATACTTTCCCCCTTTGACTCTTCACATACCTCTTGGAGCAACTCTTCACGTTCATTTGCAAAAAATATTATCCCCTTTTGTTTACCATCCCCATGAACAAATATTCTGCCCATACATTTTTACAATAATAGTCAAAATGATTATTTACATTCCCCTTCTACCTTTACATATCACCAATACATTTTTCATTATATTCACTGGGCAAACAATTACTTATTCCCTTATCCTAAGTGAAAATATTTTACAAAATTTCATTTTCACTTCTCAAAATTATCTACCCCACACACTACTTTATTAAAACCAATTTACATTTTTATCTCCTGCATATTTCTTTATCAAAAATAAATAAAAACCATTTATGTTTTACTCCCACATATTTCTTCTATGCTTTTTATTCATTAAAATTTTTTATATTTGACATCCACCTCACACATGCCCCTGACATCTCCTGTGGTGATGCGAGAAAAAATAACTCCATCACTTTCCTGCACTCCAGTTAGGGTTTTCTCATGGGACTACAGGAACCTCTCTCCCGCATGCATCTTTCATTTCCCGTTATCCCACATGGCATCAGGGGTAACATTCATGGGACTGTGGCTCTTTGCAAGACTGTGGGGAAGAAATCACCCCTCTGTATCCATTGTGCCTTGATGGGTGTTCATACGATGCTCCAAAGCTTTCATTTCAACACAGGCCATGATTTGACTGACAATGTATTTTCTTGAAAGTTTTTCAATGCCTCTTCAACACATCCATTTTGTGAATGTCCAACAATCATCGCATTCCATGAGATTTCATCATCTTCACAATCAATTCTTTTTTCCATTATTTCAAGATTGAAGTTACATATGAGGGAAATAGTAGAAATATTAAGGGGGATCTCAAGAGGATTTTGAACTCAAGCTCCACATCTATCATTTCTCCCACAATATAGATGGTTCTATCTTTTTCTTTTGTAGATATTTGAGAAGACTTGGTGGCAGATTCCAGCCAGTTGGTCACTGCCAAAGGCATATGATGAAGGGGGTAAATCACAAAACACACAATAACAAATATTGAACACAGCAAATAGAACTTTCTTTTATTGAACTGGGCAACTCATTACATTACAGAAGCTCAATTACAATCAGAGGATGAATCCTCTATTGGCTGCAACACATTACAGCTTTCCCAACCTCAAGACTCCAGAATCTTCAGCCTTCTGTAACCCCAAATCAGCTAGGGTTTCTATTTTCCCACCTATTCTTGACTCTACACTAGCCCCCTTCACTCTACTACCGCCCATCCCAAAATCGTCATAAATAGCACTTTTAGGTAGCCCCCAGCTGAATTTTGAAATTTGCAATTCCCTCTAGAAGTAGGTCAACTTCCAGGAAGCATAACTTTTGATCCAAGTGTCCGATTGACGAACTGTTTTAAGTGCTAGAAAGCTCACGATGTGAACTATTACACTAGAAATTCATAAACAGATTTCTGTCAACTTTTTAGGACATTATGGGAAGTTTTAGTGCCTCATATCTTGTTCCAAAAATTTTTAGGGGCTTTTCAGAAAACAAAAACTTTAATATCTTTTAGCTCACAAATGGTCTTTTTCCTGATTCCTTCGCCAAAGGTCTTATATTTCCATTATGTAACTTTCTGGAAGTTTTTGCTTCATTACGTGCCCAAATGCAAACTTTCTAAAAATAGTAGGTATACTTTCCAAAATAAGCAGGTCACTATTTTTAGCAGTTTTGGAAAAACTGAAAGTCCTACATTATTATTCTGGATATTATGGAACCAAAAACACTAATTATAGAAAGAAATGAAAACAACTACAATGATTTTGAATTAACTTCTTTTTGGGTGATGCAAGATTGCCCTTACACCACTTGATGCTCCTGCATCAGACACCCAGGGTAATTTGAGAAGTAACCCTATCACGTCTCAGATGTTTGTGTGAGGAAAGCCCAAATAGTCAACCTCTGCCTTAGACAACCAAGAAGAATCTTCAACAAGCCCTTCTTTCCATTTTACTAGATATTCTTCATATTGCTTGTTCCGAGTACTTCTTCCCACCCGGCTATCCAAGATCTCTTCTATCTCCTCTATTGAAGTAGATGCTGGAATACTCCACTACAATTCTGTTGGTCCATCCTCTGTTCCACCTTCATGATATTCTGATAAATCAGCAATGTTGAAAATAGGGGAAATATTGATCCCACTCGGTAGCTCTACCTCATATGCATTTCCTGAATCATGCTTCTTTAGGATTCTGCATGGTCCAAATTTCTTCATTTTCAACTTATTGTATGTTCCAATTGGGAACCTTTCTTTTCTCAAGTGAACCATGACTTCATCTCCTACCTGGAATTCCTTATATCTCCTCTTCTGATCTACCTTAGCCTTGTACTGAATATTCATTTCATTAATGTGCTTTCTCACCTCTTCATGCAAATTCTTCAGATGTTCTACAAAGTTTTCAGCTTCAACACTTGTCTTTTCTCCGTTGTCTAGCTTCCTTAACTTAGAAGCATTTCTTGGGCTATTGCCATATACAGTCTGGAATGGTGATTTACCAGTACTCCTATTGACATAATTGTTGTAAGAAAATTCTGCCTGTGGTAACATCAAATCCCATCCCTTGGGCTTATCTCCTACTAAGCATCACAGCAGGTTACCCAAACTCCTGTTGATAACTGAGAGGGGGAGGGGGGTGAATCAGTTATCCAAATTATTTCTTTTTCTGAACTTTCTCATTAATCAATGCAACATTAATTCAAACAAGCAAACATAACCATGAAATGGAGATACACATGACACAATATTTTTGACATGGAAACTTTGTTAAGGGAGAAAACCATGGGGTGATTAACCCAAAGATTATTCTTTGTTAGAAGAATAAGGAAATACAAAATGGCACTTGCCAATTAGGGCTCACTGCCTGAGCACACTGCTCACAAGGAGGCACACTGCCTACAAGAGACACACTGTCTACAAAAGAGTGTTATACAATACTTGAACTGATTGGTAGCATCCATATATGCTGGAGTTCAGTTCTAGTTAGGCTCAGTACACTGATCTGCTGCACTTCATCTTTCCTCTTCTCTTATGCTACTTTTCTTTCACATACCGGACCTTCCTTACTGTTTCTGCTCTACTCTGCTTTTATTCGCACATCACATGTCACCACAACACTTCTCACAACTAAATCCATCCTATATATATATCCGTACAAGTGATTTCATTATCTTTCTAGTCGGCACTCGGAACAATCAATCTTTTCACAAACTCTGTTCTGTCAGCTGAATCCTTGCACATCAAGTAATGCAGATCAAGCATATACTTGTAGAAATCATTAATCATGTCAGCCAAACATAATTCATGTCTTCATAACCTTTACCACCATCAGAAACACATCCGAAAAATAGTCTGATGTTCAGTCAGTCAGTTCTTCCTCTGTTCACACTGTCACTTAGGAACCCGGTACTCAAGTATTCATATCTTTTACCTCATCTATCACCGGAGGCTAAAACCTTGGAATCTATCACTCAAGGTAGTACTCTTTACTTCCCCAAATCCACACTTCACCAAGATACTTCCTCTGAGAGATCCGGACTTGTCTGTCAGACCTTGCCACATGCTCTATTCTTGTTTACCGGACCACCACATTCTTCATTCTGACTTCCGGTAGAGACACACCATGTCCTGCAGATGTGTGGGATGAACTTTGTTGCCATCAATGACAACATTCATGAGTCCATATAGTGTCTCTTGCCAACAATCTCCCCCTTTGGCATTGATGGCAACACTTAGTGAAAAATGACTAAGTGTTTACACTATGCTCCCCCTTGGCTGATGCTCTATTTTTATATACATTTTCCAGAGCTCCCCCTTAGTTGGATTCCTCATTTTTCACTGCTCTTAACTCCCCCTTTGACATCAATGGCAAAGGGTAGGGTCCGTATATCAAAACTTTCAAAAATTTAACTATACTTAGCCGCATAAGTATATACATATGGCATACTTACATATACTTAAGTATGTTTGCAAAAGTTGTCTTCAATTGAATAAATTTTGTAGCCCAACTTTGCTTCATTCTATCCAAAATTGAGATATGACTGCTCAACAGGAATGCAAATGCATCTGCCCTTTTTAGATCTATTGGATCATGTGTCTGGGCTGTGATTTGAGCTTCACTTATGGCCTCATGCATGGCCTCTAACTTAGGGACAATGATCCTCCTAAGTTCACCCATCCGGCTGATCATGTTCTTCCTTTCCTTCTCAAAATTCTTTATTGCATTTGTGATTGCAATAGTTTGTACTCTTGATTGACTATGGAGGAAGAGAGAGGATCAAAAATTTGAGACAAACTTAGTAGTTTTTCCTCTTGCTCTTTTATTTTCTTCTCAATCTCTACTGTTGCTTTGGACCATGAAATACAAAATTTGTATACTTCTCCACCATCTTTAAAAGCATTTTCTAAGCTCTTTATCCCAATATTCATATTCCTCCTATCATTAATGATCAATCCTTGTACCTCTGAGAATCTCTTATTCAAAAACTCCTTCCGGACCTTTTCTTTAGCTGACTTCTCTAGAGAATCAAAATGTGTACTAACACTGCTAACTAGAGTTTTGAGATTACCAGAAGAGGATGCTATGGGATCCTTTTGAAAAGTTGGCATGATCTTTTCCAAAACTTCGGATGCTACCTCTATAAGCTCACAGTCTTCCATGTGAGATTTCACTAGTTTCTCTTTGGCCTTCACATTGGCAAATGAAGCTATCTTCATTGTTTGCACTAGAGATAGAGAATCAAAGTCCAGAGGCCCTTTTAATAGGTCCGGTTCATCAATCTCCATAGCTGCTTTTGTCAAGAAGTCCTTGACTGATTCTGTAGTGTCTCTTGCTAGAGACAGATTTTTCTTTTCTTCTGCAGTCTTAGGGTTATCCCTTGGAGCTTTCTCTCCTTCTACATTCTTACCACTATCAGTTGTGGTTTTCTCTGTTGGGGTCTTCTCTTCCTCTGTAGCCTTGGTACTGTCAGCTTCTTTTTCCTTGACTCCTGCTTCTTTCTCCTATATTGTGTCTTCTCCTTTAGATCCGGAAGCTGTAGGGGAAACCGGAGGAGAGATATTTGTTTGTCCATGAGCCACCTCTTCTAGAATAGGGGATTCTGAGCTCTTGTCTTTACCAGAGTCCTCTGTGATGGGAATGTTGAACTTTTTAAGAGTATTCTAGAGAATCTCTTTAGTCTCTTTTGCCACCTTGTCAGTTTCACCAAGCATGAGTTGATTCATCCTTGCAATCTTTGAATATCATATTCATTATTTTAGGATCGATTACAGGATATAGCTGAATAGCTATCTGTTCCCGGATCTCAATGTCTTTTGCCATGGCATTGTTCTTTCTTATTTCTAACTCCTTTTCTAGGCTCTTAGGAATTAGAGATATAATTTCAATGAAAGCCTTATTGTATATGTTCAGATACCTGATTGTAGCTTCCTGTAGGATCTTTTAGTCAGCCTCATTGTAATCATCATAGAATTCAGCCATTGGTTGAAGGTTTCCATCCATAGTGACTAATTTGATTACACTTTCTAGAGACAGGGTGGGCTTTTCAACAAATTCCTCTGCCATTTCTTCCTTGTCTTGGCCTGTGGAGGGTTTACCGGATCCTTTCTTCTTCTACTTCTTTATTTCCTTTACCCCCTCATCTGATTTCGTTTCCTCTTCATCTTTTTGACTTGCATAAGCCCTTGTGGCTTTTGTCTTTGATCTTTTCTCTCTTTTGCCGGATGCCTGGACTTCCGGTTTTGATGTTCTTGAGCTTTTGGCTATGATAGGTACAGATCTCTTTGATGATCTAGTCCGGGTTGAGGTTTCTACCGGAGCACTTTCCTTGCTTCCCTTTTCTGCCTCTTTCTTCTCTTCCTCAGCTTTTTGCCTCTTTTCCCTGTTGGTATTAAGTGCCTCCTTTGAAATGCCAAGGCCTTGGGCAATACTTTCTACTTCTTTTCTCACCTTCCTCTTGATCTCTGGTTCTCTAAGCTCCACATGAATCTTTACACTTAGCTCCTCAAAGGTTCCAAACCTTTCTGCCTTTGGATCCTTTGGCTGACTTAGCATGTGTTGAACATGCAGCTCCATAATTTTTTCATCAACCTCATACCCCATGGGCATGATCCATATAGTTCTTGGTTCTACTGCCTCCATTAGGCACTAATCAGTCTCTACCATAAAGCAAATTGTGTCTTTGTATTTCTCAACAAGAGATTGGGGAATCCTTTCTCTTGCTTGCATCATGTTTTGAAAGTTCTTGAAATATCCCCACAGAGCTATATTTTGTGCTTTGTTGTCACCAAGTCCATGTAAATAATCTCTGATTTGGATAGCAACTAGTATATCATTCTCCCATACCTAGCCACTAGATCCGAGAAGCTCATTCATAAAGTAGAAGAATAAGCACAGTATCAATCCACCATACTTGAATGAATTCTTTTTATCTTTCTTTATTTTCTATAGATTCTCCATGAGTTGGTTCAAGAGAAGCTGGCAAAGATCATAGTCTGCATCCTTTCTTAGCATTTCATATGCGGTGTAGATGGCAGTTCCAGGTACAAAATTTTCCCTGCTAGAATGATATATTTTATACCCAATGATCATGGAGGCAAACTTGATATCCAGATCAGAGATGTCATCTACTATCATTGCTCTTTTGTCAAACTTGGATCTGGTAGCCTCACTCACAGTTTGATTCTTCATAGATTTAAGAATAGGAATCCTACCAGATGAGTGTAATCTGGTAACTGCCCTAATGGTATCTTTTGTGATGTTGAATGGTCCATTTAACCACATGAAGTTGTCGTGTATTCTGCTCAAAACGTACCTGCCCCATTCATCCTCAGTAAAATAGAGGAAATGTATGAATTGTGCAAAGTGCTTAATCTGGAGGCCCTTGTATTGGGGTTTGAGCTCAAATGAATCATCTAATAGTTGTTTGTGATAGATATCTCTTAGTTTGAATTCCCCAAACTCTTCAATATTTGCATGTATGTAAACCCTAATGTCTTCTGTATGCAAAATGCTATGCAAAACACTAGAAAATGCTCCTAAAGGATCTACCTCCAAGGATTTATATGGATGTTTCTTAAATGTGGGCTGAGGTCTATCAAAGATCTTTACTATATTCGGGGTAGCCATCATCAAATAATCTTACTGAAGGATATCAAGAACGATAAATACCTTTAATGCAGGTTAGGGCACACGAAGAAATCTGAATAGAGCTGTATGAAGAGTTGCCTTGATCTTTTGGGAGAAGCTGTTTGGAGAGCTCCTTTTCTTTCTTCTTCACATGTGAGTGTGCAAATGTGTAAATGACAGACAAATGAACTCTTTTATTCCAAGAAGCCCTAATTTTCACCCTGCAATAAATGCACAACCTAATTCATTCCAGTTTGCCTAGTTTTCCTTGTTTAAGGAGGAAGAAACTCATCCGGATCATTATGATGCCTTTGTGATCATTGTTAGTGATGAATCACAATGTCCACTTCTTCTCCTGATCATCTCATATATCCGCAGATCAAGCTATTTCAATTTGGATCCATACCGGGCCAACCTTGTGAGAAACCTATTTTCCTGGAAGACTTGTTTAACCGAACCAATTCTGAAGGAATTAAACTTTTTAAATTTTCTTGCAGATCTCTCAGATCTTTACCTAACCTTCTTTACATGTTTCTCTAGAAACCATTTGATCTGTAGCTTCACATGTGCCAATTTCAGGCACCAATTGACTAGCTGGGGGAACAAGTTTTTCTTTGTGTCTCCCCCTGAGCCAGAGCTCATCTCTTAATTTCCAGAAGGAATATCAGCACCAGAATCTGGTGCGGATCCATCCTCTACATTCTCTGTACTCTTCTTTACCCAAATTTTGTTCTTCTCACTTTTAACTTCATCCGCATTCACCTTTTGTTTCCCCTTATCTTGATTCTGTCTATGATATACCGGACCTCTTTTGTTCTAATTCTTGCTTCTACAAAATTTTGCAATATGATTGGATCTATTGCAAATTTGACAAACAACATTTCTTTGCATATTAGATTGATATCCTCTTGATCTGCATTGATTAGCCATATGACCTATTCTATTGCATGCAAAGCATCTACCATTGAATGATTTGTTCATTTGCATAATTCTGCATTCATGAGATTTGTGACCATACCTTTTGCAGTTAAAACACTATCCGGAGAAGGATGAATTAGTCTGATTCATTCTCTTTTTGCACTGATTAGCTTTGTGACCAAAGTGATTGCAGTTGTGGCAGTATCCATTGAAAGATGGATATCTTTGAGCATTAGGCTGTCTTACCGGAGGTCTTCTAGGCCTGATCCTTGGATTTTCTAATCCAAAATTCTTCTGACCAGATTTGGAGCTTTCTCCTTTCTCATATCCCAAACCACACTTGTCATCTACCTTCTTTTGACTTCCAAGAAGAACTTCAAGTTGAGCAGAACTTATCTTGAATTTCTCTTTATACTCATTTGCTGTTTGAAGATCCCTTTTTAGAGAGACAATTTGATCCTCAAGTTTTTCTTCATTATCTTTATCATCTTCAAGATCAGATTCAAGATGTCTGATAATTCTATCCATCTAGTGGCAATCTTCTGATTTCTCCTTGAGAGATTGTCTTAGATTATCTTCAGTTTTTCTTTTCTCTTCAACTTCTTGGGTAAACTTTATGACTCCTGATTCCATTTCATGTCTTACCATAATGATTTCTTTTGATAACTTTTCACACAACTCAGTTTTTTCCTTTAGCTCTTCATTTACATTATTTGCTTCACCTTGTCTTGCCAATTGCTAAAGCAGCTCCTTTCTCTTTTTCATAGAGAGACTTAATTTGTCTTTTAGTTCTCTCATGAAATCATCAGCTTGTTTGAGTGTTTCTTTTAATTCATTAACTTCAGAGTTTGACTGTTCAAGATCATCAAGGGCAGTCTTGAGTTGCTCCCTTAAACCATATGCATCCATTTGAACTCCCAGATCTTCCTCAAGCTGTTAGGCTCTGTTAGGAGGAACTTAGCTCTGATACCAATTGTTGATAACTAAGAGGGGGGGTGAATCAGTTATCCAAATTATTTCTTTTTCTGAACTTTCTTATTAATCAATGCAACATTAATTCAAACAAGCAAACATAACCATGAAATGGAGATACACATGACACAATATTTTTGACGTGGAAACCCTATTAAGGGAGAAAACCATGGGGTGATTAACCCAAAGATTATTCTCTGTTAGAAGAATAAGGAAATACAAAATGGCACTTGCCAATTAGGGCTCACTACCCGAGCACACTGCTCACAAGGAGGCACACTACCTACAAGAGACACACTGTCTACAAAAGAGTGTTATACAATACTTGAACTGATTGGTAGCATCCACATATGCTGGAGTTCAGTTTCGGTTAGGCTCAGTACACTGATCTACTGCACTTCATCTTTCCTCTTCTCTTATGTTGCTTTCCTTTCACATACTGGACCTTCCTTACTGTTTCTGCTCTGCTCTGCTTTTATTTGCACATCACATGTCACCACAACACTTATCACAACTAAATCCATCCTATATATATATATATATATATCCTCACAAGTGATTTCATTATCTTTCTAGTCAGCACCCAGAACAGTCAATCTTTTCAAAAACTCTCTTCTGTTGCCTGAATCCTTACACATCAAGTAATGCAGATCAAGCATATACTTGTAGAAGTCATTAATCATGTTGGCCAAACATAATTCATGTCTTCATAACCTTTACCACCATCAGAAAGACATCCAGAAAATAGTCTGACATTCTATCAGTCAGTTCTTCCTCTGTTCACACTGTCACTCAGGAACTCGGTACTCAAGTATTCATATCTCTTACCTCATCTATCACCGGAGGCTAAAACCTTGGAATCTATCACTCAAGGTAGTGCTCTTTACTTCCCCAAATCTGTACTTCACCAAGATACTTCCTTTGAGAGATTTGGACCTGTCTGTCAGACCTTGCCACATGCTCTGTTCTTGTTTACCGGACCACCACATTCTTCATTCTGACTTCCGGTAGAGACACACCATGTCCTGCGGATGTGTGGATGAACTTTGTTTCCATCAATGACAACATTCATGAATCCATATAGTGTCTCTTGCCAACAACTCCTATTCACCACTTCAGTTTGTCCATCAGTCTGTGGATGGTGTGCAGAACTAAACTTCAAATTTGTCTTCAACTTCTTCCACAATGTCCTCCAGAAGTAACCAACAAACTTGGTATCTCGATCTGAAACTATGCTCTTTGGTAGACCATGTAGTCTCACCACTTCCCTGAAAAATAACTTTGCAATATGAACAGTATCATTAGTCTTCTTACAAGGAATAAAATGTGCCATCTTTGAGAATTTGTCCACCACCACAAAAATAGAATCATGCCCTCTCTGTGTCCTTGGTAAACCAAGAACAAAATCCATACTAATATCATCCCATGGCTTCTCTGGTACAGGTAATGGTTGATACAATCCTGTATTTTGACTTGTTCCTTTTGCCATCTGACGTACTCTACAACTCTGCACAAACTTCCTCACATCCTGCTGCAACTGTGGCCAATAATAATTTTCACCAACAATAGAAATGGTCTTATCTAGACCAAAGTGTCCAACCAATCCTCCACTATGCTTCTCTTTAATCAGGTTCTCTCTCATGGAACTCCTCGGAATGCACAACTGGCTTCCTCTAAACAACATGCCGTCTTGGATTATGAAATCCAACCATTTTGTCTTGTCCAAAGTAATAGGCTCTAGACAAGCTTTCCAAGCCTTTGCAAAATCTGGATCTTCAGGATACAAACTTCTGAGCTCATCAAACCCAACAACCTCTATCTTCATTTATGTCAACAAATTTTGCCTTCTGCTCAAGGCATCTGCAACTCTGTTGGACTTCCCACTCCTGTGCTTCAAAACAAAGGTATAACTCTGCAAAAACTCAACCCATTTTAAGTGCCTTTGGTTCAACTTCCCTTGACTATTAATATACTGCAAAGCCTGATGATCAGTATATAAAACAAACTCTTTTGGCAACAAATAATGTCTCCATTTCTTTAAAGCCTGAACTATTGCATAAAATTCCTAATCATAAACAGAATACTTTTTCTTGGCATCATTAAGCTTCTCACTAAAATAGGCAATGGGCTTACCTTCTTGGCTCAAAACAGCTCCTATACCACTACCACTAGAATCACAATCTACCTGAAATACCTTATTGAATTCTGGAAGTGCCAAAATAGGTTGTTCTACAACTTTCTGCTTCAATGTATCAAAGCTCTTGTCAGCTCCTTTAGTCCATCTAAACTCTTTTCTATCCCTTCTCATTGTTTCAGTTAGGGGTGCACAAATGCTACTAAAATTCCTGATAAACTTTTTGTAAAAACTTGCCAAACCATGAAAAGATCTTACCTCTGTTGCAGTCCTTGGTGTAGACCACTCAATGATAGCCCTTACCTTTTCTGGGTCCATCTTAAGACCTTCCTCTGAGACAACAAATCCTAGGTATACCAACTCCTTCTTTACAAAACTACATTTCTTCAGATTAATCAAAAACTTCTCCTCCCTCAGCTTCTCTAGAACTCTTCTGATATGCATCAAATGCTTATCCCAAGTCTTACTGAAAATCAAAATATCATCCAAATAAACAATAACAAAACTTCCC
Source organism: Cunninghamia lanceolata (assembly GCA_027924645.1). Taxonomy (NCBI): domain Eukaryota; kingdom Viridiplantae; phylum Streptophyta; class Pinopsida; order Cupressales; family Cupressaceae; genus Cunninghamia; species Cunninghamia lanceolata. The sequence goes on along the minus strand of BSBN01000763.1, from coordinate 5,518,638 downwards.
AAAAATTCTTTCAGTACCTCGTTCATGAGCCGCATGAATGTGCTCGGTGCATTGGTTAGCCCAAATGGCATGACTAACCACTCATACAAACCTTCCTTTGTCTTGAAGTCTGTCTTCCATTCATCCCCTTCTGTGATACGGATTTGGTGATACCCACTCTTCAGGTCAATTTTCGTGAAGTACTTGGCTCAACTCAAACAATCCATGATGTCATCCATTCTTGGCAATGAAAATCTATACTTGATCGTTATCTTATTGATGGCTCAAGAGTCTGTACACATCCTCCATTCTCTATCTTTCTTTGGTGCTAGTACAGCTGGTACCACACATGGACTTTGGCTCTCCCTTATCAATCCCTTCCTCAACAACTCTTGAACTTGTCTGTTCAGCTCTTCATTCTCTGCAGGGGTCATTCTGTGGGCTACCTTGTTTGGTAAACTGGCTCCTGGTATCAAATCTATTTGATGACTTATCTTCCTTATTGGTGGTAAACCTTCTGGTACATCATCAGAGATAATGTCCTGGAACTCTTCCAATATATTTGAAACTTCTTCTGGTACATCTTCACATTTCTCTTGACAAATCTTAGGAATCAATGCAAAGCAATGACACTCATGCTTCATACCCTCCAAAAATTTCCTACCATCTACCAAACAAATTATGGTAGTACTACATACCTTTTCTTCCACCTCCTTCAAGGGCTTCAACTTATGACAAACTCCATCCTTTGTTAGGGAATATGTGTTTGCATGGCCATCATGGACAGCGCTCCTATCATACTGCCACGGCCTCCCCAACAGCATATGACATGCATCCATCGGTATGATATCACATAGCACCTCATCATAGTAGTCACCAATCTTGAACTTCACTAAACACTGCTCATTGACCAAAGCTCTATGGTCCTTCTACAACCATGCAATCTGATATGGATGCAGATGCTTTCTTCTTGTCAACTTCAACTTGTCAACCATCTCCTCTGAAATAAGATTATCAATGCTTCCACTGTCAATAATAATATCACAACACTTACCCTCACATTTGCACCTTGTGTTGAATAAACTCTTCCTCTGATTGGGTTCTTTCTCCTCATTCAGCAAGGTTCTTCTAACAACTAGGGTTTCTCCCCTTTCAACATCTTTAGAATGCTCAAAATGTGCATCTTCATCTACATGTGCAACTCGTGCATTACCTTTAGGTCTTCTATTTGTCCTTTCTTGATGTTGCGGACACTCATATGCTCGATGCCCTTCTTCTCCACATTGGAAACAGGTTCCTCTAAAACCTCCTCTTCTAGGTCCTTGCCCAAGTTTGCCTCTTCCTCTTCCTCTTTGATCACCATTGTTCTGGTCATGAGGGCAGTAGGTATTATCCCCTCTTTGATTTTGACTGGTGCCTATTTCTTCACTTTTCTTTTGATCTTCATTACGGCCTCCATAGGGTCTTCCACCAGTCCTTCCACCTTGACCTCTTCCCCTTTGCTTGCTATCAAATCTTTTGTTCAGCTTCTCTTCCACCTTTAGGGAAAAATAGTACGTATCTTCTATGGTGGTCATTCTGACTAGGCTCAACTCCTCTTGAATACTTGGCCTCAACCCATTAATGTAACGGGCTACCTACCTTCTCCTTGTTGGGCTTTGCATGGCCTGTCCTGATAGTAATTTTATAAAACTCTTCTGTATACTCCTTAATAGACTTGTTACCTTGCTTCAGTCCTTGCAACTTCTTCAGCAACTCCAACTCATAGTCCACAGGAATGAACTGCTTCTTCAATTTCTCCACCATCCGATCCCATCTGGTGATCTTTACTTTTCCTCTTCTGTTCCTCTCTAATTGGACCTCCTTCCACCAAATATTGGTGTGGCCCTTCAACTTTGTTTTTGCAAACTTAACCCGATCTGGGTCCTCCACATCTTCATACTCAAAATACTCCTCCATGTCATTGATCCAATCAATAAGCTGTTCTGGATTCAAATCTCCAAAATATGTAGAAACTTTGATCCTGGGCCTCTTTTTGATCTTCGAAATGACCCTCAACAACCTTACTTTTGTAGCATCTTTGGTAGCATATTGTTCTTCCTTAGATAGCTCTTCTTCAACTTCATCTTCACTTTCTTCTCTTGTCCTCGGCTCAAACCCTCTTCATAGCTCCTCTTGCAATGCATCGATTTGCCTTTGTAGGGCTCTAAAACCCTCTTCTGTCAAAGCATTCCTCCCAACACAATTTCTTCATGGAGGCATCTTGGTCTCTGCAGCAAACCCACAACATCAAGTCCTGGTGCAAACTGCCTCACGGTCAGCGATCTGTCTACACACTTAGGAACCCTTGCTCTGATACCACTTGATGAAGGGGGTAAATCACAAAACACACAATAACAGATATTGAACATAGCAAATAGAACTTTCTTTTATTGAACTAGGCAACTCATTACATTACAAAAGTTTAATTACAATCAAAGGATGAATCCTCTACTGGCTGCAACACATTACAACTTTCCCAACCTCAAGACTCCAGAATCTTCAACCTTCTGTAACCCCAAATCAGCTAGGGTTTCTATTTTCCCACCTATTCTTGACTCTACACTGGCCCCCTTCACTCTACTACCACCTAGGGTTCCCAAAATAGTCATAAATAGCACTTTTAGGTGGCCTCCAGCTGAATTTCAAAATTTGCAATTCCCTCCAAAGTAGGTCAACTTCCGGGAAGCATAACTTTTGATTCGGGTGTTCGATTGATAAACCGTTTTAAGCACCAGAAAGCTCACGATGTGAACTATCACGCTATAAATTTATAAATGGATTTCTATCAACTTTTTGGGATCTTATGGGAAGTTTTAGTGCCTCATATCTCATTCCAAAAATTTTCAGGGGCTTTTCAGAAAACAAAACGTTTAATATCTTTCAGCTCACAAATGGTCTTTTCCTGATTCCTTCGCCAAAGGTCTTATATTTCCATTATGTAACTTTTTGGAAGTTTTTTCTTCATTACGTGCCCAAATGCAAACTTTCTAAAAATAGCAGGTACACTTTCCAAAATAGGCAGGTCGCTATTTTTAGCAGTTTTGGAAAAACTGAAAGTCCTACATTATTATTTTGGATATTATGGAATTAAAAACACTAATTATGGAAAGAAATGAAAACAACTACAATGATTTTGAATTAACTTCTTTTTGCATGATGCAAGATTGCCCTTACACCACTGGATGCTCCTGCATCAGCATCGATGGAACAAATCATTCCTCCAAAGTTTGCTAGATTTTTTTAGGAAAAACAATCTCTTGTAGTATAAACCTATTATTGAAGTTATTGCAATGATGGTTCTTTCTTTCTTAGCACTTGCCTATATACTCTATTTGCATTCTCCTACTATTGTTTGAATATGCCTTGTACAAAATAAGAGCTCAAGGATGGCTAATGCAAGCAATCTTCAATACTATCAGATAATGTAAGTCATTAGTAGAACTCAATTAAGATTTCAGCCATTAGTTTCTAGTACAGTGCCATAGCAAAATTTGTTGCAAGTGTTGGATTTTCAATAACCCATATATGAGAGTCTTTAACGCATGTTAAAATATCAAAATTTAGAGCACGAGGATGGCACCGAGATGAGACACTGTGGAAAATGATCTTTACAACTGGCTTAATATGGCTTTAACTCTGTGAATGATAGTGTATCCCCAATAGCCAGAGTCTTGTCTACACCAATAGTAAGTAGTTGTGGAGCATCCCTCGAAACCCTTAAAAGGTTAATAGTCAAAACACCTCCATCATGTGTCTTCAAACAAAACTTCTATGTAACCTCACGTGCATCTTCTATGTGCTCTGCACTCTAGAGAACAGGTAATCTATCACTATCACTAGAGACCAAAATTGACAGCAATCTTAAATTCCCCATCATACATTTTTAAAATGAAGTTGTCTTCAAATTTGTTAAATATATGATCAATTTTGAGATGCAATTCTTCATGACAAAAGTAGTCTCACCACCTCTACAAACACCCATCTATATCAACAATTAGGCCACATTGCCACTTTTCTTACAACTGAAGACCCCTCCCTCACAAGCAATCTATTTGGGCCAAGTTCATGTATTTACAGTTGGTGTAGGTGATCATGTTCTTCATTGCTATCAAATGTGAATAGTTTTAATTGGCAAACCAGAATACTACTGAGAAGTGGTAGAGCTGAATATGATATCTTAAGCCATTCATTAGTCACCAAAGATGCTTTAACAGACAAAATCCCATCATTTCTCCCTCAATTCCTCTACCATTACTAGGAACTGTATTTGATAAAACATGAGACAAAGACCCCCTTTGTTTGAATATATTTGAAACATAACATGCCATTTCTCAAATTGTCAATGTCAACATACTCAACCAACAATTATAGAACATTTGACACCAAGCCAAACCCTAAATTTTTAATCTACTCTACAATTTGAATTGCCAGCTCCCAACAACAATTTTGTCATGTTAGGTCCCTTGTGGGCCCGACTAATTTTATTTTCATTTTGAAACAACTTTTTATCATCAATTGATCTAACACTGCATTTGTATGCTCATGAGGTGAAAAAATAAAATGGGTTGTCATCAAAATCCTTTTTCTGGCACTTTACACAATGATCAAAACAGGCCAAGTGGCCTCCAAAATCATTTTGGAAAACTGAGAAAACCATCTCCTGGAGCCATGAAAATGCATAGGCATGTAGTCATATGACCCAAGAATTCAATGCAGCAAATGGATTGGAAAAACATACCCCGAGGTGCAAGATATCAACCTCCAAAGTAGGTCACTCAGACTTTTCTGCAACTGCACCTATTAAAAAACCGACTTGAGCACACCAAGTCATCTCCTTGAAAAAATATCAAATATGCTTCTAGGAAGCTGCCGATGGAAACACTTGTTCATTTAGATCCATTGAGCATGTGTGCAAGAGGATTTTTCACCAATCTACTTCCTTCACAAATATTGAGGGTCAAAGTTGACCTCTGCAACTTTCTGGAAATGCAAATGTAAAAACTGAACAAACTGCATTTGCTTTTGCCCTGGTAAAAATATCAAATTTGATCCTGAGGCTTTTAAACCAGTCCAGGAAGCATATGAATATGAATGGAATGCAAAGCACCAATCCATTTTCCATGACGATCATCTAGCTATGAAATATCAGTCTGAACAGGAGGCCACTTCGCAGGCCTGAGAATTTGCAAACAACAAAATAGTCCCAGAACCCTCCATCTTTTCTCTTCAAAACCCTATCAAAACTCATCCAAAAAGATGAGATCAAACATACATGTTCACTTATGTCAAATGAACACACTCACCAGGTGGTTTGGCATGAATGTCAACTGGCTCCAATTTATGACCCTCCAAAGTAGGTCACTGGGGCAGATTTTTCAAGGGCATTTCTGAGTGTGTAAATCAAGTTTTTTGTCATGGGCACTTAAAATGTTTTGCAAAATTTTATAGTCCCAATAGTGGCTCTTGCTTGGGGATGTATGCCCCTTGTGGGCATAGAAAGAATTCAGATCTTTGGTGGAGTAGACCAGTGCTTTATTCATTGGGCCATAGAGTCTAGCATCTCTTTAACTACCTTGAACTGGTATGATTTCAAAAACCACACCAAAGTTGATGGCACAAGGCCATTAGATAAAGAAAAGGCCTCTATTTACCCCTGTCATACACCTTGTTCTCATCTAATTGCATCAAGTCAAATCTGAAAGCACTTTCCTTACAAACTTGAAAGCAAACACTACCACTGGTCATCTAAAACATATGACTGTATTCTCCCATGTCAACAACAATTCCATCATTTTGTATCTCACAATCAATCACAAATTGGAACACACCATTACCATATGGCAAACATCCATTATCATCTATTTCATCATCATGCTTCAATGAAGGTTTTCCTAAACAAATAGAAAAATTAAAACATGCATATGTTGCATAATATATGGTATCACACTACTACAAATTTGGAACATCATGTAGACAATCCTCCAAAAAAGAAAAGCATTCATACATGGGCTCACTTTTCAATGCATCATTTTGGTGAAAAGAACCCTCAAGAAATCCCAACTTCAATGTATTCAGATCCAAATCCTTATCTGATTCTGCCTCCTTATTCACCTCATTGTTTGTACATTGTTTATCATCTTGGCTAGATATGTTCTGATTTTCTTCTATTATTCTATCATACAATATGTAAAATATTGGAAAGCATACACAGATGTACATACCTCTTCTTCATCAATTATATCAGCCAATGGGGGCACTTCTTGTTTGCTACCAAGTTGACCTGCTTCTTCATTTGCTTCATTGCTGACCATACAATCCTCACACAATATGTCTTCAATAGTGTATTCAACATTACAGTCCTCCTCCAAGGTGAAGAGCTAGTCTTCCACAATTTCATCTTCATTCAAACCTAGACTATTATCATTGAAAACCTCACTTGCATATGTCTCTTCTACAAATGACATTGTGTCATTGTTCACCCCACATTCAGCACCATTGCTAGCATGCCTGATCCTCTCTATAGCTGAAATCCAATCACACACCTGGTTAAAAGTAACTGGTTTCCACAACTCAGGCCAATAAAATGAATTAGGCTCATATATCCTCATGAATAACTCAATGCGTACAGATTCATCAGGCATAAAATTAATAGGTATTTGCAAGTGGATTTCCAACATTTTGTTGAGTAGAGCTAATCCAAACTCCCCCTCATGTCTCATTAAGCCAAAAAGTGCATCTAAGGGGGATATGCAACATTCTAATTTCATGGTAGATCCTTGACTTCTCTCTTGAGTAGTAAATACTCATTATTCTTTTCCTCAAACTGATATATGAATTTTCTTGCAAGTTCATTCCATGAGGTTATGCAATGCATATGCAAGCTAGAAAACCAATCTTCAGCATCATTTTCTAAAGTTCTCAAAAAAAATTTCATGATAACATCCTCTTAGTTGATTTGACAATTCACCACTAAATTAATGAATTGTTGCAAGTGCATTCCTGTTGATTCTGATTTACATTCATTAAATTTTGACAAACATTTTTTTGCGTTCAAAGGGATAGGATTTGGGTAACCCTGAATGTTTCTAAAATCAAGTGACTTGTACATGTCAACATCAAGTAACCTCCTCTAAAAGTATATCTGTTGGTGTTGTAATTCTTCCATGGCAAATAAGAATCACAATACATACCTCAACAAAAAATTTGTAGTAGCCTTTAACCTTTGGAAATGTTGCAGCTTTGAGATGTCTTTGTAATCTTCATTAGGTTCTTTTATAGAGTCGCCACCTCTTTCAAAGGGGAATGAATTTCATTTTCTAGGTCTTCTCTAGCAGAGCCATTTACATATCTCTTCACCATTAAAAGTCTATTGCAACTCGAATGGGCAAAAATTTTCACCAAAGATTCAAGGGCAGGGTTTAACAATTTTTTACCTCATAACCCCAGCAGAGTTGCCAATTTGTTGGTTCTCAAATTTGTAGTTTGGCATACCATCAAAGGATGCCAAACTTTGTAACTGGGTTGAGCAACCGATTTGGCGAACTGATGAAAGCAATAGAACTGATTGGACTTCCCTGTGCTTCAGGCCCTGCTTCGCCTAGGTGGGCGTGCCTTATTATCACCAATGAATGTTCACACTTCAAGGCTAAATGGTGATGTTTGAGAAGATTATGTGCAATTTTGCCAGTTTAAATATCTTCATCAATCAAATTTAGACTGGTATGAAATCTGAAAATGGATTTTATTCAATTATTTTACTCCTACTCCTACAAACAAAAAACTATAATTGGAATTGTGAATATTATGTACAAAGAATTGATTCTGAAAGAAAATCGACCGGTACCTGCTCCTAGGTATCATAGTTTATTCACTAAAAGATCAATGCTTCTCTTTTAGACACAACTCGATTTACTTGGCAATCCAAGGTCTATGGCTTGCATAGGCATGCAAATATGTAGATTATCTTGTTCTTCTTCAATTATCCAATTAACTCTCTGAGGTTACTATGATTCACCTAGAGGAGTTTAGTCCTTCCTTAAAGGAGCCCAATAAACAAACCACACAAAAACAACAAGTGTGTTTCGACAAATCAAATATATACTTGATATATTGATTTGAATAACCAAGAAAAATTAAGTTGGAGACAACCAAATAAAATATTGACAATGAAATCAACAAGTAAATAAGATAAAATATTGACAATGAAATCAACAAGTAAATAAAAGCTAAAAGTTTAGCACCAGAGAAAAACAATCTTCTTTTAATGATATGCTTCTAGACTTAGGCTTTACAATGTTCTTCTCCTTCCAAAATCAGATTTTTCCCCCCATTTTCCTTTTTGATTTTTTACATTTATACTTTCCCCCTCTGACTCTTCACATACCCCTTGGAGCAACTCTTCACGTTCATTTGCAAAAAAATATTATCCCCTTTTGTTTACCATCCCTATGAACAAATATTCTACCCATACATGTTTACAATAATAGTCAAAATGACTATTTACATCCCCCTTCTACCATTACATATCACCAATATATTTTTCATTATATTCACCAGGCAAACAATTACTTATTCCCTTATCCTAAGTGAAAATATTTTACAAAATTTCATTTTCACTTCTCAAAAATATCTACCCCTCACACTACTTTATAAAAACCAATTTATATTTTTATCTCTGCATATTTCTCTATAAAAAATAAATAAAAACCATTTATGTTTTACTCCCACATATTTCTTCTATGGTTTTTATTCATTAAAAATTTTAATATTTGACATCCATCACTTTCTCACACATGCCCTTGACATCTCCTGTGGTGATGCGGTAAAAAAAAACTCCACAACTTTCCTGTAGTCTAGTTAGGGTTTGCTCATGGGACTACGGGAACCTCTCTCTTGCATGCATCTTTTATTAATTTTAATGTAGCTTGGACAGGTGTTCTAGTCTTGGGTGGTGATTGCGAGGCTGGAAACACAACCGGAATATTTTTCTCCATACCTAGAAAATTGATTTCTCGAGAGACTTCTAGATATTAGGGTTTAGAGTCTAATTAATCCTAGCCATTGATTGAGATTAAATCATGGCCATTGGTTTTCAATGAGAGGATTATAAAAGAGGATCAATGGGCATTTGGAGAAGACAGATCCAAGAAGTATTTGCAGCGATAGCAAATAAATAGATTTGCAGCAATAGCAAATTGATTTGCAGTGAGAGAAAAGGGCGCAGTGATAGCATTGGAGAGTAGTGGAATTGCCGGAGAAGGAAAATATTGCCGGAGCAATTTCAGCAGGAACAATTGAGGGAAGGCAATTTATAGGAAAGAAATTTCCAGAGCTTTGCCAGTAAGAGGCAAGCAATTTTGTATCTCTTGATTTTCTGCAGTTGAATAAAATTCTTATCTGCTGACTGGTTTTCCCTTCGGGGTTTTCCCAGGGACAATTTGTCTAAAATATTGTGTTCATTTTATTTTTCTGCCTCCGTGATTTTCCGTGAAGTTCTAGCTGTGTTATTAATTGATATTTGCTGTAAATCAATTAATTTTTCAATAGCCAAATAATCTACATAAGATAGGAAATTAATAATCAGTAGCTGCAATAGATTTTTCACATGGTATCAGAGTGGATCTGAGGGTAAAATAGGCACAGGGAGAAAGGAAAAATAATAAATAAAATCTAGGGTTTATAAAACCCAGTTTGACCTCTTCAAAATTATTATTATTTTCTTTTGAGATGGCCTCAGCAGGTTTAAGAGATCAGGACAGATTGGATGGAGCCTCAAATTTTGGTGTCTGGAAAGCTAGAATTTCTTTATTGCTGGAAGAGAATGGTATCAAGGATTATGTGACCACTATTGTACCTGTACCTACAGATGCAACACAACTCTTAGCATATAAGAAGGAAGATGCCAAGGCAAGGTGGCTGATTCTTGACGGTGTTAAGGATCATATTGTTCCACATATTGCAGAGTTAGATACAACAAAGAAGATGTGGGATGCCATTATGAATATATACTAGAATGCTACCACTAACCGAAAGATGATTCTCAGAGAAAAGTTGAGGAATACCCGAATGAACAAGGGAGAAGACATTACAAGTTACCTCACCAGGCTTAGACTTGTTAAGGGATGTGTATTGGAGAAGTTTGTGAAAGTAGCTTTTCCAAGGAGTGACACCAGATCAAAGGGGGTTCTTGATCTAGTACATTCAGATATATGTGGACCAATGTCAATGAAGTCTCTCAGAGGATATGAGTACTTTGTTACTTTTATTGATGATTTCTCCAGGAAGACCTGGATATACTTCTTGAAGACCAAGGATGAGGTCTTCAGTCACTTCCAGGAGTTCAAAGCTTTTGTGGAGAATTCGACAAGCAGAAAGGTAAAGGTTCTTCGGTTAGACAATGGAGGCGAGTACAAAGGGAAAGAGTTCCAAGAGTTCTGTACTAGGGAAGGAATCAAGAGAGAGTGGACTGTTCCTTACAACCCGCAGCAGAATGGGGTTGCTGAGAGGAAGAATCATTCTATATCAGAGGCAGCAAGGGCTATGTTGTATGACCAAGATATGCCACATTACTTATGGGCAGAGGCATGCAGTATAGCAGTATACATATAGAACAGGGTTCCACATAAGGTATTGGGCAAGATGACACCAGAGGAGGCATTTTTAGGGAAGAAGCCAGACAGTCACTTCAGGATATTTGGGAGTTTGGTGTTTTGTCACATTCCAGGGGCTACACGTTCCAAGTTAGATCAGACTGCAGAGAGAGGGTACTTTGTGGGGTACAACGAGACCTCAAAGGCATATCAGATATTTATTCCAGGGACCAGGAGGATTATAGTCAGGCGTGATGTCAAATTCATGGAGGACAAGGCATATAGGAGGTCCAGAGATTTGCTAGCAGATGATCAGAATGAGCAGCCAACAGAAGCTCCAAGGATTGTTCAACCAGAACAGGGGCAGCAAAGCACGAGTACAGTTACTAGTACAAGCACAGGCTCAGGTGTTGAGAGTTCCTAGAGTATGGAGCAACAGATACAGCAAATCCAAGAGATGCATCAAGAAGATATGGAGTTTGATATTTCATCCTCTATAGTTGGCAGGAGGAACTGTGAGGTTCAACAGACACATAGGGATACTCAGGAGTTTGTGGGAGCTCCTAGGATGAGTAGTAGACAGCAGAAACAACCAGCCAGGTATAATGACTATGAGGCATTAGTTAGTTAGTTGGTAGATAGTGAGCCTTCTAGCTATCAAGGGGCTGCACAGCAACAGGTGTGGCAAGATGTGATGGTTGAGGAATATACCTCAATAATGTAGAACGATGTGTGGGAGGTTGTGCCTAGACTGACAGATAGGGCAGTGGTTGGATCACGCTGGATCTATAAGATTAAACACGGTGCAGATGGTAGCATCGAGAAATACAAGGCAAGGTTCGTGGCCAAGGGGTTCTCTCAAAAGGAGGGAATAGACTGTGAGGAGACATTTGCTCCAGTGGCCAGGTATACTTCTATACGAGCCGTAATCTCACTTGCAGTGCATATGGGATGGCAGATCCATCAAATGGATGTCAAGATGGCATTGCTTAATGGTGAATTGGCAGAGAAGGTATACATAGAACAACCAGAGGGCTTTGTAGCACACAGCAGTGAAACCCACGTGTGCAGATTGAAGAAAGCTTTGTATGGACTCAAGCAGGCTCCCAGGGCATGGTATGAGCACATTGATAGATACTTGCAGGGAATAGGCTTTGTGAAGAGTGAGGCAGATGCTAACCTCTACTACTTGATGGTTGGGGGTGAAGTTCTCATTCTTGTTCTATATGTGGATGACTTGTTTTTAATAGGTTCACTGGGCTCATAGAGGAGTGCAAGAGGGACCTTGTAGCAGAGTTCGAGATGAAGGATTTGGGGCTTATGCACTACTTTCTAGGCATGGAAGTGTGGCAGACAGATGGAGAGATTTTCCTTGGACAAGGGAAATACTGCATTGAAATCTTGAAGAGGTTTGAGATGCAAGATTGCAGAGCCATGTCTACACCTATGATCACGAATTGGAAGAAGGTAGACGCATCCAAGGAAAAGGATGTAGACCCCACCTTATGCAGGATGTTGATTGGGTCTCTCATGTATTTGGTCAACACTAGGCCAGATATATCCTTTGCAGTAAACTCTCTTAGTCAATTCATGGTTGAGCCGAAGAGAGTGCATTGGATAGTGGCAAAGCATGTGTTGCGATATTTGCGTGGTACAATCGAGTATGGGATCAGATATGCTTGAGGTGATGGTATCAAGTTGATAGGCTATACTGATGCAGATTGGGCAGGTAGTGCAGTGGACAGGAAAAGCACTTTAGCATGCTGCTTTAGTTTGGGATCAGGAGTTGTCTTTTGGTACAGCAGGAAGCAAAAGTCTGTGGCTCTGAGTTCTGTAGAAGTAGAATACATAACAGCTAGCATGGCAATGTGTGAGGCTATATGGCTTCAGAAGTTATTGATAGCCTTGTTTGGTCAGAGGGTTGAGACTACCATGATACACTGTGATAATCAGAGTTGCATCAGATTATCAGAGAATCCAGTGTTTCATGATAGGTCTAAGCATATAGACATCAGGTATCATTTCATCAGGGATTGTGTACAACAGAGGATTGTTCAGCTACAGTATATACCTATAGATCAACAGGTAGTAGACATTTTGACAAAGGCATTGGGGAAGGCGAAATTCATCTTCTTCAGAGATAAGTTGGGTGTTATGCAGAACACCTTCCTCACTAAGAGGGAGTGTTAATTTTAATGTAGCTTGGACAGGTGTTCTAGTCTCGAGTGGTGATTACGAGGCTGGAAACACAACCAGAATATTTTTCTCCATACCTAGAAAATTGATTTCTCGAGAGACTTCTAGATATTAGGGTTTAGAGTCTAATTAATCCTAGCCGCTGATTGAGATTAAATCATGGCCATTGGTTTTCAATGAGAGGATTATAAAAGAGGATCAATGGGCATTTGGAGAAGACAGATCTGAGAAGTAATTGCAGCGATAGCAAATAAATAAATTTGTAGCAATAGCAAATTGATTTGCAGTGAGAGCAAAGGGCGCAGTGATAGCATTGGAGAGCAGTGGAATTACCGGAGAAGGAAAATATTACTGGAGCAATTTCAGCAGGAACAATTGAGGGAAGGGAATTTATAGGAAAGAAATTTCAAGAGCTCTGCCAGTAAGAGGCAAGCAATTTTGTATCTCTTGATTTTCTGCAGTTGAATAAAATTCTTATTTGCTGACTGGTTTTCCCTTCGGGGTTTTTTCAGGGACAATTTGTCCAAAATATTGTGTTCATTTTATTTTTCTGTCTCCGTGATTTTCCATGAAGTTGCAGCTATGTTATTAATTGATATTTGCTGTAAATCAATTAATTTTTCGGCAGCCAAATAATCTACATAAGATAGGAAATTAATAATTAGTAGCTGCAATAGATTTTTCACATCTTTCATTGCCTGCCATCCCACTCACGAGACTGCGGCTCTCTATGGGACTATGGGGAAGAAATCACCCCTCTGTATCCATTGTGCCTTGATGGGTGTTCATATGCTGCTCTAAAGCTTTCATTTCGGCATAGGCCATGATTTGACTGGCAGTGTATTTGTTTGAAAGTTTTTCAATGCCTCTTCAACACATTCATTTTGTGAACATCCAGCAATCATTGCATTCCATTAGATTTCATCTTCACAATCAATTATGTTTGCCATTATTTCAAGATTGAAGTTGCATATGAGGGAAATAGCAGAAATATTGAGGGGGATCTCAAAAAAATTTTGAACTCAAGCTCCACATCTATCGTTTCTCACGCAATACAGATGGCTCTATCTTTTTCTTTTGCAGATATTTGAGAAGACTTGGTGGCAGATTCCAGCCAGTTGGTCATTGCCAAAGGCATCGATGGAACAAATCATTCCTCTAAAGTTTGCCAAATTTTTTCGGGCAAAGCAACCTCTTGTAGTATAAACCTGTTATTGAAGTTATTACAATGCTGGTTCTTTCTTGCTTAGCACTCGCTTGTATACTCTATTTGCATTCTCCTGCTATTGTTTGAATATGCCTTGTACAAAATCAGAGCTCAAGGATGGCCAACGCAAGCAATCTTCAATACTCTCAAATAACGCAAGTCATTAGTGGAACTCAATTAAGATTTTAGCCATTCATTTCCAGTACAGTGCCATAGAAAAATTTGTTGCAAGTGTTGGATTTTCAATAACCCATATATGAGAGTCTTTAACGCATGTTAAAATATCAAAATTTTAGAGCACTAGGATGGCACTGAGATGAGACACTATGGGAAATGAGCTTTGCAACTGGCTTAATACGCTTTATCTCCTTGAATGATAGTGTATCCCCAATAGTTAGAGTCTTGTCTGCACCAATAGTAAGTAGTTGTTGTTGGAAATTTAATCCTCCATCAAACATTTATTGCTGACTGCCCCCGCGTCAGACCTGGGGATCTCCCGCATCCTCCCCCAGCACCATTGGCCTGCCAGCATTCAATTCTGGTAGGTGCATTTGAATTTGAAAGTGGTTGAGCGCCCATTTTGCTGGGCATGTGAAATGAAACAAAAAGGAGGGAAAGAACTATTGTCAGCAAGAGAAAAGAATGTGCAACCTGTAGTAGCAGAAGAAGAGAAGCAGAGGAATTAGAAGGTTCCAACAGTGAATAGCAGAAGGAGAACAGCAGACGATAGAATGTTGCAGCAGCAACAGTAGACAGCTACGGAGTTCTAGGCAGCTCCGGATATACAATGTGCAGCTCTAGAGTTTGGGGCAGAGTCAGAAAATAGAGCAGCATCTCTGTATTGTAATGTGAATGAAGTTTTGAATGTAATCTAGGAAAAGGAATATATAAACAAAATATATTGCTGTTCTTCTATGTTTGGTTTCTTGTGTGTTTACATTTGTTTATGTTGTTCATTATTGCTATAGCATTGCATCTGTAGAACAACATTCTGCCCATCCCTTGTTTTTCTGCCAACAAGTGGTATCAAAGCCCTATTTTTCTGGGCAGTCAAATTTGTGTGAGTGTTTCATAAGCCCTAGTTTGTCTAGGCATTCATGGCAGGTGGGGACAGCAAAGGATGGTAACAACCACCTACTTTTGATGGGCAGAACTATGATATTTGGTCTAAGAAGATGAAGACCATTTTGGTTGCGAATGACCTATGGGAGCTGGTCACTAATGGGTTCACTGACATCACAGACCCAGCAGCCTATGCAGCCCTAACGAATGCACAAAGAAACCAGTTGAAGGAAACTAGGATGAAAGATGCAAAAGCCCTCAGTCTAGTTGAGGCAGCCTTGACAGAGGCTATTTTCCCCCGCATTGCAGCAGCAAACTATTCAAAGCAAGCTTGGGATATATTGCACAACAGCTACAAGGGAACTAACAAAGTGAGGTCAGTCAAGCTCCAGCTGTTTAGAAGAGATTTTGAGATGCTTCAGATGAAGGAGAGTGAGTCTATTTCAGACTTTCACACCAGGGTTTCTACCATGCTGAATCAGCTTAGGATAAATGGAGAAACAATGGATGAACAAAGGATTGTTGAGAAAATCCTAAGGTGTCTACCTTCTAGATTTGACCCTATAGTCATAACTATAGAAGAGACAAAGGATCTATCCAAGATGACAGTGGATGAGTTGATGGGCTCTCTACAAAGCCATGAGCAGTGGTTGAATAGATCCGCTCCTTCCCTTGAGCAAGCCTTCAAGGCTCAGACCAATGCAAGAGATCAGGGAAGAGGAAGGAACAACAGAGGTAAAGGTCAAAGAGGTAGAGGAAGAAGCAACTCCGGAAGAGGAGTTTCAAACATCCAAGAAGAGGTAAGCAGCTCACAGCCAAGCTATCAAGGAATGAAGAAGAACAGCAGTTTGAATCAGAGGTATGACAAAAGTAATATTCAATGCTATTATTGTCATAAGTTTGGCCATTATGCTAGTGAGTGTAGAAAGAAACAGCAAGACCATGGAGGCCAAAATGCTAATGTAGCAAATGAGAATAGGGCTGAAAATGAGAAATAGTCCAAGGTATTATTATGTGCAACCTTGCTGAGAAGAGCAGCCCTGAAGTCTGGTATTTGGACAGCGGGTGTAGCAACCACATGAGTGGTAATGAAAACTTGTTTGCCTCCATTGACAGAAATGTCAAGTCTGAAATCATGATGGGGAACAGTTAAAAGGTTCCTATCATAGGAAGAGGCATCATTACAGTCCTTAGCAAGCAAGGTGAGAAAATGCAGATCCATGATGTCTATTATGCTCCTGGCATAAAGCATAACCTACTAAGCATTGGACAGATGGTCCAAAATGGTTATAGAATCCTGATGGAAAACAGAGGGTGCACTATATTTGATAGAGGAGGCAGCAAGAAGGTCATTGCAGCAGTGCAGATGACGAGAAACAGAATGTTTCCCCTATCGCTGACTCCAGTGCCATCTCTGGCGCTAACTCTGGCGCTATCTCTAGCGTAGTTTCCTACACTATCTCCGGCGCTCACAACAGTGGGACAGCAAACAGCATTCAAGACAGTCATTAAAGACCCATCCAAACTCTGGCATTTGAGGTATGGGCACTTAAGCTTTTCTGGTTTGAGTTTATTGTCTAGGAAAGGCATGGTTAGAGGGCTACCGAACATTGTAGAGCCCGATGGAAAATGTGAAGCCTGCATTCTAGGAAAGCAGCATAGACAACCCTTTCAATCAGGGTATTCTAGAAGGGCAAGAGCACCTTTGGAGTTGGTGTATTCAGATTTATGTGGCCCCATGAAGACTCCCACATTAGGTGGGAATGTATATTTCATGACCTTCATTGATGATTACAGCAGAAAAATATGGATTTATTTTTTGAAAAACAAATCAGAGGCCTTTGAGAAGTTCAAGGAGTTTAAGGCATCGGCTGAAAAGCAAAGCAGCCGACATATCAAGGCCCTAAGAACAGATAGAGGAGGAGAGGATGTCTCCAAACAATTTCTGAATTTCTGTAGGAATGAAGGCATTCATAAACAGTTCACTACCAGGTATACTCCACAGCAAAATGGAGTTGCTGAAAGGAAAAACAGAACCATCACAGAAATGGCAGCAAGCATGCTGAAGGAAAAGGGACTGTCAAATGATTATTGGGGTGAAGCTGTAGCAATAGCAGTCTACTTATTGAATAGGTGTTCTACAAAGGCCGTTCGTGATAGGATTCCACAAGAGGCGTGGACAAACAGTAAATGGATAGTTGAGCACCTAAGAATTTTTGGGTGTGTGGCATATGCATTCGTGCCTAAAGAGAAGAGGCAGAAATTTGATGATAAAGGTGAGAAATGTATCTTCACAGGTTATAGTGAAGAATCACAGGCCTATAGATTGTTTAATCCCATCACCAAAAAGCTTGTGATCAGCAGGGATGTTGAATTCATTGAGAATGAAGCATGGGATGGAACGGTGGATAGCACCATGGGTATTTCAGTCACAATACCCCTTGAAGATGAAGAAGCTCCGGAGGACAGCAACTCTGGAGGAGCTACGGAGAGCAGCAACTCAGGGAGAAACTACCATAGAGCATTAGAGAATAGCTGCTCCGGAGATGCTCAGCACAGCAGCTTTGGAGGTAGACAGCAGCATTGCAGCTCCGGAGGTCTGCAACTCTGGAGAACAGCAACTTCGGAGGACGTTATAACTGCAGCTCCAGAGGTCATTAGAACTGCAGCTCCGGAGGTCTTAGCAGCAGCTCCAGAGGTCACAGCAGCAGCTCCAGAGGTTGTCACAACTACAGCTCTGGAGGTCAAAATAGCAACAGCTCCGGAGGCAATTCAGACCCCACACTCGCATCTTTGATGCCATGGAGGACAAAGAGTGTGAAGGAGATTTATGACAGCACGAGGTATGCTGATGATGATGAAGGTTTGAATTTTGCTTTATTTTCTTCTAGTGATCCGATCTACTTTGAAGAAGCTGTGAAAGAAGAGAAATGGTGTGAGGCCATGGATGAAGAATTGGATGCCATAGTGAGGAATGACACATGGCAGCTAACTAATTTACCCAAGGGTAAATAAGTGATTGGAGTTAAGTGGGTCTACAAGACCAAGTCTACTGCTAAAGGAAAGATAGAAAGACATAAGGCAAGTCTAGTTGTCAAAGGGTACAAACAATAGCCTGGAAGAGATTATGATGAGACCTATGCACCAGTTGTAAGGCTGGAAACAGTTCGGGCAGTCATAGCAATTGCAGCCCAACACAGATGGAAGGTGTTTCAGATGGATGTAAAGTCAGCCTTCTTGAATAGAGTGCTGAAAGAAGAAGTGTATGTGGAGCAGCCACCTGGCTATGAAGTCCCAGGGCAAGAGGATAAAGTATACAGGCTCCGGAAAGCCCTCTATGGGCTGAAACAAGCTCCTAGGGCATGGTACAGCAGGATTGACTCATATTTGTTGAGCAATGGCTTTAGTAAAAGCAATAGTGAGCCTACTCTCTACATCAAAGCAGCTGAAGGTAAAATTTTGATTGCTGTTTTGTATGTAGATGATCTGATTTTTACTGGAAATAGTGATTTTTTTATTGCTGATTTCAAAGAGGCAATGAAGAATGAGTTTGAGATGACAGACTTAGGTCTGCTGAAGTATTTTCTTGGCATTGAGGTCAAGCAAACAGAGCATGGCATATTTATTTCACAAACTAACTATGCCAAACAGATTATGAAAAGGTTTAAAATGGAAAATAATAAACCTGCCCCTACACCAACAGCCACAGGTCTATAGTTGAGTAAAGAGGACAGCAGTAGGGAAGTAAACCCAACCCTCTATAAGAGCATGGTTGGAAGCCTCATGTACTTGACAGCAACTAGGCCTGATTTGATGTATGCTATAAGCCTGATTTCTACGTTCATGGAGAAGCCTAAGGACACACATTGGCAAGCAGGAAAGAGGATCCTGAGGTATGTCAATGGCACAATAGGTTATGGCATTTTGTATGATGTTTCTGATGAGTTTAAGCTGGCTGGTTTCACGGACAGTGATTGGGCAGGAAATGTAGATGACTAGAAGAGTACATCCGGCTATGTATTTCACATGGGTTCAGGCGTGATATCATGGGCATCCAAGAAGCAGCCCATTGTTTCTCTCTCTACAGCAGAAGCTGAGTATATTGTAGCAAATGCAGCCGCATGTCAGGCTATTTGGCTAAGAAGAATCCTTGCAGACTTGTATGAGTTGCAAGAAGATGGTACAACCATTCATTGTGACAATGTTTCATCAATAGCCCTGACAAAGAATCCAGTCTTCCACGGACGAAGCAAGCACATTGAAATCCATTATCACTTCATTAGGGAGTTGGTAGAATGAGGAGAGATTGAGTTGCAGTATTGCAGATCCGAGCAGCAGCTCGCTGATATTTTCACAAAAGCATTGCCGAAAGATTCCTTTGAACGCCTAAGAGATAGGCTAGGCATTGTGGACAGCTCCGGAGGTGTACAACCCCAGAAAGAGGACATCTACGGAGGTGTGCAGTCCTACAAAGAGGAGAGCTCCAGAGATACAAATACGAAAAGACAGCAGGAGAACTCCAGAGACTCAACTCTGGAATGTATGTGCAGCTTCGGAGATGCTCCGAAGATGCAGAAAAGGAACTCCGGAGCCACAGACAGTCAGCTCCGGAGATGCTCCGGAGATGCTGAAACAGAAAGTCAGCTCCGGAGATGTAGACAGGGAGCTCCGGAGATGCAGAGGGCAGCTCCGGAGATGTTGCAGCATAGTAGAAAGAGCTCTGGAGATCTACTCCAGAAAGGCAAAGGCAAGTGTATATCTCCGGAGATCAGTTCCAGAATGAAAATTGTAAATTGACGTCTAACTTCAGATTAAGGGGGAGTGTTGGAAATTTAATCCTCTGTCAGACATTTATTGCTGACTACCCCCGCGTCAGACCTGGGGATCTCCCGCATCCTCCCCCAGCACCGTTGGCCTGCCAGCATTCAATTCTGGTAGGTGCATTTGAATTTGAAAGTGGTTGAGCGCCCATTTTGCTGGGCATGTGAAATGAAACAAAAAGGAGGGAAAGAACTGTTGTCAACAAGAGAAAAGAATGTGCAACCTGCAGTAGCAGAAGAAGAGAAGCAGAGGAATTAGAAGGTTCCAACAGTGAACAGCAGAAGGAGAACAGCAGAGGATAGAATGTTGCAACAGCAATAGTAGATAGCTACAGAGTTCCAGGCAGCACCGGATATACAGTGTGCAGCTCCAGAGTTTGGGGCAGAGTCAGAAAACAGAGCAGCATCTCTGTATTGTAATGTGAATGAAGTTTTGAATGTAATCTAGGAAAAGGAATATATAAACAAAATATATTGCTGTTCTTCTGTGTTTGGTTTCCTGTGTGTTTGCATTTGTTTATGCTATTCATTATTACTATAGCATTGCATCTGTAGAACAGCATTCTGCCCATCCCCTATTTTTCTGCCAATAGTTGTGGAGCATCCCTCGAAACCCTTAAAAGGTCAATAGCCAAAACACCTCCATCACGTGCCTTCAAACAAAACTTGGGTGTAACCTCACATGAATCTTGTATATGCTCTACACTCCAGAGAACAGGTAATTTATCGCTATCACCAGAGACCAAAAGTGACAGCAATCTTAAATTCCCCATCATACATTTTCAAAATGAAGTTGTCTTCAGATTTGCTGCATATATGATCAATTTTGACATGGAATTCTTCATGGAAAAAGTAGTCTGACGACCTCTATAAACACCCATCTGGATAAACAAGTAGGCCGCATTGCCACTTTTCTTGTAACTGAAGACCCCTCCCTCACACACAATCTGTTTGGGCCAAGTTCAAGTATTCGTAGTTAGTGCAGGTGATCATGTTCTTCATTGCTATCAAATGTGAACAGTTTTAATTGGCAAACCATAATACTTGCGAGAAGTGGTAGAGATGAATATGGTATCTTAAGCCATTCATTAGTCACTGAAGATGCTTTAACAGACAAAATCCCATCATTTCTCCCTCAAATCCTCTACCATTACTGGGAACAGTATTTGATAAAACATGAGACAAAGACCCCCTTTCTTAGAACATATTTGAAACATAACATGCCATTTCTCAAATTGTCAATGTCAACATACTCAACCAACAATTATAGAACATTTGACACCAATCCAAACCCTAAATTTTCAATCTGCTCTACAATTTGAATTGCCAACTCCCAACAACAATAATTTTGTCATGTCGGGTCCCTTGTGGGCCCGACTAAATTTTCTTTCATTTTGAAACAACTTTTTATCATAAATTGATCTGACACTGCATACAAAGGTGAAAAAATGAAATGGGTTGTCATCAAAATCCATTTTCTGGCAATTTACACAGTGATCAAAACAGGTCAAGTGGCCTCCAAAATCATTCTGGAAAACTGATCAAACCATCTCCTGGGGAAATGAAAATGCATAGGCATGTAGACATATGACCCAAGAATTTAGTACAGCAAATGGATTGGAAAAGCATACCCCAAGGTGCAAGATATCAACCTCCAAAGTAGCTCACTCAGACTTTTCTACAATTGCACCTGTCAAAAAACTGACTTGAGCACACCAAGTCACCTCCTTGAAAAAATATCAAATATCCTCCTAGGAAGCTGCCATTGGAAAAACTTGTTCATTTAGATCCATTGAGTATGTGTACAAGGGAATTTTTCACCAATCTGCTTCCTTCACAAAATATTGAGGGTCAAATTTGACCTCTGTAACTTTTTGGAAATGCAGATGTAAAAACTGAACAAACTGCATTTGCTTTTGCCCTGGTAAAAATATCAAATTTGATCCCGACACTCTAAAAACAGACCAGGAAGCATATGAATATGAAGGGAATGCAGAGCACCAATCCATTTTCCATGGAAATCATCCAGCTGTAAAATATCAGTCTGAATAGGAGGCCACTTCGCAGGCCTGAGAATTTGCAAACAATAAAACAGTCCTAGAACCCTCCAGCTTTGCTCTTCAAAACCCTGTCAAAACTCATCCCAGGAAGCTAAGATCAAACATACATGTTCATATATGTCAAATGAACACACTCACTAGGTGGTTTGGCATGAAAGTCAATTGGCTCCGATTTATGACCCTCCAAAGTAGGTCACTGGGGTAGATTTTTCAAGGGCATTTCTGAGTGTGCAAATCAAGTTTTTCATCATGGGCACTTATAATTTTTTGCAAAATTTTACAGTTCAAACATGTGGATGGGCTGAATGGAGGGGATTTGATCTTGATTAGAATAAGGGCTTGATGTTTCCACATGATTTAGATTAGAATATTGACATAGCTCTTGATTTTCTTGAATAGAAGTGGAAGTGGGAGATTCTTGGAGAGGCTTGATAGGCTCTTGACAATCACCAACATGAGGGTACAATGGATCTTGACTTGGACTCATAGTTGGCAACTCTTTAATAGGCTTGATGGGTTGTGGACTACATGATGGGGTTAAAGGACTAGACATGGTATTTGAAACTCTTTGATAGGCTCAAGGATAGGTGTTTGGTGACATAGTTGATTCCTTGCTAATAGCCATTGGATCACATCCTTCATAAATGTATGGGTGGATGAACAATATAATGGATGGATAATAAGGGTGGATGGTGTTATAGGTTTATGATTAGGATTAGGTGGAGGGATAATGGGGATATTGGATACATTAGGATTAGGAGTGGATAGATCTCATGGTGTAGGGATCAAAGGGGTGGAAGATGTTGTAGGATTAGGATTTTGATTTTGATTGGATGGAGGGTCAAAGGGATTGAATGGATTAGTGTTGGGATTGCTTGTGCTAGATGGGATTAACATCGGATGGGGAGATTTGGATGACCCCATAGGTTTTCTTCTGTATGATTTGAATTTAGGGTGTGGAGTTGATGGAGGATTAGATGGTGGGAAGGATAATGAAGGGCTTGATGGATTAGAAGGTGGAGGGACCAATGAATTAGGATTGTGAGTACATGGTAGTGTTGGTATAGGACTAGTAGGTTTTGGGATAGGCATTTGATTGGATGATGGAGGATACCCATAGGATGCATAAGCTAGACTAGTGTTCCCCTTATCAAAGGTAGCATGAGGACTTAAGGACACTTGATCTTGGTGCAAGGGGTGATTTGAATAATCTTGTGAATGGATTTCGGGTTGAGGTGGAATGAACATGGAATAAGTAGTCAAAGGATCTTGGGGTATGAATTGATATGGATGTTCTTGGGATGTAAATTGATATGGATGTCCTTGGGATGTGAATTGATATGGATGTTCTTTGGATGTGAATTGATATGGATGTTGGTTAACATTAAAAGAAGTGGGATAGGTTTATGTAGAATTGACATGATATGTGGATGGACTAGGGTGGTATGAATTTGGAGGTGACACATAGGATTGAGGTGAAATTTGTTGATGTTGTATAGGTGACGGTATAGTGGATGATGTGTTAAATGGAGGTTGTGATTGTTGAATGGATGAGGGTTGGTAGGTGGCTATGAATTGTTGAATGAGGGCTTGTTGTTGGGCTAGGATTTTTTCTCCAGTGTTGGGTTGGAGTTACACATATGTTAAAGTCTTTGTATTTCAGCTCATTCCTCAAGATATGCATCATAATCTACAAGGTTCTCATCATCATTGGAGCTAGAAGGAGGGCATCCTTGGATTATGATTTTGGGTTTTAGATTTTTCTCATCATTGGAGCTAGAAGGAGGGCAGCCTCAGATTGTTATTTTGGGTCTTGGATTTGTCTCATCATTGGAGCTAGAAGGAGGGCCTCCTTGGATTGTTATTTTGGGTCTTGGATTTGTCTCATCATTGAAGCTAGAAGGAGGGCCTCCTCAAATTGTGATTTTGGGTCTTGGATTTTTCTCATCATTGGAGCTAGAAGGAGGGCCTCCTTGGATTGTAATTTTGGGTTTTGGATTTGACCTAGGCTTGTTACTGATCACAACCATTTTGACAAGAGATGGATTAGAACTAGAATGATGACGTGGAGTGATTAGGATATGGTTAGGATATGAGGTGGATGAAATTGATTGGATTATGGATGAATTGGAATTGATTAGATTATGATGCCCCCTCAAGAGGATAGGCGGGGAGAAAGACACGGGTAGACTCTCGAAATGGATGGAGGTAGATAATGATTATGATGGTGTGGATATGATAAGTAGGATGATTAGGGATTCGGATTTCAATGAGGATGAATTGGCTTGGGATGGATGTGATGACAAGAATGTTTAAGATGATGTAGAATGTGTGTGTTGATACCTTGACTTAGGTAAATTTCAAACAAAAGATTTCACATGTACATGCATGAATCACACACACAAGACACAATAGGAAGTTTGTCTTTCAAAATTGATTGTTATGATTATGAAGACACTTAAAGACACATAAAAAAGCCTAATATTAGTCAAATGGGTATGGAAAATAGGTCTTAAGCTAGGATGAACAAGTGATCTAAGGATGTCCCCAATATACATGAGGAACGGGGGTCCAATTCTTGTTGCAAGTATGAGTAGTAAGTGTTGTCATTGATATCAACACCTAAGGTAAGCATCTAAGGAATTTATTTGAATAAGTCTGAACAAGTATTTGAGGAATTAATACAAGTGCATAATTGCTTTATCTACCAGAACAATGCAGTGTTTTGCTCCACATATCCTGTAGATTGAATATCTTTGTATGGGGTTTGGAAGTTATGTTAAGGGATGTCTGTAGTTGCTATGTTTCAAGTTTGAGCCTCTAGTGTGAAGATTTGAGTGAGTTCTATTCACTAGAGTAAAAATTGTTTTTCTAAGTGTTAAATGGTGACAGGGAGAAAGTATTCTACTCTGAATTTCTTTGCATTTAAGTTTTATAGTCTGTAGTTCTAGAATTAAGTTTGTGATGATGTGATGTGCCTTCAGTTCAAATGGTTCATGATTTGGTGCTCCGTAAGCAATCTTTTCCTTATGACAGTGGCCGACAGTAATGTGTAAGTGCTTCGGTTTGAAGAATCTTATGAATAAAGTGTTTGGAGGAACTGTGTGGATGTTCTTGGTGATTGTAATGTGCTTGTGGATGTCTCTAGATTGTGTTCTAGCCTTTTGATTGGTCCACAAAGTATAATCTGGATCATGCATGAAGCATGTTCCTAAAGGTCTTAGTGTTAACTCCAATCTTGGCTGACCTGGTTGTTCTCACTACTTGCAGTTATGCTTTGAAGATTGTGGAAGCATGTTGTTGTGTGGAAGATTGCAATTAAGTCCCAGATAAGGCATGGCGTGATACACATTCATTCTTTTCTCTCTCAAATCTATTTAGGTCCAGACCTATCTTAATGCATGTATGTTTGCTGACCTTGGAGATTGTTCCAATGGTTGATGATTGTAATGCTGACCTTGATGTCAATTCTAAGGTTGATGAATTGTATAAAAACATGTAATGAGGTCATAAATTAGGCATGTATGTGTGAAGATGCAAAGATAAGTGTGAAGTGAAAAAGTAGAGCAGACTAGAGGAAATTAATTGTGCTTCAATGGAACTGAACCTTGGCACAGTATAGATGCTACTATCTTAGTTCACCAACCCTGGTAGTGAGCCACCCCATTGGCAATGAACCCTTTCTTCTTGCAGTGAGCATTCTAGGTAGTGAGCCTCTAATTTTTGGTATTGTTATTACATATTATATTGTGAGCTAACACTCACCATGGGTTTTCCCTTATTGGGTTTTCCATGTTAAAAATCTGGTGTCTCACGTGTCTCATGTGTGAATGTGTTTAAGTTTCTGATTTCATGCTTTCATGATTAAATCATAGTAACAGTGATTAAGTGGTTGATGTGTTGATGTGTTGATGTGTTGATGTTTGAAAGAAGTTAAGTTTTGGTGACAACTGATTCACCCCCCCTCTCACTTGTCTTGTGCATTTCAACAATTGGTATCAGAGTGAGGGTTCCTCGACAAAGAGCCTAACAACTTGAGGTAGATCTGGGATAGTGCACAAGAAGGTTGCTCTTGAAGACCTAGAAAGAACTGTAGAAGAAATCAGAGATCTAAAGGAGAATGTCAAAGACGCACATGAATGTATCATAAAATTAAGAGAGCAAGTCAAGAAGTTCAAAGAAAAATATAAGGAGGTTAGTGAACAATTTTTATTAGCAAATGAAACCTTGGATGATTTGAAAGTGGAATTTGTAGAAAGAGAAAAAGTAGAAGAAGACCTAAATCTGTTGGTAAAAGGCAAATCAGAAGAATGTGCTAAGCTTGAAAAAGAAGTTGTGAATATGAAGTCAGATTTGGAGAAGACAAAGAGCTATGAAGAAAAGTTCAAGATAACTTCTGCAAAGCTTGATGAGATGATTGCTAGTCAGAAGAGCCCTAATGACAAAAAAGGCTTGGGATTTCAAAAGGTGAAAGTTCTAAATCAAGACAAGCAGTGAATGTTGAAATCAAGAAGGACAAAGGCAAACAGATCTAAAATCAAAGGAATGGACCTAGAAGACCACCAGTCAAGCAACCAAATGCTCAAAGGTACCCTTCTTTCAATGGTTATTGTAATACATGCAATAAGTTTCATCATAAGGCTACTCAATGTAGGAGCAGAGTGAATCAAAATGTTCCATCATTCTCTAGTCAGTCTTTCACTTGCAATAAAGTAGGTCACAAAGCTAATAAATGCAAAAGTTAGATAAAGAATGGTTACAACAATGGAAGGAATGTTCAAACTTTCAAAGGTAACTACTTTATATGCAAGAGGTTTGGTCATAGATCCAGTGAATGCAGAAGTCAAATAAGAAGCAACTATATTAATGGAAGAAAAGCTCAATCCTTTAATGGGAATTGTTTTGCATGCAATAGATTTAGACACAAGGCTAACCAATGTAGATCCAGAATGAATGAAAGGAACAATGGACAAAGAAATATTGTATGCTTCAATTGCAACAAGCCTGGACATATTGTAAGATTCTACAAAAGAAAGAATATGAAGAAGGATACTCAGACGTAGATGAAGAAATCGGTAGAAAAGGTAGATCTGACAGAGATCAAGAAGGAGATGAACAAGATTTGGGTTAAGAAGGAAGCACAAGAGGTCAAGGATGAGCCTGTACCAATATCTAGTGTAGATGTTCCCTCTGGAAACTAAGATTAGAGCTTTGGCTTAGGGGGATTCTTGTTGGAAATCTTTTCTTCCCTACCAAACGATTGGTGATGATGCCTCAACATGATGATACAAGGTCAAAATCTAGCAATAGAGGTTTAAGTTGGGATAAAGATTGTGTTTGAAAAGGATAAAGGAAGATTTGTGCAAGTTTATGAAGTTTGTTATGAAGATTTGAGTAGGAAAGAAGACAGGTTATGAATTCTGGCTAAGTATCTATATGATGAAATCAAGTTACAGTGTTTCGGTAATTTGATCCGCATTGGTCCACTATTGAAGATAATGCTCTGTGGTTCTGGCATAATGTTATTGATCATTGGTTACATCTTCATCTAGAAGTTTATCTAATTTTGATAATTGGCTTGAGAGTAATGAGTAGGAGAAGTTCGGGTTGACATAACACAATTGTTTCTAGTACAGAGTAGTTTTTATGATAATTGGAAGTATTTGGTGAACTCAAAGGCAAATGGACATGAATCAGATGGGTTTTCAAGCAAAAAAGAATATAAAGATGAAGAAAGTGTAGGTGAAGAAGCTTCAGAAAGGATTCTTAAGACCTCTTGGGTTTGTGCAAAAAAAATCACACTGAAGACTAGATCATTGGTGATGAGAGCAAAGGCGCATTGACAAAAATAAGAATTGTAGATGAATGGGTAAATCTCTATTTATTTTCCTAAGACAATTATTGAAGCATGTAAAGATGAGTTTTGGATCAAGGCATTGGAGGAAGAAATAATGCAAATAGAGAAGAATCAAACTTGGGAATTGGTTCCTAGATCTGCTGATAAGAATGTGATTGGAACTAAATGGGTTTGTAGAAATAAGATGAATGAAAATGGAGAAGTAGTAAGAAACAAAGAAAGACTGGTATGCAAAGGATATTCTGAGGTTGAAGGAATAGACTTTGAGGAGACTTATGCTCATGTGGTAAGGATTGAAGCAATAATAATGTTTTGGCATTTGTAGCTCACAAAGATTTTAAGGTGTATCAAATGGATGTGAAGTCTACATTCTTGAATGGAGAGCTAGAAGAAGAGGTTTACATTGCACAACTAGAAGGATTTTAGTCATCAGACCAAGGTGACATGGTGTGCAAATTGAAGAAGGCCCTATATGGACTCAAGCAAGCTCTTAGAGCCTGGTATGCAAGGCTGGACAAGTATTTTCTACAATTAGGGTTCAGTAAAGAGGAAATGCCAAAGGAGTTTGAGATGTCTATGTTTGGTGAAATGAATTTCTTTTTAGGACTGCAAATTACTCAATCAGAAAAAGGAATTTTTATTTCTTAGTCCAAGTATGTGAAAGAGTTGTTAACGAAGTTTGGAATGGAGGATTCTAAGCCAGTATGTACTCCTATGATAACTGGTTACAAGATAAGCAAGAATGATGAATCACCTAAGATTGATCATTAAAAGTATAGGTCTATGATTGGAGGACTACTTTATCTAACCCATACCAGACCAGACATAATGCATGCAGTCTATCTTGTGGCAAGATTTTAAGAAGATCCCAAAGAATCACATGTGATGGCAGTCAAGAGGATCATGAGGTATTTAAAAGGCACTTTAGACTATGGAATGTGGTATCCCAAAGATATTGATTTCACTCTTAGTGCTTATACAGATGCAATGGGCTGGAGATGCTGATGATAGAAAAAGTACAAGTGGAGGTGCTTTCCTCTTAGGTAACAAACTAGTGTCATGGCTAAGCAAAAAGGAAGAATCAATTTCTTTGTCTACTGTAGAAGCAAAATATATTGTTGCAACATATTGTTGCATTCAAGTACTATGGATGAAGCAAACATTGAAGGACATAAGAGTTGTGTATGAAGAACCAATTTCAATCTTCTATGACAGTACAAGTCCTATAAACATTTCTAAGAATCCAGTGATGCACTCAAGAGCAAATAATATATCAACAAGGTATCACTTTTTGAGAGAAAAGGTAACATAGAATGAAGTGAAGATGGAATATGTATCTACTAAGGATTAGATTGCAGATATTTTCACTAAGCCTCTGCCTAAGGATACTTTTGAGTATCTTAGGGACAAGTTAGGGGTTATTACCCTTCCTTCTCTAAACTAAGATGCATAGGAAATGTATCTATCCAATGGTTCTCAAAGCCTCATTCTTTGATCTGGATTGATGTTTTGTAGGCTACCTCTCAGTAGGAGCTGGTAGATGTTGCTGATATGAGTTTCTGATTAAGAGTAGTAAGTGTTGCAGTGTTGATGATAGGGGGAGTTGTGCAGTAAAGAAAAAGAAAACGTCTGGCACCCTTTGCCATTGATGTCAAAGGGGGAGAGAAGTTCATGTGAAAAACCTAAGAAGAAAGTTGCAGTCAAAGAAATCATCAAGTAAGGGGGGGCAAAGAAGCAAAGCAAGATTGTATGTTTTTATGGTTTTTCACATTATGTGTTGCCATCAATGACAAAGGGGGATATTGTTGCAAGTATGATCAATAAGTGTTGTCATTGATGTCAACACCTAAGGTCAGCATCTAAGGAAGTTATTTGAATAAGTCTGAACAAGTATTTGAGGAATTAATACAAGTGTATAATTGTTTTATATACCAAAATAGTGCAGTGTTTTGCTCAGCATATCCTGTAGATTGAATATCTTTGTCTGCGGTTTGCAAGTTATGTTAAGGGATGTCTATAGTTGTTATGTTTCAAGTTTGAGCCTCCGGTGTGAAGATTTGAGTGAGTTCTGTTCACCAGAGTAAAAACTATTTTTCTAAGTGTTAAATGGTGACAGGGAGAAAGTATTCTACTCCACATTTCTTTGCATTTAAGTTTTACAGTCCGCGGTTCTGGAATTAAGTTTGTGATGATGTCATGTACCTTTAGTTCAAATGGTTTGTGATTTGGTGCTCCACAAGTGATCTTTTCCTTATGACAGTGGCCGACAATAATGTTTAAGTGCTCTGGTTTGAAGAATCTTATGAATAAAGTGTTTGGAGGTTGTGCGGATGTTCTTGGTGATTGGAATGTGCTTTTGGATGTCTGTAGATCATGTTCCTACCTTTTGATTGGTCCACAAAGTATAATCTGGATCATGCATGAAGCGTGTTCCTAAAGGTCTTAGTGTTAACTCTAATCTTAGCTGACCTGGTTGTTCTCACTACTTACGGTTATGCTTTGAGGATTGTGGAAGCATGTTGTTGCATGGAAGATTGCAATTAAGTCCTAGCTAAGGTGTGGCATGATCCACATTCATTCTTTTATCTCTCAAATCTGTTTAGGTCCAGACCTATCTTAATGTATGTATGTTTTCTGACCTTGGAGATTGTTCCAATGGTTGATGATTGTAATGCCGACCTTGATGTTAATTCCAAGGTTGATGAATTGTATAAAAACATGTAATGAAGTCATAAATTAGGCATGTATGTGCGAAGATGCGAAGTGAAAAAGCAGAGTAGAACAAAGGAAATTTATTGCGCTTCAATGGAACTAAACCTTGGCATAGTATATATGCTACTATCTTAGTTCACCAACCCTAGTAGTGAGCCACCCACCGGCAGTGAGCCACCCCATTGGCAGTGAGCCCTTTCTTCTTGTAGTGAGCCCTTAGGTAATGAGCCTCTAATTTTTGGTATTGTTATTACATATTATATTGTGAGCTAACACTCACCGTGATTTTTCCCTTATTAGGATTTCCACATATAAAATTTGGTGTCTCATGTGTGAATGTGTTTAAGTTTCTGATGTCATGCTTTCATGATTAAATCATAATAACAATGATTAAGTGGTTGATGTGTTGATGTTTGAAAGAAGTTAAGTTTTGGTGACAACTGATTCACCCCCCCTCTCAGTTGTCTTGTGCATTTCAACAATTCTATGAAATGAAAGTGAAATAATGCCACACAACCAAGAGAAAGGGGTAACCCACCCCTCACCTTCACTTCCCCTTGAGGTATAAAGTTCTTGGGTGCTTAGCCCAAATGACAACATTTCAACTTCCAAGAGGGATGTCTTTCAATTTACTCCTTGCTTTTTAGACTTTGCCATAATGCTGAGTTGAGGTTATCCCTTGGAGTGATGTGTCTCCAAGAAGGCCTCCTAAGAAGGGTGACAAAACAAAATCGAGTGGGTGCTTTTGATCTCTAAGATCACCTTGTGGTGCAAGGAAAGAGCATAGACACACACTAGATTCACACTCACAATGCTAATTTCCCCTTAGAAATTGAAATGTGTGTGTGAAGATGAATCGATGAAAGGATGTTTTTGATTCTCAAGATCATGTGAAGTGCATGAGAAGAGCATACACACCCTCAATAACATTCAAATCCACCAATCAAAGAAAACACAAGTTTGTTTTAAACCCAAATCCAAATGTGATGAGGAAGACTCAAGTTTATTTTAAGCAAAATTTCAAAGTGTGATTGCAAACAATGGTTCATTTTAGGCCCAAATTGAAGTGTGAGTGCAAACAAGTTTTTGATGAAATGAAAGACAAGAGTTGGATTGTGTGCACCTGGGAATATTGATCTTTAGATATGATGTTGAACTTGATGTTGTGCAGTGCCTTACGTTCTCCTAGACTCCACCAAAACAAAAGGAAAAACCAAGAAACTTGCAAGACAATCTGTTAGATGAACAAGAAGCAATCTGATGAAATTTTGATAATTATGATTAGTAACAGAAAAATGGAAGATAATATTAGAATCTACATGAAATTCTATGCTGTTTCAAAAAAAATTAGTCAAAATCAGATAAAATTTGCATAAGATACGAGCATTTGAAGTTTATAAATAGAGGTTGACTTTGACTAAATATACTTGATGAATCTGATACAATTACCTAAAAATTCCTTTGCCACATCAAATCTGGGTGAACTATCTCTCCAACGCCACTGGTTTCATGAAAATCCAACCTATTATGCAAAAGTTATAGCGAAAAGAAAAAAACTACCCTTCTAGAGCTTGAAGAAGGATAAGGCAGACTTGGCGGTTAATAAAACTACTAGCGGTTAGGGTGGATACTAGTCACGTGTAGTAGTTATGGGCCTGGTGGTTATGTGTGGTGGTTAAGGGCTTAAGCGAGCCCTGAATCACCCATGTGACCAGGGCCCGTAAGAAAAGAAAAATAAAAAAAGGAAAGGGGATCCGCAGGCCTAGTCACGAATGTGACCATAGGTTGCAGGTTGTTAAGGCTAAGGAGGCCTAAGCCAATGGTGGCAGTTGACGCAAAATGGAAACTTTATTAAAAGGTTTCTGATTAAAAGGATCATCCATTGGTTTTTGATTTTCCTGATGAGTCAATTTTCACATAGAAATTTCAAACACATGGAAACATTTTTTTGATGGATCTTGTATAAATCATGGTTTAGGGGCTGGAACTCTCTTTGTTGTGCACCTCAAGGAGACACAATACCTAAGTCATTCAAAATAGTATTCTCTTGCACCAACAACATAGTCGAATATGAAGCATTGTTCACAAGACTGCACATGGCTATTAAATGGAAAATAAAAAAATTTCAAGTCTATGGTGATTCACAATTGGTTATCCAACAGGTCAATGATGATTATGATACAAAGGATGAAAATTTCACACCATATAATAGGATGGTTGATAATTTTAAGCTGTATTTTGATTTCATCATCTTAAGTCAAATTCCAAGGATTCAGATAAAGCAACTGATGCAATGGCCACCATAGGATCTCTCTTGGATATACCCAGCAATGTACCTTAGTATGAGTTCTTGGTGGAACAACTTTTGATCCCTGTATTTGATATTCCTGAATCTAAGCTTGTGTGCAAAATTTTTGGTCCTGACTCCCCTTGGTATAGAGATATTTACAACTACCTTCATGATCAAATCATTCCCCTTGACTTGTCTTCCAATCAACAAAAAGCATGTATCCATCAAGCCTCTAGATATGTCATCATCGGTGATACTCTTTACTGCCAAAGCCTAGATAGTACCCTCCTTAGATGTATCAATTTTGATGAAGTGCAAATGGCTTTGAATGAAGCGCACGATGGTATATGTGGAGCTCACTCTAGTGGTCCTACCTTGGCTAAGAAGATCATGCAAGATGGATACTATTGGCCTATTATGGAGCGTGATGCATATAATTTTGTTAAGAAATACTGACAATACCAGATACATGGAGATCTTGTACATGCACCTGATCAAGAACTTCATCCAATTACATCACCATGGCCTTTTTATCAATGGGGACTCGACCTTGTGGGAAAGATTCATCCTACTTCTACCAATGGCCATAAGTTCATTATCACTACAACTGAATAGTTCATGAAATGGATCAAATCCATTCCCATGACCTATATTATTGGAAAACAAATATCCAAGTTCATCATTAACTACATCATATGCTTGTATGGTGTCCCCCAATCCATCATCATAGATAATGGTCATCCATTCAAAAATCAGGATGTCCATGAACTGTGTGAGAAATTCCATATCCACCACCATTTCGCCACTCCATATTACCCCCAGGGCAATGGTCAAGCTAAGGCATCTAACAAGACCATTATTAAAATTCTAAAGAATACTATCAATGATGTTGGCCGTGACTGGCACATCAAACTTAACCCAACCTTATGGGCTTATCGAACCAACATTCATACCCCCACTGGAGCCACTCCGTATTCCCTTGTCTTTGGTTCTGAAGCTATTCTTCCCATTGAGGTCGAGTTACCCTCCCTGAGAGTATCTATGCAACAGTTCATTGATGATGAAGAGTATCACGTATCTAGATTGTATGAGCTAGAATTACTAGATGAGAGATGACAAAATGCATTGGTCCATCTACAAGCCTATCAAATCCATCTTCATCACAGCTATAAAAAGAAAGTTTAGGTTTGACATTTTAACATTGGGGACTTGGTCTTAAAAGAAAATTAGAAGAATCAGTTGGACTGAGAGAAACCTGGAAAGTTTGAGCCTAATTAGTTGGGTCCTTACATCATAACTGTAGTAGCTGGATCCGACGCTTATTACCTTGCCACTCCTGAAGGTGAACCACTACTAGAGCCTATCAATAGCATGCACCTTTGCAAGTACTATACTTGATCCTCAGAGAATCCTACAAATTTTTTTTAAAAAAAGTCCAATAGTGAAAAACACTTCAGCGGTGCTTTGGATGATAAAAATAGTAAAGAGAAATAATCCATCCAATAGTGAAAACCACTTTGGTGGTGCTTTAGATAAGTACCGTGGTGAAAACCTGGCAAACAGGCACCATGTGTAGTTAATCTTTGCTCTATCATCTACCATCACTCTATCCGATCTTTCACTTCATCCGTCATAATATTCCCACACCCTCATCCATAATAAAATTCCACTATCCTGCCATACATAATCCACATCATAATCCACTAGCCTACCTTATCATAATACTTCCATATATAAACCACAGACATAATCTTTGATTTTTTTCTATCATTCATTTTGAGATCTTTCTATTGAGCTTATCATATATCTTGTATGCTACAAATCTGAGAGCAAACAAAGCAAAATTGAGAAGAGCAATGGAGGAGAATCATCTTTGGCATATGAATTTAGATATTATGGCTTTTATCATTTAATTTCTATTGTCATCTTGTGCTTCATTGTTGGATTAGGGTCTTTATGGCTTGAATTTAGATATTTTTGTGAATTCTATTGATGATTCATGAATTTCCCCTAATTTTTCATGATCTACATCTGGTTCCCTAAATCCAACCAGTTCTTGAGTGTCAGGGGTGTCAAACTCAAGACAAGGATTACAAACTTATATTCAGGATGAGGTAACTAAGGACAACATTTATAAGGTGGGTAAGACCTTTTTATTTTGGCTTTGCTAGAACAAGCGGGTATTCCCTAAGGTGTAAGAGAAAAATAACTGATAAAAATGTGGAGCTAAACCTTGAATCAAACCATACCCAATGCACAAGAAACTACAATTTAACTATTACTAATTGCCTATATGCTGGCTTGAAGAACACAAGATGGTTACACCTCCACTAAGCATATACAAAAGCATGTGAAGAGCCTAAAATGATGCTTTGATAGCCCCTAATATAGAAGCATATGTCTAGACATGGATGTGGGTACTACAACAACATAAAAGCATAAAATATTAAGGTTTTGTTTTGAGTGTGTTGTAGGAAAAAAAAAGTTGAACAAGAAGTAGATCAATGCCTTTATCCAATGAGAGAAACAAAGTTTAGTTCTTCAATCAAAGGGGACATCCGTGTAATAAAATTATGATAGCTTCACCAAGATACTGACAAATACCACACTTGAATGCTTTGCACATAAGCTACACTCTATGCATAACAACAAATAGATATAGGAAATTGCAAAAGCATATTGTTGAGCATACCTTAGTAATCTAGAAACAAACCCATGAGTTTCATGTATTATCTTGAAAAGATACCTTACAAAGGATTTTATAGCCTTCTAGTTGATTCACTAATCAAGAATAATACTCAAATCAGCAAATGTGATTAAGGAGATTTGTCAAATCACCAAAAAACTCATGCAATATTCATGAAGACAATAAAATACCAAATCTACAAGATGCAGTGATTCAATCGACAGTTTGGAAAAAAGTTCGTAGATGTGGTTAGCAAACCGTTACAATCTCAGGAAAGTTTGTTTGAAGAAGATCTAAGGAAAAAGGAAGGCTTCACAAATAATTTTTGACATAACTCTCGATCAGATTTTTTTTTATAACGGTGATCAGTATAGACACATGCAAATTTTTAAAGGCAGGAAAGGAGATGACATCACCCTCAAAAAGGTTCCAGAGGGAAAACTAAAAAAATGCAATAGAGATATAAAAAACCTAAAATGCGAAGAAGAGATGAGCAAAATTGGTTCTCGACGACTAGTGTTACGGTTAGGGTTTCTTGATATAAGAAGATCTAGAGAAGGGGGGAAGGCTCAAATGCAAATTCTAATCATGTTCATGTGGATTGTTAGAAAAAGGTAGAGGTCCAAATTCCATATGATATTGTCTCCCCCCATGTAGCAGATCTAAAAGACAAAGCAATTGTTGTTAAGATCTAGCATCTTTCTCCTAACAAAGAGGATTTATTTTTTTAGGGAAATGAAAATTGGGAAAATCTTGAAGATCTTATTATAATAGAAATATATAAGGGTTTTTTTATTTCTTTTTTCCCTAATAAAGCTTCCAGAGACAAGATCTTGGAAAAATGAACCTAGTTTTTTCACGGGTTGGGTTTATTTCTACAACCTTGGGAGCCTAATTTTGATCCATTTTCAGTACAAACAAATTTTATTCCATTCTGGGTCCGGCTTCATTGCCTTCCTTTGGAATATAGGGACACAAAAATAATTAAGATTTTGGCAGACAATCTGGCTGCCTTTCAAAGTCATGATATGGTTTATTTATGTGATCTGGAATTGCCTGCCTATTTTAGTGTCCTCATGATTCGCAACTGCTGTAAGATTTTATAACCCTTAAAACTTCTAAGGGTTTTTGGAAAAAATAGCTATTTTTTGAGGACCTAGAAACTTTTTGCTCCACTTTCTTTGGACTTGTTCACTATCCTCAAAATTGGGAACCCTTTTCTCCTCTTAAGTCTCCTCCTTTGGTTTGTGAGGATCCAAAACCATCTAATGTTGCACTAGTCGAAGATACTCAATAGTTGTACAATCACCTCTTCTTGTTTGTAATGATGAAAGAAAGGAAGTTACTTTAGAAGATATTCAAGTTGTTAAGTCTTCTCTTCCAGATTATGATGATAATGGGAAAATTGATTCTGAGGTCTCAGTTAAATCTTAAAAAACTGGGGAAATATTAGGTAATGATCTGATGGTTGTTAAAGATATTAGCCATCTATTTGAGAATTTAGTTAATATTGAGAGCTTAGAGAAAGAGGTTTTTCTTTGCAATCAAGAAAATCAAGCAGTCAATCCACTGGATGATGAATCAATGTGCCTTTTGGTTGATGACATAGTTCAAAATTTGGGTAATGAAATTATGGAGGATATATCAGATGAAATAATAAAAGAAAATGACAATAAGGAATATGATTATACAAATAGGAGGGCCATTTATCAGACATAATTTTCCCAAAAACCTATTATGGCTTCACCTCCAACTACCAGGAGTAGGAAAGAAAATAAATTTTAAAAAAATCAAGATGAGATTGCTTCAGGTGTTCAGGCTACTTTGGACAAAGATCTTAGACCGAGGAGAGAATGTTTCTCTCCTTGATGAAAATGAAGATCCTATCCTAGAATGTTAGGGGCATTAATACCCCTAACAAAAGGCACTTGATTAAGCATCAAATTGATTCTAGTGAAGTTGATATTTTTCTTCTTCAAGAGACAAAACTTGAAGATCAAAGTGGTCATTTAATTTTCTCTTGTTGGTAAAATTGGAGATATTCCCTTGTTTAAGCTTTTTGGAGCCTTAGGTGGTCTGGCTCTTTTATGGAAAGACAAATTATCTTCTATCTCTATAACTACTACTAGGCAAAACTGGATGCTTGCCAAAGTGACCTTTCTTCATAATAACTTCAATTTTTGGGTTTTCAATGTTTATGGTTCAAACTCAACTGTGGAGAAGCAGGAAGTATGGAAAGATTTATCTCTTTCTCTATCTGTCCTAAAGGATGAATTTGTTGTGGTTGTTGCGGACTTCAATTCTATCCTTTCCCTAGAAGAAAAATATGGAGGTATTGCTCCACCTTCTAAATTCATAGAGGACTTTGTTAATTTTGTTTCTTCTAATCATTTAGTTGATTTTTTCCCTAATAATGGAAGATTCACATGGTCCAACAAAATAAAAGGCTTTATTTTAGTTACAGAAAGGTTAGACAAACTTCTTGTTTCACCTAATTGGCTTCTAGATTCTCCTAGAAATTTTGCTTCTTTTATTTTTCCTCTTTCTAGATCTGATCATTTCCCCATAGAGTTTGTTTTGGAAAATCCCCCTTCTCAATCACATGGAGCTCCTTTCAAGTTTGAGGCTATGTTGTTTCATCATAAAAAAATTTAGACCTTTTGAAGTCATGGTGATTTAGCTCTCCTTTTATTGATGGCTAAAGAATGTTTCAGTTTTGCAAAAGATTGCAATTCTTAAAATCTAAAATTAAAGAACAAAACACCTTGCATTTCAAAAATATCTTCAAGGAGAAATAAAAAGTCCAAAATGAGTTACTTCAGTTGAATGAATTCATTATTTCTCATGGGATGAATTCATAGTCCTTTGAACAAGAGATGCTTTTAAAAATGGAACTACAAGATATTCTCTCCAAGGAAGAAGTTTATTGGAGACAGAGATCCATGGAATTATGGTTGAAGGAGAAAAAAATACAAAAATTTTCTATGCTTCTGTAAAGGTGAGACAATATCATAATTTAGTTCTTTCAATTAAGAGTTCTGATGGTAGAGATCTTGATAGTCAAGTAGAAATTCATCAAGAGGCTATTCATTTTTTCAAAAGTCTTTTGTCCTTGGATTATTAGAACTTTCCTTTAAATGGTGATCTTTATAATATTCCTCATTGTATCACTGATGAAGATAATAATAAACTTACTGCACCCTTTACTTTGGAGGAAGTCAAATTTGTAATCTTCTCCTTGGCTCCTGATAAGGCTCTAGGTTCTAATGGGTTTACAACCCTATTTTTCAGAAGTATTGGGACTTCATTGGGAGAGATGTTTGGCTACATTTTGAAGAGGCTAGAAGAAACTCAAATATTTTGAAAGAGTTTAATTCTACTATTTTGGATCTTATTCCCAGAAAACCTAGCCCTTCTTTTGTAGATTTCAGACCCATTTCTCTTTGTAATTATATTTACAAGTTTATTACTAAATCCATAAGTCTTAGGCTTACAGATATTTTACTAAACATTATTTCCTTGGAACATGGAGGATTTTTCCCAAGGAAAGAAACCCCAGAAGGTGCCATTTTTGCAAATGAGGTTATTCATTCCATTGTTAAAAACAAAATTCTATCAATGTTGATAAAGATTGACATGTTGAAAGCTTATGATAGAGTCAATTGGCAATTTATAATTTCAATTCTCAGAAAGTTTGGCTTTTCTTCCAAATGGTGTAAATGGATTTTTGCTTGCATTTTAGGGGCTTATTTTTCTATTTCTTTGAATGGTTAAACTTTTGGGTTTCTCCATTATTCTCAAGGAATCAGACAAGATGATCCTATTTCTCCCTCTTTATTTATTCTAATGGCTGAGGCTTTGAGTAGAACCATCCAAGTTACTAAGGAGCAAGAAAATTGGAAGGGAATTAAAATTCCAATATTCAATTATTCTATTACTCAAAGATTATTTGCAAATGACACTCATTTTTTTGGAATTCCTTCTATCAAAGAAGAAAAAATGATTAAAGAAGTGTTGAATTCTTATTGTGGGGTCTCAAGACAAATGATTAACCCTAGCAAATCAAAAAAAATCTTCAATATAGTTCCTCAGGTGCAAGCTAGAATTTGTCATCTTTTGGGTTTCAAAATTGAAACTGTGCCTTCTCTTTACCTAGGAATCCCTCTCTTTGCAAAGGAAAATAAGAGCACTTTTTGGTTCAAACTCTTGGACGCTATTCAAGCCAAAATCAATATTTAGAAAAATAGATGGTTGACTTACTCTGGGAAACTTACTCTAATCAAGGTTGTCCTTTCTACTATTCCAGTTTATATGTTTTCAATTTTGAATTTACCTAAGGGTATTAAAGCTAAGATGGAAAAAGTTTTGAGGAACTTCCTTTGGAAAGGCAATCTTAATAATTCTAAGTCTTCAAAAGTTGCTCTTATTTCATGGGACAAAATTTGTACTTATAAGAAATTTGGGGGTGCAGGTGTACTTAATATTGAGGCTCAAAATCTAGCTTTAGGAGCCAAACTAGCCTAGTATATGTTTATCAAACTAGATCCAAAATGGTGCAAATTGATGCAAGCTAAATATCTTGATTCTCCTTATCCGATTAGGATATTCACTATTTCTAATCCTCCTATTGGCTCTAAATTTTGGAATTTCATTGTCAAATGTCGAGATGTCATTATTTCACATATTTCTTGGAAGATTCACAATGGAGAAATGGCTCTCTTTTGGGAGGATTCTTGGAATGGTTATCCTGCTCACAATTCCTTTGAAGGTTTGGATATGGCTAAACAAGTTTTTTCTCATCATTGGAGGACTAAGGTCAGAGATTATTTTGATATTTCTTCTTCTTTTACTTCTGGAAATATTTAATGGAGAGATTTTTTAGGCCTTTTGTTTCCTCAATCTCAAAATGTTCTACTTTTAGATATCTTGGGTAATAGAAAAGTTTTCTTTTCTCCTTTTTCAGATCAGCTTGTTTGGAGCCCTTCTAAGTCTAGATATTATACTATGAAGCAAGGCTATTTTTCTCTCACCTCTTCTAAGGTTCATTTGTAGGATTGGACTCACCATTTATGTTGGGATAAATGTTTTCTTCCTAAAGAAAGTTCTTTTGCTTGGATGGTGTTGAGAAATAAGATCCTTACTAGTGATAGAGTTGTTAAGTTGGGAATTTATAATGCCTTTAATTGTGTTTTATGTGGTAAGGAAGAAGAGAATGTTTCTCACTTATTGTTACTATGCCCTTATGCTTATAATTGTTGGTTGAAACTTTACAAGAAGCTAAGCTGGCATGGTCCTTTTCCAAACAATATTCTAAGTCTTTTTCAAAGTTGGCCAATGATGTATTCTAATTCTATGTTCTCATCTATTTGGTCCATCACACCTTCTGTGGTTATATGGAACATTTGGTTAGAAAGAAATAGAAGAACTTTCAAAAAACATTCTTTATCAGTTCTAGAAGTTGTTGGGAAGATTGAAATCTCCATCTCTGAATTGGTCATGGTTCAGGTTAGGAAGAGGCATAGTTCTTCTTTCTCCTCTTGGGATGCTTCTGTTGAAATACACCGGACAACTAACAAGGGGTGAATTAGTTGTCACAAAAACTTAGCTTCATATGAATATCAAACCATCGATAACTTAATTACTTATAATCAGATTTAACCATGAAAGCATGAAACCATAAACTTAATCACAATCATACATCCAACACAGTAGACACCAGATTTTTATGTGGGAAACCCTAAAAGGGAAAAACCACGATGGGTTTTAGCCCACATAAATATATGAGTTATAACAATACCGAAAAATAGAGGCTCACTGCCTACAGGGCTCACTGCCCAAATTGCTCACTGCAAAGAATGGCTCACTGCCAAAGGGGCTATAACTCACTACCAAGGGGTGGGTCACTGCCAAAGTGGTGAACTGATTAAGTAGCATCTACTCCATGCTAGGATTCAGTTCCATTGAAGCACAATATAACTTCTCTGCTCTACTCTTTCACACCTTCGCACTTATCTCTTCATATTCACATTCACACACTTTTTCGCAACTCTATTGTATGCTTTTATACAATTCATCAACCTTTGAATGTACATCAAGGTCTGTATTACATTCATCAACCATTGGAACATTCTCCAAAGTTGGCATTACAAAACATACACAGAAATAGGTCTAGACCTATTACAAAATTTAGCTAAGGAAAGATGTAGAGAAGTATGATGAACACACCACACCTTAGCTGGGACTCAAATGTAATTCTCCATGCCACAACATGCTTCTACAATCTTCAATGCATCTCTGCAAATAGTGAAATCAACCAAATCAACCAAGACTGGAGTTAATACTAGGTCTTCTAAGAACATTCTTCTTTTATGATCCAAACTTCTCTTTATGGACAAATCCAAAGGTAGGAACATGATTAGGAGACATCCACAAGAACATTGTAATCACCAGGAACAACCGTACGATCTCTAACCACTCTGTCAAGAAGATTCTTCAAACTGGAGCACAAGAACAACACTATCAGCTACTGTCATAAAGAAAGGATAGCTTGCAGACTGCCAAATCATGAACCATTAGAGTTGAAAGCGCTTAAAATCATCTCAAACTTAACTCTAGAATTGCAGATTAAAATACTTCAATGCGGAGGAATGCTGAGCATAATACTCTCTCTTTGTCTTTGCCAAACATACAAAAAAAGCTGTTTTCACTCTGGTGAACATAACTCACTCAATTCTTCATACTGGAGGCTCAAACTCAAAACATAGAATCTTCAGATGGACTTCTAAATAACTTCCAATCCACAGACAAAGATATTCATCCTACAGGAAATGAGGAGAAATCTCTTGAACTGTCCTTCTATATGCAATACATTGTTTCCATTGCAACTCACTATTTCTACCGGAGAAGCTAATTTTCTCAATATCCTCAACATCAAGATTACTTACATAAGTAAATATAAAGTATCTTACTCATTACAAGAAAAAAACAAAATAGGAGCACAGTTGACACCAATGACAACACAAATATGTTGACATCAATGACAACACCGAATAGGCACATACTTGCCATAGTTTCACTTCTTAGGAGTTGTTCTTTTCTCCATCCTTTGAATCTTAGTGCAATTCATCCTACTCCTATTAATAATAGAAAGCTCATTTGATGGGTTCCACTATCCCCTAATTGGATTAAACTGAATTTTGATGGTTCCTCTAAGGGTAATCCAATAAAATCATGTATTTGTTAAGTTCTTAGAGATCATTTAGGTTCTCTGGTGGTTGAAAAGGCCTCTAAAATTTTGGAGGGCACTAGTAATGAAGCTGAAGCTCAGGCCCTTCTCATGGGCTTGACTCTTTTAAAGAAGCAAATTTTTTCTTCAATGATTATTGAGGGTGATTCTTTATTTATTATTAATGCAATTTCAAATAATTCAGATATTATTTGGAAAGTGGGGAATATTCTTCAAGTAGCCAAAGAGATCCTTAATGATTTTCAAGAATACAATTGCAATCATATCTACTGTGAAGGGAATCAAATTGTTGATTTGCTTGGGAATCTCACATGTCAAATGACTCAACAATCTTTAACAATTGATTCTAATTCCCTTCTTGATTTCCCAAGAATTAGGGAATTGATTGACTTAGATAAATCTAATAGATTGCCTCTTTCTTAGAGGAGCTCCCTTCTTTTGCTAACCCCTTATGTTTTATTTTGGCAGGTACATGTTATTATGAGATTAATTGGTTGGCATGTGTCCTCTATTTTATCCTTTGGCTACTAGCAGTCGACATGAGTGATGGGATGTTTTAAGTACTTTCCACATTTACTCCTGATGATGCCTCAAGTACTACCATAATCCAACTTGCTCATTTTGAGATTATGATAATTATGACACTTGTGTCATCCACCTTTTTAATCTCCTTTCAACCACTCATTCAGCACATCTTATCTCTTTTTTTGAGTTCTACTAGATTTTCCTTGTCTTTGAAGGAGCTTGCTTTCAACTTAGTGTTGCTCTTATGGATTCAATTCAACAAAATAAATGAATGTTTTTTCCCATTGAAAAGTGGGATCTATGCTTTCTCAAGGAGCACTACATTCTGATTTGATGTCGAACATCTTTAAGTTGGAAAATGAGGAGGTTGAAGATTCCATCATTGAGGTGTATGATAAGGAGGTGCTTTGTCTCCCTTAGACTATCTATCCTTCTCAAGTAGTCTCCCATTTCTTGTCTAATGCCATGGTTAAGGAAGTTTCTACCAAATTTGTTCAAGATTTCTTGTTCTCAGAAGTGAATTTTAATGATATAGTTACAAATTATGATCTACATTTGGGGTCTACTCCAATTAGTGGAGTTTTCTTTCAGTGATATTCATAGACTTCTAGCCCATCATTGTGTTTTCAATGTTGTTATTCATGGCCTGCAGAATGATTGTTCGGTTACAATTGAGAATTCTCTGTTCTGTCACACCAGACAATTAGGTATTGAGTTGGTAGGACATGTAAGGGATGTTTTTAATGCATAGTCCTTCTTGATTTATTTCCAACCCCTGGCTCCTCCTATTGTTGTTAATCTAAACGATGTTGCTCCTCTTGTTGATCCTCCTCGTTAGGGTTTTTTGGTTGAGGA
Source organism: Cunninghamia lanceolata (assembly GCA_027924645.1). Taxonomy (NCBI): domain Eukaryota; kingdom Viridiplantae; phylum Streptophyta; class Pinopsida; order Cupressales; family Cupressaceae; genus Cunninghamia; species Cunninghamia lanceolata. Next base: position 5,474,512 of record BSBN01000763.1, on the reverse strand, counting down.
TCTTAACACCGAAAATCCTCTTCTTTAATTTATGCAAGCTTTATCTATGTATTTAGTTCAGATTTCTATCTGTAATGATCATATAAAATTTTGATCTTTTTGGTTCCTTCTCTCCCTGTGAACTGGCTTAATGCTTTATTTTTACCTAGGGATGGAGGTTTTTGTATAATTTGGCTACTTTCTTTTGTATTCCCTTCATGGGGATTTTGTTTACTATCTATTAATATAAGTTTAGGTGCTCTACACCTTTGACCAAGCAAAAAAAATAAAATACAAAATCTACACTTCTAATTCATTCTTTGGAGATTACAATGTCCTCCCATATCCTTTGAGAGAAAAAATAGGAGAAATTACAAATAAGATGCTCTTTCATAGTCAGAACATCTTTGACTAGCTAAATATACTCGGGTGTAAGAGGATGTTATGACAACTCTTAATGGGGCCTATTTTGAGAGGGAATATTTAAAAATGTTTTTTATTAATATTTATTTTGGCCTAATGGGACATTGTGATTTGTGGTCACAACTTCTATATAACTCAAGCAAACTCACCAGTTTGTATCTTGTGCTAATTAAACAATTTTCTTAACCATTTGAGCACTTGTGTTCAACTATAGGATTTGAGGATGAAACCCCATGGATTCTTGGAGATTAGAGGATGAAAACCCTTAGGTTTCTTGAGGGAAATATCACTTATATGTTGTATTTTTACTTCAAATATTTGTTTGGATTTTTAGCATATATTTTTAATAGTTTTGCATTTACAAGATTACATAAAAGAGAGCTCCAACATATAGAAGATTATTTCAGATTTATCAATCATTTATATTTCTGTAATATCTGATATATTTCAGTTTTTTTCTATACATTTGATTAATAAGAATCATCTCTAGCATATTTTGAAGTTCCCATTTATGTGTGCAAAGGTTGTTTATATTTTTGGCATGGATTTTGTGATTAAATCTACATAGTTTATTCAATTTTATCATCATATGATCTCACCTTGCCTTAATGGGATATTGGTGATCACAATGTGATTAAAGTATGTTGTAGCTTATTTGTTGTTGGTTTCATGAGTTTCAAATACGATTAAGAAAAATCAATTTGTTTGGGTCATGGTAGTGCATGTCTAGTTTTTGGGTGGGTTTGACTGTAGATATATTTCTAATTGTTGGGGGTATTTGAGATTTCATCATATTTTATCTTTGGTTTTTCAAAATCATTTGAGTATTTCAGATCTAAGCATATTTACATAAAATTTATGTTTGGGACATTCAATATTTTAGATAAATAATCATATGTTTTGACTTGTATACAAACAATGAAATTAGGGAATGTTGTTGGATTTATCATGCCAATAGGTATCATTGTTATATTCTTGGGAGTAAATTAGAGAGGGAGATTTAGTGTATTGATTTATATGAAGGGGAAAGGGTAGAAGTAGAAATTCATTTGAAGGTATTACTTTTATTTTTTGGAAAGTTAAATTTGCACCCAAACCTAGAAAAATTTCTCAAAAAAATTATGTGATTGTAAAAGTGTTGTTGGGTAGATTTAGAGAAAAAAGGTATCTTTTGCTTTTTGGTATTTTATGTTTTTAAAATTGAATAATTTTTTTAAGGTTCTTGAATCTTCATAAATGGCATCTTGGTTACTCTTCACTTTTACAAAAAGATCAAAAGTGTATTTTTTATAGTTATAACTTATTGTATGTGTTTTATTTTGTGGATTCATAGAAAATGATATGAGGTAGTGAAATCTTGTACATTGAGTTTGGGTGTAAGGATGTTTTTTACCTGATTTACCTATTATTACTAAATGGTCTCTTTATATTATTTTAGGAATGAGACAAGTTGGAGGCTTGGACTAAAACATTGGGCCCGATACATTTGAGGGATTGATGCACAATGTTTAATAGAACTAAAAGGAACTTAAGGGATAGTTGCATAAACATTGGGGCCTACCCACTTGTGGTTGATAACTTGAAATGAATGAAAAGGAGATTTAAAACTAATCAAACATATAATTTAAACCAAACCATGGTGTGGTTGATGGACAATGTTTAATAAATAATTTAAAAGCAATCCATTGGGACTAATTCATAGGTGGTGGATGTGTGATGTTATAACCTGATTGATCCCTATATAATTGATGTGTGATGCTTAATGAAAATCATTCCTTGAGGTGAGTTTTTACTCAGAGTGAGTAAAGTATAATATTCCCTTCTTTTACTTTAAAATGTTGATTTGGATTTTACTCCTCTCCTCTACATACCTTTACGTCTTCCTTTTATTTAATTTGATGATTCATCCTGAATTGTGTATTGAGAAACCATTCTTAGTTGATATGTGTTTGTGGCCAAACCTTTTTGTGCCATGTTTGTGATTGATAGCCTTGGAGTCCATCTCTTATTTTAGAGGGGTGGGCCTTTACGTCCCACATGGTTGAGTGGTGTTGATCACCATTGGGATACACAATGGGTCATGGTGACATATCTTGGAGATTATGCAAGGATATCATCTCCTGATTGTTTGAATTTGATAAGTTATAAATTATGGTTTTGGGTGAAATTTTGTAAGAGAATATAAAGGTTGTAATTTTATATTATTCTCATCATTGTATTGGACCACCTTGTATTCATGTTTTGGATGGGATTATTGCTTTGTAATATTTTTATAAATATTATTTGAATTAAATTCATACACTGATTTATAATGAAAATGTCATATTGTGTAAGTACCAATTTGGTGAATTTTGGGCATAGTGTGTAATCATGTTATATATTATTTTTATATGTTATGAATATGTGGAAATCATTTGTAATATGATTTTGTACTCATATTTATAAATTGGAGATGGTACATATTGGTATGTTCCGTTGATGTATTCTTGAGTAATGAATGCTTGCATGTAAATAGTGCTTTTTTGGTTGAAATTGTATATTGATGTTCTATGAGTTTTAAGAATATAATGTAGTAACCTTTACTCATTGAAAACAATAGTTTCAAACCATGCATTAATAGATCATGTATCAATAAAGTTATGGCATGTTTAGTGTTTATGCTCTTAGTGTTGCATTAGCTTATCCATGCACCTAAGTGAGTCTTGGGGACCTTGTTTTGTTTCTTGGTGTGAAAATATGCTCCTTAGCATTTATTGGTGTTTTAGGTATGTTTGGGATGCCCTTGGTTGTATTATAACTAATTTTAGTGTTTCTAGGAACCCTACTGTCTATTTGGGAGTCTGTACAGTTCTCATAATCACTTGTTTCTAAAAGGAGTGACTTTCCCTAGAAAAAGGGGAAACCCTATGATCTCTAGGCTGAACCTAGGTTATCCTAGGCAATCTCTTCTAGTAAAAGGGGTGACCTTAGAACAATGAGCACTTTTAGACACTTTTCAAAAGAATTTCCTATACAAAGGTTCTTCCCTAGGATCTGCCTTGAATTCCTACCTTGTTGGTTTGATTCTATACTATGTCCTTTGGTATTTGTGATCATTTTTGTTTTATGGTTGTGTCCCTAAGTGATCTTGGTCAATCTCTAGCAAGACTGGGGTGATTTTTCATAGATCTTTCTTATAACCAACCACTTATGGTATGCTTGGATGTTGTGAATCTATCCTTTGGGTGTTTTCTTGTAGACTTGGATGTGTTAGGGAGGAAATTTAAAATGGTATTTAGTCCTTTCCATTCTTGTCATGTCTTACGTTTATCATGAGTCATGTACTCCATCATCAATCAAGGGGAGGTTCTATATCCTTCTTTTCTCATCATATTGACATTATTCCACAATGTTTGTGTAAGTCTTCTACTAGTTTTATTCTATGTTGGTGTACATTGACCTTGTGTTATTATACACTCTATAGTGCCATCATGTGCTTTGGTCATGATGTTGGTCTACTTTGACAACATCATGTTTGCAAGCATGAGGTTCTGACATGTGTTTGTTGTAATTGTAATGTGAAACAATTGTTCATGCATGTTTTGTCTACTAATATCCTAAAGTAAAGGTTGGGGTATTACATTTATTGCTAGATTGGTCACATACATCAAGCATTGTGAAAGTTGAGGCTATTTTCAAGTCACTAGCCCAATTGGAAGTGCAAGTCAAGACCACCATTGACAACCTACAAAATATCTCCTTTGGGGAAACTATTTATCTTAACAAGGTCTTTTAAGCCTTAAAGAAGGAGATACTAACCAATGATGAGTGGTAAGCACTCCAAAAATTATTCAAGAAATTGTACATTAGTGCTTTATATTTTGCCCCAATTTTGAAGATTTATTTTTGATTCCATGCTCGAAGGATAAGTAAAATCTAGTTTCATTCTTTGAAAGAAAACAACCCTTGAGAGGTCACCAAGAACTACAAAGCTTTAGCTCTCCATTTTATGCAAGTTCATCTTCTCTTAGAGTGTAAGATATTTTCGAGGTAGGTTCTATCACCATTGGTTCTTGAGACTGTGTGATAGTATTTTCTACTTTGTTTAACTCACATATATTTAGGGTTTTATTGTTCAGTTTCATCCTTTTTGAGTGTCTTCAATGACTTATTTTTGTTACTGTAGATTTTTATTTTCCTAGTTGGATTATTTATTTTCCTATATTCATAGGTTTTTCCTACACATGTTATTAAGATTGCTTAGGGTTAATTAAGTGAGTATTAGTTTGAGTGGGTGCAAGGTGTCAACATCTTCCCTGGGAGTTGTACTTGCCTATTTTAGGCTATTGTGGCAAACTCTTCCCATTGGTTGTATTTGCCACCTCTCCCCTCTCTTTTAGTCTATTTATACTCACCTCCTAGCTTGCATTTTGCATCTTTTGCTTTTGCATCCTCTTAATGCTATTTTTCTTCTGGAGCATTTGCATTACTCTTGTGGAGACTAACTCTATGCTACTATTTTGATTTCATATCATTTGCATTCGTAGTTTAATAGCTATTCATTTGCACTAGTTTTCTGGGTTAATCATCTTTTTAGATTCTAACATGGTATCAGAACTATTCTAGTGTAGAATAGATTTTAGTATCATTTTTGAGAGATTTGGGGGTGGCTAATAAGATTTACTTGCAGGTTTCCTGAAAACCCAGTATGCTCTTCTCTTGCATCTTCAGATGATCTGGAGAATCAAAAAGGTTTGATAGAAATATTTTAACCTCTGGGGTTTTGCATATGTGTTTTGTGAGATCTGGGTGATTGTAGAATTTATGGTTATACTAGCAACCTTTCTGGCTATTCCAATGCATCCAGGAGGCTCAAGAAAATCAAGATTGGCTTTCATTTCATCCGATTTGGAGATCATTTGATAGAGTTGTCGAACGGGGGTTTTAAGCTTAGATCTAGAAGACAACTTATGTTTGGAGCATTTCCAGGCCAAAAGGACCTTTCCATTGCATCTAAGAGGCCTCGTAGATAAATTTTGACATATTATGTTGTTTTTTGATGTTGGAGGTATTTTTTTGCATTAGATCCACATCTTAGGCACATAAAAAAGAAAAACATTTTTTTGAGTTTTGTTCATCGCATCGAAAAACTATCTGGGTATCTAAATTATTTTTTGCATGCATCAAAAAGATCATGCACAAACTAAATCATAAATTTTTTGCAGGCCCCCTCTCAGTTGGCATTTTAATTTTGGCGTTCAATCTTTGTAGGCCTTTATCTCAGTCATCCAAGCTCCTTTTTTGGAGCAATTTTTGTTATTTGGGGTAGAATTTTGTAGGCTTCACAGTGGTGTAGACCATTTTTTGGTTTTGGTGTCTAGAGTTTCCAGAAATTACAGATTCTCACAAGTGACATTGTACAGTTCCCATTTTTGAAACTTCAGAGACTCATAACTTTTACATACGACCTCGAATTGAGGTACTTCCTTTTTTGAAAATGGATGATTTTTTGAGTAGATTGTAGTGGTGTTTTTAGTTTCACTTGGTTTCATTCTAGTATTGTACTCTTAGCATACACCTATTGTTGAGGATTTTGAAAGCATTGAGATCAAGACCACTAAGTAATTCTTGCTAGTGGTAGTTGTAAATGCACTAAATTATAAAGTGCCAGATCATATTTTCTTGGGGGGTTCTTTGATTGAGTGAAAAGGGGGGGTTTTCCTATGTGTGTTCTCTTCTTTTTAGCACTTTATTTCTGCATTTCTTCACCATGGATAAAAAAATAGTACCCATATTAACTCCTTACAAATACTTTGAGTGGAAATCATTCATGACAATCTACTTAATTAAAGTTGGGTTGCATAGGATAACAATGGGACTAGAAACTGAACCTGCCAAAGATGAAGATAAGCCTAAGTGGTTTAACAAATGTGATAAGGCCTATGGAACATTGTGTTTGTTGTTTTATTCTAATTTTCTCTTTCATATTGAGTCTTTGAATTCTTCAAATGAAATCTAGACAAAGCTAGAAACACTATTTGGTACACAAGATTCAATGAGTGGTTATATGTTCGAAAATGAACTAATTAGTTTAGGTCCTAGAAACTTCAACACAATTCAAGATTTATTCACAAAATTGAAATCACTAAGGCTGTAGTTAAAATAGTGTGGAATTGAAAAGAAAGATAAACAATTGATTCTTAGTATTCTCTCTAAGGTAAGTTCAGAATATTCTGTATTTGTTTCTACCTTCTATGCTACTAAGGGTGCACTTGGTACTCAATTCACCATGCCATCTTTGGATGATTTTTCTATCTCTCTCACATGGGAGAAAGATAAGGTAATCCAGATGGGCACTCTAAAGTCCTCTAAGTCACATGCCCTGGCTATAAACTAAGGCACAAAAGAATAGAAAGGACAAAGTAGTAATAATAAGGATAAGAAACAAAATAATAGCAAGGAGAAGAAGGATCAGAAACAAGATGCCCCAAAAGTAGCTAATGAGACCTAATCTTCTAATGGTGACCAGCCTAAGAAAGAGAAGGTCAAATGTGCCTATTGTAAAATACCTGGTCATGATCAACATAAATGTTTGAAGAAACAAATTGATCACTTGACACACATTCTTGAGGAGAATAATATCAGTGTTCTTCAATCTATAAAACATAGTTCTAATGAGGAGTCTAACAAGGCAAAGGATAACAACAAGGGGAAAGAAAAGGGCAAGGCCCTTGTAGAATTTTCTTCACAACCATCCACTTGGGTTCTTGTTTTGAGTGCTTTACACCACATGGATTCATCTAAGGAAGAAATTGCATCTTTGGAGCTGTGTACTATGCCTTCTATTTTGATGGGTGATGACACTCCTGTTGAGGTGTGTGGGAGAGAGTCTATTAATGCGGGGGATGGAATATTCCGTGATGTTCTTTGTGTGCCCTCATTATCAACTAATCTCTTGTCAGTATATCAGATCACTCACACGGGTTCAAGCAAGTGGGTTGAGTTCACTCCTGATTCAGTGGAGATGCATGAGTTATACAATGGTTCTACAGTTGTAGTTGGGAGAGTCGATCATCAGTCATAGCTATATTTGTTTTCTCACTTTGTTCCTGATCCTCCTTCATTTATTTTACTCGCTCATTCAAATGATGTGAGTAGATTATGGCATGAGTGGTTTGGCCATCTTAACTTCCACTACTTACAACAGCTCAACCAGCAGAGCATGGTCACAGGGTTGCCTTCATTTTATTTTTCAGGTGGTGTTTTCCAAGGTTGCATTCTTAGTAAGCATCCTAAGGAAAATTTTGACAAAGGTAAGGCATGGAGAGCTTCATAGTTACTGGAGTTAGTCCACATTGATTTGGCTGGTCCATTTCCTCATCCATCCTTCATCAAGGTTAGATTTGTTCTAGCTTTCATTGATGACTTTTATCAATATACTTGGGTGTACTTTCTCAAACAGAAGTATGAGGTATTTGATCACTTTCAAGACTTCAAAAAATTTGTAGAGAAGCTATCCAGGAAAGCCATCAAAGATTTACATACTGAAAATGGTGGTGAATATGTCAACCATCATTTTGAGTAGTTTTGTACTTCAGAGGGTATTGATTTGTAGAATTTTGTTCCATACACTCCTCAACAGAACAATGTTGCAAAATGGAAGAATAGGTCCTTGAAGGAAATGGTAAATTGCATGATACACTCTAGATCTCTTGTACCATAGTATCAAGGGCAGAGGCCATTAACTATGCTTTTTATATCCAAAACCTTGTTTCTCACTGAACCTTGAAGGGAGTTACTCCTTTTGAATCTTGAAGTAGTTGGAAACTATCATTTAAGCACTTTTGAGTTTTTTTTTCTCCTACAAGGGTCCACATTCCTACAGATAAACATAAGGCCTTGGATCCACAAAGCAGACCTTGCATATTTTTAGGCTATCCTAATGGTGTGAAGGGTTATTAGTTGCTCCACCCTACTACACATGAGTTGTTCATTGAGAGGAGTGTTTAGTTTGAGGAGGGCTCTTCAAGCTCAACTCCTATCACTTCTCCACCTCCTCCTACTTTGACATTGAAGTCACTTGTACTACATGACAGATCTTCTGATGAGTCAGATTCACCTAAGAAAATTCTTGATGATGAGGAGTCTTCTACCTCCACTTCTAATGTTGAGAGAAATTTAGAGGATTCACCTCCTTCCTCTCCTAGTCATCATTCAGAGGGTGATTATTCTCCTCCAAATTCTCTAACTTTTGGTTGACTTTGGGCTAGATAGACCTTGCAGTCTGTAGGTGATTGGGTTAGGGATCCATCAAACACTAGATAGACTCGTTCACAATTCCAGGATGCTCCACATGTATTCATTTCTATTTCCTTTAATCCACAATCCTTTTGAGAGGCTTCTGGTATTCCTGAGTGGGATACAACTATGCAGGAGGAATATAGTTCCTTGATGAGGAGCCATACTTGGGATTTTGTCCCTCTTCCTAAGGGAAGAAGATTTGTTTGATGTAAGTGGATCTATTGGAAAAACTTTGTAGCAGACAGGTCAGTTGATAAGTATAAGGATCACCTAGTTGCCAAAGGATTCTCCCAGGTTCCTTGGATTGACTACTCTGAGATTTTTGCACCAATTGCTAGAATGAACTCCATTCGACATGTTCTTTCCATTGCTGCAACCAATCATTTGGAAGTACACCAGATGGATGTGAGAGTACTTTTCTTTATGGTGACTTTTAGGAGGAGATCTACATGGAGCAACCATAGGGGTTCATTTAGGATTCTCCACTTGTGTGTCACCTTCATAAGTCTCTCTATGGCCTCAAATAGGCTCCTCGAGCCTAGTATGCCAAGATGGACTCCTTCCTTCTTAAAATTGGGTTCACTCAGTGCCATTCTAATCCCAATGTGTACATTTTGTAGTAGAATGATTCACTCCTATTTTTGGTTCTGTATGTTCATGAATTGTTGATCATAGGGAGTTCTTCATTCGCCACTAGGGTAGTCAAAACTATCCATGACAAGTTTTTGATGACTAACTTGGGCTTGCTGCATTACTTTCTCAGGATTGAGATCTACCAATCTACTTTTGGGATCACCATCACACAATCCAAGTATGCTCTAGATTTGCTCTCATGGTTTCATAGGGTTGACTATAAGCTTTCTCCAACTCCCTTCCTTTCTAGAGTCAAACTTGAGGCTTAGTGTTCTTCACCATTTTTTTATGGCACTTTGTATCAATAGCTTGTTGGGAGTCTCATTTATATGACTCATACAAGACCCAACATTTCATATGTTGTATGCATGGTTTCTCGATTCATGTAGGATCCCCATGGGCTGCACTAGAAAGCAGTCAAGCGGATACTTCACTACATTTAGGGTACTCACAGTTTTGGGACTCACTATGTAGCAGTCATTGATCTTGACTTGGTGGGATACACAAATTTAGATTGAGCATGCGATTCTCAGGATTGCAAGTCTACTTCAGGTTACAACTTCTCACTTGGTTTAGGTCCTATTTGTTAGCCGAGCAAGAAGCAGTCTTCTATTTCTGTATCTTCTATTGAGGCTGAGTATTTGGGAGTTTTGAATGTTGTCACTAAGGCCATCTAGCTTTAAAATCTTCTCACTAAGTTTGGGATCTAGATCAGATGACCATTAATCATATTTTATGACAACTAGAGTGCCATTAAGATATCATAGAATTTGGTCCATCATCAATGGACACAACACATTGAGCTCCACATGCACTACATCTAGGATCTCATTCATGGCCATGTCATCGACCTTCTCTACTGTCTGACTTCTGAGCAGGTTGTCGATATCTTCACCAAACCCTTCACAAAAAGCAAGTATCTTCATCTACGAGCTTTGTTGGGGGTGTGGGAGGCTTCATCCCCTGGGGGGCTTCTTAGTCCTCTCACTTAGAGTCTTGACTCTCTCTACTTTGGGGGGTCCTCTCTCTCTATTTGGGGGGGGGGGATTTTTCTCTCTTTTGTAGGGGTTATTTTCCTATATTCCTAGGTTTTTCCTACACATGTTATTAAGCTTGCTTAGAGTTAATTAAGTGAGTATTAGTGTGAGTGGGTGCAAGGTGTCAGCATCTTCCATGGGATTTGCACTTGGCTATTTTAGGCTATTGTGGTGGACTCTTCCCATTGGTCATATTTGCCACCTCTCCCCTCTCTTCTAGTCTATTTATACTCACCTCCTAGCTTGTATTTTGCATCTTTTTCTTTTGCATCCTCTTAATGCTATTTTTCATCTATAGCATTTGCATTACTCTTATGGAGACTAACTCTATGCTGCTCTTTTGATTTCATATTATTTGCATTCATAGTTTAATATCTATTCATTTGCACTAGTTTTCTAGGTTAATCATCTTTTCATATTTGAACACTTTTGTCTAAGTGAATTTGTATTATTGATCTCTTTAAAATCCAATGATTTGTACATCCTAAAATGTGTCAAATTATATTGTTAGTATGGAGGAGCACCAACCATATACTCATCACAAAGAGTTATCAATGGTAGGGTTAAGCATTGATGCATCATTGGTTGCAATTTTCCATGTCATCCTATGGTGCACCTATTCCCTTTTTATTTATTTAAGCCTGGATCTCATAGAAAAATGATGTTAGTAATAGCTTAAAAAGGTTGTTGGAGTTTCAAGGGTCTTGTGATGTTCTAACCATTTGATTTTGTTTATAATCAATGGCCAGTGCATCTTTGAAAGGTGGTAGAAGTTTGTCAATTTTTTTTATTGTACCATTGGTTATAAAAGTGTAGGTCATTAGTATATGGTAGAGCCCTTTTGTTTTTTTCCCATGCATTCATAATGGAATAAGGTAAAATAGTGGTGTTTTCATTAAAATCCATGTGGCACATGTCTATGCATCTCATGAGAATTGTTAGTCTTTTGATTAAATCTAATTGCACCATTGGTTAAAGAACCCCTTTTATAGTTAGGTGGACTTTGTACTATAATGCATTGATATTGAAAAGAATGCAAGCATTGTTTGCTTGATGACATGTGTTGGCTTATCAAATAGACCATGCTTCACCCTAAAGTTCCTTCAATATTATTATGTTTCTAATGTGCCATTGGCTCAAGGATCGACATCAACAAAGTGTAGGCTGAATAATTCTAAGTAGGTTCTCACATTTCTTTAATATGCCATCCTCCATAATAAGCCACATCTAAGAGAAAGTAAAAATTAATATCTACATATATCAACTATCAAGTTTTTAAAACTTAAGTATTCCCTTAATGTTCATACTATAGCATTGAAGATGTAATAAAGGGATCACACATTCACTCCTACATTCTAGATCAAAATGGTGGGCATTCATGTGATGATTGCATGCAATATTTCACACATGTAGTTATGTGTACATCTCCTACATGAGTGAGGAATTAATTACCCACTATTAGTTTATTTTTTCAATTCTATTTTGTTCTTTTGTATAAATAAGAATGATGCACTCAATTATAAGGTTAAAATGTACTAAGTAGGCTCATGTTAATAGAGCTCTAGAAAAAATTGATATTTTGTCATATATTTTCCAATTCCAATAGCCTTTATTTGTCTAAGAATCTTCTAGTGATCTACAATTTTGTAATTATGCACAATCACATGATTATAATGTTCTATTGATCTACAATTTTGTAATTGTGTATAATCAAATAATTAATAAAAAGAAGTTATGATCAACTTTGTCCCTCTTCTTCTTATTCATGAGATTAGCCTTTTGTTTATGTTAGAAATGCTTAAGTCACAAACTATGTAAATTATAAGATAATTATTTCATTGATTGATTGATTTTATGATCTTTCTATTAAATTAGTTTCAATTTAGTATTTCTATTTAGATTTTTCTCCTTTTCCTACATTTAGAGAATCAGATAGAAGTGTTCATTTAAATTATTAAAGGAGTTGACCTTCTAATCCCAAATTTTGTTCTATGAGCTACATCCTATGCTCACAGGTTTCCCATACTTGGTATCTAAATGAGCACAAGTTTATGAGAGAGCATACACTTAGATATCAACATCTTCTAAAATATAGGTTCTATTCTCAATATTCATTTAGTTCTCAGCTTCCCTATCAACAATCAAAAAATTGGTGATCAAAATTCTCTTTTAATCCTTTAACAAATTCTTTAAAAGAACCTTGTAGAGCTCCCACCAACTCTATATTTTCATTTTAAAAATGAGCTAAATTAAATTTGAATAGGCATTATAGCATTTAAAATAAGCTCAATGAATTTGATTTTGTCTCCTAGTTTCTCTTTGTCACTCAATAATTTTGAACAATTGGTCTTGCTAATTTGTAGATAACTTAACTATGCACTACTATAGAAAAAGTCTAAGTCAACATCAAAAAACTCACAATTTTTCCATTTAAGTGTAGACACCTCTAAGTGCAAGAGTATAAGATGATTTGATTATCATATAAAAATCCTACATACAAAGAAGTAGAATAAAAATCTTGAAGAAGTTGTTGAAAACATTAAATTGAGCATCTATAGATATAAATATAGTTCCAATATGAAATTTATTACTTAAGTAAATCAAATTGGCAACCTCCCTTTGATTTATTTGAAAAAGATCAAATCTTTGTTCCCTAGATCTTCTCATAGTTCAAAATTATATGTAATTCCCTACTTAACATTAATGTGTTGGCCTCAAATTGTAATATATCTATTGTGTATATCAATCTTGGTGTCTGAGGGTTCAATAATTCATGGTTGAGTTTATAAAGGGCTTCATTCAACTTGCAAATAGGCAATTTTCCTTCAAAACAAGTGACGGTAATATTATACTAGGGAGAAGCCATCAAAGTTAACTGAGTGCTTAGTTATGTGGTATAGAATTGTACAAAGTGGCATAGGTGGTGGGCTTAAATATTACATATTTTGTGCATGAAAAGACACCATATAACATAATAGGAAGGTGATGGTCTCATATTAATTCATCTACTAAATACTAAAAAAGATTAATGGTCGAAGATCCTTGCACTCAAGATTAGTGGACCAGCCAAAACAAACAAAGGTTAGTTGTGTAACATTTGTTTTACCATTTTTCTATGACCCAAAAAAATTGCACCATGTACCCTCATAAATAGTCCCTACCACATTAAAATAGGTATGTGGGGAAAGACAATATGTACACTCTATTATTTTACAATAGCCAAATAAAAATTAAACACTTTACACTCAAATATATTAATTACACAATTAAATGAATTAAATGGGCCTAACTTGAATGTGTTGCTAATGGACATGTTGGTATCCTTTTATGATGAAAAATGCCAATGGCTAGGAGGGCCTGATGAAACCTCCTCTTCTTCTTTGAGTTATGCCTCACTCAGGAGGGTATTTTCTTGAGATCTTTTAAACAATGAAAATAATAAATTAACTATGCATATCTCATCTTTAATGGAAGATAGATTTCATGATATGGCCAAAGATAATAAAGCATTCACCCATAATTTACTCACAACATCATGAATCTGGATAACCTATTAGTACTATTATACAACACTCAAAGTGTAGAAATTCATCATCTAAAATTATGATATTGGATCAGATCATTGAGAAAGATCGGTGCCTATTATGTGGCGTCACAGAGTCTAAATTTCAATTCAATATGATTATTATAACAAAATTCTACCTCTGGGGTTTAATAATATTGTCACTACCTTACAATGACTTAAACTCACTAATTAACTTGCATGCATCTGATTCTACTTAATAATCCTCCATAGAAATTACACATTCCATTCATGATCTAAAATGATTTACCTCATTCCTTGAATCTGAACTAATCAAACTGCTGAATCCCATAGAAAATATGGAGGCAGAGAATGTTTTTTCCCTTGAAAATATATATTCCTCTAAGAAAATATAATAAAATAAAGGAGACAACCAAACTCACAAGTTCTTGCTCAAATTTTCACTACAGAGTGAATCCATTACAATAAACATCATGAAAACAAATTTCAAATCTCTATTATTCCTTTGAAAAATATCACAAAGTTTCACCTTACACCAATACCTCTCCCTAGAATTTTCTAAACCCTTACAAATAAATATAACTTTTGTTTTATAATATTAGAGCCACACCCTAATTTGCATGCATCAAGGTGGGAATCACTAAAAAATCATGCAAACCATTACAAATTTTTAGAAAATTCTAGAAATCAAATCTTGAGTTCTGCCACCTTTCATTTCATTTTTAACTTTGGTACCTTTTTTCTTGCCTACTGATTTTTCCTTCTTGTCATGACCATTTGAAATGAACTTTTTAAAATTTCATGCCTTTTCCTAAGAGGTTCAACATTTAGGCACTTTTGGTGAACTCTTTTCAGTGTTTCAGCGTTTCAACTATTTTGAGAACCAACGAACTGTTTCGACGAGTTTGTAGGTTCACGAACCTACCGAACCAGTGAAACATTAACTCTTCTCTTTCTTTATCTCTTTTGGTTCTTTCTCTTCACCTTTTGACATTTTGACAAAATTATGAACTCTTGAACCTATTTCGACATTTTGGCAAGTTCACAAACCTATGGACTTGCCAAAAACATTTCTTTGTCTCATCAACTTTCTTCAATCTTTCACCATTTTGACCGAAACTCAAACTCATTGGCCTTTATCATCTTTCTTCCTTCCTCTTTTCGATGATTAGGAAAGTTTGTGAACTTGCAAACTTGCCGAAAGCCTTCTTCTTTTTTAATTATTTCTTTCCTTCATTTTGGTGAAAATGCAAACCAAGGAACCATGTTTTGGTAGGTTCACGAGTTTACGAACCTGCCAAAATGTTGAAACTTAAGGTAATTTTAGGATTTCAGTAGGTTCATGAACTTACGAACTTGTCGAAAGGTAAATACCTAGATTTTCATGAAAGACTTACAACATTTTTACACTTAGGAGGAAACTCTTTAAGGACTTGGGGATTTTCAACTTAGGATTCTCACACACTTGGGAAGAAAACACATAGGTAACCATGTTAGATACAAAGAAGGGGAAACAATAGGGGATCGAAACACAAGATCTTTGCAAATTTGGAAATGGAAAATGAGGGTCCCAATAGTGGCTCTTGTTAAAGGATATGTGTTCCAGTGGGTTATAGTGAGAATTCAGAGAACTCTGGGATGTAGACCACATAACAAGAAAACATAAAGAAACACTTCACCATGGGTAACAGACCACCATGGTTGCACAAGACAAACCATAAGGAAAAGAAACACCAGAACAACCTAGTACTTTATTCATTTTCCCTTTACCACCTCTTAGTATCCCAAGACTACTAAGAAAAATGAACTTGACAACTTTCCTCTATCAAAAATCTTGTTTTCTAAAGACTTCTTACAATCTAATCTGAATATGTGCATGCAACTCATCTGTAAGTTGATTATACTAATTCTTGTGGAGTACATCTAAACAATTTACCAAAAGAACCAAATCTTACCCCACAAACACTTTCTGTACCAAGCAACTTATTTCCTAACATGTATGAAATAGAAATTATTTGTTCACATGATTTTCTTACATCATTTTCTACTCCATTCCATACTTTTTCCTACTCATGAAACTCTACAAACTTATCCATGTTAGCTAAAAATTGAAAAACTCATAACCCCATGCCACATGAAGAATTTTGGAAGTCCTCTTGACCATCTATATCTACATCAAAGCTAAAATTTTCATACAGTGGTTCACCATAAAGGACATTATTTCGCATGTTCACTTTATCCATTAATGCCTCATATTTAGGTAAGCATGTGGACACATCACATACAAACATACCATTACCAATAACCTATTGATGCATTTCAAGAGATGAACTAATTTCTTCATTTTCTTCTCTATTTCATGCTCTTCTTGGAAAATTTTCACAACTTTGTTTCTATAATTAAATTTAGAGAATGTTTCATTTTCATTCTCCTCATGCATGCCAACATTCCAATCCCATTCTATATAAGATCTTTGAAATGTAACTTTCTCACTAGCTGGGCTAACATTGAAATACCAAGTCTGTCAATCATGTCATAGTATGCATCCATACATAGTTCAAAATATGAAGAAGGGCTGTAATTATTTATTTCACTATTGTTGTTGCACATGGAAACATTTAAATCAACACATTGATCAAAGTACATATTGGAAATATTAGCAAATGAAAGGCATACTTGAGGTGTATCATTTGACCATATCTTCTTTATTATTTTCAACTAATTTATAATCTACCTTATTTCCATTTGAACAAACATCAATTTGAATATCATCATGCACATAATCCATGCCACCCAGTGCATCCATTAAATCTAAATCATTACTTCAAACACTTACACATGCGCTTACCTTTTCATCACAATGTGTAGGAACACCAACTTTCTTTTCTTCTTCATATTCATCATCAATTTGACCATCACAATGCATATCCATAAGATTCAATCTCTTACCTCTATTTATTCATCACATGCTTCATCTTCATTCTTTTCTAGCACTGTATCAATACATGCAACATCCTTTTCTTGATCATTTGTAACAACCAATTCTTTTTTAGTAATGTTAGAAGACAAAAGAGTTTTCACATATTCTTGCCTCATTTCCTCAAGACCAACAATACACTTACAAACTTGATCAAGATTAACTAGTTTCAACTCTTTGAGCATTGTACTCAACCTAGATTCATAAGCCTCACAAAGTAAATCAATACATGTTGAAACTTCAGGCCTATAAACCTCTAGGATAACATAAAGACTTTCCATAAATCTTGCATAAAAATCAACAAGTAATTCATCTTCTTTTCTTCTGATACTAAATAATTCTTCGACAAGAAGAATAAGTGAATCAATATCTTCACAAATAGAAACAATTCTAGGTGATTCATTCAACTCACCTTGATTCTTTTTCTCACCCATTACCTAGTTGTTCTCATTTTCCACATCACGTTCCTAAACTTGAGGACAAGCATCTTTACAATCTACTCCTTGATCTTTGACATCTGAAATTTATTGTTGATCAAAGGCTACAACAAGATCTTCCCATGTAGAGAAATGATGATCAAGAAAACTAAGAAGCCACTTTCTAACTTCACCACATATTTAGATCTAACAAAATATCTCATATGCATGTCTTCCTCTACCAAATCATACTCATCCATAAATTCTAAATACACTTGAACATGATCATAATCTTTTAAAATATTTTGTCCTTCAAATAAAGGAAGTTGATCATAAATGTTTTGTGCCATGTTCCCTCCTCCATGATTTTACCAAGAGAGGTCCAACTTTCTATATACCTTGTTAGAAGAAATATGAGGCTCAATTTGATTACTAACATCTTCAAGTTCCTCCAACCTTTCTTCTAGCACAACTATCTCTTAATTTATATCTCTATCTTGAGTAGCCATAACTTACATTTTAAAAGAAAATGGGAAAAGAAATATTCATGTACCTTGCAATATTAAATATTTGATTCTTCAACAATAGAGTCACCACCTCATCAAAGAGGAAAATATTTTCTTTTTCTAAGTTTGATCCACTAGGAGAGTATTACAATCTCACAAATAAGCAATAAATATTTAGATCTTGTGACTCTTCCCCAATAGATGACCTTTTCTAAACCGTCCCCAGTAGAGTCACCAATCTATTGGTGTCATGTTTTGATGAAAAAGGCCAACATCTAGGAGGGCCTACTGAAACCTCCTCTTCTTCTTTATGTTCTACCTCACTCAGGAGGGCATTTCCTTGAGATCTTTTAAACAATAAAACTAACAAATTAACTATGCAGATCTCATCTTTAATGATAGAAATATTTCGTGATATGGCCAAAGATAATAAAACATTCACCAATATTTTACTCGTGACATCATGAATCTACATAACCTATTACTATTATTGTACAACACTCTAAGTGTAGAAATTCATCTTCTTAAATTATGAGATCGGATCAGATCACTGGGAAAGATCAATGCCTTTTCCTTGGCATCATAGAGTTTAAATTTTAATTCAATATGCTTATTATAACAAAATTATACCTGTGGGGTTTAATAATATCATCACTGCCTTACAATGACTTAAACCCACTAATTAACTTGCATACATCTAATTCTACTTAATAATCCTCCATAGCAATTGCACATTCCATTCATGATCTAAAAAGATTTACCTCGTTCCTTGAATCTGAACTAATCAAACCACTAAATCCCACAGTAAATGTGCAAGCAGGGAATTTTTGTTTCCCTTGAAAGCATATATTCCTCTAAGAAAATAAAATAAAATAAAGGATACAACCAAACTCACAAGTTCTTTCTTAGATTTTTGGTATAGAGAATCCATTACAATAAACATCATGAAAATAATTTTCAAATCTCTATTATTCCTTTAAAAATATCGTAGAGTTTCACTTTACACCAATATCTCTCCCTTAAATTTCCAAAACCCTTACATATGAATACAACTTTTATTTTTATAAATTTAGAGATGTGCCCTAATTTGCACGTATCAAGGTGGGAATCACTAAAAAATCATGCAAGGAAATCGGATCTTGAGATCTGCCACCTTTCATTATGCTTTTACCTTTGGTACCTTTTTTCTTGCTACCTCTTTTTCCTTCATGTCACGAATATTTGAAACAAAATTTTTAAAATTTCATGCCTTTACCTTAGAACCTTAGAAGTTCAGCATTTAGGCACATTGGTAAACTCTTTTGTTTCAGCAATTTTGATAATCGACAAACTGTTTTAGTGAGTTCGCAAGTTCGCGAACCTGTTGAACTGCTAAAACATTAACTCTTCTCTTTATTTTTCTCTTTTAGTTCTTTCTCTTTGCCTTTCGGTGTTTCGATAAAATTGTGAACACTTGAACCTATGAACACACTGAAAACATTTATTTGTTTCACCAACTTTCTTCAATCTTTTGATGTTTCGGTTGAAAGTCAAACTCATGAACCACTGACCTTTGTCTTCTTTCCTCCTTCCTCTTTTCAGTGATTTGGCAAGTTTGTGAATTGGTGAACTTGTCGAAAGCCTTCTTCCTTCTTTAATTCTTTCTTTCCTTCTTCATTTCAACAAAAATGCAAATAAATAAACCATGTTTCGGTAGGTTCACAAGTTCGCGAACCTATTGAAACACTAAAACATAGGGCAATTTCAAGCTTTCAGTAGGTTTGTGAACTAGTGAACCTACCAAAAGGCAAATACTTGGATTTTCACGAAAGACTTAGAAAGTTTTTACACTTAGGAGGAAACTCTTTGAGGACTTGGGGATTTTCAACTTAGGATTCTCACACACTCAGGAAGAAAACACTTAGGCAAACATGTTAGATACAAAGAAGGGGAAACAACAAGGGATTGAAACAAAAGATCTTTGCAAATTTAAAAATGGAAAATGAAGATCCCATGATGAAACATGACATCATTTGATTGGATCCACTAACATTAGGGATCCACATGGGCACCCATGTGTCAAGGATTGACTAATAAGATAGTGAAACACTAGTCTAAGTGGATTAAACAAAGCCGAGGTGTACTTTCTCTTTGAAAACCCTAACTATTAAAGTGGGACAAGATTAAATGGTCTAAAAAAAGCCATTGAGGTCAAATAGCTAGGGGCTCAATACTATTTTGATTTTCTTGAGGTTTAACAATGTTGTTTCATCATTTAGCCAATTAAAACATGAAATGTTGCTCAATTCTTGAGGATTTATTATGGTTAAAAACTTGGTCAAACTATCTTACTATATGATTAAAGTGGATTGTGAGGAAATAAAATAATGATTTATTATGGTCATAAAATTAGTTTAAACTATTTTAACATTGACTAAAAGGATTAATAAAGAATAAATCTAACACTTGTAAGCTCATTATGAAATAGAATTTTGACACATAGTAGGCTCAAACACCACCATTGAAATAAGGCCATTAGGCCATTGATAGGGATAAGGAATACTAGCTAGGCTTGTACTTCAGATGCTAAGGAATGACTTCTAGTCACACTTGTATTATGGGAAATGACATAAATCATAGTTGATCAGGTATAGTAATTCACTATCAAAATATAATGTAAAGCACACGAATATAAATCAAAGCCCAGTCAATCATTATCTAATCTAATAGTGGGGAAAAACATATGGAGATTATGGTATGGGGATTGAATGCATAAGGTAGGATATGCACTACATTGTTAGGTCATTTCTTTTGAGTGGTGACATTTGTTCTTCCCACTAGAATTTGAAAATGTGTAGGGAGTTAGGTTAAAATGCTCAATGGTAGAACAAGAATTAATTTTGCATAGAACTTTAAAAAAGGACTTTGAACATGAAACAAAATAAATCTAAGAGACATGGACAAACTACATATCCAAGATTTAAAGAAAATATTTGACTCTATGTGCAAGGAATCTACCCTAAGTAGAACAAAGAAACCAAAAGGAAAACTATGAACATGAAATTTGAAACCAATCCCAAGAATATATAGATAAAGGGTTTTCAACATAGTGTTAGTTTACAAACATAGATTATTCAAATAAGGCCCACACACACACACACACACAAACATGGTGAATATATATACATAGTAAAATTATAGTTCAAATGTAGATTTAATACCTATAAGAATGCACATAAACAAGACAAAACATATCATGAACTCCTCTACATTTGTTATATTCAATACACAAAGTATGAAAAAACAATTGGGCAATAGATAGGAAATCTCAGCAAGATTAAAAAGGCATGACACAATTTGCAAATGCTTTGAACATAAAAGGTGATCTCATTATCCTAGAAGGACAAAACCACACATGACCATACACAAGGCATTTAAGAAAATGGTTCCAACATCAAGATTCAAAAAAGGGGATCCTTGATGTCTCCAAAAAAGCTTAGGGCTTGTTGTGCAAGTTACTATGCATTAGACTAGTTTGTGTTGCATAACCTAGTTAACAAATTTTAAATTTTATATCTCCCCCTCTCAAGGTGATCTTTTAAAAAATTGATTGTTACCTCATCAACTCATGCACTAAATAGTTCATGTTAAGTGTTTAGGATCATGTATTTATAGATAGTCCTATGTCATTAGTTATCATTATAGATCATAGAGAAAAACTAGAAATCAAAAGTGTCAAGAGTGTCTAAATAATATTCTATTGCATTACATCAACATTATTAGGAATTGCATCAATTGCATCACATGTCCATGTATTTTTTTCAACAACTCTTAAGGGATTTAACTACTCATAAGAATGTCCATGGTCTTTCCTCCAACGTACAACAAATCCTACTATGCTTGTCAACACAACCCTCTATTTTGTGGCTTACAAAAGACACAAGTGCATCACACCACATTACATTGCCAATAGATGGAGCCACATCATTAGGAGTTGATTGGGTGTGGTGTGATTCTATCCTAGACTAGACCATGTGGCATGATTTTATCCTAGACAACCTGATATGAAGCACAACATAGTCCATGTTAGAAACAAATCTCTAACTAAGGTCATCACAGGTGTTGAATACCTAATTCAAAATCAATATCAAATTTTAAATCATCAGTTGCAACAAAACAATAATCACACACATTGACACATTAAATCAAAAAGCTAAATGCATTCTATCTCCTTTTCTATTTATTAGACTCAACTCAATTAATATATTTCTATTTATTAGTGAAGTTAACAATGTTAAAGAATAAAAGTGGGAGAGATGTTGTGTATAAAGGTGTTGTATTAGACCAATGTGTAAAGCACACCTTTAACATTGATGATTTTGTAGTGTTGACTTTTTTGAAGGATGTGTTACATTCTAATAAGCTAGAGAATACAAGTGATCTATGTCCTAGTGCATCCATTTTGTGGACTTTATATCCAAACTTGAAGACATGGTGGTAGATATGATGGTTCATGAATGACTTCTTTACTCTTTATCTCTATCATCTAAGGTGTAAATATTAGTGTGGAGAGTTTGATCGATGATGTGTTTCTTCCTAGATTCAAGGTGTGAGTCATTTAGTTTTTGATGGTGGTTGTTAGGAGATCCCTATGGATCCTTTTGTCAAGCATTTTGATGATGTTGAAATATTCTATCTTGATTTATCTCTTTATGTTGATAACCTTGAAGTTATACTAAAAATTGAATATCTTTGAGTATTGATATTGTTCATACTCTACTCAATTTCCAAGGATGGTGTAGGTAGGGAAGTAATATAAGATTTTATACAACTAGGGGTGATGATAGGAAATAGAGCTAACCAAGTTGTAGGCTTAACTTCTAATTTATAGATCTCCCTTTTAACTAATTTTTATTTGGTCTTCATCTTTATCTAAGCTTGATTTTATTATATCATCCTATATCTAAGGAGTATAGATATCTTAAATACATTTATTTAAAAAAATGTTGAGAGATATATATTGGTTGTGTTTTAATTTTTATATACATAATTACAACATGATGCTCTGTACTTTACTAGCACTATAGAACACCTTAGATGTAATTAATATGTGTTTGATCTTTTATCTTTATCTAAACTATTATCTTCTATATAATTAATATTGGTTTATACTCCTTTTATAATCACTTATCTTCAACCAATGTAACCCAATAAAATCACACCTATATTATTAAAATATATAATTCTAATTACATTATATTGTTTAGTTAACAATTATTTTCCCACTTTCTTTCCTATAGACCTCTGGGCCTTTTCCCCCAAATAGACTTTTTTTTTCAAAATTATTAAGGAACCTTTTTTCACTCAAATAGACTTTTTCCCCACATTATCCTTTACGAACAATCTAACAATCTCTATGTAACTTTTCAAACTTTTACATGCTAACAATAAACATCTAGATTTTCTTACTTTATATCAGTCATGAGTTCTCTCAAGACTTTACAATGCTTTGATGTGAGAAATCTTACTTTCCCCTAAATCTCCACCCTACTCTTATAAATATCTCTTGGAACGTTTTGAAATTATAAAGTGTAAACATTTTGAAATTATAAAGTGTATATGGATAGCTTGATCAATACCTAATTGAAGTCCTTTTAAAAATAGTAATCAACAATTTATTGAATAACTGACCTTGTGGGTTAACTCACTTGATCTCAGTTGTCTCTTTATGCAGCCTAGGTCATGGGTTCAACTCTTGCTTACAGCGGTTTAACCTGCGATGTGTGGTGATTACCGGTGGAGTCCACTGCACATCGCTCGAGAGGTTATATGGGGGGCTCGCCCTGTCAAAGAGCTAAGCTCTGGATCGCTCAGCTAACTTGCTGATTCCTCTGGATTAAAAAAAACAAATTAAACATCCTAATTAATATTTTCTAATTAAAAAGTTTATGTATTAAAATTATTTGTCAAAGTGTATAAGTCATAATTTTGAGTAGAATATAAGTGGTATGGAATCACATTCTAGAGTTAAATTAGTAAAGTTGAAAAATAATAGAAACATGTGGTCTCCAAACAAAAAATGGTTACACAAAATACTAAGAACATGATTCTATTAGGAAAATAATTGTCAAGTTACCAATTCAACATAAATATATAAAAAACAATGCAATTAAACAACAAGGACATCTCTAGTATTGGGGGTGAGGGGAATAGGGGTGGAGGAGTGGAGGCGGGCAAGGAACAAGGGTCTTGCCCATCAAACTTACCCCACCCTCCACCTGACAGATAGTTGCCATCATCCATGGGTTCCCAGCCAATAAGAATAATATTTTCTCCTTCCTGAGGATCATCATGTGATTGGTTCTATATAGTCCTCGGTGGAGATATAACAAGAGACAAATGATGAAATTTCCCTTGATATAGTAGGGTCCACACATGCCATTAAGAGGACATAGGAAAATGATATGGAGGCAGTGATCATTCCCTTTGGTGGCTATAAGATAGAGGTGGTGATGGGGTCAAGATAGAATACTACTTAGGAAGTATACAAGTGGAGGAGATTTCATGGCTATGAGGGAAGCAATGAGAAGACTTAAATTAGCTCCATCGTGGGTCTTGGTAGGGGATCTAGCATGGGATGGTGGAGAAGGTGGAACCATAGCCATAGTATCAAGGTAACTCCCCAAATAATCAAGTAGGATTTGGAGATGTTTGACATCTAGTGCCACATTACTAACTCTTCGAATTGAATCTATATGAGCACATTAGTAATCACTAGTGATTTGGAGTGAATAACAAAGTTACTATCCACAATAGAATGAGAAAAAAATCTAGAATTTCTTTTTTAGATATTTGAAAAAGAATTTCTAATTTGAAAGCATGCCATAGCTGGGAGAGCTCTATAGAAAACTTGGCCCCATCATTGAGAAGAACATTGTACCAAATAACTAGTTCAATATGGAAAGGCTAGAAAAAAATATGGATTCATTGCTAGACATTTTTGTGTGCCAACACAAAACAAGAAAAGGTGTAGAAGGGTTTATAGTTTCCCACAACAAAGACATCTTGGATTAGATATTCTGAGATGTATTAAATAAGTGCCAATAATAACGTCCTAGTAAAGAAAAAACCATGCAAAATGGGTAGCTTTGGGCTTCACAACCACTTTCCACACTATCTGCAAACATAGCCTAAATAAAAATAGGAGATTGAAAAGAAAATCTATTATTCAACTTTTGAACCATGAGAAAATGAGGCAAAAGATGATTATATCTTTTCTTAGGAGTGTAATTACTAAAAAAGGAGTATCAACCTATCATTTATAGTCCTTCCACCAAGGCAGGCTTAATGAAGCACACATATATTTTGTGGAAATGCTAAGATAGAACCTCAATTATCATTTGAAAGGTTTCTTGGTCAACACGTATAAATTAAACATAGGTTTTCCTTGAGCCTAAAAGAGTCCAAGTGGAATTAGTCTTGGAGTAAAGATGTTGTAGATGCTTAATTATCTATGTGAAGAACTTAGTAGAGTGAATCTAGGGAGTAGCCACCAGTGGCTTATCATGAAATAAGATGATGAAAGACCATGATAAAGATTGTTGGATGATAGATAATCCATTGTAAAATCCATTTCCATTCCATACTAGCTAAGGTTAATATTATCTCATACCTTCCATACACTTTTGGCCACAAATGTGCCATTGATTTTAATAAGAATAGGAGAAATTGGAAGATAATAAAAACCAAGGTCATTTTAAGTTGGTCACCTATACAGTGAACCAAAAACAAAACAATTTCACAATAAAAATTTTCAATCTTCATTTCCAACACAAACCTTGAAAATTCACTTAATGCATAAAGCAATACCTTGTCTATTAACATCAATAAGACCTAGTCCACTAAACTTTCTTAGTGGATAACAATGATCTCAAGCACCTCAATGAAAAAAAATATTGCAATTCAAATTGGCCCATAGAAAATCCCCTAAAAGTTTATCAAGTTTGCAATATAATTCTAAGGAAAGAACCCAATAAGAAGAATGTTGCACATGCATAGGTGCAAAAACTTTTTAACAAATTGAAATTTATGTTTTAGCAAAAGTAGTTTGATAATCCAAGATACAAGATTTTTCTTCTTTTTATTAATCACATAATGTTATCTATGATATGATCATCACTCTCACATCCCAAATATTATACCATTAAAAATGATAATTAAATCAACAAATTAACCTTTATGTAAAATTACAATATTTTTTAATTAAAAAAACATGTGTAATTTTTTTATATTAAAACTTACTACACAATTTTAAAGAAATATTTACATCATATTATATTAACATCAATCAATACTATTAACATAAATATGAAATAACAATAGCTATTCAGACTTGACATCATAGCTCTGCAACTTTTCCTACTCGCTGCTTCGAATTTGAATTTTGATGGCTGCTGGGGATTCGGGTGATCCCCCAGACCCTCCAGTTCTGGGTTGCCTGGGGATTGCTTTAGAGATTGAGACTATTTCCTGGGTTCAAGATAGTTGCATGGACCATTCAGGTCACGTGCTCGGTGACAATGATTGTGAGTCCTCTATTCATGCGCTGCAAAAGAAGGAGTTGAGGCCTAGGGCCTAGAAAATGTCCTTTTAAGGGAGGAGTCAGAGGGAACTCGTGCTTCTCCAAGTTTTTGTGATTTGCTGATGGGTCAGCAATTGTGCTCCCTGACATCATGATGGATAGAGTGGTCTCCTCTATGGAGAATGCTTTGGTAGGAAAGTTTTTTTCCTTCAGACCCAACATTGATGCGGTCAGGAAATGGGTGACTACTAAATGGAGAGTAAAGGGAAGTGTTACTGTGAAAGCTATGGCTAGAGGGATGTTTCTCTTCAAATTCATAGCTAGAGAAGATCTTGCCTCTATTGTAGCAGAGGGGCCATGGATGTATGGGAAACATAGTTTATCCATGTGTAAATGGAAACTAGGATTTGATAGTGCTACAGACCTCAAAAAAATGACACCGGTTTGGATTAGACTCCTGGGGATTGTGCCGGAGTACTAGGATGAAGATATTTTTATGTGGATATCCAATTCATTTGGTCACTTCATAGCTCCACTAGGAACAAATCAAGGTTAGTCTTTGCTAGATTCTATGTTAGCATTGATATTAACAAGGTCCTACATAACAATATTACTCTAGAATCTAAATTTGTCCAGTGGGTTCAACCTATAATCTATGAAAACTCTACAACCTTTTGTCAAATTTGTAATAAGAAGCATCATCTAGCATCCTAATGTAGGGCTAGAAAACCTTCCCCAGCTCTAGAAGTCTAGACTACTAAGAATGAGGAAGACTACCCTTTTAGGGAGGAGCTGCTGAATATTATTGGCTCTCCAAAAAAGGATAAAGTTGTCAAAGATAATGTAGATAATCTCCCACTAGAAGCCTCGAAGGCCCATGATAACACCATATTAAGGCGGTTTGTGTCTTCTCCCACACAATGTGAGGAGGACTATACCACTTTGTTGCTCGCTAGACTGGAAGATGGGGAGATTCATCAAGGGGAAGTTCCAGAAAAGGAAGTCTTAGTGGAGAAGGTGGTTCCTTCTAGGTTGAATAGCCCTTTAATAGGTAAGGGGGGTAATCTTGATGGTTATGATACTGGCCTGGGGGTATCCTCCCCTAGTAACAAAACTTTGGCCCTTACTCCTGGGGCTAGTTCCAATATCACCGAATCGAAGGGTTGGACTACAGCTAAAAGGAAAGGTAAAGGACCAAGGAGTAGATACTAAGAAGGGAAGACCGTCTCAAAGAGAGACTAGACAGAAGGTGATTAACAAAGACATTGCAATGGGCAGGTAGAAGACCTTGGAGATTGGCTCCAAGAAGGCCCCAATCAAATGAGAATCCTATCATGGAATATCTAGGGGTTTAATAACCCTCACAAATAGTTCTTAGTTAAGAACTGTATCTTTGATAATAAAATTGACATTTTGATGCTTCCAGAAGTTAAGATCAAAAGTGAAGGCTTTCAAGCTATTGCTAGGAATCTATGGCCTAATGCAGAGCACCTGAATTGTGATGCCTGTGGTGCCTCTGGGGGAATTGTCACTATGTGGAACAACAAGATAGTCAAGGGAAGGATTATTGAAAAAAATAAAATCTTTCTGGTGATTAGAATGGAATCTAACAACAATTCTTGGAACCTGATTAATATTTATGCTCCTAATCAGAGGGGCCCAAGAAGGGAGTTGTGGGACATTCTCTCCTCTTTGATTCCAAGTGACCCTAGTAGCTGTTGGATGTTAGCTGGAGATTTTAACACTCCTCTCTTCCCCTCTAAAAAGAGTGGAGGGACCGTGGATTACACTGACAACATGATGGACCTAAATGCTTTTTTAAACAATGGACTTATGGATCTTGATATTCAAGGAAATAGGTTTACCTAGTCTAATCAGAGAAAGGGGAGGAATTTGATTCAAGTCAAGTTAGATAGAGTTTTGGTCTCTTCCAACTAGGAGTTCTTAAGCACCCATGCTCTAGAAGCTTTGCCTCAAACTACTTCAGATCATAACCCCCTGCTTCTCTCTTGGAGGGATGTGAATGGTAAAGGCCCTTACCTTTTTAGGTTTGAGATTATGTGGACTAAACACCCAAATTTTAAGGATAAATTAGCAAGTTGGTGGAAGGAAGAAGTCCAAGGAACACCTATGTTCAGACTAGCACAGAAGTTGCTGATGGTTAAGAAAAAGGTAAAAGGATGGAATAGGTTCAACTTTGGAAACATATTTGATGAAAAAAGGAGAATTAATACTAAATTGGGGGAGTTACAAAAGAGGGTGGAGGAAGGGGACACTTCAGAGGACACTACTAAAGAAGAAGAGGTTTTGAGAAATGAATGGAAAGAGTTGTTACTAAAAGAGGAGATTTATTGGAAACAGAAGTCAAGAGTGCAATGGATAAAGGAGGGGGATATGAACACTTCTTTTTTCCATCAATCCACTATGAAGCACAAGAAAAGAAATAGGATAACTAAATTGATGGATGACAGAGGTATTGTGGTTGATTTAGACACTTAGATTGGGCAAGTGGCTGCTTCCTACTTTCAGAACTTTCTAGATGCTCAAGACAACTGCATTAACCAGAACCTCATTAATATCATCCCTACTCTTCTGAATGAAGAAGATAATGCGTAGCTTGGCAGATTAATTACTAAGGAGGAGGTCAAGGCTAGTCTTTTCTCCATGGGTGCCTTTAAATCCCTTGGGCCTGATGGTTTCCCCCTACTTTCTTCCAGGAATATTGGGACATTGTAGGAAAAGATGTCACAGAGGCTACTAAGGACTTCTTCAGGATGAGTAAGCTACTGAAACAACTAAATCATACCTTCATTGCTCTCATTCACCTAAACAAGATCTAGTATGTATGGGGGATTTTAGACCCATAAGCCTTTGTAATACTGTTTACAAGATTTTTTCCAAAATCTTAGTGTTTAGACTGTAACCTATACTGGATAAGATCATTAACAACTGCCAAAAAGGATTTGTGACATGCAGACAGATAACAAATGTGGCCATTACAACTCATGAAATTATCCAGTCCATGGAGAAAAGCAAAATCCTAGAAATGGCTTTTAAACTTGACATCTCAAAAGCCTATGACAAAGTTAATTGGGAGTTCCTTTTCACTGTCTTGAGGAAGTTGGCCTTCCAAGGCAAATTCTTGCAACTTATCAAGATTTGTGTCACTTCAATCAAATTCTCTGTTTTGGTGAATGGAGTTCCTAGGGGTTTCTTCAATGCTGGTAGGGGGATTAGACAAGGGGACCCCCTGTCCCCCTACCTTTTTATCTTATTGGCTAAATCCATAAGCAGATGCTTCCTCTCACTGTTAAACTCAGAGAGCTTAAAGGTGTTAAACCAACTTCAACAGCAACTCCAAATGTTATTCAACAATTTGTGGATGACACTATCCTATTTGGGTCGACTTCGGTGATTGAGGCTAGAAAGTGGAAAAAAGTGCTACAAGAGTATGCTACCTCGGCTGAACAATGCATCAACTACAACAAAAGCCAGGTATACTTCTTTAATACCCCGTTTGTACTGTAATAGAAGATTATGGGGATTCTGGGTTGTTATGTGGGTGTGCTACCTGGTATATATATTGGGCTTCCCTTCTCAGTGAGAGATGATCCTCTTGAGTATTGGAATTCCATTATGGAAAAGATGTAGAGGAAGTTGGCAAGGTGGAAAGGAAAACTTTTGAACCAAGAGGGTAAGTTCCAATTACTTAAGGCCTTGCTTCAAGGGATTCCTATTTACTTTTTGTCTCCTTTTAAAGTTCCTAAGTATTTAGTTGAGAGGTTGGAGTCTTGGAGAAAATCCAAAGGAAGTTTTTATGGATAAGTGTGGAAAGTAAAAAGAGATTGGCTCTTGCGGGATGGGATAAAGTTTGTAGACCGAAGATGCAGGGAGGATTAGGGTTAAAAAAGTTGAACCTACTTAATAAAGCCCTTATAACCAAGGTTGGTTGGAACCTTTTAGCTGGAGGTAAAGACTAGGGTAGCATTATGAGAGCCAAATACTTTGGGAATCGAACCCTTGAGGACCTTTTACTCTCATATGACTTTCCCAAAGGCTCTGTGATCTGGAATAACATTCTGAAATGTAGAACTATTCTTCTGAGGGGTGTTAAGTGGAAACTGGGGGATGGTGAAACTATAAGGTTTTGGGAAGACAATTGGGTCAATGGAGGGCCTCTAAAGAAGCTTCATAATATTCAAGGGTTGATGAACTTAACTGTCCACCACTTTGGTTGGCTGGACTGGGACTATTTTCTTCTTGGCAAAAGGGGATGGAAATAGTTGTTAGAGTGCTGTCAAAGACAAGTTGATATTGTTGGGATAGTTGATGAGACCCAACTTTCCCTAAAGGGTGTAGAATTCCTCTTTTCCTACAAAAAGATAGACTTCTATGGACCAAAGAGAGGTCGCGGTGTTTTACTGTTAAATCAGCCTATAATCTATTCTTACCACAAAATGGAGATAACTTATGGAGGATTATCTGGAATCACAATCTTATACCAAAGATTAACCACTTCTGGTAGCTGGCGATGTAGAACAAAATTCTAACTATAGATAACCTCTGAATTAGAGGGTTCTAGATCCCCAACAGATGTGTTCTTTGTATGAAAGAAGAGGAGACTGTCTCTCATATCCTTTTACACTATGACTTCTCTTGGGAGGTTTAGAGCTTTGCCTTGAGTATTTTGGGTGTTTCTTGGTGTTCGAATAGAAATCTGGAGGATTGCATTAGGTCCTGGTTCCCTCCTTTCTCCAATCGTGTTTGCAGGGAAATTTGGGCCCAGGTCCCCCAATTCTGTCTTGGTGTCTCTAGAAAGAAAGGAATAATAGACTCTTTCAAGAGAAATTTAGAGAGCTGAAAGAAGTGTTCGGCTTAGCTATCAAACTGCTACAAGACAACATTAGCAACAGTTCCATAAAAGCAGCGGAAACCCCCCAAATGTGTTGGAAACAAATATCATCAACCAGTGGACTATCCCAATAAGTTTCTGCAGAGTGGATGATAGTAAGAAAAGAGATAGGGCTAGCACTAATTGGTTCCCACCCCCAGCTGGTTGGTCTAAGCTTAACTTTGATGGTGCTGCTAAAGGTAACCCTGCGTTGGCAAGTGGAGGGGGAATTATAAGATCGAATAAGGGTGCTCTAATGGCTGGTTTTGCTGGGAGCATTGGTGAAAATACCAATAATGTTGCGGAAGCCACGACTCTCCTTTGGGGCCTCAAAATTGCCTTGGCTTTAGGTATCAAACATATTATAGTTGAAGGTGATTCCATGATTATCATCGAACCTGTTAAAGGAAATGTTAAAGTTGGATGGTAGATGGAGAATCGTGTTGAGGACATAAAAGGCTTTCTCTTAAACTTTGAAGGAAGGGAGGTGACAAATATATATAGAGAGGGTAATAGAACTGCTGATCTTATGACAAACCTTGGGATTGATCTTAATCCCCTAGGATGCTGGAGAAACATAGACAATCTTTCCATGAAGGTTAATGATAGCATTCAGATTGAGGCGTACCACTAACTCTTAATGGCTATTATCATAATTTGTTTTTCTTGGTGTGGTGTCTTTTCGGCCTTCCCTCACTTTGAGGGAAGATGTGGCATTGATGACGTCTTTGGGAACCCCACTCATCCCTCCATGATGATGTGGACTATGGAGATTTATGCAGACCTTGAACAACTTAGCAATCAACATGTTTAGCGGCATGATTCTTGTAAAAGGTCTTTTCACTCATCTCTTGAAGAGCTGGCTATGGGGGGCTTGCACGAGATGATCCCTGAAGGCAATAATGATCCAAGTGCGCTCAGGAGTTGGGAGGACATGCTTATAAATTTGAGTAGGGAAATGGAATTAAAGTTTTTTATTTTCATTTCTAGATTGTTCGCTCACCACTTCTCTATTCTTTGTAGCTGCCTTCCCAGTGTTGTGCATTGTGTGTTTAGGAAAATCGGTGGTGAGAAAGTTAGAATGGAGCCCATGAATTCTGGTGAATTCAAAGAAGATTTAAAGGTCTGGAGCATTGCTTATGAGGGAGGAGTGACCCCTTTTCTTGAAAGCTTGAACGACTATGATGAGCACTTGTCAGCCCAATTTGCTAGCCCTTGGGACAGGAATTGAAAGGTGAAAGTGGCTGGAGTTCAATTTGTGGTTTCTAAGGATGCCATAGCCAACATCACAAGCCTACCTTGTTTTGGGAATAGGCTACAAAAGTAGACGCGATTCCAAGATAATGATGGCTTGAAATTGTTCTATAGGGAAGGGGAGAAGCAAATTAGACTCCAAGGTGGTTTCAAACAGGAAAGCCTGATCAACCCTTAGAATAGAGTATGTTTCTTAATTATGAAGTATTTTACTCCGGAAGGGAGATACAGAGTTTTTTTATCATTATCACTTTGCATTTCTTAACCACTTTGATCACTAAATCTTGGTCAACTTTCCTTCTTTTTCTGCTCTCTAGCCTTGAGGCTTCTGTGCTCCAAACCAAAAAGGCCCATGAGAGTAATTCTGAGATGGTTGCCTTGTCCCTGCACCAGGGGCTCAATTTTCATCTGTATAATTACCATCTGGCTTTGTGCCCCACTAAACCCCCTACAATCCGGCTCATGGCTGACATATCCAATGAAGACCCTGAGGATAAGATCCCCCTTAGTGTTAGGCTTGGAAATCCCTCTAAACTGAAAACCCTAGTGCCTTCTGAGCCTAATTCTCCTTCTAACCCTCCCATGAGTGGTCCTTTGGTCCCTTTTTATAGCCCTCCTGTGTCTAAGGCCACTTCCATTTCAAAGACTCATTCTGGCAACCATACTCCGAAGGTCCCTGCCCTTGTTAAGATGGATGGTTCTCATGGTTAGTCCCATGAGGAAGTGGCTTCAAGGGTCTCTGTAATCTCAAGAACAACACGCCTATACAGGGTAGTAAGAAATGTAAAGGAGGGAAACCTACTCCAAGCAAAAGTAGTAAGAAAAGTTGCAGTAGAAGTGTTAAGGGGAGAGGAAATGACGAACAATAGGCCCAAGATAAGATAGACAAATAGGAGAAATAGTTGAAAGAAGAGGTGGTGGTTGTTAAAGAGAGAGCTATGAGTAAATTTAGCTCTGTTAGAAGATCGAGCATCAAGAGATCTTCTAGGTTGGTTGGGGAAAAGCCCCAAGTGCTGAAGATTGTTGACTACTCCTCTGCCTTGAATCAGGACTTTGAGCAGGATGTTGAAATAAAGGAAGTGAAAACCACCCCTATGCAGGATCAGGAGGGTGCTAGCCATTTATGTCCATGAATAACTCATTCTATGACACGAACAATGAGGACACTAAAATTCAGGAGACTTCAGATAACGAAGTGATGAGCACCAAAAGGGAGATTGATAACAAGAAACTTGAGATGGAGCTCATGGAGGTCAAGACCCATCTTTCAGCCATGGAGGGTAAGGTCAAGGCACTGATCAAGCTGGTTCTAAAGTCCTCTCATAGGGCTGTTGTTGCCTTCTCTATTCTACAGGTGGACCAAAACAATGGCATGGATTCTCTGCTCGAGGATAAGGAGAAAATGTTTAATTTGATCAATGATGATTGGAAATAACTACTTAGTTAGTTGTTTCTTTAGATTATGTTTAAAAAATCGTACTCTGGTTTTTTGATATGTTGTGTATCTGCTATTGGTTGACTGTTTGAGGCTTTGGGCCTGTTCTGCTACCTTTTTGGATTTTGTTATCGGGACCTGCACCTGGGTTGGCAGCAAGTAATATTATCAAAAACATAAATATGAACAATATTATATTAATAAATTTAAATATAATTTATTTCAAAATTATAAATCAAAATTAAAAAATTTAAATTATATTAACTTAATTTTTTTATTTGAAAAATATTTCAATATAAATTTAAAAACTCACAAAAATAGTCCAAGTTCCCACTCATTAAAATACAAGTAGTTGTACAAGAGCTTGAGGCGACTAAATATGAAGCAAAAAAGAATTTGATGAGACAAAGAGTGAGATAGGTGGAAGATGAAGAGTGATCCTTAACAAAGGGCATAATGCTACACTTCTCATCCCACATTCCCACATTCTAGCAATTCTAAGCACACATTGCCTACTGTGGTACTCCTACCCAACCCACTAAAATTGATAACCTCTAAAATATATTTAAATACTTGAACAAACCCATATGATATCAATACTTCTTACATTTAAATAATGTGTCTTTAATTAGGTGCAATTAAACCATTGTGCTCTCTTACAAGGAACTAATTTTCATCTTAAGAATATTTTATCATGGTTTAGAAGTGACAAACACAAGTTGATAAAAAAAATAACTTCAATTCTTGATAAATAGAAGGCACTCTATACAAAATATAGTTGTAATAACTTAGTGTAAGGGATAAATGTGTACTGAGTTGTATTTTACATCACTTTGTCCATATGTTTTTGGTAAATGATTGTAATAGTTTGTTTCATTTATTTGGTATACTAGTTTATATTTATTTCTAAAGTTTGTCAATTAAAAAAATTGAAGCTCTTATCTTAATGTTATTTTTTCAAACATATAGTTATGGTTATGCCATCTCACCTACCAAATTTTTTTGAGTTAAGTGATTAAGAGTATGTATATAAGAACATTTGCTAGATCATTAAGAGGATCAAGAATCAACATCAAGTACACATATAAAGAACATTAAAACACATTCAATCTTAGTTGTATGAGTCTCAACCTCAATCACATTAGTCTCAATCTCAATAATATTACTCTTAGTTACATCATAATTACATTCTTGTTTTGTGTACTTTCTAGATTTACACAACTCATAAGGGTCATGACTACTATTAAGGCTAGTTTGGAGTCTTCTCCCTACATTACAATAGCCCCCATTGTGCATTTTAACACACTTCCTTCTCAACAATAGGTATAGAAGACACACAAAGGATATGTTAATGTAGATAAAGATGGTTATTTTTAAGTTCATTGCATAGTTCAAAAGTTAATGACATTTCTCTTTAAATAAAGTGACTATTTACTACTTTTCCTTATTGATTAGGTGATAAGAGAGTTAGTAGAGCTCTCTACTTGGAAGCATGTGGTTCCATAAAATGGAAGAGCTTAATCAATCAATAGATTGCAATTTTGGCTTTGGTCAAAACAAATTTGACAAAAAGTCGATACCATAGATACATGTGCATATGCAGAGCAATTGATAAAGTTGTTGCATTGTGTAAAGAAGGCCATAGGTCCGAAATTGACTATTTTTTACACAACCAACACAACAATTGACATGAAGAACACAACAATTGACATGAAGTACACAAAATTGTCATTGACTATTTATCAATTGTTTATGTGATGCTAGCAAGATTTCCATTAACTATTGCTCTATCACAAATTATTGATCTCTATTATCGATTGAAATCTTAGATTTTCGTCTTCTATTGCATTATATTAATCAAACTACAACATTACAAAATAGATAAACACAAATTACTCTATGAATTATTCCATACACAACTCTAAGTTTTTTAATCTTAAGTGTAATTTAACTTATCACTAAATAGTGTAGGAAAGCATTTATTTTCTCACACTCACATTCAACTCATTTCAATTGGAATGGGGGAGATGACTTAGTAGTTGTGCACCCTAACTTTGTGCCTCTTAAAATCTTGTATAGTAATTTTGAATGACTCAAATTTTTATAGCAATTTACTTGGCAAATTCGTTGTTTAAACTTAGGTTTCAAATTCATGTTATCAAATATAATGCCACATCAACATACTTTTGTTGAGGTGTCATAATAGACTTCAAAAATAATTAGACCTATAATTATATATTAAATCATATAAATTTGTTACGATTTCTTACTTTTTACATCTATAAAAATATATTCTAATTAATAATCAACACTAACTTAAAAATCACAACTAACATTACTATATTATTAAAAATAAAACTTTAAATCTACACATGCTATTAAATCATTTAGTGACGTTCAATCAAATGGCATTCTAGTTAGAGAAAATGACATCCATGTAAGATACCATAAGTATATAGCACGTTGTTTTTAACTTGGAGCACATGCAGAAAAAAAAAAGTTGCACTCCCGCAAACTCTTCTCGATCTACGATGAAAACAGGTGTCATCGAAAACAACCAATCTTGATAGTCCCCAATTCCAGATAAAAGTCTATGCCATCTTATCTCTGTAAGTCCATTTTCACAGCTTTACTAATTCTTTCTCTTACAGTTAGGAAAAACGTTCGCTGCGCCATGGAACAATGTTTCTCTGTAAGTCTATTTTCTTACATATGCCCTAATTCTATCAAGAATCTAAATTTTGGATTATTTGACAGTGTTATGATCAAGGCATTGGAATGTTTACAATATATAAACGTTTGTCGATTTGTAAATCCAGTTGCAGGAGTCGACAGAATTCGAGATTTCTTTCAATAATACTTCTCCCCAGTTTTCTGATTTGAGTGGACTGTGGGCCTCAACATCTTCTCCGAATTTTACTTACACCTCGCCGGAATGGCAGTTGTACTCACTGGAGAAAGGAGAGGACTCCCTGTGTTCAGATTTCCAGGAAAAGGATGTGGGTGCCTCACTTTTGGCTGAGAAAAAAGGGGAACTCTGTGATTCTTTGCTTCAGCTAGAACAAACCAGCAGTATGATTACAGATGCGAAGAGTGGAGGCGAAGAGTGGAGGCGAAGAGGAGCTCAGATCTGTTGTATATGGTAAGAGAAACAGCACATTTGTGAAATGGAAGGACAGCCCTCGTCTGCCTTGTCTGCAACCCCAGAAATCCCAATCCTTACACAAACGGTGCATACGTTTCCTGAAATGCATTAACGATCACAGAATCAGTCCATTACATGACATCCACGGTGGAAGAAGACATGTTAACCATGATTATGACAAGCTTGCCATTCACCATGTGGTTGCTGAACGTAAGCGAAGAGAACAGATGAAGCAGATGTTTTCTGCTCTGCGTGCATTTCTGCTCATAAATCTAAAGGTATTCTCTGTCAAACTTATGCTTTTCTTTTAATTATGTATGTAAGCTTCTTATTAAGTCCCACCGTAAACAGCCGGCACGTTGTCGTGGTTTTTTCGACCCTGTTTTGTTGTGATTGTTGCAGTCAATCTCTTCAATGCATTACTTTCAACCTGTTTCGATCATGTTTAGAGTCATTCAAATTGTCAAAAAAATTTCGATCCTGTTTCATTGCGACTGTTGCAGTCAATTTCTTCAATGCATTACTTTCGACCTGTTCAATCATGTTTAGAGTCATTCGAATTGTCAAAAATTAATCTGTCAGTAAGATTTCGACCAGCCGACTGTTTTACAACGTGCCGGCTGATTAAGCTTTACCCTTATTAAGGCTATGATGGCTTAAGGCTGATGTTTTTTGCACAGAAGGGCAGAGCTACAGTGCTGCTGGAGACGATAAATTACGTGGCTCATCTAAAAAAGCAAGAAGAACAACTGGAGAGGCGCAATGGAGAACTAGAAGCGCTACTCCATGAAAAAACACATCATGATAACGATAACCTCTCCCATATTGAAGGTTACCAGGTCTAGATTTTAAATGTATTATTTTCACTGCTTAAAATCCGCTTACGTGCTTGTATGAAATACTAAGATTTCCCAAATTATTCTTACTTAGAACCCTGATGATTATATATTTTATGTAATGTAGACGCACATTGAGCTCATCAGTGAAACATATTGAATGGCAATGGAAACATCCTAATACTGAAAGTATATTAGATAGTCTGTATGAGGCTTCAGCACAGCTCAAACTTGTGACGTTTTATCTATTATTACTATATTATAAACAGTGAATGTCCGGAATATTTATGAGTGCAAAGAATCCATAGTTTAGGGCATGTAGTAGTAGTGGCAGCTCTTCTTAAACATCATCCACTTCAACAGTCGAAGGTCAATTTTGACCAATTTAAAAATAGGACAAATATATACCACTTTTTGTTGTGAGCAAGGTGTAAAATTGCTCTTGATTGTTTGACTATTGAAATAGATGGTGTTTAAGTAGAGTAGTAGTTTAGGTAGAATAAAAGATAAATTTTTAAAAAAAATTAAAGTTCTTGCAACTATGCATGTGTATTCTTCTAGTTGTTGGGTTCTTCCCTTAGTATTATATTGTAAACAATAAAAAATTTCATTGAGTTGCTTGGGACCTTTGTTACCCAAGAAAGTATAGTGGGCTAGGTCTTATTGATGTCAATAGACGAGGTTTTGTTTTATGCATTAAGTTAATTGTCAGAGCTTGTGTTGGCAATGAAGATTGGAAAATTTTGTTATGAAATTGCTTTGTGTCTAGTTTACTGCATAGTTGACTGTAAGTACAAAAATCACGCACAACCTCCACGAGGACCCCCATGATGATATATAATCCTTGTCACGTACATGTAAGCATGAAATAATGTCCTCTAAGCAACAAACCTCTTGGTGTCGTGTCAGTTCTTTCATCTTGTGTTGTTTCCCCTTTGTCATTTTCCCTCTCTCTTTGTCGTCGATGCTTTTCAACACTTTACAACACTTGTTGATTTGCGTTTTTAGAACTTTCGACCCTATTCTTAAGCCTTGTATGCGTCTTGTATGTGAGTTTTCACCTTTCCCCTATGTTTTTCATCTTCTCCACCCCCTAGAAGCCTTCTAGAGGTCCCCCAGAGCCATCTCCCACTTTCGGTTTTCAGTTTCACTCAACCAATCCAAATCTCCCCCTATTATTTCTAGATCTCCCGCTAGGAGATCTTACTTTGCAAGTTGAGATTTAGATTCTTGCATATGACTGACTTGTTTCCAGAGGTAGATTTCCTCCTTTTCATCTCCTTTACCATCTCCCATCATGCATTTTCACTCAGACCCCTTTATTTCCTGATCTCATGCCAGGCGACCCTCATAAATTAGGATCTCCCCCTGAGTAACCCATAGGCGACCCTGTCACGTTTCCAATAGTGGAAAAACTTGAGTTTCTAACTCAAATAGATTTATTTTTGCCCATTTTTCTTCCAGTTCACATGATTTTTTATGCCTAATTTGGAGTTGACTATTTCATGCACCCACACATGCATAATTAGCTCCATTTGATTTAAAATTAACAATGCATTCTCTCTCATGCATTCTTATAACTCCATTTCTTCTTCAGTGATAAGATATTATTATTTTATCACTCCCTAATTAACTGAGTTCACTCCCCAATCAATCCTTGTTAACTGTTCAATCAATTGAAATAAATTTTCAATCAATTCCACCTCTCATCCCTTCTTCTAACCTATAAATACCCCCTCCCTCAAGTACAAAGAGAGGAAAATTCATTGTGCACACAGCTCTTGCTAAGTTTTTGCTCTCCAATCAGCATTCTCATGCTCACACAGGATGAAGGTGCCTTTTATTTGTTCATTGTTCATCAATCTTTCACATAAAGCTCTTCAAGCATTCTTACTCTGCTTCAATAAAGCCATCGTGCTCATCAACAACTCTCATTGAGCTCTCTTTGCAAAGCTTCTATAGCTTCTTTCACTTCTTTGTGTTGTCTTGTCACCAAGAGGTCTTCTTGCTGCTTCAAGAGGATACAAGGTTACCATCAAAGATTTCTGAGGGTAGTTGAGGCTCACAAGTCTTCTTTATTTTAGGTTCCTCTATGTTTTTTGTCAATTGGTAGTAATTAGAAAATTGAAATTGCTCTTGGGATTAGTAATTTATTACTTTTTCCTTGATAGAATAGTCAGATCTAGCATTTTAGAGTAATTTGTATTCATAGTTTAATTCAATTACTTGCAATTTCCTTTTCTAGATTAAATCATTTCAAAACATCTGAAAACCTGAAAAACATAGAATAATTACATTATTGAAAATGGTAGAGCAAACACATAGATTAAACCATTACTGCACTAGAATAGCAAAGCATAATATATATTATATTAATGTCATCGGGATGATTTTACAATGCATTACATTGGCTTTATAAAAGCCTCTTCCCTTTAACTATTTGACAACTACCTCCATACGGGAATGTAACTCCCACAAACTAACCAACTAACTATTGCTTTACTAACATTTATTTAATATGCATAAACTAACAATATAATATTATATGACTATTATGCCAACATGCATTAGGTAAAATTCATTCTAGTTGCATTCATATTTCCTTTCCTAGATTAAAAAGCATCTTTTATTTCCAAAAATACCAAAAAAAAAAAACACAAAACAAGTTTTGCATGTCATATAGTTGCATTCATAAAATTCAAGGAAAGAACAAAAACATTAGGCACTTAGATAAATTGCAAACTCTTCATACCATCACAAGGTCAACCATGGTCAACTATTTGGTCAAACCCTTGATAACATCACAAGGTCAATAAAAGTCAACACAAACTAAACTTGAGGTCAACTCAAAACCTTAAGTCTAGTCAAGGTTAGTCCACATACACCTATCTCTTGTCTCAGCTCACAAATGTGCCCAGGATTAAGAGGTGAGTGGGTGAGGTAAATCCTCGATGAGATTGAAGAAATCCATCCAAGACCACAACAAGATCCATTTGTCTTACAACAACTAGAGGCATCTAGACAACTTCAAATACAATGAGCAATCATCCAACGAATTAAAAGACAACAAGCCATCAACGAAAGTAATAGCTTACCCACACAAAGGTGGAACAATAGAAACCCTAATAGAAGAAGAGTAACTAGTGACCCTTTAGGTCATATGGTTATCTCTACAACAACACTCATCAAATGAAACATCTAAATTAGCAAACAACAACAAAGGCCCCAGGATGTGCCAACCCCTCTCCACGAGGTCCAGATCTCTAAGGAGCCAGACCACCACAATGTCTCGTCTCCTCTCGATTGGCTACTTCCACGAGAGAGAGAGTGACATGGTGGTTCACCCTGTGGCAAGGAGGGAAGGGTCTGTGTGCATGCTGAAATCTGACTCGACAACCCCAGGCAACCAAGGTTGCGATTTTGAGCATACATATTTTGGTGAACCTGACATGAATTACAAAGCCTTCTAGTTATCTTGTTTGTGTTCCCATTACTTGGATCTCATTATCACTATCACACACGTCGTCAGCTTCACTACATATTTTGGTGAACCTGACGTGACGAGCAAAAACTTTTGTTTATGCTTTTCGTGTTCCTAATGTGTAGATCACATCACAACTTAAACATTCAACACTTCAAAACAAAAATTGTCAAGCATTTTCACTGTATTCTTCATAGCTACTTCTGCTGCTTTAGCTTATGTCGCCTTTGCCATCATGCATTCCATTTATTCTGTCATGTATACGGCACCCCCAAATATGACGAAACATGATTTAAACCAAGGGAATATTCCCTCAAGAGAACCAGAAACTCCTTTCGATAGGTATGTGCCCCCGTATCTGGATGCACCAATCACCAACTGCTATGACTATGAAGACTCAAATTATGAACAAGACCAAATAGACCAAAGAGAATCTAGGCGTTCTTTGTCTTTTAACAACCCAGCTTGGGAGCACAATCCGGCCATTACAAATGCACCACATAAAGCTAGGAGGGTAAGGTCAGAGATACATCGACTCGCTCAACCTTCCACAAGCACATCAAGTACTCATCTCGATGAGGAAGTGAAACGATTAGAAAGACACCTGCAAGAGGCAAGAGATGCTCAAGAGGCATTAAGAGTTACCTTGCGAGAAGAACAAAGAGAAAATGTTGCACAAGAAGAAACATACCACCATGACCATACTCGGAGAGAAAATCCTAGAATTGAGGAAACACCTAGAGCTGCCACTCCTGCAGACTTAATCGCAACTCTACTGCAAAGGATTAGAACCTTGGAAGTAGAACAAGCTGCTCCTGAAAGTAGGCAGAAATCCCATGACAAGTTTCGAAATGAACAAGACTAGGGGGCATCTCAGAATCTCCCCTATCTCAACTATTATTCATGAAATGCAAGCAACGACATGTGTCTGAATGGGAACCCTCTTGTTCAGAACATTCAAGCAATCATGAGAAACCCTACAAATCAGACAATGGGTT
Organism: Cunninghamia lanceolata; assembly: GCA_027924645.1. Lineage (NCBI taxonomy): Eukaryota > Viridiplantae > Streptophyta > Pinopsida > Cupressales > Cupressaceae > Cunninghamia > Cunninghamia lanceolata. Next base: position 5,432,117 of record BSBN01000763.1, on the reverse strand, counting down.
ATCAAAACCCACCTATAGGGTTATTGCTATCAACCCCTGAATCTCAAAGCGCCTTTCTTGAGACATATCTCGAGTACTTGAAAGAGCGTCTCGGTCAAAACATAAGGAATGCACAGTTACCTCAACCATTGCCTAATCTCCTAAACTTTAAAGGGGAAGAAGATCCAAATTCACTTATTAAAGCTTACACCACTGCGATAAGAGAACTCCTCCCTTGGGATGGGCTTGTTGCCAAGATCTTTCTGAAAACTCTCAAAAGAATAACTCTGGATTGGTACTATCATTTACCAGAAGCTTCAATTCACTCGTTAAGACAACTAATCGGAGAGTTTGTCATGGATTTTGACATGAACAAACTCGTCAAAATAGGGATCAAAGAATTCCTCACCATGAAGCAAGAACCGAATGAATCTTTAGCCCACTTTGTGACCAGGTGGAGGCAAGTCCTCTATTCCTCAACCAGTGCCATGAACATGGATCACCGTGAACTATGCAACCTTTTATTACATACCTTAAACAAGGAAATGAGAGAGGACATTCAAAAATTGCCATACAGATCCTATGAAGAAGCATTGGAAAGAGTTTTGAGGATAGATCAGGCCGCCATTGACAGTGGCAAAAAGATCTATAGGTCAAACGGGAAGTTAACAAGGGAATATACAAGGAACAACACTCGTGTCATCAAAATTCTTAAGAACAACAGAAATGCAACCACAAATGGGGTGACAGATCAACCCCTGGTTAGGAAGGTAATATATGACTACAATAGGAGAGACTATTATCCTCCTAACGTCAATGTGATCGACCGGCCCAGAAACAATGGATACTACCATAGAGACAACTATCGATGGAAGGTACGAAAGGCCTCCATATGAGTACAACCAGTTTTGTTCTTTTCACAGAACAAAGGGGCATAGCACAGAATCCTGTAGAGAATATAACAGATTTTAATGGTCATACACCTCATCCACACTTTAAAAAAAAGCAAATAGTTCTTGCACACACAGAGAAAAAACCAGGAAACAATCTATTCACCACTTTACTGTAATACTCTTAATCCAAATACTAGGAGTAAAATCTACAAATCTAAATATAACACTTACTGAGATTTTGTAATCAAAGTCAGTAGACATGGCAGGCTGCTATAAGATTGTTCCAAGGGATGCTATCACTGCTTTCATAATCTGCTGACCAGATAAGGTTTTGTATAGAAGCTTCCCTTAAGCAAGTCTGGCGCCAATCTTCAGCAGTCCTTATCAGATAGGAGTAGAATCTACGAGCTAAAAGAGAAAGCTGGCTGAGTATTAAGGGTATGTTTCTGGTGGAACATGGGATGTAGGAAACTGAACGACACACCATATCAAATACTCCCCACATCTTTATCAATGCCTTCAGATCCTTCACCTGTATTTCATTTCACATATTATTATCAGCATAAGTTTCCTTGAAAGAAGACCCAGATTTAATATGAAGAAAAAAGGCTACCGATTTCACTGTCCTGACAATGAAACTGATTCTCTGACATTACAGTCATGACTTCTAATATTAGAAAAATAAAAACCTTAAGGACTGCCTCTGTAGATGGCCTGTGAGTTAATAGAATCCTGTTGTATATGGTAAGAGAAACAACACATTCGTGAAATGGAAGGACAGCCCTCGTCTGCCTTCTCTGCTACCCCAGAAATCCCATTCCTTACACAAACGGTGCATACGTTTCTTGAAATGTATTAACGATCACAGAATCAGTCCATTACATGACATCCATGGTGGAAGAAGACGTGTTATAAACCTTGATTATGACAAGCTTGCCATTCACCATGTGGTTGCTGAACGTAAGCGAAGAGAGCAGATGAAGCAGATATGTTCTGTTCTGCGTGCATTTCTGCCAATAAATGTAAAGGTATTGTTTGTCAAACTTATGCTTTTCTTTTAATTATGTATGTAATCTTCTTATTAAGCGCCGAAGTAAACAGCCGGCACGTTGTCAATCTCTTAGTGTATTACTTTCAATCTATTCGACCATGTTTAGATTCATTCGAATTGTCAAAAATTAATCTGTTGGTAAGATTACAACCAGCTGGCTGTTTTACAACGTGCTGGCTGGTTAATCTTTACCTTGTTTATGGTTTTATCGACCCTGTTTCATTGCGACTGTTGCAGTCATTCTCTTCAATGCATTACTTGCGACCTATTCGACCATATTTAGAGTCATTCAAATTGTCGAAAATTAATCTGTCGGTAAAATTTTGACCAGCCAACTGTTTTACAACGTGCGGGCTGGTTAAACTTTACCCTTATTAAGGCTATGATGGATTATTATTAAGGCTATGATGGATTAAGGGAGGCCGATGTTTTTTACACAGAAGGGCAGAGCTACAGTGCTGCTGGAGACGATAGATTACGTGGCTCATCTGAAGAAGCGAGTAGAACAACTAGAGAAGCGCAATGAAGAACTAGAAGCGCTACTCCATGAAAAAACACATCATGGTAAGGATAACCTCTCTCATATTGAAGGTTACCATGTCTAGATTTTAAATGTATTATTTTCAATGCTTAAAATCTACCTACGTGCTTGTATGAAATACTACGATTTCCCAATTTATTTTTGCTTAGAACCTTGATGATTATATATTTTATGTAATGTAGACGTACATTGAGCTCATCAGGGAAACATATTGAATGGCAATGGAAACATCCTAATACTGCAAGTATATTAGATAGAATGTACGAGGCTTCAGCACAGCTTAAACTTGTGACGTTTTATCTATTATTACTATATTATAAACAGTGAATGTCCTGAATATTTACGAGTCCAAAGAATCAGTAGTTTAGGGCATATAGTAGTAGTGGTGGCTCTTCTTAAATATTATCCACTTTAATAGTCAAAGGTTAATTTTGGCCAATAAAAATAGGACAAATACTTACCACTTTTTGTTGTGAGAGAGGTGTAAAATTGCTATTGATTGTTTGACTATTGAAATAGATGGTGTTTAAGTAGAGTAGTAGTTGAGGTAGAATAAAGATAATTTTTTTAAAAAAATTAAAGTTCTTGCAATTATGCATGTTTATTCTTCTTCTTGTTGGGTTCTTCTCTTAGCATTATATTGCAAACAATAAAAAAATTCATTGAGTTGCTTGGGACCTTTGTTACCCAAGAAAGTGTAGTGGGTTAGGTCTTATTCATGTCAATAGACAAGGCTTTGTTTTATGCATTAAGTGAATTGTCAGAGCTTGTGTTGAAAATGTTATGAAATTACTCTATGTCTAGTTTAATGTATAGGTGACTAACTTAGAATGGCCTTGGTTTTTATTCCCTTGCAATTTCTCTTATTCTTATTAAAATAAATGGCACTTTCGGAGCCAAAAGTATTTGTAAGGTATGAGAAACTATTAAACCTCAAGGCTAGTATGTAATGGGGATGGATTTTGCAATGGATTATCCATCAACCAACAATCTTTATGGTGATCCATCATCATCTTATTTCAAGATAAGCCATTTGTGGCTACTGTCTAGATTTACTCTAGTAAGTTCATCACAAAGAGAATTAGGCATCTACAACATCTTTACTCCAAGAGTAATTCCACCTGGCATTTTTAGGCTCAAGGAAAACCTATGTTTAATTAGGCCATGGTGACCAAGACACCTTCCAAATGACAATTGAGGATCTACCTTCTTAATATTTGCACAAAATATATGTACACTTTATTAAGCCTTAGTGGAAGGACTAGAAATGATAGGTCATACTCCTTTTTGTAATTACACTCCTAAGAAAGGATATAGCTAGCTTTCACCTTATCTTCTCATAGTTCAAAAGCAAAATTTACTAGGTGGTCACTTTAGTCTCCCAATTTTATTTAGGCTACGTGTTTTCAAATAGTGCATAAAGTAGTTGTAAAGCCCAAAGCTACCCATTTTGCATGGTGTTTGTTTTACTAGGGCTTTCCTATTGGCACTTGTTTGATCCATTGTGTCATATTTAAAAAAAGATATTTTTTGTGGGCAACTAAAACCCCTTCTACACCTTTTCTTGTTTCATGTTGGCACATAAAAACGCCTAGCAATGAATCCATGGTTTTTTCTATCCTTTCTAGCTTGAACCATTTATTGGGCACTATGTACTTCTCAATGATGGGGCCAAGTTTTCCATATAATTATCCTAGCTATGGCATGCTTTCCAATTGGAAATTATTTTCAAGTATCTAGAAATATAGAACTTCTACATTTTTTTGGTCATTATATTGTGGACACTAACTTTGTTATTTACACAAAATCACTAGTGATTTCTAATGTCCTCATGTAATTCAAGTTGAAGTTAGTAATGTGGCAATAGATGCCAAGCATATCCAAATATTGCTTGATCATTTGCGGGAGTTCCCTTTATACTATTACTTTGATTCCACGTTCTCCATCATCCCATGTTAGATCCCCCACCAAGATCCATAATAGAGCTAATTTGAGCCCTCTCATCGATGCCATTATAGCTGTCAAATAGCCTTCACTTCTCTATTGCCTGAGTAGTATTTTGTTTTGAACTCACCACCACCTCTATGGTCACTAAAGAGAATGGGCATTGCCTCCATATCAGTCTCCTATGTTAGGTCTCAATGGCATGGGTAGGCCCCACTAGCTCAAGCAAAATTCCCTCATTTGTCTCTTGATATATCTCTATTTTAAGGACTATATAGAACTGTTACCAGAAATATTGTCAAAGTTATTAAACTCAATCAATAAACTAATAATCTCAATAGAAATTGCAAATAACAAAGATTCAAATAACAAAGAACAAACCATGTAAACCTTGTTACTTTGTTGCTTCCATTGTTTGCCTAGTCTCAATCAATCTTTTTATGCGAATTGAAGCCCTCAGAAGCATATTTCCTTGCTTTGTTTTTCAAGATGACGATGGAGAGATGGCTATGATACTTTTTGTAATGAAGATGAGCTTCAGTACAATAAAAGGGTGATCACAAGCTATGGATGGATTTTGGTGCCAAAGGCATGCTGTAATTCCTATAGAGTAAGGGTACTAAAAGCTTGGATGAATGAAATGGAGGAATTGGGTTCAATTTGCACACATTCTCTCAACTGTCCTATACCGTTGATCTTCTCATTCTTTCTATATTGTTGATCTTCTAATTTGTTTGAGTTAACTGCTTTCTTTTATAAAGATAAGATTTGATTTTCATAAATTAGAAAGCTTTTTTTTCTAATTTAAGAGATATTGATAAAAACAAGGTTGATTGAGTCAATTAACTGAACTTGTGATTTGCTTTTGCATGATTTGAGAGAAATTAAATAATAAATTATTTAATTTTGTGTGCATGAAGAAGAAGATTTATTTTTAGAAGATTTGGAAGATAAGAAAGCAAATTAAATAAATAAATTTATTTAATTGTTTGTGCATGATTTGGAAGAATAAATAAAATATTTGATTGTATTTTATTTTTAGAGATTGAGATAATTTAAATAAATTTGGTTGATTTATTTAAATTTGGAAAAAGAATTTGACTTAATTAAATAATTAAAAATTATTTAATTTGTTTGGAAGAATTAAATAAAATAAAAGATTTTATTTAATTTTAACTTTAGAAGAGGTAGAAGAAGGATGGCGCGCGTTCGTGGACTGCTCTAGTTGTGGGGTGCCCGCAGCCTGTGAGGGCCGACCTACATGCCCAGCTCCCTCTTTGCATGCTTCTTTATCCTTGCGGATCGGTTGAGGGAAGATTTCTGCTGGCGTGGGGGGCGTTTTTTGTTGTCAGGGGGGTGCTCTTTTACCTATTCGCATTTTTCTTTGTCTTGGCTGTGATCGGTGGTGTTTTACGGTGGGGCTTGGTGTGGGTTGCCTCTTTCAGACCTCTGTTGTGTGAGAGTCCAGTTGGCAGAGCAGCATTTCTCTAACACTGGGGTGCTTTAGAGCCTTTTGTGAGGATTTGGGGTTTGCAATGGTGGGCCCTGGCATGGTGCTGAGGTTTGATTGTGGGTCTCATGGCCTTGCAGGATGGATTGGAAGAGATGAAGGGCGATGATATGCTAACAGGAGATGGGGATGGGACTTTCATTCCTTCTTCTTCCGGTATGGGGCTGATGAAGATCAATGGTTTTAAAGTGCAAAAGGTAAATGGTTGTCTAGAAAGGGCCCAAGCGCGTCCAGTGGTGGTAATCCAGAAGAAAGCGGTGGCAGATGACTTAGAATATTTCAGCAAGCATGTTCTAATCTGCAAGTTTTTGGGAATGAGAGTCTCCTTACCCTTCCTCGACCCTTGGATTCAGAAAACTTGGAGTCCGGAGGGGGATTTCGAGATCTTGCTCGCCGCAAACAATTTTTTCTTGGTGGACTTTTCATGCATATCAGATAGAAATAGGGCTTTTGAGGGTGGCCCGTACTTTTATAACCAGATCGGTTTGTTCATTAAACCATGGCATGCGGCCTTCATTTCTACAGAGGAGTTGCTGACCAAAGTACTAGTGTGGGTGCATCTTTCGCAATTACTGCTTGAATGCTGGAGGAGTGATATTCTTCAGTCTATTGCAATGGCATTGGGGAAGCTGATCGGTCCTTCTCAGCAAACTCTGGACAAGAGGATTTTTTCTTATGCCTGTGTTTGTGTGGAGATTGACTTAAGCCAACCCTTACCTAACTCAATAGATTTGACAGTGGGATCTAGTTCGTGGACGCAGCCGCTTGATTATGAGACTTTGCCGTTTCAATGTCGCCTATGCCGTGAGTATGGGCATCTTCAGAGAAAGTGTCCGCGTGCTTCTAGAGAGGGTAAATCAAGAACCGGGATGGTCACAACATCTTTAGGTTCTGAAAAGGGTTCTGGACCCAGGCAAGAGGTGCTCTCGGATAAAGATGGGTTTGTGCCTGTTAGACCATGAAATAAAGGCCGTGGGCACAAGAGGTCCTTCCAAGACCGTCAGGGGGAAGGGGGATTTAACAAGTTTGATGCACTGAATGACTTAGTTCACAAGGAAGGGGTATATCCTGACTTGCATGTCGAAGCGGCTCCTGCTTCTTTTCCTAGTCCTGAGCCTGAGACTCTAGGGCCTTTGGCTTCTAGACCAATGGAGACCTCAGGGGCTGTAAAGGAATCTTCTACTGTTCCCCCTGAAGATGGGCTTGGAGACCCATGTATGGTGGTTGGTACTTCTATGGCTCTAGTTGATGTTGGTGCTTGCTCTGCTGGCGATCTGAGTACCAGAGGCTCTGGCAAGAACAAAGCTCCTACTAGTTCCCACATTCTGGGTGTGCATCAAAAGCCCTTGAAAAAGGGTGTCCCTGATAAGCCCCAGAAGGTGGGTAGGAAGAAGGATCAGGAGAAAGTCAAATTGGTGGGTGAGACATTGGTTGAATCTGGGTTGGTGAGGACTTTGGAATGCCACTTCTCTCAACCTACACGATGATTGTGCTCTCATGGAATGTGAGGGGTATGAATAGCATCCCTAGACAAAAGGCTATTCGGGACCTGATCCGTGCTCATTCTCCGGATATGGTTTTTCTTCAGGAAATGAAGTTATCTGTTGAAGGCATGATGCAGAATGCTTCTAAGATTTGGAGTAGAGGTTTATGTCAGTGTGTTGGGGCGCAGGGGAGCTCCGGAGGCCTCGCTTGCTTTTGGGATCCGCGACGAATCTCTCCTATGTGGTGGTTCTCGAGTAGGTTTTCCATCTCTCTTGTTGCATCGAGTCTTGAGACAGGGGAGAGAGTCTTTCTATCCAATATTTATGCACCGACGAATGTTCCTGGTAAGCTTCTTTTGTGGTCTCATATAAATTTTTTGTGATCTTTGGACCCCTTTCTTCCCTGGATTATGGCAGGTGATTTCAATGCAATTGCTTCTCTTGAGGAGAAAAGGGGGGGGATGCCTCATCTGGATACCTCGTCTAATCTTCTTAGGGATAATTTGGCCTATCTTAGACTTGTGGATGTCAAACCTCTGAATGGCATTTTTACTTGGAATAATAGAAGGATTGGGGATGAAGCTATTTCGGAAAGACTTGACAGGTTTCTTGTGTCCAGTTTTAGGGTTAGCAACAACTGGAGGACAAGTTCTAAGATCTTCAATTGGCAGGGGTCAGATCGTTGGTCGATCAAACTCTCTACCCGTCTGGCTAGGAGCTCTAAGAAACAAACTTTCAGATTTCAGCTTATGTGGCTCAGGGAGGAGGGGCTTATTGACTTAGTTGCTAAATGGTGGGCTGAAGGTCAACCAACTTTTGGTACGGCTATGTACACTTTTATGAAGATGCTTCAATTTGTGAAGTATAAACTAAGGCAATGAAATAAGTATCAGTTTGGCAACGTGATTCAACAAAAAAGGGTCGCCCAAGATCACTTGAATTCTATAACCAGGCAAATTAGAGAGCACGGGTTTGATGCAGTCTTGAGCAGGCTAGAAGATGGTGCAGTCAAGGATCTAGAGGAATGGGAGCTCTGGGAGGAAATTTTTTGGAAACAAAAGGCTCGTATTGACTAGCTTCAGGAAGGGGACAAGAATACCTCTTTCTTCCATCACTCAGTGAAGGCTCGAAGACAGGGCAATATTATCTCTTCTCTTCGCTCTCCAGAGGATTCTGTTCTCTCTTCCTCTTTGGAGATTTCTAATGAGGCTGTCCGCTTCTTCTCTACCCTCTTTTCTGACGATACCCCACCTACCAATGTGGAGGTGAGCTCTATATTGGCTTCCATTCCCTCACTTGTTACTACAGAGATGAATACTTCTCTTCTTCAACCTATTTTTGTGAAGGAGTTAGAGGATGTGGTTTTCCATCTAAAAAAGGGGAAGGCCCTTGGTCCAGATGGGTTTCCTGGCAAATTCTTTCAGGAGTTTTGGGGCATGATCAACCTTGACTTGTTGGAGGTCGTGCAAGAGTCCCTAAGGAATAAGCAAATGTTGAGAGCCATGAATGCCACGTTCCTTACTCTCATTCCAAAGCATGAGGGGGCCAATTCTTTGGATCTCTTTCGTCCAATTGCCTTGTGTAATGTGGTGTATAAAATCATTATGAAACTTATTGCAGAGCCTCTGAAGCCTTGTTTAGATAAGCTAATCTCAGAGGAACAAGGGGGTTTTGTAGCTGGTAGACAGATCCTGGATGGAGTGGTCATTGCGGCGAAGACTATTCATTCCATGGCCTCTTCAAGGGAAAAAGCTATGTTCATCAAGTTGGACATGGCCAAAGCTTATGACAGGGTTAAATGGAGTTTTCTCGTTAAAATTCTTGGAGCTTTTGGGTTTAGTAGTGAGTGGATTGATTGGGTCATGAGTTGTGTGACGACGCCCTCCTTTTCTGTCATTATAAATGGAGAGTCCTCTAAGCTGTTTGGTGCCTCACGTGGTCTCAGACAGGGGGATCCTTTATCTCCTTATCTGTTCATTTTGATGGCCGAGGGTTTGAGGAGGTTCATTAAGTCCCAGGTTGTTGCTGGGCTCATTCAAGGTTAGAAATGGAATAATTCCCTTTCTCCTCAAACCCATCTTCAGTTTGTTGATGATTCTGCCTTGATGGGTGTTGCTAAGGTGGCTGAAGCAGTTGCTCTCCGTCAAGCTTTGGATTGCTACCTGGCTGCCTCTGGACAAAGCATTAATGAAAGGAAATCATGCATTTACTTCTTTAATACCCCCAAGCTTGTTCAACATCATATTGCCAGGATCTTAAGGTTTCAGGTGGGACAACTTCCCTTTACTTATTTAGGTCTCCCCTTGGATGTGCGGCCACCTCCCAGGCAGTTTTGGCAGGAGGTGATTGATAAATTCTAGGATCTTGTCAGTCATTGGACCTATCGTTGGTTATCTACAGCTGGTAGAATCACTTTGCTGAAGTCTGTTGTGCATGCTCTACCAATTTACAGATGTTTTGTACTGACTGCACCTTGCAGCTTCATCAAGGACTTTGAGGGGTTGTGTAGGCAATTTTTTTGGTCAGGTAATCTCCTCTCAAGGAAGTGGAGCTTAGTCAAGTGGGAAGTTGTTTGTAAGCCGAAACAGGATGGTGGGCTAGGTTTGCTTTGAGCGGACTGGAATGGGCAAGCTCTGGCTGCTAAGTTATACTAGAGGTGGTGTTCGCACCAACATCAAACCTGGGCTAAGATCCTTACTTTTAAGTATCTTGGGGAGGTGGATGGCGCTGAGGTCCTTCGCTTTAGCCTTATGGGTACTGGCTCTATGATCTGGGAAACTCTCAAGAGGGGAGCTCCGTTGGTCAAACAAGAGTTGTTTTGGATTTGCAATAGAGGCTCTAATGCTCTTTTTTGGCAAGACTCCTGGGATGGTTTCCCGCCCATCCTTTCTTCTCATCCTCACTTGGAGGGTTTAAGTCAGATTTTTGTTCAGGCCAGGTGGAGCAGAGTGATGGACTTCAAGGCCCCTCAAGGGGTGGGACAGACTTTTGTTTATCAGTGGAAGGATATGCAGGAGTGGCCCATGGGTGGTTCTATGGAGGATAGGAGGGAGTTGTCCTCCATTTTAGCTAATAGAGTGTGCAACTCTCTTCCTGAGAGGGATGTGCTGGCTTGGAGTCCAGATACTAAAGGGAAGTACTCTATGGCTTCAGGGTATCGTGTCTTGGGAAGACATGCTCTGGGAAATGCTGAGGTCCCCTGGTGGAAATACATTTGGAATAAGTTCTCCTGGCCTAAATGCAATTTTTTCTCTTGGCTTGTGATGTATGGCAGATGTTTGACTTGGGACAACCTTTGCAAGAGGGGTTTCCAAGGTCCCTCATTGTGTTTCCTTTGCCGCAAGGATGTTGAAACTGTCTCCCATCTTTTCTTTCAATGCCCCTTTGCTAGGAATATTTGGCATTTTTGGTGGGGGGCATGGAATATTCAATGCAGACATCCTTCTTCCCTTGGTGAGCTTTGGCAGAATATTGGACATATTCCGGCAAAGACTTCTTTCTTGCACACTGTCTGGTCTATTGGCCCCAGTTTCATTATTTGGCAGATTTGGTTGGAGCGCAATCGAAGGATTTTTCTAGACAGGAAGCTTCTGGTGGGCCAAGTTTGGGATCGTATTCTTGGGGTTCTATAGGAAACTTTGTATGCAAAAGGTGACTTGTCGGTACCGGTGGACCCTGGGGACTCTAGGGTTATACATAATTTGGGGATTTCTGTTGGTAGTTCTAGGAGGCTCAAGGCTGGGTGAGGCAGATGCTCCAGAGGGAAAGTTTTTAGGGGAGGGCATTGGATGCTTCCCCCCACTAGGGTCTTGAAAATCAACACTGATGGGTCTGCAAGGGGAAATCCTAGGCACGCTGGTGTTGGTGGGGTGGGAAGAGACAGTTCTGGGGTGGTTGTTTTCTTTTTCTCAGAATATATGGGGCAACACTCTAATAACCTCATGGAGGCCTTAGCAATTCTCTTGGCTTTGAGAAAGGCATATGCTCTTGGCTGGAAACATATTATTTGCGAATCGGATTCTCAGGTAGTGGTTGACTTGATTCATAACCGACATCTTGATGATGTTAACTGGCAACTTGCTGTGGTGGTTAAATAAATCACCCGTTTTGGAGATTTATTTGATTCTATCACCTTCTCCCATATCCCTCGGGAATGGAACAAGGTGGCTGACGGATTGGCTAAATGGGCATTAGCGAAGAATGAGACTTGGTTGGTGCATGACTGGAACGATCTATCGAGGGATCTGGCCCAGGATTTGGAGGGCTAGGTTACTGAGGATGTGAAATGTTGCATTCTCAATTCTTAATCTCTTGTCTGTAGCTTCTTGGCCCTTTCGGGTCTTCTTCTGCTCTTTGCTTTGTACTTTTCCTATTGATTAATAAAAGTTTTTACCCCCTTTTTTATAAAAAAAAAAAAAAAACTTTAGAAGAGGTAAATAAATATTTTGATATTTAATTAATTTAGAGGAATATGAATCGAATAAATAAATTTGTTTATTTATTTATTGATAGAAGAATTAGAATGGAACAAATATTAAGAATATTTATTTAGACAAAGTCGTGTCATTTTTAGGCGTATACAAGAATTAACTGTAGGATGATCCTAAGGAAGGAGAAACTGTTATTATTATTGGTTGGGCAAGACCCTTATACCTTGCATGCCCTATCTTTTACCCTCGCCCCCACTACTAGAGTTGTCCATGTTGATTAATTGTAATGTTTTTTTATATATCTATGTTGAATTGGTGACTTGACGATTGTTTCGGTGGTAAATCATGTTCTTGTTGTTTTGTGTAACTATTTTTATTTTGGAGACCATATGTTTCAATTATTTTTCAGATTTACTAATTTAACTTTAAATGTGATTCAATACCAATTATATTCTATTAAAAATTATGAATTGATAATTTTAATATAAAACCTTTCTTTCTTTCTTTCTTTCTTTCTTTGTGTGTGTGTGTGTGTGTGTGTGTGTTGAATTGGTGACTTGACAATTGTTCCAGTGGTAAATCATGTTCTTGTTGTTTTGTGCAACTATTTTTATTTTGGAGACCATATTTTTCAATTGTTTTTCAGCTTTACAAATTTAACTTTAAATGCGATTCAATACCAATTATATTCTATTAAAAAATATGAATTGATAATTTTAATATAAAACCTTCCTTTATGTATATATGTACATGTACATATACATATACATATAGAGTCATTCAATCAATTACTAATTACTTTTTACTATTTAAAACACACTTTAATTATTGATCAAGCTATCCATATACACTTTCTAATTTCAAAATGTTGTAGAGCTATTAATAAGAGTAGGGTAGAGATTTGGAGGAAAGTAAAATCTCTCACATCAAAGCATTGAAAAGTCTCAAGAAGAGAACTCATGAACTATATAAAGAAAAACTAGATGTTTGTTGTTGGAAAGAACAAGTTTAAAAAATTACATAGAGATTTGAGGATTGTTCGTACAAGGATAATTTGGGGGAAAAAGAAGTTTGCTTGAGTGAAAAGTATATAGGAAAGAAAGAAAAAAAATAAATGTTCCTTATTAATGTGATATAGATTCAATTAAATTATAAACAACATTATGTAATTAGAACTATATTTTTTAATAATATAAGTGTCGTTTTATAGGCCTACATTGGTTGAAGAAAAGTGATTATAAATGGGATATAAGCCAATATTAACTATATAAATGATGATATAATATTATGTAGCTTAGATAAAGATAAAGGTCAAACAAACATTAATTATATAAAGGATAATATAATCTAATGTAGTTCAGATAAACTCTAAATAGAAATCAATTAAAGTGAGATGTACAAATTATAAATGAGTAGAACCGTTACAACTTCATCAACTATTTTTCTTATTATCACTCCCCATTCTATAAAATCTTTTATTATTTCCCTAATTACAAATCCTTGGAAATTAAGGAGAGTGTGAACAAGATCAATACTCCAAGATATTCATTCTATAGTATAACTCTGAGGTTATCAACATAAAAAACTAAACCAATAAAAATATTTAACATCATCAACATGCTTGTTAGAATGAGCCATAGGGATCACTTGAAAACCACTATGAGAAACTCGATGCCTCACACCTTGAACAAGAAGCAACACATCATTGGTCAAGCTCTCCACAACATTATGCACCTTAGAGGATAGAGATAAAGAGTGGCAAATTCATTCATGAACCACCATATCTTACACCCTATCTTCAAGTTTGGATAGAAAGCCCACAATAATGGATGCATTGGGATGTAGATCACTTGTGTTCTCTAGCTCATTAGAACCTAACAGATCCTTCGAAAAGCCAACATTAAAAAACCATGAATGTTAAAGGTGCACTTCAAACACTGGTCTGATGCAACACCCCTATACACAACATCTCTCTCACTTTTACTCTTTAGCATCATATACTTCACTAATAAATAGAAGTGTATTAATTAATTGATTATAATAAATAGAAAAGGAGATAGAATGCATTTTTTTCATTTGATTAATTTATTTTATTATTTTATTGCAACATATGAGGGTGAACCCACAATAGTGAGTCCCACTTGTGGGACACTAGAATTTGGCTTAGGTAAGGAGAAAAAAAAAAGAAACACCTTCATTTGAAGGTATTTCTTCGAATGAAGGTACCTTCATTCGAAAGTAAGTTAAAACTCACCTTCCAATGAAGGTGAACCTTTGTTCAAAGGTTTTTATGCAAAGGACCTTCAAACGAAGGTAATTTTCAAAAAAGGAATAAGAGGGACCTTACAAAGGTCCCTTTTATTCTTTTTTGTAGAAATTTCCATAAAAGGAATATAAGGGACCTTTAAATGAAGATCCTTTTTTATTCCTTTTTTGAAAATCTTTGTAAAAGGAATAAAAAGGAACCTTTATTCTAAGGTCTCTTTTATTCCTTTTATGGAAATTTCCAAAAAAGGAATAAAAATGGACCTTTAAACGAAGGTCACTTTTATTCCTTTTTTTGGAATTTTTTTTTCTCATGGACCTTCATTCAAAGGTCCTTAGAAACCTTCAAATGAATTTACCTTCATTCAAAGGTCCTTTGAATGAAGGTCTTAGAAATCACCTCTCCACCTTTATCCTTAGATTTTCCTCAAAATGTTACGTTTCAAACTTTGGGTTGGACTAGTAGATGGAATCAATATGACATAAAAATTTGTAGGATTATAGCCCTTGGAGTAATATTTCCAAAAAGTATAATTTTGAATATATTTAATTTGATTATTATATTTATTTTCTATTTTCTAGTGAACATAGGTTTTTCATCGAACATGAAGGTCTCTGTTCAACACATGTGGAAAAATAGTAAAACAGAGAAAATAAATCTAAAATATATCTATGTTCTAGGTATTGATGTCCTTGTTTCAAAAAAAATGTTAACTTGGATATATACAAAAAAAAATTTGTTGTATGGTATAAACCTATGTCTAAATTATAATTAATCTCACTTCAAAAATTAATAAAAAATATGCAACGAAAAATTATAAAAAAATATCTGCGCACTACATATCGGTGTTACAAATCTATGTTTAAAAATTATAATTTTATCATTTGTGTAAAAAAAAGTTATGCTATATGGTATAAACGTCACTTTTAAAAGTAATGTTAACTATAAAAAAACAAGTTATAAAAAGTTACGTAAAAAATTTCACAAATTTTTTTTAAAAATATATTTAGATTCTACACAAGAATTATCAAAAACCACAAGTTCACATCATCTTCAAATTCTTAACGGTTTAGTTGCATAAAGGTGTCAGAAAGTGAAAATTTGGTTAAAAATGTTGATTTCAATGTCCCATTTTGGGCAAAACATGGGACACACTATTGTGGGATCACCCATGATTTAAAATTGGATTTAAATTTCAAATAAGGTAATCAAAACATATGATGTCTCATGTTAGAGATCTGTTTCTAACATGGGCTAGGTTTTTTTCATAGCCTTGTCTAGAATAAGATCATGTCACATGGTTTGGTCTAGGATACAATTACACTATATGGTTTGATCTAGGATAGAATCACACCACATGGTCAATTCCTAATAAAGTGGCTCCATCTATTGCCAATGCAATATTTTGTGATGCACTTGTGTCTTTTGTAAGCTACAAAATAAAGGGCTATGTTGACAAGCATAGTAGGATTTGTTGTAGGTTGGAGGGGAGACCATGAACTTCCTTGCTAGTAGTCAAACTCCTTCGGAGTTGTTGGATAGAATCTATGGATATGCCACATAATCAATGCAATTCCTAATGATGTGGATGTAATGTAGTAGAATATTCTATAGATGGTCTTGATGCATTTTATGAGTTATAGATGATAACTAATGAGCTAGGACTATCTATAAATACATGATCCTAAAAATTTAACATGAAATATTTAGTTGATGAGAAAATGAGATAACAATCTATTGGTTCTCAAAGTTGAGACTCCTCAAATCCCTAAATCCAATTAGTTCTTGAGTGCCGGGGGTGTCAAAGTCAAGACAAGGATTACCAACTTATATTCAGGATGAAGCAACTAAGGACAACATTTATAAGGTGGGTAAGACCTTCTTCTTCTTTTGTCTCTGCTAGACCAAGGGGGGTATTCCCTAAGGTGTAAGAGAAAAATAAATGATAACAATGTGAAGCTAAACCTTGAATCAAACCATACCCAATGCACATGAAACTCCAATTTAACTATCACTAAGTACTTGGATGCTGGTTTGAACACAAGGTGGTTACACTTCCACTAAGTAGATACAAAACAATGTAAAGAGCCTAAAATTATGCTTTGATAGCCACTACTTTAGAAGCATACATCTAGACATGGATGTGGGTACTACAACAACACAAAAGTATAAAAGATTAAGATTTTGTTTTGTTTTGAGTGTGTTGAGGAAAAAGAAGTTGGACAAGAAGCATATCGGTGCCTTTATCCAATGAGGGAAACAAAGTTTAGTTATTCAATCAAAGGGGACACCCATGTAATAAAATTATGATATCTTGACCAAGATACCAACAAAGACCACACTTGAATGCTTTGCACATAAGCCAGGCTCTATGCATAACAATAAATAGATATAGGATATTGCAAAAACATATTACTGAGCATACCTTAATAATCTAGAAACAAACCCATGAGTTTCATGTATTATCTTGAAAAGATACCTTACAAAGTCTTTACAAAGGATTTTACAGCCTTCTAGTTGACTAACTAGTCAAGAATAATACTCAAATTAGCAAATGTGATTAAGGAGATTTGTCAAATCACCAAAAAAACTCATGCAATTTTCATGGAGACAATAAAATACCAAATCTGCACTTCTAATTCATTCTTTGGATATTACAATGCCCTCCCATATCCTTTGATGGAAAAAATAGGAGAAATTACAAATAAGATTCTCTTTCACGGTCACTGGAAGAAACCCTAAACATTTAGACCTGTATTCTTTTGTTTTGCTCTATAACCAAGTTTTTCCCATCCCTTGAAATGAATGTCAAACTACCTACTATATTTGTTCAATCCTTTAGGAAACCTTGAAAGGAGAGGCTTATCATTTAGAAAAGGGACCAGACAACCATGCCTAATTGCATCACATCCATGTGGGTCAATACCTAAAAAATATCTATCTAGAATACTCACCCATGCCTTGGTACTATGTATTCATAAATGAAGGGTCTATAGAAGTCCTAGGACATATGAAACTTATAGGTCTACCATGCCCATATCCATCAAATAATTTATTAATGCCAATTCTCATGGTTGTTGGAGCATACTGGGGCAGATGGAGGCACATGAATGCCCATCAACACTGTTTGCAACTACATGTTTTCCTTTTGTTAGGTTGCCTTTTATTTTGGTGATATTTTTATTTCAAATCTTTTTTCATTACCATGTCAACCTTTTAAACTTCTCCTTAAAGATTTTTTGTAATTTTAGTGAGTTTGTGAACTAGCAAACTTGTCAAAATGTCCTCTCTCTCTCTCTCTCTCTCTCTCTCTCTCTCTCTCTCTCTCTCTCTCTCTCCTTCCATTCATCCTCTTTTCTTTTGGTTTTTTAGAAATTTATGAACTCACAAACTCTTTTGGCTTTTCAACAAGTTCATGAGCCCACGAGCTTGCCAAAAGATTTGTCTTTGTTTTCTCTTTTTTGACATTTCAAACTCATGAACCTTTCAGTTTTTTAGCAAGTTTGTGAACCCACGAACTTGCCAAAAGAGATTCATCTTTTTTCTCTTTCTTTTTCTTGATCTCTTCCATCTCTTCTTTTTTTTTCCTTTTTAAGTGATTTGACAAGTTCATAGACCCATGAACTTGCTGAAAATATTGTCTTTTGTCTTTCTCCTTTATTCTTTCAACATTTTGGTAGGTTCACAAACCCATGAACTTGTTGAAACATTTCATCTTTCAAAGAAATTTAGGCTTCGGCAAATTTGCGAACCTATGAACTTGTTGAAAGGCTTCTACACTTGGAGATTTTGAAAGATTTAGAAAATTTTCAAGGTTTCTCAATGAATTGAAGGTTTTTTAAAGGTTTTCAACATATGATGTGTGATATAAGAGGCAAAGCTCAAGAAAAACAAGAAAGGGATTGGATGGATATGGAATTTTCAGAATGGGTCCCAACATTAGCTCTAGTTAGGGATGTGTGTCACTTACAAACACAACAAAAATCTAGAAGAATTATCTAGGAGAAGACCAAAAGGAAAAATAAAACAACGAGGGTCAACGAAGAAAAAACACACAGACATATGTATAGGGAAAAACAACATTGATGAGAATATATACAAGAAAAAATACCCCATTATTTAGGAGAAGTAATGCTTGAGATGATAACCATGAACTAGTAGCTCCATGAACTCTCTACCTAAACTATTGAGGTAAAAAGTGCCTTCACTGTACTTGTCCACAATCAGATAAGAGCCAACCCACAAGGCTTCAAAATTTTCATGCTTTCCCTTATCTTCAACCCTAGAATCCCATATGAGAATGATATCACCCACTTGGAAGCTCCTCTAAACTGCCCTCTTATCAAAAAGTTTTTTGCCCTTCTGTTGATGTAATAAGTTTCTCTCATGTGTAGTCCTCCTAACTTTATCAAGTTCAGTCAACGCATGTATTCTTAGGGAAATGACATCATTGTCATTTCCTTCAATCTGTTGTAGAAGTTTGTATACAAACAATTCAATACTGATTGACATTTTATCTTCCACACCATAAACTAACTCAAAGGGAACTCCTACCAATAGCCTTCTTAAAAGTTATCCTATCTACCCAAACAACAAGCATGTGCTTATCATCCCACTTCTTCTTGTTTGATTCAAGTGTCTTCTTGCTGATATTCATGATTCTCTTATTACTAGATTCAACCTAACCATTCCCTTGTGGATGATAGGGGGAGAATGTGTTAAAGCTATGTCATACTTAATGGCATAGAACATGTGTTAAGAAGATCATGGTATCTAAAACCTATTGTATTATCAACAATAATCCTTATAGGCACACCAAGCCTTATGATGATATTATTCATTAGGAATTCAATCACTACTTTAGATGTTACATTTCTATTAAGTATTGGCTCCACCCATTTGGTGAAGTAATCAATAGCTACAAGGGTCCATTTGTATCCATTACTGGATTTTTCACAATCTCTCCAATAAAATCAAGACCCCACTACTGAAATGGAGCCTCAATTGACATGGATGTGAGGGGGAGTGCACCTACAAACTTCAACTTGCTTGCAAATCTCTAGATAGGATCACACCTTCTAACAAACTTGGCCACATATTTGAATAATGTGGGCTACTAATGCAGGAGCATCTTGGACACCCAAAGTTATCTGCATCAAAGTGTATATAAACAATTTTACTTTCTAATTTTTGTTTTTTGCAGGATGCATTGAAGTTCTTTTTGTTAAACCCTAGCTCCGTTGGTTGGTGTTATCTCCTTCATGAGCCTGACAACTCCATTTTAGCAGGACACAGTACACAGTCCCTTCAATGGTTCGAGAGATCTTTGGCGGGAGGTGGTCATATCATTGGGACAAAATCCCATGTCTCTCCAATATCAATGTAACCTATTTTTAGCCAGTTGGGGGTTTTCAAAACTTCTTAACCTCTAACCAGAGGTTCTCAAGTTTAGTTTTTTGGCAACTTCGTGACTTTGAAGCTTTTCCCATTTTGGTGTAACCTGTTGACTTCGGCAGGACTTGGATTGAGGTCTCTTCGATGAGCCGATGGTCTTAGTCAATGTAGCCTGCAATCCCATGGTGTCGTTGGTGGGGCCCGATCAATGTCTTGCACAAGTGCACTATTCGCTGAGCGTTGATCGATGGTGGATGACTTGGCAGGTAATATAGTTGTAGAAGGGACTTTGAGAGTTTGAAGAGAGTGTAGTTGGTCTCTCTTCGATGGTTCAAAAATATTTGACAGTTAAACTGTATTGTGACCATTCTTTTGAGGAGATGTGAAGGCAAACTGTTTCATCTTCCAACTGAACCTGGCTGAGTATTTTAGGGGATTTTAAGAGTTCTTTTGGAAGAATGAGAAAGGGTAGACTATAATAGTTTTGGGATTGATTTGTACTTTTATGTAATAAAACTTCTGATGTAATCTATAATCATGTTGAGAATAAGTAAAGGAGGATTGATTTATTTTGGGCAATTGTTCAACTGATAAGATTGTTTTGCTGCTTTATTGATAGAATGATAAGACTCTTCAATCTTGACTATGTCAAGTGGTATCAGAGCAAGTTTTCTCTTGGAGAAAGTGTCAAAGATATTATGAAGTCCTGAAGGGAATTTGTTGTGGGTAAGTGAGAAAAGGAAGAAGACCTACAATTGTAGAGGGCTTCCATAAAATGGTACAAAGAGGACATTGCAGAGGAAGAGGAGCGCAAAGAGATGTAGACCCTGTCCTGATGGAGATGTTGAGGGGAATTATGACCAAACTGGAGGCCGTTGAGACTGTACAATGAAGAGTTCATCATGTTGAAGATGTGAGTGACGATGAAGAAGAGTAGGTTAAAGTTGAAAGAGAAGAAAACCAACCTGAGCTTGATCAAGGAGAAGAGAGGTTCATTTGAGCCCTAACTAGAATAAATATTAGACCCCATTTTAATCCTCTAGACTATAGTGGTAACATGAATTTAGATGAATTGTTGGATTGGATCACCGATATGGAGAAGTACTTTGACTTTGAAGGTACAGAAGAGGACAAGAAGGTGAAATATGCCTGTACAAAGTTGAAAGGGCATGCAACCCTGTGATGGGATCATTTGCAGACTGATAGACAAAAAAGAGGCAAGGAGAAGATAAAGTCATGGGACCGAATGGTAAACAAATTGAAGACAAAATTTATTCCTGCAGACTATCAGATAAATATGTTTAGAAATTGCAAAACTTGAAGCAAAGAGAATTTAGTGTCAAGGAGTACATAGAAGAGTTTTATCGATTGAGCATTCAAGTAGACCACTTAGAGAATGAGGCTAAGCAAGTTGCAAGGTATCTAAATGGCTTGCGGGTGTCCATACAAGGCAAGATTAGGTTGCTCAGATTGCAGAGTGTGGAAGAGGCCTATCAATGTGCATTAATGGCCGAAGAGAAACTGAATAGGAAACAACAAAACAATAATAGGGGTAGAGGTAGAAATGCTCATGGTAGAGGGAAGAGAAGTGGTGGAAGAGGATATCCTGCCAAACAAGATGAAGATGGTGCCTCTCAGATTCAAGAAATGGGAGGTAGAGGAAACTTTTGAGGAAGAGGAAGAGGCAAAGGCTTCACTGGTACATGCTACCAATGTGGAGAGATTAGGCATAGGTCTTTTGAATGTCCACAAGTTCAAGGTGGAGGTAAGGGAAAAGAGGCCAAAGTTCATGTGGCCCAAGTAGAAGATGAAGTGGTAGAATCTTCGAAGCATGGAGAAGACCCAAAGGACGGAGAGTCCTTGATGATAAGAAATATTTTGTTGAGTCCTAAGAAGGTAGAAACATAACCAATATAGAGAATAAATTTGTTCATAACCAAATGCAAGTCAGGTGGCAAGTGTTGTAAAGTGATTGTAGATAGTGGCAGCACAGACAATATTGTGTTTGAAGAAATGTTGAAGAAGATGAACATGAAAAGAATGAAGCATCCCAACCTATACAAGGTTTCATGGTTGCATAAGGAGCACCAACTGGTGGTAAGAGAATAATGCTTGGTTAATTTCTAGATTGGTAATTACAAGGATGAAATACTCAATGATGTAATGCCAATGGATGCCTGTCATATCTTGCTGGGAAGACCATGGCAATTTGATACACAAGTTGTTCACAATGGTAAGAGTAATACATATACCATTAAGAAGGATGGTCGAGAATATATTTTGAATCATATGAAGGATAAAGATGAAGATACACAAGGTACTTCCAGGGTGTGTCTTGTCTTAGGAAAGAAGTTCCTGAAGGATCTGAAGAAGGATGGTGTTTGTTATGCATTTGTAGCCCAACCATCTCAAAACCTAACAATAGAAAAAGAAGAAAGGATACCAATAGAAATTCAAGAATTGGTTGATGAGTATGCTAACATAATGATGAAGGAGTTGCCAGATGGACTGCTGCCAGTGAGAGAAACCAGTCACTATATGGATTTGATCCTAGGTGCAAGTTTACCAAACAAGGCACCGTATAGGATGACACCTCAAGAGAATGAGGAAATAAATAGACAACTCCAAGATTTGTTGGACAAGGGGTTGATTAGAGAAAGTCTCAGTCCATGCATTGTACCTATAGTATTAGCACCTAAGAAGGGAGGTGAATGGATGATGTGTACAGACTCCCGTGCAATCAATAAGATCACCATCAAATACAGATTCCCATTGCCCAAAATGGATGATTTAATGGACTGTTTGAGTGGAGCAAGGTACTGTTGGCAAGAGACACTATTATGATGATTGAATGTTGTCATTGATGGCAACAAAGGAAAGAGACTCCACCGGTATGACAAAGAGACTTTACTCTGGAAGCATAAATGACTAAGTATGAACAATATAGTAAGTAATAATGTTTGGGATGGTATGCCTCCATAGGAAAAGATCAGTATATGCGGATCAGGTATGTTATTCATAGCTATTTAGTGGTAATTTGTTCTAGTGCTCAAATCTTGACTTTTTCTGGAAGTCACATGGTAGAATATCTAAGTCTAGGTGAACAGAGCTAAGACAAGAATAGTGCACAGTGCTAGAGAAAAGGATCCGCATTCCTCCATAGTTGTATATTTTGTTCTGTGGTTCTAAAGGTATGCTAAGAGATCTAGAATGATTGTTGGTTATGCATCTTAGAGTCTCATATGGTTCGCAATGGGAATTATGTTGTGGCAAGTGAGTTGATCAAGTATATTCTTAAAGAACAAGCTGATAGACATGTTAGATTCTTATGCAGAGAAGTTATATTGTCAGAATAGTCAATCTAAGTGATGGTGTGATTGAAGCTGACCTATATGAAGACTTTTGTATGTTTGTTTAAAACCACATTACAGATTGTACACAAGTTCAAGCTGATAAGATGTAATATTTGTGTACATGGTTTATGTTTTGCTTGCCGACCTGATTATGAGATAAATCTTGTAGCGAATATATATACTCAATGGAATTCGATGTTGGAGGGTTGTAGCATGTATGGTGTGTGTTGTGTGAATTCAAAGTGTGAAGAATTATGAGTAGAATGCAAAGCAGAAAAAGTTGAACAAGGAAAGAAAAATAGAGTACATGTAGTTGAGTTTAGAAGCAGGGCAGAATAAATGAAGACCTTTGAATTTGTACATTGAGTCTTCAATGGAATTGTGATCCAGCATATAGTAGATGCATTTGCAATAGTTCATCTTCTGGCATTGAGCCAATCCTTCTTCTATTTTCTTTTCTCATGGCAATGAGCCTTGGTGCAGTGAGCACTTCTTCGTAGGGCAGTGAGTCCTAGGCAGTGAGCCCTAAGGTAGTGAGCCTTCTTGTAATTTGGTATTGAGCTATCATAATATATTCTGAGCTAACACTCACTATAAAAATCCTAGTGCCTATGTGTTATGTCTTTATGGTTGTTATTCTCATGCTTGTTCTTCTTTCATGTTTTTAATTTTGGAAATTAGATTAACATACAAGTTAACAAGTGGTTTTGTAGAATATTGATTCACCCCCCCATCAATATTCCTTACTTTGAACAATTGGTATTAGAGCAAGGTTCCTTGGAGAATCCTAACAACTTGAAGAAGATCTGGGAAAATTCACTCATGGTAGCTAGGAGGTTTGGAAACTTCTCAAACAATGTTGAATTGGAAGAAGCTCTTGTTGATCTTGAAAAATTTGAAGCAGAAATTAGGGATCTGAAGGATAACATTCAAGACACTGATGAATGCATTCTAAAGCTAAAAGAACACATCAAGAAATTCAAAGAAAAATATAGAGATGTTAGTGAACAATTGATATCAACAAATGAGACCCTGGGTGATTTGGAAGTGGAAGTTATAGAAAGAGATAAAGCAGAAGAAGATCTAAATTTGATGGTAAAAAGAAAAATAGAAGAATGTGTCAAACTGGAAAAAGAAGTTGTGAGCCTAAAAATAGACTTGGAAAAAGCCAAAAGCTATGAAGAAAAGTTCAAGATAAGTTTTCTAAAACTTGATGAGATGATTGCTAGTCAAAAGAGTTCAGATGACAAGAAAGGCTTAGGATTTGAGAAAGGAGAAAGTTCAAAATCAAGTCAAGAAAACTTTCAGATGAAGCAAAACAAAGGGAACCAATTCAAGAATCAAAGAAGAAGACCTAGAAGACCTCCGGTCAGACAGCCAAATGCTTAAAGGTACCTTTCTTTCAATGGCCATTGTTTCAATTGCAAAATGTTTGGTCATAAAGCTACTCAGTGTAGGAGTAGAATAAATTAGAATGTTCCATCATTCTCTGGTCAATGTTTCAATTGCAAGAAAATTGGTCATAGATCAAATGAATGCAGAAGTCTAGTATGAAATGACTTTCACAATTCAAGGAATACTCAATCATTCAATGGAAGATGTTTTTCTTGCAATAGATTTGGACATATGGCTAATCAATGTAGATCAAGGATGAATTCATTTAAAGGAAGGAATCAAGGACAGGGAAACATTGTGTGCTACAATTGCAACAAGTTTGGACATGTTGCAAGATTTTGTAGAAGCAAGAATGTGAAAAGAAACTACTATGCTGAAGAAAGGAAATCAGAGCAGAGGAATGATAGGGGAAAATAAAAAGTTGATCCGCTTGAAACTAAGAAAGAAATGGGCAAGATCTGGATAAGAAAGATGTCATTGAAGTCAAGGATGGATCCTCACTAGCTTCTGGTACAGATACTTCCTCCGGTAAGTAAATTGGGAGCTCTGGCTCAGGGGGATCTATGTTGAAAATCCAAAGCCCCCAGCTAGAAAGTTAGTGCTGGAATCTGGCACTAAGGTATGTTGTGAAGAATTCTATGACAAAGCCTCTGAAAGAAATTTTGGTAGAGAAAGATCTAATGTGGAGCACTGCAGAGCAATTCAGATTGACCGTGGTTGTCAGAGAAGTGTTTGACATCTTTTTGAAAGACCACATTTATGACGATTAAGTTAAGGCTTCAAGGGGTTAAAAGGCCTGGACTTGTAAAAGATTAATCACTTTGCATTCAAACTATCAAGTGTCTAAGACAAATTGAAGCAACTATAAGTTTTCCAAAATGACTCAAGTCAAATTGACCTCAGGTGAAGGAAACCCTAATTTGGTGGAAAAGATATTTACAGCTTGAAAACCCTTTTGTGTAGTCTAAAATATTTCAAAAAATGTTTGCTCCCCAATTAATTGAGATTTCTGAAAAGGGCCTCACCCCAAGTTCAAGAAACATTTCTTCAAACCACCAAAAAATGATTCTATAGGAGCATTCTCAATTACTCCTCATGGAATTATGG
The DNA here is from genome assembly GCA_027924645.1 of Cunninghamia lanceolata. NCBI lineage: Eukaryota > Viridiplantae > Streptophyta > Pinopsida > Cupressales > Cupressaceae > Cunninghamia > Cunninghamia lanceolata. The sequence goes on along the minus strand of BSBN01000763.1, from coordinate 5,406,770 downwards.
ATATGGAAGCTATTAGGGCATACATTCATACCAACCTAGAGGAATACAATCACTTAAATTTTGGCAAATTATACTTGGATGAACTGACTACTATTGATGTTGAGTTGAAGAATGAATATAAAGTTCTGGGAGAAAAGAAATTGGACACCTGGTTGGATTTTCCTACAATCCCAAATGATACATGGGTTAGGTTCATTCTCGACAAGATTCATGATGAGTTTTTGTGGCTGGATGAACCATGTATGATAACCAAATAAGATATCAAAGCTGTAACTAGTATGATTTCCTCCGAAAGGATTCTAGGTGAAAAGAAAATAAAGAACAATTTAGTAATGCAACTAACAGGGGCCAAATTTGATAAGAAAGCTCTCATAGTAAATGATATCAAAGATCCAGCTGTCAGATTTGCATCAATGATTATTGGATACAAAATATACTTTTCTCACTTGGAAAATTCTGTGTCTGCATCAACTATAAAGTCAGCTTATGATATGGTCCAAAATAATATAGATTATAGTATATGTGAATTTCTTTGGAGTGAATTAATGGAGAACCTGAAAAGAACAAAAGAGACAAATTATCCCTTCAAATATGGAACTTTGATTACCTGTTTACTCTTCTACTTCCTGAGAGAGCTACCCAACTTGCAAAGCATTGTCTGGCTTGATCATACACTAGTAGCAACTTGAATAAGAAATCACCTGCAAAGTTTAGGAAATGCAGACAAACAGAATGAAATTTAATGGGAATACTTCATGAACTTTCAAAAGAGAATGTTATGTAGTGTCCAGATACAGAAAAGGTAGTGATGAAATATGAAAATGACATTGTATTCATTGTGAATAAAGACAAATGCTTCATGGAAGCTATGGAACCAAGAACTGCATGGGTTCCTCCATTAGGATATGAAGTTGTAGAAGATATCCTGACCGAAATAGCTGATGAACTACTGAAGAAACCAAAAGATCTCAAACAAGACAGGAATGGAACATTCAAAGAATTGTTTATGGAATATGAGCACTTAGAGAAACTTTATGATGAACAAACAAGCAAGGCAAAAACCAAAGCTGAAGAGTCAAGACCCTTAAATGCTCCAGTGAAATGGAAGTCAAACACTTCGGAAACAAAATATAAGAAAGATGAAAAGGAAGAACATCTATCCAGCCCCAAGAAAAGAATAAGCATCTCATCTAGTACAGAAGTAGAGAAAGACAATCCAATAGAAGGAAATTAAAGAAGGAAAGTTACACTTAGTGATGAATAAATTTCAATTGACTATGCTAGAAAGGTTTTGGATAAACAACAAAGTGTACTAATTCTAGAATCACCCAAGACTCTACAAGGACCAATAAATCTGGCTTCTGTGTCTCCTATGGAAAAATTCAAACTAGTATCAAGAGTGCAAGCTAAGGCTCAGGGAGAAATGCTGAGAACATATTTATAGGACAATGAACTCATTAATGAGACATCAAGCATTATGGAGAAGTTAATCCCCGTATACTAGAAGGATATATCAACATCATCAACTGCTCATCTCAAAGGTCTTATAAATCATATAAGCACTCATTTTGAATCCTTTGAAAAGTTTGTTGATATCAAGGTTAAAAAGGAATATGAAGACAAAAGACTAGCAGTATCAAAAACCAAGTTAGACAGTGACAAAATTCTGTTAGAGAGAAACATCAAGAATATGATAAATGTAATCAAGGAAGCCTATGAAATATATAAATTTTGTCTGTCTTGGCCTAAAACTACTAAGGAAATCAATGAGAAAGTTAAAAGCATGGAGCTTCAACTCACAAATATTTTTGAGACCTTTGATCCTGCAGTTGACTCAATCAGCTACATAGAAACACAAGTTGAAAACATTCAGAACAACATAAGCAGCTTGTTCAGTAGATAGGAAGAGATTAAAAACAAAATGTGTTTGCTAAGAAGGGTATTAAGTTTAAAAATTGAGATCATGACAAATCTTGCAGCTAAAGCACAGGCAGCTTCACAAATTGACACACCCTCAAATGTGCAAAAGGCAAAAAAATCAGTCTTTTTGATAAATGGTCACATCTAAATTTTGGAAAGAGCAAAGAATCAATGGGATAAAGAGATTACACAATTAAAGATTTTGTATAAGGATATTCTTTCACCAACAACCAATTGAGTTGAAGTTTCTATAAATACATATGCGGTAGAGTATGATGATTTTTGCAGTTTTGGTCCAAATTTTGACTCTTGTACATACACCTTTTCCATTGATGTCAAAGGGGGAGAAGAAGACCGGTGAAAAATGGGCAATCATCTAAGGGAGAGAAGGAATACAAAGTAAGGGGGAGCAGACACAAGCATTTTTCACTAAGTGTTTCCATCAATGCAAAAGGGGGAGATTGTTGGCAAGAGACACTATTCTGATGATTGAATGTTGTCATTGATGGCAACAAAGGAAAGAGACCCCACCAGAATGACAAATAAACTTTACTCTGGAAGTAGAAATGACTAAGTATGAATAGTATAGTAACAATGTTCGGATGGTATACCTCCATAGTAAAAGATCAGTATATGTGGATCAAGTATGTTGTTCATAACTATTTAGTGATAATTTGTTCTAGTTCTCAAGTCTTGACTTCCTCCGAAAGTCACATGCTAGAATATCTAAGTCTGGGTGAATAGAGCTAAGACAGGAACAGTGCAAAGTGCTAGAGAAAAGGGTCCACATTCCTCTATGGTTGTATATTTTGTTCTGTGGCTCTAAATGTATGCTAAGAGATCCAGAATGATTGCTGGTTATGTATCTTAGAGTCTCATATGGTCTACAGTGGGAATTATGATGTGACAAATGAGTTGATCAAGTATATTCTTAAGTAACAAGCCAACAGACATGTTAGATTCTTATGTGGAGAAGTTATTTTGTCTGAATAGTCAATCTAAGTGATGGTGTGATTGAAGCCGATCTATATGAAGACTTTTGTAAGCTTGTTTAAGACCACATTGCAGATCAAGTAAACAAGTTCAATCTGATAAGATGTAATATTTGTGTACATGGTTTATGTTTTGCTTTCTGACTTGATTATGAGATAAATCTTGTAGAGAATATATATACTTGATGGAATTTGATGTTGGAGGGTTATAGTATGTATGGTGTGTGTTGTGCAAATTCAAAGTGTGAAGAATTATGAGCAGAATGTAGAGCAAAAAATGTTAAACAAGGAAAGAAAAATAGAGTACATGTAATTGAGTTGAGAAGCAGGGAAGAATAAATGAAGACCTTTGAATCTATATATTGAGCCTTCAATGGAACTGTGATCCAGCATATGGTAGATGCATTTTCAATAGTTCATCTTCTGGAAATGAGCCAATCCTTCTTCTATTTTCTTTTCTCTTGGTAGTGAGCCTTGGTGCCGTGAGCACTTCTTCATAGGGTAGTGAGCCCTAAGACAGTGAGCCTTCTTGTAATTTGGTATTGAGCTATCATAATATATTTTGAGCTAATACTCACCATGGTTTTACCCTCTTTGGGTTTTCCACGTAAAAATCCTGGTGTCTATGTGTTATGTCTTTATGGTTGTTGTTCTCATGCTTGTTTTGCTTTCATGCTTTTAATTTTGGAAATTGGATTAACAAACAAGTTAACAAGTGGTTTTGTAGAGTACTGATTCACCCCCCTCTCAGTATTCCTTACTTTCAACAGGTACTTCATGAAGATTGACTTGAAGAGTGGCTACCATCAAATTATAATCTGTGAAGGGGATGAGTGGAAGACATCATTCAACATGAAGGATGGATTGTATGAGTGGCTGGTCATGCCGTTTGGACTGACAAATGCACCCAGTACATTCATGAGATTGATGAATCAAGTGCTAAAGCCCTATCTTGGTAAGTTTGTCATAGTTATGTTGATGATATTTTAATTTTTAGTAAGACAAAAGAAGAACATTTAGAACATGTTAGGGCTGTACTACAAAAGTTGAAAGAGGAAAATTTAATGGTGAATCTAAAAAAGTGTACTTTTATGAAGAAAGAGTTAGTGTACTTCAGATTTGTAGTTTCAGAAAAAGGGTTGAAAATGGACCCTGAAAAAGTAAAGGCTATTGTTGAATGGCCATCACCAAGAAGTATGTTTGAAGCCCATAGTTTTCATGGGTTGGCGAGGTTCTATAGGAAGTTCATAAGAAATTTCAGTGGGATATGTGCTCCCATTTCAAAAATGATGAAGGGAACAAGAAGAGAGTTCAAGTGGACGGCTGCAGTAGAAAAAAGTTTTCAATTGTTGAAGAATAAGGTAATAGAATAACCGGTGTTGGCACTGCCAGACTTTGGAAAAGTTTTCCAAGTGGATTGTGATGCAAGTGGAACAACAATAGGAGTTATCAACCAAGAGGGAAGACCAATAGTGTACTTCAGTGAGAAGTTGAATGAAGCCAAGAGAAAATATTTTGTGTATGACTAGGATTTCTATGCAATTGTGCAAGAACTCAAGAAGTGGAGGCATTATTTGCTTCCAAAAGAATTTGCACTATATATAGATAATCATGCCCTACAGTTTATAAATAGCCAAGATAAGTTGAACCAGAGGTATATGAAATGGATTGAGTTTTTACAAAGTTAATCTTTCATGTTAAAACATAGGAGTGGTAAATCCAATCGAGTTGCCGATGCACTAAGTAGGAGAACTTTGTTGTTGAATGAGATGAAAGTGAATGTTGTTGGTTTTGATGCTTTGGGTGAGTTGTATGAACAAGACCCAGATTTTAGAGAGGCATGGTTAGCATGCAAGAATCCAATAGAATTGGATCAAACTCCATGGCTGGAGTATTTCATTTAAGAGAACCTGTTGTTCAAAGAAAAGAGGTTATGTATACCTAGAGGCTCTATGAGGGAGAAGTTAATCAAAGAAAAGCATAGTGGAGGATTGGGTGGACATTTTGGAGTAGATAAAACAATAGATCTACTGAATGAGAGTTATTATTGGCCGGGAATGAGTGTTGATGTCAAAAGAGGTTACAAGGATGCAGAATTTGTTAGCATGTGAAGGGTATGAAGCAAAATACCAGACTGTATCAGCCATTACCAATTCTAGAGAGACTGTGGGAACACATTAGCATGGATTTGTTTTTGGGACTGCCTCAAACTCAAAGAGGTAATGATTTTGTTTTTGTGGTTGTTGATAGATTTTCAAAAATGGCTCATTTTATTCCATGTCAGAAAACTAGTGATGCTTCCCATATAGCAAATTTGTTTTTCAAAGAAATAGTTTGGTTGCATGGCTTGCCTAAGAGTATCATATTTGATCAAGATACAAAGTTTGTTGGTCATTTTTGGCATACATCGTGGAAGAAATTAGGCACACATTTGGGTTTCAGTTCAGCCTACCATCCACAAATAGATGGTCAGACTAAAGTTGTGAATAGGAGTTTGGGTAATCTCCTTCGGTGTTTAATTGGAGACAAACCAAAATAGTGGGACTTGATGTTGTCCCAAGTAGAGTTTACCTATAACAATTTGGTTAATAAGAGTGTTGGAAAAAGTCCATTCAATGTGGTGTATGGTTATAGCCACAGAGGTGTGAATGAACTTAGAGATAGTGTAGATCTAGTGTGAACAAGTGTAGTGGCAGAGGATTTTGCAGAGTATATAAGGGATTTGTACAAAGAGGTGAAAGAAAGTTGGAGAAGAGTATGACAAAGTACAAAGAATCTGCTAACCAACACAAGAGAGAACAAGAATTCCATATTAGAGAATTGGTACGGGTTCATTTGAGAAAGGAGAGGTTTCCACAGGGAACTATAACAAGCTAAAATGGAAGAAAATAGGTCCTTGCCGAATCCTAAATTTTTTTTCAACCAATGCTTATGAAGTTGAACTTCCAGAGCATGTAGATATATCTCCTATCTTCAATGTTAGTGATCTGTACAAATATTTTGAAGGGGAGACAAGTACTCAACCACATCTACCTACAAATATAATGGATAATACAAATTGGGTGGATCAGCTACCTAAGAAGCAGACCGAAGAAGTAGATGAGATCATTGATTCCAGGGTTGCAAAGAAAACACGTGGTAAAGAGTACATGGAGTACTTGGTTCACTGGAAGGGAAAATAAGTGGATGAAGCATCTTGGTTGAAGGCACATGAGTTGGCTCAGTTTGGACTTTTGATTCCAGATTGGCCTAAATGTTCCTGAGTCTTGGAACATTTCCCCTTCCTAGGGTCTTTGATGCAGGAGCATCTCGGACTCCTAAAGTTATCCGCATCAAGGTGTACATAAACAATTTTGTTTTCTAATTTGTGTTGTTTGCAGGATGCATTGAAGTTCTTTTTGTTAAACCCTAGCCCCATTGGTTGGTGTTATCTCCTTCACCAGCCTAACAGCTCCATTTTGGCAGGATGCAATACACAGTCCCTTCAATGGTCTGAGAGCTCTTTGATGGGAGGTGGTCATATCGCTAGGATAGAATCCCATGTCTCTCCAATATTGGTGTAACCTTTTGTCGGCCAGTCGGGAGTTTTCAAAACTTCTTAACCTCTGACCAGAGGTTCTCAAGATTAGTTTTTTGGTGACTTTGCAACTTTGAAGCTTTTCCTATTTCGGTGTAACCTGTTGACTTCAGTGGGACTTGGATTGAGGTCTCTTTGATGAGATGATGGTCTTAGTAAATGTAGCCTGCAACCCCGCAGTGCCATTGGTGGGTCTTGATCAATGTCTTGCGTGAGTGTTCTATTGGATGAGTGTTGATTGATGGTCGATGACTTGGCAGGTAATACAGTTGTCGAAGGGACTTTGAGAGTTTGAAGAGAGTGCAGTTGGTGTCTCTTCGATGGTTCAAAAATCTTTGATAGTTAAACTGTATTGTGACCGTTCTTATGAGGAGACATGAAGGCAAACCATTTCATCTTCCAACTAAACCTGGTTGAGTATTTTAGGGGATTTGGAGAGTTCTTTTAGAAGAATGAGAAATGGCAGACTGTAATAGTTTTGGGATTGATTTGTACTTCTCTGTAACAAAACTTCTGATGTAATCTATAATCATTTTGAGAATAAGTAAAGGAGGGTTGATTTCTTTTGGGCAATTGTCAAACTAATAAGATTGTTTTGCTACTTGATTGATAGTCTGATAAAGCTCTTCAATCTTGACTACATCAACCACCAATATCCTTCTCTAAGCACTTTGTCCAGGTAGTCGTCCTCGATATGAAATGTCCCCGACAAAGTCCTTGACAACATTCATTCATGACCTTGATAGATTGCTCATGATCTAAACATTTGAGAAGTAATCAATTAAGGTTTCTCTACATAAGTTGGCCCTCAATTAACACATACCTTTGGATTTCCAACTTCAAGGTTCTCCTTTGATGATCATTTAGTCTTGGAGGACAACTTAGGTTTTATAAATAGAAAAAAATATCTTTATATACCAAGGATCACCTCTCAAAGGGCAAGGAGGAAGTGCTATACCAAAACTTACCTGATGTACCACAATTGCATCTAGGTTTGTATCTATCATTAGTTTGGCAAGACCTTGACCTCTAACTAGCCTTGTAGTTTGCACCTCCATATCATATTCTTGGATCTTGTTGATTCATCTGCACCTCTTTCAAGATGCTTCTTGTTGAGAAAAGATGTCCCTCATAGTTGTATGAGGCACATATATAGTGATTTTGGCTCCTACAAGATAAGGCCTAAAGTTCTTGATAACCTTGACAAGAGAATATGCATGCTTTTCCATGGTGGAGTATTTCAACTTAGCATTTTGCAATAATTTAATAAAAAAGGCAATAGGCTACTCATATCCATCAACATTCTTTTGAAGCAATATTGTAGCAATGGCATAGAAAAAAACAAAAGAAAATAGTTGAAAAGGCTTGGAATAGTTAGGACTAGCCAATATTGGTGCCTTCTAAAGTGCATCTTTGATATTCCATGAAGGAGTTGGTTGATTCCTTATCCCAACCTATTGACTATCCTTTCTTAAGTACCTTGGAAATTGTCTTTATCTTCTCGGCAAAGTTAGGAATAAACCTCCTAAAAAAATTAATTTGTCCAAAAATGGATTGCACTGCTTTAACTATTTTAGGCTAAGGAATGAGGTCTATTGATTTGACTCTCTCTAGATCAACCTTCACACCTTCCTTAGACACAATATGCCCAACAATCTTACTTTCTTCTACACCAAATGTAAACTTTTTAGGATTTAAGGAAATCCCATATTCTAAGCATCACTGGAAAATCAACTCCAAGTGTCTACAATAGTCACTTCTATCCTTAGAATAGGCTATCAAATCATCCTTATATACAACCACTATTTCATTTATCAATCCTATAAAGGCAACATCCATTTCCCTCTGCAAGGTGGCTCCTGCATTCTTGAGTGTGAAAGGCATCCTCACATAAATAAATGTTCCCCAAGGGGTGGTGAAGATTTTCTTGTTCTACTCAAACTCTTTGACCATTACCTAATTATATCCTAAGAAGCCATCCATCATTGAAATTAATTCAGACCTTATCACTTTCTGTAGCAAATGGTCTATACTAGGCAATGGCCATTTTTCCTTGAGGAACTTAATGTTCAAATTCCTGAAGTGTACACAAAGCCTTATGTCCCCATTCTTCTTTCTCACAAAGACAAGGTTTGATGCCCATTCTAAATGTTTGATTTCTTTAATTATACCACCTTCTTTCAACTTCATTAACTCCTTTTGCATATGAGGAGCTAGTGTAGGGTTAATAGGCCTTTGATTTTACCTAAATGGTCTCATACCAAGTTTTAAAGGAATGGTATGTTGGAAAAAATCTTCCCTATATGCTTTTAATTCATCATATGACCATGTAAAATACTTCTCAAACTTCCTCAATAGACAAATCAACAATTGCTTCTTTGCTAGCTTCAACTTCTTTCTAATGTAAATCATCTTTGGAGCTGATTTAGTTCCTAGATTCAGTCCTTCAACATCATCTAGGTTGATTGGTTTGATCCTTGTCTTGTAGAAATCATTACTATCAAACATTTTTTCAAGAGCTACAAGACCTCTTGGAATGACCTATTGGTCTTGAGATGAATGACATCATTTCCAAACAAGGTCTCCTTTCCATCCTCTACCTCAATCATTGGTTTCCCATCAATCCACTGGTTTTCAAATTCATTCATACTATTCAAAAAATCATAGATCTACCTATCATCATTGGATTTACTTGCCAACTATATCTATTAGCAAGAATTCTAGGCCTAGTGATGACTCCCACACTATAAGTGCAATGATGTTATTACAATGAGGCATCAAACTTTGAGGCCATGACATCAAGGGCATCAGCTGTAACATTTTCATTTCTATCTAGCCACTTTATATCAAAATCATCAAAGAGCTCAATGGTATCCCATACAACATTCCTATACATTTTAAATCTTTTCTCTTTTTCTATATATGAGCCTCTAACATGATATACTATTAACTTAGAATATCCATGTACACTTAGACATTTAATTCCATACCTAGATCCAACATTTAGGCCAAGAAACAATGCCTTATATCTTTCTATGTTATTGGTGCACTCAAAATTTAATTTGAAGGTGAACTTGTAGGATATATCATCTAGAGAGATTAAACAATACCTGCACCATGTCCTTCTTTTGAACATGCACCATCAAAATACATTTTCCATATATCATTGATTCCAAGGAAAGAAGGATTTGGACATGAGGCAAGGTTGACATAGTTGTCAACATCATCATCAAAATTTGTAAGTATGTTTCCAGGCTCACTCTCTGCATAGTGCACCTCATATTTCACTTTCTCTAGTTCTTCTACAATATGTAACATTTTCTTTTCTCTAGGCAATTGGGCCTCTTTTCTATTGACTAGTATGGTGGCATAAGATAGATCCATTTGTATACTACCACCTATTGAGGCTGCCCATTTTCTTGACAATAGCATGCCCCACTTGGATGGGAAATCAACAATGATTATGTCCATCATAAAACACTTACTAGGGTATGAAACAAGTTGTACCTCTACACCATTGACAACTCTAATAATATTTACCTCTCTGAAATCCATTGCATAGCATTTTCCATATGACCTAGAAACTTTCAAGCCTAGCAAGTTCATGACTTCTAATGACATTACATTGCTTGATGCACTAGAGTCTAGAATGCAGTTATGCACCAACCATCCCTTTATCAGAAATGAAGTATAAAAGGGCTCAACCATAGATTGTTTATTTACAAATGTTGTACTAAGGTAGGCCTCAAGCATCTCCTGAGCATTTGATTGATCAACTGTTTCCTCTATAGAATCACCTATGTGATTTGTTTGGTTGTTAAATGTGGTTGGAGCATTGATATATTGTAGGGCCCTATCCTTATGTTTAGGGATTCTAAGCATTTCTCAGGCAGGTACTATGACTTTCATTTGTCTTAAAGTGAGTCATGTCAATAGGGATGTAATTAGGTAGAGGGGTGGACAAGGGCACAATTGTTGCATAAGAGTTAGGAATGACTATCCATGTTACCTAATTTAAACAAATTACTTCATTCTTACATTGTGATATTTGTATTTTGTAGAACCATACAGAGAAATATTTGTGTATGTCAAAATATTTAGTGTTATTCAAAACAAAGATCTTGTGAACATAGAATCTATGAAAACACAGTCTCATAGGAAGTAGAGGAATCAATTTAGTTAACTTTGGGACTGCACTTAGAGTACATTAGACTTTTGAGCTGATTATTTGAAAGTGTAAATGTCTTCGAATAATAGTTGAAACCACAAATGGTAAACATTAGAATGCTTTGTTAATAGAGGGAATACTATGAAGACAACTTTTTTTGTGTCTTTGAGCTGTAGCATCGAATCCATAAAAGACTGAGTTGTTTGTAGACATAGGAAATATGTAAATTCAATCTAATTATCATTGTTTATTTAGAGACTTCAGTCTGTTAGTAATTTGTCTTGCAACTTTGTTTTTTTGGACTAATACAGTTTTCTATTATATGTCAAAACATGAATATGAGTAGATAGCTACCATGTAAATGCAGAGAAGAGACTAAGTTATTTTTTCTCTTTTGAACACAAGGTATTGTGGACATATTCTATTATAGTCACAATGTTATAACTAGTTTAAGTTATATACAAGTGCTTAGATTGAACTTTGTGAGAACCCTAGGAATCAAGAGGAGTAAGATTATAGAAAATTTTAGACAGAGATAGATATACATTTCACAATGATTTATATGTATAAGTTTTATTGTTTTCAATCAAAAGATTTTGTGATACAAATTCATTTATTTTAGAATATATACAAATGATTTTGTTATCAAATTAAAAACATCTAGTATAGATATGCATTCTACAAAAATGATAAGCATTATCATGATGTTCAAAGGATGATATACTTGATTTCATAACCTTTTCAATATCAAAAGTTGGTGAACTTAAGAAGGCCAAGAGGTTGAAAACATCATATTATTCTTATAGACTAAAACCTATCTAAGTTGAAAGATTCACTTAGTTCAAAGATTAGATATGATAATGATAGCATTCATTAAGAGTTTATTTTAATGAGGATAAAACTAATGTTCTATGTTTATATATGATATGAGAAATGTGAATTCGAACAATGCTCAAGTGGTCAAAAAAAGACTAGAGATTTTCATTTCCATGTTATATTACTATAAACTTATAATTTTGGGAAAAAAAGAGTTCTTGATATTACAATGTATTGGGTTAGAGAAGTTAAAAACCTAGAATCAACATAGAAGGGTTTAGAAAGCTTAAAAACTCTTAAGTTGGTTATGCCACTAATTTAGTCTATTGTATATTATGGTCGATAGTGAATAGTCGAGAAACCATAGATCAAGGCATGTGTGTATTATGAAGAGTCTATGAAAGAACTTATGATAGAAAAATGATTTCTTGTTAAATTTAGAAACTTGACACAAGAGTGTTCAGTTTTTGGGTCATTGAGTAGAATGACAGGTAGTCATAGACCCTGGAATTTGCAAGTATGCAATGAGGGACTCATTGAAAGGTTAAGAACATCTAAACCTTAGATTACATTTATCCTAGATTAAGGATCAAATTCTAAGTTAGATCGACTAGAATTTGTGTTAGTCAAGATAAATCATGCCTAGAGTTACTAGTCAAGCAAGTCAAATTGTAGGATGAGGTAGTTTCCAAGTCGAGTTAGAGGTGTGTGAACACGCATGACTACATTTATTGCAAACATTTATTTATATAGAAACTTTGGCCAAAGTGATGCATTTATCTCTACTTGCATTAGTTGGTTCACCATGTCTCGATTGCATGACCTGTCAGAATGATCATACTTAGCTAGAAGATTGTCTAGAGTTGTATGGTCGATTGAGTTATGTAGCACACAAAACTAGGACTCAGATGACAACCTGTTGGTTCTTTATGTCTATACTCTTCTTGAAGGGTAGGGCCACTTCTAGGAAGGAAGTTGTATGGGGGACTATCAGTCTATGGTTAGAGGTAAAGCACTCGGATGTTGCTCTCCCTCTGTAGTAGAAGACTCACCAAGACTTGTGAGATAGATATCAGATTCTAGATGCAGTACACTTCATATTTGACTTATGATTTTCAAACTTATGTAAAACTATTCTTTTTGCCAAGTGCAAAATATTTGTAAATATAAAGTGAAATGTTTTTCACTATAATTTTATCCTAGAATATATTGTAATGTCAAGGTTGAAAAGTATTCAGAAAAGATGTGCATTTATTTCTATGTAATTATACAAATGACAAAAAATATATATTTTCATTCATGTTTAAACTTGTTCATTTACTTTCTTAGTAAATTTTGAAAGTAATTCTAAGTAATATGAGATGGTATGTTACATTCTTCTAAGTATTTCAGGATCAGGGATCAAGCGGTTCCCTTTCCTATCTTCTAAATGCATGATGTACGATGAAGACCTGATCTCCAAAGCCTGATGGTTTCCCTTTGTTCCTTTCAAACTTTTGAGATTGGGGTTACCTTCTTCATTCTTTCAGAGGCCAATTGCCTGGTGGAAGCCCGATTGTTCAGGGCTCGACTATTTTGCCTTCCCTGCTCCTTCCACTATTCAGAATGCAATAGGATTGTTCAATGACCTTCCTAGCTGCCATTCATCCTCTTCAGAGCCCGACTGCTTGTGGAAACTGATTTCCTACACCCCAATGCCATTGTAGCTCCTTTTGCATTTAATTTCTTGTACTGAGGATATGGTTAGATGTTCTTCTTTAGTAGATTTCTAGGGCAGATCCATGTGGGCACACACCAGGGACACAAAGATGAATTTATTGCAATATGGGCAACTAGTTTTCCTTGTTGTCCACTCTTCCCCACGTCCATGGCTGCTACAATATGATTTGAAAATCTATATATGCATATGTAAAAGATGTATTAGGGGTTGTTGGTTAGCTATTCTGTGTCATTATTCAGACAGAGGGATTCATTTGCAGGTTTAGACCTTGTGGTTTTCTCTAGAACTGGACGGATTTGATGGATTGTGCTCTCTTCTAAGCCTATCACATCTCTGTATCAGCTCAACAATGAAGGAGAGCCTATCATTTTATGTCTATTTCATTTCTGTGATGAGTCTATTCTCTCTTTATAATGGCTATTTAGCCTTTATGATCAATATAAACTGATGTTTTGCCTCTCTCATTGTTCTTACACTAAGTTTATTTGATAGAAGCAAGTTGTGTATTGTGGATAAAATGATCCCTTTTGTAGTTTTATCTTTCTGCATTAACCTCTGTTTGAACCTGCATGAGTCTATCTAAGTTCCCTTCAACACATTGAGATTATTACTGTGCTATGGCAGTTGTAGTTAAACACCCTAAATCTTGGTGCATCACCATTTTATTTTCTGTATTCTTTCTCCCCTTTTTCCCTTGGTGATTAGTAGCATAGGTTTAGTTATTTTTCTCTAAACCTTAAGTTCAAAATGAGGAACCAGCCTTCTCTAGAGGTTTGATCTCATATGTGGGGTCCCACACCTTGAGATCAATCTCATTGTGTCATTGGAATACTTGAACAAGTTTTAAGCAGGATGCAATTCTAGGTGATAACAATTTCTGGCATGCCCGGTGGGACGAGTATGGTGAGATTAATCATCCATTTTAGCATTTGGTGTGTTCTTCAGTGTATCTTGTGATTTTGTGTAGTCTTCTTCAGCACCATGGTGACTTTTTTAACCAAATCTATGGGTGAAAGCATCCCAAGTGCATAAATATTCATCAAAGATTAGATTTTAGTGATGCTCTTGGTCTTTTCCAACCTTAAGGGTTCTCAAACCACTTGGTGATTCTCTTCTAGTATGTTCACAGTCTTTAAAGGAAGACCTATTAACCCTTACTTCAAAAAAGGATTTAGTACATCTCTTCTTTTCAATGCACTAAAATGTCAAATTTTTATGGGAATTATGGTTATTCCCCTCCATCTTGCCAAAATTTAATCTATACACCTCCTTACCAGCAGTATCAGGCTCAAAATGCCTTTGTTTTTATGCCATATACACCCACTGCATAAGGTTATTAGCATCCTCATGATGCTTACCTCTCTCTTACCCCCACTCATCCTCCTTGTCAGCCTAATAATTCTTATTATCAACCACAAAAGGACTACCTTGCTCTACTAGAAACTAAGGAACATCTGGATGATATTAAAATAAAAGTAGGGTACAATTAGCCATGGGAGGACTTTAATTTTAATATCATAAACGAAGATAATGTGATGGAGATAATCCTAGGATTCCAATGGGAGTGGGATGAGGTTCGGGGAAGGATAGAGTATAACTGACATCAAGAGGAGCTTACTTATTAGGCCCATCTTCAACAACAAAAGATGGAGGCAAAGGAAAGAGCTTACCAAGACCAACTTTCTATGCATCTTGCAACCTTATCAAAGGAGCAGTTAAGATAGTTGCTTGCCCAAATGTAGAGGCAAGAATCTTGATTAGTCCCCTCCATTCCTAGTTCCAGGAAACCCCTCCCTTCTACACAAGTTCAGCCTATGGCAGAGATAATTGCCAAATTTAAAATCCCAAGCTTCATGTAGGGGAAACCCTTTGAGCCTCTAAAACCACCTTCCAATTTCAAAATGCCAAGTTTCAGAGGCCCTCAAATTTCATGGGGGCATGTTCTTGTGCAAGTCCATCCTATTATTCCTCAGGAAAGACCCTCTCAATAAGCCCCTCCAACTCACATCCCATGTCAGTCCTCTTGTCCTGGAACTAGATCACTATTAAAAGACATCCCAATTATTTGGAGAGATTGTGGGTTCTATGACCCAGAAAGGGACGTGTTTGAGGTAGTCATTGAGTAGCCTACTACTTGTAAACCCTCATGTGCCATTGAGACTAAAAAGTCAAACCTACCACAAGAAGACATTAAGCCATATCTGATAGAGCACCAATGCACTAAGCATAAGGGTAATGGAAATCTAGGTGCAGGGTTGAGTCCCTTAGATTTTGATTCATTTGAAGGTTTTTCCCATGCTTGTCAGAAAGTGAAAGAGAATAAAACCCAAAAATTGCATGGTGAGAACCTCATGTTGTAGAGACAGCTCAAGCAAAATCTAGTGGGGTTGTAGTCAAAGGATGAGGATGTTAAGGAGGAAGTTGTTGCAACTTCTCCAAAAGTGGATGATGCCACCCTATTTCATGAATTGCCCAATAACATTGAAGAGGAAGAAGGCATGCAGATGCCAACATTAACAACAGTTTTGTAGCAACATGAGGACATGGAAAATGATGTCAAGTTGGTGGCGTGTGAGGCCAAACATAACAATGAGGTTCCAGCTCATGAAGAAGAGCATCTGAGTAGCTCTATTCTGGGAAGTGCAAAAATTAATGAAGCCAAGGTGGATCCTCCCATACCTGCGTGCACTGAGGAGCTTGAAGACGTCTTTCGAGATGAGAGATTTTTTCTACTCAAAATATGACATTGAACCAACATCCTGTGAGGAAGAAATTCATGAGCAGAATCTTATTCATAAGGTGGAGGCAACCATATTTCCAATTGATAAACAGCACCTACAACATTCATACCAGTAACAAGAGGTAACAGAACAGATGCATGAGATCAACTCTTCTGATCTGCATGTTATTTCAAGGGGATTCCCTATTAGGCATCTAGCCCAGTTGGAGATGGACAAAGAAGAGTCACCATTGGTCATGCTTACCTTTGAGCATCAAGTTGAGCATCAAAATGAGAAGGATTGACCCATTTATCCACTTCTTAGCAGCTACATTTCCAATCAGGTCAAGTGAGTAGATGAGTTTATTCCTATTCTTGGGGAAGTGTTTCACCAATTTGTTATATGGACATCCCTTCCCCACCTCCTTTTAACTACCGACAGACATGTGAAGCATTGTAAATTGTTGTGAAAGGGCAGTTATTTTTTAAAACTAGTTAATGGCTTTGTTTAAGTTAGTTTCTTAGTTGGTTAGTTTAGGTTAGTTTTGTTTGTGTTTTAGTTTTCCTTTCATTAAGTGCTCTTACATAGGATTCATCCTCATTAGGAGGATGTTTTCCTTGTTTTCTTTGTTTTGTTTTGTTTTTGGAGGCATGTTCAGTTGTGTTAGTCTAGCCCACCCCTGCTTCAGGTGTTGTTACAGCCCTTTTTGACTATGTGCTCAATGGATTGTTAAGGCCACTAGATCCTTGTGTTTAGTAGGCAAACACCCCTACAAAGTCACCAAAATGTTGTTTTATTTTAGCCCATGCCAAAAGAACCCACGGAAGAGGTCCACAAAAAAGCTATGTCCAAGGTTTCCTGGTTTTTTCCTTTTGTTTTCTACCTTTTTTGGAGCTTCAAAGTTTTAGGGTTCTATCTCCCATCGTGCCAAGCCTATCAGCTTCAAAAACTCTACTTTGATAACTTGAAAATTACCTAAGTCATTCAGGCATCAGAGGTCAGGAGGTTGAATCTCTCTCTTATTCTTCCAAGTAGGTAGTAAGTAGAAGGCCCAATCGCCGAAGTTTGACAAAGCTCAAAAAATTTCAAAGTGTTTTAGATTTTGGAGGTCGGGGTGGTGAGGTTCCTTCTTCTTCCAAGAAGGCAACAGGCAGAAGGCCCGATTGCCAAAGTCTTCCGAAGCTCCAAAATATCATCTAAATATTTCGGGCATCAGAGGTTGGGGTGTTTTTCTTCCTCTTTATTTTTTTGAAGGTAGAAGAGTGAAGGTCTGAGGCCCGATCCCTAATCATTTCTCTAGGGTGCCAAGTGTTTAGGTGGCAAATTGCAGAGATTTTCTTATTTGCTTGCAGGTTACAAGCATTAGCATCAAGGTCTGATGCTCGATCCTGATGATCTTCAAAATTTTCTAAGTATTTCAGGATTAGGGATCAAGTGGTTCCCTTTCCTCTCTTCTAAATGCACAATGTATGGGGAAGACCCAATCTCTAAAACCCGATGGTTTCCCTTTGTTCCTTTCAAACTTTGGAGATCAGGGTTTCCTTCTTCACCCTTTTAGAGGCCGATTGCCTAATAGAAGCTCGATTGGTTGAGGCCTGATTACTTTCCCTTCCCTGCTCCTTCCACTGTTTAGAATGTGATGGGACTATTCAACAACCTTCTTGGCCACCATTAATGCTCTTGAGATCCTGATTACTTGTGGAAACTGATTTACCATGCCCCAATGCCACTGTAGCTCCTTTTGCATTGAATTTCTTGTACACAGGGTATGGGTGGATGTTCTTCTTTAGCATATTTATAGGGAAAAGCCATGTAGACACACACCAGGAACATAAAGATGAATTTATTTCAGCATGGCCAATTGGTTTTCCTTGTTGACCACTCTTCCCCACGTCCTTGGCTGCTACAATATGATTTGAAAAGCTATATATGCATATGTAAAAGATGTATTAGGGGTTGTTGGTTAGCTTTTCTGGGTCATTATTTAGACAGAGGGATTCATTTGTAGGGTCAGACCTTATGGTTTTCTCCAAAACTAGACGGATTTGATGGACTGTGCTCTCTTTTGAGCTCTTACATCTCTGTATCAGTTTTAAAATGAAGGAGAGCCTATCATTTTGTGTCTATTTCATTTCTGTGATGAGTTTATTCTCTCTAAGTTGTAATGGCTATTTATCCTTTATGATCAATATAAACTGATGTTTTGCCTCTCTCATTGTTCTTACACTGTGTTTATTTGATAGATGCAAGCTGTGTACTGTGGATAAAATGATTCCTTTCATAGTTTTATCTTTCTACCTTAACCTCTATTTGAACCTGCATGAGTTTGTGTGAGTTCACTTCAGTGTTGAGATCATTATTATTCTATGTCAGTTGTAGTTAAACACCCTAAATCTTGGTGCATCACCATTTTATCTTATGTATTCCTTCTCCTCTTTTTCCCTTGGTGATTAGTAGCATAGATTTAGTTATTTTTCTCTGAACCTTAAGTTTAGAATGAGGAACTAACCTTCTCTTGAGTTCTAATCTCATCTGTGGGGTCCCACACCTTGAGATTAGTCCCATTGTGTCATTGGAATGCTTGAACAGGCTTCAAGCAGGGTGCAATTCGAGGTGATAAAAGTAACATTTAGAACCATTTGATCTCCTTTTAGATCAACAACCAACACATTGTTTTTAAGGTTGTCAATCTAACAACTTCAAACCATTGTGCTACTAGTCCTCAGAATAAACATAAGAATTTCAATGTCCCCACTACTTGACATATGAATAGACAAGCACCAATACACCCAAAAGGCACATGTTAGCAATGCACTTCCCTAAAATGTTACTAATCTGACAACCTTTTTCCATTGTGACATTAGTTACAATCAACATAATACGACAATGATATAGGGCCCTTTCTTGTTATCAAAAGAACTCAAAAATAATTAAGGGTTAGTAGAGATGTACTCAAGAGACATGTGGCCATTTTTTTCTTTCTTTAAATATAGCTAAACTAATAGCATGGGATCATTGCACTATTGGTGAAGGCTATATGAAAGACAATTCAGATGATGAACGCATCAACACTAGAAGTTTCTTTGCTAGTGGCACACACTACATAGTTTAATGAGGAGTCAAAGCATAACTAGAAATTTAAGAACATGTTAAGGGATGTCCTAAGGCTATGATATCCAACCTTACAAGGGTGATAGACAATTTGTGGGGTGCCCTGACATTCTAAACCATACTATGAATCAAGTGTTGAATGTAAGACCATGATTAGTATAAAGAATAAAGTTCATTCATAAAGATACTAAGTGTACACCCAAGGTCTAGCATTAAATCAAAAAATATATGAAATAACAAAATTATTATATGATTTCTACTTTTTTCAATAAAATGTTGGTGCTCCTAAAAGATAAATTCAAAGAATTTCAAGATTTGATAGTCTCTAGCATTCTTGTGATCATAGAGCTAGATGGACAAAGGAAGGTATTGGAGTGTGGAGGATTGATTTTGAAAGTTCTAAAAATATCATGATTCACCTTTTGTTCGCAAGAGGATAAATTTGATACTATTTTAGTAAGTTGACAAATTTACAAGGCTCTAGTCTTGGAGATGAAATGAGGATAGGTATGCTGATAGTATGATTAAGACTAAGACCATTTTGGAGGCAAATGGGCCTGAGGATGAGACTTTTAATGAATGGACAGTGAAGTTTTCTAAAAGAGTGTTGATGTTCCATTTTTGTCATGTAATATTTGGATATCTTATCTATGATACAAGTATGTGTTGTCATTTAATGGTCATGAAAGGATAAGAATAATAAAATATAATTAACATTAACACATAAAGGGAAAAGAGTATACTATTAAGCTACCAGGACTGCCATTGCAAAGGTATAAGATGCAAGATCTTCTTAGACAATATGCTATGATGAATGACAAGATTAATGCAGCTCAAGAAAAAAGGATAATACTTAAACACTGAAATATCATACACTTTGTGGTAGAAGGATAAGATAGTACATTGGAGTGTCTCTAGAGGGTTGTCAAAAGAGTTTAGCTATATTAATCAAATGATCATTAATATGATATTGATAATCCAAATCATGAATAACAATATCAAAGAACATAGAATCATTCTGAGATAAAATAGTTTCATTTTTCTTTGCAATGATTCATTCAAACATTCCATGGTCCATTGATAACAACCCTGTATGGATTCAAATTTATGAACCAAAGTATCATCTTCTGTAAACTGCAAAGGAGAAATAATGACTCCTTCCCCACACACAAAGTCATCATCAAATGTTTCTTAGCTCCAACTTGGGATAAAAACATTGTGGGATTGAGCATCACCATTTATCTGATCATTCCTAATTCCTTTATGAATGCTCATATCACCTTCTCTAGGATATCTATATAGCCCTCAAGATCATCCTCTATTCCTTTCTCAAAGGTTTCTAAATCAAAATTTTCATGTCTTTCTATTTCTTAAGATTAAAACAACTATCAAATGTATGAATACATTCCTCTTCTTCAACATTCATATGAGAAAGAATAGAAAATAAATTCACAATATCTAATACAGAGAAATTTATAGGACTAGAAGTTTCAAAAAGAGGATTATTTCAAACCTTGAATGCTCCACAAAACTTAGATTGCACATGCGTCAGAAGGAGCATACTTGTTAGTTCATCTTTATGGCTCATGTATTCAAACTATTATATGATATTTGTATGGCTTTCAGTGTGCTTTTGTTGCAGTGCCTTTTCTCCATCATTTTCTTCAAGAAATTTGAAAGAACCTTCATACTCAGGCTGCATGTAAGTTTGAAAAAGATTGCTTGGTGATGTATTTTTGTGTTCTTTTCCTCCAAGTTGGCCTTCAATCTTTGTTTTCACCAAACTTTTCATAGAATCTTTCTCAATACTTTCAAAGGTAAAGGCTTCTGTCTCCAAAGAAGAAAAAGATGTTAATAAGTGATCATTTTTGCTTCCCTCTTTGTTGGTTGTGTTGGCGAAAGATTGTCCAATAGTTGTTGCTACTGAAGTTGAACCAGTTATTGCACTTTCTAGTTGAATGTAGTGATTGCTAAAATTCCCCCAAGGGAGAGAAGAAGTATTATCTCTTTGATCATCAAGAGATATTTATGAATCATCATCACTATCTTCAACATATAGATAGTACATAATTTCAACATGTTGTGTAGCATAAGATTTGATTGCTGAGGAAATTGAATCACCCTTAAACAAGTCTTCTTCACCTAACACTATGAGATTCATACAATCAACTAAAGTAGGCATTAAATTTACCCTTTTTGTATTGATATTAAGTTGCATATAAGCATGCTCTTCAAATTGATAATTCTGATTTGGTATTGAAGATCTCTTTGTTGACTCGTTTCTTGAAACCTCTAGAATACATCTCTTAATATCTTTTTCTTTTAACAACCCAGATAGAATCAAGTCATCTTCAATCTTAATAGCTTCTTTTTGTGCAATTTCTAGATTGCTTACCTTATTATGCTTCAAGAGGAATCTATCTTCAGGGTGTAATGTAATAATGAAGGTACAAACTAGTTGTCTTCTTTCAGTTGGTTTACTTGAGGAACCTACTTCAAAGATTTGTTGAATCATTCCACAAACTCCCTTATATGTTCCCCTTCTTTCTTATAGATTTAGAAAAATTGAGATAACAACTCACCTCTATTAATTGTAGATTTAAATCTCGCAAGAAACTTTCCCTTCAAGTTGTCCCAATTTTTAATACATGCATCTTTTAGGTGTTGAAACCATTCTATAGTAGGTCCAACAAGACTTTCAACAAATAACCACACAAAGACATCTTCTTTAGTGACTCCCAGAATTTTGCAAGCAACTGTGAATGCTAGAATGCGATTATCAACATTTTGCAAGTTCTCTTCATTGAATTTTAGAAAGTGCTTCTATGATCCTATAGGTAAGCATGTGTATTGAGCCAAGGATAATGGGCCAAACTGGGTTCCCCATAGTGCAAGTATGAAAATAATAGCAATGGGTATCTCACTTCTGCAGATTTGCTAACCTCCATTCCATGGGATGTATCCTTAAATACCTAAGGAACAAAATACACCAGTACTTCACGTTCCCCAGTAGAGTCATGAAAAATTCATTGGTAAATAGATTTGTCACTGCAGATTACAATGTGACTCCCAATGAGCAATGGTAAAAGTTCCAACAGTTGGATAAGTTGTTACTGGACTAACAACTTTCCTCTACATTTGAGAGGGGAAACTCCCTCATATGATGGGGGTTTTAAGGTTTTTGTGTACTTTTGACCTGAAAGTACAACAAAGAGAAAAAGGAAAACAAAAGGAAAAATAGTTTGCAAAAACCCTAATAGAAAATGTATGAATACTAATTTGGATTTCCCAAATTTATTAATAGGGGGTTCACCACAAAATTTAGAAACTATGTTCTTGAACCTATATGATCAATTGTAGAACAATATATGTTGCAACATTAATGAAAGAAGAATGAAAAATCTCAACATATGAAGAGGGGTGTATTAGCACATTCAAATCAAGATACCAAGAAGTGATTATGTTTCTTTACATCAATTGCATAGTTTGTATTAACACTTAAATAGGTGACTAATGATTTCCACAATGACAGAGAGATTACCAATTTGACATATGAAAAATTAGTAATGATAACACAAAAAACACTCAAAACATATGATCCAAATGCTTTTTGTGTTATCTCTGTAAAGTTATACAGCTCTAAGAACTCTTCTATACAAAGTGTGAGCTCAAAAGTCTCCAAAAAGTCCCTCAAAAATTCCCCTTGAAAAGTCCCCTTTACAATACAAAATAGCCTCATATATATAGGCTTTGCCTCTGTAACTACCTTGTAAGTACCTCAACTACCTTTTTGAAATACAATTAAAAATAATAAACCTTATCATTGGTTATGTTTTATGTAACTTTTCCATAAATGAGGTTCATTTTCTAACTTCAAATTATAATGAGTGACATAAGTCACTTTTACAAAAAGACAACTTGAAACTTATAACTTTTAAGGGAAGGCCAATTTATTGGCCTTGTTGAGGCAGGTACTATGTCTTCTCCCAATCCATGAATCACCTGTTCACCTGCAACTTGGCTTTCAAGGACATACACTCCAACTGCATCTATTCTATCTTTATCATTTCTTAAGGATGTCTCTATTGTTGAACATTAGTGCTGGTGTGGAGAAGACTTGGCTTTGTACACAAAAGAATTTGACAATTGGAACTTTAAATTCAACCTTGCAATCAAATCTGTATGCTCCATTCAAAAATCTTTAATTTATCTAACTTCTTCAAGGATAAGATATTATCAATTTCATGTAACATATATCTGATTTTAAGATATAAACGGCTTGGTCTAACACTCAAAACACAAAGAAAAACACTTTATAGTTATAGTGTAAGCCCGTGTTTCTAGTTTACTTCACTAGGAATCACCAATAATCTCCACAAGAACAATACCTTTGATTGAAATGATGAAATTGGTTCACATCTCTCACAATAATTTCTCTTACAACAATCTTGGAAATAAACTTGGTTGTAGTGTGGTAGTTAACACATACTTGAATGTTCTTGAGAGCTCTAATAGACATTCCAAGGGCCATGTTTAACAACCCAAATGCAATTACTAACTTCTTACTATTGTGGCAGAAAAATAATTCTTTTTCCTTCTCTTCCATACCATTAAGTTAAATGTCTTGAATCTGAAAAATACCCTACTGCATAAATCTCCTAAGACAATTTCTCCAACTTTGCATAGATCTCCTCTGTTTGTGGATGTGATCTATCTCTTACACAAAAAAGCCATTTTATGGCCTTCAATCCAACTACATCTAGGGATCTTTTTAATTCCTCTATCTTTCATCAATCTTCTTGCCATTTGAGCTTCATCCCACCTACCCACTTTTGTATAGACATTTGAGAGAAGAACATAAGGCTCGGCATTTTTAGAATGCAAATTAAAAAGCACTGTCACTGTAAATACTCCTCATAAGTGTATATTCATATGTGATCTGCACGCACTAAGAAAACACATAATGTTTAACTATCGTCAAGATAGCCAGCACGGGCAAGAAGATCAACCATGCACACATAATGTTTAACTATACGTGTAATGAAATAAGGGTTACTCATGTTTCAGGTATGCACAACCCTCATTCACTACATCTGCATGACCGGTTTCAAAGGTAGGCCGCAAGTTGTGAGGTTGTTGGCCAAGGCTGAGAAATAATGGCTTTATACCTACCTAGTGAATTTGCTTGAAGGATACTAAAGTCTTTTCAACAAATCCATTTTGTGTGTATCCTACAATCATTGCATTCTATTTAATGACATTTCTTTGAAGCATTCTGTCAAACAACACGTGCTTTGTCTATGCTTCCACGTTTTGCATGCACGTATACCAGAGTGATTGCAACTACAACTGATGACATTCTTGGATCCTTTATGCTTTGATGTATATATATACGCATCTTCAGTGCTCCCAATCTGGAACACGCAAGGAAGATGCTAGAAATGTATTCCCAATTATTGCATTTGCGTAAAGATTTCTGAAGCCTTTACAATGAATCCATTTTGTACGTATCTTGCCATCGTTACATTCCATGAGACCACATTTCTTTTAAGACATTTTTGTCCAACAACATGTGTTGTGTCTTCTTCTGCATTTGACATACATATCTATGAGGGCACTTGCAACTACAACATTTAACAAAAATCCACTTTCAATTATGCTTTGATGGACGTGGCTGCTCCAAACCTCCCATCTAGGTATCGCCCACTGTAAACAGCCGGCATGTTGTGTACCACCTGTTTACCAAAATTTTCAACCTGTGAATTTGTCAAATCTTTGCACAGACTGTTTCATTCAACCTGCCTTCATATTCTCGACCAATGCAATTGTTGATTCATTTGTCGATAGATTGTTCCGTCGATTGATTTCGACCAGTCAGTCGTTTACAACGTACCGGCAGGTTAAGCTCTTCCTCTAGGTACATAGGCAAAGAGGGATCTGCAAAAGTCATAGACTTTTGCTTTACACCTGCAAATTGCGTTTGCTTAGGAGCTTGTTTCGAAAATAGTCTATGTTCTTTGTTAATAACTTAGTCAAGTAGTTATAATAACTACCTCTTCCTAAATATACGACTAATCCCTCAAGCCTTTATTGGTGTTTTAAGGCGCTTTGAAAACTTTTATAAAGAGCTGATGAAAGTTTTAAAACTGAGTTGTATATCCAATAGCACTCTACTTAAATATCATCCACTTCAATGGTCAAACAGTCAATAGCAATTTTACATCTCATCCACACAAAAAAAAATGGTAAATATTTATTCTATTTTTATTGGCCAAAATTGACATTTGACTATTGAAGTGGATGATGTTTAAGAATAGCCACAATAAAAAAATAAATCACCTTACTATCAAAATGCTGATAGAAGCCAATCTTTTTTTTTAATCGGGGAAACCTTTGATTTCAAAACCTATCTTATTCTTCCTTTGAAATGGTTTTAAAACCATCCAAAACCTCCGATGAAGTGAGTTTGCTGTGACCAATCATATTAATAAGATCTACTTCCTTAAGTGTGACATTGGTGGCGTTCTAAGAAGTTTTCAAAACTCCATCGGGGGCCAATATGATTTTAAAACCAAAGTTTTACATCCGGGAGTTGCTTTTAATCATGCATAAGCGGCGTTTTAACTCGTTATGAAAACTTACAAATTACCCAATATAGAAGTATGTTAGGAAAACTTGTTTAAAGCGTTGAAGGTCTCTTCAATACTTCGTTAAAAAGCTTTTCTTTTAAACATTACGTGCTTTATAAAAGAGTGTTGGGTGCCGCCATTGGTTCTGAAACCACTATAAACCTTTGATAAAGATTATAACAACGAACACTTAAAAGGTTTTTTTGCAAGCTTGAGATGAGTTGTGAAAGTAGAATCCGGAGCCTAATAAACCACTCCATAAATTTCATAACTTTTAACTGGAAGCATGCTTTTACTTGAAAACTGTCCACATTACAAAGAATGATTTCACAAAGTCCTTTGTAAACCTGTTTTGATCCAGTCTCTTCAAAATTCCCAAATTAATTGTTTCTTACCAGGAAAAATAATGGAATTTTAATATCTCCCAAATGGAAAGGAATACTTCACCGAAAAATTGCCACGTTGTGGCAATGGAGACATAATTATCCCTGTAAAATGATTTTATCACAGCTAAAATGTATCTCCAGATTTAACCGTTTCGGCCAGTCTAGGTCAAATTATGCGGAAAACTTGTAACACCAACATTTTGTGGCTACCCGAAATGTGATTTGACAACTTTAAATTGGCGAGGGAATTGAAATGATGTATGGACTTGATGCATGAATATGTTTTTCAATGTGGCACAAGAAGTTTAAAAATGGTCAGAGTTCAAATGAGGTCAACAAATAGATAGTTTCAGAAGAATGGTAAAATTGATTGATCTTTATGATGCTTATTCTTCTAAAGAAGTTTTAAATTGGATACTACTTCCAGGATCTGTAAGGGAATACCCCTCAGATTAGCAGAGTTCAAAGGAGGAGAGTGAGCCATCTCTCATTAATTAGGCCTATTTCCAATCCCTTTGATTATGGGAACTAGTAATTGTTGTTTTTGACTTGACATACTCTAGAGGTTGTTTGACAAAGAAGCTCCCTAGGATGGATTGTGAGTACTAAATAAAAAAAACACCCAATAGGCTGTATACTATCGTTGAGGGGTGTATTGATTTTGAAATGCATACTAGGGTTGAGCATATTGATTCTTGGGTGCATATTACTAGAGTGTTAGCAACGCACTAACATTGATAACATGTTTTTCTCAAGCTTTTAGTAGACCTTGAACTACGTGGCAAGAATTGGTGTTGTGGGTTAAGTTCCCACAAACCCCACACCAATAATTTATTGTCCCCCTTTGGTTAATTCAAACATATATCCACATTGCATGATAATGGAAACAAAATACTAAAATTAAATCTGAAAATACACTTGCTAATTGAAATAAAAATTCAAACCCTAATATGAATATGTATATTATGAACCTTGGATATGAGATAAGATGCATAGATACAATCTTCCATTATCTTTGGAAAGAAAACAATAGAGTAGGGTAGCTCAATAATTATGTTATCTTTTGAATACTATTTATAAAGATGGAAGGTATTTTTATTACCTATCAAGTCTCGAGTAGACTATGAATATTTCTATAACAAAAGTTGATATATTTATTTTTATCTTGAGGTAAATAATTATTTATTGTGACATCAAGACTGGAGATGGGGTCATCCCACAATAATGGGTTACACTTTTTGGCTATACTTGACATTCAAATCAACATTTTGAATTAAATCTTCACTTTCTGACACCTATAGTCGCTAAACCATTAGGAATTTGAAGATGATGCGAACTAGTGATTTGTGAGATTTCATCTGTAGATTCTAAATATATTTTTTTAAAAAAAATTGGAGTTAAATTGTAAAAAAATTTGCATCTCTTTTGATAACTAGTTTTTAATAGAAAACAACATTTTTTTTAAAGTGATGTGTATTATGTCGCACATAAATTTTTTTACAAAGGATAAAATTTTGATTCTTTTGAATTTAGATTGGTAACACCGATATCTAGAGGATTCATTTCGTTTCATAATGTTTTGTTGAATATTTTTTTTAATTAAGTTTTGAAGTCAAACCAATTATAATTTAGACATAGGCGTATTCTGTCCAACATAGATTTTTTTGTATGTATCAGAATTCAATTTTGTTTTGTTGGAATAAGGATATTAATACCTAGAGGAAATGTACTTTAAAAAAAAAAATCTCTATTTTCCTATTTTTTTTGTATGTGTCAAACAAAGACCTTGATGTTCATTGAAAAACCTACATTCACAAGAAATAAAAAAATAAATATAATAATCAAATTAAATATATTTATGGGACTGGCTACTCGATTCCCTAGGTTGGCCAACACCAAGACAAGACGATCTATTGGATTTTTCTCGCATCTGGCCCGTAGTAAGAAATAATAATGTTTGGGCCAATGTATGGATAGCAACACCATCAATGGTGGTGTGGGAGTTATGGAAAGAGAGAAACCGTAGAGTATTTCAAGAGATATGCTTACCAATGGAAGAAGTCATCAAAAAGATTGAAGCTGGAATTTGTGAGGTAGCCAATTCAAAGAAAGAATGATCCAAAGGCATTCAATTCTCAAGGTGGGATGATGATTTACAAAAAAAGTGGCCTGTTGTTAAACCCACAAGGTTTGATATGCCTCAAACGAAAGAGGCTAGGTCAGATGCTAGGTGGACTTTGATGGAGCTTCGAAGGGTAATCCAGGACAGTCAGGAATTAGTTGTATCATAAGGAATAGCTTGGGTAATTGTGTATGGGCATTGGCCAAGAACATGGGGTGCTGTCACAATAATGGGTTACACTTTCTGAGACATCGTGATTTTTGCTAAAATTGCATATTTTTACAAAATATATTGATTTAAGCCTTGAAAGGTTACATTTAAAGGATTTTAATTGAAGAGCATTTTGATTAAAACCCCTTAGATTCAAACCCCCTTGGATAGAACCCCGCTAGTTTTAAACCATACCTATAATAGTGTCTCCTCTACACCTATCAAAATGCTGATAAAAAACCACTTTTGATTTACCTTTTGAGGGATCAAATAAATTTATTTAAAATTTATGTTTTGTAAGTATGTAGTCCTTCTTATAATATTTCCAAAAAGTATAATTTTTAATATATTTAATTTGATTATTATATTTATTTTTTATTTCTTGTGAATTGAATGTAGGTTTTTCACTGAACATCAAGTTTTCTGTTCTATACACATGGAAAATTAGTAAATTAGTGAAAAAAAATTCTAAAAAATATATATGCCCTAAGTATTGATGTCCTTGTTTCAACAAAAAAAATTGAATTTCGATACATATAGAAAAAGTTATGTTTTATGGAATACGCCTATGTCTAAATTATAATTAGTTTGACTTCAAAACTTAATTTAAAAAAAAAATTAAAAATATTATAAAACCAAATGCATGTCCTATATATCAGTGTTACCAATCTAAATTCAAAAGAATCATAATTTTATCCTTTGTAGAAAAAAAGTTATGTGCTACAGAATACACATCACTTTAAAAAAATATTGTTTACTATTAAAACTAGTTATCAAAGGAGACGCAAAAAATTTTACAATTTAACTCTAATTTTTAAAAATATATATATATAGAATCTACAAACAAAATCTCACAAATCACTAGTTCGCATCATCTTCAAATTCCTAACGGTTTAGCAGCTATATGAGTCAAAAAGTGAAGATAGTTTAAAATGTTGATTTCAATATTAATTTTGGTGAAAAAATGTAACCCATTATTGTGGGATGACCCCGTGGGCTTGACCACAAACAACGAGGTAGAAATGGAAGCCTTAGCTAGTGGTTTGTGACTATGCATTGAAAAAAGTATAGATGAAATTGGCATTGAAGGGGATTCAATTATCTGCATTAACGCAGTGCACAAGAAATTATTGCAAAACTAGAAATTGCAAAATTGGCTGACCTCTATTAGTTGAACATTAGGAAAATTCAAAGATTTTACAATTAAACACATCTACCAGGAGGCCAACTGTGTGGCAGATTTCCTTGCAAATCTCAGAGTCCTATCTCATCAGACATTCGATGGGGAAATCTTTGATCCAAATTCCCTTCCAAATGGATTACGAGAACTGCTAAAAAGGGACAGGGATGGAATAGTTAGGATGGCCAGCTAGACTAGTCCAAAATAGAAGTACACGCAGGTTGATCACATGGACTGCCAAAACTCTTGAGCTCTGATGGGCTAGCCATTCTAGGTGAGGCTTCGAATACGAGACTGTACCCAACTTCTGCGTGGTGACATCCCCCCTGTCCATCCTTTGTTAGGACATATTTAGTAAGATCTTGATTTGAACCTTTGCCCGAGCTTTGGAGTGTGAAGAGTCTTTTTATATGATCTTGCAAGTGGCAGTTTACATCTGTAAACATGGATTCCCACTTCGAAGTAAAGTGCAGGTGCAGTTTGAAAGATTCAAGTGAGGAGAAGATAGCAATCCTATTTAGAAAGGCGTCTGACAAAGAGAAGGAAGCCATTAAGAAAGTGGTGGGAGCTGAGTTTCAGGCTGGTGGACACACCCATGATGGCCAGGTGGTGGAGCATTTCTTTCAGATGTATGTGGAGGTGGTTAGCGCTAGACTATGGGGCGTTAGAGTTGTGGACAAATTCATCTTCCCAGAACTCACAGATGCAGTCATTCATGCCATGAACAACATCGCAACTGAGCCCGAGCAAGGGTTTTCCTCGGGTATCCTTACCCTGAATGAGGAAGGGAAGAAAATGAAACTCCACAAGGCTTGGTCATAGTTCACGAAAGGTGTGGAAAAGGATTATAGCATTGAGGAATTCATGGTTTTTCTGGAGGCTAATTTTGGGCTCATTGAGTAGAATGTTGTAGCTAGGCTTGTTGATATTGCTAATATCATTGGGTATCTTTACCATTAAATGTAATGCCTCAGATCACCTATGTAATTTTTTTTATGGTTAATCAATATAGGGAGCTACCCCCATATTTGGTAGCACTTACCATATATATATATATATATATATATATATACTTTTTGGGAATCTTATAATAAGGACTGCATACTTACAAAATATAAATTTTAAATGAATTTATTTGATCCCCTGAAAGGTAAATCAAAAGTGGTTTTTTATAAGCATTTTGATAGGTGTAGAGGAGACTCCATGTTATAAGTATGGTTTAAAACTACCGGGGTTCTATCCAAGGGGGTTTGAATCTAAGGGGATTTGATCAAACCCTCTTCAATTAGAATCCTTTAAATGGAACCTTTCAAGGCTTAAATCATTATATTTTCTAAAAATATGTGATTTCAGCAAAAATCAAGATGTCCCAGAAAGTGTAACCCATTATTGTGGCAGCATCTGATGATAGCTCTCTAAATGCACCCTGACACATATGGCAAAGTATGGAACTTCTTTTGCAATGGTATTGTCGATTTGAATGAACCATGTGTTAGTCGGCAAGGATCAGATGGAGATCCATTAACCTAAACATTTGTTCAAACTGATTTTGTGGTAAGATACCAAGAGCTTATGTACTTAAGAAAGGAATAGAGTGACAAGGAGTCACAGATTCCATGTTGCAAATGCAATGAGAAAACCAATGAAATATACTCGTAGAAATGAAGTTGGGATTCCAAGAGGATGTACTAAATTTCTGACCAAGTAGGGTCAACCAAAAACACCATAGGATGAGATAACTTCTAAGTCGAGTTAGAGGTGTGTGAACATATGACTGCATTCACTGTGCTCCAAATGGCATAATCATCCAGCAGTGTCATACATAGTTAGAGTGGATCTATATTTGTATGACCATGATGAGTTATGAAGGACACAACACTAGAAATCAGATGGAAAACCTTATGGTTCCTTATATCTACTTCCTCCCTGAAGGGTAGGGACACTTCCAGGTAGGAAGTTGTGTGAGGGACTACTGGTCTATGCTAGAGGAAAAGCACTTGGGTGATGCTCTCCTTCCTAAGTAGATGACAAGCCGAGACTTATGAAGACAGTTATCAATACTCCAGATGCAATATATTCTATTATATGATTTGACAGACAAACTTTTATGTAAACTTATCATTATTGCCATGAGCAAAACATTATGATTGTAAAGTGAAAGAATTCACTATTATGTTATCTTTGAATATGTTAAAAAATTTAGTTTGAAATTATTTGGAAAAAGATATGCATTTTAATTATTGATTATGCAATTGATTATTGTTAAACAAAAAAATGATTATGTTGATCATGACTATTTACTTGATGGTAAATTAAGTTGATAATCAGGGTAATATGAGTTGACATGTTACACAATAATTGGAGTCATGGGTTAAGTTCCCACAAACCCCACAACAATAATTCAATGTGATACCCTACACTTCTTATAATAGGTTGTTTGAAGAAGAAGTGTCATGATTCTTGTGACAAATTGCACATTCTAAAATGTCTAGTGGGTGTTGAGTAGTGCTAACAAACTGAGCCCTCACCATTATATAGTTAACTATTGTATGTCTCTCTAGTTGGCACTTTGTACACCATATACTTCTCTCTAAGATTCCTATACACCTACCAATTATTCCATGCATGCAGGTATTTGGACAATCATTTCCTCCAACCTTTCTATTGCCCCAAATCCCTATGGCTCACTAATAACTCCTAATCATAATGTGGATTCTAGTGTCCTCTCTCACAAATAGGTGTTCTGATAGATCTCATTGTATATGCAACATGGATCCCCCAATAAACCATTTGTGTAGGAGTAGAAATTCTATATTTTGAGTGATCATTTCCACTAAATCCTTTAATATCTAATAAAATTTCCTAATAGTTTCTTTTGGTTATTGTCTCAATTCTTTTATCACCACTATTTAATGTGTCCAAGCTCCAGGTATTCAAAATCTTATAAGACTTTTTATTTCACTTCATCTAGATCAACCTTTATAGCATCTAGGTCATATTTGGCATGCTAATCTTCCCCACATCCTCTAAGCATGGCAACAAATATTGAAATCTTTTCAACATTGTAGATCCCTTGTGTGTTGAATCATAGCAAAATTTCCATGGTAAATCTTTCTTAGTAGACTAGACTAGGTAGATGAAGGATTAAGGATATTTGTCTATTTTAAAAGGAGAAAGTGTCGATGAACCACACACTTTTAATATTGATGGGACCCCATATCCAAATTCCCATCAACAACTAATATTTCTACAACATTTATTATTCACATCAATTTGGGCTCTAATGATACATCATTGTAATTTTTTACATGTGATTATGATTATGAGATTCCTTTTAGTTCCTTGATTGTTTTTTTTATAAAGATTTCATAATGTCTTGTGTGGTTCATTAATTATAAGTGATAATGTGTGGAGTGATTATCCATTATTACATTATTCACATACACACATACATAAATAGAACATGAGCATATAGAAGAACATGTAGAAACTATAAAATATAACTAAACGATCATTTAAATAGCCATAACATCATCAAGGTTCACAGCATAAATCACTTGGGAGTTCAACATCATATATCTATGCATCCAAAAACAAATGTTATCAACATAATAATATTCATAACATTAAAGTCTTTGGGAAAATAAAAATATTAAATTATAGTGTAAGTTGATCCTTAATGACAAGATTTACTCCCCTGTAGCTCAACATTAAGGAGTTACAATTTAGGTAAGAATAAAAACATTCTAAAACATTATTTTATTTGTCTTTTAACAACATATATGCTTCACCTAATTTCCTTCAAATTCATTAGTAGTATAAAATTTCTTCTCCCCTTATGCTTGTAAGTCTTCCAATAGTAAAATGGCATCCAGTGGCCTAAGTCTTCCAAGACAATATCTAGTGAGTTTTAGGCTACTCAAAATATGTAGGATGTTCAAATAGTTTACTGCTCTTTATTTAGTACTAGAATATATGCATAGGAGTAGGCACCAATATGAATGTTTTTTAACCACTTACTTTGTTATTGAATGAAAATTGTGTCAAGAGTAATTTGTTTAATTATTATTTCACAAGACACTTTAATGCTGCAAGAGGTCAATATATTGTGTTCTGCATATTTTACTTCCTACTTGTGAATTTATGAAACCATCTTCTTTTAAAAGATCCCTTCATCATCATTCTAGGGACTAACACAATATTTACTAGTGACAATTAAAATTAGGCTTCTACTTGTGTGTAAAGGGCTTAGAATCTTGAGTAGATAGTTTTAGAAGAATTGGTAAAATTGATTGATCTTTGTGATGCTTATTCTTCTAAAGAAGTTTAAAATTGGATATGATCTATAAGGGAAGTAGAGTTCAAAGAAGAAGGATATTTGAGCCATCTCTATTAGTTGGGCCTATTTCCAATCCCTTTGATTATGGGAATTAGTAATTTTTGTTTTTGACTTGACATACTCTAGAGGTTGTTTCACAAAGAAGCTCCCTACAATGGATTGTGAGTACTAACTAAAAAGAAAAAACCAATAGGCTATATACTATCATTGAGGGGTGTATTGATTTTGAGCTGCATACTAGGGTTGAGCATATTGATTCATGGGTGCATACTACTACAGTGTTAGCTACACACTAACATTCATAACATGTTTTTCTCAAGCTTCTTGTAGATCTTGAACTGCTTGGCAAGAATTGGTGTCATGGGTTAAGTTCCCACAAACCCACACCAATAATTCAATGTGATACCCTGCACTTCTTGTAATAGGTTATTTGAAGAAGAAGTGTCATGATGCTTGTGATAAATTACACATTCTAAAATGTCTAGTGGGTGTTGAGTAGCACTAACAAACTAAGCCCTCAACATTAGATAGCTAAATATTGCATGTCCCTCTAGTTGGCACTTTGTACACCATATACTTCTCTCTAAGATTCCTATGCACCTACCAATTATTCTATGCATGTGTTTATTTGGACAATCTTGTACTCCAACCTTTTTATTGCCCCAAACCCTTATGGCTCACCAATAACTCCTAATCATAATGTGGATTCTAGTGTCCTATCTCACAAATAGGTGTTCTAATAGTTTTCATTGTATATGCAGCATGAATACCCCAATAAATCATTTCTGTAGGAGTAGTACATCTGTATTTTGAGTTATCATTTCCACTAACTCCTTCAATATCTAGTCAAATTTCCTAACTATTTATTTTTGTTATTGTCTCAATTCTTTTAACACCACTATATTCATGTGTTCAAGTTCCAAGTATTCAAACTCTTATAAGAATTTTTGTTTTACTTCATCTAGATCAACCTTAATAGCATTTGGGTCACATTTGGCATGACAATCTTCGTCACATCCTTTAATGTAAGATCCCTAACCTGGACTTTAACTTAGATTTACTAATTTTCTAAATATTTATTTCAATTATTGTCTGAAATCTTTTTTTTTTTTTTGCCAGAAAAAGGTGAAGAACACCCATAGATTGAAATAGAATAAGAATATTACAAAAGATGGTGGCTGAAGCCAACTCTGGACTTCGACAAAACAGCAGTAAAAATATAATAGTCCTTAACCATATATATAAACTAAGGAACAGGAAAATAGAGAAACCGTCACCCAGGTGAAGACTGAAAGCGTGCCACAGACCATCTTCAAAAAACAACACCTCCTGCCACCAACACGACCAATGCAGACAAAACAACACCAGCTGCCACCCACCTCAGACACCAAAAACATAGACCAAAAACAAACCATCACGCTACCGACGGAGAATTATGACTGTTGTTGAAGTCATAATAGCAGTTGTGTTTCAACCCGAGAGGATTAGGTAGAAACCACCACCACTCAGACCCTACCATAGCGGAGACACAACCAGCCAGCCATCCGCCCACACACAACCACCAAAAAAAACCCTGCCACCCCCACAACAAGCCAACAAAAAGAGATACCCATGCACCACCACCTTACGCCATTGGAGGAGCTGCATGGAAGGTAATTTCATCCAACTCCACTTCCGCAGAAGGCTGGGTACCATCTATAGGATCCACCAAAGCGTACCAAGGCATACCTGGAGCAAGGTCAGGAGCATGGAGTCGAAGAAAGCAGACGGCTGTGAACACATCCTTAATGTGATCTAATTTCTTCTTGGTGAGAAAGAAGTAGTGCGACTGCAGCGCCACATCTATTTCTACACTGCTCAGAGATAAAATATTGGCTTGTAAATCCCTATATATTGCTTGTTGCAGGGGGAGTTACGAAGAGATGCAAGGTTAAAAGGCCACCTATGAGATCATCCCCCTAATCCATATGATAAGCAGAGACCGCCGCTTCCCACCTTTCCACTGAGTAGAGGTTTTTGTAAAACAAACCAGCCACGAGGGCATGAACAAATTCACCTTCCGCAACCAAAACCATAATGTTGGACAGAAGCTGAGAGACCACGTCAGAGAAGTTGAGCACACGTCCCTCATACCCTCTTTTCCAAGCGTGGCCAATAATGTTTCTAACCACGATCTAGGTGAGGGTGTAGTCCTTATCAATCAAAGTCATCAAATCTAATGACTTGACTCTCCCTCTGATCTCAGGTTCCCAATCAAGAGCTGGGAAGAACATTCTCTGATTGAGACGCGTGTTCGCCATTAAAGTTATCTTGGAGAGAAGAAGCAGTGCAAAAGCGGAATGGGCGCAGAGAGAGTCAGGCATAAAATAGGAGGCAAAGCTATTCAACATATCTTTTTCAACCCAAAAATACCAAAATGCGGTAGATATTCACAGCACCATAGCATTATGTCAAAATTAATGAAACTAAGGGCATCAAATATGTCACAAGATTAGCAGGCGCTGTTGACAGGATATGATGTACACTGCTATGAAAAACCCGCCAAATGGTTGATGCCACTTGTCATCTACAAGGCCTCCCCATCAGATAGAAGCTAGCCGTTATG
This sequence comes from Cunninghamia lanceolata, assembly GCA_027924645.1. NCBI lineage: Eukaryota > Viridiplantae > Streptophyta > Pinopsida > Cupressales > Cupressaceae > Cunninghamia > Cunninghamia lanceolata. The sequence goes on along the minus strand of BSBN01000763.1, from coordinate 5,370,275 downwards.
CTTTCAATAAAAACCCCACTTACTCCCTCCATTAATGTTAGTCACCTCCTATAAAAGTAGCGTCAGTTAGGGCCGGATTCATAAACCTACCTGTACACAAAGAGACTAAAAGCGCACAATCTGACTTGATTCATCTTCCCTCAAGATTATTTATAATCCCCTTCTACGGGCTTTGTCAGAAGAATTGACAAAATGACTAAAATCCTTAATTAATGAGGTTCACTTCATGTCAGGTAGTGGTGCGATGTCGAGCAAGAAAGATCTAGGTAGATACTTGCCAAACTTACCAAATCTTGAATCAAGAGAAATTAAACACAAATTTGCCCATTTTTTAATTTAAAACCATCACTACAGAAAGGAAGTTTGTAAGAAAACAAGACTGTTATTAACTGTCCAATGGTCAAACCGTCCACTCAACTCCTAGACACCTCTTGCATCTCCTTGGACAATAGATTGGCTAGAGATACTGAATTTAATTGAACTCTAGGTGAAAACATCTCATATGAACTTTCAATGTCAACAGCTATATTTGCTAACATATCCACCACCTTATTTCCTTCTCTAAAGGTGTGTGAGATGAGGAAATTGTCTAGCTTGTTAAGAAGAGAAACAGCTTGCTGAATAATATAAGAAAGTTTCCAATTTTGTAACCCTCTTCCTTTGATTGCATTAATCACTAGAAGTGAATCGCCCTCAACCCATACATTCTTAAAATCTTTTTCGACCACTAACTGTAAGCCATGAACTAACGCCCAAGCTTCTACCTCATTGTTAGTGCCTGAAGGTTTTTTAGTCGATTTCGCTGCTAGCAAAGATCCAACTTCATTTCTAATAACACATCTTGTGCCAGAAGGGCCCAGGTTTCCTCTGCAAGCACCATCAAAATTTAGTTTGAAATCTTTTAACACCACTATATTCATGTGTTCAAGCTCCAAGTATTCAAACTCTTATAAGAACTTTTGTTTCACTTCATCTAGATCAACCTTAATAGCATTTGGGTCACATTTGGCAAGACAATCTTCACCACATCCTCTAATGTAAGATCCCTAACCTACACTTTAACTGAGACTTACTAATTTTCTGATTTCCCCCTTGTTGATATTTTGTCAAACACTTTGCATGCAAGGTGTTATGAAGTATTTTCTGAATGCAAATGTTTAGGGCTGCTGAAACTATCATTCCAGTTCATAAAATCATTACAAATCTTGACAATACTCATAGATTTCATACAGGCATTTTATCAAATAGTTGGCATACTGCTGAATACATGTGCCTTTTTTTTAATTAGATTGTATATTTCAACAAATTAACACAAATAAATGGTTGGAATGATTTCACACAAATCAGAATTGATAATATAGGAAGCCCATTGAATTTCCATGAATAAATTTGCATAACACAACTGCTGATATGTATTCCAATGTTGACGCAAACTGGCAAAATTTAGAAGTCCATTTTAAAATAATTTGACATGTTAATGTGATGATGGAAGTATGTATTTAGTCAAAATTAATATCTGACTCAAGGTTACAAACAAATCAGAAAATTTCTGATTATTAAATAGAGTACCTCCAAACTTGTACAACTCCTTGAAGATGTACGGCCTTGGGAAATAATAACCCAAAGGCTGCGGTTAGCCAAAATATGGCAACACTTTGGTATTGTTAAGGCTTTTAAGCCTTCAACATATGAAATTGTCCCCCTTTAGATATAAATTGTTGGCTCCTTCAATTTGTATGATAGCTCTTGCATCAAATGGTATAGCTACCTTCTTGGTAAAAGGGTACGGTCAGTTGTTTGTTTGACTTGGCCTCTTCAACAAATAGTTTTGGATTTTCTTTCACTTCAGAAATATCACAAAAACGAACATTATTCTGATTTATATGAATTAAATGACCTCCACACATGCAATAAATAAATTGTGATTTTCTTTGTATTTTCTGAATACCACTTGCACACACAACACAATGATTTTTTGATATGTATTTCAATCTCACCTACAACACTGGCTCTAAAATTCTATTTTCTAGCAAATCACGATTTTTGCAATAAATCCCTCCAATGTCAACCTGCAGAAATATATCTCATTGAAGTCCAATTATCTCTCCAAAACTGAAACAATGAAGCACAATTGTGAATTCTGAAATGAACCCACCAAAGGATGGAATTGGGTTTTCATCCAATCCACCAAAATTCCAACGGTTTTTGTCCTAGGAATAGGCTGAACCTGTAGTTGCAGCTCACAAGGAAAACACTAAATTCAAATAACATATCAAGGATGTAGAAATTTCACTTCTAGAAGATTCTTTCTTTTTTTTTATGTTTTCCTTCTCAAAAGTGACTTATTTTATAATTTCTCAATAACTTATTGTAAAGTCACATTTTGCAAATGATAAGGCCCAGCTAATTAAATAAATATAAATAACCTAAAAATGACTTAGGATTATTTAACATTTAATTAATTGAATTATTCCCTTCTAACTCCCAACTTAGCCTATGGGAATAAAAATAGGTTAGTGGACTCCGTTGGATGAACACTCAGAAAATGGGGACATTACATCTAAGCATGGCAACAAATATCTAAATTTTTTGCACATTGTAGGTCCCTTGTGTGTTGAATCATAGCATTCCATGGTAAATCTTTCATAGTAGCCTAGACTAAGCAAATGAAGGATTACGGATATTCATCTATTTTCAAGAGAAAGTGTTGATGAACCACACACCTTTAATATTGATGGGACCCTATGTCCAAATTCCCTTCAACAACTAATATTTCTACAACATTTATTATTCACATCAATTTGGGCTCTATTGATACATCATGTTCATTTTCTACATGTGATTATGATTATGAGATTGCTTTTGGTTCCTTGATTGATTTTTTATAAAGATTCCATAATGTCATGTGTGGTTCATTGATTATAAGTGATAATATGTGGAGCGATTATCCATGATTACATTATTCACATACACACATACATAAATAGAACCACACAAGCATATGGACGAACATGTAGAAATTCTAAAATACAATAAAATATAACTAAACAATATTGTAAATAGCCATAACATCATCATGGTTCATAACATAAATCACATGGGAGTTGAACATCATATGTCTATGCATCCAAAAAGAAATGTTCTCAACATAACAATATTCATAACATTAATGGCTTTGGGAAAATATTGTATTAAATTATATAGTAAGTTGATCCTTAATGACAAGATTCACTCACATGTAGCTCAACATTAAGGAGTTACAATTTAGGTTAGAATAAAATCATTCTAAAACATTATTTTATTTATGTCTTTCTATAACATATATGATTCACCTAATTTCCTTCAAATTCATTAGTAGTATAAAATTTCTTCTCCCCTTGTGGCTCTAAGTTTTTCTTATCACTTATTTAATTACATATATCTTTTTAGGTAAGGACACTATAATAGAATGTTTAAAAATCCATGTCCAATTTCAAGGTGGGAATTGCGAAAAGATTCACTTTTCGAGGGATGCTAGTTCTAAACGTTTTAGTCATATCCAAATGTAATGGATCTCCATTGCCTTCAAGTTTCCAATCAAAGAAATGCATGAGTTGAGACAAAACAAGGTAAATGTTCTGAGTGGCAAGGTAAGCCCTAGGACAACCTCTCCTTCCAACACCAAATAGGAGCATGTTGAAGTCTCGACCTTTTCCATTTAGAGTCTTTCCCATAAACCTTTCAGGTTTGAATTTAAAGGTATCTTCCCATACACTTGAATCTCTTCCCATTTCCCATACATTAACCACAAGCCATGTTTTGTTAGGTATGTGGTAGCCACCAACAGTGCAAGCTTCTATAGATTCATGTGGCAACATTAGAGGACCTGCAGGATGCAATCAAAATGTCTCTTTGACCACACACTGCAAGTATTCCATATTTACTAAATCACACTCCTTTACCATGTGATTTTTGCCTACTCTAGATTGAATTTCTTCTTGCAAGTTCTTGGCTATCTAGGGGTTTCTTAACATTTCACTCATCACCCATTCTAATGTAACAATTGTTATCTCCATTCCACCAATAAACGTGACCTATAAGAAGTGAGTAGTGCGAGTGAGTTGAAGCATAAATGGAATTGAATTAAAACACAAAGACAATAGAGTAGAGCATGAGAGAAAGTGAGGGGACATAATTGACACTTAAACATAATAGAGATAGCATAATTGAGACATAAAGATAGTAGAGTAGAGCATGCAAGAGACAAGGGACATAATTGAAACATAAAGACAATAGAGTAGAGTATGAGAGAGGGGGGGACATAATTGAAACTAAAACAAGGTAGACATAGAGTGCATTTAATTGAAACATGAAGACAGTAGAGTAGAGCATGAGAGAGAGGGGACATAATTGAAACTTAAACACATTAGGGAGAGAGAGCATAATTGAAACATAAAGACAGTAGAGTAGAGCATGAGAGAGAAAGGGAACATAATCCAAACTTAAACACAATAGAGAGAGAGAGCATAATTGAAACATAAAGACAATAGAGTAGAGCATGAGAGACAGGGGACATAATTGAAACTTAAACACATTAGAGAGAAAGGGACAAAACATAATAAAAACATAAAGATAGTATAGTAGAGCATGAGAGAGACATGGGACATAATTGAAACTTAAACACATTAGAGAGAGAGAGCATAATTGAAACATAAAGACAGTAGAGTAGAGCATGAGAGAGAGAGGTGACATAATTGAAACTAAAACACAGTAGAGAGAGAGCGTGCATAATTGAAACATGAAGACAGTAGAGTAGAGGATGAGAGAGAGGGGACATAATTGAAACTTAAACACATTAGAGAGAGCAAAATTGACACATAAAGATAGTAGAGTAGAGCATGAGGGAGAAAAGGGACATAATTGAAACTTAAACACAATCGAGAGGGAGAGAGAAAGCGCATAATTGAAACATAAAGACAACAGAGTAGAGCATGAGAGAGAGTGTGGGGACATAATTGAAACTTAAACACATTAGAGACAACATAATTGAAACATAAAGATAGCATAGTAGAGCATCAGAGAGAGGGGACATAATTGAAACTTAAAGATAGCAGAGCATGAGAGAGAGGGGGGACATAATTGAAACATAAAGATAGTAGAGAATGAGAGAGAGAGAGAGAGAGAGAGAGAGAGGAGAGAGACAGAGAGAAGAGCATGAGAGAGAGGGGATTTAAATGGAATTAAATTGAAACATAAAGATAGTAGAGTAGAGCATGAGAGAGAGAGAGAGACATAATTGAAACTTAAAGATAGCAGAGCATGATAGAGAGAGGGGGGACATTAATTGAAACATAAAGACAATAGAGCATGAGAGAGAGAGAAGAGCATGAGGAGAGAGGGGATATAAATGGAATTGAATTGAAACATAAAGACAATAGAGTAGAACATGAGAGAGAGAGAAGAGCATGAGAGAGAGGGGATATAAATGGAATTGAATTGAAACATAAAGATAGTAGAGTAGAACATGAGAGAGAGAGGGGACATAATTGAAACATAAAGCCAGTAGAATAGAACATAAGAGAGAGAAAGGGGTCATAATTGAAACTTAAAGATAGCAGAGCATGAGAGAAAGGGGGGGGACATAATTGAAACATAAAGACAATAGAGCATGAAAGAGAGAAAGAGAGAAGAGTAGAGCGTGAGAGAGGGGGGGCATAAATGGAATTGAATTGAAACATAAAGACAATAGACTAGAGCATGAGAGAGAAAGGGGACATAATTGAAACATAAAGACAATAGAGTAGAGCATGAGAGAGAGAGAGAGGGTACATAATTGAAACTAAAACACAGTAGAGAGAGAGCATGCATAATTGAAACATGAAGACAGTAGAGTAGAGGATGAGAGAGAGGGGACATAATTGAAACTTAAACACATTAGAGAGAGCATAATTGAAACATAAAGATAGTAGAGTAGAGCATGAGGGAGAAAGGAGACATAATTGAAACTTAAATGTGTGTGTGTGTGTGTGTGTGTGTGTGTGTGTGTGTGTGTGTGTGTGTGTGTGTGTGTGAGAGAGAGAGAGAGAGAGAGAGAGAGAGAGAGAGAGAGAGAGAGAGAGCATAATTGAAACATAAAGACAATAGAGTAGAGCATGAGAGAGAGAGTGGGGACATAATTGAAACTTAACACATTAGAGACAGCATAATTGAAACATAAAGATAGCATAGTAGAGCATGAGAGAGAGAGGGGGGACATAATTGAATTATAAAGATAGTAGAGCATGAGAGAGAGAGAGAGAGAGAGAGAGAGAGAGAGGACATAATTGAAACATAAAGACAATAGAGCATGAGAGAGAGAGAGAGAGAGGGGACATAACTGAAACTTAAACACATTAGAGAGAGCATAATTGAAACATAAAGCCAGTAGAATAGAGCATAAGAGAGAGAGAGAGAGAGAGAGATGGGACATAATTGAAACTTAAAGATAGTAGAGCATGAGAGAAAGGGGGGGATATAATTGAAACCTAAAGACAATAGAGCATGAAAGAGAGAAAGAAAGAAGAGTAGAACATGAGAGAGGGGGGACATAAATGGAATTGAATTGAAACATAAAGACAGTAGAGTAGAGCATGAGAGAGAGGGGGGACATAATTGAAACTTAAACACATTAGAGAGAGAGCATAACTGAAACATAAAGACAATAGAGTAGAGCATAAGAGAGAGAGAGAGAGAGGACATAATTGAAACTTAAAGATAGCAGTGTGAGAGAGGGGGGACATAATTGAAACATAAGACAATAGAACAAGAGAGAGGGGACATAATTGAAACATTAAAGAAAGTAGAGCGTGTGTGTGAGAGAGAGAGAGGACTTACGAAAATAGTTGCCTTGATGTGTTCTCTAGTGACCTTGATGCCATTTTCACTCTGGGGCTCTTGCTTCTCAACATCTAGGAGCACGTGCTCTTTTTGCGCATCCACTCTTTTATTCCGCTCCACATGGTGGTCTATGATCTTCTCCATAACTCGATCAAAGAAGTCGTGAGCCTTCCTCATTCGACGCTTCATGCCTCTCAGCTGGTCAAGCCATTCTCCCTAAGGAAAGAAGTCGCCAACATTAAAAGCCCCAACCATATCAGTGACCTCATTCACAATCAAGAAAAAACAAACAACAAAACGGTATCAAATAGGAAAAGCAGACTAACATTACTAGAGTGTTAGCTACGCACTAACATTGATAACATGTTTTTCTCAAGCTTCCAGAACTACTTGGCAAGAATTGGTGTCGTGGGTTAAGTTCCCACAAACCCCACACCAATAATTTAATGTGATACCCTACTTCTTATAATAGGTTGTTTGATAAAGAAGTGTCATGATGCTCGTGCCAAATTACACATTCTAAAATGTATGGTGGGCCATGGCAATGGCCCACGCGGCAACGCCAATCTCTTTGCATCTGCGTTTCTTCTCTTCAATACCCACCAAAGCAAGATTACTATTAACGCCGACAATGCAATCGTCGTCGGTGGTGCTACTGTAAATGAAAAAGCCATTTCTGTAATTGAAAAGAATCTGCTTGCCTCTCCCTTTTGTCGTGTATTTATAGCTCAAATGCACCTACACTTTCTCTACAATCAAGAAAAAACAACAAAACGGTATCAAATAAGAAAAGAAAAAATGACAAAACTGTATGAAATAGGAAAAGTAGGTACCTGTGCCTCTCTTTTGTTTTCGTGTTTCACTCTACTTAAATATCATCCACAGTATTTATAGTTTAATAACTTCCCGTTTTCTCTACAATTTTTTCCTCTCTCATTTATCATGAGAAGATATCAGAATGGGAAAAGCACCCACCTTTACCCCTCTCTCAAATTGGTATCACTGTGGAAAACCAGGCCTACAAGACAAAAGTAATAACAACAAAATTTGACTTTTAGTATACAAGTAACCATGACAACATACTTCATCTCAATGTTGTGTCACGGATAATCGTTTTTACTGTTATATGTGCAAACCAACAGCAATGCCAAGAGATATCAAATCTTATCAAATACAATGTTAATTGCTTATATACAATGCAGCCACAGGTCAACCATTATAATCCCTGCGTCTGTGTTGCAGAATATTATAAGGCAAGGAGCGAAGGACAGTACTACTATTAAAATTAGTATTAGTATGGTCTATGTCCAATGTAGTTGCCAGGATGATGATAGTTGCAGGTGATGAACACATCGCCACTGTAACACACAACCCTGGAGTACCCTAAAACTTGGCTATCATTCCAAACAAGTAAGATAATTGCCTCTCTTTTGCTCTCGTATTAACAGCCTCCACGCTTTCTGTACAATCTTTTTCTGTCTCTCATCAAATGAAAAGATATTAAAATAGGAAAAGCATCCACCTTTGCCTTTCTCTTTCTTTCATATTTATATTTCTAACTACATCTATCCTTTCTCTACAGTTTCTTTGTATCTCATTTATTATGAAAAATGACAAAAGTATCAAAATAGCAAGAGTTTTCACCTTTACCTCTCTTTTTCTCTTGTATTTATAGTTTAGCTGCACTCCCCCTTTTTCTACAATCTTCTTTTCATCTCATTTACTACAAAAAAATATCAGGATAAGAAAGCAAACAGCCTTTGTCTCTCTTTTCTCTCTTATTTATAGTTCAACTGCATCCACCCTTTCTTTACAATCTGATAAAATATTGAAAAACAATAGTAGAACAAATACAACAGCACATATTATTCATCAAAGAGATTACAATTTTATAATAGAAGAGGAGCTCAACAACTCCCTACAAACTTTCTAACTAACTTGACAGCTAAGTGAGATTTATTAACACCTAATTAAAACTACTTGACACCTCTACAACTCTTTGTAACACCTCTACAACTCTACTTGACATGTCTACAACAATTGCCAACACTCACACTCATACAGTTATTCATTACTCTCTAACACTCCCTATTAATAAAGAACAGAAAATATCTCCAACCAACATCATTCATAAACTGTCACATGAGCACACCACCACTCCTTTGAAATCTCATGCACCTCTCCTCCTCCAACACCACAAATGGAGGCATGTCAAGGCACCCATATTTCCTTTGACAACCATTTTTAAATTGTGCTTTGATGATCTCAAGATATCTAACAGCTATATAAATAATTGGATGATTATTTATTCCTTGATCATACATTGCTACTATTATGCATTAACAATGACAACACTTTTACAAACCAAACTTATGCTATTCTCTATTCTATACTTTTGCATTGTTGTCGGCTACAAACCATGTACAAAGGCATCATAGGATTGATTCTCCTAAATCTTCCAGCACAACACAATTGTTCTAGGCTTGCTCTTTGTACACAACTGATAGCTACAATCATCTCTGCTAGTGTGATTGGATGATGTCTGGGAGAACCATTGGAGTGAGAAATATTCTGAGGATCCTTTGGCAAGGGAAAGAAAGCACAAAAAATAGAAGTTGTTTATCTCCTCCATATCAAACCAAAAGATAATCTTCACCGAGGAAAATATATTGAGTGTCTTCACATTAAACAATATACTCACCCTTTTGCAAACTATATCTTGAATTTCATAAAATTACTAGTAGAGAAAGAGAAAGGAGAACTGCACAATACTCTACAAAAACCTCAATTTCCTATAAGATGCTTTCATATTCTTGGGCACTCCCATAACAAAGTCACACCCAACTTGGCTTTGATACCATGATAAAATATTGAAAAATAATAGCAAAAAAATTACAACAGCACACTTTATTCATCAAAGAGATTACAATTTTATAAGAGGAGAGAAGCTCAACAACTCCCTACAGACTTGCTAACTAACTTGACAAATAAGTGAGATTTATTGACACCTAACTAAAACTACTTGACACCTCTACAACTCTTTGTAACACCTCTACAACTCTAGTTGACACATTTACAACAATTGCCAACACTCACACTCATACAATTATTTATTACTTGCTAACAAAATCTTTTTCGTCTCTCATTTACTATGAAAAATGACAAAAGGATATCAGAATAGCAAAAGTTACTACCATTCCCTCTATTTTTCATCTCATATTTATAGTTCAAATGTACCCACCCTTTCTCTACAATCTTTTTCCATCTCACATTTGCTATGAACAATGACAAAACGACATAGAATAAAAAAATGTTAGGTATTTTGCACCTAGTTCCATATTTTCAATACAACTAGCAGTTCCTTGAAGTTTATGTACAATACATATGTCGATAGGCTATTAATAATGGTGGAAATAAAGTTTGAAATAAAGTACCAAAAAAAAATTAATACTCATGCAATGTACATTCATTAATTTTTTGAAATGTAAAGTATGTATTTTTTATGTAAAAATGTTTAAATACATGTATTTTAGGCAATAAAGCAAGAACTCAGGTTTTTATCACTGAAGATAGTAAGTAAACTATCAACACAAGCATCCTATTATGTTATAGCATTTAAGGCATTTTCACATGTACATATGTATTGAAGGGCAAAACAATTGTCCAATGTGCATACTTTTGTTGTAGTAACATCAAAAATAGTGTCTAATGATCTATTTCAAATTCATTTGTGTCAAAGCATGAAATTTTGTAACCCATGATTTGTTGTCTTTGTACACAATGTCTATTTTTAGGTAACCTTCTCTATTGTTATCTATGTCACAAGAAAAAAAAAATTGTAAGTTGTGAATGCCAAAACATTTATTATTTTTTATCTCAAAATAAAAAAATACCTAACACTAGTATGTAAATTTTATCACATGGGAATATCTTTACATTTCCTATGTGAATTGGTGCCATTAGAGATGAGAAATGTATTAGACTAATAGAGTAGTGGACACCTTAAATGCTTTGTGTTCTGCATTGACCTACATATCATTGAAGAAAGGAATCAATAATGTCATGATTGAGGCAACATTAAATACTAAAAAAATGGAACCAAATATATGTACCTAAGCATCTTTAGAAGAAAGCAATTGTATGTGAGATTCTTATTTCTTCCTGATGATAGTGTAAGGATTATTTTGCATCTTAGAGTATTGTTCAAAATAGAATGCAAGCTCTATGTGAAGGCTTTCTATGGATTTTACTCTAGATATTTATGTAAATGTTAGGCCTTATCTTTCAGTTTTGCCTATGCTTATCATAACCCTATTCAATGTTAGGCCTTGGAATTTATTGATTGTTATGGCCCAAGCCATGACAAGTGGAAATTTCCTATAATTTCCACATGTTATTGGTGTAATAGGGGAATTTTATGGTTTTCCTATATATCCTACGCTTGACCTATGTAGTTATCAAATTGGACTACCACATACATTGGCAAATCTAAGGGTTTGCAATCATCACTATACACAATAGCTACAATCTATCCTAATGACCCATTTACAAAACTAGTTTCAATCCATAAGTTTGTTGTTAACATAACCTGGTCGCCTATGTTTACAAGAAATAGGAAACTAAACAATACCAAGAGAGAGAAAATAAAAAATAAGGGTACAAATGAACCTAGATTCTAGTGGTGAAATTTTAACAAATGGTGGAAATGGGGATATGAAGTTGTGGCAAAGCCTAGGCCAAAAGAAAACAATACAAATGCATCCCTACTAGGGTATGGACACATCTGTCCTAGGGTTGTAGTGTCAGTACTAGCATAGGGGTGTTGGTATAGTGCCTTGTAGCAAAATATTCTCAAATTCTTAGATTTTTCAGGGGCTATGAATGAGATGTAGGATCCATGGTGTCTAGGAATTTATAGGTATCAAAAATAGGAGAAAATTAGGAAAAAGTGGTAAAAACCTAGTGTCAAAAACAAAGGAAATGCACGCAAATGAGAGAGGAAATTAGTGTAGTTTATGGAATACAAAAGGAAAGAAAAACATAAACAAATGCATTAAACAAGTGTTATACCTTCCAAGATGATTCACAAACTCAAGATAAGATGGAAGGAGTTGCACCCAAACTCCTTAGCTTTACTCAGGACAGATGAATGTAGAAATAAGGATTGCTCTATTGCTTTCAACACAAATGTAGATTAAAGGATTTAGATTTTTGATAGAGATAGAGATGAGGATAGATAGGCTAGAATGATTTTGGCATTATGGTGTTAGGATGAGGAGATTTTGGAGAGATTTTGACATAGTAAGGATGCAAGAAGAAGTGATGAAAATGGCTTAGAGGAGGGTCTTATTTATAGATTTTTGATAAAAGGATGGAGGTTGAGGATTGAAAGTTTAGATCAAGGGCTAAAAATTCTTGAGAGTTAGGATTTGGATTGGAGTCATAGCCTTGTGATAAGTGTCACAAGAGGCGTGGATGAGAGAGATCAAGGGTTGAGGTTTGGTCAATAAGATAAGATGGCTCTCATTATTTGTGAACTAAAAATTCACATTCGGAAGAGAGGATGATTAGAAATGAATTAAAAATTCATTTTGGGAAGAGCTCCATTCATGGGGAAGAGTTCCATTAATGAGCTATGACATGTGTAAGGGGTGAGAACATATGTACACTTACATGTGTAAGAGGGAGATGTGACCCTTTGAATAAAAAATTGATTTTTATTCAAAGTGTGGGAGAATGAGTTAAGTAAGGTTTAATTGAGTATTAAGCTTAATTAATTTAGGTCTAGGGGATAGGTAGGCTAGGGTAGCTAATTAAATAATTTCTATTTAATCAACTAGGCTAGGTTTAGGTTGAATAGTAGGGTAAATTAATTAGATAAGTATGATTTATCTAATTAACAAGGATTAGGAGATGGATAAATTAACTAAATAAATATTGAGAATATTTGTTTAATTAATGAGGGATAGTATTGTAAGGTATAGTGATAAATTAAATGAATTAAGTGATCACAATGGACGGATAAATGGCTAAGGGTAGATGATTAGGGATAAATTAATTAAATAAAATAAATTTATTTAATTAATAGGAGGGATAATTGGTGGTGTAGAGATACATGAAATTGGTTTACAAAGCAAGTCAATTTTAGGTGTCTGCATTTGTCCCTCTTTGAAATGGTGTTGTAGCTAAGTAACATTATTTCAAAGAAGTTAAAACATAGAGTTTGATTGGATAGAAAAAAGATTTTGGCTTAGAAGAAGAGGGTGAGGTTTAGGGATTATTGGTAGGGGTGATGCCCCCTCGAGAGGACAGGCGGGTTGCAAGAACATGGTGTGCTCTCAAAATAGATGGAAAAAATTGGTAGAAGGTGGTTTGGAGGATAAGAGGTGAGATGAAAGATTGGTGATTTGGGTAGATGATTAGATGATGGACAGATTGGAAAATGGATGATTATTGTGCTGAAAATGATTTAGAGCAATCCTAGGTTTGATATAGCAAAGTGGATATTTTCACCAAGGTCTAGAAGACCAGGGTGATGATGTTTATCCAACATTTGCATGGACTAGACACGCAAATAGGAGGATGATCCCATTCATGCCTAAGATAGTACAACCTTGTCTAGATGAGGGAAGGGGACTCATAGCATAAGTCCTAAATACACAAAAGGTATGATGAACCTTAGATGCACAAGGAGATCAATATGCTAGAACCAACCCTATGATCCACAAGATATGAATACTAGCTTGGAGTAATGAAACCAACCCACAAGCATAGCATACAAACGCAAGACTATGCCCCATTCTAGATGTTTTTGCCACATACCATGATATAGTGAGATCAAGGTACAAATTTGATGTGATTTTCAAATAGGACAAAAGATTAAAAAAATCAAAAAACCAAAGACCAATGAACCAAACAAATAGCCATTGTATCTCTTGCTAAGATGGATAATGATTTGATAGATTCTGCCTATTGTAGGAATGATGTATCCTAAGGCAAGAACCATTGGATGATGTTGTAGGATTGGCGCAAGATATGATGGCTACAAGTTGTGGTCGATGTTGATTTGATAGTTGATAATTTTTTCTAAGGGATGATGCTTTGATAGGTAATGTGATGCTTGGGATATTGTGTTTGGATCTAGTGTAAGCTCAGGGGATAGGGACCATCCAAGTGGGTTGGATGGATGCATCTTATGTACCTAAGTACTAGAAACTTCCTTCATATTCTAGACTGCCTACATACCATGTATCCACGGGATCAAGGCACGTTAAGATGCGGGTGGTGATGATATGTAGTTCTAGCTTTGTGATGATGTGGGATGAATCAGGATAGATTTGATGATGTTGGAAGATGATGTGTTGGATGATTTGGGTGATTGTGATGATGTGGGATTGTTTTTGAGATTTTTGTAATTTTTTTAGTTTTTGTTTTTTTTGGATTTTGTATTGTTTTTGGGATTTTGGGGATATTTTGATTTTTTTGGATTTATGAATTTTCTGATTTTTTTTATTTTTGCAATTTTGACAGTTTTGGATGGGGTATGGTTTATTATGAGCTGGTTGTATTGGATTGCATTTGGATAGCCTCTACGCTAGATACCAATGACAAGGGAACACCAAGTCTAGAGGTGAAGGTGATGGGGTTGGATAGGGGGATTGGCGATGAAAGGATAATGGATAGGAGATTTTTGATAGATAGATAGATACATGCAGATAAGGGATAGGATAGGGGATAAAGGATTATGTAGGGATACATGATAGATGGATGGGGGGTTTTAGGATTTTCTCCAAGGGCTAAGTTGCAAGGAATCATATGCCCCAATGCTTAGAATTTTGTATGATGGGTTCACGTTTGAATGGATGGACTTTGTAGTAGACAGATGGAGGATATGCTTGAATAGGGAGTATGCCGAGAGGTGTCCAAAGCATGTTTTTGATATTTTTCCCCTTGTCTTTATCAAGATCTAAGGAGGAGGATACAGTGGATAGAATGGATGGGGAATGATAGGATAAATAGGGGATGGTGGATAGGAATATGATAGGATAAGGATAAGATAGTGGATAAGATGTGTAAAGGATATTATGGATGTGGATGAAGGGTATGATTTTGCCCCCAAGTATAGGGATACAAAATGGATGGAGAAGGGATTACGTATGATGCCCACAAGGGGTTTTCATCATGGTACTTGCCCAAGGCGCCACAAGGAGTAGTTTTCACCATTGGACGGATTTTTTCTCTTTATTATTTTCTTAATTTTTTTATTTTTTACTTTTTTGATGGGATGGGGACTATAGCATCTGTTTCCATAGCAAGGAGAATATGGTCCCATGTTAGATAGTTAGAGGATGATGGATGGATGTTGGTAGATAGGAGAAGATGGAATGGATGGTGGATAGTAGATTATGTGGATTATGCGAAAGCATGGACCATAGGAATGTGATGGGGAAGATATGTAGGATAGTGGATGAAGGATAGAGATATGGAGATATGTGCGAATGCCATGTGGTGGAGGGGAACCAAGACCAACTATTGCACACACCATGATGTATTTGGAAGCTTGTATTTTGGATGTGGAGTTGGGAGTAATGGGTCTCGGGATACGAGATTTTTGGATGGCCGATTTGGGGTTTTAGGTACCGAAATGGACTTAGGAATTATGGGATTTTTAGATGGGGAGCGGGATATTTGGGATTTGGGGGTAGATTGGGATGTGGATGCCTCATTAGAGTTTGGTACTTTTTGTTTAGGGACCCACACCATTTTTCTTTTTTCTTTTTCTTGTGATGGTGTGGGCTTTGGTAGCCTTTTGGATTTTGGATTTTTCTTGGAAGGGATAACATCTTTAGGCTTTTGTGCTTTATGAGTTGAGGCATTCAAATTATTACTTTTGAATCCCATGGATTTGGTGGAAGCTTCATGTTTGGATGATGTGTGCTTTTGTTGGTCTTGATTGGGGATTTTAGGGGATTTATGGGTGGAGGGGTTAATAGTGGATTTATGGATAAATGGATGAGGGGATTTGAAGATAGGGATATTAGGAGTTGGGAGGATGGGAGAATAAGAAGATTTGTGGATAGGGATTTTTGGCGTTAGTAGGATAGGAGGTAAAGTGGATTTAATAGGGATATTTGGAGTTGGAAGTAGTGGAGGTAAATTTGATGGAGGAAGATGGATGGTCACATGCTTTTGCAAATGATATGATGATGGAGGAGGGATGGCAACATATGATTTGGAGGTGCGATGAGGTACACCATGTTTGGGGTTGGATGAATGGATTTTGGAGGTTGTGTGAGTGATACCAACATGTTTAGATTGTTCTCCTTGGGATGTATAGCCAAGGCCAAGCAAGGATGGATGGAATGTGGTGTGGATGGGCTCCAAGATACCTTGTTCATGAAGGCCTAAGCCTTTTCCTTGATATTTCATATGTTGGAGCATGCAACATGCAATGGGATGTTTAGTGCTTTGGAAACAAGATAGGAGTCCATTATTTGTTGGAAGAGGATAGGTGGTAGATGGAATTTGTTCACCTCCTACGAGGGAGTCACCATGGATGAAGGTGCTTTGTCCAAGTGAATAAGGGGATGGATTTGGGATGGGGTTGGTAGATAAAGGGGTGATAGAAGATGTTGTGGGATCAATAATTTGATCACTAGATGGGAGGGGATCAGGGATGGGCTTAGATGGGATGTTTAGATCTTTATTAGGATGGGGGGTTGATGCTTCACATTGCTTTGGATTTGACTCTAGGCATAGCTCATGTGTTTGCGTGGAAGTAGAAGTTGTATGGATGGAGATGGTAGGTTGTTGGATGGATGTGATAGGTGCTTGAGTTATGGGTTCTTGAACATGGCTACATGATGGTTCTTGACTTATGATAGGGGATTGTTCAAGAGGTTTGGTGGGTGTTGGATTGCATGAGGGTGTTTGATTCCTTGCTAGTAACCAATGGATGGCATCCTTCACAAGTGTCTGGGTTGAAGAACAATATAATGGATGGATAATAAGGGTGGATGGTGTAGTATTAGGATTGGGATTGGATAGGTGGGTGATGGGATTAGGTAATGATGGTTCTTGGATGGGTTCAAGGATAAGTGTGGGATTATATGGTGGTGTTGGAAGGGTGGGGGATTTGGGGGATGAACTATAGCTTTGCTTTCATTTTTGCTGATGTTCTTTGGCAAAAATCCCACAAGGATTCTTTGGATGTCGTGGGATTAGGATTTGGAAGGTTTGATGGTGGATTAGATGGTGTATGCGTGATAGGGATTGGTGGACTGGGAGATACATAGGGTTATGGATTAAGGGTGATAAGGTTAGAGAGATATTGTGGTGGGGGTATTGGAGGATAGGGGTTAGAGGATGAGAGATTCATATGGGGAAATGGTTTTTGACATAAGCTTTGGATTTTGGCCATGAGGTGTACTAGATTGGTGTTCCCTTGATCAAAGTTACCATGACAAAGGTTGGGGGATGGATAAGTTGGAGGTATTTATTGGTTCGATAAGTATGATGACATGGATGTATAAGAGTATGAAGATTGATATGATCTTAATGGGGACAAAAGATAGGGTGTTTGTTGATATGATGGAGATTGGTATGAGGTTGATGGTGTGGATATTTAAGATGTAGGTTGGTATGATGAAGTTTGATATGATGTGGATGGGGATGAAATGTAGGGTATTTGTTGATATGATGGAGGTTGGGTAGGGGCTTGGGATTCTCTAATGATGAGGTGTGCTAAGGGGATATCTTTAATGTCATTTTTGCATTTTTCCTTAGCATTAAGATCCATGTTGTCATAGATTTTTCTAAGTCTTTGTAATTGTTGCATTGCTACATAAGGATCCATGTTGTTGGAGAGATATGGGATGATGGAGGATAATGGATGATTGTGATGTTGGGGGTCAAATTTCAAGACCTTAGGATGGTTTAATTTGATTTGATTTGTTTTGATGGATGGTTCTCTATGCTTAAGATAGACTAATGATCTCAAGCAAGTAGGTTGATTGGGTTGATTCTCTATACTTAAGGTAGACTAATGATCTTAAGTAATAGAGTTGATTTGGTTTGATTCGATTGGATATCAATTAAGGTCTTGATTTTTTATTGGGTTGATTTGGATTTGGATTTTGATAATGATGTTGGGGGATTTTGATTGGGATTTTGGATGAAAGGTTAATGGAGGATGAATAAGACTAGGTCCTTAACCAAGGTTTTATTTGCAAAATGATGGTATGTTGATTAAGGATTAGGGGTTGGAATGTTCTATTGGAGTGGAAAATAGACGAGGGGTGATTGATGTTGGATTTGGTTTTGGATTTGATTTGAATGAAATTGATCAAATGGATGAAGGAATGGGATTAAGATAATGATAATGAATTAGATTAAGGGTGATGAGGATGTTTAGGATATGATTAAGATGAAAGAGGTATGATGGAATGAGTGATTAGGAGGATAATATGGGATTAAGCTCAAAGGTGGGGATTAATTAAGCTAAAATGATGAGATAATGTCAATGATGGTTTCTTTGGCAAGCATATAAACCCTCCAAACAAGAGAATACAATGGCCAAAGGTTTGATTATGAAAATGTGATAATCAAGAACGTACACCCTAAGGTGAGGAAAGGACAATACTTGTTGGATTCCCACTTAGATCTCTCTAGTCACACTTATTCAAAGCAGATAGCTTCAGAAACTTGGTGACATGGGCTCCCCCTTATAGTGCACTCACTTCTCAAGCACACCAAGTTCCAAGTCCTCAAGATGCACAGATCTTAAGGTACTTTGCTATCTCTACTAAGAATTGTGAGTGACGTGGGACGGCTTCAAAGTTTCATCCTTCTACGCCAACAAGTAGAGGGTTTTTTGGCAACTAATACAAAGGTGTTTAGTGGGGGAACATTCAGGGGGTCGGCACCTTATGAGCATCTGATAAACCACTTAAGGTTTTGACTAGCTCTACTAGGAGTTTCATAGACACAAAGGTACTACTTCCTTTCAAGCTAGCACCGAATGGTAAGTGCTAATACCGATTTAGACTTAGCTTTAGCCTTATCCTATTTTATATAGCGGACTAAATGAAAGTACCACTTGGGGTCACCAATGAGTTCTCCTTACAGATGTGTCTCAAGGTAGGCCTACATCCTAATAATAAAAATAGAATAGAACCATTTCTATTCACCCAAGATCCTTTGAAAGGTGAGGGGAGAGGATACTTTGATTCTACCCTATGGGATAACACAAACATGCAAGTGCACAAGACATAGAAAATGAAAGCTAATGTTTGTTTTAAACCCAAATTGAAATGTGCCTAAAGTTGTTTGTTGCAAGCAATGATTAATTTTAGTTGCACCAAATTTAAGTGTTTTCTAAGCTAAGAACACAAAGGGTTCTTTTTAGGTACACCAAAATGAAATGTGTGTTTGTAGATTATTTGTCAAGCAATGGTTAATTTTAGTGCGCCAAATCCACAATGTTTGAAGCAAAAATAGGGGCTCTTTTTAAATGCACCAAAACGAAATGTTTGAAAGATTATTTGTTGCAAGCAATGATTAATTTTAGTTGCACAAAATTTAAGTGTTTGAAGAAAAAAGGGTTCTTTTTAAATGCACCAAAAGAAGATGTGTCTAATCTACTAAATCCCTGTAAAAGATGTTAGTAGTTTGATGTTTATGACTTTGACAAGTGTTTTCAATATTTGCAAGGAGATGTTAGCAGCCTGCACAGACCCCAAGAAGTTGATATGAAAATAGCACCAATCCAGAGGGAAATAGTGCCAATGCAATAGATAGTGCCAATCTAGAGGGAATTAGTGCCAATCCACAAGATAGCACGAATCTAGAGGGAAATAGCGCCAATACATAGGATAGCACCAATCCACAAGATAGTGCCAATCCACAGGATAGTGCTAATCTAGAGGGAAATAGCGCCAATCCATAGGATAGCACCAAAATACTGGAAAAATAGCACCAAACTATGTTTTTACCTTAGTTTACCTTCTACAATGTGCAATATAGCACTAAGCTAGGTGATTTTGGCACCAAACGACATAGTAGTGGTCAAAGCTTCAAAAATACAAATTTTTAGTTGAAAAAATGAATGGATAAGTGTATTTAGTAGTTGCTCGTTAGTCTAGTAATGTTCAAAATACCAAAATAAAAGCTTTCCAATAATGTTTTGAACAATAACCAAATAAGGATTAAAACCAAGATGTGCAAAATGGATTTTATAAAAATGTTAGCATAGCCTCCCCATGTTTTCTGTGTAAATCCTACAAAAAACTAAGAGTAAGATGTGCTAAAAATGCTAGGAAACACAAAAGGACACAAAAATGTGTGTGAGTGTGTAGGCAAGATTGTCGTGCAAGGATGGCGCCGATACGGTCGGAGATAGCACCGCTTTAGGAGGAAATGGTGCCACTGTGTGGCAAGATAGCGTTGATACCTGCAAAAGAGCACGTTTCTACAAGAAAAACACTCACAAAATCATTAGTTTGGACCTTGTGGGTCCAACTGGGCGTGCCAATGTAGTTTATGGAAAACAAAAGGAAACAGAAAGATAAACAAATACATTAAACAAGTGTTATACCTTCCAAGATAATTCACAAACTCAAGATAAGGTGGAAGGAGTTGCAACCAAACTCCTTAGCTTTACCCAAGATAGATGAATGTAGAAATGTGGATTGCTCTATTGCTTTCAACACAAATGTAGATGAAAGGATTTAGATTTTGGATAGAGATAGAGATGAGGATAGATAGGCTAGAATGATTTTGGCATTATGGTGTTAGGATGAGGAGATTTTGGAGAGATTTTGACATAGTAAGGATGCAAGAAGTGATGAAAATGGCTTAGAGGAGAGTCTTATTTATAGATTTTTGATAAAAGGATGGAGGGTGAGGATTGAAAGTTTAGATCAAGGGCTAAAAATGCGTGAGAGTTAGGGTTTGGATTGGAGTCATAGCCTTGTGACAAGTGTCACAAGAGGAGTGGATGAGAGAGATCAAGGGTTGAGGTTTGGTCAATGAGATTGGATGGCTCTCATTATTTGTGAATTAAAAATTCACATTGGGAAGAGAGGAGGATTAGAAATGAATTAAAAATTCATTTTGGGAAGAGCTCCATTCATGGGAAAGAGTTCCATTAATAAGCTATGACATGTGTAAGGGGTGAGGACATATGTACACTTACATGTGTAAGAGGGAGATGTGACCCTTTGAATAAAAATTGATTTTTATTCAAAGTGTGTGGGAGAATGAGTTAAGTAAGGTTTAATTAAGTTTTAAGGTATAGTGATAAATTAAATGAATTAATTGATCACAAGGGATGGATAAATGGTTAAGGGTAGATGATTAGGGATAAATTAATTAAATAAAATAAATTTATTTAATTAATAGGAGGGATAATTGGTGGTGTGGAGATATGAGAAATTGATTTGCAAAGCAAGTCAATTTTAGGTGTCTACAATTAGATATTTGGAACCATAGATCTTATGGAAAATAGAAAGTAAAATAGTACATAGGTCTATTCAAATGTCAAAAAACTCCTTGGTAAATCTGAAGACTAAAGACCATGTGACTGATATTTCTTTAGGGATAGTCACATGGGTACCATGGTAAATGTGTCGATATAGTGTCCTAGTGAGTGTTAGTGTTCTAGCTTAAAATCACATGAAAATTTTAGGGATTATCCATCTTGATATTTTGGTCATTATTTAAAGCTATCCTACCTATCCAATTTGCACAAATTCTTTCATAAATCACCTAGCAAACAAATATTTTTAATGGAATCCTATAATATGGTTAGGTGAAATGAAAAGTAATTAATTCCTTGGTTGACCCCCTTTGGTTAATTCAAACATAGATCCACATTGCATGATAATGGAAACAAAATACTAAAATCAAATCTGAAAACACACTTGCTAATTTAAATGAAAATTCAAACCCTAACTTGCTTATCAATAGGAGAGAGAAATAGATATATGATTTGTCCACAATCTAAAAACATTGAAATTACTATCTGATGAAGAAATACCAAACTAAGATTTTAGTGGGATTATGTTAGTCATATTTAAATATAATTTTATTATTTTGGAAGTACAACAAGAAATTGAAATCCTATCCAGTTACAACAAATTAGGTTTATCCTGTAGAATAATAAAAATAATAGTGAAGCTAAAAATTTATATGGTTTGTCCAAGATGTAAAAATATTGAAAATACTATCTATTGCAAAAATAGAAATCTAAAGTTTTAATGGAATTGTAAAGTTTTTTAATTTGGGATTGTGTTAGTCATTAAAATTTAATTTCCTTCTTTTGAAAGTGTAGCATGAAGATTGAGATCTCATCTAATTCCAAAAAATTAGGTCTATCCTCTAAAATAATGAAAATAATAGTGTTTCTAGAAATCTATATGGTTTATCCAACATCCAATCTTGGAACATACATTGGGAGCAAGAAATTTTATATTTGCCTATCTTTGAGGAAAAAAAAGGCTTGTATATCATATAAAATATATACTGAACTTTAAGGTTCTTAGCATAAGATATATAATATAAAGATTTCTTCTTAGATGTTTTCTGTATGTCTCTTTGGTTGTCTCTTGATAGAAAGAGAGCAGTAGGCTCTTCTTTAATCATTAAATATGACTGAGTTGGTAATGATAACATTATCACACTATGAATATATATATTATGAACCTTGGATATGAGAGAAGATACATAGATATAATCTTCCATTATCTTTGGAAAGGAAACAATAGAGCAGGGTAGCTCAATAATTGTGTTATCTTTTGAATACTATTTATAAAGATGGAAGGTATTTTTATTACCTATCAAGTCTCTAGTAGACTATGAATATTTCTAGGACAAAAGTTGATATATTTATTTTTATCTTGAGGTAACTAATAATTTATTGTGACATCGGAACTGGAGATGGGGTCATCCCACAATAATGGGTTACACTTTTTGGCCAAACTTGACATTGAAATCAACATTTTGAACTAAATCTTCACTTTCTGACACTTATAGCTACTAAACCTTTAGGAATTTGAAGATGATGCAAACTAGTGATTTGTGAGATTTTGTCTGTAGATTCTAAATATATATTTTTTAAAAAAATTTGGAGTTAAATTGTAAAAAAATTTGCGTCTCTTTTGATAACTAGTTTTAAATAGTAAACAACATTTTTTTAAAATGATGTGTATTCTGTCGCATGTAATTTTTTTTTTACAAAGGATAAAATTCTAATTCTTTTGAGTTTAGATTGGTAACATCGATATCTAGAGGGTTCATTTGGTTTCATAATCTTTTGTTGAATTTTTTTAATTAAGTTTTGAAGTCAAACCAATTATAATTTAGACATAGGCATATTCTATCCAACATAACTTTTTTTATATGTATCAGAATTCAATTTTTTTTATTGGAATAAGGACATCAATACCTAGAGGACATGTACTCCTTAGATTTTTTTTCTCTATTTTCCTATTTTTTCGTATGTGTTAAACAAAGACCTTGATAATCATTGAAAAACCTACATTCACAAGAAATAAAAAAATATAATAGTCAAATTGAATATATTTATGGGACTGGTTGCTCGATTCCCTAGGTTGGCCAACAGCAAGACAAGATGATCTATTAGATTTTGCTCATAGCTGGCTGGCAGTAAGGAAGAATAATGTTTGGGCCAATGTATGGATAGCGGCACCATCAATGGTGGTGTGCAAGCTATGGAAAGAGAGAAACCACAGAATATTTCAGAGATATGTTTACCAGTGCAAGAAGTCATCAAAAAGATTGAAGCTGGAATTTACAAGGTAGCCAATTCAAAGCAAGAACAATCCAAAGGCATTCAATTCTCATGGTGGGATGATGATATACAAAAAAGGTGGCCTACTCTTAAACCCCCAAGGTTTGATATGCCTCAAACGAGAGAGGCTAGGTCAGATGCTAGATGGACTCCCCCAGCTGTAGGCCACCATAAGCTCAACTTCGATGGAGATTCAAAGGGCAATCTGGGCCAGTCAGGAATTGGTTGTATCATAAGGAATAGCTTAGGTAATTGTGTATGGGCATTGGCCCAGAACGTGGGGTGCTGCCACAATAACGGGTTACACATTCTGGGACATCCTGATTTTTGCTGAAATTACATAGTTTTAGAAAATATAATTATTTAAGCCTTAAAATGTTGCATTTAAAAGATTTTAATTAAAGAGCATTTGATCAAACCCCCTTAGATTCAAACCCCCTTGGATAGAACCCCGCTAGTTTTAAACCATACCTAGAATAGTGTCTCCTCTACACCTATCAAAATGCTAATAAAAAACCACTTTTGATTTACCTTTTGGGGGATCAAATGAATTCATTTACAATTTATGTTTTATAAGTATGTAGTCCTTATTATAACATTCCTTAAAAGTATAATTTTTAATATCTTTAATTTGATTATTATATTTATTTTTTATTTCTTGTGAATGTAGGTTTTTCACCGAACATCAAGTTCTCTATTCTACAAACATAGAAAATTAGTAAATTAGCAAAATTTGATTTTGAAAAATATCTATGCCCTAGGTATTGATGTCATTGTTTCAACAAAAAAAAATTAAATTTTGATACATACAGAAAAATTTATGTTTCACTGAATACGCCTATGTCTAAATTATAATTGGTTTGACTTCAAAACTTAATTAAAAAATATATTCAACAAAACATTTTAAAACTAAATGCATGCCCTATATATCGGTGTTACCAATGTAAATTCAAAAGAATTAGAATTTTATCCTTTGTAGAAAAAAAGTTATGTGCTATAGAATACACATCACTTTAAAAAAATGTTGTTTACTATTATAAACTAGTTATCAAAGGAGACGCAAAAAATTTTACAATTTAACTCCAAATTTTATAAAAAAATATATATTTAGAATCTACAAACAAAATCTCACAAATCACTAGTTCGCATCATCTTCAAATTCCTAACGGTTTAGCGGCTATATGAGTTAGAAAGTGAAGATAGTTCAAAATGTTGATTTAAATGTCAAGTTTGGTAAAAAAGTGTAACCCATTATTGTGGGATGACCCCCCGGGCTTGACCACAAACAACGAGGTGGAAATGGAATCCCTAGCTAGCGGTTTGTCACTATGCATTGAAAAAGATATAGATTAAATTGGCATTGAAGGGGATTCAATGATCTGCATTAATGCAGTGTGTAAGAAATTAGTGCAAAACTAGAAATCGTAGAATTGGCTGACCTCTATTAGTTGAACATTGAGAAAATTCAAAGATTTTACAATTAAACACATCTACCGTGAGGCTAACTATGCGGTAGATTTCCTTGCGAATCTCGGAGTCCTGTCTCATCATACATTTGATGGGGAAATCCTATATCCAAATTCCCTTCCAAATGGATTACGGGAACTACTAAAAAAGGACAGGGATGGAATAGTTAGGACGGCCAGCTAGACCAGTCAAAAAAAGTATACACAGGTTGATTACATGGACTGGTAGAACTCTTGAGCTTTGACAACGGGCTTGCCATTCTAGGCAAGGCTTCGAATATGGTACTATACCCAACTCCTACATGGCGACATCCCCTTGTCCATCCTCTGTTACGACATATTTAGTAAGATCCTAATTTGAGCCTTTGCTAGAGCTTTGGAGTGCGAAGAGTCTTTTTATATGATCTCGCGAGCGGTAGTTTGCATCTATAAACATGGCTTCCCACTTTGGAGTAAAGTGCAAGTGCAGTTTGAATGAATTGAGTGAGGAGAAGATAGCCTTCCTATTTAGCAAGGCATCTAACAAAGAGAAGGAGACCATTAAGAAAGTGGTGGGAGCTGAGTTTTGGGCTGGTGGACACACCCATGATGTCCAGTTGGTGGAGCATTTTTTTCAGATGTATGTGTAGGTGGTTAGTGCCAGACTATGGGGCATTAGACCTGTGGGCAAATTCGTCTACCCAGAACTCACAGATGAAGTCATTCATTCCATGGATAGCATCGCCACTGAGCCCGAGCAAGGGTTTTCCTTGGGTATCCTCAGCCTAAACAAGGAAGGGAAGAAAGTGAAACTCCACAAGGCTTGGTGGTTGTTCAAGAAAGGTGTTGAAAAGGATTATAGCATTGAGTAATTCATGGTTTTTCTAGAGGCTAATCTGTGGCTCGTTGAGCACAATGTTGTAGCTAGGCTTGTTGATATAGGGAGCTACCCTCATACTTGGTAGCACTTAACCAAAAAAAATTAAATATATTAAAATTATACTTTTTGGGAAGCTTATAATAAGGACTACATACTTACAAAATATAAATTTTAAAATAATTTATTTGATCCCCTGAAAGGTAAATCAAAAGTAGTTTTTTATCAGCATTTTGATAGGTGTAGAGGAGACTCCATTATAAGTATGGTTTAAAACTAGTGGGGTTCTATCCAAGGGAGTTGGAATCTAAGGGGGTTTGATCAAACCTTCTTCAATTAAAATCCTTTAAATGTAACCTTTCAAGGGTTAAATATTTATATATTCTAAAAATATGTGATTTCAATAAAAATCAGGATGTCCTAGAAAGTGTAACCCAATATTGTGGCAGTACCCGATGATAGCTCTCTAAATACACCCTGACACATATGACAAAGTATGGAACTTGTTTTAAAATGGTATTGTCGATTTGAATGAACCATGTTTCAGTCGACAAGGATCAGATGCAGATCCATTAACCTAAACATTTATTCAAACTCATCTCATAGAGATGTTATCCACAACTGATTTTGTGGTAAGAAACCAAGAGCTTATGTACTTAGGAAAGGAATAGAGTAACAAGGATTCATAGATTCCCTATCGTAGATGTAATGAGAAAACTGATGAAATATACTCGCGGAAATGAAGTTGGAAGTCCAAGAGGATGGACTAAATTTATGACCAGGAAGGGTCAACCAAAAATACTATAGGATGAGATAACTTCTAAGTCGAGTTAGAGGTATGTGAACATATGACTACATTCATTGTGAAATGTTTATTTATATTAAAACTTTGGCCAAAGTAATACATCCATCTCTGTATGCATTAGTCGATTCACTGTGCTCCAGATGGCATAACCATCTAGTATTGTCATTATGAGTTATGAAGGACACAACACTAGAACTCAGATGGCAAACCTTATGGTTCCTTATATCTACTTCCTTCATGAAGGGTAGGACCACTTCTAGGTTTGAAGATGTACGGGGGACTGCTCGTCTATGGTTGTAGGAAAAGCACTCGGGTGATGCTCTCCTTCCCAAGCAGATGACAAGCCGAGACTTATGAAGACAGTTATTAATACTCTAGATGCAATATATTCTATTATATGATTGGATAATCAAAATTTTATGTAAAACTTATCATTATTGCCATGAGCAAAACATTATGATTGTAAAGTAAAAGAATTCACTATTACATTATCTTTGAATATGTTATAAATTTTAGTTTGAAATTATTCAGAAAAGATATGAATTTTAATTATTGATTATGCAATTGATTATTGTTAAACAAAAAAATGATTATGTCAATCATGACTATTTACTTGATGGTAAATTAAGTTGATAATCAAGGTAATATGAGTTGACATGTTACACAATAATTGGTGTCATGGGTTAAGTTCCCACAATCCCCACAACAATAATTCAATGTGATACCCTACACTTCTTATAATAGGTTGTTTCAAGAAGAAGTGTCATGATTCTTGTGACAAATTGCACATTCTAAAATGTCTAGTGGGTGTTGATTAGTGCTAGCAAACTGAGCCCTCACCATTAAATACTTAACTACTATATTTCTCTCTAGTTGGCACTCTGTAAACCATATACTTCTCTATAAGATTCCTATGCACCTACCAATTATTCCATGCATGCAGCTATTTGGACAATCATTTCCTCCAACCTTGCTATTGCCCCAAATCCCTATGGCTGACCAATAACTCCTAATCATAATGTGGATTCTAGTGTCATATCTCGCAAATAGGTATTCTGATAGATTTCATTGTATATGCAACATGAATCCCCCAATAAACCATTTGTGTAGGAGTAGGGCATTGATATTTCGAGTGATCATTTCCACTAAATCCTTTAATATCTAATAAAATTTCCTAATAGTTTCTTTTGGTTATTGTCTCAATTCTTTTAACACCACTATATTAATGTGTCCAAGCTCCGGGTATTCAAACTCTTATAAGAATTTTTATTTCACTTCATCTAGATCAACCAAGTTATAGCATCTAGGTCATATTTGGCATGCTAATCTTCCCCACATCCTCTAAGAATGGCAACAATATATCTAAATCTTTTTCACATTGTAGGTCCCTTGTGTGTTGAATCATAGCAAATTTTCCATGGTAAATATTTCTTAGTAGACTAGACTAGACAGATGAACGATTAAGAATATTTGTCTATTTTAAAGGGAGAAAGTGTCGATGAACCATAGACTTTTAATATTGATGGGACCCCATATCCAAATTCCCATCAACAACTAATATTTCTACAACATTTATTATTCACATCAATTTGGGCTCTAATGATACATCATTGTAATTTTTTACATGTGATTATGATTATGAGATTCCTTTTAGTTCCTTGATTGTTTTTTTTATAAAGATTTCATAATGTCATGTGTGGTTCATTAATTATAAGTGATAATATGTGGAGTGATTATCTATTATTACATTATTCACATACACACATGCATAAATAGAACCACATGACCATATAGAAGAACATGTAGAAACAATAAAATATAATAAAATATAACTAAACGATCATTTAAATAGCCATAACATCATCAAGGTTCATAGCATAAATCACTTGGGAGTTCAACATCATATATCTATGCATCCAAAAACAAATTTTCTCAACATAAAAATATTCATAACATTAAAGTCTTTGGGAACATAACAATATTAAATTATAGTGTAAGTTGATCCTTAATGACAATATTTACTCCCGTGTAGCTCAACATTAAGGAGTTACAACTTAGGTAAGAATAAAAACATTCTAAAACATTATTTTCTTTATCTTTTTATAACATATATGCTTCACCTAATTTCCTTCAAATTCATTAGTAGTATAAAATTTCTTCTCCCCTTATGCTTGTAAATCTTCCAATGGTAAAATGGCATCCAATGGCCTAAGTCTTCCAAGACAATATCTAGTAAATTTTAGGCTACTCAAAATATGTAGGATGCTCAAATAGTTTACTGCTCTTTATTTAGTACTAGAATATATGCATAGGAGTAGGCACCAATATTATTGTTTTTTAATCACTTACTTTGTTATTGAATGAAAATTGTGTTAAGAGCAATTTATTTTAATTATTCTTTCACATGACACTTTAATGCTACAAGAGGTCAATATATTGTGTTCTGCATATTTTAGTTCCTACTTGTGAATTTAAGAAACCATCTTCTTCTTTTAAAAGATCCCTTCATCATCAATCTAGAAACTAACAGAATATTTACTAGTGACAATTAAAATTGGGCTTATACTTGTGTGCAAAGTGCTTAGAATCTTGAGTAGATAGTTTTAGAAGAATTGGTAAAATTGATTGATCTTTGTGATGCTTATTCTTCTAAAGAAGTTTAAAATTGGATATGCCTTTCAAGATCTATAAGGGAAGTAGAGTTCAAAGAAGAATGAAATTTGAGTCATCTCTCATTAGTTGGGCCTATTTCCAATCCCTTTGATTATGGGAATTAGTAATTGATGTTTTTGACTTGACATTCTCTAGAGGTTGTTTACAAAGAAGCTCCCTACAATGGATTGTGAGTACTAACTAAAAAGAAAAAACCAATAGGCTATATACTATCATTGAGGGGTGTATTGATTTCGAGGTGCATACTAGGGTTGAGCATATTGATTCATGGGTGCATACTACTAGATTTTTACCTGTACACTAACATTGATAACATGTTTTTTGCAAGCTTCTTGTATATCTTGAACTACTTGGCAAGAATTGGTGTCGTGGGTTAAGTTCCCACAAACCCCACACCAATAATTCAATGTGATATGCTACACTTCTTGTAATAGGTTATTTGAAGAAGAAGTGTCATGATGCTTGTGATAAATTGCACATTTTAAAATGTCTAGTGGGTGTTGAGTAGCACTAACAAACTAAGCCCTCGCCATTAGATGGCTAAATATTGCATGTCCCTCTAGTTGGCACTTTGTACACAACCAATTATTTCATGCATGTGGCTATTTGGACAATCTTTTCCTCTAACCTTGTTATTGCCCCAAACCCTTATGGCTTGCCAATAACTCCTAATTTGATCTAGTCTAGGGTCATTTGAGTGGTATTTTTGGGAAAGTATCGAAAATATAATTTTTGGTATTTTCTACATCTTAGTAAATTGCATTTTCGGAGGCCTTCGGAGCAGAATTAGGGCTCAAAACTTTTGTCTATAACTTGGCATTAAGACTTAGCAACCAAGTAGCTTAAACTAGATAATTAGTTTATCTTTCCAATGAGTCCAAGAAGTTTAAATTCTGATAAAATAGCTAGGAGTTATGACCCTGCCAAGGGGAAGATAAAAAATTTCCTAATTTTTTAAGTTTTTTTGAATTTTTGTAATCAGTTTCAGCTTCCAATAGCTCTTTTTGTATTCCAAGGGTAATGTGACCCTTCATATGATATGTAAGCCTATATATTTCAAAGGGAAATGAATAAAAATCAATTTTTCGGAGGCAATTCACAACTCTCAGTGAGTTTGCCTATTTGCAGAAACTTAATTCTTCTTTGTTTATTTTATTGCATTACAATACCACTGGCTCAATGCTAGGTATTGTCCAGATTAGTGGTATCAGAGCAGTTCGTTCCTGTATGTCACACTGCACACGGTCAGGTCATCAAAAGTTGGGATTGAAGACACATGACCCATCAGATTATCTTCCTTTGAGGCGCACTCGATCAAAAATGTCAGAACAAGGGGAACATTCAGATCCTTTTAAGGCAATGGTGGAAGAAGCTTTGGCAAAACAACATGAGGAGATGATGAATCAGTTTTCTTATCTGCTTCAAAGAAATCAACAACCCAACATGGGTGGAGTACCATTCAGTGGTCACACTCCTTCCAAAGTGCAGGTAAATTTTGATATTCCAAATTTTGAAGGCAAAATAAATGCAGATGATGTTGATGATTGGCTGTCAAAATTAGAAAGATATTTTTTTGTGAATCAATTTTCTAATGATGAAAAATAGCATTATCTCTCCTCAAAGCTGAGCATCATGTAAAACAATCATGAGAAAATAGAATATTGTTTAGAGAAAACCCTGATGTAGAATTTGTTGAAGCAACTCAAGGTGAACCCTCCTGGGGAGAGTTTGTGGAACATATCAAGGGAGAATATTATCCTAAAAATTCATATGAGGATAAATATATGGAGTGGTAGACGCTTCGCTATAAGAAGGATCAATCTGTTTAGGATTACACTAATGTGTTCCATGCTCTTTCAGCAAATCTTGGCATCATGGATACAAAAAAGAATCAAATTCTGAAGTACTGCAGTGAACTTCATTGCTATATCCAAATAGAGATGGATTTTCTCAATATTGAGACCTTGGGGACTGCCTACAAATATGCAATAAAGATTCAAGAGAAATTCAAACAAAAGGGGAAAAAGGATAATTTTTCAAATAATAAATCCAAGAATGAAAGTGACAGCAAATTCATGGGAAAATAGCCAGCCAAGGATTCCACATCACAAGCATCATCAATAGCAAACAAGAGTGGAAAGAAGATGTGGTGTGAATTGCATAGAAGCCTAGGACATAACACGAAGGACTGTCGAGCCGCCAAGATGTTGATGACAGGGTTGAAAGAAAAAGAAGCTAAACCTAAACTTGAACCATTTCCTGTAGACTCTTTTGAGCGAAGGAATGATGACCAAGTAATTGAAGCTGACCCCTATGACATAGTCACTACTACGAGGATTTTGCCTCATGAATATGAGGAGCGTTTATTCCACTCACAAATGTGGGTAAATAGCAAGGCCCTCCATTTCATTGTTGATAGTGGAAGTCAAAAGAATCTGATCTCTATTGAGATTGTTAAAAGGTTGAACTTGTGAACCACACCTCATCCACATCCATATCATGTGGGAAGCGTAAGCAATCAAAGCTGAGATATTCAGGTAAATAAGTAGTGTCACTTACCTTATTCTATCAAACCATTCAAAGATGAAGTCATATGTGATGTGGCACCATTGGATGTGTGTGATGTATTGTTGGACACCCATATATGTACAAGCATCATGGTGTATATGAATCCAGACCTCGCAATGTCACTATCAAACTAGGAGAAAAGAAGTATTGAATACCTGAGGTAAGTCCTGCACAACCAGCATCTTTGATTACTACAAAACAATGTAAGCGTTTAATTGCTCATACTGTAAAATTTGTTCTGTTAATGGTTTGAAATGAGAGAAAGAGGCCAGTTGTAGCCAATACCCATGACAAAATGGCCACCACTTCCACTCAGCAAAAATAGATGGATAAAATATTGTCATCATATGAAGATGTTTCTACCTCACCAACAGGGGTACCACTCCACTGTCAAGTCAAGCATTCAATTGATCTAATTCCTAGGACACCATTACCAAATGGGTCACTATATAGGCAATCAATTTTGGAGAATGATGAGATCAAGTGGAAGATCCAAGAGCTGATTCAAAAAGGGCATATTCGCCCAAGTGCTTCACCATGTGCCAGCCCAATTGTTCTTTCTAGAAAAAAAGATGGAACATGGTGGCTCTGCATCGATTATAGGGTCCTCAACAAGATCATTATGAAGAACTGATACCCACTCCCTCGTATTGATGACTTGCTAGACCAACTTAGGGGGGCTAAGTTTTTCACCAAAATTGACCTAAAATCTGGATACCATCAAGTGCCAATTGAACCAGCAGATGTATGGAAAATTGCCTTCAAATCCAAGGAGGGTTTGTTTGAGTGGTTAGTTATGCCATTTGGCTTGACTAACACCCCTTCTACCTTCATGAGAATGATGAATGATGTTTTGAGACCATTCACTAATTCTTTTGTTGTTGTGTACTTGGATGACATCCTCATTTTCAGCAAGACATGGGGTGAGCATTTGCAGCATGTTCAACAAGTACTGTCAACCCTGCAACAACATCACCTCTATGCAAACAAAGATAAATGTTCATTTGGAATGGTAAGTATTTAGTACTTGGGATACATTGTGGATAGCAAGGGTATTCATGTGGATCCTAAAAAGATACAAGTCATCAAAGACTGGCCATCTCCTATGAATCTCACAGAACTTCATAGTTTTTTGGGATTGGCTAACTTCTATCATAGGTTCGTACTTGGATTTTCACATTTAGCATGGCCCATGAATTAGGCACTCAGGGGAGGAGCAAGAGAAAGGTTCTGTTGGACAGAAGCACAAGAAAAAGCATTTACGTAATTGAAAAAGAGGTTATGTTCTGCACCAATATTGATACTTCCTGATTTGACACAATCTTTTGAAATTGAAAGAGATGCATTAGATTACGCACTTGGGGCAGTGCTCATGCAACACAGGCATCTAGTTGCCTACCATAGTGCAACATTTTTCTGATATAGTACGAAGGTATCCTTCTTATGACAAGGAATTGTATGCCATTGTTCAATCCTACAAGCAATGGAAACACTATATCTTGGGGAAAGAGACTATAATCCACATAGATGACAAGCCTCTACAATTCTTATAGACACAAGGAAAGCTACAAAATGACAAGCATCAAAGATGGGATGCCTACTTGCAATAGTTTCACCTCAATATTTTCCACAAAAAGTGAAGTAGTAATAAAGTTGGAGACTGCTTGAGCAGACCTCCAATCAAAGCTTTAATAGTAGCACTAGATGCTTTTGGTCACCAAACCACAAAATGGTCTCAACCATATGCTTGAGATGATGATTTTTCTAATATTTACAATAGGTTAGTAGAAGGTACACCAGTTCCTAACTTTTTTTTGTAGGATGGTATTCTCTGTCACATGGGACACATTTGTGTTCCAGCTAAGGAGTGACAAAAGATGATATGGGAGGCACACTACAACCGTTTTGTAGGACACTTTGGAAAGGAGAAAACCTTTGTTGTACTTCAAAGGTTTTTCTGTTGGCGCAAACTATGACATGATGTCACTTTGTACATCTGATCTTGCATAGCTTGCGCCATTGCAAAGACTACCAATCATAAGCAAGGACTATACACACCACTTCCTATTCCTACCAAACCTTGGCAATATGTTTCAATGGATTTCATGTCTGGCCTACCATCCCTAAAACATGGATATGACTATGCGTATGTGGTGGTAGATAGATTTTCAAAGATGGCTATCCTAGTAGCTTGCAAGAAGGGGATATCTACACAAGAAACTGCCAAGCTTTTCTTTGAAAATGTTTGGGTTCATTTTGGTCTACCACAGAGCATCA
Organism: Cunninghamia lanceolata; assembly: GCA_027924645.1. Taxonomy (NCBI): domain Eukaryota; kingdom Viridiplantae; phylum Streptophyta; class Pinopsida; order Cupressales; family Cupressaceae; genus Cunninghamia; species Cunninghamia lanceolata. The sequence goes on along the minus strand of BSBN01000763.1, from coordinate 5,335,965 downwards.
TTTCTGACAGAGATAGTAGGTTTCTCAGCAACTTTTGGACAGCACTATAGGATCTGATGGATACCAAACTGACCAAGTCTACTGCATTCCATCCGTAGATAGATGGGCAAACTGAGGTAGTGAACCAAATGATTCTTCATATTTTGAGGATATACCACTCAAAACATCCTCCACTTGGGATGAGAGTCTACCATATGTGCAGCATAGCTACAATCGTGCCTTGCATGGTTCCATAGGCATAGTCCATTTGAAGTGTGTCTTGGGTATCAACCATTAGCTCCTATTGATGTGGCAATGTCAGTCATTTTAGATGCTTCCTCATCACATGCTGAAAAGGAAGTAGATAAGGCAACCAAGTTTGTTGAGAAAATCCACCATATCCACAAGCAAGTTCAGGAGATATTGCAGCATACTAGCTAGAAATATAAGGACATGCATGATCAACATCATATACCTCATCAATTCAATGATGGAGATAAGGTATGGCTTCACCTTCAAAAAGAAAGGCTTCAAGGGCCATACAAGAAACATTGCTCCATTCGATATGGGCCATATACCATCACAAAGAAAATAGGTGAGAATGCTTTTGAGCTTAATCTGTCATCTTTTCTGGGACTGCATCCTATTTTCAATGCTGAGTTATTGCGTCCCTACTTTCCACCATTACTGGATACTTCAGACGTGGAAAAACATATCAGCAGCATAGAATTGAATCCAGACACTACTACTCCACTCACAACTAATTAGATCACTAATGTCTTGGTCAAGACACTAAAGAAATAATAAATTCCCCTTTACCATGTGGTTTAGGCAGGCATACTTCCTAATCAAGGCAAGTGGCTCACCAGGGATCAAATTGCAAGGCAGTTTCCTCAGTTGTTGCAGACTATAGATGCAATTGGGCCCATTGCCTCTTAAGGTGGAAGCATTGATCTAGTCTAGGGTCATTTGAGTGGTATTTTTGGGAAAATATCGAAAATATAATTTTTGGTATTTTCTACATCTTAGTAAATTGCATTTTCGGAGACCTTCGAAGCGGAATTAGGCCTCAAAACTTTTGTCAATAGTGTGGCGTTAAGCCTTAGCAACCAAGTAGCTCAAACTAGATAATTAGTTTATCTTTCCAACGAGTCCAAGAAGTTTAAATTCTGATAAAATAGATAGGAGTTATGACCCTGCCAAGGGGAAGATCAAAAATTTCCTAATTTTTTATGTTTTTTGAATTTTTGTAATTAGTTTCACCTTCTAGTAGCTCTTTTTGTATTCCAGGGTTAATATGACCCTTCATAACATATGTAAGCCTATATATTTCAAAGGGAAATGAATAAAAATCAGTTATTCGAAGGCAATTCACAACTCTTAGTGAGTCTCCCTATTTTCAGAAACTCAATTCTTCTTTGTTTATTTTATTACATTACAATACCACAAGCTCAGCACTAGGTATTGTCTAGATCATAATCATAATGTCGATTCTAGTGTCCTATCTCACAAATAGGTGTTCTAATAGTTTTCATTATATATGCAGCATGAATACCCCAATAAATCATTTGTGTAGGAATAGTACATCTGTATTTTGAGTGATCATTTCCACTAACTCCTTGAATATCTAGTCAAATTTCCTAACTATTTATTTTCATTATTGTATCAATTCTTTTAACACCACTATATTCATGTGTTCAAGCTCCAAGTATTTAAACTCTTATAAGAACTTTTGTTTGACTTCATCTAGATCAACCTTAATAGCATTTGGGTCACATTTGGCATGACAATCTTTGCCACATCCTTTAATGTAAGATCCGCAACCTAGACTTTAACTCAGATTTACTAATTTTTTTACTATTTAATTCGGTTATTGTCTGAATTCTTTTAACACCACTATATTCATGTGTTCAAGCTCCAAATATTCAAACTCTTATAAGAACTTTTGTTTGACTTCATCTAGATCAACCTTAATAGCATTTGGGTCACATTTGGAAAGACAATCTTCACCACATTCTCTAATGTAAGATCCCTAACCTAGACTTTAACTCATACTTACTAATTTTCTGATTTCCCCCTTGTAAACATTTCGTCAAACACTTTACATGCAAGGTATTATGAAGTATTTTCTGAATGCAAATGTTTAGGGCTGCTAAAAATATCATTCAAATTCATAAAATCATTACAAAATCTTGACAATACTCATAGATTTCATATAGGCATTTTTATCAAGTAGTTGGCATACTACTGAATACATGTGCCTTTTTTAATTAGAATGTATATTTCAAAAAATTAACACAAATAAATGGCTGTAATGATTTCACACAAATCAGAATTGATAATATAGGAAGCCCACTGAATTTCGATGAATAAATTTGCATAAGACAACTGTTGATATGTATTCCAATGTTGACACAAACTGGCAAAATTTAGAAGTCCATTTTAAAATAATTTTCTGACATGTTTATGTGATGAAGGAAGTATGTATTTAATCAAAATTAATATCTGACTCAAGGCTACAAACAAATCAGAAAATTTTTGATTATTAAATAGAGTACCTCCAAACTTGTAAAACTCCTTGAAGATGTATGGCCTTGGGAAATAATAACCCAAAGGCTGCAGTTAGACAAAATATGGCAACACTTTGGTATTGTTAAGGCTTTTAAGCCATCAACATATGAAATTGTCCCCCTTTAGATATAAATTGTTGGCTCCTTCAATTTGTACGGCAACTCCTGCATCAAATGGTATAGCTACCTTTTTGGTAGAAGGGTACGGTCAGTTGTTTGTTTGACTTGGCCTCTTCAACAAATAGTTTTGGATTGTCTTCCACTTCAGAAATATTGCAAAAAAAACATAATTTGGATTTATATGAATTAAATCACCTCCACACACTGCACTAAATAAATTCTGATTTTCTTTGTATTTTCTCAATACCACTTGCACACACAACACAATGATTTTTTTATATGTATTTTAATCTCACTTACAACATTGGCTCTAAACTTGTATTTTCTTGCAAATCTCACGATTTTTGCAATAAATCCCCCCAATGTCAACTTGCAGAAATATATATCATTGAAGTCCAATTATCTCTCCAACACTGAATCAATGAAGCACAATTGTGAATTCTAAAATGAAACCACTAAAGGATGGAATTGGGTTTTCATCCAATCCACCAAAATTCCAAGGGTTTTCGTCCTAAGAATAGGTTGAACCTATAGTTGCAGCTCACAAGGAAAACTCTAAATGTAAATAACATATCAAGGATGTAGAAATGTCACTTCTAGAAGATTCTCTTTTTTTTTTCTTTTTTTTTAGTGTTTTCCTTCTCAAAAGTGACTTATTTTATAATTTCTCAATAACTTATTATAAAGTCACATTTTGCAAATAATAAGGCCTACCTAATTAATTAAATATAAATAACCCAAAAATGACTTAGGATTATTTAACATTCAATTAATTTAATTATTCCCTTCTAACTCCCAACTTAGCCTATGGGAATAAAAATAGGTTAGTGGACTCCGTTGGATGAATACTCGAAAAATGGGGACATTACATATAAGCATGGCAACAAATATCTAAATATTTTGCACATTGTAGGTCCCTTGTGTGTTGAATCATAGCATTCCATGGTAAATCTTTCTTAGTATCCTAGACTAGGCAAATGAAGGATTACAGATATTCATCTATTTTCAAGAGAAGTGTTGATGAACCACACACTTTTAATATTGATGGGACCTTATGTCCAAATTCCCTTCAACAACTAATATTTCTACAACATTTATTATTCACATCAATTTGGGCTCTAATGATACATTATGTTCATTTATTACATGTGATTATGATTATGAGATTTCTTTTGGTTCCTTGATTAATTTTTTATAAAGATTCCATAATGTCACGTGTGGTTCATTGATTATAAGTGATAATATGTGGAGCAATTATCCATGATTACATTATTCACATACACACATACATAAATAGAACCACATGAGCATATAGAAGAACATGTAGAAACTCTAAAATACAATAAAATATAACTAAACAATCTTGTAAATAGCCATAACATCATCATGGTTCACAACATAAATCACATGGGAATTCAACATCATATGTCTATGCATCCAAAAAGAAATGTTCTCAACATAACAATATTCATAACATTAATGGATTTGGGGAAATATTGTATTAAATTATATAGTAAGTTGATCCTTAATGACAAGATTTACTCCCATGTAGCTCAACATTAAGGAGTTACAATTTAGGTAAGAATACAAACATTCTAAAACATTGTTTTATTTATGTCTTTCTATAACATATATGATTCACCTAATTTCCTTCAAATTCATTAGTAGTATAAAATTTCTTCTCCCCTTGTGGCTCTAAGTTTCTCTTATTACTTATTTAATTACATATATCTTTTTAGGTAAGGACACTATAATAGAATGTTTAAAAATCCATGTCCAATTTCAAGGTGAGAATTGTGAAAACACTCAATTTTAAAGGGATGCTAGTTCTAAATGTTTCAGTCTTATCCAAATGTGATGGATCTCCATTGCCTTCAAGTTTCCAATCAAAGAAATGCATGAGTTGAGCCAAAACAAGGTAAATGTTCTGAGGGGCAAGGTAAGCCCTAGGACAACCTCTCTTTCCAGCACCAAATGGGAGCATGTTGAAGTCTCGACCTTTTCCATTTAGAGTCTTTCCCATAAAACTTTCAAGTTTGAATTTAAAGGTATCTTCCCATACACTTGAATCTCTTCCTATTGCCCATACATTAACCACACACCTTGTTTTGTTAGGTATGTGGTAGCCACCAATAATGCAATCTTCTATAGATTCATGGGGAAACATCAGAGGTCATGTAGGATGCAATCGAAATGTCTCTTTGACCACACACTACAAGTATTCCATATTTACTAAATCACACTCCTTTACCATGCAATTTTTGCCTACTCTAGATTGAATTTCTTCTTACAACTTCTTGGCTATTTGGGGGTTTCTTAAAATTTCACTCATCGCCCATTCTAATGTAACAATTGTTGTCTCCATTCTACTAATAAACATGTCCTATAAGAAATGAGTAGTGTGAGTGAGTTGAAGCATAAATGGAATTGAATTGAAACACAAAGACAATAGAGTAGAGGATGAGAGAAAGTGAGGGGAGATAATTGAAACTTAAACATAATAGAGAGAGCATGATTGAGACATAAAGATAGTAGAGTAGAGCATGCGAGAGACAAGGGACACAATTGAAACTTAAATAGAGAGAGAGAGAGACATAAAGATAGTAGAGTAGAGCATGAGAGAGAGGGGACATAATTGAAACTTAAACACATCAAAGAGAGAGAGCATAATTGAAACATAAAGACGGTAGAGTAGAGCATGAGATAGAGTGGGGACATAATTGAAATTAAAACATGGTAGAGAGAGAACACATAATTGAAACATGAAAATAGTAGAGTAGAGCATGAGAGAGAGGGGACATAATTGAAACTTAAACACATTAGAGAGAGAGAGCATAATTGAAAATTAAACACATTAGAGAGAGAGGGCATAATTGAAACATAAAGATAGTAGAGTAGAGCATGAGAGAGAGGGGACATAATTGAAACTAAAACATGGTAGAGAGAGAGCGCATAATTGAAACATGAAGACAGTAGGGTAGAGAATGAGAGAGAGGGGACATAATTGAAACTTAAACACATTAGAGAGAGAGAATAATTAAAACATAAAGACAATAGAGTAGAGCATGAGAGAGAAAGGGGACATAATTGAAACTTAAACAAAATAGAAAGAGAGTGCATAATTGAAACATAAAGACAATAGAGTAGAGCATGAGAAAGAGGGAACATAATTGAAATTGAAACTTAAATACATTAGAGAGAGAGAGAGAGAGAATAATTGAAACATATAGTATAGTAGAGCATGAGAGAGAGGGGACATAATTGAAACTTAAAGATAGCAGAACATGAGACAGAGAGAGAGAGAGTAGAGCATGAGAGAGAGAGGGGACACAAATGGAATTGAATTGAAACATAAAGACAGTAGAGTAGAGCATGAGAGAGAGGAGACATAATTGAAACATAAACACATTAGAGAGAGAGCATAATTGAAACATAAAGATAGTAGAGTAGAGCATAAGAGAGGGGACATAATTGAAACTTAAAGATAGCAAAGCATGAGAGGGAGAGGGGACATAATTGAAACATAAAGACAATAGAGCATGAGAGAGAGAGAGAGAAGAGTAGAGCATGAGAGAGGGGAGACATAAATGGAATTGAATTGAAACATAAAGACAGTAGACTAGAAAATGAGAGAGAAAGGGGACATAATTGAAACATAAAGATAGTAGAACAAGAGAGAGGGGAGATAATTGAAACATAAAATATAGTGGAGTTTGTGAGAGAGAGAGAGGGGACATAATTTAAACATAAAAGACAATAGAGCTTGTGTGTGTGAGAGGGTTGTTCTTAAATATCATCCACTTCAACAGTCAAAGGTCAATTTTGTCCAGTAAAAGTTGAACAAATATTTAACACTTGTGTGAGAGAGAGAGAGATGAGACTTAAAAAAATAGTTTCCATGATGTGTTCTCTGGTGACCTTGATACCATTTTCACTCTAGTATTCTTGCTTCTCAACATCTAGGAGTACGTCAACCAAGGCCTTGACGTGCTCTTTTTGCACATCCACTCTTCTTCCAGAGAACGGTGGGGCAGATCTCCCAGCTGATGGAGATTTCCTATCATAGGCCATGGAATTGGTCTAGGAGGCAACGCCAATCTCTTTGCATCTATGTTTCTCCTCTGCAATACCCACCAAAGAAAGATTACTATTAACACCGACAATGCAATCATCATCAGTGGTGCTACTATAGATGAAAAAGCCATTTCTATAATTGAAAAGAATCTGCTTGCCTCTCCTTTTGTCGTGTATTTATAGATCAACTACACCTACACTTTCTCTACAATCAAGAAAAAACAACAAAATGGTATCAAATAAGAAAAGAAAAAATGACAAACTGTATCAAATAGGAAAAGTACGCACCTGTGCCTCTCTTTTGTTTTCATGTTTCACTCTACTTAAGTATCATCCACAGTATTTGTAGTTCAATAACTTCGTGTTTACTCTACAATTTTTTTCTCTCTCATTTATCATGAAAAGATATTAGAATGGGAAAAGCACCCCACCTTTACCCCTCTCTCAAATTGGTATCACTATGGCAAACCAGGCCTACAAGATAAAAGTAATAACAGCAAAATTTGACTTTTAGTATACATGTAACCATGACAACATACTTCATCGCAATGTTGTGTCGTGGATAATTGTTTTTACTATTATATGCAAACCAACAACAATGCCAAGAGATATCAAATTTTATCAAATACAATGTTACTTGCTTATATACAATGCAACCACAGGTCAACCATTATAATCCCTGCGTCTGTGTTGCAGAATATTATAAGGCAAGGAGCGAAGGACAGTACTACTATTAGAATTAGTATTAGTATGGTCTATGTCCAATGTAGTTGCAAGGATGAAGATAGTTGCAGATGATGAACACATCGCCACTGTAACACACAACCCTAGCTCACCCTAAAACTTGGGTATCATTCCAAACAAGTAAGATAATTGCCTCTCTTTTTCTGTCGTATTAACAGCCTCCACAATTTCTCTATAATCTTTTTCTGTCTCTCATTCATCATGAAAAGATATTAAAATAGGAAAAGCATCCACCTTTGCCTCTCTCTTTCTTTCATATTTATATTTCTAACTACACCTATCCCTTCTCTACAGTCTCTTTGTATCTCATTTATTATGAAAAATGACAAAAGTATCAAAATAGCAAGACTTTTCACCTTTACCTCTCTTTTTCTCTTGTATTTATAGTTTAGCTATGCTCGCCCTTTCTCTACAATCTTCTGTTCATCTCATTTACTATGAAAAAATATTAGAATAAGAAAGCAAACAACATTTGTCTCTCTTTTGTCTCTTATTTATAGTTCAACTGCACCCACCCTTTCTCTACAATCTGATAAAATATTGAAAAACAATAGCAGAACAAATACAACAGCACATTTTATTCATAAAAGAGATTACAATTTTATAATAGAATAGGAGCTCAACAACTCCCTACAAACTTTCTAACTAACTTGACAGCTAAGTGAGATTTATTGACACCTAACTAAAGCTACTTGACACCTCTACAACTCTTTGTAAAAGTTCTACAACTCTAGTTGACATGTCTACAACAATTACCAACACTCACACTCATACAATTATTCATTACTCTATAACACTCCCTATTAATAAAGAACTGAAAATATCTCCAACCAACATCTTTCATAAACTATCACATGAGCACACCACCACTCCTTTGAAATCTCATGCACCTCTCCTCCTCCAACATCACAAATGGAGGCATGTCAAGGAAGCCATATTTCCTCTGACAACCTTTTTTAAATTGTGCTTTGATGATCTCAAGATATCTAATAGCTATACAAATAATTGGATGATTATTTATTCTTGATCATACATTGCTACTATTACACATTATCAATGACAACACTTTTACAAACCAAACATATGCTATTCTCTATTCTATACTTTTGCATTGTTGTCTGCTGCAAACCACTAACAAAGGCATCATATGATTGATTCTCCTAAATCTTCCAGCACAACCAACTGACATCTATAATTGTCTTTGCTGGTGTGATTGGATGATGTCTAGGAGAACCATTGGAGTGAGCAATATTCTAAGGATCCTTTGGTAGGGGAAAGAAAGCACAAAAAATATAAGTTACTTATCTATGTTACCATTTTTTTTACCACAACTCAAAAATTGGCTGAGTAGATATAGCATTTTCATTTTTTGAGTGAGGCTGATTTACTTTTGTTAAGAGTTAGCTGCATAGTTATTATATTTTCAATGATAAATGCAGTTCAGTTGTTTAGGAAAGAAAGAGAAGTTTCAGGTCATTCATTGCATTGCAGAGCAGTAAAATGAGATAAGTATTCATTCATCACAGTGGTTATTCATTTACAAGTTTGAATACATAAACGAATAAGCATGTATTGAAGGAAACCATGACATATCAGATGTCTCACACAAGCCGTGGGTTATAGCTAAACGCATACAAAAATAAACAAAATACTATGCATCTAATGAAAGAGAAAGGAAAGACATAGCCATCATTGTCTTCTTTGTCAATCTTCATAGTAGCCTCCAGTCCTGCTCTTGACCTCGGCATGTACCTGAAAAATGTGGGAATGGTCCCATTAGAAGCCTCGGTTATGAAAATCCTTTATCTATCAAAAGAGGCATAATACTTTGATTATAGTGCATTGATCAAATGAACATCATCCATATGCAGAAGGAATTGAAGAGATAAAAACATGAAGTATTATTGTTTTATTCTAATCTGTTTATTTCATGTGCAGGTATAGGACAAGTCATAAAGCTGATTGAAGATATTCAGCATGTGGTGTCAAGTGGGCTCCCACAAGGGTTGAGCCTAGCATGCTGCTCTCCCTTGATCTCAGAGGGGGTGAATAGAAAAGGGAAAAAATCATTGTGCACATTCACATGACAAGCTAAAGGAATAACAAAGACAATCATATGCATCAGTTCCATTTCAAGACATAGCCATGATTACAGTTCAAGGAATGAAATGCAACCATGAAAATGAGCTGAATTGTGTAAGAAGGACTACATTTAATGCATATGGCAGCTATCATCATCACTTCAGTCTACATTAGAAAGTGACATTCATAGGTTCATTTGAATATCTTTCATAGTATTTTGATGCATCAGAATAGAATGAAGATATCAAGACACATTGCATCAGTTGAATGTCCAAAAGTTACCAGTGAATATAGGAAACAAATATCACAAGTATGCTTTAGTGATAAGGTATCCGAATGTTCATAAGCATCAACAAGAGTTGTCAAAATAATGGAATCATTTGAAGACAATTATCATTTTTCACCTCATGGGATAATATGACTTGAATAGTTGTCAAGGGTTTTGACAGAGTGTAACCAAGGAAACAATGTCATTCATGAGTGAGGACAATAGAAACCTAGCTCAAAGATAGCTCATAGGCTATGTGTGCAGGCATAAGAATGAGAGAAGTAGTAATGTATGTATGACTATCAGTTGCTATAGAAGGAAGTATGTACCACATAGATAAGGAATCTCAAATACATCAGGATATAGAGCAGATACACAAGTGACACACCCATATAAGACATCAATGAACAACTATAAGATGTCACTATCATCTCAAATACAAGTGTTGTGAACAGTCAATAAGATATTTGACAAAATCTATGCCACAGAAGTTCAAGCACTTAGATCACAGTCATAGAGTAGTCAAAGATGACAAACACAGTATCATGTTAAAGATAAGGGAGAAATGTAAGTCATAGCCATACTTTTGACTGATATAAGAATAAGTGTTCATAAGGCATGCCTATACAAAGATTGATTACCCATCAATGATCAATAATCCAGTAAGGAGCATTCACCATTAATCAATAAGCAAGATTGTACATCAAGTGAGTAAACATTGCATTATTCTTCTCATTTTAATGTAATGATTAAGTTGTTTCATCATGTCCTGTGTAAGCTGAAAATGGTGGTGTCATCCTTAAAAGATACAAGATAGCAAAAGATACTCAATCATTTTAGTTTGTTGCTGTCAAAGAAGTACAACATTTAATACTAGCACATAAGGTGTATGCTTTATTGGCGTTGACATCCATGAGCCAATGGATGCACATCATGAAAAGGGACAAATGGATGCTATAGGTGTCATCAAGATGAGAAGGTGTAATACCATGATCAAAACAAGAAGGAGATATATGTTACAGTAATGTTTCTGAATCTTACAACTATCCATTTTTCGTGCATCATGGTTTTTGACTGATATAGTGAAGGAAAGGAGAATGTCATTGAAATGGAAGAAATTCTAAATGCACATAAATGAAGTAAAGGTACAGTTTTCAATCTTTTGTGAAGATCATATGCTACAATTGTTATTTATATCATGCACAGGTAAAAGACTTCATGTCTTTTCTTCTATTCTATAGTTGCAATGAAATGGAAATAACTAATGCAAAAGAGAAACTGCCTTTTTGGTAATTAACAGTCATGAGACAAGAAAATGATCAAGGTTTAAAATTGTCAAAGGAGGTGTAGCTATGTCTGAATTTGTTATGTTTTGAAAAGGAATCTGTAAAACTTCATATATTCAACAATGGTATGGACAGCTAGAAGACAAACACTATGCTTAGAAATGACCAAAACATAGTCATTTGAGGAGCTACAGGCTCAAAAGGGCACGTTACCAAACCATAGAAAGCAATTTCTATGCCTAAAAATTTGAAGCCCTTACTTCAGTTTTGAAATACCAATTTCTTATTTCGTGCATAGAAGTGAGAAGAACAGATAAATACAGAGATGTTTTTATACTGTACATGCAACAGAGAGTGGGTTTTCTAAGATATCCAAGTCAAGTTTTAAAACCCTCACATTTTTTACAGTAAGAAGAAGAATAGTGGTAAAATAAAGTGTCTATGCCAAGGCCGTAGAAGATAATGGCATTATATACAGTAAAAAGTAAAACCCTTGTCAAAGTTTTTGACACCTTCTTTCTTCTTGCAGATACAGGCAATCAAAAATGGTATGGAGTGTCTATAGGGGTGGCCATGCCAGAGAATGATTTATATGCAAAGCAAAATGAAACCCTCATTTCACAGTTAGAGTAACTTTAAGTTTCTTCACATCAGAACACAAAGAACAAGTCACAGAATGTATTCTATGTCATGGCCATGCCATACATGAAAGTATTTTGAGATATCCAGTTGATAAAGTTTGAAAACCCTCATTATCGTTTGCATATACAATGATATAAAAGAACCTACAACAAAGAGAAATGAGAGCTTACTATTTTAGTTGTAGTGGAGGAAAGATAGCACGGTCGCGACCTCTTTTGAGGTTTCTTATCATTTTTACCACATTTACAAAGTTCCAACATTTGAAGAGCCAAAGAAATGAATGTCAAAGCAATGTAACAGGAGAAAGAACAACTATAGCCACAACCATTAAGAAGGAAATGCCACTAAAGGAAGTCAAAATGCCATTCAAGATTCAAATACATACTCACCAAGTCTTGCCTATCATTTTGACTCGAGAAGTACAACATTTTTTACCATAGAAACTAGATAATGGAGGAGGAAAACCAAAGGAGTATGAAACCCCAAGTCGGCTGACACAGAGTTGCAGAGCAAGCTAAACAGCAAAAAGACAAATGAAAATGAGATACATTTTAGGGTTCGTGCTACTATTTTGTTTGACAGTGTTTTCCCACAATCATTTTTTACTTTGCAAACAAATATAATTACATTATCCAAATAGCATCGTGGTCAACACTTGTCATCTATGTTCCCTAGTAATCATGAAGTGGAGAGGCCGACACATTCCTCATTTTTGTTTGATTTTTATAAATTCAAAGGTGAGCAACATCATAAGATAATAAGGTTTGTACCTTTGAAACATGTCAAAAACCTTTATTTGCAATATGGTCAAATCATAGTGGAGTCAAAGTGCCTTGTGCTTATGCATGTGGTCAAGATTCAAATGACCTCCCACTTATGCATTATTTTTTCCAATTCCTTATATCATTCAAATGTATGAGAGGTCAAAGAAAAAACCTTTGGAAACATGAGATACATGCATGAGTAATGGCATGGTGAAAGGGGCAAATTTTGACATGTGGCAATTGTATGGGCATTGAGGTGGTATTTTGCAAGGCACAAAGATAGAGATGATGTGGCAGGATATTAACACATGGACAGTGTATGTATAGAGATTAGAGCCATGGTGTTTAAAGTACTCAAGGCTTTGTTTCATTTTGCAAAATACATAGTGATATGCTAATCATTTTATGATTTTTATGAGAAAAATCAATATTTTAGAAAGCTTTGGAGCTTTATTTTATGATAAAACTGCAAATACATTGTAAAGTTAACTTTAAAGCAATGAAATTATAAATTGCTTTTAAAGTTTAACTATTTTTAGGAAGTTGCTTTCTCTTGGGTGAATTGAGTATAATAGGACAAAAATTTTTCTTTTATGAGGCAGATTGGACAGATTTGGATGAAGATTTGGTGGGGACCACCTAGAGGATCATTTTGGTAGCAAGATTTTTTCAGTTTGGAGCTAGTTGAGGAGATTTTATTTGTACTTTTTTGAGTAGCTCAAAAATGGACTTAGGGTCTATTTTTAGGAGCTTTTTCAACTTTTTTGCAGAGATCTCTTGGTAGGGCATTTATAGGAGAAAAACTTAGTTTTTCTCAGTCAGTTAGTTTTAGTTTCTTCTGTCTTGTTCACAAGCAGAGTTGTTTACAGACAGCTGGCTCATTTTTCATTTTATGTATTGTACTCCTTCCAGTTCTAGTAGAAAATCTTTCTATTTCATCTACTTATGTATTTTACAGTCTCAATTTGATGTCTTATTGTGATAATTTATTGTCCTTTATCATGTCTCGATGCTGGTAGATTGCATGTTTGCTCTTGGTTGTAATCTAGGTTTGAATTGAACCTTATTACAAATCATTTAGGGATCAGAACTCATAGGTGAGGTTGTGAAAATTTTACGTTTGAGGAACTGTCTTATGAGTGAATAGATTCATCTAGTTTAGATTCAAGAGTTAGTTTACATTCCAATTACCCTTCTATCTATTTTCCCTGCAAGTCATTAGTTTAGGAATCATTAGAGAACCTACTGGATTCAGGACAGACAACTGAGAGGGGGGGTGAATCAGTTGTCCAAAACTTTCTTACAATTCAAACACTTAAATCCACTTTGTTATTTAATAGCATATCAATTAATCACTCATGAAAGCATAAAGCATAAACACTAGAGCAGATACACATCAACACATGAGACACCAAGATTTTGACGTGGAAAACCCAGTCAAGGGAAAAACCAAGGGGTGATTAACCCAAGGATTATTCTCTATTAGAATAATAAGAAAAATAGATGGCACATGCCAATTAGGGCTCACTGCCTGAGCACACTGCTCACAAGAGGCACACTGCCTACAAGAGACACACTGTCTACAAAGTAACAAGTATCACAAACTTGAACTGGAGATTGACATCTTTACCATGCCTGGATCAATTCCATTTAAGCCCAAAACTCCTACTCTGCCTTTCTCTCTTCTTCTTCGCTATGCCACACTCATCCGCACACTTCACACTTTGGAATGACTTCACAATCCTTTATTTATACAAGGCATAGACTTAGGAACAATCATCTAAGTTGGCAAATACTTTTAGATCATATGGAAGACGAGTAATACATCTGGTCAGCCTGTCTCAGGAAGAACACCAACATCCGGTGGTTTTTACATCAAATACAAACTCTAACTTTAATGCAGACAAACAATAAGAATTGTACATGATCCAAAGATCACCAAAACCTTTCCTGAGTCACCAAGAACATCTGTACTTTATCAGCTTACTGGAATTCTTCTCTTCTTCATCCGGAACTTCAAGAACATAGTTTGTCATCACTATCACAATGAAAAAGGTGTTTTCAGACCTCCAAACCATGAACAAATCTAGTTGTCACTTCACACGGACTTATTCAACACTCCCTCCAATCCGCAGAATGAGATAATGCAATTCCAGAGCTCACCGGACCAATCTGTGACACTCTGTCACCACTGAACATCTACCGGAACTAGTTCTACTAGAGCAGTCATAACTTCTTCAGATCATTATGTGGACCTTTGAATACTTGACTAGATCATCTCAAGACTCATATCTACAAACCCTTTAAACTGCATCCTCTGATCTTCATCTTATCTTGGACTTTTACGTTAATGTCATCACAATTCTTCATTGTTCCTGATTGAGACTAATTTCCTTAATATCCTCAGCACACAGCTCATCCAATCCTTCTCATTAATGTTGTATGAGTATGTTGACATCAATGACAACACTAATTATCCTCATACTTGCAACAATCTCCCCCTTTATCATTGATGGCAACATATGATGTGAAAAACCATCAAGACAAGAACTTCTCCTTTCTGTCACAGATCCCCCTATCAGCAACAACTCTTCACATGTCTTCTCTTTCTTTACTGCTCCCCCTTTGATCATCAACCACTTGTTTTTCACATGCCTTCTCTCTACCTTTGACATCAATGGCAAAGGGAGCATACTTGCAACTTTAACACATCAGAATCATACCAATTGCTCCCCCTGAGTAGCAGCTCCCCATCACCAATCCAGATCATAAGATATGACTGTGATATCCACTGGACTAATGCACATCAATGCATCCTAGTTCATCACCGGAGGAGCAATAACCCCTAACTTCTCTCAGAGAAACTCAAAAGAGTCCTTGGAAAGAGTTTAGTAAAGATATTTGTAATCTGATCCTTAGAGGGCACAAACTCCAGTCTAACTTCATCCTTGTTCACTTGCCCTCTCAGAAAGTGAAACTTGATAGATATATGCTTAGTCTTAGAATGCAACACCAGATTCTTAGAAATATTTATTGCATTGGAATTATCACAGAAAATTGTGATAGGCTCCTCATACTCTACTTTAATATCTCTTAGCATCTGCTTCATCCATAAAACTTGAGTGCAACTACCTGTTGCTGCAATGTATTCTACTTTAGTTGTAGATAGAGATGTTGCCTCTTATTTCTTGCTTAGCCAAGAAACCAATCTCTTTCCCAAAAAGAAGGCTCCACCATTGGTACTCTTCTGGTCATCCACATCTCCTGCCCAATCTGCATCTATATATGCATGAAGAGAGAAATCATGATCTCTAGGATACCACAAACCATACTCAACTGTCCCTCTTAGATATCTAAAAATTCTCTTGATTGCCATGACATGAAATTCTCTGGGATCAACCTGGAATCTAGCCACAAGACCAATAGCCTGCATTATATCTGGTCTAGTTTGAGTGAGATACAACAATCCTCCAATCATTGATTTGTACTTTGTCTGGTCTACTTTAGGAGAGTCATCATCTTTACTCAACTTACATCTAGTTGTCATGGGAGTATTCATTGGCTTTGAATCTTCCATCCCAAATTTCCTCAACAATTCTTTCACATATTTGGTCTGAGAAATAAAGATTCCTTTCTTTGATTGAGAAATTTGCAGACCCAAGAAGAAATTCATTTTGCCAAGCATTGACATCTCAAACTCACTTTTCATTTGATTTGCAAAGGTTTTACACATACTGTCTCTTCCTCCAAAGATGATATCATCAACAAATTTTTCAACAATCAAGATGTTTTCATGGTCAATTTTGAAATATAAGTTATTGTCAGCAGTACCTTTGTTGAAACCAATCTTCAAAAGATGTTTGTCCAATCTTTCATACCATGCTCTTGGGGCTTGCTTTAGTCCATACAGTGCCTTCTTTAATTCGCAAACCATATCACTATCCTCAGATAATTGAAATCCATCCAGTTGTTCAATGTACACTTCTTCTTCTAAGTCACCATTTAGGAAGGCAAATTTGACATCCATCTGATACAACTTGAAATCCTTGAAGGCAGCAAATGCAAGAAATAATTTGACTGCTTCAATTCTTGCCACCGGAGCAAAGGTTTCTTCAAAATCAATTCCTTCTATTTGAGAGTAGCCTTTGCAGACCAATCTAGCTTTATTTCTGATTACTTCACCAACTTCATTTAGTTTGTTCTGGAAGACCCATTTGGTTCCAATCACATTCTTGTTTCTAGGTCTGGGAACAAGATCCCAAGTGTGATTTTTCTTAATTTGCATCAACTCTTCCTCCATTGCTTTGGTCCAGTTTTCATCATTGCAGGCTTCATTTATTGTCTTAGGTTCAATCTTTGAAATCAGACAATATTCATCTGAATTTTGAGCAATTTTCCTTCTAGTTTGCACACCTTTGCTTTTGTCACCTATGATCTAATTTTTAGAGTGGTTCAGTCTTACATACCTTGGAACTTTAGGAGTTTCTTGCACTTATGTTTCTTGATCAGGCTCATTCAGACCTATCTCTTCTTCCTGATTTACGAGATCAGTCTGAATATGACTTTCAGAAGAGGATTGAGCTCCTTGAACTAGAACATCATTCTGATCATCTTCATCATATTCATAAAACCTTGAGAGTTTCTCAATTCCTTCATCAACCTTCACATTTGTACTTTCTATCATCTTTCTCAGTCTTTTATTGTAACACCGGTATGCTTTGCTTTAAGTGGAGTAACCCAAGAAAATTCCTTGATCACTTCTAGTATCAAACGTTCCTAGATCTTCATCTCTTTTAATGTAACATTTTCTACCAAATACTCTGAAATATCTCATAGTAGGAGTGATGCCAAACCAAAGTTCATAAGGAGTCTTACCGGTATTGCTTCTAATTTGAACTCAATTGAGAGTATAGACTGTAGTGCTGACAGCTTCTCTCCAAAATATCTGAGGAACATTTGCTTCCATCATCATTGTCCTAGATGCTTCCTGGATGGTCTGGTTCTTTCTCTCTACTACTCCAATCTACTGTGGAGTCCTAGGAGTAGACAACTGTCTCTTTATACCATGCTTCTCACAAAAATCTATGAATTCACCGGATGTGAATTCACCACCTCTATTAGACCTCAGACATTTCAGTTTTAATCCAGTTTGATTCTCTACCATAGCCTTGAATATTTTGAACTTCTCAAAAGCTTTTGATTTCTCTTTCAGAAAGGTAACCCACATCATCTGGGAATGGTTATCAATTAGTAACATGAAATATATATCACCTTGCATACTTTTGATTCTTGTTGGACCACATAGATCAGTATGAACTAATTCTAATAATTCGGTAGAGGACTAATCCTTGCTTTTGAATGAGACTCTGCTCTATTTACCTAGCTGACATTCTTTGCACAAACTATTTGTAGGTTTTACCAATTTTGGAAGATCTCTTACAGCCTGAGTATTGCTTATCTTGATGATGTTATCAAAATTTACATGATACATCCTTCTATGCCATAACCAACTCTGATCAACTTGAACAAACAGACAACTTTTATTAGTACCAACTAGATGAAAGATATTACCTTTTGTTTGAGTACCAGATGCAATCTCAGTTTTGAAGCTTTCAAAGATCCTGCATTTTCCATTCTTGAACTGGAGATCATAACCTTTGTCCACCAACTGTCCAACACTGAGAAGATTGTGCTTCAATCCTTCAACATACAGTACATTACTGGTTTTGTTCTTTCCATCAAAAGAAATAGTTCCCCTACCTCTGATTCTACCAGCAGAATTATCACCAAATTTTACCATTCCTCCTTCATACCTTTCCAAATCTAAGAACTTGTTCTTGTCACCTGTCATATGGTGAGAGCATCCACTATCAATAACCCAATCATCCTTTTCTTCAACTTGGGTAGCCAAAGCTCTTTCTACAACCTTATGATTGACAGATTCAGAGGACATTGGATCTTCTTCCTTGATGGCAATAAGCACCCATTCATTTCTGAATTTGTTTCCTATCTCTGATTCATCATCTGTTACTCCTTCATTATCAGCTTCTTCATGAACATAATAACAATTCTTTTGGAACCTTTGTCTGTGAGAATTTGACCTTGTAAATCTTTTCAGACATCTTGAGGCAAAATGACCAATCTTATTGCAGTTGAAGCACTTAAAGGGTAATTTTCCTTCATATTTACTGGATCCTCTTGGCAGTCTCTTTACAATGAGGGCTTCAAGTTGAGTTGTTTCTGCTTCTTCCACTTCCATGTCTTTTCTTGCTTGATCATACCATGACAGTTTCCTTGAAGAGTTTTCTCCCAAATCAAATCTTTGTTTACCTTGCATAGAGGCACTAGCTTTGAATGTAGATTCAGTCTTGGGGGGATCATCTCCAAACTTGGTCATTTCAAATGCAGCCAGTTTGCCAGCCAATTGGTCTCTTGTGACAATTGTATGGGCTCTAAATTCATCAATGGCAGCAACCTTGATTTTATAGGCAGCAGGAAGGGATCTGAGAATTTTGCCAACAATCTCATTTTCATCCAAGACTCCACCAGCATTCCTAATTCCACACACTAGCTCATTTAATCTTGGCATAAAGGTAGTAATATTTTCATCATCTCTCATCTTCAGTCTTTCAAATTTCCCTTTTAGACTCTACAACCTTGCACAGTAACATACTGGTCTCCTTCATGCAAGAGTTCTAGTTTGTTCCAAATCTCAAAAGCAGTTGGTAGGTCAATAACATTTGAGAGATCTAAGTCAGATAATGCGCTTAGAAGAGCCTCTCTGGTCCATAGATTATTTTCAACATTTGTGAGTTCATTTAGGGTTGTCGGACCACCCTATGGAGGAACATATGCTTTTGTGACCATGGACCAATACGCTATTCCCATACACTGCAAGTGACATTTCATGCGACCTTTCCAGAGTGTAAAGTTGGTTCCATCAAACTTTGAACTATCCTTCTTGTAGGATGACATCCTAGATCTCCTCAAGCGGTAAAACTCCTTCTAGAGGAACTTGGCTCTGATACCAATTGTTGGATTCAGGACATACAATTGAGAGGGGGGGTGAATCAGTTCTCCAAAACTTACTTACAATTCAAACACTTAAATCTACTTTGTTATTTAATAGCATATCAATTAATCACTCATGAAAGCATAAAACATAAACACCAGAGCAGATACACATCAACACATGAGACACCAAGATTTTGACGTGGAAAACCCAGTCAAGGGAAAAACCACAGGGTGATTAACCCAAGGATTATTCTCTGTTAGAAGAATAAGAAAAATAGATGGCACATGCCAATTAGGGCTCACTACCCAAGCACACTGCTCACAAGAGGCACACTGCCTACAAGAGACACACTGTCTACAAAGTAACAAGTATCACAAACTTGAACTGGAGATTGACATCTTTACCATGCCTGGATCAGTTCCATTTAAGCCCAAAACTCCTGCTCTACCTTTCGCTCTTCTTCTTCTCTATGCCACACTCATCTGCACACTTCACACTTTGGAATGACTTCACAATCCTTTATTTATACAAGGCATCGACTTAGGAACAATCATCTAAGTCAGTAAACACTTTTAGATCATTCGGAAGACATGTAATACATCCGGTCGGCCTGTCTTAAAAAGAACACCAACATCCGGTGGTTTTTACATCAAATCCAAACTCTAACTTCAATGCGGACTGCCAATAAGAATTGTACATGATCTAAAGAACAACAAAACCTTTCCTGAGTCACCAAGAACATCTACACTTTATCAGCTTACTGGAATTCTTCTCTTCTTCATCCGGAACTTCAAGAACATAGTCTGTCATCATTATCACAATGAAAAAGGTGCTTTCGGACCTCCAAACCATGAACAAATCTAGTTGTCACTTCACATGGACTTATTCAACACTCCCTCCAATCTACAGAATGAGATAATGTAATTATGGAGCTCACCAAACCAATCTATGACACTCTGTCACCACTGAACATCTACCAGAACCGGTTCTACTAGAGTAGTCATAATTTCTTCATATCATTATGCAGACCTCTGAAAATTTGATTGGATCATCTCAAGACTCATATCTGCAAACCCTTTAAATTGCATCCTCTGATCTTCATCTTATCTTGGACTTTTACCTTAATGTCATCATTGTTCTTCATTGTTCCTGATTGAGACTAATTTCCTCAATATCCTCAGCACACAACTCATCCAACCCTTCTCATTAATGCAATATGAGTATGTTGACATCAATGACAACACTGGTTATCCTCATACTTGCAACAGAACCAACTCACTTTGGAGATTCATTCTCATTATAGGAGACCCACATCCGAGAATGATTCCATGTTTCAATAGGTAGCTAAGTTTCTGTGAACTTAGCAAGGGTACATATCTGATTGATTACAATCTCCTCCATATCAAACCAAAAGATAATCTTCACCATTCACATTAAACAATATACTCACCCTTTTGCAAACTATATCTTGAATTTCATAAATTTACTAGTAGAGAAAGAGAAAGGAGGACTGTACAACACTCTACAAAAACCTCAATTTCCTATAAGATGCTTTCATCTTCTTGGTCACTCCCATAACAAAGTCACACCCAACTTGGCTTTGATACCATGATAAAATATTAAAAAATAATAGCAAAACAATTACAACAGCACACTTTATTCATCAAAGAGATTACAATTTTATAAGAGGAGAGAAGCTCAACAACACCCTACAAACATGCTAACTAACTTGACAACTAAGTGAGATTTATTGACACCTAACTAAAACTACTTCACACCTCTACAACTATTTGTAAAACCTCTACAACTCTATTTGACACATCTACAACAATTACCAAAACTCACACTCGTACAATTATTCATTACTCTCTAACACAATCTTTCTCATCTCTCATTTACCATGAAAAATGACAAAAGGATATCAAAATAGCAAAAGCTACTACCATTGCCTCTATTTTTCATCTCATATTTATAGTTCAAATGTACCCACCCTTTCTCTACAATCTTTTGCCATCTCACATTTGCTATGAACAATGACAAAATGACATAGAATAAAAAAATGCCAGGTATTTTGCACCTAGTTCCATGTTTTGAATACAACTAGCAGTTGCATGAAGTTTATGCACAATACATATGTTGATAGTCTTTTATTAATGGTGGAAATAAAGTTTAAAATAAACTACCAAAAAAAAATTAATACTCATGCAATGTACATTCATTAATTTTTTGTAATTTAAAGTATGTATTTTTATGTACAAATGTTTAAATACGTGTATTTTAGGCAATAGAGCAAGAACTTGCATTTTCATCACTGAAGATAGTAACTAAGCTATCAACACAAGCATCCTATTATGTTATAGCATTTAGGGCATTTTCACATGTACATATGTA
Organism: Cunninghamia lanceolata; assembly: GCA_027924645.1. NCBI lineage: Eukaryota > Viridiplantae > Streptophyta > Pinopsida > Cupressales > Cupressaceae > Cunninghamia > Cunninghamia lanceolata. Next base: position 5,314,030 of record BSBN01000763.1, on the reverse strand, counting down.
TTGAAGGGTGAAACAATTGTCCAATGTGCATACTTTTGTTGTAGTAACATCAAAAATAGAGTCTAATGATCTATTTCAAATTCATTTGTGTTAAAGAATGAAATTTTGTAACCCGTGATTCATTGTCTTTGTACGTAAAATGTCTATTTTTGGGGAACCTTCTCTATTGTTATCTATGTCACAAGAAAAAAAATTGTAAGTTGTGAATGTCAAAACATTTTTTATTTTTTATCTCAAAATAAAAATTACCTAACACTAGTATACAAATTTTATCACATGGGAAAATCTTTACATTTCCTATGTGAATTGGTGCCATTAGAGATGAGAAATGTATTAGGTTAATAGAGTAGTGGACACCTTAAATGCTTTGTGTTCTGCATTGACCTACACATCATTGAAGAAAGGAATCAATAATGTCATGATTGAGGCAACATTAAATACTAAAAAAATGGAACCAAATGCATGTACCTAATCATCTTTAGAAGAAAGCAATTGTATGTGAGATTCTTATTTCTTCCTGATGATAGTGTAAGGATTATTTTCCATCTTGGAGTATTGTTCAAAAGAGAATGCAAGCTCTATGTGAAGGCTTTCTATGGATTTTACTCTAGATATTTATGTAAATGTTAAGCTTTATCTTTCAGTTTTGCCTATGCTTATCATAGCCCTATTCAATGTTAGGCCTTGGAATTTATGGATTGTTATGGCCCAAGCCATGACAAGTGGAAATTTCCTATAATTTCCACATGTTATTGGTGTAATAGGGGCATTTTTTGGTTTTCCTATATATCCTACGCTTGACCTATGTAGTTATCAAATTGGACTACCACATACATTGGCAAATTTGGGGGTTTGTAATCATCACTATACACAATAGCTACAATCTATCCTAACGACCCATTTACAAGGCTAGTTTCAATCCATAAGTTTGTTGTTAACATAACCTAGTCGCTTATGTTTACAAGAAATATGAAACTTAGAAATAATGCCTAGAGAGAGAAAATAAAAAATAAGGGTACAAATGTGTAAGAGTTGGCTAGATAGGAGCCACCCAAGATCTAGGACTTCATGAAAGCACAAGATAGACAATATGAGAGAATAATAATCTATTCTATCAATGAATGCAAATTGTGTATGATGTTACATTGCTTACAATGCCTTGCTTATAACTACAAGGTGAGAGCTAGAAAGGTGGAGTGAAAGGTAGAGAGTGTCCTACAACATGTGACAATTAGAGGATACGAACTAATTACACATGTTGAGGATAAGACACCTCACTCCAACTATCAACAACTCAACACACAACTAGACTCCTAGAAAACAACTACAAACATCTAGAAGACTCACTAAGTCAACTTAACATGTGAATGTGTGAGAATATTATTTAACTAATAAATAGTTAAATAATATGATTTATCCCCACACAAAGGGAAATTAACTAGGAGATATAAAACTAGTTATCAAATGTCCATGTTCACACTAACACCCCCCCTTAAGTGCAACTTAGGGAGTAGTTGACCAATGCAAGATGCAATGATGGATGGGTCCCAGCTGCTAGGCCATATTAGGTACCCATGTACAAACAAGTCTCAAGTGGAGTAAAAGAGAAAACCTCATGGAAAAAAGAACTCCTCTCCAAAAGTGAGAATGCATACAAACATGTACAAGTGATGGAATGATGGAAGAATCAATACCCCCCAAATACAACATCCATCAAATATATACAATGAATACCCCCCCATAAGAGGGAAAGAATTAGAGAAGATGTCCCCCCCATAATGAAGAAGCTCCTACACCAATGGTGAATGCTAGAAGAAGAAGACCAAAGATTATCCAAAACCTGCAAATAACATGTCTTCCCTTGGGAAGAAACCAATCCACTAGTGTATGAATAAACTCCAACTCCAAACCAAGAGATGAGGAAGGAAGTCTCATTAAATATGATGTCTCTAAAAACTGATCATGTGTCTCTGTGTCAATGTCGAATGATACCACAATCAAATCAGGAGTCTCAGGCCTCACTGATGAAAGTGACAATCCAAGATCAAGTGGAAACTGAAAATCATCAACCTCCAAAGATAATTATGGGTTGACAACAGTTGTGCTATGACTGTCATCAAAGAGGAGAGTTAACCCCTCAAATGTGTCCTCTAAATCATCAATGTGAGACTCACAAAACAAGTCTAAAATACCTATCAAGTAGTCATCCCGAAAATCTATATCTGAAAGACAAGAAGCATCCTGTTGAAATGAAGCACTGAACTCTGAAGAAGCAGGAGGGGAAGAAGATGGAAGTGCAGCACATGTCTCAAGAACCGATGAAGAGGTAAGAATACCAAGATTCAAGTGACCAAAATTCTCCTCTGAAATATGATTCACACAAGGAGTGTGAATGTCAACCAAAGGATCTGAATCATCATCAGGAGAGAAACCATGAAAGGTGTATAGCCGAGATGCATGATCAACTACCCCAATAAAAATTATCTCTATGGTTTCCAAGTCTTTGATAATAACCAAATCATATGTGAACTCCACTGTCTTCCCTGTACCACTGTGAGTAATTTGATATATGGAAAGAAGATTATTCGTCAAAGAAGGCACACAAAGTACATCATTGAAAGTACCTTCACCAATGTCAATTCTTCACTTCCCAATTACATTCATGTATGTGTTATTACCCATCAAGATAGGTGGCATATCACACAACTCAAATGAAAAAAAACATATCCCTTGAAGAAGCCATATGATGAGAAGCACCTGAATTAAGAAGCCATTTACCTGATGTAGAACTTGTACTTGCACAAAGTGTTTTACCTTTATGTTAAGGTTCCTTAGCTTTCCTTGCATGAGATTCAGAAAGTATTGGCTGTGTAGATGTTGAAGGAGTAGAAGAAGAATCAGGAGATGAAAGTTTGTTCTTTTGAACAAGTTGCATCAACATGTCAATCTATTTCTTATAACAAGTATGTTCATCATGCCCCTATTTCTTACAATAACCACATGTAGGCTTCTCCTTCTTAGGTGAATTTTGTGCTTGATCTATTTGTGGATTTTTCTTAGCTTTCTTTTGTTTCTTATCAGAAGAACCTGATGCTTTTTGTTCCTTAGGTTGTGCAACCACCAAAGCATGATTCTATGATGGCTTAATGATACCCATAGAGAAACGCTTTTGTTGTTCATGCACTAGCATCTTAGAAAAGGATGCAAATGAAGGCATAGTGAAAGTAGATCCCATAGTTAACCTATGAGTGTGAAAGCTAGAGACAAAAGTTGCATAATCAGGACTAAGTTTATTCAACACGTTGTAGATCAACTGGATGTCCTTTCTCTCAATACCACATTCTTTACATTGTGCTCTTAGATCATTAACCTTAGTTATGTAATCCTAGATGTTGCTAAAGTTCTTAGAATCAAGGCTCGTCAATTCATTATCAATTTGATAGCCTTTGACTTCATCTTTTGTACCATACAATTTTTCCAATTTATCCCAAGCATCATGTGAATTTGTACATGCCTCAATCTGAAACAAGAGATCTAGGGAAATGAAACTATGAATACATCCAAGAGCTTTAGTATGCTTTATCACCTATTTTATCTTTTCCTTACCATCTGTGGGTACAAGTATCTTGTTTTCAACATATAAAGAATGTCCAAGATCCATGAGAGAATTCCATGCATGTTGACTCCAAGTTGCATAGTTATATGGTGTTAACAATGGAACCTTTGATTTATCCATGATTTAGAGGAAAATAAGAGCGCAAGCAGCTATATCAAAGCACAAATTGAATTAACACTATAATTGAAGCCCCCCCAAACCAAAACAACCACCAATTTAAACTATTTTCCAATCAATGAGTGATATGTACCCAAAGTGCTCCAAACTGAAAATCTGTTGTCTAAAGAAAAATATGGAAAAATGGCATGGACAGAATTGTAGAGCACAGAATTACCTTTCCAACACCTATAAGAAGTTGAAATTTCAATGACGTAGGTGAAAGTTGTGAGCTCAGGAGTGCAAAATGCAAGATTTGGCTTCAAACAATTGTATCAAGCACCTACAGTAAAATATCAGAAAAATATCTATACCACCGTGAAGTGCTTGGAACCAGATTTTCGATGATATCTTGTTTGTCAATTTTTGATATTGTGGCGAAATGTTATGGCTCCTAGAAAATATCACCCTCTTAGGGCTAGAAGGGGGCAAAGGAACCCCTATGCTGATGTCAGCGAAATATTCCCTTTCGCCAGAAAAATGCCCTTGCTGAAAAATCACTGTTAGAAAAAATTCCCTGGTTTTCTAAGAAAACCACCCATTTAGGTTCAAAACCACCTGCTATTGTGGCAAAACTGCCCTGTATTAGCAAATACCGTTGCAAGCACAGGGTGCAAAACTGCTTCTGTGGTGCAAAACCACCAACTGCAAGATAGCAAAACCACCAAGAACAAGGGAAAACTGCCTTTTCAGCCCAAAAACCACATGTCAAGAATGTCGATGAATGGAAAACGGTCGTTTAGGCTCGTTGGCATAAAAACACTATTTGACTTGCAAACTGCTGATCGCTAAACTGTTGTTTCAAAGACTGCTGGTCTATAGGCCAAAACTAGCTAGCAAAGGTTAAAACCTACCCTGATAACTGAAGGAAACCGCCAGTTCTAGGCGTGAAACCACTGTCGACATGGTTAAGGGGAATATTCCTCGGATCTGTCGGTGGGGTTTTTAAATAACTGCCAAAGATTGTTGTCTGAAGACCATACACTATGGAGGGGTTGCAGAGACCGCTGAATATTCAACTACCGTGGTTTTTAAGTTGAAATGATGTCTTCTGTCAAGTGAGGCTCAAAGGAATACATTGTCAGGAAAAGCTGACGAGTTTAGCAAATTTCTGGTGTGAGACAATCCTCACCAATGCTACCGTCAGGATAGAAGACTGTATTGAACGCCGTTGATTTTGAAAAATATTGCTGGAAGATTCAAAAATCGCTGGACTTGTGATTTCCACTAATGAACTGTGAACGTCAGGCAGGGACCGGCTTGCTGATAGACTACCTAAAACATTAAAATTGCTGGAACTTCAAACCCCTACAGGTTTTAAATGCTAACAATAAAATAGACTGCCAGGAAATGTGATGCAGACTGAGGATGGTTTGAGAGCCTGCGGTTGGTTTGAAAGCCCTATCCGCAATTTGGGAGTACTGAGCCCCACCTACCCACAGATGGGTCGAAAAAGATGCCGTCGATCAGGATTTGTGGTTGCTGACAATAAGATGCTAGTGATGTCTACAGGAAATGTTTAGGCGATGGACAGGGTCGCATGCCTGCAGGTACCCTATATGGGTTTGCAGGTGATGGGTACTTTGCGTGCCCTGCAAACAATTAAAAAAAATGCAGAATAATAATATAACCAGCGATATATTCTTTTACCTGTTGGATAAAACAAATTGCAACCTGATATGACGACAACCCAGATCAACTGACACCTATGCAGTGTAGGCAGAAGATTCTCAGAATATGCTCTGCATAGAGAATATTCTCTGCAATCCGTACAACAGGACAGAGGCAAAAAAAATTTGCCTTTCTATCAACTGCTCTAATTTTGACAAATTTATAGTCGATCTGTAGGTTTTGACACCTACCAAATGCAATGGTAGGGACGATTTTTGCCCAAACTGTTCCAAAATTGCAGATGCCTCCAGGATCAGGCAGCCATTGTCTAGATTGAAAGTCTCATAGATTTGGCATATAGTGTCTGATTTAGACAAAACAAAAGCCAATTTCAACTATCTCAGACCTCCTGACCACAATGGTGTGCTCAGATTTGTAGTAGCATACTTCAAAATGAACCTGCATTACAAGGCATAAAGATGAAACCCTCACAAATTTGGCTTTTCCATCAAGTCTTTCTGATTCACCAGGTCAGCATTCAATGCAAGAGAAGAGCATACTCAACTATCAAGATCCACCATGAATTTGCATTCAATCTCTCAACAATTGGCTAACAAGAAGAGATTCCACCTAAAGAGATCTGATACCATGTAAGAGTTGACTAGATAGGAGCCACCCAAGATCTAAGACTTCATAAAAGCACAAGAGAGACAATATGAGAGAATAATAATCTATTCTTTCAATGAATGCAAATTGTGTATGATGTTACAATGCTTACAATGCCTTGCTTATAACTACAAGGTGAGAGCTAGAATGGTGGAGTGAAAGGTGGAGAGTGTCCTACAACATGTGATAATTAGAGGATACCAACTAATTACACATGTTGAGGATAAGACACCTCACTCCAACTATCAACAACTCAACACACAACTAGACTCCTAGAAAATAACTGCAAACATCTAGAAGACTCACTAAGTCAACTTAACATGTGAATGTGTGAGAATATTATTTAACTAATAAATAGTTAAATAATACGAATTATCCTCACACAAAGGGAAATTAACTAGGAGATATAAAACTAGTTATCAAATGTCCTTGTTCACACTAACAAAATCAACATAGATTCAAGTGGTGAAGTTTTAACAAATGTTGGAAATGGGGATATGAAGTTGTGGCAAAGTCCTAGGCCAAAAGAAAGCAATACAAATGCATCCCTACTAGGCTATGGGCGCATGTGTCCTAGGGTTGTAGTGTCAATACTAGTGTAGGGGTGTTGCTATAGTGTCTTGTAGCAAAATATTCTCAAATTCTTAGATTTTTTTAGGGGCTATGAGTGAGATGTAGGATCCACTGTGTCTAGGAATTTATAGGTATCAAAAATAGGAGAAAATTAGGAAAAACTAGTAAAAACCTAGTGTCAAAAACAAAGGAAATGCATGCAAATGAGAGAGGAAATTAGATATTTGGAACCATAGATCTTATGGAAAATAGAAAGTAAAATAGTACATAGGTCTATTCAAATGTCAAAAAACTCCTTGGCAAATCTGAAGACTAAAGGCCATGTGACTAATATTTCTCTAGGGATAGTTGCATGGGTGCCAGGGTAAATGTGTCGGTATAGTGTCCTAGTGAGTGTTAATATTCTAGCTTAAAATCACATGAAAATTTTAGGGAGTATCCATCTTGATATGTTGGTCATTATTTAAAGCTATCCTACCTATCCAATTTGCACAAATTCTTTCATAAATCACCTAGAAGACAGATATTGCTAATGGAATCCTATAATATAGTTAGGTGAAATGAAAAGTAATTAATTCCTTGGTTGACCCCCTTTGGTTAATTCAAACATAGATCCACATTGCATGATAATGGAAACAAAATAATAAAATCAAATCTAAAAATACACCTGCTAATTTAAATGAAAATTCAAACCCTAACTTGCTTATCAATAGGAGAGAGAAATAGATATATGATTTGTCCACAATCTAAAAACATTGAAATTACCATCTGATGAAGAAATACCAAACTAAGATTTTAATGGGATTATGTTAGTCACATTTAAATATAATTTTATTCTTTTGGAAGTGTAACAAGAAGATTGAAATCCTATCCAATTCCAACAAATTAGGTCTATCCTATAGAATAATAAAAATAATAGTGATGCTAAAAATTTATATGGTTTGTCCAAGATGTAAAAATATTGAAAATACTATCTATTGAAAAAATAGAAATCTAAAGTTTTAACTGAATTGTAAAGTTTTTTAATGGGATTGTATTAGTCATTTAAATTCAATTTCCTTCTTTTGAAAGTGTAGCATGAAGATTGAGATCTCATCTAATTCTAGCAAATTAGGTTTGTCCTCTAAAATAATGAAAAGAATAGTGTTGTTAGAAATCTATATGGTTTATCCAAGATCCGATCTCAGAACATACATTGGGAGCAAGAAATTTAATATGTGCCTATCTTTGTTGAAAAAAAAGGCTTGTATATAATATAAAATATATATACTAAACTTTAAGGTTCTTGGCATAAGCTATAAAGATTTCTTCTTAGATGTTTTCTGTATGTGTCTTTGGTTGTCTCTTGATAGGAAGAGAGTAGTAGGCTCTTCTTTAATCATTAAAGATGACGGAGTTGGTAATGATAACATTATCATACTATGAATATATATATTACAAACCTTGGATATGAGATAAGATGCATAGATATAATCTTCCATTATCTTTGGAAAGAAAACAATAGAGTAGGGTAGCTCAATAATTGTGTTATCTTTTGAATACTATTTATAAGGATGGAAGGTATTTTTATTACCTATCAAGTCTCTAGTAGACTATGAATATTTCTAGGACAAAAGTTGATATATTTATTTTTATCTTGAGGTAACTAATGATTTATTGTGACATCGGGACTGGAGATGGGGTCATCCCACAATAATGGGTTACACTTTTTGGCCAAACTTGACATTGAAATCAACATTTTGAACTAAATCTTCACTTTCTGACACCTATAGCTGCTAAACTATTAGGAATTTAAAGATGATGTGAACTAGTGATTTGTGAGATTTTATCTGTAGATTCTAAATATATATTTTTTAAAAATTTTGGAGTTAAATTGTAAAAAAAATTGTGTCTCTTTTGATAACTAGTTTTTAATAGTAAACAACATTTTTCTAAAGTGATGTGTATTCTGTCGCACATAAAAATTTTATTACAAAGGATAAAATTCTGATTCTTTGGAATTTAGATTGGTAACACCGATATCTAGAGGATTCATTTGGTTTCATAATGTTTTGTTGAATATTTTTTTAATTAAGTTTTGAAGTCAAACCAATTATAATTTAGACATAGGCATATTTTGTCTAACATAACTTTTTTTGTATGTATCAGAATTCAATTTTTTTGTTGCAATAAGGACATCAATACCTAGAGGACATGTACTTTTTAGATTTTTTTCTCTATTTTCCTATTTTTTCATGTGTTAAACAAAGACCTTGATATTCATTGAAAAACCTACATTCAGAAGAAATAAAAAATAAATATAATAATCAAATTAAATATATTTATGGGACTGGCTGCTCGATTCCCTAGGTTGGCTAACACCAAGACAAGACAATCTGTTGGATTTTGCTCGCCGCTAGCTGGCATTAAGGAAGAATAATGTTTGGGCCAATGTATGGATAGCGGCACCATCAATGGTGGTGTGGCAGCTATGGAAATAGAGAAATCTCAGAGTATTTCAAGAGATATGCTTACCAGTGGAAGAAGTCATCAAAAAGATTGAAGCTAGAATTGGTGAGGTAGCCAATTCAAAGCAAGAATGATCCAAAAGCATTAAATTCTCAAGGTAGGATGATGATTTACAAAAAAAATGGCCTTCTCTTAAACCTCCAAGGTTTGATATGCCTCAAACGAAAGAGGCTAGGTCAGATGCTAGATGGACTCCCCCAACTATAGGCCACCATAAGCTCAACTTCTATGGAGCTTCGAAGGGCAATCCAAGCTAGTTGGGAATTGGTTGTATCAAAGTAATAGCTCAAGTAATTGTGTATGGGCATTGGCCAAGAACATGGGGTGCTGCCACAATAATGGGTTACACTTTCTGGGACATCCTAGTTTTTGCTGAAATCACATATATTTAGAAAATATAACAATTTAAGCCTTGAAATGTTACATTTAAAGGATTTTAATTGAAGAGCATTTGATCAAAACCCCTTAGATTCAAACCCCCCTGATAGAATCCTGATAGTTTTAAACCATACCTATAATAGAGTCTCCTCTACACCTATCAAAATGCTGATAAGAAACCACTTTCGATTTACCTTTTGGGGGATCAAATAAATTCATTTAAAATTTATGTTTTGTAAGTATGTAGTCCTTATTATAAGATTCCCAAAAATTATAATTTTAAATATATTTAATTTGATTATTATATTTATTTTTTATTTCTTGTGAATGTAGGTTTTTCATCGAGCATCAAGTTCTCTATTCTACACACATAGAAAATTAGTAAATTAGTGAAAAAATTTCTAAAAAATATCTATGCCCTAGGTATTGATGTCCTTGTTCCAACAAAAAAAAATTGAATTTCGATACATACAGAAAAAGTTATGTTTTACGGAATACGCTTATGTCTAAATTATAATTATTTTGACTTCAAAACTTAATTAAAAAAATATTCAACAAAACATTATAAAACCAAATGCATGCCCTATATATCGATGTTACCAGTCTAAATTCAAAAGAATCATAATTTTATCCTTTGTAGAAAAAAAGCTATGTGCTACAAAATACACATCACTTTAGAAAATGTTGTTTACTATTAAAACTAGTTATCAAAGGAGACGCAAAAAATTTTACGATTTAACTCCAAAATTTTTTAAAAAATATATTTAGAATCTACAAACAAAATCTCACAAATCACCAGTTTGCATCGTCTTCAAATTCCTAACGGTTTAGTGGCTATATGAGTCAGAAAGTGAAGATAGTTCAAAATGTTGATTTCAATGTCAAGTTTGTCAAAAAAGTGTAAGCCATTATTGTGGGATGACCCCATGGGCTTGACCACAAACAACGAGGCAAAAATGGAAGCCCTAGCTAGTGGTTTGTCACTATGCATTAAAAAAGGTATAGATGAAATTGGCATTGAAGGGGATTCAATGATCTGCATTAATGCAATGTGCAAGAAATTAGTGTGAAACTGGAAATTGCAAAATTGGCTAACCTCTATTAGTTGAACATTGGGAAAATTCAAAGATTTTATAGTTAAACACATCTACTGGGAGGCCAACTATGCAGTGGATTTCCTTGTGAATCTCAGAGTCCTGTCTCATCAGATATTCACTGGGGAAATCTTTGATCCAAATTCCCTTCCAAATGGATTACTAGAACTGCTAAAAAAGGATAGGGACAGAACAGTTAGGACAGCCATCTAGACTGGTCCAAAATAGAAGTACACACAGGTTGATCACATGGACTGGTAGAACTCTTCAGCATTGACGACGAGCTAACCATTCTAGGCAAGGCTTCGAATATGAGACTGTACCCAACTCTTGCGTGGTGACATCCCCCCTGTCCATCCCCTATTAGGACATATTTAGTAAGATCCTGATTTGATCCTTTGCTTGAGCTTCGAAGCAACAAGAGTCTTTTTATATGATCTCGTGAGCAGCAGTTTGCATCTGTAAACATGGCTTGCCACTTCAGAGTAAAGTGCAGGTGCAGTTTGAATGAATCGAGTGAGGAGAAGATAGCCTTCCTATTTAGCAAGGCATTGGACAAAGAGAAGGATGCCATTAAGAAAGTGGTGGGAGCTGAGTTTTGGGCCAGTGGATGCACCCATGACGGCCAAGTAGTGGAGCATTTCTTTCAGATGTATGTGCAGGTGGTTAGCACCAGACTGTGGAGCCCAGAACTCATAGATGGAGTCATTTGTCCTATGGACAACATTGCCACCAAGCCTGAGCAAGGGTTTTCCTTGGGTATCCTCAGCCTGAATGAGGAAGGGAAGAAAGTGAAACTCCACAAGGCTTGGTCATTGTTTAAGAAAGGTGTGGAAAAGGATTATAGCATTGAGGAATTCATGGTTTCTCTGGAGGCTAATTCTAGGCTCATTGAGTAGAATATTGTAGATAGGATTATTGATATTGCTGATGGCATTGGGTATCTTTACCATTAAAGGTAATTCCTCAAATCACCTATGTAATTTTTTTATGGTTAATTAATATAGGGAGCTACCCCCATACTTGGTAGAACTTACCAAAAAAAATTAAATATATTTAAAATTATACTTTTTGGGAAGCTTATAATAAGGATAACATACTTACAAGACATAAATTTTAAATGAATTTATTTGATCCCCCGAAAGGTAAATCAAAAGTGGTTTTTTATCAGCATTTTGATAGGTGTAGAGGAGACTCCATTATAAGTATGGTTTAAAACTAGTGGGGTTCAATCTAAGGGGGTTTGAATCTAAGGGGGTTTGATCAAACCCTCTTTAATTAAAATCCTTTAAAGGGAATCTTTCAAAGCTTAAATTATTATATTTTCTCAAAATATGTCATTTCAGCAAAAATCAGGATGTCCCAGAAAGTGTAACCCATTATTGTGGTAGCACCCGATGATAGCTCTATAAATACACACTAAAACATATGGAAAAGTATGGAACTTGTTTTACAATGGTATTGTCAATTTGAATGAACCATGTTTCAGTCGACAAGGATTAGATGGAGATCCATTAACCTAAACATTTATTCAAACTCATCTCATAGAGATATTATCCACAACTAATTTTGTGGTAAGAAACCAAGAGCTTATGTACTTAAGAAAGGAATAGAGTGACAAGGAGTCATAGATTCCATTTTGCAAATGCAATGAGAAAACCAATGCGGAAATGACTAAATTTATGACCAGGAAGGGTCAACCAAAACTACTGTAGGATGAGATAACTTCTAAGTCGAGTTAGAGGTGTGTGAATATACGATTGAATTCATTGCAAAATATTTATTTATATTAAAACTTTGGCCAAAGTAATGCATCTATCTCTGCATAAATTAGTTGGTTCACTGTGCTCTAGATGGCATAACCATCCAGTAGTGTCACACATAGTTAGAGTGGATCTATAGTTGTATCACCATGATGAGTTATGAAGGACACAACACTAGAACTCAGATGGCAAACCTTATGGTTCCTTATATCTACTTCATTCATGAAGGGTAGGGCCACATCCAGGTAGGAAGTTGTGCGGGGGACTGTTGGTCTATGGTTGGAGGAAAAGCACTCGGGTGATGCTCTCCTTCCCAAGCAGATGACAAGCTGAGACTTATGAAGACAGTTATCAATACGCTAGATGCAGTATATTCTATTATGTGACTTGATAGTCAATTTTTTATGTAAAACTTATCATTATTGCCATGAGCAAAACATTATGATTATAAAGTGAAAGAATTCACTATTATGTTATCTTTGAATATGTTACAAATTTTAGTTTAAAATTATCTGGAAAAGATATGCATTTTAATTATTAATTATGCAATTGATTATTGTTAAATAAAAAAATTATTATGTCGATCATGACTATTTACTTGATGGTAAATTAAGTTGATAATCAGGGTAATATGAGTTGACATGTTACACAATAATTGCTGTCATGGGTTAAGTTCCCACAAACCCCACAACAATAATTCAATGTGATACCCTACACTTCTTATAATAGGTTGTTTGAAGAAGAAGTGTCATGATTCTTGTGATAAATTGCACATTCTAAAATGTCTAGTGGGTGTTGTGACAAATGTCTAGTGGGTGTTGAGTAGTGCTAACAAACTAAGCCCTCACCATTAGATAGTTAACTATTATATATCTCTCTAGTTGGCACTTTGTACAACATATACTTCTCTTTAAGATTCCTATGCACCTACCAATAATTCCATACATGAGGCTATTTGGATAATCATTTCCTCAAACCTTGCTATTGTCCCAAATCCCTATGGCTCACTAATAACGCCTAATCATAATGTGGATTCTAGTGTCCTATCTCACAAATAGGTGTTCTTATAGATTTCATTGTATATGCAACATGAATCCCCCAATAAACCATTTGTGTAGGAGTAGGACATCTATATTTTGAATGATCATTTCCACTAAATCCTTTAATATTTAATAAAATTTCCTAATAGTTTCTTTTGGTTATTGTCTCAATTCTTTTATCACCACTATATTAATGTGTCCAAGCTCCAAGTATTCAAACTCTTATAAGAATTTTTATTTCACTTCAACTAGATCAACCTTTATAGCATCTAGGTCATATTTGGCATGCTAATCTTCCCCACATGCTCTAAGCATGGCAACAAATATCTAAATCTTTTGCACATTGTAGGTCCCTTGTGTGTTGAATCATAGCAAATTTTCCATGGTAAATCTTTCTTAGTAGACTAGACTAGGTAGATGAAAGATTAAGGATATTTGTCTATTTTAAAAGGAGAAAGTGTCGATGAACCACACACTTTTAATATTGATGGGACCCCATATCCAGATTCCCATCAACAACTAATATTTCTACAACATTAATTATTCAAATCAGTTTGGGCTCTAATGATACATCATTATAATTTTTTACATGTGATTATGATTATGAGATTCCTTTTAGTTCCTTGATTATTTTTTTATAAAGATTTCATAATGTCATGTGTGGTTCATTGATTATAAGTGATAATGTGTGGAGTGATTATCCATTATTACATTATTCACATACACACATACATAAATAGAACCATATGAGCATATAGAAGAACATGTAGAAACTATAAAATATAATAAAATATAACTAAATGATCATTTAAATAGCCATAACATCATTAAGGTTCATAGCATAAATCACTTGGGAGTTCAACATCATATATCTATGCATCCAAAATTAAATGTTCTCAACATAAAAATATTCATAACATTAAAGTCTTTGGGAAAATAAAAATATTAAATTATAGTGTAAGTTGATCCTTAATGACAAGATTTACTCCCAGCTCAACATTTAGGAGCTACAATTTAGGTAAGAATAAAAACATTCTAAAACATTATTTTATTTGTCTTTTTACAACATATATGCTTCACCTAATTTCCTTCAAATTCATTAGTAGTATAAAGTTTCTTCTCCCCTTATGCTCGTAAGTCTTCCAATGGTAAAATGGCATCCAATGGTCTAAGTCTTCCAAGAGAATATCTAGTAAATTTTGGGCTACTCAAAATATGTAGGATGTTCAAATAGTTTACTGCTCTTTATTTAGTACTAGAATATATGCATAGGAGTAGGCACCAATATGAATGTTTTTTAACCACTTACTTTGTTATTGAATGAAAATTGTGTCAAGAGTAATTTATTTTAATTATTCTTTCACATGACACTTTAATTCTACAAGAGGTCAATATATTATGTTCTGCATATTTTACTTCCTACTTGTGAATTTATGAAACCATCTTCTTCTTTTAAAATATCCCTTCATCATCATTCTAGGGACTAACACAATATTTACTAGTGAAAATTAAAATTGGGCTTATACTTGTGTGTAAAGGACTTAGAATCTTGAGTAGATAGTTTTAGAAGAATTGGTAAAATTGATTGATCTTTGTGATGCTTATTCTTCTAAAGAAGTTTAAAATTGGATATGTCTTTCAAGATCTATAAGGGAAGTAGAGTTCAAAGAAGAAGGATATTTGAGCCATCTCTCATTAGTTGGGCCTATTTCCAATCCCTTTGATTATGGGAATTAGTAATTGTTGTTTTTGACTTGACATACTCTAGAGGTTGTTTCACAAAGAAGCTCCCTACAATGGATTGTGAGTACTAACTAAAAAGAAAAAACCAATAGGCTATATACTATCATTGAGGGGTGTATTAATTTTGAGATGCATACTAGGGTTGAGCATATTGATTCATGGGTGCATACTACTAGAGTGTTAGCTACACACTAACATTGATAACATGTTTTTCTCAAGCTTCTTGTAGATCTTGAACTACTTGGCAAGAATTGGTGTCGTGGGTTAAGTTCCCACAAACCCCACACCAATAATTCAATGTGATACCCTACACTTCTTGTAATAGGTTATTTGAAGAAGAAGTGTCATGATGCTTGTGATAAATTGCACATTCTAAAATATCTAGTGGGTGTTGAGTAGCAATAACAAACTAAGCCCTCACCATTAGATAGCTAAATATTGCATGTCCCTCTAGTTGGTACTTTGTACACCATATACTTCTCTCTAAGATTCCTATGCACCTACCAATTATTCCATGCATGTGGCTATTTGGACAATCTTTTCCTCCAACCTTGTTATTTCCCCAAACCCTTATGGCTCACCAATAACTCCTAATTATAATCTGGATTCTAGTGTCCTATCTCACAAATAGGTGTTCTAATAGTTTTCATTGTATATGCAGCATGAATACCCCAATAAAACATTTGTGTAGGAGTAGTACATCTGTATTTGGGGTGATCATTTCCACTAACTCCTTGAATATCTAGTCAAATTTCCTAACTATTTATTTTCCTTATTGTCTCAATTCTTTTAACACCACTATATTCATGTGTTCAAGCTCCAAGTATTCAAACTCTTATAAGAAATTTTGTTTGACTTCATCTAGATCAACCTTAATAGCATTTGGGTCACATTTGGCATGACAATCTTCGCCACATCCTTTAATGTAAGATCCCTAACCTAGACGTTAACTTAGATTTACTAATTTTCTGATATTTATTTCGGTTATTGTGTGAATTCTTTTAACACCACTATATTCATGTGTTCAAGCTCCAAGTATTCAAACTCTAATAAGAACTTTTGTTTGACTTCATCTAGATCAACCTTAATAGCATTTGGGACACATTTGGCAAGACAATCTTCACCACATCCTCTAATGTAAGATCCCTAACCTAGACTTTAACTCAGACTTACTAATTTTCTGATTTCCCCCTTGTTGACATTTCGTCAAACACTTTGCATGCAAGGTGTTATGAAGTATTTTCTGAATACAAATGTTTAGGGCTGCTGAAACTATCATTCCAGTTCATAAAATCATTACAAAATCTTGACAATACTCATAGATTTCATACGGGCATCTTATCAAATAGTTTGCATACTGCTGAATACATGTGCCTTTTTTTAATTAGATTGTATATTTCAACAAATTAACACAAATAAATGGTTGCAATGATTTCATGCAAATCAAAATTGATAATATAAGAAGCCCACTGAATTTCCATGAATTAATTTGCATAACACAACTGTTGATATGTATTCAATTGTTGGTCCACAAACTGGAAAAATTCAGAAGTCCATTTTAAAATAATTTTCTGACAAGTTAATTTGATGATGGAAGTATGTATTTAATCGAAATTAATATCTAACTGAAGGCTACAAACAAATCAGAAAATTTCTAATTACTAAATAGAGTACCTCCAAACTTGTACAACTCCTTGAAGATGTACGGCCTTAGGAAATAATAACCCAAAGGCTGCGGTTAGCCAAAATATGGCAACGCTTTGGTATTGTTAAGGCTTTTAAGCCTTCAACATATGAAATTGTCCCCCTTTAGATATAAATTCTTGGCTCCTTCAATTTGTACAATAGCTCTTGCATCAAATGGTATAGCTACCTTCTTGGTAAAAGGGTACGGTCAATTGTTTGTTTCACTTGGCCTCTTCAACAAATAGTTTTGGAGTGTCTTTCACTTCAGAAGTATCACAAAAACAAACATAATTCTGATTTATATGAATTAAATCACCTCCACACACTACACTAAATAAATTCTGAATTTCTTTGTATTTTCTCAATACCACTTGCACACACAACACAATGATTTTTTGATATGTATTTCAATCTCACCTACAATACTGGCTCTAAAATTGTATTTTCTTGCAAATCTCACAATTTTTTGTAATAAATCCCTCCAAGGTCAACCTGCAGAAATATATCTCATTGAAGTCCAATTATCTCTCCAAAACTGAATCAATGAAGCACAATTGTGAATTCTGAAATGAACCCACCAAAGGATGGAATTGGATTTTCATCCAATCCACCAAAATTCCAAGGGTTTTCATCCTAGGAATAGGCTAAACCTATAGTTGCAGGTCACAAGGAAAACTCTAAATGCAAATAACATATCAAGAATGTATAAATTTCACTTCTAGAAGATTTTTTTTTTTTTTTTTTTTTTTTTTTTTTATGTTTTCCTTTTCAAAAGTGACTTATTTTATAATTTCTGAATAACTTATTATAAAGTCACATTTTGCAAATAATAAGGACCAGCTAATTAATTAAATATAAATAACCCAAAAATGACTTAGGATTATTTAAAATTTAATTAATTGAATTGTTCCCTTCTAGCTCCCAACATAGCCTATGGGAATAAAAATAGGTTAGTGGACTCCGTTGGATGAACATTCAGAAAATGTGGACATTGCATCTAAGCATGGCAACAAATATCTAAATCTTTTACACATTGTAGGTCCCTTGTGTGTTGAATCATAGCATTCCATGGTAAATCTTTCTTAGTAGCCTAGACTAGGCAAATGAAGGATTAAGGATATTCATCTATTTTCAAGAGAAAGTGTTGATGAACCACACACTTTTAATATTGATGGGACCATATGTCCAAATTCCCTTCAACAACTAATATTTCTACAACATTTACTACTCACATCAATTTGGGCTCTAATGATACATCATGTTCATTTTTTACATGTGATTATGATTATGAGATTGCTTTTGGTTCCTTGATTAATTTTTTATAAAGATTCCATAATGTCATGTGTTGTTCATTGATTATAAGTGATAATATGTGGAGCGATTATTGGTGTAGGAGCACCAAGATATCTAGGACTTGTTTGATTTTCAAGTTGTTTTGTTTTGGTTAATAAGGTCCTTGAGACCATTCAATGTTGTAATAAGGCTTAGATGCCATAAATGTAAATGGACTATGTCCAAATAACTGGAATCTACTGTCATGTTGTAAGTCCTAAGGAGGACAGCGATATTGTAAAGGCATTCATATAAGCTTGTAGCCCTCCTAATGTGTGTAGGAGGCAATCCTCTAGGTTGTTAGCATGTAAAGGGTTAGAGGGTGTGTTAGAACCTTGTCCGAAGTTCTCCAAATATTAGAAAGTAGTATCAAACAAAAAAAATACTCGATACAGTCCAAGAAAGGACAGTTACAAAACAATAATTTGTTGCTGTAGTTGGAAACAAGAAGGAAGTTCGATGGTTAGGGTAGTTTCATCGACCCCAACCACTCCAAGCAACTTCATGCTATTGTAGGAGGCTTATTTGAAGCCAACTAGGATTCATTTTGTGAGAGACATTGGGTGGAAGTGGAATAAGAATGAAGGAATAACTATTTTCCTATTTTTCTATGATTTTTCTGTGTTTTTTGTTGTTTCCAGTCCGTACCCACACCTGTACGGCACTCTCATAGTCCATGAATGCATTGGAAGGTTAGAGGTTTGAGATAGCTTAGATTTGAATCTGGTTTGGGCTCTTGACACTCATCTTTACTACTGTATTTCCCTAATTTCCTGCAAGTGGGTTTGAAAACCTAACTTAGGATTCTTTCTGAGTAGCGTGATGGATTTATCCTCATTCCACTGATCTTCTATGTTTCTGATCAGTGGAATGGGTTGTAAGATAGCTAATGCAAGGGCTTGTAAAGGTTTTGGAGGCAGGAGGATGGTTTGGACTGAGTTGGTCATGTAGATGGATAGCAGCAACTAGGTGATAACCAGTGACTGTGAAATTGGTGATGTGGTGAAATATTAATCATTGCTACTAGTGCAAGGTGTTCTAGGTCCTGCAAGGATCCTGTGATAGAGAATAGAATGAATTCCTCCATGAAACCTATCCTCCCTACCTAGTTTGACTTTGTTAGTCCTCCTGTTGTATGAGATTGAGGTCGTAGAGATCATCCCAAGGAGGGTATAGTGACTATCTCTTTAAGAGAGCAGAAGTGTTGTGACAGTCTATGAGACTGCTGTCCTGTAGACCCTACATAGTGGGTTGGATGAAATCTTAGATTGAGTTAGGAGTCTAGTGAGATGTGTCCTGAAGTCCCCTCACTCTTGTGTGATGAACAAGTATAAGTTGTTGTGTTAAAGCCCTTCATCATGAGAAGTTTTGAAAATAGTGAACCTTGAGAGAACGGTTGCATTGAAGTTTTGAAGTGTGCTCCTACAGTCCTAGATGCCCTGCATCATAGTGGTATCAGAGCTACTAGTAGGTCCTTAAGGGAGTAGTAGGATCTTGTGAAATAGTAAGGGTTTGTGAGAGTTGTAAAGATGCCTCCTAAGAATCAGATGGCTAGGGAGAACAATGAATTGAGGGAAGCCTTAGAGGCTAGAGAAAAAGAGTTGAGGGAGAGAAGAGAACAGGATGCTGCAAGGGAAAGAGAGTTGAGGAAAGTGAGAAGGGAGAATGCATCAATCTTGGCAAGATTGGAAGCATTGGAGAAGAATCCTAGAAGAGATGCGCAAGATGATCAAGAAGGAGATGAAGAGGTAGATGAGAATCCTCCTGAGGATGAGTTGGATGCTGAAGAAAAGAAATCTGTGAGATTGCTGAAGGCAGTTCAAGGTAATGGAACTAAGGCAAACATAGAGTTACCTATCTATTAGGGGAAGATGGATAGTGAAGAGGTATTAGGGTGGATAGATGCCCTAGAAGATTTCTTTGAGTATGAGGAGATGAGTGATGAGAAGAAGATCAAATTTGCAAAAACAAAACTGAGAGGAACAACACTTACATGGTGGAGTAGTGTGCAAATAGAAAGAGTGGCTAGAGGTGGAACAAGAATCACTTCTTGGGGTAGGATGAAGGATATGATGAAGGATCAATTCCTTCCATCCGATTACTCCATTCAAACAAAGAGGATGAGGCAGAACTTGAAACAAAAGTACATGGATGTTATGTCCTATACTAAGCAATTTCATAAGCTTAGTATTAGAGGAGGATTGGAAGATGAAGAAGAGAAAGTGGCAAGATACCTTAATGGGCTTAGGTATAACTTGCAAGATGAGATTGGTTTGACAGTATCAAAATCACTTGGAGAATGTTTTTAGTTAGCCATAAGGGCTGAAGAGAGGGTGAAGAGGAAGCAAGAAAGACAAGGAGGTAGTGGAAGAGGATATAGAGATAGGGGCAGACCTACTAATGAAGTACAGAATAGCAATGAGAAAGGCAAAGAGTTTTCTGCAAATCAAAGAGGTGGATATAGAGGTGGAGGTAGATTTGGATCAGGTAGAGGAGTATTCACAGGGAGATGTTATCATTGCAATGAAGTGGGACACACATCTTTCAAATGTCCTAAGAAGGATGATGTTGATAAAAGCAAGGATAGAAGAGTTCACTTGGCACAAGAGGAGGAGAAGCCAAAAGAACTAGAAATGTTGTCAACCTCTCCAGTAATGGTTGGAGAAATGCTCATGGTGGAAAAAGGCAAAATGCAGCAAACACCATAGGTATCCATTTTTAAAACTAATTGTTTAAGCCATGGAAAAATATGCAAGTTGATTATAGATTCAGGTTCACATGATAATCTAGTCTCTTGGGAAATGGTGCATAAGTTGGGATTGAAAACATTTGATCATCCTAATCCTTATAATGCCACTTGGGTAAGTCAAGAACAGCAAGTAATGGTTAATTAGAGGGCATATGTTGATTTTTCCATTGATCCATATCATGATTCTGTTTTATGTGATGTCATTTCAATGACATGTGGGCATGTAATTTTGGGTAGACCATGGCAACACTTGAGGAGGACAATTCATGATGGTTATACTAATAACTATTTGGTGCATAAAGATGGGAAAAAGTTTAAACTAGTTCCTTTACCTGGTGAAGACAAGAAGGAACATGTTACTATTTGTTTTGGAGAGAAATTGTAGTTGAATGTACAGGTTAAGGATGATGGGAAACAGCCAAGACAGTTGCAGCAGAGGAAGGTGGAAGACAGTCCTAAAGAACAGCAGGTTTGGGACTTGAGTTATGTCAAGATTGAGGACATTGACTGCCCAATAAGGAGGTAGAAGAAGGAAGGCAAACAACATATAGTACAAGGGGGAACAAATCAGAACCTCAAGATAGGAAGAACAAAAGCATTGCAGTAGTAGGGTCCTAGGCAAGGACATCACATGTTTTATGGTCCTAACACTGTTTACAGGAGCCATGCAGGTTGGAGAAGGAGGAAGATAACTCTTGAAGAGTTCATGTTTCCTATCACCAGTCAGAGGAACTTTCCAACAAGATTGAAGAACGTTTGGAGAAGATCCCATAACTCTTGGGACAACAGTTTTTTTCATGCTAGGGAGTATGGTGCAGGAGCACCAAGATATCCAGGACTTGTTTGATTTTCAAGTTGTTTTGTTTTGGTTAATAAGGTCCTTGAGACCATTCAATGTTGTAATAAGGCTTAGATGCCATAAATACAACTAGACTATGTCCAAATAACTAGAATCTACTATCATGTTGTAAGTCCTAAGGAGGACAATCATATTGTAAAGGCAGTCATATAAGCTTGTAGCCCTCCTAATGTGTGTAGGAGGCAATCCTCTAGGTTGTTAGCATGTAAAGGGTTAGAAGGTGTGTTAGAACCTTGTCCAAGGTTCTCCAAATGTTGGAAAGCAGTATCAAACAAAAAAAAATAGTCGATACAGTCCAAGAGAGGACAGTTACAAAATAGTAATTTGTTGATGCAGTTAGAAACAAGAAGGAAGTTCAATGGTTGGGGTAGTTTCATCGACACCAACCACTCCAAACAACTTCATGCTATTGTAGGAGGCTTATTTGAAGCCAAATAGGATTCATTTTGTGAGAGACATTTGGTGGAAGTGGAATAAGAATGAAGGAATAACTGTTTTCCTATTTTTCTGTGTTTTTTGCTATTTCTAGTCCGTACCCATGCCTGTACGGAACTATCATAGTCCATGAATGCATTAGAAGGTTAGAGGTTTGAGATAGCTTGGATTTGAATCTAGTTTGGGCTCTTGACACTCATCTTTACTACTGCATTTCCCTTTTTTCCTGCAAGTGGGTTTGAAAACCTAACTTAGGGTTCTTTCTAAGTAGCCCGATGGATTTATCCTCATTCCACTGATCTTCTCTGTTTCTAGTCAGCGGAATGAGTTGTAAGATAGCTAATGCAAGGGCTTGTAAAGGTTTTGGAGGCAGGAGGATAGTTTGGACTGAGTTGGTCATATAGATGACCCTACAGAACCATATGTTGTGACTTGGAGATGGACAGCAGCAACTAGATGGCAACTAGTGACTGTGGAAGTGGAGATGTGGTGAAATATTAATCATTGCTACTAGTGCAAGGTGTTATAGATCCTACAAGGATCCTATGATAGAGAATAGAATGAATTCCTCCATGAAACTTGTCCTCCTTGCCTAGTTTGACTCTGTCAGTCCTCCTATTGACAGTCACTACAAGGAAGGTAATAGGTATGTTGATATTTTATTAACTTGTGAAGGCATTCGGTGTGTTTGACATGTTATTGACTAGGCATGTTGTATGAGATTGAGGTTGTAGAGATCATCCCAAGGAGGGTACAGTGACTATCTCTTTAAGAGAGCAGAAGTGTTGTGACAGTCTATGAGACTACTGTCCTGCAGACCCTGCATAGTGGGTTGGATGAAATCTTAGATGGAGCTAGGAGTCTAGTGAGATGTGTCCTGAAGTCCCCTCACTCTTGTGTGATGAACAAGTATAAGTTGTTGTGTTAAAGCCCTTCATCATGAGAAGTTTTGAAAATAGTGAACCTTGAGAGAATGGTTGCATTGAAGTTTTGAAGTGTGCTCCTGCAGTCCTAGATGCTCTGCATCAATTATCCATGATTAAATTATTCACATACATACATACATAAATAGAACCACATGAGCATATAGAAGAACATGTAGAAACTCTAAAATACAATAAAATATAACTAAACAATCATTTAAATAGCCATAACATCATCATGGTTCATAACATAAATCACATGGGAGTTCAACATCATATGTCTACGCATCGAAAAATAAGTGTTCTCAACATAACAATATTCATAACATTAATGGATTTGGGAAAATATTGTATTAAATTATATAATAAGTTAATCCCTAATGACAAGATCTACTACCATGTAGCTCAACATTAAGGACTTACAATTTAGGTAAGAATAAAAACATTCTAAAACATTGTTTTATTTATATCTTTCTATAACATATATGATTCACCTAATTTCCTTCAAATTCATTAGTAGTATAAAATTTCTTCTCCCCTTGTGGCTCTAAGTTTCTCTTATCACTTATTTAATTGCATATATCTTTTTAGGTAAGGACACTATAATAGAATGTTTAAAAATCCATGTCCAATTTCAAGGTGGGAACTGCAAAAAGATTCACTTTTTGAGGGATGCTAGTTCTAAATGTTTCAGTCATATCCAAATGTGATGGATCTCCATTGCCTTCAAGTTTCCAATCAAAGCAATGCATGAGTTGAGCCAAAACAAGGTAAATGTTCTGAGTGGCAAGGTAAGCCCCAGGACAACCTCTCCTTCAAGCACCAAATGGGAGCATATTGAAGTCTCGACCTTTTACATTTAGAGTCTTTCCCATAAACCTTTTAGGTTTGAATTTAAAGGTATCTTCCCATACACTTGAATCTCTTCCTATTGCCCACACATTAACCACAAGCCTTGTTTTGTTAGGTATGTGGTAGCCACCAATAGTGCAAGCTTCTGTAGATTCATGGGGCAACATCAGAGATCCTGTAGGATGCAATCGAAATGTCTCTTTGACCACACATTGCAAGTATTCCATATTTACTAAATCACACTCCTTTACCATGCGATTTTTGCCTACTCTAGATTGAATTTCTTCTTGCAACTTCTTGGCTACCTGGGGGTTTCTTAACATTTCACTCATCGCCCATTCTAATGTAACAATTGTTGTCTCCATTCTGCCAATAAACATGTCCTATAAGAAGTGAGTAGTGCGAGTGAGTTGAAGCATAAATGGAATTGAATCGAAACACAAAGACAATAGAGTAGAGCATCAGAGAAAGTGAGGGTACATAATTGAAACTTAAACATAATAGAGAGCATAATTGAGACATAAAGATAGTAGAGTAGAGCATGCAAGAGACAAGGGACATAATTCAAATGTAAACACATTAGAGAGAGCATAATTGAAACATAAAGATAGTAGAGTAGAGTATGAGAGAGGGGGGACATAATTGAAACTTAAACACACTAGAGAGAGAGAGAGAGCATAATTGAAACATAAAGGTAGTACAGTAGAGTATGAGAGAGAGGGGGGACATAATTGAAACTAAAACACGGTAGAGATAGAGTGCATAATTGAAACAAGAAGATAGTAGAGTAGAGCATGAGAGAGGGGACATAATTGAAACTTAAACACATTAGAGAGAGCATAATTGAAACATAAAGATAGTAGAGTAGAGCATGAGAGAGGGGGACATACTTGAAGATAAAAACATGATATATATATATATATATATAGAGAGAGAGAGAGAGAGAGAGAGTGCGCATAATTGAAACATGAAGACAGTAGAGTAGAGCATGAGAGAGAGGGGACATAATTGAAACTTAAACACATTAGAGAGAGAGAGAGAGAGCATAACTGAAACATAAAGATAGTAGAGTAGAGAATGAGAGAGAAAGGGGACATAATTGAAACTTAAACACAATAGAGAGAGAGAGAGAGCACACAATTGAAACATAAAGACAATAGAGTAGAGCATGAGAGAGAGGGGGGACATAATTGAAACTTAAATACATTAGAGAGAGAGAGCATAATTGAAACGTAAAGATAGTATAGTAGAGCATGAGAAAGAGAGAGGGGGGACATAATTGAAACTTAAAGATAGCAAAGCATGAGAGAGAGGAGGGGGGACATAATTGAAACATAAAGACAATAGAGCATGAGAGAGAGGGGACATAATTGAAACTTAAACACATTAGAGAGAGAGCATAATTGAAACATAAAGATTGTAGAATAGAGCATGAGAGAGAGAGAGAGAGAGGACATAATTGAAACTTAAAGATAGTAGAGCATGAGAGAGAGAGAGGGGGGGGGAGGGGACATAATTGAAACATAAAGACAATAGAGCATGTGTGTGTGTGTGTGTGTGTGTGTGTGTGAGAGAGAGAGAGAGAGAGAGAGAGAGAGATGAATTGAAACATAAAGATAGTAGAGCATGATAGAGAAAGGGGACATAATTGAAACTTAAAGATATCAGAGCATATGAGTGTGAGAGAGGGACATAATTGAAACATAAAGACAGTAGAACAAGGGAGAGAGAGGATATAATTGAAACATAAAAGAAAATAGAGCTTGAGAGAGAGGAGGAGAGGGGAGGGAACATAATTGAAACATAAAAGACACTAGAGCGTGTGTGTGAGAGAGAGAGGGAGAGGGGACTTACGAAAATAGTTGCCTTGATGTGTTCTCTGGTGACCTTGATACCATTTTCACTCTGGGGCTCTTGCTTCTCAACATCTAGGAGCACGTCAACCAGGTCCTTGACGTGCTCGTTTTGCGCATCCACTCTTTTATTCCGCTCCACATGCTGGTCTATGATCTTCTCCATCACTTGATCAAAGAAGTCGTGAGCCTTCCTCATTCGACGCTTCATGCCTCTCAGCTGGTCAAGCCATTCTCCATAAGGAAAGAAGTCGCCAACATTAAAAGCCCCAACCATATCAGTGACCTCATTCACCATCCTGGTAAGCTCATCGCCACTACCAATCAAATCCGAATAGGCACCAGAGTTGGCTCCCGCCAGAATCCCCCACATGACGGCGGAGAGGATGGAAGAAATGGCGGCCGTGACGTTGACAGGGATCTTGCCGTGCATACTCTGATCCCAAATGGAACGCACGCCCACAAACGAAGCTTCTTCCCGCACGCAGGCGAAGGAGTCGACTCTGTTGGCACAGAGCAACTGCATGATGCTGATTTTGCGCATGTGACGCCAGTACGGTCCGTACGGAGCCATCCCTGGATCGATCTCTCCGTACGCTACGTATCTAGTAGCCGCCGTTGCCGGTCTGTTTCCGAATGCCACGTCGTGTGTTGTCAGTATCTCCTTTGCCATTTGCGCAAAGGAGACGACGAGGGTGGGAACAGAGCCCAGTCTCATAAACATCAACGCCCCATATTTCTTTGAGAGCTCTTCTAGAGAACGGTGAGGTAACTCTCCCAGCTGATGGAGATTCCCTATGATGGGCCATGGAGTTGGTCCAGGAGGTAACTCCAATCTCTTTGCATCTGCGTTTCTTCTCTTCAATACCCACCAAAGCAAGATTGCTATTAACACCGACATTGCAATCGTCGTCAGCGGTGCTGTTGTAAATGAAAAAGCCATAGCCATTTCTATAATTATAGATCAATCTGCTTGCCTCTCCTTTTGTCTCGTATTTATAGATCAATTGCACCTAAATGGTATCAAAAACAAACAACAAAACGGTATCAAATGGGAAAAGCAGACTAACATTACTAGAGTGTTAGCTACGCACTAACATTGATAACATGTTTTTCTCAAGCTTCTAGAACTACTTGGCAAGAATTGGTGTCGTGGGTTAAGTTCCCACAAACCCCACACCAATAATTTAATGTGCTACCCTACTTCTTATAATAGGTTTTTTGATAAAGAAGTGTCGTGATGCTCGTGACAAATTACACATTCTAAAATGTATGGTGGGCCATGGCAATGGCCCAGGCGGCAACGCCAATCTCTTTGCATTTGCGTTTCTTCTCTTCAATACCCACCAAAGCAAGATTACTATTAACGCCGACAATGCAATCGTCGTCAGTGGTGCTACTGTAAATGAAAAAGCCATTTCTGTAATTGAAAAGAATCTGCTTGCCTCTCCTTTTATCGTGTATTTATAGATCAACTGCACCTACACTTTCTCTACAATCAAGAAAAAACAACAAAACGGTATCAAATAAGAAAAGAAAAAATGACAAAACTGTATCAAATAGGAAAAGTAGGCACTTGTGCCTCTTTTGTTTTCGTGTTTCACTCTAATTAAATATCATCCACAGTATTTATAATTCAATAACTTCACGTTTTCTCTACAATTTTTTCCTCTCTCATTTATCATGAAAAGATATCAGAATGGGAAAAGCACCCACCTTTACCCCTCTCTCACATTGGTATCACTATGGAAAACCAGGCCTACAAGACAAAAGTAATAACAACAAAATTTGACTTTTAGTATACAAGTAAGCATGACAACATACTTCATCTCAATGTTGTGTCACGGATAATCATTTTTACTGTTATATATGCAAACCAACAGCAATGGCAAGAGATCAAATCTTATCAAATACAATGTTGCTTGCTTATATACAATGCAACCACAGGTCAACCATTATAATCCCTGCATCTGTGTTGCAGAATATTATAAGGCAAGGAGCGAAGCACGATACTACTATTAGAAATATTAGTATGTTCTATGTCCATTGTAGTTGTCAGGATGATGATAGTTGCAGGTGATGAACACATCGCCACTGTAACACACTATAAAATTTTAACTAAACCTGCACAGCACAATATGGATCTAACTGGGAAAAAAAGGAACAGAACATGTAGCAGGTAAAACAGAGGGAAAAATTAGAACAAGAATAAAATAAAAAACTCTCTGGATGAATATAAATAGAATGCAGAAATTACAAGATATAGTCAACACTTAGGAAAAGTAGAGGCTTTAAAGCAAAAGGCAGATATAGCCTTAGTTAGCTTAAAAAAGAACAAAGCAATAGTCGGATAAAGCAAAGTGCTTTGTTTCGCTAACACCCCCCCTTAAGTCTAACTAAGGAGACAAAACTATGAGGAAATGAAAGAGGAAAGAGGGAAAACCCTGTGGGAACAAAACCCTCCCTCAAAAAAATGCAAACTATGCATGGCAGCTACTATGCTGCAGTGTCCTTCACCCCAAGAAGGTCTCGCAAAAAGTGAAACTTCTGCTCAATGAAAGTCTTCGTGAAGATGTCGGCAGTCTATTCAGAAGTGGGACAATACTGCAAGTCAATGACTCCATCATATATCAATCCTTATATGTAATGCATGTGGATCTCGATGTGTTTGGTATGAGATCTCTACAAAACTTTAGTGTACTCTGATTGTCGCACCAAATGATAGTCGGACGATGAAAGATGATACTGAGCTTAGTTAGGAAGTTCTGCAGCCAAATGGCTTGAATGGTAACATTGACTGCACCTCTATATTCAGCCTCTGCTGATGATAAAGCAATGGCAGATTACTTCTTGCTTGACCAACAAATGGAGCGAAATCCCAAACTGAGAACATATCCTGAAGTGGACTTGCGATCAATGTTATCTCCAGCCCAGTCGGAATCAGTGTAGCCAATGAGATCCAAACTACATCCTGCTGAATAATGAATCCCATAGCTGATGGTGCCCTGGAAATATTGAAGTATACACTTGGAAGCTTTCCAATGTAGCTCATGTGGCTCCTACATATATTTGGAAACAACCCCCACTGCATATGAGAGTTCTAAACAAGAATGAGTGAGATAAAGAAGACTCCCCACAAGATGACGATACTATGTGCAATCAACCAATGGTGAATCCTTGCCATCCTCAAGATTTACCCCCGATAGGAAAGGTGTGGCAGCTAGCTTGCAATCAGTTATATGAAACCGAACCAAGAGATCTCATGCATACTTGGATTGAGCAACTGTGATTCCTGATTGATTCTAGCTGATTTCAATTTCAAGAAAAAAAAAGTAGGAGACCCATGTCTGTCATAGAAAATTTTTCATGCAAAGCAGTTTTAATTGCAGCAATGGCTAAGGCTGAATCCCTGTTATTAGTAGATCATCTACATAGAGTACTATGAGCAACAGAGAGTCAGATGTTCTCATCATATGAACATTTGGATCAGATTTGCATCACATGAAATTTAGAGACAGAAGATAAGAGTCCATTTTAGCATACCAAGCTCTAGGTGCCTGCTTGAGGCCATAAAGTGACTTCTTGATTCTGCATACCAATGAGGAATTTTGTACATACCCTTGTGGTTGCTCCATGTAGATCTCCTCCTCAAGATCACCATGAAGAAATGCATTCTTCACATCCATGTGATGAACCTCCCACCTTCTTACTACTACAATGGCAAGAGCTAATCGAATGGAGTCCATTTTGGCCACTGGAACAAAAGTCTCATCATAGTCAATGCCATGTACTTGTTGAAACCCTTTGGTGACCAACCGTGCTTTGTATCTGCTCACATGTCCATCTGCTGATTTCTTTGTCCTATAGACCCACTTACATCTAACAAGCTTGCAATTGGAAGGAAGTGGAACCAAGTCCCAATTTTGGTTTACAATGAGGGAGTTGTACTCCTCATCCATGGTTGCTTCCCAAAGAGGATTCCCTGCAGCTTCTGCATAAGTCTGAGGGTCGGATGCTAGAACCACATAGGCATGCATCGGCATGATGGGCTCGGTAGCTGAGAGTGCATGAGGATCTTCATATATATTAACTAAGCTCCTTGTTCTTTGATTTCTCGCAGGGGATACTAAATCATCACTAGAATCCAAATCAGAAATTGGTTGTGGATCAGTACGTGCATACTCATGTTCCTCTGAATCAAATTCAGAAATATGTGAAATAAGATCAGAATGATTGCATATATTATCTCTGAGATCTATAAGAGGAGGAAGCATAGAGGTGGTAGCATGTTGTTCCTGAGATGCATGTGGAAGACATTCATCAAAGTAGACATTCCTCTCAATGAAGAGTGTTATTGTGGAAAGATCTAGGAGTATGTATCCCTTTACACCATCTGGATATCCAACTAAGATGCATTCTTTGCTTTGAGGCTCCAAAGCCTTCCTCCAATTTGCAGGAATGTGTGCCCATGCATGTGATCCTAAAATGTGGAAATGTGTGACTTCTGGTTGCATGCCTCTCCATGCTTCAAAAGGTATTTTTCTGGTGACAAATTTGTGAGGAGATCTATTTTGTATGTACGAAGCACAATTGATTGCTTCAGCCCACAATTTGGAGGGAAGGGACCTAGCATGCAACATGCAACTGGCCATCTCTTTCAAAGATTAGTTCTTCCTCTTAGCTACCATGTTCTATTGTGGATTGTATGGAATTGTGTTCTGTAATTGTATTCCTATTTCAACACAAAGATGGTGGACATCATTGTTGACATACTCCCCCCATTATCTATGCAGAGGATCTTGATCATTTTCCCAGACTGCTTCTCTGCATGAGCTTTGAAAATCTTGAGATTCTCAAACACCTCAAACTTGAATTTGAGAAAATACACCCATGTGTATCTTGTGCAATCAACAATGAATGTTAGTACATATCTGGCTTTGCTCATGGAAGGTTCAGGAAATGGACCCATAAGATCACTATGAACAAGCTCTAAAGGAGAAGAGGCTCTCCATGCATTCCCCTTTGGAAACTTTTCATGTGGATGCTTTCGAAGAGCACATCCTTCACAAATTCCATCAGAAAATTCTATGGTAGGCAAGCCTTTTACCATACCATGTTTGCTAAGTTGATGCATGTATCTAAAGTTTAAATGGCCAAATCTTTCATTCCACATTCTACTTTCATCATTTACATGTGTTAGTAGTAAAGTGGAATATGATTTAGCAATAAAGTCATAAAAAGTGTACAAATTAGACTGATGATTTGCCTTACCAACAGCAATTTTGGAGTTGTCTTGCATGTCAAATATGCTCACTGAATCTGGGGTGAATTCAACTCTCCTTCTAGTGCTAGTATGTGTCATTTGATATATAGAGAGAAGATTTACAGAAAGCTTCGAAATGTGCAAGACATTCTCAAAACTTCCAATTCCAAGCTCTACCCTTCCTAGTCTGTTTGCCTCTACTGGAGAGTCATCTTCCATGAGAATAGGAGGTCCATCATATGGTTTTAAAGATGAGAGAGCATCTTTGGTGGCTGCCATGTGATGTGAAGCTTCAGAGTCTATGATCCATGCATTTGGAGAAGAATGAATGGCAATTAATGCATGCGCATTAGGTCTTTTGATTTTGGTGCTTTTTCTTCCTACTTCTTCTTAGCACTTTTTGGAATATAGTTACCAAGGTTATTCTACTAAAGTGTCTATGCCATGAGGTCAATGGTCTTCTTTATGCATGATGATTCCAGATGGTAACCATGGTTGCAATAGTTGCGCTTTGATTTCCCCTTTTTGTCCTTCTTTTCCTTCAAGCTGGTAGATTCATCTGGAGGTTTGAGATTGCCTCCCTTTCTTGGATCTGATTCCTTCTTCCCACTTGCATGCACAGAAAGTGCATGAGCTTTGGAATTTTTTAATGTACCCACCTTTATGAGCTTATCTGGCTCATGTATCAGGGACTCAATAAAAGCATTGAGTGTGGGTATCTTCCAAGTTGCTCTTGTTGTAAGCCTGACTTGTGAAAAGTGGAGATAAATATAGCATACTCTGGACCCAATTTTGACAAAACAACAAGAATTAATTTGTTTTCTTTCTGGGATTTGTTAATTCTGCATCCTTTCAGATGGAGTAATAAGGCCTTGAACTTTGTGAAGAAGTCTTGAATATTTTCAAAACTGCTTGGATCTAATGAGTTGAGCTCATTTTCAAGGATGAGACCCCTCAACTCATCTTGCATCCCAAAAAGAGTCTCCAACGTAGTCCAAACCTCATTTTGAGTTGTGCATGCTTCAAAATGAAATAATAATTTTGGAGACATGGATAAACATAGGAGACCAAAGGCCTCGTCCATGTGGTTGAAATACATGGATTTTTCAATTGCAGAAGTTGGTTCAACCTTTTTTGCCATAACCATTCGATATAAGCCTCTACTTTTGAGCTAAAGCAGAATCTTTGGCTTCCATTCAAAATAATTATATGGCATCAGAAGTGCAGAGGTCATAAATTACATTCTTTCTAATAACTCTAATCTTTAGTACCTGCAAAAGGATTGTTTATGCTCCTTCTTCCTAGCTCCCATGTGCTCTGATACCATGTAAAATTTTGCCTCAACCTAGACAACACAATATGGATCTAACTAGAAAAAAAGGAACAAAACATGCAAGTAAAATATAGGGGAAAATTAGAACAAGAATAAAATAAAAACTCTCTGAATGAATATAAACATAATGCAAAAATTACAAGATATAGCCAATGCTTAGGGAAAGTAGAGGCTTTAAAGAAAAAGGCAAAGATAGCCTTAATTAGCTTAAAAAAGAATAAAGCAACAATCGGATAAAGCAAAGTACTTTGTTTCGCTAACACACACAACCCTGGAGTACCCTAAAACTTGGGTATCATTCCAAACAAGTAAGATAATTACCTCTATTTTTCTCTCGTATTAACAGCCTCCACCCTTTCTCTAAATTCTTTTTTTGTCTCTCATTTATCATGAAAAGATATTAAAATAGGAAAAGCATCCACCTTTGCCTCTCTCTTTCTTTCATATTTATATTTCTAACTACACCTATCCTTTCTCTACAGTTTCTTTGTATCTCATTTATTATGAAAAATGACAAAAGTATCAAAATAGCAAGCATTTTCACCTTTACCTCTCTTTTTCTCTTGTATTTATAGTTTATCTACGCTTTCACTTTCTCTACAATCTTCTTTTCATCTCATTTACTACGAAAAAATATCAGGATAAGAAAGCAAACAGCCTTTGTCTCTCTTTTCTCTCTTATTTATAGTTCAACTGCATCCACCCTTTCTCTACAATCTGATAAAATATTGAAAAACAATAGCAAAACAAATACAACAACACATTTTATTCATCAAAGATGTTACAATTTTATAATAGAAGAGGAGCTTAACAACTCCCTAAAAAATTTCTAACTAACTTGATAGCTAAGTGAGATTTATTAACACCTAACTAAAACTACTTGACTCCTCTACAACTCTTTGTAACACCTCTACAACTCTAGTTGACACATCTACAACAATTGCCAACACTCACACTCATACAATTATTCATTAATCTCTAACACTCTATTAATAAAAACTGAAAATATCTCCAACCAACATCCTTCATAAACTATCACATGAGCACACCACCACTCCTTTGAAATCTCATGCACCTCTCCTCCTCCAACACCACAAATGGAGGCATGTCAAGGAAACCATATTTCCTCTGACAACCTTTTTTAAATTGTGCTTTGATGATCTCAAGCTATCTAACAGCTATACAAATAATTGGATGATTATTTATTCTTGATCATACATTGCTACTATTACGCATTAATAATGACAACACTTTTACAAACCCAACTTATGCTATTCTCTATTCTATACTTTTTCATTGTTGTTGGCTACAAACCATGTACAAAGGCATCATAGGATCGATTCTCCTAAATCTTCCAGCACAACAAAAGTGTCCTAGGCTTGCTCTTTCTACACAACTGATAGCTACAATTGTCTCTGCTGGTATGATTGGATGATGGCTGGGAGAACCATTGGAGTGAGCAATATTCTGAGGATCCTTTGGCAAGGGAAAGAAAGCGCAAAAAATAGAAGTTGATTATCTCCTCCATATCAAACCAAAAGATAATCTTCACCGAGGAAAATATATTGAGTATCTTCACATTAAACAATATACTCACCCTTTTGCAAACTATATCTTGAATTTCATAAAATTACTAATAGAGAAAGAGAAAGGAGGACTGCACAACACTCTACAAATACCTCAATTTCCTATAAGATGCTTTCATCTTCTTGGGCACTCCCATAACAAATTCACACCCAACTTGGCTCTAATACCATGATAAAATATTGAAAAATAATAGCAAAACAATTACAACAGCACACTTTATTCATCAAAGAGATTACAATTTTATAAGAGGGGAGAAGCTCAACAACTCCCTACAGACTTGCTAACTAACTTGACAACTAAGTGAGATTTATTGACACCTGACTAAAACTACTTGACACCTCTACAACTCTAGTTGACACATCTACAACAATTGCCAACACTCACACTCGTATAGTTATTCATTACTCTCTAACACAATCTTTTTCGTCTCTCATTTACTATGAAAAATTATGACAAAAGGATATCAGAAGTTGCTACCATTGCCTCTATTTTTCATCTCATATTTAGAGTTCAACTATACCCACCCTTTCTCTACAATCTTTTTCCATCTCACATTTGCTATGAACAATGACAAAACGACATAGAATAAAAAAATGTCAGGTATTTTGCACCTAGTTCCATGTTTTCAATACAACTAGTAGTTGCACGAAGTTTATGCACAATGCATATGTCAATAGGCTATTAATAATGGTGGCAATAAAGTTTGAAATAAAGTACCAAAAAAAATTTAATACTTGTGCAATGTACATTCATTAATTTTTTGTAATGTAAAGTATGCATTTTTTATCTACAAATGTTTAAATACATGTATTTTAGGCATTAGAGCAAGAACTTGGGTTTTCATCACTGAAGATAGTAACTAAGCTATCAAAACAAGCATCCTATTATGTTATACCATTTAGGGCATTTCACATGTACATATGTATTGAACGGTGAAACAATTGTCCAATGTGCATACTTTTGTTGTAGTAACATCAAAAATAGAGTCTAATGATCTATTTCAAATTCATTTGTGTCAAAGCATAAACTTTTGTAACCCATGATTCATTGTCTTTGTACACAATGTCTATTTTTGGGGAATCTTCTCTATTGTTATCTATGTCACAAGAAAAAAAAATTGTAAGTTGTGAATGCCAAAACATTTTTTTTTTATCTCAAAATAAAAATTATAGGTAACACTAGTATACAAATTTTATCACATGGGAATATCTTTACATTTCCTATGTGAATTGGTACCATTAGAGATGAGAAATGTATTAGGCTAATAGAGTAGTGGACACCTTAAATGCTTTATGTTCTACATTGACCTACACATCATTGAAGAAAGGAATCAATAATGTCATGATTGAGGCAACATTAAATACTAAAAAAAATGGAACCAAATGCATGTACCTAAGCATCTTTAGAAGAAAGCAATTGTATGTGAGATTCTTATTTCTTCCTGATGGTAAGGATTATTTTGCATCTTAGAGTATTGTTCAAAAGAGAATGCAAGCTCTATGTGAAGGCTTTCTATTTATTTTACTCCAGATATTTATGTAAATGTTAAGCCTTATCTTTCATTTTTGCCTATGCTTATCATAGCCCTATTCAATGTTGGGCCTTGGAATTTATGGATTGTTATGGCCCAAGCCATGACAAGTAGAAATTTCCTATAATTTTCACATGGTATTGGTGTAATAAGGGCATTTTCTAGTTTTCCTATATCTTATGCTCGACCTATGTAGTTATCAAATTGGACTACCACATACATTGGCAAATCTAGGGGTTTGCAATCATCACTATGTTGGAACTAGACAACTGAGAGGGGGGGTGAATTAGTTGTCCCTTAAAACTTTTTCTACCTTTAGTCTTCTTTATTATCTTATTATTAAATTAGTAATGCAAGTATTTAAGCATGAATCAACAACATAAGAGCAGAAATGCAATCAACACATTTGACACCAAGATTTTGACATGGAAACCCGGTTAAGGGAAAAACCACGATGGGGGTTAACCCACAAAATGCGTACCCTGTTAAAAGTACTTAGAAAAATAGAAGGCACATGCCTTTAGGCTCACTACCTAGAGCTCACTGCTCAAAGGAGAGGCTCACTGCCTACAAAATTTAATTAGAAAGAATTAACTGAGAATTAGCATCTATTTCATGCTTGATTAAGTTTCAATGAATGCTCAAGAACTTTCGCTTTCCCTCAAACTTTTCTTCACACTCTGCACTGCTCTTTCTCCTTTCCTTCTCTGCTCTGCTCCTAATCCTTCCTTTGGATTTTTATTTGTTTGCACAAGGATAATTTTGGTACTTCTTCAACAA
This sequence comes from Cunninghamia lanceolata, assembly GCA_027924645.1. Lineage (NCBI taxonomy): Eukaryota > Viridiplantae > Streptophyta > Pinopsida > Cupressales > Cupressaceae > Cunninghamia > Cunninghamia lanceolata. The sequence continues at coordinate 5,277,699 of BSBN01000763.1, read as the reverse complement.
GTATTTAGATACTTCATCAACCACGGAATGATCAACAAGGTCAGCTAAACTTGACGCAAATCAACACACTATTAGCCAAACACAACTAAGACTTGAATCTGCTTCTACAACCACTTCACTCTTCATAGAAATGTATTTAAGGCATCCGCAACAGGTTAGGAACATCCGGTTGGCCAAAACTGAGAAGAACATTACCCTCAAGAAGAAATCTTCAATCAACAAGATCAAACTTCAATGCGGACCTCCAACATAGAAGCTACACAATCCAAAGACCTCCACAAGCACATTGGAATCACCAATAACATTCACTCTAAACCATATTATCAAAAACATTTGAATCTTCCTTTAGAACCACAAGAACACACTCTGCCATGACTATTAGACTGGAAGGATAGCTTGCAGACCTCTAAACCACAAACCACTGGAGTTGATGATACACACTGACTTCCCAAACATGCCTTCAGATTTGCAAATCATAATCTTATATTACCAAAGCAATCCAAACCTCTTTCCTATCACTCTATCTTTCCTAATTATTACAGAAACCGGTTCTATTCAGATGGCCATAACTCCTTCAAGTCTTCATGTGAACTTCTCAAATCTTGACTGGAGCAACCTCTGACAATCCTCTACATGTCCACATGATTCACATGCATTATTTGTTACTAATTTTCTCAATATCTTCAATAATCTGGTCTTCTACATAGACACAGAATAGGATACAGTTGACACTAATGGCAACAGGAATATGTTGACATCAATGACAACACCACTTTAGGCACATATTTGCAATAATCTCCCCCTTTATCATTGATGGCAACATGTGATATGAAAAACTGAATCTAACCATCAAGACAAAAACTTTTCCCCCTTTCTCTTCTCACTTCTATAATTTCTTTCTTTAGTGCTCCCCCTCACATTGGCAACTAGTTTCTCACATGACTTCTCTCCCCCTTTGAAATCAATGGCAAAGGGCACATATTTTCTACATTTTCTCCCTTTTTGCTTTAGACTAATCCTAAAATTTGCATATTGACTACTCCCCCTTGGAGTAGTACCTCTTTAACATCAGTCCAAATCACAAGATATGGATGTGAATCCCACTGGACTGATGCACCTTAATGCATCTTAATTCTACTCAGGAGGGGTAATAACCCCTAACTTCTCTCTGAGATACTCAAAAGTATCCTTAGGAAGAGGCTTAGTGAAGATGTTTGCAATCTAATCTTTGGAATGAACAAACTCCAACTTGACTTCATTCTCATTTACTTTCTCTCTCAAGAAATGAAACTTGATAGATATATGCTTTGTCTTTGAATGCAATACCAGATTCTTTGAGATGCTTATTGCACTAGAATTATCATAAAAATTTGTGACTGGCTCCTCAAACACAATTCTGATTTCCTTCAACATTTGCTTCATCCACAAAACCTAAGTGGCTGCTGCTATGTACTCTACTTCTGCAGTAGATAGAGATATTGCCTCTTACTTTTTGCTTATCCAAGAGACCAATCTTTTCCCCAAGAAGAATGCACCACCACTAGTTCTTTTTCTGTCATCCACATCTCCTACCCAATCAGCATCTGTATATGCATGAAAAGTGAAGTTACTGTCCTTTGGATACCACAATCCATAATCAATTGTTCCCTTGAGATATCTAAAGATTCTTTTGACTGCCATAACATGGGATTCTTTTAGATCAGCTTGAAATCTGGCAACAAGTCCAACTGCATTCATGATAACAGGTCTGGTCTAAGCTAGATAAAGTAGTCCTCCAATCATTGATCTATATCTTTTCTGATTGTCTTTGGAAGAGTCATCATCTTTTCTTAGCTTGCATCTGGTTACCATAGGTGTGCCTACTGGCTTTGAGTCTTCCATTCCAAATTTCTTTAGCAATTTTTTTACATACTTGGACTAAGATATGAAGATACCTTTATTCAATTGAACAATTTGCAGACCTAGGAAGAAATTCATCTCACCAAACATTGACATCTCAAACGCACTTTTCATCTGATTAGCAAATGCTTTACACATGCACTCATTTCCACTAAAAATGATATCATCAACAAAAACCTCAACAATTAGAATGTTCTCATGATCAATTTTGAAGTAGGGATTACTATCAACAGTACCTTTGCTAAATCCTAGCTTAAGCAAATGCTTATCCAATCTAGCATACCAAGCTCTTGGAGCTTGCTTGAGTCCATACAAGGCTTTTCTCAGTCTACAAACCATATCTCCTTGATCATACAACTGAAATCCTTCTAGTTGCTCAATGTAGACTTCTTCCTCCAAATCTCCATTCAGAAATGTTGATTTCACATCCATTTGATATACTTTAAAATCTTTGAAGGCAAAAAATGCAAGAAATAATCTAACTGCCTCTATCCTTACCACCAGAGCAAAAGTTTCTTCAAAATCAATTCATTCCACTTGAGAGTAGCCTTTACATACCAATCTTGCCTTATTCCTTACTACCTCACCATCTTCATTTAGTTTATTCTGGAAGACCCATTTGGTTCCAATCACATTTTTGTCCTTAGGTCTAGGAACTAGATCCCATGTGTGATTCTTTTCAATTTGCATCAATTCATCTTCCATTGCTTTAACCTAGTTTTCATCTTTGTAAGCTTCACTTACTAATTTAGGTTCAGATATTTTTCTCCTAGTTTGAACACCTTTACTCTTATCTCCTATGATCTGGTCTTCAAGATGATTTAACCTTACATACCTAGGAGTTTTGGAAATTGTTGGAGCTTCTGTTTCTTGAACTTGTTCCTCATCATCTGTGTTAACTTCTGGAGTCACTGGTTCAAACTAAATCTAGGTTTGAACTTAAACTTGTCTTCCTTGATTTTGACTTTCATCATCTAAGTCATATCCGGAGTATTTGGAATGTCCTTCTTTACTCTCATCAACTTTAACATTTGCACTTTCAACAATCTTCTTCAATCTCTTATTGAAGCACCGATAGGCCTTGCTTTGAATTGAGTATCCCAAAAATATTCCTTCATCACTTCTTGCCTCAAACTTACCTAAGTCCTCATCTCTTTTGATATAACATTTACTACCAAAGACTCTAAAGTATCTCACAATTGGAGAATGACCAAACCAAAGTTCATAAGGAGTCTTACCAGAATTTCTTTTGATCTGCACCCAGTTAAGAGTGTAGATAGTAGTACTCACAGCCTCTCTCCAATAAACTTGAGGAACATTTGTTTCCATCATCACAGTTCTAGTAGCTTCTTGAATGGTTTGGTTCTTTCTTTCCACAACTCCATTTTGTTGAGGAGTCCTAGGAGCAGATAACTATCTTTTTATTCCATGCTTTTCACCAAAGCATCAAACGCACTGGAGGTAAATTGTCCACCTCTGTCAGATCTCAGACATTTTAATTTCCCACCAATCTCATTTTCAACCATCATCTTGAACACCTTAAACTTGTCAAGGGCTTATGATTTTTCTCTTAGAAAGGTTACCCACATCATCTGGGAGTAGTCATCAATTAGCAACATGAAATATCTATCTCCTTGCACACTCCTAACTCTAGCAGGACCACAGAGATCAGTATGTACCAGTTCCAATCTTTCACTTGAACCTTGTTCCTTTTAAAGGAAATTTTGTTCTACTTGCCCAATTGACATTCTCTACATATGTTATTAGGTTTCACAAGTCTTGGAAGATCTCTTACAGCATGAGTGGAGCTTATTTTGACAATTTTGCAAAATTCACATCACACATCCTTCTATGCCATAGCCAACTTTGATCTATCTGAGCAATCAAACAACTTTTACTAGAACTACTTAAGTGAAAGATGTTACCTCTAGTTTGAGTACCTGATGCAATTTTAGTTCCGAAGCTTTCCAAGATTCTACATTTTCCATCCTTGAACTGAAGATCATAACCCTTGTCAACCAACTATCCAACACTGAGAAGATTATGTTTCAGTCCTTCCACATATAGAACATCATTGGTGTTGTTCTTGCCGTCAAAAGAGATGGATCCTCTACCACGGATTCTACTAGCTGAGTTGTCTCCAAATTTTACAAGGCCTCCTTCATAGTTTTCAAGGTTCACAAACTTACTCTTGTCACCAGTCATGTGATGAGAGCATCCACTATAAATCACCCATTCATCCATTTCAATAACCTGAGTAGCCAAGGCACTTTCTACATTTTCATAGCTAGCAGATTCAGTAGACACCAGATCTTCTTCTTTGATAGCAATAAACACCCAATCATTTTTAGAGGAGCCTCCATGATCAGATTCATCATCTGTTACCCCTTCTTCTCCATTTTCTTGGGCATAGTAACATTTCTTTTTACCTTTAAACCTATTAGGGTTAGGTTTTGAAAACCTTTCCGGACATCTTGAGGTAAAATGACCAATCTTGTTACAAGCAAAGAATTTGAGTGGTAATTTTCCTTCATACTTACCAAATCCCCTTGGTGTTCTTCTGGCAATAAGAGCTTCAAGGTCTAATGTTTCTATCTCAACATCTTCAAGATCTTTTCTTGTCTTTGCAAGTCTATTTGATCTTGTAGAAGAGATTTCACCTAGATCATATCTTTGTTTTCCATACACACTGGATTTAAATGCAGATTCTGACTTGGGAAGAGAACCACCAAACTCGCTTAAATCGAAGGCTGAAATTTTGCCAACCAGATGATCTCTTGTGACTTCTGAGACTATCCTGATTTCTTCTATAGCTATAACTTTATGTTTGTAAGAATCTGGTAAAGATCTAAGCACTTTTGATACAATTTCTAATTCTTCCAAAACTCCATCAGCACACCTAATGCCACACACAATTTCATTTATCTTTTGCATGTAGATTGTGATGTTTTCATTGTCACTCATCCTCATAGTTTCCAATTTTCCTCTCAGACTTTGTAGTTTTGCACATTTGACATATTTGTCACCTTCATACAGATACTCCAACTTTTTCCAAATTTGATAAGCAGTTTTTAGACCAAAGACATTTGTCATTTCTGAATTAGTTAGGGTACTCAACAAGGCTTCTTTAGCTCAAAGATTATTTTTAGCATCTTTGACTTGATCAGGAGTTGAAGGACCTTTCTCTGAAGGTTTATACTCAACACTGGTTATTGCCCAATAAGCATCGCCCATGCATTCCAAATGGTACTCCATGCAATATTTCCAAACAGAATAATTTGTTCCATCAAATCTTGGACTATCCTTCTTGTAGGTCAACATCTTGGATCTTCTCAAGCAGTTAGGCTTTTATGTGAGGATCTAGCTCTGATACCAATTGTTGGAACTAGACAACTGAGAGGGGGGTGAATCAGTTGTCCTTTAAAACTTTTTCTATCTTTAGTCTTCTTTATTATCTTATTATCAAATTAGTAATGCAAGCATTTAAGCATGAATCAACAACATAAGAGAAAAAATACAATCAACACATTTGACACCAAGATTTTGACGTGGAAACCTAGTTAAGGGAAAAACCACGGTGGGGGTTAACCCACAAAATGCGTACCCTATTAAAAGTACTTAGAAAAATAGAAGAAACGTGCCTTCGGGCTCACTACCCAGAGCTCACTATTCAAAGGAGAGGCTCACTACCTATAGAATTTAATTAGAAAGAATTAATTGAGAATTAGCATCTCTTTCATGCCTGATTCAGTTTCAATGAATGCTCAAGAACTTTCACTTTGCCTCAAACTTTTCTTCAAACTCTGCACTATTCTTGGTCCTTTCCTTCTCTGCTCTGCTCCTGATCCTTCTTTTGGATTTTTATCTGTTTTGCACAAGGATAATTTCGGTACTTCTTCAACAAGTATTTATATACTTCATCAACCTTGGAATGATCAACAAGGTTGGCTAAACTTAACACAGATCAACACACTATCGGCCAAACACAACTGATACTTGAATCTACTTCTACAACCACTCCACTCTTCATAGAAATGTATTTAAGGTATCTGCAATAGGTTCTAGGAACATCTGGTCAGCCAAGACTGAGAAGAACATTACCCTCAAGAAGAAATCTTCAATCAACAAGCTCAAACTTCAATGCAGACCTCCAACATAGAAGCTACACAATCCAGAGACTTCCACAAGCACATTGGAATCACCAAAAATATTCACTCTAAACCATATTATCAGAAACATTTGTATCTTCCTTCAAAACTGCAAGAACACACTCTGCCATGACTATTAGACTGGAAGGATAGCTTGCAGACCTCCAAACCACAAATCACTAGAGTTGATGATACACACTGACTTCCCAAACATGCCTTCAAATCTACAGATCATAATCTTATATTACCAGATCAATCCAGACCTCTTTCCTGTCACTCTATCCTTCCTGATTATTGTAGAAACTAGTTCTATTCAGATGGCCATAACTCCTACAAGTCTTCATGCGAACTTCTCAAATCTTGACTGGAGCAACCTCTAACAATCCTCTACATGTCCACATGATCCGCATGCATTATTTGTTATTAATTTTCTCAATATCCTCAATAATGTGGTCTTCTACATAGATAGCAGAATAGGATACAGTTGACACTAATGGCAACAGGAATATGTTGACATCAATGACAAAACTACTTTAGGCACATATTTGCAACACACTATACACAATAGCTACAATCTATCCTAACGACCCATTTACAAGGCTAGTTTCAATCCATAAGTTTATTGTTAACATAACATGGTCGCCTATGTTTACAAGATAAAGGAAACTAAACAATGTCTAGAGAGAGAAAATAAAAAATAAGGGTACAAATGAACCTAGATTCAAGTGGTGAAGTTTTAACAAATGTTGGAAATGGGGATATGAAGCTATGGCAAAGTCCTAGGCCAAAAGAAAGCAATACAAATGCATCCCTACTAGAGTAGGGGCGCATGTGTCCTAGGGTTGTAGTGTCAATACTAGTGTAGGGGTGTTGGTATAGTGTCTTATAGCAAAATATTCTCAAATTCTTAGATTTTTTAGGGGCTATGAGTGAGATGTAGGATCCACTATGTCTAGGAATTTATAGGTATCAAAATAGGAGAAAATTAGGAAAAAGTAGTAAAAACCTAGTGTCAAAAACAAAGGAAATGCATGCAAATGAGAGAGGAAATTAGATATTTGGAACCATAGATCTTATGGAAAATAGAAAGTAAAATAGTACATAGGTCTATTCAAATGTCAAAAAACTCCTTGGTAAATCTGAAGACTGAACACTATGTGACTAATAGTTCTCTAGGGATAGTTGCATGGGTACCAGGGTAAATGTGTCGGTATAGTGTCCTAGTGAGTGTTAGTGTTCTAGCTTAAAATCACATTAAAATTTTAGGGATTATCCATCTTGATATGTTGGTCATTATTTAAAAGCTATCCTACCTATCCAATTTGCAAAAATTCTTTCGTAAATCACCTAGAAGACAAATATTGCTATTGGAATCCTATAATATGGCTAGGTGAAATGAAAAGTAATTAATTCCTTGGTTGACCCCTTTTGGTTAATTCAAACATAGATCCACATTGCATGATAATGGAAACAAAATACTAAAATCAAATCTAAAAATACCCTTGAATGAAAATTCAAACCCTAACTTGCTTATCAGTAGGAGAGAGAAATAGATATATGATTTGTCCACAATCTAAAACATTGAATTTAACATCTGATGAAGAAATACCAAACTAGGATTTTAATGGGATTATGTTAGTCATATTTAAATATAATTTTATTCTTTTGGAAGTGCAACAAGAAGATTGAAATCCTATCCAATTCCAACAAATTAGGTCTATCCTGTAGAATAATAAAAATAATAGTGAAGCTAAAAATTTATATGGATGGTCCAAGATGTAAAAGTATTGAAAATAGTATCTATTGTGTATGGGCATTGGCCAAGAACATGGGCTTGACCACAAACAATAAGGCAGAAATGGACACCGTAGCTAGCGATTTGTCACTATGCATTTAAAAAGGTATAGATGAAATTGACATCGAAGGGGATTCAATAATCTGCATTAATGCAATGCACAAGAAATTAGTGCAAAACTAGAAATTGCAAAATTGGCTGACCTCTATTAGTTGAACATTAGGAAAATTCAAAGATTTTACAATTAAACACATCTACCGAGAGGCCAAATATGCAGTAGATTTCCTTGCAAATCTCGGAGTCCTATCTCATCAAACATTTGATGGGGAAATCTTAGATCCAAATTCCCTTCCAAATGGATTACAGGAACTACTAAAAAAAGGACAGGGATGGAACAGTTAGGACGGCCAGCTAGATCGGTCCAAAATAGAAGTACACGTAGGTTGATCACATGGACACATAGAACTCTTGAGCTTTGATGACGAGCTTACCATTCTAGACAAGGCTTCGAATATGAGACTGTACCCAACTCCTACGTGGTGGCATCCCCCCTGTCAATCCTCTGTTAGGACATATTTAGTAAGATCCTGATTTGAGTCTTTGCTTAAGCTTCGAAGCATGAAGAGATGATCTCACGAGTAGCAATTTGCATTTATAAACATGGATTCCCACTTCAGAGTAAAGTGTAGGTGCAGTTTGAATGAATCAAGCAAGGAGAAGATAGCCTTCCTATTTAGCAAGGCATTTGACAAAGACAAGGAATCCATTAAGAAACTGGTGGGAGCTGAGTTTTGGGCCGGGGGACACACCCATGATAGTTAGGTGGTGGAGCATTTCTTTCAGATGTATGTGCAGGTGGTTGGTGTCAGACTGTGGGGCGTTAGATCTGCGGGCAAAATCATTTGCCTAGAACTCACAGATGCAGTCATTTGGGCCATGGACAGCGTCACCACCGACCCTGAGTAAGCATTTTCCTTGGGTATCCTCAGCCTGAATGAGAAAGGGAAGAAAGTGAAACTCCACAAGGCTTGGTCATTTTTCAATAAAGGTGTGGAAAAGGATTATAGCATTGAGGAATTCATGGTTTTTTAGGAGCCTAAGTCTAGGCTCATTGAGTAAAATGTTGTTGCTAGGCTTGTTGATATTGATGATGGCATTGGGTATCTTTACCATTAAATGTAATGCCTCATATCACCTATGTAATTTTCTTCTAGTTAATCAATATAGGGAGCTAGCCCCATACTTGGTAGCACTTACCCAAAAAAAAATATATTTTTAAAATTATACTTTTTGGGAAGCTTATAATAAGGACTACATACTTACAAAACATAAATTTTAAATGAATTTATTTGATCCCCCGAAAGGTAAATGAAAAGTGGTTTTTTATCAGCATTTTGATAGGTGTAGAGGAGACTGCATTATAATTATTGTTTAAAACTAGTGGGGTTCTATCCAAGGGGGCTTGAATTTAAGGGGCTTTGATCAAACCCTCTTCAATTAAAATCCTTTAAATGGAACCTTTCAAGGCTTAAATCATTATATTTTCTAAAAATATGTGATTTCAGCAAAAATCAAGATGTCCCAAAAAGTGTAACCCATTATTATGGTAGCACTCAATGATAGCTCTCTAAATACATCCCAACACATATGGAAAAGTATAGAACTTGTTTTACAATGGTATTGTTGATTTAAATGAACCATGTTTCAGTCGACAAGGATCAGATGGAGATCCATTAACCTAAACATTTATTCAAACTCATCTCATAGAGATGTTATCCACAACTAATTTGTGGTAATAAACCAAGAGCTTATGTACTTAAGAAAGGAGTAGAGTGATAAGGAGTCACATATTCCATGTTGCAGATGCAATGAGAAAACTAATGAAATATACTCACAAAAATGAAGTTGGGAGTCCAAGAGGATGGACTAAATTTATGACCAGGAAGGGTCAACCAAAAACATTGTAGGATTAGATAACTTCTAAGTTGAGTTAGAGGTGTGTGAACATACGACTATGTTCACTGTGAAATGTTTATTTATATTAAAAATTTGGCCAAAGTAATGCATCCATCTCTACATGCATTAGTCAGTTCACTGTGCTCCAGATGGCATAACCATCTAGTAGTGTCATACATAGTTAGAGTGGATCTATAGTTGTATGACCATGATGATTTATGAAGGACACAACACTAGAACTCAGATGGCAAACCTTATGGTTCCTTATATCTACTTCCTTCATGAAGGGTAGGGTCACTTCCAGGTAGAAAGTTGTGCGGGAGATCGCTGGTCTATGGTTGGAGGAAAAACACTCGAGTGATGCTCTCCTTCCCAAGAAGATGACAAGCTAAGACTTATAAAGACAGTTATCAATACTCTAAATGCAATATATTGTATTATATGACTTGAAAGTCAAAATTTTATGTAAAACTTATCATTATTTCCATGAGCAAAACATTATGATTATAAAGTGAAAGAATTCACTATTATGTTATCTTTGAATATGTTACAAATTTCAGTTTGAAATTATTCAGAAAATACATGCATTTTAATTATTTTATGCAATTGATTATTGTTAAACAAAAAAATGATTATGTTGATCATGACTATTTACTTGGTGGTAAATTAAGTTGATAATTAGGGTAATATGAGTTGACATGTTACACAATAATTGGTGTCGTGGGTTAAGTTCCCACAAACCACACAATAAAAATTCAATGTGATACCCTACACTTCTTATAATAGGTTGTTTGAAGAAGTGTCATGATTCTTGTGACAAATTGCACATCCTAAAATGTCTAGTGGGTGTTGAGTAGTGCTAACAAACTGATCCCTCACCATTAGATAGTTAACTATTGTATGTCTCTCTCATTGGCACTTTGTACACCATATACTTCACTCTATGATTCCTATGCACCTACCAATTACTCCATGCATGAGGCTATTTGGACAATCATTTCCTCTAACCTTGCTATTGCCCCAAATCCCTGTGGCTCACCAATAACTCCTAGTCATAATGTGGATTCTAGTGTCCTATCTCACAAATAGGTGTTCTAATAGATTTTATTGTATATGCAACATGAATCCCCCAATAAACCATTTGTGTAGGAGTAGGACATCTATATTTTGAGTGATCATTTCCACTAAATCCTTTAATATCTAATCAAATTTCCTAACAGTTTCTTTTGGTTACTATCTCAATTCTTTTAACACCACTATATTCATATGTCCAAGCTCCCAGTATTCAAACTCTTATAAGAATTTTTATTTCACTTCATCTATATCAACCTTTATAGAATCTAGGTCATATTTGGCATGCTAATTTTCCCAACATCTTCTAAGCATGGTAACAAATATCTAAATCTTTTTCACATTGTAGATCCCTTGTGTGTTGAATCATAGCAAATGTTCCATGGTAAATCTTTCTTAGTAGACTAGACTAGGCATATGAAGGATTGAGGATATTCATCTATTTTAAAATGAGAAAGTGTCGATGAACCACACACTTTTAATATTGATGGGACCCCATATCCAAATTCCCATCAACAACAAATATTTCTACAACATTTATTATTCACATCAATTTGGGCTCTAATGATACATCATTGTAATTTTTTACATGTGATTATGATTATGAGATTCCTTTTAGTTCCTTGATTGTTTTTTATAAAGATTTCATAATGCCATGTGTGGTTCATTGATTATAAGTGATAATGTGTGGAGTGATTATCCATGATTACATTGTTCACATACACACATACATAAATAGGACCACATGAGCATATAGAAGAACATGTAGAGACTATAAAATATAACTAAATGATCATTTAAATAGCCATAACATCATCAAGGTTCATAGCATAAATCACTTGGGAGTTCAACATCATATATCTATGCATCCAAAAACAAATGTTCTCAACATAACAATATTCATAACATTTTAGTCTTTGGGAAAATAAAACTATTAAATTATAGTGTAAGTTGATCCTTAATGACAAGATTTACTCCCGTGTAACTCAACATTAAGGAGTTACAATTTAGGTAAGAATAAAAACATTCTAAAACATTATTTTATTTGTCTTTTTACAACATATATGCTTCACCTAATTTCCTTCAAATTCATTAGTAGTATAAAATTTATTCTCCCCTTATGCTTGTAAGTTTCTCTTATCACTAATAATTACATTGTTTTTTAGGTAAGAATGCTTAAAAATCCATATCCAATTTCAAGGTGGGAATTGCAAAAAGATTCACTTTTCAACGGATACTAGTTCTAAATGTTTCAATCATATCCAAATGTGATGGATCTCCATTTCCTTCAAGTTTCCAATCAAAGCAATGCATGAGTTGAGACAAAACAAGGTAAATATTCTGAATGGCAAGGTAAGCCATAGGACAACCTCTCCTTCTAGCACCAAGTGGGAGCATGTTGAAGTCTTGACCTTTTCCATTTAGAGTCTTTCCCATAAACCTTTCAATTTTGAATTTAAAGGTATGTTCCCATACACTTGAATCTCTTCCTATTGCCCATACATTAACCACAAGCCTTGTTTTGTTAGGTATGTGGTAGCCACCAACAGTGCAAGCTTCTATAGATTCATGGGGCAACATCAGAGGTCCTGCAGGATGCAATCAAACTGTCTCTTTGACAACACATTGCAAGTATTCCATATTTACTAAATCACTCTCCTTTACCATTCAATTTGTACCTACTCTAGATTGAATTTCTTCTTGCAACTTCTTGGCTATATGGGGGTTTCTTAACATTTCACTCATCACCCATTCTAATGTAACAATTGTTGTCTCCATTCCACCAATAAACATGTCCTATAAGAAATGAGTAGTGCAAGTGAGTTGAAGCATTAATGGAATTGAATTGAAACATAAAGACAACAGAGTAGAGCATGAGAGAAAGAGAGGGGACATAATTGAAACTTAAACATAATAGAGAGCATAATTGAAACATAAAGACAATAGAGTAGAGCATGAGAGAAAGGGGACATAATTGAAACTTAAATAGAGAGAGCATAATTGAAACATAAAGACAGTAGAGTAGAGAATGAGAGAGAGGGGACATAATTTAAACTTAAGCACATTAGAGAGAGAAAGCATAATTGAAACATAAAGATAGTACAGTAGAGTATGAGAGAGAGGGGAGACATAATTGAAACTAAAACACGGTAAAGACAGAGTGCATAATTGAAACATGAAGATAGTAGAGTAGAGCATGAGAGAGGGGACATAATTGAAACTTAAACACATTAGAGAGAGCATAATTGAAACATAAAGACAGTAGAGTAAAGCATGAGAGAGAAAGGGAATATAATTGACACTTAAACACAATAGAGAGAGCGCATAATTGAAACTTAAACACATTAGAGAGAGAGCATAATTGAAACATACAGACAATAGAGTAGAGCATGAGAGAGTGGGACATACTTGAATCTAAAACATGATAGAGAGAGAGAGAGAGAGCACGCGCATAATTGAAACATGAAGACAGTAGAGTAGAGCATGACAGAGAGGGGACATAATTGAAACTTAAACACATTAGAGAGAGAGAGCATAATTGAAACATAAAGATAGTAGAGTAGAGCATGAGAGAGAAAGGGAAAATAATTGAAACTTAAACAAAATAGAGAGAGAGAGAGAGTGCATAATTGAAACATAAAGACAATAGAGTAGAGCATGAGAGAGAGGGGACATAATTGAAACTTAAATACATTAGAGAGAGAGAGAGCATAATTGAAACATAAAGATAGTATAGTAGAGCATGAGAAAGAGAGAAGGGGGACATAATTGAAACTTAAATATAGCAGAGCATGAGAGAGAGAGAGAGAAGGGGGGGACATAATTGAAACATAAAGATAGTAGAGCATGAGAGAGAGAGAGAGAAGAGTAGAGCTTGAGAGAGAGGGGACATAATTGAAACTTAAACACATTAAAGAGAGAGCATAATTGAAACATAAAGATTGTAGAGTAGAGCATAAGAGAGAAAGGGGCATAATTGAAACTTAAACACAATAGATAGAGTGCATAATTGAAACATATAACATTGAAACTTAAACACAATAGATAGAGCACTTTGATATTGTTAAGGCTTTTAAGCCTTCAACATATAAAATTGTTCCCCTTTAGATATAAATTGTTGACTCCTCCAATTTGTATGGTAGCTCTTGCATCAAATGGTATGGTTGCCTTGTTGGTAAAAGGGTACTGTCAGCTATTTGTTTGACTTGCCCTCTTCAACAAATAATTTTGGATTGTCTTTCACTTCAGAAATATCACAAAAATAAACAATCCTAATTTATATGAATTAAATCACCTCCACACACTATGCTAAGTAAATTATGATTTTCTTTGTATTTTCTGAATACCACTTGCACACACAACACAATGATTTTATGATACGTATTTCAATCTCACCTACAACACATGTTCCAAAATTGTATTTTCTTGCAAATCTCACAATTTTGGCAATAAATCCCTCCAATGTCAACTTATATAAATATATCTCATTGAGGTCCAATTATCTCTCCAAAACTGAATCAATGAAGCACAATTGTGAATTCTAAAATAAACCCACCAAAGGATGGAATTGGATTTTCATCTAATCCACCAAAATTCCAAGGGTTTTCATCATAGGAATTGGCTGAACCAGTAGTTGCAGCTCACAAGGAAAACTCCAAAAAGCAAATAACATATCAAGGATGTGAAAATGATTTGCCTTCACCTTTTTTGAAAGCCACGAGTGAATCCTCCTTTTTGGCTAACAGAGCTTCACTTCTAGAAGATTCTCTTTTTTTATTTTTATGTTTTCCTTCTCAAAAGTGACTTATTTTATAATTTATCAATAACTTATTATAAAGTCACTTTTTGCAAATAATAAGGCCCAGCTGATAATTAATTAAATATAAATAACCTAAAAATGGCTTAGGGTTATTTAACATTTAATTAATTGAATTATTCCCTTCTAACTCCCAACTTACCCTATGGGAATAAAAATAGGCTAGTGGACTCCACTGGATGAATAGTTAGAAAATGGGGACATTACATCTAAGCATGGCAACAAATATCTGAATCTTCTACACATTGTAGGTCCCTTGTATGTTGAATCATAGCATTCCATGGTAAATCTTTCTTAGTATCCTAGACTAGGCAAATGAAGGATTAGGGATTTTCATCTATTTTCAAAGGAAAGTGTTGATGAACCACACAATTTTAATATTGATGGGAACCCATGTCCAAATTCCCACCAACAACTAATATTTCTACAACATTTATTATTCACATCAATTTGGGCTCTAATGATACATCATGTTCATTTTTTACATGTGGTTATGATTATGAGATTCTATTTGGTTCCTTGATTGATTTTTATAAAGATTCCATAATGTCATATGTGGTTCATTGATTATGAGTGATAATATGTGGAGCGATTATCCATGATTACATTATTCACACACACATACATAAATAGAACCACATGGGTATATAGAAGAACATGTAGAAACTCTCAAATACAATAAATTATAACTAAACAATCATTTAAATAGCCATAACATCATGATGGTTCATAGCATAAATCACATGGGAGTTCAACATCATATATCTAAGCATCCAAAAACAAATGTTCTCAACATAACAATATTCATAATATTAATGTATTTGGGAAAATATTGTATTAAATTATATAGTAAGTTGATCCTTAATGACAAGATTTACTCCCATGTAGCTCAACATTAAGGAGTTACAATTTAGGTAAGAATAAAAACATTCTAAAACATTGTTTTAGTTTTGACTTTCTACAACGTATATGATTTACCTAATTTCTTCTCCCCTTATTCTTGTAAGTTTCTCTTATTGTTAATAATTACATACTATTTTTTTAGGTAAGGACACTATTACACAAGTTTAAATTAGCTAGACAACATATATTTTGATTAGGTAAGGACATTATAATAGAATGTTTAAAAATCCATGTCCAATTTCAAGGTGGGAATTGCGAAAAGATTCACTTTTCGAGGGATACTAGTTCTAAATGTTTCAGTCATATCCAAATGTGATGGATCTCCATTGCCTTCAAGTTTCCAATCAAAGCAATGCATGAGTTGAGCCAAAACAAGGTAAATGTTCTGAGTGGCAAGGTAAGCCCCAGGACAACCTCTCCTTCCAGCACCAAATGGCAGCATGTTGAAGTCTCGACCTTTTCCATTTAGAGTCTTTCCCATGAACCTTTCAGGTTTGAATTTAAAGGTATCTTCCCATACACTTGAATCTCTTCCTATTGCCCATACATTAACCACAAGCCTTGTTTTGTTAGGTATGTGGTAGCCACCAATAGTGCAAGCTTCTGTAGATTCATGGGGCAACATCAGAGGTCCTGCAGGATGCAATCGAAATGTCTCTTTGACCACACATTGCAAGTATTCCATATTTACTAAATCACTTTCCTTTACCATGTGATTTTTGCCTACTCTAGATTGAATTTCTTCTTGCAACTTCTTGGCTATCTGGGGATTTCTTAACATTTCACTCATTGCCCATTCTAATGTAACAATTGTTGTCTCCGTTCCGCCAATAAACATGTCCTATAAGAAATGAGTAGTGCAAGTGAATTGAAGCATTAATGGAATTGAATTGAAAAATAAAGACAATAGAGTAGAGCATGAGCGAAAGAGAGGGGACATAATTGAAACTTAAACATAATAGAGAGCATAATTGAAACATAAAGACAATAGAGTAGAGCATGAGAGAGAGGGGACATAATTGAAACTTAAACGGAGAGAGAGCATAATTGAAACATTAAGACAATAGAGTAGAGCATGAGAGAGAGAGAGGGGACATAATTGAAATTTAAACACATTAGGGAGAGAGCATAGTTGAAACATAAAGATAGTAGAGTAGAGCATGAGAGAGAGGAGGACATATAATTGAAACTAAAACACGGTAGAGAGAGCACATAATTGAAACATGAAGATAGTAGAGTAGAGCATGAGAGAGGGGACATAATTGAAACTTAAACACATTAGAGAGAGAGAGAGAGCATAATTAAAACATAAAGACAGTAGAGTAGAGCATGAGAGAGAAAGGGGCATAATTGAAACTTAAACACAATAGATAGAGCGCATAATTGAAACATAAAGACAATAGAGTAGAGCATGAGAGAGAGGGGGGACATAATTGAAACTTAAACACATTCTAGAGAGAGAGCATAATTGAAACATAAAGATGGTATAATAGAGCATGAGAGATAGGGGACATAATTGAAACTTAAACACATTAGAGAGAGAGAGAGAGAGAGCATAATTGAAACATAAAGATAGTAGAGCATGAGAGAGAGGGGGACATAATTGAAACTAAAACACAGTAGAGAGAGAGTGCATAATTGAAACACAAAGATAGTAGAGTAGAGCATGAGAGAGAGGGGACATAATTGAAACTTAAACACATTAGAGAGAGAGCATAATTGAAACATAAAGATAGTAGAGTAGAGCATGAGAGAGAGGGTGACATAATTGAAACTAAAACACAATAGAAAGAGAGCGCATAATTGAAACATAAAGACAATAGAGTAGAGCATGAGAGAGAGGGGGGACATAATTGAAACTTAAATACATTAGAGAGAGAGAGAGAAAGAGAGAGAGAGAGCATAATTGAAACATAAAGATAGTATAATAAAGCATGAGAGAGAGAGGGGGACATAATTGAAACTTAAAGATAGCAGAGCATGAGAGAGAGGGGGACATAATTAAAACATAACGATAGTAGAGCATGAGAGAGAGAGGGGACATAAATGGAATTGAATTGAAACATAAAGACAATAGAGTAGAGCATGAGAGAGAGGGGGGACATAATTGAAACTTAAACACATTAGAGAGAGAGCATAACTAAAACATAAAGACAATAGAGTAGAGCATAAGAGATAGAGAGAGGACATAATTGAAACTTAAAGATAAGAAAGCGTGAGAGAGAGGGGGGGACATAATTGAAACATAAAGACAATAGAGCATGAGAGAGAGAGAGAGAGAGAGAGAGAGAGAGAGAGAGAGAGAGAGAGAGAGAGAGAGAGAGAGAGAGAGAGAGAGAGAGAGAGAGAGAGAGTAGAACATGAGAGAGAAAGGGGACATAATTGAAACTTAAAGATAGCAGAGCATTTGAGGGTAAGAGAGAGAGGGGACATAATTGAGTAGAACAAGAGAGGGGACATAATTGAAACATAAAAGACAGTAGAGCGGACATAATTGAAACATAAAAGACAGTAGAGCTTGTGTGTGTGTGTGAGAGAGAGAGAGAGGACTTACGAAAATAGTTGCCTTGATGTGTTCTCTGGTGACCTTGATACCATTTTCACTCTGGGGCTCTTGCTTCTCAACATCTAGGAGTACATCAACCAAGTCCTTGACGTGCTCTTTTTGCCCATCCACTCTTTTATTCCGCTCCACATGCTGATCTATGATCTTCTCCATCACTCGATCAAAGAAGTCATGAGTCTTCCTCATTCGACGCTTCATGCCTCTGAGCTGGTCAAGCCATTCTCCATAAGGAAAGAAGTCGCCAACATTAAAAGCCCCAACCATATCAGTGACCTCATTCACCATCCTAGTAAGCTCATCGCCACTACCAATCAAATCCGATAAGGCACCAGAGTTAGCTCCCGCCAGAATCCCCCACATGACGGCGGAGAGCATGGAAGAAATGGCGGCCGTGACGTTGACAGGGAGCTTGCCGTGCATACTCTGATCCCAAATGGAACGCACGCCCACAGACGAAGCTTCCTCGCGCACGCAGGCGAAGGAGTCGACTCGGTTGGCACTGAGCAACTGCATGACGCTGATTTTGCGCATGTGACGCCAGTACGGTCCGTACGGAGCCATTCCTGGATCGATCTCTCCGTACGCTACGTATCTAGCAGCTGCCGTTGCCGGTCTGTTTCCGAATGCCACGTCGTGTGTTGTCAATATCTCCTTTGCCATTTGCGCAGAGGAGACGACGAGGGCGGGAACGGAGCCCAGTCTCATAAACATCAACGCCCCATGTTTCTTTGAGAGCTCTTCCAGAGAACGGTGAGGCAGCTTTCCCAGCTGATGGAGATTCCCTATGATGGGCCATGGAGTTGGTCCAGGAGGTAACGCCAATCTCTTTGCATCTGCGTTTCTTCTCTTCAATACCCACCAAAGCAAGATTACTATTAGCACCGACAATGCAATCGTCGTCGGCGGTGCTTCTGCAAATGAAAAAGCCATAGCCATTTCTGTGATTGAGAGGTCGAGTTCAATCTGCTTGCCTCTCCTTTTGTCTCGTATTTATAGATCAATTGCACCTACCCTTTCTCTACAATCAAGAAAGAACGACAAAATCGTATCAAATAGGAAAAGCAGCCCTGTGGCTCTCTTTTGCTCTCGTATTTGTGGTTCAACAGCCTCCATGCTTT
This sequence comes from Cunninghamia lanceolata, assembly GCA_027924645.1. NCBI lineage: Eukaryota > Viridiplantae > Streptophyta > Pinopsida > Cupressales > Cupressaceae > Cunninghamia > Cunninghamia lanceolata. The sequence continues at coordinate 5,258,426 of BSBN01000763.1, read as the reverse complement.
CTCTACAATCTTTTTCCGTCTATTTATCATGACAAGATATTAGAATAGGAAAAGCACCTACCTTGCCTTTCTTCTTCAAATTGGTATTAATTGTCCCTCTATTTTGTTTTCGTATTTATGATTCAACAACCTCCATTCTTCAAATTGGTATTAATTGTCCCTCTCTTTTGTTTTTGTATTTATGATTCAACAACCTCCATGCTTTCTCTACAATCTTTTTTAGTTTCTATTTATCATGAAAAGAAGATATTAGAATAGGAAAAGCACCTACCTTTGCCTCTCTTTTTCAAATTGGTGTTAATTGTGCCTTTTTTTTTCTAGTATTTATGATTCAACAACTTCCATTCTTTCTCTACAATCTTTTTGGTCTCTATTTATCAGGAAAAGATATTAGAATAGGAGAAGCACCTACCTTTGCCTCTGTTTTTCAAATTGGTATTAATTGTGCCTCTCTTTTGCTCTCATAATTATGGTTCAACAGCCTCCAAGTTTTCTCTACAATCTTTTTCTGTCTCTACTTATCATGAAAAGATATTAGAATAGGAAACACACCTACCTTTGCCTCTCTTTTTCAAAGGGGTATTAATTGTGCCTCTCTTTTGTTCTCGTATTTATGGTTCAACAGCCTCCACGTATTTATGGTTCAACAGCCTCCATCCTTTCTCTACAATCTTTTTCTGTCTCTCATTTATCATGAAAAGATAGCAGAATTGGAGAAGCCCCCACCTTTCCATCTCTTTTTCAAATTGGTATCAACTGTGCCTCTCTTCTGCTCTCGTATTTATGGTTCAACAGCCTCCACACTTTCTCTACATTTTTTTTCCATCTCTCATTTATCATGAAAAGATATCAGAATAGGAAAAGCACCCACCTTTGTCTCTCTTTCTCTTCCATATTTACAATTAGCCAATAGGCTTTTATATGTGAGCATTATAGTGCTCGGAATTGTCTCAAAGTTTTCTAAACTCGTCGGTTGTTCCTATCGGTGTATTACTTGAACCTCCTATGGGTGCAAGTACTAGTTGTAACTACACTTATCCTTTCTCTACATTTTATCATAAAAGGGTATCAAAATAGAAAAAAGTTCTCACCCTTACCTCTCTTTTTCTGTGTCTTTATAATTCAGCTGCACCCACCCTTTCTCTACAATCCTTTTCATCTCTCATTTACTATGAAAAATGACAAAAGAATATCAGAATAGCAAAAGTGATTGCCATTGCCTCTATTTTTATCTCATATTTATAGTTCAATTGCACCCACCCTTTCTCTACAATCTTTTTTCATCTCTTATTAATCATGAAAAGATATCAGAAAAGGAAAAGCACCCACCTTTGCCTCTCCTTCTCTTTCATATTTATAGTTCTAACTACACTTATCCTTTCTCTACAGTCTCTGTCTCATGAAAAATGGCAAAATAGTATCAAGATAGCAAAAGTTTTCACCTTTACCTTGCTTTTTCTCTTGTATTTATAATTCAGCTGCACCCACCCTTTCTCTACACCCTTTTTTCATCTTATTTACTATGAAAAAAACATCGGGATAAGAAAGCAAACAGCCTTTGTCTCTCTTTTCTCTCTTATTTATAATTCAGCTGCGTTCACACCTCTCTACAATCATTTTTCATCTCATTTACTAAAAACAAATATCAGAATAAAAAAGTAAACAGCCTTTATTTCTCCTTTCTCTCTCATTGATAGTTCAACAGAACCCACCCTTTCTCTACAATCTTTTTCCTCTCCTATCAAAAATGACAGGATATCAGAATAGGAAAAGCTATTGACATTGCCTCTCCTTTTATCTCATATTTATACTGCACCCACCCTTTCTGTACAGTCCTTTTCCATTTCTCATTTGCTATGAAAAACGACAAAACGGCAGAGAATAGAAAAGCGCCGAGTATTTTGCACCTAATTCCATGTTTTCAATACAAATATTATCGAATCCCTTTAATGGCATTTTAGATATTTCTTTTAATTGGTAATTATTTTATCTTACCTGTATTTAAGCCATAGGTTCCTTTTGGAATCCTTATTTGTCTAGTGATTTAATCTTGTGATTGTTAAACAATAAATTAGTTAAGCTAGGTTATTCTACATCCCGTAAACTTGTTAGAGTTAGAGCCAGCTACTATTTTGCAAATTAATTAATTTATTTATTTATTTTTATTTTCTAAAATCATTTAGTATCGATCTTTATTATTAAAATAAGACTTTAGCATTTTAAAAATGTTAAGCGGTAAGTGTTTGCTTTGTAATTTGGTAATAAATCATTCTTACATGAAATTTTTGTAGTAAGTTTTAAAATTTTAGCTATTTATATTGTTATAAATATTTCATCATAAAATATATATTTTTTAATTTTATTATTCAAATATTATTTTGAATCTACATTTGTCGTGTATTATGTGTTGATATGCATTCTAATGTGGGTAACCAATAGTAAGAAACACATATTATCTCTTTCTAAATTTGTGATCGACATTCAATTAATTTGTTGACCCAAGTTTCAAACTTCTTTAATTAGGTTGTAGGTATGTTATTATAATTTACTTTAACCCTAATATGTGTTTTATGTCCCTAGCCATCTCTTATTGACTAGGTTTTTCATCTTTGGTTGAGGGATTTACTTGTGTGTACATGCCCATTATATGAAAGCTTATCGCATTTGCACCCTATGAGTTCATCGATGTTCTAAGCATAACATGGTGTGTCTAGGTGTTGTATGTGCTCCAATGGTGGCCAATCAATAGGCCACATTGCATTGGCATGGTTTCATTAGGCTACAAGTTTTTCATGTAGTCTTTTTATCTTTGGGGATTTCATATAATGATTTATGCTCATACCTAATGTTCCTAGTTTAACTCCTTCAACTCTAGTGGTAGTTATGTGCTTTATATTCTCCTCAACCTAGGGTTTAGGGTTTGCCATGCACAAATTCATATTTCCTAGCATGCCTTATTTCATATTGCACCCAACTATTTTTCCTATGCATTTTATGTTATAAACTTGTGTTGACTTGTGTGTTTGATTTCCTTTTAACTTAATTCACATGTAAGTTTCCCTAGTGGTTAATGCTACTAAATTAGTTCTGATCTAGTGCAAATGGTCAACCACCTTATACTATCCTTTCAAATTGGACATTGCCCCTAATTTTCCTATTGGCCCTTTCACTCATCACTCTCAATCACATCTTGCTCAATGCTTGGCACCTACCACCTACTTCCCCCACCACTATGTCATGCCCTCATTGGTAGTGCACAATGACCAATTTCCTAAGGCACAATTTCATTTTATGCACCATGTGTTATCCTCAAAATATCTATCTATCCACACACCACCTTCTAATCTCCTTTGAGTTGCTTGAATGTTAACCATCTACATTATGTGGTCTTCCCATAACACATGCCTTATGCATGGCCAAGTATCTTACTAGTCCACAAGTATAATGGTATCTTATCCCTACATTGCAATGGACATGGATAAATTACCCAATGCTATGTGTAGTGCGGTGATGTCAACTAGTGGGCCCCATACTTTATTTCTACCTAGTTCTTCATGGCAATTCTCATGGACTAAATAGTGAGTTGTCACCTACCACGTGTTGTCTTTGGTGGTGGTGGGATCAATATATTTCCTTTGTGATAATCCCTATGAATTTAATGAATCAATCAATTAGTGCCACACATATCCAACTGGCGGTGGTGGGACTTCTTCTTCATAGGTGAAATCTATGTGTTTGAGTGGACAATTTTTCAATAGTGGACCTCTACCTTGTAGTGTAGGAAAAATTATTCCTCAATTGAATAACTTCAATTAAGTGACTTCTCCACTAACACCACACTTGGATTCTGTTATCTAAGGTCTTAGATTTTTAAGAACCTACTCTAGGTTGCAATAAAATCACTACGTCTCCTAATCAAAGCACGACAACTAGACTAGGTGCTTGACAATGAAGGGAAAAGAATAAAACTATTGAAATTGAGCAACTATGTACAAAATTGAGAAAAATGATAGTAGAGGAAGAAAGAGATAAGAAAATGGAACATGTAGCCACAAGGAGGAGCTCACTACCTCGAATGACAATGGGTTGTGAGGACATCTACATTGGGCGTTGGAGTCCAAAATGCAACAAAAATTGAATTTACTAGGTTTGTATGGACCTAAAATGCCTACACAACACAAATTTAAACATGTCACACATACCCAACATCATCCAGGTAATACAAAATCTCAAAAGGAAACAACTATGCTATGAAAATCACAAAAACCAAAAGGAAATAAGAAGGGAAATGAAACCTCTGTGCGGTTGTGAAGTCCTCTCATCAAAAATACCTACAAAGAGAAAGAAAAATAGTTGGGCTACTTAAGGACTTACCTTAGTCAAGTCCTGATTTTGGTCTTACAACCTCCACGAGTAGCAAATCAATATGTAGAAGATAAATCAAAGGAAAAACATGTGTGTGCTCTTACCCTAAGTGTGTCTAGGAGCTAAGAGCAACAATAAAAAAATAAACTAAAAGATTTACTTCCCTGGTCTAAGGGGAAGGAACCCACAAGAATGCAACCAGTGCAAGATATCACAATGGTGGTCTACACCATAACAATCCAAAGAAAAATGATGGTCTACACCATGACAATGCTATGTAATGTAAAATAAATTGAAATGAGAGCTTATGGATCAAAACAATAAACAACCTTACCAATTTGATGAAGGAACCTAGAAGATACACAATTACCAGAGCTTAAATATGTTGCATAGGTCCAAACCCTAGCAAGATAGAGCTTTAAATGAGCAACAAGAAAACCCAAGAATCTCCAAGATCTAATGAAAATATTATCACACCAAGAAAGAGTGTCCAAATCTATGTAGCTACTATGGAGAGTGAATTTACAAAGGATTTTACCACAGTAGAGCCAAGAGAGGACGTTGTGAGCTTGAGAAAAAAAATGTGAGAGTTTTCCCAATTCTTTTATATTGATTCAAAATCTAACCCTTAGAGGGAAAATCTTGAGAAGGCATGCAAAGAGACATTTTATGCCTCAAGGAGACATTACTACAAAGTCTCATGATCACTAGAGGCATCTGGTAACACCCAAAAATGGTCACCTAGCAGCAAACAAATGCAAGACACTAGCGCGATGTCCATGCTCAGTGCTCAAGTTGAGGCAAAACCAACTCCTGGTCACACAAGATACCTTAGGACCATGTGACTATCTAAGCATTAGAATGAAATTTGAGGAAAATGAGAGAAAGAAGCCTAAACTAAACAAACCTTAGCCTATAATGTAGAGAGAAGGTGCAAGCACTAAGGTGGTTGTGAAACATTGCCTGAAATTGCAAGGATATGTAATTTTTGACATTACATTTAGCCCCCACTTTAGCAGGCATATGACACTACATGCATAAGCAAGCTAAGTATAACTGAAATAACATAAGATATTTTACCTCCAAAAAGGATTATTGTAAGGATGTAGAGGGTTGTTTGAGCAGAGGTACGAAGCCCCCTAGATGAGAACCTAAAAAACCACAATGTTAGACAATAAACCTACACAAGAGGCAATGTCAGAACCACATATATATATAAACATCCTAAAAAGGATTAGATTAAATATGGTTTTCCCAAACATTAGTGTTTATAAAATCATATAATCTAATACACAATATACAAGTATCTACAACAAAATACACACACACAAGAAAACAAAGAAAAAAATAGAAGAGAGGCTTTCTAGCACACTACGAGAGCTAGAAGGATGCCAAGTATGGTTCTAGGGATAGCACACTATGAGAGCTAGGAACCATACCAAACACTTGTCGGCCACTAGGACTAATAAGTTGCACGTTGTTAGGTGACTCACAAAGAGTGCCAAACGAGTAGCTGAAAGTGTGGTCAGGTGAAGCAAGTGCACCTGCTTAGGACCACAAGCTATAAGATGATGCCAGAGCACAACACTTCCATGAGAGGACCATCAATATTATGTATGTAAAAAGGTGTAAAGCAAGAAATTATGCCCCCCCTTAAAATAATTGCATAAAGCATCATTATGCAATTAATTTTAAGGGATAAAAGGGGTAAAGAGCCTGAGAAAACATATGAGTAGATATGTTCTTAGAGCTAAATCTCAAAAATGAAAAAGAGGGTTTCCCCCAAGAAGGGGAAACAAATGTGATGTTGTAGGCATTATACACAAAAGCTTGTGTAAGCATGGTATGACACTAAGCAATGCTAACAACTATCATATAAAACAAGAAACAACACCCAGAAAGACACTAAGGGATCTACGTGCTTTGGATCTAGTATGCATAGGGAAAGGTAATCATTAGGGGACAACTAAATGAATCATCATCATTCCCCAAGCATGTACAATTATGACTACTTGAAGGAAGAAGGTCACAAAGAGACAAATAAAAGTAAAAAATAAAAAATAAATTTTGGGTCAACATGGAAGGAAGCTAAATCTTCCAACACTTTGCATCACCCCAAAATGTCAACTTTGCATCACTCCAAAATGTCACAACAATAAACAAAAAGACAATAAAGAGAAGAAAGTAAGAACAAATAGAAGAATGCCACAATAGGTACATTCCTCCTATATCCACATGTCTACAAGGACATCGTGGGTCCTCCAGGAAGAACTGACAAACATAAAGTCACATCACAAGAGAAACATCATGATAAAGAACGAAAACACACTAAACACAAGTAAATCCCTCATGGTTCCGGCCTCATCAAATCATCGTGGTCCCAATCTTGGTAAGCATAAGGGGACGATAGAAGAGCTAACAATGGAACCACAACAAGAGTAGTCAGAGGAGATTCACTTGGTTCCAAGTATGGAGGACCAACATTGATAGTTAGATCCTCCAAGGCACTTGGAAAAAGGGTCAACAATCATGTGAAGTTCATGGACAGCCCAGTTATATCAACAGTGGACTCAATGATTCATTCATCAGAAGAGGAATCAAGAGAGTCACTATTAGAATAATGAACTAACCATGGCTCCATAGTACTATCAATAGTAACGCAAGCATGAGGAGACATGGGTGAGTAAGATCCTCCAACAGTAAAAGAGAAGAAGAAAAAGGATGAGCATGCAGTGAAGGTAGCTATAGGGTGCACTTAGGTCTGCAAAATGGCAAGGTGGGATAATGCTTAGGCTTACACTTTGGTGGTAGAGGAAGAGGGGAAAGGTCAATGGTAGCAGGGTAGAGAACATCAAGAAAATTGGTGTGGCAAGCACACGAAGTAGGTGCAGGAGTGGCTAGGGAGGCGCTAAGAGCGGTACTGAAAACAAGGGTGGGAGTCAAGGATGGAAAGGATGAAGGAGGAGAAGGAGGAATTTGGTGCTCCTCAGGAAGAATAGGATCAAAATGCGATTGCAAGGGAGAAGGATCCTTGGGAGGAGGCTACACATCAACAACATGTGCTCAGGCCAAGGCACGACGGTGGTGCTTGTGATCTCTCACAAGCTCGTTCTACCTAGTACATGTCAAGGCTTCCATTGATGGAGTTGAGGGTTCTTCCATCATGGGTTATGTTTCATCCACAACGACAAGGATACATGGAGAAAAAGAGACAACCACTAATGGTGGAGAGTGCATAGGAGAGGGACAAGGGAAAGGTGTATTAAAGTCTGAAAATACAACTTACTAAAAATAACCAATGAAAAGCAAACTCAATCCAAATATGGAAGGTGGATCAATTCATAAATAGGGACCACCATAAAAAGTAAAGCATTTTGCAAGTTATATAATCAGCAAAGTGCATCCCCAAGCATGATAAGGAAAGTGGCATTACATCTTATACAATTTTCCAAGTACATCATTATTACATTAATGAGAAGTACAATTACATATGTGGCCCTAAACAAGCCATACAATGATCAATACAAATATATATCCATTCTGAGTTACATAAAGAAAATCAAATGTGAAATTTGTCTTCAGCCGCCATGACCCACCGGTCTTCTGCAAGCCGAAGATCAATAGCATGGTTAAGGTGCTTTTTCCACCCAACCATGAAGCACTACACTTCATTGGGTTTCTTCCTAACTCAAAGAATCCCCAACTTTGCATGAGGAGCCTAGAAACCTGGAACAGATGGGTAGGAGGGAAACTCTCAATGCAAGCCTAATGCCTATATGCACTCTAACTAGAATGAACATATCTCTTGCATGTAGGATGTGGCAGAGAACAATAATAATAATTACTAGCCATTTTCATCTATTTCAATGGTACAACAACTTTGGCCAAAGTAGTAAATAAACTAGTAAAACTTGAAAAAGAAGTTTATCGTCTCTATAGTCCACATTTGGCATCCTGTCCCGGAAGTAAGCATAAGTCAATAAGATAAAACCATACTATTTCTAATGCAATTGCATCATGTGATTCAAGTAGCCAAGAATCTCTTATAATGTTTAAATGAAAAAACAATGATTTATAACTTTAATCCACAATCTTACCCATCCTTGCTATAGTACTACGCACCAATCCTAGGTTTATAATTTTCTTTGATTTCTTTTCCAAGAAAATAGTATCATAGAGAAACAATCATCCTCCTTTAATTAAACAGAGTAAAACTAGATCAATAAGTGATCCATAAAGATGCTTGGTATAACATAAGCATTTATTGACAACCAGATCCTACTAGACCATACTAGCTTAAACATCTTCTAAAATTTAGGTTTAGTTATCATCTTTACTATGGACATAGAAATCTATAGATTCACCATCTCATAAGATCCACCTAAAATCTCATTACAAGTTATATTGCCTCTTATCATACTATTGACATAAGATCATATTAAGAGACTTACTTAGTCTAATTGCAAGGTTATCATTTAGTAATTGAAAGACAAAAACTATCTCATTCCTAAGTTTATAGTTTATTTCTATAGAGGTGTAAAGTTTGCAAGTATAACTTGGAGGTGTTCTAGACTTAGACAAAATACATTAAACAACTATGTTGGCATAAAGTCATTACTTGGAGCAAGGTCATTCTTCAATATTACTAACACGAATATACTAGCCATGATATAACTACCACGTATAAAAATAGGATAAATTCCTTTATGTAACAAGATAAATACTTATTTACATGTGGTTTAATCTTATTGTCTATCTATTTAATCCTAATAAAAGACTCAACATAGAATTATGAGAAGGTACCAATAAATGGTTGTTTAGATAACTTAAGTTATAATTAATTTCTGTACCCTTCTTTGCTTCAATTTTAGATAAAAGAAAAAGTAAACAATCAAAGTCTTAAGGTTATAAATTTCCTTATATTCTTGGTGAAACCTTATAATAGGATTATAGAATGATTTAAATTGACAATCCCTCCTACATAAAAATGAAGAACATATCCATGCGGTAATTTTGAGATTCGAATCAAAATGTACTGATTACAAAATTAACACAAAGAAAATTTGCCAAAAATTAAATGACCGAATGTCTCAAAGAGACACCATTTCATGCGTTGAAATGATTGTTGGATTAATACAGAGTAAATATGCAAAAATTAAATGATCGATTGTCTTAGAGAGACGTCATTTAAGAGCGTGTTTGAAATCAAAGCGGCAAATAATAGCCCAGTGCCTCCTTGCTGCCAATGTCTACAGTACAGTCTTCAAGCTGAGGTAATTATTGATATTCAAACGATTAACTAACATTATTGCCTCAGGCAGAGCAGTGGCCATACGTAGGGAAACAATATTTATCATAAGGTATTGAAGCAACAGAGCATGAACTCGAAGCTGCGATTTTAGGAATCTAAAACTCTATAGGAGAATTGGCTGATAAAACATTTACTGTTAAATGCTAACTCAGACATACAAAGTGCTGATGAAGATGGGTGAGTTGGCAGTTAGGTAGTGCTACAACTAAGTAAGTTGCTGCTATCTAAGTCACCAACACCAACGGCTAAAATAATGGTAGGTCATTAATTATAAAGAGAGGTCGATTACATAGGTTTTCCATAGATGTTAAAAATTAAGTGTAATGTGAAGGAAATTACTGATTTGTAGGGCACTTAACATGACAAAACTTATCGCATTCGTTGATGCTCTCCCACAGATGATTCAGACTATGCACTTTGATGCCGATAAGGTTAGAGAGTAAGTTCTTATAATGAAAAAAAAAGATCACGGGAGATAGGGTTGGTTGTTGGTCCAAAGATTGAGAAAGGCCATTCAAAATAAAATAAAAATAATATAATTGGTACAATGATGATACAAAGGCCACGTGCATAGAGAATTGGTAACAAAGGAAATCATAAAGGAGGCCAAATATATATAAGGAAAGAACTTTAATAACTTTCCTAATAAGAAACAATGCCTTAGGAGGAGTATCATCATGTTTCTTGGTACTAGTGAAACAATTCTAGCCAACTAGTTCAAGAGGGAATAGATATTACTGAGTGAGATGCAATTCCCTTCCAAAATAAGGATGGTATTCTACTGGTTTTACGAGTGATGCCTACTAAAGACATCTAAAACTTGTGGGTCATAATATAATTAACAGGTGCACAACATTTTAAAACAAAATATACATATGAGGTGTCCAGCAGGTCTAAAACTATATATATATATATATATATATATATATATATATATATATATATATATATATATATATATATATATATATATATATATATATATATATATATATATATATATATAAGGTGCATAGCTTTGCAAAGCGTTAAACAATATATGGCAGTCGTTGTCTAAAACTAAAGACACTAAAAGTGAGAGAGGCGATTTAAACTTGTATTGGCAGATATATAGTGATGTTGGAAGAGAAGTTAAGGCCGATGCCTATGAGGTGTCTCCCAAGTTTAATAGGGTCAATGTATACCTCTCTCAATCAGAGCAAGGTCTAAGACCAGGAGACCAATCGATGAAGCTAAGAGTTTGACATCTGCAAGTTGTAATGAAATACTTGAATGGTGCTTATTATCTGTATGACCACAAGATAGACAAGGCTGACCGATTTATGAAGAGAGGCTGATAGAAGCTCTGCTAATGGCTCCTTACTATATTAATCAAAAGAAACCACATTGCAAGATAAAGGTTTATATAAACCCTATATCAGACCGATCTTATTTTCATCTCACAGAATGTCGAGGAATCCTAATGATAAAAGCAAAAGTACAAAATAGATATTACAGACAAAACATAAGAAAGGTCAGGTACTTGTGGTCCTAAGCTAGTCGAGCTCCAAATTCTGAGCTTTCAATCTTCTTTCTCCCCCAAAATCGTTTTCTTCCCTTCTCCTATTTAATCTTCTTCTGAATTCTTCAATTCCTCTGCTTGTTCTCATTTTTCCTCCTCCCTTCTCTTTTCTGTATGATCTCTTCTTTTAAGAATCCTATCCTCCTTAATTTAGTTAATTACTATTCTTTTTCATTCTTTTTTTATCCTTTTTGCTTTCTTTTTTATTTCTTTCTTTTTTTGGTTTTCTTCTTTATTATTTGTTTTCTTTCTATCCTTTTAGTTTTATTCTATCCTTTTAAGTTTTTGTTATTAGCTAGAATTATAATAACTTAATGAAAACATATTATTATTTTTACTTTTGTCACCTAATAATTAATATTACAAGAGAAATTATTTTCTCACAAACACAATTTAAATAAAAAGAATATCACTATTAAATTTAATCTAATTAGGTAAAAGAGCATTTAAATTTACTTGATAAATTGTTTAATTACGCATCTAGGAAACATAAAGGAATATTTTCTAACCTAAATGATAATTCAATGCATCAATCACATAGATCATCCATGAATGCCTAAAATGCAAATGCAGTGCACTAGTGCTTGTGTGTGCCACATAGATTCTCTCCATAAAATCCTTGCCAGGTCGCTAATCACCTCTAGCTTAACCATACTCTTGTCTTTGACAACCTGCCATCATAAAACTCAATTCTCCATTAATAGGTTAGTATCCCAAAATCAGTAGCCAAAGCACTATTATAATTGAAAATGAAAGATAATAGTTATATATTTATAACATGCTCATAAATAACATTTAATATTTCCATTTATAACCAATATCAAGAAGGTCTAACATTTTGGGACATGACATCCTTCCCCACTTAAAAGAGACATCTTCCCGATGTCATATTACACAAATATCCAAAATGTCTTATCATCCTCAATAAATATTGTAATTCGATGAGAAAAGAATCTATCTATTTCATTAACATCTTTCCATGTAGCACTGTCCAAAGAATATTGGTCTTACTCGACCATGTATATCACAGGTACTAAGATAACCAAAGTATCTCATTAATGCCCTTTGCATCTAACTAGAATTCGAGTGACTTTCCTGCACCACATTTTGAGGTTCAATAGAACATGGCAATCAATATAAGAACACACATGGCCCAATGATCAATATAAAGTATGTAGCTAACACACAGTAATCTATCCTTCGATTAAACAACAACCAACCAACATACGACACTTCTTGTCAGAGTATAGTCAAAACATTATCCCATTCAATGGAGTATAAGAGAATAATTTTACCACCAAGGAACACAAACTGGAATAAGTTTTAGTTTGTCTTAGATACGTAAAACATGAATCAATCATCAAAAAGAACACCAATCATCCTCATCAATCGATTCTTCTAACCAACACTAGGTCGAGGTTGTCATTACCATAAGTCCTCAAGCACTTTATGCCACCTATTCAATGTTCACAAAAGCTAACCCAAAAGGCTTCCTCATGGTCCAACACCATGTATACATACAATGGAGTACAAGAGACAACTTCTTTATATAATGATCGCATTCCTTCCATTCTCAAGCTAGGAAACCTCCAACTACTAAGGAGAACTCCAAAGCAACTCAATTTCCAAAGTTGTCAATTCAATAAAAGTAATAAGACACTACAATACCATATTATCTAGATACACTATGTGCTCATGCATCAACTAAGAATCCACCATCTTTTGCATCTAGCCTTAACCAAAAGAGTTCATTCTACCACATTTCTAGTACACACACTCACCCCGAACTAGTATATTCTCTGCATTCTATTCCCTTATACAATCCATCAAGGGCCCATCATGGCATGATGGAGAACATAGCACGGTACACAACATAACATGATACATGACCAGCAATTAAAACATTCAAGCATAGCCATCGATAATAAATAAATAATAAAATATCAAAGTGGAGAAAAATCACCAAAGTGTAAAATAAACTTAGTTTCAACAGTAAATCAAACATGTCCATAAAAGTTGCGAGATAAATTTTTTATGGTTATACTTACTCCTAAATAAGAATAAGAAAAAACATTTCATGCTAGCCCTTAGAACATCTCAAAAATTCATCAAGTCAAATAAAATAAGTATTAAAGTTTACAAGTTCCACATTATACGAACAGAGTGACTAATTCTAGTCACAAGGAAGGAAGCACAATGCTACACTACACCTTGATCAGAGGTGAGTAAGAGAATACACTCAGTCAAACTAATGAATCTACTAAGACTCCAATCATACCCATACAAGATTATTTCTACTTAACCACACAACATTAATCAAAGTTGCACCCGATCACTAGGTGGTGGCACACCTAGTCATTCACAAACAACCCACCAACAATAAAGTCTAAGCTAAGCATATAAATCTATCTAACAAGGTTGTTAACATCTTTCGCCAAAGAAGGATTCACTAAGAATACTAAATGCACTCATGATTCTAACTCTTCAAGCCTCACACATAACAAAAGAAGATGCCTTTTATTCACATTGCACAACATACTATAAATCACATACTCGATCACTCGAGCAACACAATATTCTTGAATTTCCCATACACATTTATTTAAACCAAAGTTTTACTATATTCACCTTTTGGATCTTTACATGGGTAAGTGCAAGAAGATGGGGGGCCAAAAAGGGGTCTTAAGTGGCCACTTTTTTTCTAAAATCAGGAAATACTAACTTTGGATGAGAAATTGAGCATAGTTACACTCAAAATATTAAGATGCAACAAAAACAATGTTCGTAGTGCTCCGAGTCTAATTTCTAAATTACTATTTTTTTTTAAATGGTATAGATTAAGGGGTTCAAAAGAGGGGGCCATAGAAATTGGTGAAATCAAAAAAACATAACATAGCGTGTTTTGTGGCTCCCTCAAAAGGTTAACTTTTTTTGGTATTTTTAAAATCACTTCAGTGAGAAATTAGCCAACAGCATGTAGTTTATGCCCAATTTTTCTGATAATTTTTTAATGAATATTTGATTTTTTACTAATTTTCAAAGTGGACACATCCTAAAAAACAAAATTTTGGCCATTCTACCCCTGTAAATTTTGAAAACTAATTGAATTTTTTTTTTTACTATGTGTAGAATGGAGTCTAGTTTATAAAAATGTAATTTATTTGAAATTTCAATGAACGGTTAATTTATAATGAAAAAAAGACCAAACACTGGTTTTTGACCAAAAACAGACACAAACAAAAGAAATTAAAGATGAAAGGCTTAACATTGTCAAAATGTGAAAAAAATTACATTGTTAAATAGCTAAGAGAAAGCCTAGCATTACCCAGGTGTTTGATTTGTTCAACCTTGAAACATGTGCAAATCTAAGGGTTAGCACGAACAAAATTATGTGAAATCCTGTAGAATATGAAAAAACACATCTTTGGACATTGGGAAGGCACTCCAAGCCTTTGGGTTGGAAATCCAAAGCAAATCTCAAGCCTAAGGCTTGGGATTCCCAAAGAAAAATATAATGTGAGCATGTTATAACACGCTCGTGTTATGTTTTGCTTTTTTTTTATTTTTGCAAGTTTGCCTGATGTTTACCTAGTTCAACATAACGCAAGCACGTTATAACGTGATCACATTATGTCTCGCTTGGAAGGATTTATGTTCAATGTTCCTAAGTATGTTTAATATATGTATATATGTATATATACATATGCTTGTATGTATGTATGTATGTATGTATGGTTGTATGTATTTATGTACATGTATCCATGCTTGTATGTATGTATATATGTATGCATGTTTGTATGTAATGTATGTACATGTATGTATGTATGTATGTATGTATGTATGTATGTAAGGGTTTTGGGTTTAGGGTATATAAGGACCTAAGCCCATATAGTTTTTAGAGTTGAGGGTTGAGTTTTTTGGGTTTAGGGTTTAAGGTATAGGGTTGAGGTTTGAGGGATTAGGGCGTAAGTAATAGGTAGAGGGTAGAGGTAGAGGGTAGAGAGTACAGAGTAGAGGGTAGAGGGTAGAGGTTAGAGGGTTGAGGGTTATAGTTGAGGGTTAATATTCAACTTGTTGAATGTATAAGATTAAGTGTGTAAGGCATGGGGATTAGGGTTTAGGGTTTACAATATGGATTGAGGGTATATAAGGCATAGGGTGACTTGGGTTGAGAGTCTATGGTTTAGGTTTAATTTAAGTATAGGGTTGAGGTATAATATTCCGGGTTTAGGGTATAAGGGTGAGATTATAGGGTATAGGGATGAAGGTTTGTAGGTGTAGGCTTCATGGTTTAAGGTATAGGGTTGAGGATTGAGGGATTAGGGCTTAAGTATATGGTTGAGGGTATAGGGTTGAGGGTTGAGAGTTTATAGTTGAGGGATAATGTTCAAGGTTGAGAGAGGTGGAGAGGAAGGGAAATATCTAGAGAGCTGTGAGAGATATACAATTAAGAGACCTACAACCTAGGGAGAGAGGGGTGAGAGACATAGGGGAGAGATGGGGGTGAGGCAGATAGGGGAGGAGAGGGGTGGATAAGGGTTGAGGGTTTAAGGGTTTAGGGTTTAAGGGTTAAGGGTTAAAGGGTTGAGGTATTAAGGGTTTAAGGTTTGAGGGATTAGGTTTTAGGGTTGATGGATTAGGGTAGTGTTGAGGGTTGAGGGTTTAAGGATAGGGTTTAGGATTTAAGGTTTAAGGGTTGAGGGTTGAGGCTGTAGGGATAAAGGTTTAGAGATAAGGTAAAGGGTATAAGGTATAGTGTCGAGGGTTAAGGGTTTAGGGATAGGGTTTAGGATTTCAGGTATAAGGGTTGAGGCTTTAGAGATAGGGTTTAGGCTTTAGGGATAAGGGATTAGGGTTGAGGGTTGAGGGATAAGGGTTTAAGGTATAGTGTTTAGGGTTGAGGGTTTAGGGATAGGGCTTAGGATTTAAGGTTTAACGATTGAGGGTTGAGGCTTTAGGGATAGCGTTTAGGTTTTAGGGATAAGGGAATAGGGTTTAGGGTTGAGGGATTAGGGTTTAAGGTTGAGGGTTAAGGGTTTAGGGATAGGGTTTAGGGTTTAAGGATTAGGGATTAGGGTTTAGGGTTGAGGGATTAGGGTTTAAGGTTAAGGGTTGAGGGTTGAGGGTTTAGGGATAGGGTTTAGGGTTGAGGGATTAGGATTTACGGTATAGTGTTGAGGGTTGAGGGTTTAGGGTTTAGGTTTGAGGGATTAAGGTTTAGGGTTGACGGATTACGATTTAAGGTTGGGGGTTGAGGGTTGGGGGTTGAGGGTTTAGGGATAGGGTTGAGGGTTGAGGGATTAGGGTTAAGGTAGAGTGTTAAGGGTAGAGGGATTAGGGATAGGGTTTAGAGTTGAAGGTTTAAGGATTGATGGTTGAGGCTTTAGGGCTGAGGTTAAGGGATTAGGGTTTAAGATATAGTGTTAAGGGTCGAGGGTTTAGGGATAGGTTTTAGGGTTTAAGGTTTAAGGGTTGAGGGTTAAGAGATAGGGTTTGGGGTTTAGGGATAAGGGATTAGGGTTTAAGTTATAGTGTTGAGGGTTTGGGAATAGGGATAGCGTTTAAGGTTTAGGGATAAGGGATTAGGGTTGAGGGTTGAGGGATTAGGGTTGAGGGTTGAGGGTTGAGGAATTAGGGTTTAAGGTATAGTGTTGAGGATTTAGGCATTAGGGATAGGGTTTAGGGTTGAGGGTTGAGGGATTAGGGTTTAGGGTTGAGGAATTAGGTTTTAAGATACAGTGTTGAGGGTTGAGGGTTGAGGGATTAGGGTTTAGGGTTGATAGATTAGGGTTTAGGGTTGACAGTTGAGGGTTAAGGGATAGGGTTTAGAGTTTAGGGATATGGGATAGGGTTTAGAGTTTAGGGATATGGGATTAGGGTTTAGGGTTTAGGGATTAGGGTTATGTACTACTATAAATTAAAAAAGGCTTGTCATTTCATTTCATTTCTATTTTTCTCCTCTATCCCCGCGGCTTGCAAACCCTAGGAAGCGCACTCGCATTTTGGAAAAGGCAATTCAACACCAAAATCTTGCTGATTTGTCGCCAAAATGCTGCCATGACGTCGAGCATGCCAAAGGAGTGAGTTTTATTTTTTTTGTTTGAATTTGCTTCTAAATAGGTAGGTTTGAGTTGTTTTTTATGTATATTTTGTTAATTGTCAGGAAATGTTAATGCACCTCCTCCTCCTCCTCCTCAAAATCCACAAAATCCTGTAGAACAACAACCTCCTCCATCCATTCCTCGACATGCCCCTAGAACACAAGAAAATATAATCAGGCAAATTGAAAACAACAAAAAAGAAATTGAAGATATAATTGCAAGGTTGAAAGATCCTTCCACTTCAACCTTGCATATGTTCACGCTTGCTGAATCTCTTGAATCTATGTTATCAAATGTAGATTCAATTAGCAAGCAAATAACTAGTTGGATGGATAAGAGGAGAGAGTTTAGAGATTATTATGTAGACAGGCTGTCATACTAAGATGTGAAAAAATTACAAATCACAAAATTAGACTTGTGTTTGATTTTGACAAACCCACAAACAAATCAACCTCCACCCATTACATGCAAGAGGTTCCCTATCCATTGGTACAACAACCAAGCGATAAGGGACAATTTTGGGCAGAGGTGGTGGATAGTTTTTTACCATCCTCCATGCAATAATAATGAGGTCCCGCAATACTTTTTGAGGAAACTCTACTGCGAGTTTGTCCTCAATAAAGTGCCAAACTATTTTGATATGCAGGACTTCCAGGGTAGAGGTGGGGGGTTAGCACAAGATAGACCAGGGGCATGTCTTGACCCATAGCAAGTAGTGAGAGGAGTAATCAGCAGACCAGCCCATGAGCATGTTTCTATCCCTTCCATTGTGAAGGAGAGTGTTGAGGTCGATACACTTCAGTCCATTAGTGCCTTGACCTAGAGCATCATAGAGCATGCTAGTCCTGTAGCACAGAGTGGGTTGGGAGATAGTGCGAGGAGTAGGGTCCCACCCCATGCTTGTCAGGCTTGTGGGTCAGCCTATGGTTATGACCCCATGGATAGTCAGGACGTAGGTGTAGAGGCTGCATCTGCAGCTGAGCAGATGGTGATGATAGATACCCTCCTAAGTGAGACTTTCAGCCTTGATACTTAGGTAAATATTAGCAAGTTTATTGAATTTAATTTATTAAATTTTATTTTTGAAATGCAAGATTAACTAATTTAAATTGTTGATTTTAATGAAATTTTAGGATCATAGGGTCGATGCAATTTTCAGTGGTTCTCCACTTGCATTTTACACTAGATCATCTACTGTCGGGGTATGTAACTAGTAAACAATTATAAATATTACATGTGAATAGCATCATTATATGAATGGTATTCTAATATCTGATTTTAGATGTTGAATAGGTTAATATTGTAGATTTCATGGCAACACCTGCCAACGGTGGTGGACTTCAAAGCTTTATGGAGGTAATAAAATAAATAGTTTAATGAATGAATTGTACTTACTAGATTTTTGTATGTGACTTGTGTGCTTTATTATGTGTACTTCCATGTTTAGATGAACGTGTGTGTATGTTAGGAGCCATGATTTGCATCACTATTATAGTTTTTGTAATTGAATAATATTGTTTTATTTCTAGATGATGCAGGCTACGGAGACACCTCCCCATGTTCATAGGGCAATGGAGCATGGTGTGGCCTCTGCGATTCATAGCTCCATGGCATTAACAGGGGTATGAGGCAAATTAGTAAATTTCAATTTACATTCATTGTTATAGTTGTCTATTTTTGAAAAATCAAAAGATTATTGATTTGAAGTTTAATTTCTATTTGGATGGTTTCTATAGGACATGACATCACCACGGCCTATTCTTGCTATTGAGGCAAGTGAGGGGACAGATTATATGTTAGTGGTAAGTGATTATTTTGTTAAATGTTTCATTTTTTATAACATGTAATTTCTATATATTAATGTCTATACTTTTTATTGTAACAGCTAAAGATGCAGGAAGAACTAAATAGAAGGAGGAGCCCTCGGGTTCGTAGTAGACCACCCACATGCGCGTCTCCATCCCCTAGAAAATCAGAGGCTACTCGTGATCTATTCTCTTCACCAGCCAGAGGGGAATGACTTTTTATTGTGTTCCTTTGTTGTATGCCTATATGGCATTTGTGGACATATATTTTGTATTGTATATAGTTGACATTGTATGCCTATATGGCATTCTTGTAAGCCTATATGGCTATTTTGTATATATGTTATACTTATATCGACAGATATTGATGTATGCCTATATGGATATTTGGTTAATACAAATTTTTTTTATTGATGGTGTCCATACTTGCATTATAAATCCACATTTGAATGGATATTTGTAGATGGCTACTTCAAATATTTAAAGTCCAATTGTATTACATATGATGTTTGTTGATCCAATAAACTAGCTATTGTTATTCAAGTATCACCTAAACCTCATTTTGGAACTAAAAAATAAAAGTTGTATTTAAAAAAAAAATGAATCATCATGTTGAACAAAAAATATTAATATTCTTTATGAGTAGAATACAATGTCAACTATATGCAATACAAAAAAATGAATCATCATGTTTGAGATCCTAAAAATGACTAAGTCTGGTAGCCTGGTATCTTGAAACACTAGGATGAATATCCAAGTCATTAGGATGATTGCACCTTGAGAAATAGTCATTAAGATGAGTGCCTAAAGGAGACTTTCTTAAACATTCAAACATTGAGCAACAAGCATGAAGGGTTAAGGCGCAATTTGCAACTCATAAAGCCTCAAAAAGGTACCCAACTTGGAGAGAGCATTCATTTAAGACAAGGCACCCATTGACACCTGTTCCACCATAAAAGTGCACCTAAGGTGGAAGTAGAACAAGCCTCTAGTAAGTGAAGTGCACCTATTGTCTAAACCACTTCATTATGGTGCCCTAACATGAGGAGGAGTATATAAGTCAATAGGAAGTGAAGCCTATAATGCAAATGAAGGACTAAGTGGCATTTTCAATAAGCATCAATTCACCTTGAGCTTTCAATAAATACATCAAAGTGAGCCCCATAAGCCTAGGCGCCCTTTGCCTTCAAAAGAACCTTGTATTGGCGCCTTGGAGGAAATCAACTTATAATGACAAGTCTTGGAGGTTTCTCATTTTGGATGATGTCTTTTGAGATTAACTACAATGATTGAAAGTTAATATGAGTGGAAAGAACCTATCTTGAACCTTAGGCACCCTTCATGTAATTTTCCACCATCATGAGCGCCTAGATCTAAGAAGAAGTGAATGAAGGATCTTAACATCAAGAAGCATGTTATCATTCAAGTTGGAGAAGTCTTTGACAATAATTATGATGAATTGAGTACATGGAAGTAAAGGAAGTAAAGGAAGTACATATCAACTCCAAAGTGTGCCTAATGATCACTAAAAAATTCTTCCAAAGCAAAGGCACTCATTGTGAATTTTCCTACTAGTTTTGGCGCCTTGAAGTCTAAGTGCATGAAAATCATGAGGATGAGCGATTAGGGATGAGATAGTCTTCATAGGAGTTTAAATAATAACATCATCAAAATGCGCCTTGGTAGAGAGACTTGAGACCATCATCAAATAAGCCAAAATATCTATCTCCAATCTACGCACAAATTCTAGCTCCTCCCAACTCAAATGAGCGCCCAAGTTGAAGTCAACTTTCAACTATACAACCCTCAGATTGTGCCTTGATTGAGGAAGGGATTTGAACCTCAAAATTTAATCATCTCAAGACAAAAGCTTCCTTAGACACTTGGCACTTGATTAAAATCATTGAGAATTAGAAAGAACCACCTAAGGATGTAAGACGCACTTTTCACCCATACAAGCCTAAAATTGTGCCTAAGGGAAATAACTTGATTTCATATCAATAGGTGAGTGCGTTGAGAGAAAGGATCACTCTAGGTCATTTTCAATTGTTGAAAGCACAAAAATGATAAAGATAAAGGCAATTGAGTTAGGTGCACTTTAGCCTCTTAGGACACCTCAATGAGCGCTTTGGGTGAAATTACATGAGATAACCTTTTGGAGTGAGCGCTTGAAAGATAGAATTCATTCTAAGACATGTCTCATCATTTAGAATTACAAAATTGCAACTATAAAGACATTTAAATCTAGGCACACTGTCCATCAATACAAACCCATTCTGGCGCCTAAGGGAGAAATTGCATTGAAAGACACCTTTTGAATGAATCTCTTAAGGGAGATTGACCTCTTTAAGCCATTACAATTGTTTGAAATCATTTAAAGTGATAATTATGGACCAACTTGTGTTAGGTGCCCTTTGCTCTTCTTTTTACCTATATATGCACCTAGATTTGTAGTAAGATTATTCCATGTTTAAAAAGAATTCCTTTGTGTTATAAAATGTTTATCATGAGGATTGATGTGTTTCTTGGTTTGTATTGTAGGAAGATTCAAGGAAAAGGTAGGAGCAAGAGCTTGGAGTCACCTAGAGTCATCATGTAGCTGCTCCAAAGGATCCTTTCACATTCATTCATGCCAAAGAGTTAAGATGGAAGTAATCACTGCCAAGGAAACACCACTTCAAGAGGTAGCTACTCCAAGAGGTCACAAAAAGATATATTTCAAGTCTTCTTCATCAACAACATCACCAATTGCATCATGTTTGAAGACTTCCATCTATCACTTCAAGTTCCATTCATCTTCAAGTATCAACTAGATTCTTCATCAATCATCACTTCAAGATCAGCATGTAGCTGCTCCAAAGGAACTTCTCATCATCATCAAGCATTCCAAAGACATCCATTCAATTTCAAGTCCCTTTGATACATTCAAGCCTCCTTGAGAAGTCATCTACTTCACATATAAGGGAAAGTGTTATCATCAATATCTACACTTCAAAGGACCTTTCAAGTTGGAACACTTCTTCATCGAACATTCGAAGACATCCATCCAAGCTTCAAGTTCTTTCACAATCTTCGAGTCCAGGAGAAATTACATCTAGTGAACTCATTAATTGGCGCCTAGGAGGAAAAGACCTTAAACTTACATTATTGAGTCAGCACTTTAGAAATTGAGCCATTCCTAGTCAATTGGAGTCATAAAATATCAAATACAAAGTCAAATTGGACTTAGGCACCCCTTCATGTAATTTCCCACCATCATGAGCACCTAGATCTAGGAAGATCATCTAATTGCGCATAGGAATAAGATACAAGTCCAAGACCTCAAATTTGAGTGCCTAGAAGTGTGATGGATTGAAGAAGCTACATTGGCGCCTAAGGGTAAGTTGTATCTAATGACATCACCTAATTGAGTGCCTAGGAGGTATAAAGCTTAACATTGACATGAGGACAAGCACTTAGTAAAGGAGAGTTTCTCAAACATTTAAACATGTGAATGAAGCCATAGAAATGCACTAAGTCATCTAGGTGCCATTTTCCCCTTGTGTACCCTTACATTTGTGCCTAAGAAGAAGTTGCTTCAGTTCATTGAAGTGTTTGAGTATTGAGGATTTCTTAGCAATACTTTGCAACTTTACACTGCCTCCTTCTGACATCTTAGATGAGTGCCTAGGAAAGGAAAAGACTCTAAGTTTCATCATCATGAGCGCCTAATATCAAGAGACTTTAATGGCTCAAACCTTAGCATGGAGTCCTAAGGCACATTTCATGTCTCCTTTCATCCATTTTGGCACCCTTATGTAGATTTTTCAACTTGATTTGGTGCCCTGTATGTGAAGGAAGATCTAA
Source organism: Cunninghamia lanceolata (assembly GCA_027924645.1). Classification (NCBI taxonomy): domain Eukaryota; kingdom Viridiplantae; phylum Streptophyta; class Pinopsida; order Cupressales; family Cupressaceae; genus Cunninghamia; species Cunninghamia lanceolata. Next base: position 5,235,437 of record BSBN01000763.1, on the reverse strand, counting down.
AGGCATGAAAGTGGATGTCATTTTGTAAGAGTTTGGATCATCAAAATTGAAAGAAATAAGTCTATTAAGTTTGGGCACCCTTGGTCTTCTTTTCATTCATTATGAGCGCCTTGGGAGAATGGTATATAGGACATCATCATGATTGGGCACCCTGGATCCAAAGTGTTGGAGAGATCATCAAATGGTGTCTAGAGGAAGTAGGGTGAGTTATGAGTTTCGTCGCATCAGGAGCAGGACATCAAAAATGCATAACATGATGATGTAAAAATGTGTATATGTGTACAAATACAGGAGGAAATAAAAAAAAGATAAACATTACAAATTAATGTACATACTTACAACTCAATGTAACATGACTTTACAAAATCAATGTGAATACTTACAAATTAATCCAATGAACCATCCGGGTCTGCTCTACTCTTTATTGTGTCAAGTATTGCTTCATGGTCAGACTCACACACCTTCCACAAGATTTTGTTCAAAGGTCTACCCCAATACTTTATCAAATGAACATTGGATGCCATGACAAGGCTTGATTAATGAAGAATCTTTCGATGCATGTCAAAGTCCTGAAATAGCCAAATATTAACACTCTTATGTGGGTACCTTCTAAGCCATGTTTCAATAATAACCACTGAGCCTGTAGGGTATTCAATGTTTTCTCCATCTGTAACAGGGGCCTCCAATTTCTTTTTGGCCTCAACACACCGACATAAGTAATAATCTATTCCCTCTTCATTATCTTCATCTGCAATAACTGCATATACGTGCCCTACATTGATATGTGTAGCAAATTAGATGAAATTAGTCAACATTATAAAAACACTACAAAGTAAGATGACATTACATGGTTGAACTAGATGAAATTAGATGTATATACGTGCCCTATATTACCTGGTTGAACTAAATCTGATATGTGGTCAAAGTCAACTGATAATTCCATCTGTGTTAGTTCCAGTGCTGTCAAGGGTAGATACGTGTCAAGTGGGCTAAGATAACTTAACTGCCATTCGTCAACCCACTCCTTTGACTCTCACTCATCCCAAACTTAAATTGTATAGGAAGAACAAAAGCATGACATCTTTTGCGTATGGATACTACATGAACCTACAATTGAGCTTCTAAAAGAGTGCATCTCATTTGATCCTGTCAGTGTACAACAATCCTCATATGGTGCAATGTTAGTATCATCTGTCAACCAAAAAAATCTAGGAACTGAAGACTTACCTTCATTACCTGGACCCATGGAAGCATTACACCACTGGACAATCAATTTTGCATCTGTCAACTTTGCATTGTCTTTATACTTTAACTCTTCTCATGCTATGGCTCTTTTGATACATGCTCCTGCACCATCATGCTCCCCCTTTCCATGCCCAACCTCACAAAAGTTCCACATATGCTAAATACCTGTAAAATTATGCCTCCTACTCAGCCAATAGAAATCTGCGAGTTCTTGAATTGTGACGCACAGTTATCTGACCTTATGATATGCTGACTGAATGATATGCCCCTTCTAGCCAAATCATTGTAGAACACCTGAAAGAAACCTTGCACGAACTCCGTAGAATGCGTGCAATCATCACTAATATAGAAATTATACTCCCTTATGATCTTTTTGTTATCCTCTGTACTATCATTCACATGAATGAATGCGATGTGCACAAATATAGAAACCTATGTGGAGTTGTAATATTGTGATTACACCTCACCCTAAGGCTGTAGACTATAGTTCTCTACAAATTTGACAACTGAAACAATGCTACCAACCAAAAATGTGTCCTTGCATAACTTGAATTACAAGTCCAACCATCGATCTCTATGGGCATGTCTTGCATACTCATACACTATGCTGTCACGAAATATAGGCATAAGTTGATACACTAGAATCTTTTCAATAACCAATTCACACCTCTTTGCTTCTTTACCATCTTTTGTATTGTATGCCACTATTTTATACTTTCCAAACTCTACTAGTTCGTTTCCAACCGCATGTGTTCTTTCCATATGTTCACATATTGGCAAATGTTGCAAGCCACCGCAACGATGACATGTGCCATCCAAGCATAATTTCTTGTAGAATATTTGACCTTCCTCTCTTTCACATAAAATTATTGATATGAAGTCTCTTGAAGATGTTGGTGGGGCACATATGGCACAACCCTACAAATCATTGTTAGTATGCATATCTAAACATATAGACCTATAAGCATCAAAATGGTTAGAAAATTCAATATGTAATCTACAACAACAAGTAGTGCGTGTGTGATTTATCTTGACATAGAAAGGTTTTAGCATTTCAAAATATCTTTGACAAATTTTAATTTGAGGATACTTCTCTAAAAATTTACCATAAAACTATGTTTGAGTCTCATCCAAAAAATGCTTTAGATGTGGCTCACAGTTCTGACTACCAATTCTCCTTCTTACCACATCCCTTTGATTTAGAGATACCCTTGTGTTATTCTTCCAAAAGTCTTCAATTAGTGATCTCAATGCTTCAACAATTGGTTTATCTTTTCATGGTAGTCTCCCCGAGAATGCCCATAATTCATTGGCATTAGTGTCCTCAATTCTTTGGCTTCTTCCAATGGCTCTTGATAAAGTTTTCCTATTAATTCTCAATTCTTGACTCGTCTTTCTAATGAGATGAGCTTTCCTCATTTGACTAGTTACTATAGTCGATATAATCACACGTTGTGTTGCATTACTATCTTTTGTGCATGAGGTGTTACCCACACTCTCATATGCACTCATTAGATTCTTGACAATAGATTTTTCACTTGAAGCCTCTGATGTTCTCAACCCAAGAATCTTCATGATGGACCTATACTTTATACTTTGCATCATTTCAATGAATAGTTGACATCTTGCATTCTCATTTAACTTTTCAAAGAACAATCTCCAAATCTTATGAGCATATCTTCTACAAGTGCGTTTTGGAATCTTACCTTCCATTGGCTGCAAAATATTCTCATCAATATCAATCAAATACTTTGGCTTTCTATGCAAAATTCTAGGTGGTGTTAAGTTAGGTAAATTCATCTCAACATTAGGAATTTCATCAATATTTAAATGAGATGGGCTAGATGGCATACCTTTGATCGAAGATGGAATAGATGGCATACCTTGAGGTTGAGGTGGGAACAATGGCGTACCTCCTTCATCACATGTGAGTGATAATGTACTCTCAACGTGAGATGTGGTAGATGGTGTCCCTACATGTTGACTTACGGTAGAGGACGTGTCTCCAACTATGGTATTCAAATCTCTCGTACCACAAAGTTTTTGCATTCGTTCTCTTTGTGTCACCAATACCATATTTCTTTGTGATGGTTGTAGTTCCTCTTCAATTGGTATGTCTTCATTTATCGTGTCCAATTTCCTCTTCTCACAAAGTTCCCTCATAGCCACTGCTTTCTTTGCATTCTTAGCTTCTATCTCTTCCTCTGTTGGTTTAATTCTTGATCATTTCCTCGACATGACAGAGATTTTATCTGTAGCATGATAAAGAGACCAATATTACTTCCTAAGAAATGAATACAAGATAATAGTGGGATTGTATTTTTATTATGTTGCAAGGATTTATTCTTATATAGTTTGACATCATGGTATGTTAAGGTTTGTTTATTACACATAATTATTAAAGAGCCCAAGTGTAGAAAATATACATGGCATCATGTGAGATTGTAGGTTGCTTTCTTGATTGGGAATGTGTCTATTTTAAACATGTATGATAAAGCATGATAAAGTAATTCAATCCAAATTAAGGAAAATGTAAAGAACATGCATGTAAAGACTTGACATACCTAAAAAATGAAGATTTGAATGGAGAGAGTACCCAATTATGTCTAGTGTTTTTTCTTCTTGCATCAAACTCCTCAACAATTTGAGTTTTTCACCACTTGCTTCCTTTTCAATGTTAAATTGAATAACACTCAAATATAATTACTAACAACAATACTATTAACCAATCTATAATGTTAAATTCCTAAAATTGAATCATAATTAACATTGCAACACTACAAAAATTGAAACTTGAATAGATATATATCAAACTTGGTGTGAAAACTATGTTATTTCCTCCTCAAGTTGGCAAAGCAGAAAAGGTGGTGGAAAGATCATGCAAAGGTGGTACAATGTGTCAAATGTGCATGTGAACTTCCCAACAGCATGAAAGCACTTCTTTATTGTCGGAGCACGCGCAGAATTAGTATGAAAACAGAGCATGTGGACCTGGATCACGGGGGTCAACACTTTTTTACCGTTTCTATAGCAAGACAAAATGTGAGCATGTTATAACGCACTCACGTTTTGTCCTACTATAGATTGATCACATCCTGTGCATTATCTTCCTTAATACAAGCAGGGATGACCACATCCTGTGCTTCATCAACTGAAAATTCCAAGCCTTACAATTCCTCTTAAATACGGGAGGATTCATGACTGGAAGAGCCAAGCCACTTCGTCCCGCCTTGCTGAAGGATGACATCCTAGGAGAATTAGGAGATTTTCCTTTGGAGATCATATAATCTTTAAATGCTTTCAATCTTGGTAGGTCCTCTACATCAGAGAAAAACCATTGATGGTGTCTGAGAAATAAGAAATTCTTCATCTCTTTGGTGATCCATTTCTCTTTCCAAACCTTCCCCTTCAAACTTGAATGACAACAAGGTTTTTGAGGGAGAACTTTTCCTATTTCCTACAAGAGCTTGCCAGATGCTCTGCCATATGATAGGCATAACAATGAAGGGGCAAGCCCTCATAATCAAGTTCTTGATAGAAAATGTCCATCGAGCAAGAAAGACAGATCTTCTTTGGAAGCAAAAGCTCTAGTTTGTGAAAAATCCTTATCCAAGCATAAATACAAGGGGTTATGTCAAGCAATTGCCAATCCACTTCCACAAAGCCTCCTAAAGACTTCCTGATTGATTCCTAAACATCCACACCCCAAAACTGGAGAGGCAATCAATATAATCAAACCCATAAATCTACATTTGACAATAGAAACCCTCAACACTATACCTTAAACCCTAATCCCTCAACCCTCAACCCTCAACCCTAAACCTTATCCCTAAACCCTAATCCCTCAATCCTCAACCCTAATCCGTCATCCCTCAAATCTAATCCCTCATCCCTAAACCCTAAATGCTATCCCTATTCCTAAACCCTCAATAGACTAGATACTATACATTAAACCCTAATCCCTTATCCCTAAACCCTCCAACCCTATCCCTAATCCTTATACCCTCCACACTCTACTTTAACCCTAATCCATTGACCCTCAACCCTATCCCTAGACCCTTGACCCTCAAACCTCAACCCTCAACCCCCAACATCAAACCTTAATCCCTCAACCCTTAACTATGATCCCTCGACTCTCAACCCTATCCCTAAACCCTAAAGCCTCAACCCTCAACCCTTAATGTCAAATCCTAATCCCTCAACCCTTCACTCTAATCCCTCAACCCTAAACCCTATCCCTAAACCCTCAACACTATACCTTAAACCCTAATCCCTCAACCCTCAACCCTAAACCCTAATCCCTCAACCCTCAACCCTAATTCGTCATCCCTCAACTCTAATCCCTCATCCCTAAACCCTAAATGCTATCCATATTCCTAAACCCTCAACAGACTCGATACTATACCTTAAACCCTAATCCCTTACCCCTAAACCCTCCAACCCTATCCTTAATCCTTATACCCTCCACACTCTACTTTAATCCTAATCCCTTGACCCTAAACCCTTGACCCTCGAACCTCAACCCTCAACCCTCAACATCAAACCCTAATCCCTCAACCCTTAACTATGATCCCTCGACCCTCAACCCTATCCCTAAACCCTAAACCCTAAAGCCTCAACCCTCAACCCTCAACATCAAATCCTAATCCCTCAACCCTTCACTCTAATCCCTCAACCCTCAACCCTAAACCTTATCCCTAAACCCTAATCCCTCAACCCTCAACCCTAATCCATCATCCCTCAACTCTAATCCCTCATCCCTAAACCCTAAATGCTATCCCCATTCCTAAACCCTCAATAGACTGGATACTATACCTTAAACCCTAATCCCTTATCCCTAAACCCTCCAACCCTATCCCTAATCCTTATACCCTCCACACTCTACTTTAACCCTAATCCCTCAACCCTCAACCCTATCCCTAAACCCTTGACCCTCGAACCTCAACCCTTAATCCTCAACGTTAAACCCTAATCCCTCAACCCTTAACTATGATCCCTTGACCCTCAACCCTATCCCTAAACCCTAAAGCCTAAAGCCTCAACCCTCAACGTCAAATCCTAATCTCTCGACCCTTCACTCTAATCCCTCAACCCTAAACCCTATCCCTAAACCCTCAACACTATACCTTAGACCCTAATCCCTCAACCCTAAACCCTAAACCTTATCCCTAAACCCTAATCCCTCAACCTTTAACCCTAATCTATCATCCCTCAAATCTAATCCCTCATCCCTAAACCCTAAATGCTATCCCTATTCCTAAACCCTTAATAGACTCGATACTATACCTTAAACCCTAATCCCTTATCCCTAAACCCTCCAACCCTATCCCTAATCCTTATACCCTCCACACTCTACTTTAACCCTAATCCCTCAGCCCTCAACCCTATCCCTAAACCCTTGACCCTCGAACCTCAACGTCAAACCCTAATCCCTCAACCCTTAACTATGATCCCTCAACCCTCAACCCTATCACTAAACCCTAAACCCTAAAGCCTCAACCCTCAACATCAAATCCTAATCCCTCGACCCTTCACTCTAATCCCTCAACCCTAAACCCTATCCCTAAACCCTCGACACTATACCTTAAACCCTAATCCCTCAACCCTCAACCCTAAACCTTATCCCTAAACCCTAATCCCTTAACCCTCAACCCTAATCCATCATCCCTCAACTCTAATCACTCATCCCTAAACCCTAAATGCTATCCCTATTCATAAACCCTCAAAAGACTCGATACTATACCTTAAACCCTAATCCCTTATCCCTAAACCCTCCAACCCTATCCCTAATCCTTATACCCTCCACACTCTACTTTAACCCTAATCCCTCGACCCTCAACCCTATCCCTAAACCCTTGACCCTAGAACCTCAACCCTTAACCCTCAACGTCAAACCCTAATCCCTCAACCCTTAACTATGATCCCTCGACCCTCAACCCTATCCCTAAACCCTAAACCCTCAACCCTCAACCCTCAACGTCAAATCCTAATCCCTCGACCCTTCACTCTAATCCCTCAACACTATAGCTTAAACCCTAATCCCTCAACCCTCAACCCTAAACCTTATCCCTAAACCCTAATTCCTCAACCCTCAACCCTAATCCATCATCCCTCAACTCTAATCCCTCATCACTAAACCCTAAATGCTATCCCTATTCCTAAACCCTCAACAGACTCGATACTATACCTTAAACCCTAATCCCTTATCCCTAAACCCTCCAACCCTATCCCTAATCCTTATACCCTCCACACTCTACTTTAACCCTAATCCCTCAACCCTCAACTCTATCCCTAAACCCTTGACCCTCAAACCTCAACCCTCAACCCTTAACTATGATCCCTCAACCCTCAACCCTATCCCTAAACCCTAAACCCTAAAGCCTCAACCCTCAACCCTCAACATCAAATCCTAATCCCTCAACCCTTCACTCTAATCCCTCAACCCTAAACCCTATCCCTAAACCCTCAACACTATACCTTAAACCCTAATCCCTCAACCCTCAACCCTAAACCTTATCCCTAAACCCTAATCCCTCAACCCTAATCTGTCATCCCTCAACTCTAATCCCTCATCCCTAAACCCTAAATGCTATCCCTATTCCTAAACCCTCAACAGACTCGATACTATACCTTAAACCCTAATCCCTTATCCCTAAACCCTCCAACCCTCTCCCTAATCCTTATACCCTCCACACTCTACTTTAACCATAATCCCTCGACCCTCAACCCTATCCCTAAACCCTTGACCCTCAAACCTCAACCCTCAACCCTTAATGTCAAACCCTAATCCCTCAACTCTTAACTATGATCCCTCGACCCTCAACCCTATCCCTAAACCCTAAACTCTAAAGCCTCAACCCTCAACCCTCAACGTCAAATCCTAATCCCTTGACCCTTCACTCTAATCCATCAACCCTAAACCCTCAACACTATACCTTAGACCCTAATCCCTCAACCCTAAACCTTATCCCTAAACCCTAATCCCTCAACATTCAACCCTAATCTGTCAACCCTCAACTCTAATCCCTCATCCCTAAACCCTAAATGCTATCCCTATTCCTAAATCCCTAACAGACTCGATACTATACCTTAAACCCTAATCCCTTATCCCTAAACCCTCCAACCCTATCCCTAATCTGTATACCCTCCACCCTCTACTTTAACCCTAATCCCTCGACCCTCAACCCTATCCCTAAACCCTTGACCCTCGAACCTCAACCCTCAACCCTCAACGTCAAACCCTAATCCCTCAACCCTTAACTATGATCCCTCAACCCTCAACCCTATCCCTAAACCCTAAACCCTAAAGCCTCAACCCTCAACCCTCAACGTCAAATCCTAATCCCTCGACCCTTCACTCTAATACCTCAACCCTAAAACCTATCCCTAAACCCTCAACATTATACCTTAAACCCTAATCCCTCAACCCTCAACCCTAAACCTTATCCCTAATCCCTAATCCCTCAACCCTCAACCCTAATCCATCATCCCTCAACTCTAATCCCTCATCCCTAAACCCTAAATGCTATCCCTATTCCTAAACCCTCAACAGACTTGATACTGTACCTTAAACCCTAATCCCTTATCCTTAAACCCTCCAACCCTATCCCTAATCCTTATACCCTCCACACTCTACTTTAACCTAATCCCTCGACCCTCAACCCTATCACTAAACCCTTAACCCTCGAACCTCAACCCTCAACCCTCAACATCAAACCCTAATCCCTCAACCCTTAACTATCATCCCTTGACCCTCAACCCTATCCCTAAACCCTAAGCCTTAAAGCCTCAACCCTCAACCCTCAACGTCAAATCCTAATCCCTCGACCCTTCACTCTAATCCCTCAACACTCAACCCTATCCCTAAACCCTCAACACTATACCTTAAACCCTAATCCCTCAACCCTCAACCCTAATCCATCATCCCTCAACTCTAATCCCTCATCCCTAAACCCTAAATGCTATCCCTATTCCTAAACCCTCAAATGACTCAATACTATACCTTAAACCCTAATCCCTTATCCCAAAACCCTCCAACCCTATCCCTAATCCTTATACCCTCCACACTCTACTTTAACCCTAATCCCTCGACCCTCAACCCTATCCCTAAACCCTTGACCCTAGAACCTCAACCCTTAACCCTCAACGTCAAACCCTAATCCCTCAACCCTTAACTATGATCACTCAACCCTCAACCCTATCCCTAAACCCTAAACCCTAAAGCCTCAACCCTCAACCATCAACGTCAAATCCTAATCCCTCGACCTTTCACTTTAATCCCTCAACCCTAAACCCTATCCCTAAACCCTCAACACTATACCTTAAACCCTAATCCCTCAACCCTCAACCCTAAACCTTATCCCTAAACCCTAATCCCTCAATCCTCAACCCTAATCCATCATCCCTCAACTCTAATCCATCATCCCTAAACCATAAATGCTATGCCTATTCCTAAACCCTCAACAAACTCGATACCATACCTTAACCCCTAATCCCTTATCCCTAAACCCTCCAACCCTATCCCTAATCCTTATACCCTCCACACTCTACTTTAACCCTAATCCCTCGACCCTCATCCCTATCCCTAAACCCTTGACCCTCGAACCTCAACCCTCAACCCTCAACATCAAACCCTAATCCCTCAACCCTTAACTATGATCCCTCGACTCTCAACCCTATCCCTAAACCCTAAACCCTACAGCCTCAACCCTCAACGTCAAATCCTAATCCCTCGACCCTTCACTCTAATCCCTCAACCCTAAACCCTATCCCTAAACCCTCAACACTATACCTTAAACCCTAATCCCTCAACCCTCAACCCTAAACCTTATCCCTAAACCCTAATCCGTCAACCCTCAACCCTAATCTGTCATCCCTTAACTCTAATCCCTCATCCCTAAACCCTAAATGCTATCCCTATTCCTAAACCCTCAATAGACTTGATATTATACCTTAAACCCTAATCCCTTATCCCTAAACCCTCGAACCCTATCCCTAATCCTTATACCCTCCACACTCTACTTTAACCCTAATCCCTCAACCCTCAACCCTATCCCTAAACCCTTGACCCTTGAACCTCCACCCTCAATGTCAAACCTTAATCCCTCAACCCTTAACTCTAATCCCTCGACCCTCAACCCTATCCCTAAACACTAAACCCTTAACCCTTAACCCTCAACCCTTCACTCTAATCCCTCAACCTTAACCCTCAACACTATACCTTAAACCCTAATCCCTCAACTCTCAACACTAAACCTTATCCCTAAACCCTAATCCCTCAACCCTCAACCCTAATCCATCATCCCTCAACTCTAATCCCTCATCCCTAAACCCTAAATGCTATCCCTATTCCTAAACCCTCAACATACTCAATACTATACCTTAAACCCTAATCCCTTATCTCTAAACCCTCCAACCCTATCCCTAATCCTTATACCCTCCACACTCTACTTTAACCCTAATCCCTCGACCCTCAACCCTATCCCTAAACCCTTGACCCTCGAACCTCAACCCTAAACCCTCAACGTCAAACCCTAACCCCTCAACCCTTAACTATGATCCCTCGACCCTCAACCCTATCCCTAAACCCTAAACCCTAAAGCCTCAACCCTCAACATCAAATCCTAATCCCTTGACCCTTCACTCTAATCCCTCAACCCTAAACCCTATCCCTAAACCCTCGACACTATACCTTAAATCCTAATCCCTCAAACCTCAACCCTAGACCTTATCCCTAAAACCTAATCCCTCTACCCTCAACCCTAATCCATCATCCCTCAACTCTAATCCCTCATCCCTGAACCCTAAATGCTATCCCTATTCCTAGACCCTCAATGGGCTCGATACTATACCTTAAACCCTAATCCCTTATCCCTAAACCCTCCAACCCTATCCCTTAACCCTAATCCCTTGACCCTCAACCCTATCCCAAAACCCTTAACCCTCGAACCTCAATGTACTTGACCCTCAACGTCAAACCCTAATCCCTCAACACTTAACTCTGATCCCTCGACCCTTAACGCTTAAAACTTGAACCCCTAAACCTCTCCCTACACACTTGACACTCAACACTATATCTTAAACCCTAATCCCTTAACCCTCATCCCTAAAGCCTTAACCCTAAATCATTAAACCTTCAACCCTAAACCCTATCCCTAATCCCTCTACCCTTGACACTCTTATTTAACCCTAATCCCTTGACCATTAACCCTATCCCTCAACCTCAACCCTCAACCCTCAACCCTCAACCCTCAACTCTCAACATTAAACCCTAATTCATCAACCCTAAACCCTAATCCCTCAAACCTAAACCCTATCCCTAAACCATCAACCCTCAACACTATACCTTAAACCCTAATCCCTATCCCTCAACCCTTAACCCTTAAAACTTAAACCCTATCCCTACACCCTCAACACTTGACACTATATCTTAATCCTTAAACCCTCATCCCTAAAGCCTCAACCCTCAATCCTTAAACCTTCAACCCTAAACCCTATCCCTAATCCCTCTACCCTCGAGACTCTGACCCTAATCTCAACATTAAATGCTAATCTGTCAACCCTAAACCCTAATCCGTCAACCCTAAACCCTATCCCTAAACCCTCAACCCTCAACACTATACCTTAAACCCTAATCCATCAACCCTAAAACCTAATCCCTCAACCCTTGACACTATACCTTAAACCCTATGAGAAAAGCTTTGCATATGGTACATCCATAGTGAGTAATTAACAGTTGAAATCAGAAGGATGATCATTATGAGAAAAGATTTGCATTAGGGTACATCTATGTTTCTTGCTGTCCACCCCGCACTTAGGGAAGGTATATTGTTATGAAACAGGCAAATAATCTCCCATTGTTTACTGGCTCTATCCACAAGAACTACTAAACTATACCTTAAACCCTAATCCCTCAACCCTCAACACTCTACCTTAAACCTAATTCCTCGACCCTTAACCCTAAACGCTATCCCTAAAGCCTCAACCCTAAACCCTAACCCTCAAGGTCCTAAACTCTAATCCCTTATCCCTAAACTCTAAATCCTATCCCTAAATGCTCAACCCTCAACCTTAAACTTCAATCACTCAATCCTTATCCACCCCTCTCCTCCCCTATCTAGCTCACTCCCATCTCTACCCTCCTCTGCCCTCGACACTATACATACTCCCATTATAATGCGCTCGCTTTATGTTAAACATGACAAACAACACAGACTTTTGCAGAAAAGGAAAAATGCAAAGCAAAACATAACGCAAGCGCATTATAATGCACTCGCGTTATGTCTTGCTTATGGAATCCCAAGCCTTGGGCTTGGGATTTGCTTTTGATTTCCAACCCAAAGGCTTGGAGTGCCTTTTGAACAATCACAGACGTGTTTTTTCATATTCTTCAAGATTTCACATAATTTCATTCGTGCTAACCCTCAAATTTGCACGTGTTTCAAGGTTGAACAAATCGAACACCTGGGTAATGTTAGGCTTTCTCTTAGCTATTTAACGATGTGATTTTTTTCACATTTTAACAATGTTAAGCCTTTCATCTTTAATTTCTTTTGTTTGTGTGTCTGTTTTTTGGCAAAAACCACTGTTTGGTCTTTTTTTCATTGTAAATTAACTATTCATTGAAATTTCAAAAAATTGCATATTTAGAAACTAAACTCCATTCTACAAATATTAAAAAAATAAAAAAATGATTTTCAATTAGTTTTCAAAATGTATAGGGATAGCACGGCCAAAATTCTATTTTTTAGGATGTGTCCACTTTAAAAATTAGTAAAAAATTAAATATTCATCAAAAAATTATCAGGAAAATCGGGCGTAAACTACATGCTATTAGCTAATTTCTCACTAAAGCGATTTTAAAAATACCAAAAAAAAGTTGACCTTTTGAGGGAGCCACAAAACATGCTATGTTATGTTTTTTTGACAGAAACAACACCAATTTCAGTGGCTCCCTCTTTTGAACCCCTTAATCTATGCCATTTTCAAAAAAAATAGTAGTTTAGAAAGTAGACTCAAAGCACTACGAACATTGTTTTCGTTGCATCTCCAAATTTTGAGTGTAACTATACTCAATTTCTGATCCAAAGCTAGTATTTCCTGATTTCAGAAAAAAAGTTGCCACTTAAGACCCCTTTTTGGCCCCCCATCTTCTTGCACTTGCCCAGGGATTAGGGTTTAGGGTTGAGGCTTTAAGGATAACATTTAGGGTTGAGGGATTAGGGTTGAGGGTTGAGGGATTAGGGTTAAGGTAGAGTGTCGAGGGTAGAGGGATTAGAGATAGGGTTTAGGGTTGAAGGTTTAAGGGTTGAGGGTTGAGGCTTTAGGGCTGAGGGTTAAGGGATTAGGGTTTAAGATATAGTGTCGAGGGTTGAGGGTTTAAGGATAGGTTTTAGGGTTTAAGGGTTGAGGGTTGAGGGTTGAGGGATAAGGTTTAGGGTTTAGGGATAAGGAATTAGGGTTTAAGGTATAGTGTCGAGGGTTGACGGTTTAGGAATAGGGATAGCATTTAGGGTTTAGGGATAAGGGATTAGGGTTTAGGGATAAGGGATTAGGGTTTAGGGTTGAGGGATTAGCGATTAGAGTTGAGGTTTGAGGGATTAGGGTTTAGGGTATAGCGTTGAGGGTTGAGGATTTAGAGATAGGGTTTAGGGTTTAGGGTTGAGGGATTAGGGTTTAAGGTATAGTTTTTAGGGTTAAGGGTTTAGCATTTAGGGTTGAGGGATTAGGGTTTAGGGTTGAGGGTTTAGGGATAAGGGATTAGGGTTTAAGGTATAGTGTCGAGGGTTGAGGGTTTAGGAATAGGGATAGAATTTAGGGTTTAGGGTTGAGGGATTAAGGTTTAGGGTTTAGGGATAAGGGATTAGGGTGTAGGGTTGAGGGATTAAGGTTTAAGGTTGAGGTTTGAGGGTTTAGGGATAGGGTTTAGATTTTAGGGATAAGGGATTAGGGTTTAGGGTTGAGGCTTTAGGGATAGCATTTAGGGTTTGGGGATTAGGGTTGAGGGTCAAGGGATTAGGGTTAAGGTATAGTGTTGAGGGTTGAGGGTTTAGGGATAGCATTATGGGATTAGGGTTGATGGATTATGGTTTAGGGTTAACGTATTAGGGTTTAAGGTTGAGGGTTGAGGGTTAAGGGTTGAGGATTGAGGGTTGAGGGATAGTGTTGAGGTTCGAGGGATTAGTGTTAAGGTAGAGTATCGAGGGTAGAGGGATTAGGGATAGGGTTTAGGGTTGAAGGTTTAAGGATTGAGGGTTAAGGTTTTAGGGCTAAGGGTTAAGGGATTATGGTTTAAGATATAGTGTCGAGGGTCGAGGGTTTAGGGATAGGTTTTAGATTTTAAGGTTTAAGGGTTGAGGGTTGAGGGATAGGGTTTAGGGTTTAGGGATAAGGGAATAGGGTTTAAGGTATAGTGTCGAGGGTTGAGGGTTTAGTAATAGGGATAGCATTTAGGGTTTAGGGTTGAGGGATTAGGGTTTAGGGTTTAGGAATAAGGGATTATGGTTTATGGTTGAGGGATTAGAGTTGAGGGTCAAGGGATTAGGGTTAAAGTAGAGTGTCAAGGGTAGAGGAATTAGGGATAGGGTTTAGGGTTGAAGGTTTAAGGATTGAGGGTTGAGGCTTTAGGGTGAGGGTTAAGGGATTAGGATTTAAGATATAGTGTCGAGGGTTGAGGGTTTAGGGATAGGTTTCAGGGTTTAAGGTTTAAGGGTTGAGGGTTGAGGGATAGGTTTTAGGGTTTAGGGATAAGGATTAGGTTTTAAGTTATAGTGTCGAGGGTTGAGGGTTTAGGAATAGGGATAGTGTTTAGGGTTTAGGGTTGAGGAATTAGGGTTTAGGGTTTAGGGATAAGGGATTAGGGTTTAGGGTTGAGAGATTAATGTTTAGGGTTGAGGGATTAAGGTTTAAGGTTGAGGGTTGAGGGTTGAGGGTTGAGGGTTTAGGGATAGGGTTTAGAGTTTAGGGATAAGGGATTAGAGTTTAGGACCTTGAGCGATTAGTGTTTAGGGTTGAGGATTTAGGGATAACATTTAGGGTTGAGGGATTAGGGTTGAGGGTCGAGGGATTAGGGTTAAGGTAGAGTGTCAAGGGTAAAGGGATTAGGAATAGGGTTTAGGGTTGAAGGTTTAAGGATTAAGGGTTGAGACTTAAGGGTGAGGGTTAACGGATTAGGATTTAAGATATAGTGTCGAGGGTTAAGGATTTAGTGATAGGGTGTAGGGTTTAGGGTTGAGGGATTAGGGTTTAAGATTGAGGCAATAGGGTTTAAGGTAAAGTGTTGAGGGTTAAAGGATAGGGTTTAGGATTTACGGTTTAAGGGTTTAGGGTTGAGGCTTTAGGGTTTAGGGTTAAGTGAGAGACCTAGATGGCTAAGGATGGATGGAGAGGTAGACAAGGAGTGACTGAGAGATGTAGAGAGGGGAGAGGTAGAGAGGTGAGGGGGAGAGATAGGTGAGAGATAGAGAGGTGAGAGATAGAAGAAATACATGGAGAAATGAATATAATATATTTTTCTATAGCAGGACAAAACGCGCTTACGTTATAACGCAAGCACATTTTGGATTGCTATACAAATGGTAAAAAGACCTAGATCCCCATGATCTAGGCCCACATACTCTATTTTCTTTTGTTTATGCATGTTTTCCAATAAAAAGGGTGTTTTCATGCTATTGGGAAGTTCACATGCACATTTTTAACATTCTACCACCTTTGCATGAACTTTCCACCACCTTTTTCTGCTTTGCCAACTTAAGAAGGAGGAAATAATATAGTTTTCACATTGAATTTGATATATATCAATTCAAGTTTCAATTGTTGTAGTGTTGCAATGTTAATTGTGATTGAATTGTAGGAATTTAACATTATAGATTGGTTAATAGTATTGTTGTTACTAATTCTATTTGAGCATTATTCAATTTAACGTTGAAAAGGAAGCAAGTGGTGAAAAAACTCAAATTGTTGAGGAGTTTGATGCAAGAAGAAAAAACACTACATAATTGGGTACTCTCTCCATTCGAATCTTTGTTTTTTTAGGTATGTCAAGTCTTTACATGCATGTTCTTTACATTTTCCTTAATTCTATTTGAATTACTTTATCATGCTTTATCATACATGTTTATATCACTTGTATGGTTTACATATTTTGTGTTTATATCAGTCTCACTTTTTTGATTTTATAGTTCATCTGCCTTGTCTATGCTTCCACATTTTTCATACATGTCTTACATTTTGCATACATGTCTTACATTTTACATTTATAGTTCATCATAGTTCTTACTACCCAAAGAGCTTAGTCTTCACACACAAATGTCCTTATAATAGACTGTTTTAAATCAATTCATGGTATGCATAATAAAAGATATCTCAAAGGTCAACATTAATTAAAATAGACACAATCATGATATCATTATTAAGTCCCTTTGCATAATGAACCTTATAATACAAAGTCATTAATGTCTATCTAATGAGATTCAACCTAAAGGACCTCATGCAAAATTCCATCATGTGTGTTTCCTTTAAACCTACATAGATAGCCTTAAGTTAAAAGATCTCTAGATTTTATTACTCAATAATCCATAAGGTCAGCCTACAATCTCACATGGTGCCATGTATATTTTCTACACTTGGGCTCTTTAATAAGTATGTGCAATAATGATATAAATAGACCTTAACATACCATGATGTCAAATTATACAAGAATAAATCCTTACACCATATAAATATACAATCCCTTAAGCATAATGAAATACTATTATCTTGTCATAACAAGTTAAAATACAAATGAATAGGTGCCAAGATCATACAAGTAAATCCCAATAGGCTTAATCCAATCATGATCCATGCTATGCTATGATAATGTGAAGATAAGGGACTACTGTCACACATCAGAAAATTAGTCCTTACCTCATGCCCTAGTGTGATGTCTCCCACAATCTCAATCATCTCTCCTTTCATGACTAGATGGTTATCAACAAGTGTTGGCCCATGAGACATCTCCAAGTGAAAATCAAGTGTATCATGTGTCCTAAATTCTGTCCCATGGCTGTAAGTTGAATCTTCATGTGTGAGAAGATGATCTCTATCCACAAGTAAGTGTAGGTAGTTTGATGCCACTAGCACCACTTGGCCTCTCCCACATCTTCAACCTTGTAGTCAACATGAAGTCCCATGTACTCTTCACTTGTAGCCTCAATAGGTGACTCTCCTTTGTCCTTATCCTCATAGGGCTGAAGTGAACTTCGTACCATAATGCTTTGTATGGCTGCAATAACATTTTGCAATAATACTTTGTATGGCTGCAATAATTCTTTGTATGCTTTGTACCTATTTTGGTTGAGTGACATTTACTCTTCTACATGATGATTGTATGTACATTTTGTATGAAGGGTTGAATGACATATATTTCAGTTATTTGTATGGATTCATTTCTTAGGAACTAATATTTGTCTCTTTATCATGCTACAGATAAATTCTCCGTCATGCTGAGGAAACAATCAAGAATTAAACCAACACAGGAAGAGATAGAAGCTAAGAATGCAAAGAAAGTAGTGGCTATGAGGGAACTTCATGAGAAGAGGAAATTAGACATGATAAATGAAGATATGCCAATTGAAGAGGAACCGCAACCATCAAAAAGAGATATGGTATTGGTGGCACAAAGGGAACGAATGCAAAAACTTCGTGCTATGAGAGATTTGAATACCATAGTTGGAGATGGTTTTCTCACCTCCTTCGCTGAGTTTGGGGTTTCTGTGTTTAATACAAGCATTAGTTTTAGCTAGGGTTTTGCAGAGATTTGAAAATCTAAATCTTAGGGCTCTTCTTTGAATCACTAGTTAAAAACTTTGAAAGGGCTCTTTTGTGGTACAAGCAATTGAAATATTTGATAGAATCCTCTATTCAAATCTTAGTTCACGATAGGCCAAAATAATGAATTTGATTACATTTAAATGCATTTTTCCATGCCCCTAGAATCATTCACAAGTCCCCTTTTGGTAATACAATAGGCCTTTCACTTCGTTCCATCTGCACCAAAAAGAACACTGACAGACCCTTTGGAGTAATGTAAAACTTTAGGATGAACAGTGCCTGAAAAATCTTCTACCATTTGAAAGTTTGAAATCCATTTGTGCTAAAATTTTCCTTCATGGAGTTCATGTTGAAAATGCTACCAACTGACCTAAATAACCTTGAAGAAACAAAGTCAGTCAGTCACTTAGGAAAATCGTGTCCCAAACCAAAATTTGACCCAACGCTGAAACTCTAAGTTGCAGACCCTGCGCAAAAAACTATCTTCACTGACTCTAGTCAAACATCGTCAAACATCCTACAAAGTCAGAAGTATCTAAAACCTCTGCTGATACATAACCTTAGTCTGGCATTGAATTGTCAATTCATGGACTTGCACGGAAATGCTCCTTCACTGACCATTTGTCGGTCACCTCTCAAAACCACACTAAGTCCGATGCAGTCAGAATCTGCACTGACCCATGTCCCACTCTTGGCACTAAAATTCCTTGCAACTGACCTACACTAAAATTCACACCGACTGACCTTTCGATTACATAAAAGGCGGACACTCCCAAATCCCATGCCAGGTCTGTCATGTCCAAAATCCCCGCCAAGTCCTACTCCCATCTGACTTGTACTGAAATTGCACCTCACTGACCTCCAGAGATCCATACAAGTCAGTTACAACCAAAACCTACACAAGGTCAGATGGACCTCAAATCCACGCCAGGTCGGACCTAGCCAATTCTAGCGCTTTTCCTCTGATGAGGTTTGAGACCCCTGAAATTAGTGCTGAACCTATAAAATGATTATTTTTCTGAAAATGTCCAAGGTAGAAGGGTCTGTTTAATTAAAGTGAATGTTGTAAGGGTTGAATAGTGATGTTTTGCATATTTCAATTCAAATTTTGGGAAATTTAGGCATTTATTGCATGGTCCAAAATGAATTTTGATGTTGTTTTATTATTCAATCATGTAGTAAATGTTATAAATTTGCAAGTTATTAGACTCATGCATTTCAGAGGTAGGCATTTGGAATTCAAAGAAATGGATATCAGTTTCATAGGGAAGAATATGACTTAGTGGCATGACAAGTAACCTGTGAATCATGCATTTAAACTTAAGAATCAAGAAACTATCAAAACAATCAAGACTTATTAGGTCTAGTTATGCAAGTTAAATGACCACCCGAGCACAAAACATGAAGTACAAGTTTAAAGGAATTCCTCCCGAGTCAAAGATAGCTTTCGTATGACCCAATATAGGAGATATAGACCTAGCTCATATCGATCTAGAGGATTTTAGACTCAAAGTATTTCAGCCTAATCCTACACCCTTGGCAAGAAAGATCAGAGACAATGGGATTGCAGAGGCTGCTGCATTTCCTACTTCAGTACAATGCCCAAAGATGATAGTGATTTGTGTAGAAATATATGATCCTCTAACTAGGACTATTCAAACCACCAATGGGGATGTCTTGGCAGACTTAAGCCCACCTTCCTTAGTAGAGATCTTTGGCATACCAGTACATCCTGTGCTATCCATACCAGACATTAAAGATGAAGAGAAAAATTATAAGAAAGGTATTGATAAATGTAAAAAGAAAATCAATGATGTATGGTGAAACACAAAAGATCTACCATCATCAAACTTCCTCATACACTTTATAGAAGTGATTTTCACAATGAGATTCGAGATCTTATGACTTTGCTAAGCAGAATATATGGACTGCCCTCTACATCAACATTTGAGGGATGGATACTCACACTGATTGAAGAAATTATTCATGAACAAATGAAACTACATTGGGCTCAGATTTTAAGTGACAATATGCATGAGGATTTTACCAATTTCAATGAGGATGACATTCATATGGACATCATACGTAATCTATGCCCTAGCAAGAAGAACTGAGTAACCAGGGCTATCAAAGTTGGGAGTTGTAGGTGATGAGCAATTGAAAGTGTATGAATGTTATCCCCAACTTGCCATATCCCAGTCCTTGATTCACTTCAAAAGGGTAAATGATGCATTTACCATGTACATTACAAGACTACTTCAAGGAGCTACTTCCCTGAGGATTTCTCTAGAGGCAATGAATGTAATCAGCCAATTTGGGAGATGGTATATTGAGTTTGAGAAATTCACCTACATAAGGGTGCAAGGATTCATAGGAGCACCTTACAAACTACCAAGGTATCTGACAGATAAGGTAGTGCTACTGGAATTGACAAAGCATATAATTCCATGTGCAGAGAAATTAAAACACTTGCATAGAACGAATGTCAAATTTCCACTGCAGCTAGGCAAAGGATAGTTTGCATGTGTTTCATGAGGAGTAGCTGAAGCCTCTGACAAAGAACTGCAACTTCTTAATCTCTACTTGTATATCAGAAGAAATAACTTTGACCCCTATGGTGTAATGGAGAAATATGTTAGTAAGAGGTTGTTCCACAAGGAGCGTCTCAAGGATTTTTGGGTAGACTGCGTAGATGATTATGAGGTGCTGAAAAGAATTCATTCAAGAATGTCACTAGATTTATTAAAAGATTCCATGTCAAAGATGTCCCAAATCAATTGGTGGATGATGACAATGCGGTGTACAAGGGACCTTGGGAAAATCAATACCAACACCCAGTTGCCCTTCCAAATTGGGCAAATGTTGAAGAGAGCTCCTTAGATGAGATTATGAAGGAACCCATAAGACTAAGCAAAGTGTGGGTTAGAACCCAGATTGCAGCCATGACTCAAAATGGGGTACAATTAACTTATATAGAGTTGGAACTAGAGAAGGAATCAAATGGTGAGGAAGACCAACCTGTAGAAGTGCCAGATGTTGAGGAGCAAGTTCAAGAGGCTTCTAAAGAAATAGATAGTGAAGAACACATCCCATTGGTAGAAAGGATGAAAGGAAAGAAAATTGTTCTAAAAGCCCAGCCAAAGAGTTCACCTCTGGCCAAGAGAACAAGAGCTACACAAAAGAGGCATATGCCAAGTGGACCAGGTGAAGGTTCCAAAACCAAGAAGCCAAGGACCAAAGCCACAAGGATCTGTATCACTGCTCCTACCACTACTCCCACTACCTTTGCTGCCCATGATACTTTGTCTTCCCCAATTCAAACTACTATTGCAACTACTTCATGCCCCTTGGCATCAGATTCAACCCTTTCCACTTCACTAGTTTCAGTTGCTGTCACTTCTTCTACTCCCTCATTACCATCCATTTCAACTACCTCCCTAACTCCCATTTCCTCTATCTCTCTTTCCACCTCATCCACTTTACCACCTCTCTCCACTATTCTTTCATCTTCCTTCTCCCTTCCTTCCTCATCCATCCTTTCATCAGTTGATGTGCCTCCTTTGGGTTTTGCATCATTCGCTAATATGACTCATGTGAGTCTTCCCTCATTGCCAGATCATTCATTGCCATTGCTCCACAATTCTTTAAGCAACAGGGAGATGGAGAAGAAGACAATGACAAAGAGTCTGAAAGAGAATTGGAAATTCTTGATAATCCTCCAACAAAAGGAGATAGTCATACTAATGTTCCTGAGGATTCCTCTTTAGCAGCACCAGATTGGTTTTAAAACTGGTTTGGAGTTAAAGAGCCACAAGTGCAAGTGATGAAACTAGATTTGGATGCTATCTTAGCTAGAGTGGAAAAACCAAAGAAATAAAAGAAGGCTAAGATCCAATCCAGGATTTATAAAGATGCTACGGGGTCAAGGATTGTTGAGGTGGTTGTCCCACCAGCCAATATGAATAAAGATCAAGTCAAAGTAGAAGATTATACTATCACAACTATTGACTTGGGACTAGCCTCTAGGGGTCAGAGAATTGATGAATTTAAAGGTATGGTCTCCTCCATTCTTGAGCAGTTAGACAAAGATGAGTTCACGAAGTAAGAATTGAAACAACAAAATGAAGAACTGAAGGCTTGCATCCAGTTTTTTATGGGGCCATTGAATTCAAAAGGGGAACCAAAATCAACTCTGGCCTTGCTATCAAAAGAAGAGCTAACTAAATTTGTTGTTATCAAAATGACTACTACAGGCACATAGGAGTGATTTGATAGAGTGTACAGTGATGGTTGTGAAGTAGTCACTTTTGCAGTCAGGCTACATCGAAACTTCCAACTATTGAGATAAGGATGGGAGGAACTATATGAAGAATACGAGCCCTATGAAGAATACTATTCTCATATGTTCCTGAGAGTACAGGCAATAAGGGAGCTGCCTAGCCAAACTTTGTTATTAGAGAATATTCTTACAGCAGAAAGGTTGTATAAGTCTAGAGAATGGTATCTGCAAATGAAGATGAAGAAGGAATTTTTTAATAAGATTAAAGAATCTTACAAGAAAGCAAACACTTAACTTCTTGCTGTTATTTATGAGATAAATGATACTTTGAAAGAATGTCTAGACCCCAGCATCGATGATCTTGCTCCACTTGATGAGCAGCATTATAAGGATAGATTACATCAAGCTGTTCATGGGCAGTCTCCATTGAGTATAGTGGGTAAACTTGAAAAGGTCAATGATCTTCAGGCTTCCTTTGTTGCATTTCACAAAAGCAGAAGAGCAATGGAAGATGTATATACCCAGTATTACCGAGAGCTCAAAGACCTCAGATTCATATCAACTACATTAAAGATCTGAATCCCACAGACATAAATCTAGCATTAACAGCCTGGGTAGCCTACAGTAACAAAAATGCTAAAGAAGACAAAATAGATTTAGAAGGAGATGAATAAAATGATAAATTATTTGAAACTGAAAGTGTAATTCTGTCACTTGTGACTAATGCTAAATTTATAAGGTCATGTGACGCTATTTTGTCTTTATTATGCTTCAAAAAGTGACTTTTCCCTATGTATATCTTAATGGGTACTCAATAAATGTCTAAGTTAAATGTATCTAGAGGTCATTTTTCATCCTTTTCCTACAGGACAAATTGTAATCCGGGAATGCAAAAATGCTATTATAAATGTATTTGATGTTGTCGAATCTAGACCGTCGGGTTGAGTCAATCTCCACCATACATTCAAAAACTTAGTATGGCAATTTCTATATAAAGGGCCATTATTTCTCTCATTGTAAGACAATCTTGATGCTGAATTGTTGACACTCTACCAAATTTTCTGGTTAATACAAAAGCAAGTTGCTACATACTTTTCTGAGAATTTGTTTCTTTGTATTATTGATTTGGTTTCATGGTTCACATCTTGATCTTCATTAGTTAAATCATGCTTTGCAATGTTATTGATCTATTCAAGGTATCTGATGAGCATTCTAGTCCATACTATTAGTTGCTTGTTGATTGTAAGTAGCTGTGCATAGTTAGCCTGGGCTATTAAATTGAACTGAGTTCTATTGCATTACAGTAAATAAATCACACCAGCATTTGGGTATTTAATGAATGTATGTGATCTGAAAATCTTGAGCATCTGTAGAAGATAGCATTATTTTCTGCAGCACTGTAGCAAAGTCTTTAGCTTGGCAAAATAGAAAATTGGTTTAATTTCTGAATGTTTGTCTGCCTACATCAATCTTTACTTTGTGAATGTCACTTAGGATCTCTCTAAACCCTACTTCCTTTTGCATTTTCTTATTAATTAGTTGTTAGAGTTAGGTTCTAGCAGCATTCCATATCACCATATCAGCTGAAATGATATAAGGGTTTACATGTATTACTGTCCTAACCTATTAAACCTATCATATTGCATGTAAGACCCCTTGTAGGAGCAGCTAGAACATCCCACTGATAAATTCCAAGCAAGCTAAGACCTAGCTGTATTATCCTTGGAGTAGTCTTACTTAGGGTAAGATACTTTTCAAGAGTGGTGTGATACTAGCAATCACACCTGTGTTGTTGTGTCCTAAAAACACCATCAACAGTAAGAAGGAGAATCGATAGTCGGAATGGTTAATGTTAATTGATAGTATTATTTCACCATTCAATCTAGAGCTAGTCTGATGAGGAGGATGTGGCTCCAAATTCTAGTAAACATGTCATAAATGGTCATTCCAGCCCTTCGAAAACCCTTACATATTCTAAGTAGATATTATTCCACATATACCATGGAGAGTGATTGTGACATCATACAATATTGAGATAAGAAAGCCCCAATCTATTGTGCATGTAGGACTATGCTTCCATCTCACTAGTTATCTATTACATGGGGAGAAATTAGCATACTTGTTTGATGTCACTTCCACTATATTAAATTCACCACACACAACCCAAGTTTTTATGACTTTAATATACAATCTCGTGTTGATATTCAACATGATGATTCATTTTTATTTTAAATACAACTTTTATCTTTTAGTTCCAGAATGAGGTTTAGGTGATACTTGAATAACAATAGCTGGCTTATTGGATCAACAAACATCTTATGTAATACAATTGGAGTTTAAATATTTGAAGTAAACAATCTACAAATATCCATTGAAATGTGGATTTATAATGCAAATATGGATGCCATCAACAAAAAGATTTATATTAACCAAATATCCATATAGGCATACATCAATATATGTCAATATAAGTATAACATATATACAAAATAGCCATATAGGCTTACAAAAATGTCATATAGGCATACAATGTCAACTATATGTAATACAAAATATATGTCCATAAATGCCATAGAGGCATACAACAAAGGAACACAATAAAAAGTCATTCCCCTCTGTTCGGTGAAGAGAATAGCTCACGAGTGGCCTTTGATCTTCGAGGGGATGGAGACGCATATGAGGGTAGTCTACTACGAACCTGAGGGCTGCTCCTCCTATTTAGTTGTTCATGGATTTGTAGTTGTTACAATAAAAAGTATAGACATTAATATATAGAAATTACATTATAAAAAATGAAACATTTAACAAAATAATCACTCACCGCTACCATATAATCTATCTCCTCATTTGTCTTAGTACCAGGATCAGGCTATGGTGTTGTAATGTCCTATAGAAACCATCTAGATAGAAATTAAACTTCAAATCAATAAACATTTGATTTTCAAATGTAAACAAATATAACAATGAATGTAATTTGAAATTTACTAATTTGCCTCATACCCCCAGCAAAGGCATGAAGGTATGAATCGCAGAGGACACACCATGCTCCATTACCCTATGAACATTGGGAGGTGTCTCCGTAGCCTGCATCATCTGAAAATAAGACAACATTATTCAATTATGAAAACTATAATAGTGATGCAAGTCATGGCTCCTAACATACACACATGTTCACCTAAACATGGAAGTACACACAATAAAGCACACAAGTCACGTGCATATATACAAATTAGACAAAGATTCATGACTATTGTGTGGTATAAGGGTTAACAAAGGAGGGACCATAGTAGCATCAAATTTTAGGCTTAAGAAGTTAGAGAGGGAGTGAAGGTGTTAGTTTAGGTTTAGGTTGGTGGTAGGGTGGGGTAGGGTTGTGCTCAAACTTTTGTTTGTTTGGTAGTCATGGAGGTAGGACAATGCCTAAGATAGAGTTTGTGGGTTTACGGGACAATACCTAAACTAGAAATCACATAGACATCAGGTAAGTTTATGGGTTTATGGGAAGGAGGAATATCAAGAGTTTGTGGGATAATATGAGGGAGGAAAGATACTAGATACGAGAAGAAAAACCTTATTTTAAAAATTTCTTATCATTTTCTTTGTCTTGAGGTTTGTCAAGAGTTGGGTTGGAAGAAAACTAGGTCTGGGACATCTAGTAGGGGTATATTAGGAAATAGGTAGGGTAGATATGGGTTGGTTAGTAGGTTGGGTGTAGTGTTGGGGAAGTTTCTTAGGCCTACTTTTAGAAGTGGATGGGGAAAGGTCCTCAACTTTTTCTTTTTCTTTATCTTGGAGGGGTGTTAGAGGGAAGATAGAAGTCAACAAGGAAGGTGAAGTAGTAATAGGTGGATATATGGTGCGGAAGATAGGGGCATAGCTAGTGGAGTAGGTGAAGTAATAGAAAGAGGTTGTGGGGTTAGGGCACCAATGCGTTTAGAGGCATAAGATAGGTAAACGTGAAAGAGGGAATTGGTATGAGGTTGAGGTGGACTAGAAGGGGATGACAAAAAATAATCTAAGGAGAAGTGACTTAAGGTAACAACAAGCTGGTATGGGCTGGGAGAAATGGTGAAGACATTACCATCATGGGGAATTTAAGGCACTAGTGGATGATAGTTCAGGGACAACCCACATTGCAATGAGCCAAGGATGACCTAAGAGAACAGATACTACTATGAGGTGGGGATGATATGACATGAGACATCTATGCATTTAGGTCCTACCTAGATTAGTAGGGTGAGGGAGCCAAAAGTAGGTATAGAAGTGTCATTATGTGTACACTAGGAGATATCTGAGGGGGATAAGAATCTCTTTGCAACCTAGTGATGTATAAGTGTTCCTCTATAACTGCATTAATTCCACCTTGATTCAACTATCATTTTATAGTGTACTTGTGCCTTAATCTTCATGTAGGAGCATCCCTAGTTCAAGAGAAATCTTGCATCAACCAAAAACATTTGCATTTTAGTTTGTTTGCATTTTAGTTCTTTCATTTTTTTCTCAGTTCAGTTCAAGTAGTTCAGTCAGTAGCAGTTCTTAGCTTGTGGTCCAGTTTTGGCATTTCACAGCTTACGGATCTGGAATTAGCATCTACATTCATTCATCTACAACATATCAAGAATTTAGAGCATTTGGATCAGTTACCAAAAAGATATTGCTATCAAAAGTTGACTATTTTCTCAGAGCAGAGCATTAGATAATAGTTCCTGATAACTAGCTGAAGGAGAAGGCTTGCAGATCATTCCTTGACTTGCAGATCTCATTGACACATCATTCAATGGTCTGTGGTTCATGGCCAACCTTCTCCAAGGGTCTATACATTGTTCCATTGATTTGAGGATGTTTTCTATACATTTAGGTCTGACCTATCTGCGAACATGTTACAGCTCTTCATTGGAGTTTGGGACCTTCCTTGGCTGACGCGGAGGAATCTTTTGGTCTAGAAATGATATATATTGATGTAATAGATCCTTAAGAAAGAAACTATTCAGATAAGAAAGATCTGATAGTTTAAATTTTTGTGCGAAGGAGCTTCAAAGCTTTATCTTACGCATGTATGTAATCAAGCATGTGAGCCCTAATTGTAAACCCGCATGTTGCTGGCCGATCTCTATTTAAATTCTATGATATACCTAATGACTGAATCTGCATTTGCTTTATTTCTTTAAGTTGTTTCCATTGTGTTACTCTTGCTGCATGGTCCAGATAGTTCATTCTGTGAACCCTCCTACCATGACTGCACCAAGTGGTATCAGAGCAAAAGTTTGACTCTTTAGAGTGAATTGGAAAAGGGAATTCCGTAAGATTTTGTTGTAAGCAGATTACCGATTCAAGGCAGGTTACTCGTGTGCAACCGATCGCCGATTAAGAGGTAGTTGTCGCTTGTAGCCTAATCGCTGAACCTGAGGTAGTTTGCACTTGATCCCAGGAAGATGTCACCACAAAGAGTTCCCCCTGTTGGTACAATGGCTAATAGAATGGATGAGATGATGGAATTGATGAGAACAATGCAAATTCATTTGGATGTTGTTGAAGAAGATAGGCGAAGAGGATTGACACCAAGACCTAATGTTGAAAGTGAGGATGAGGAAGAATTTTAATCTGTTGAACAAACTAGCAAAACCCTAGGACGTGATGGAGAAGAAGAATTAGATCAGATAAATATGTTGCGAGCTATTTCAAAGATTAGAAAGAGACCTAGAGTTGATGTTCTGAACTATACTGGTAATTTGAACCCTAAAGAGTTGATTGACTAGATAAATGACATGGAAGAATACTTTGAATATTAGGAGATTGAAGATCTAGAGAAGGTGAAATTTGCAAAGACAAAGTTGAAAGGACATGCTACTATATGGTGGAAAGAAGTTCAGTTGGAAAGAAATAGAAGAGGAAAAGAAAAGATTACAAAGTGGGACCAGATGGTGACAAAGTTGAAAAATCAGTTCATACCTACTGACTTTAAGTTGGGATTGTTGAAAAGAATGCAAAAACTGAGACAAAAGGAGAAATCTGTGAAGGAATACACTGAAGAATTTCATAAGATGATCATAAGAACAGGACATAGTGAAGCAAACATGGAGAAAGTGGCTAGATATATCAATGGACTAAGATTGAACATTCAAGAAGAACTAAGTTTGGTAAGGATGACATCTTTGGAAGAAGCATATCAATTTGCCCTAAAAGTTGAAGAAAAATTGAATAAGAAGCATGATTAGAGACAGAGAGGTAGAGGAGGTAAATTTCAGAGGGGAAGATCATTTTTCAGATATGAAAGATCATTTGTGGAGTAGAACAAGTTTGACAGCCCAGTTAGAAAGGATGACAAAGATAACAATGCTTACCAGAGAGATGACAAAAAAATTTACCAGAGAGGAAACCCTAGTGCATACCAGAATGAAGGATATAAAAGAGAAGGAAGAGGATTTGAAAAGAAGACATTCAAAGGTACTTGTTTCAAGTGTGGAGGTGAAGGACATAGAGCATTTGAATGTAATCAGGGTAGTACAAGTAAGAAGACAAAGAATAGTGGGAGAGTAGCCTATGTTGAAGAAGAACATGTTGGATCACCTTGTTCAGTTGGTAATCCAGAGAAAGGAGAATCATTGGTGATGATGAGAGCACTCTTTCAAGTAGAGACAAATGAGGAACCATCATAGAGGAAAATTTTGTTCAGAACTAAATGCAAATCAGGAGGTAAGTGTTGTAAAGTTGTAATTGATAGTGGTAGTTCAGATAACCTAGTTTCAGAGGAGATGGTGACTAAGCTAAAGTTGGAAAGATTGAAACACCCTAAGCCCTATCAGATAGCATGGATTCAGGATGATCATAAGGTACTGGTGAGTGAACAATGTTTGGTGAAATTTCATATTGGATCTTATCATGATGAAGTCTTGTGTGATATTATGCCTATGGATGTTTGTCATATCTTGTTGGGTAGACCTTGGCAATATGACAGAAAAGCTATGCATGATGGAAGAATGAATACATATACTATAACAGCAAATGGGAAAAGAATTACTTTGATTCCTTTAGAAGATGATCCTAAAAATGTGGTATGTGGGAATGTTAGAATTTGTTTGGTAGATGGAAGGAAATTTCTAGATGGTTTGAAACAGGAAAGTATGTGTTATGCCTTGATTCCTAAGAAGCCTAAAATATTGAAGAGAGAGACTGAACTGGAGGAGATAAGAGAGTTGGTAATAGAGTATGAAGACATCATATCAGATAATGTACCTGAAGGATTACCACCTATAAGGAGTATCAGTCACAACATGGATCTTATACCGAGAGCAAGTTTGCCTAACAAAGCAGCACATAGAATGACACCGGCAGAGAATGAAGAACTGAATAGATAGATACAAGGGTTGTTGAGGAAAGGTTTCATCAAAGAAAGCTTGACTACTTGTGTAGTACCTACAGTGCTTGCACCGAAGAAGGATGGAGGATGGAGAGTGTGTACTGATTCCAGAGCAATAAACAAGATCACAGTTAAGTATAGATTTCCTTTACCTAGGATGGATGATATCATGGATTGTCTGAGTGGAGCAAGATATTTCACAAAAATAGAATTGAAAAGTGGATACCATCAAATTAGAATTAGAGAAGGAGATGAATGGAAGACTGCTTTTAAGACAAATGAAGGATTGTATGAGTGGTTAGTGATGCCTTTTGGATTGACAAATGTACCGAGTACTTTCATGAGGATGATGAATGAGGTCTTGAAGAAATTCTTGGGTAAGTTTGTAATTGTGTACTTGGATGATATTCTGATTTTTAGTAGGACAAAAGAGGAACATTTGTTGCATATTAGACAAGTTTTGCAGAGTTGAGAGAGGAGAAATTGCTTATAAACATCAAGAAGTGTAGTTTCATGAAGGAAGAATTGGTATATCTGGGATTTGTGATTTCTGCAGAAGGATTGAAGATGGACCCTGAGAAAGTGGAAGTAATTATAAGAAAACAACTCTCTGGTACCAAATTTGTGAATCAATATTTGGTACCAGAGAGACCTTGGGAAGTAATTATGATTCAATATTTGTAGTGGTTGATAGATTTTCAAAAATGGCTCATTTCATACCTTATAAGAAAACAACTGATGCAGTACATGTAACTGACCTATTTTTCAAGGAGATTGTGAGATTGCATGGATTACCTAAGAGTATAGTTTTAGATAAAGACACAAAGTTTGTTGGTTACTTTTGGAAGACACTTTGGAAGAAGATGAAGATAGATTTGAAGTTTAGTTCTACTTTTCATCCATAGACAGATGGACAGACAGAGGTAGTGAATAGGAGTTTGGGAAACTTGTTGAGATGTTTGGTCAGAGACAAAGCTGGAAGTTGGGACTTGATTCTTTCACAAGCAGAGTTTGCATACAATAATTTGGTGAATAGGAGTACTAGAAGAACACCTTTTTAGATTGTTACTGGAGTGAATCCTAGAGGAGTTGTAGAATTAAGAGATATCAGTACAGAAGAAAAGAGGAGTGCAGAAGTAGAAGAATTTGCAAATCATATGAAGACAGTGCATAATCAGGTGAAGAAGCATTTGGAGGACATGAACAGTAAGTACAAAGAGAAATGAGATGAGAAAAGAAGACATAAGGAATTTGAAGTTGGAAATGAAGTAATGGTGTACTTAAGAAAAGAAAGATTTCTAGTTGGGACATATAACAAGTTGAAGATGAAGAAGTTTGGATCTTGTAGGATACTCAGGAAGTTTGATTCAGGAAATGCATATGAAGTGGACTTACCAGAGACATTGGGTATTTCACCTATTTTCAACATTGTGGATCTTTATCAATATCATGAAGTAGAGTTTAGTGACAGCATAGACGAAGACTTGAAGAAGCAGTTAGTACAACAAGTACCAAAATAGATTGAAGACATTTTGGACATCAGAATTGGACGTAGCACTAGAGGAAGACAATACAATGAATACCTTGTGAAGTGGAAAGGCAAACCAAAAGAAGATTCATCTTCGATTTCTCAGGCTAAGGTGGACCGTCTTGGTTCTCCCCTAGCCCTAGAAAAGTGAGGGACTCACTTTTTCAATAACCCCAGATGTCTGATGCAGGAGCATCCCTGGTTCAAGAGAAATCTTGCATCAACCAAAAATATTTGCATTTCAGTTCTTTCATTTTTTTCTCAGTTTAGTTCAGGTAGTTCAGTCAGTAACAGTTCTCAACTTGTGGTCCATTTTTGGCATTTCACATATTGTGGATCTAGACTTAGCATCTACATTCATTCATCTACAACATATCAAGAATTCAGAGCATTTGGATTAGTTACCAGAAATATATCGCTATCAGAAGTTGATTATTTTCTTAGAGTAGAGCATTCTAACAGTTCCTGATAACCAACTGGAGGAGAAGGCTTGTGGATCATTCCTCAACTTGCAGATCTCATTGACACATCATTAAATGTTTCATGGTTTGTGTCCAACCTTCCCCAAGGGTCCGTACATTATTCCATTCATTTGAGGAAATGTTCTATACATTTAGGTCTGACCTATCTGAGAACACATTATAGCTCTTCATTAGAGTTTGGGACCTTCCTTGGCCGACGCGGAGGAATCTTTTGGTCCAGAAATGATATATATTGATGTAATAGATCCTTAGGAAAGCATTTATTCACATAAGAAAGATCTGATAGTTTAGATTTGTGTGTGAAGGAGCTTCAAAGCTTTATCTTGCGCATGTATGTAATCAAGCCTGTGAGCCCTAATTGTAAGCTCGCATGTTGTCAGCTGATCTCTATTTAAATTCGATCTCTATTTAAATTCTATGATATATTGAATGACTGAATCTGCATTTGCTTTATTTCTTTGAGTTGTTTCCATTGTGTTACTCTTGCTACACTGTCCGGATAGTTCATTCTGTGAACGCTCCTACCATGACTACAGCAAATCTATATAGGATCATTATAATCATTAGTAGGTACATTGTCAAGCAAGAAGGTGATGGCAGGTGGAGTGGGTTGAATAATGAAATTATA
Organism: Cunninghamia lanceolata; assembly: GCA_027924645.1. NCBI lineage: Eukaryota > Viridiplantae > Streptophyta > Pinopsida > Cupressales > Cupressaceae > Cunninghamia > Cunninghamia lanceolata. Next base: position 5,203,109 of record BSBN01000763.1, on the reverse strand, counting down.
AGGTTGAATGTCTAATGTGCCTATCATCTCAAAGAATATAGTAGTATTAAAGGAAGGGTCCTCATTAGACTTAGGTGGGTTAGATGTAGGATCAAAAGTAGGGATCATCGAAGAAATTGAGCCAATAGGATTGACATAGTTTGTAGGGGAATAGGATAGTGTAGATTAATTAATCAATGTAATCAACAATATGAATATAAACTACAAAAATCTAGTAAGTACAATTCATTAGTTAAACTATTTATTTTATTACCTGAGTGAAGCTTTGAACTCCACCACCACTATGAGGTGTTACCGTGAAATCTCCAAGATTAACCTATTCAACATCTAAAATCAAATATTAGAATACCATTTGTATAACAATGTTATTCACATGTAATATTTATAATTGTTTTCTAGTTACATACCCCGACAGTAGATGTCATAGTGTAATATGGAGGTGGAGAACTACTGAAGATAGAATGAATGCTATGACCCTAAAATTTCATTAAAATCATCAAACTAAATTAGTTAATATTGCATTTCAAAAATGAAATTTATTAAATTAAATTCAATGAAGTTGCTAACATTTACCTGAGTATCAAGGCCAAAAGTCTCACTTAGGAGGATATCTATCATCACCATCTGCTCAGCTGCAGATGTAGCCTACACACCTGCATCCTGACTATCCATGGGGTCATAACCATAGGCTGACCTGCAAGCCTAACAAGTATGGGGTGGAAACCTACTCCTCGAACTCTCCCGCAGCCCATGTTATACTACAGGACTGGCATGCTCTATGATGCTCTGGGTCAAGGCACTAATGGATTGAAGTATCTTGACCTCAACACTATCCTTCACAATGGAAGGGATAGACACGTGCTCATGGGCTGGTCTGGCAAGTGCTCCTCTCGCTGGCCACTGTGGGTCAACACGTGCCCCTAGTCTATCCTGTGCTGACCCCCCACCTCTACCCTGGAAGTCTCACATATCAAAATAGTTTGGAACTTTATTTTTTACAAACTCGCAGTAGAGTTTCCTCAAAAATTATTGCAGGACCTCATTATTGTTGCATGGAGGATGTTCAAAAACCATCCACCACCTCTGCCCAAAATTCTCCCTTATCGCTTGGTTGTTGCACCAATGGATAGGGAACCTCTTGCATGTAAACGATAGAGGTTGATTTGTTCATGGGTCTGTAAAAATGGAACACAAGTCCAATTTTGTAATTTGTTCATTTTTTACTTCCTCATATGACAACTTGTCTACATAGTACTCTCTAAATTCTCTCCTCTTTTCAGACCAACTAGTTATTTGCTTGCTAATTGAATCTACATTTGATCACATAGATTCAAGAGATTGAGCAAGTGTGGATCTATGCAAGGTTGAAGTTGCAGGATCTTTCAACCTTGCAATTATATCTTTAATTTATTTTTTATTGTTTTCAATTTGCCCCATTAGATTTTCTTGTGCTCCAGGGGCATGTCGAGGAATGGATGGAGGAGTTTGTTGTTCAGGTTGTTCTTCAATAGGTATTTGTTGTTTAGGTGATTCAAGATTTTGTGGTTTTTTAGGGGGAGGAGGAGGTGCATTATCATTTCCTATCAATTAAGGAAATTTACATCAAAAATCAACTTAAACCTACCTATTTAGAAACAAATTCACACCAAAAAAATTACAACTCACTCCTTTGGCCTCCCCGATGTCATGGCAGCATTTTGACGATGAATTAGCGAGATTTTGGTGTCAAATTTGGTCTTCAATAACGTGACCACGCTCCTTAGGGTTTGCAAGCCGAGGGTGCAAAGAAAATGGAAGGAAAAAATGAGCACAAACACTACTTTTTTATAGTAAAATAGAATGTGCTCGCGTTAGAATGCGCTTGCATTATGTCTTAGAAGTTTTTTTTTAAAATTTGCCACTTTTTGGCCCCCAACTTTTTGCACCCACCCACATCCTTATTTGAATATAGAAGTTTTCTATTTTTGTGCATAACAAAGAAAATACATCTATATGTCACTATCTGACAAAGGAATCTCTTCTGGTTCCTCTTTTCCATCAGAATCGAGTAATACAGATTTGGAGGGTGGGTGCACCCATGCATACTCCTTTATCACCTCTTTCCCCATAATGGGTGCATTCCGACCACATCCAAAAGGGAAATCATGATAGGCCAAGGGTTTACTTGTCACTCCATTCAAAGGGGTTGGCAATGTCTTGGTCCCCTTGTTCCTTTTCTTCTTGTCTAGATGAATACATTTGAGTGCATCTACCAGTGTTTTGGAATCAAAGAACCCCGCTTCCTTTTCATCCCTCATTATTTCTTTCTCTTTGAATTAGTAGGTGGCTCCTTCTTAATGGTAATCCTGGGCATATCATTAGGTCTTGTTTTCTTGGCCCATCTTTTTGTCCTTATCATCCCTTCCATTCTGGCATAAAAATAAATGATTTATCATTAGTATATCTCACCAACTTATGAAACCTCGCAATGAGCCCCGTGGGTCCAAGTGTTGAACTTGACCACTCTGATACCAAATGTAAAGTCTGAAAATACATCTTACTAAAAATAACCAACGAAAGGCAAACTCAATCCAAATATGGAAGGTGAATCAATTCATAAACAGGGACCACCATAAAAAGTACAACATTTTGCAAGTTATATAATCAGTAAAGTGCATCCCCAAGCATGACAAGGAAAATGACATTACATCTTATACAGTTTTCCAAGTACATCATTATTACATCAACAAGAAGTGCAGTTACATATGTGGCTAAACAAGCCATACAATGATCAATACAAAGATATATCCATTCTAAGTTACATAAAGAAAATCAAATGTGAAATCTGTCTTCAACCACCATGATCCACCAGTCTTCCAAAAGCCGAAGGTCAAGAGCATGGTTAAGGTACTTTTTCCACCCAACCACAAAGCACAACACTTCCCTAGGTTTCTTCCTAACTCGAAGAATCACCGACCTTGCATGAGGAGCCTAGCAACCTGGAACAAATGGGCAAGAGGGAAACTCTCGATCCAAGCTTGAGGCCTATATGCACTCTAACTAGAATGAACATATCTCTTGCATGTAAGATGTGGCAGAGAACATCAATAATAATGACTAGGCATTTCCATCTATTTCAATGGCACAACTTTGGCCAAAGTAGTAAATAAACTAGTAAAACTTGAAAAAGAAGTTTACCGTCTCTGTAGTCCAGATTCGACATCCTGTCCCGGAAGTAAGCATAAGTCAACAAGATAAAACCATACTATTTCTAATGTAATTACATCATGTGGTTCAAGCAGCTAGGAATCTCTTATAATGTTTAAATGAAAGGGTTATTATAACAACAATGATTTATAACTTTAATCCACAATCTTACCCATCCTTTCTATGGTACTACGCACTAATCCTAGGGTTTATAATTATCTTTGATTTATTTTCCAAGAAAATGGCATCATAGAGAAACAATCATCCTCCTTTAATTAAACAGAGTAAAACTAGATCAATAAGTGATCCATAAAGATGTTTGGTATAACATAAGCATTTATTGACAACCAGATCCTACTAGACCATACTAGCTTAAACATCTTCTAAAATTTAGGTTTAGTTATCATCTTTACTAACAACATAGAAATCTATAGATTCACCATCTCGTAAGATCCACCTAAAATATCATTACAAGTTATCTTGCCTCTTATCATGCTATTGACATAAGATCATATCAAGAGACTTACTTAGTTTAATTGCAAGGTTATCATTTAGTAATTGAAAGACACGAACTATCTCATTCCTAAGTTTATAGTTTATTTCTATAGAGGTGTAAAGTTTTGCAAGTACAACTTGGAGGTGTTCTAGACTTGGACAAATTACATTTAAACAACTATGTTTGCATAAAGTCATTACTTGGAGCAAGGTCATTCTTCCATATTACTAACACGAATATACTAGCCATGATATAACTACCACATATAAAAACAGGATAAACTCCTTTATGTAACAATATAAATACTTATTTACATGTGGTTTAGTTTTATTGTCTATCTATTTAATCCTAATAAAATACTCAACATAGAATTATGAGAAGGTACCAATAAATGGTTGCTTAGATAACTTAAGTTATAATTACTTTCTATACCCTTCTTTGCTTCAATTTTAGATAAAAGATCAAGTAAACAATCAAAGTCTTAAGGTTATAAATTTCCTTCTATTCTTGGTGAAACCTTATAATAGGATTATAGAATGATTTAAATTGACAATCCCTCCTACATAAAAATGAAGAACATATCCGTGCGGTAATTCTGGGATTCGAATCAAAATACAGTGATTGTAAAATTAACACAAAGCAAATTTGCCAAAAATTAAATGATTGAATGTCTCAAAGAGACATCATTTCATGTGTTGAAATGATTGCTGGATTAATACAGAGTAAATATGCAAAAAATTAAATGATCAACTGTCTTAAAGAGATGTCATTTAAGGGTGTGTTTGAAATCAAAGTGACAAACAATAGCGCCAGTGCCTCATTGCTGCCAACATCTACAGTACACTCTTCAAGCTGAGATAATTATTGATATTCAAACAATTAACTAACATTATTGCCTTAGGCAGAGCAATGGTCATACGTAGGGAAACAATATTTATCATCAGGTATTGAGGCAATAGAGCATGAACTAGAAGCTACGATTTTAGGAATCTAAAACTCTATAGGAGAATTGGTTGATAAAACCATTACCGTTAAATGTTCACTAAGACATACAAAGCGCAGATGAAGATGGGTGATTTGGTAGTTAGATAATGCTAGAACCAAGTAAGCTACTACTATCTAAGGCACAAATGCTGATGGCTAAAAGAATGGTAAGTCATTAATTATAAAAAGAGGCTGATTACATAGGTTTTCCACAGATGTTAAAATTAAGTGTAATGTGAAGGAAATTATTGATTTGTAGGGCACTTAACATGACAAAACTTATTGCATTCACTAATCCTCTCCTACAAATGATTCAGACAGTGCACTTTGATGCCAATAAGGTTAGAGACTATGTTCTTATAATGAAAAAAAAGATCACAGTAAATAGGGCTGGCCTCTGGTGCCAAGATTGAGAAAGGTCATTCAAAATAAAATAAAAATAATACAACTGGTGCAATGATGATACAAAGGCCATACACATAGAGAATTGGTAATAGAGGAAATCATAAAGGAGGCCGAATATATATAAGGAAAGAAGTTTAATTTATCTTTCGTAATAAGAAATAATACCTTAGGAGGAGTATCATCATATTTCGTGGTACTAGTGAAACAATTCTAGCCAACTAGTTCAAGAGGAAATAGATATTACTGAGTGAGATGTGATTCCCTTCCAAAATAAGGATGGTATTCTACTAGTTTTATGAGTGATGCCCACTAAAGACATCTAAAACTTGTAGGTCATAATATAATTAGGAGGCGAACAATAGTTAAAACAAAATATACATATAAGGTGTTTAGTAGGTCTAAAATATAATATATATATATAAGGTGCACAACTTTGCAGAGCGTTAAACAATATATGGCAGTCTTTGTCTAAAACTAAAAACACTAAAAGTAAGAGAGGTGATTAAAACTTGATGTGGTCAAGGTAGGAGGGTCCGGTTAGGGACTGTCCAACCTTGCAGCCTTAAAAAATTAACTCCATGGTCATACAGATACGCAATTGAAGCTTATAGTTTAACAACAGAAAGATAAAACAGATTCATGAACACATAATAGCTGATTTATCCTGGGAAAACCCTAACAGGGAAAAACCTAGCCTTCAAAGCTCATCTTTATATATATTGATCTCAAAACACATTACACATGACTCAAAGACTTTACAGATGCTAGGCCACAGCCCAGGGACTACAAAAGATTCATGCAACAAAATTCTTTCGTTCTTTCTTTCATCTACATCTAAATTCTCTACTCTGTAACTCATTCTACTTCCTTCTCTACTTTCTACTCTGTTCTACTGCTCAACTGGATCAAAACAACTTCAGATCTCACTTCATGTCTTCATGCTATCGATCACTTCCACACTGCTACCTTGTAGCAAATCATTATCCTTCATTTATATCCTCCGCAAGCCTTTGGATCATCATCAAGTTGGCCTGATTGCAATGGCTAGTTTAAGTTGCATGTACACTAAATAGGTCAGACCTAAACATAAGGCACTACTTTACAAATGCATAGAACTTCATGCGAACCTCGCTAAAGGTTAGCCAGGTCCTTAAACTTCATCAACCAATTCGTCTTTTTGCTTCACAAGTCACAGAAATGATCCACAAGCTGATTCAACCTCACTGAACACAGTCGGCTCTGTTCTATCAAAACATTCAATCTTCAAACAGTGATAACTCTCTGGAATTTCCTGTCTAGATGCTAAGTCTAGATCCACAGCCCCTCATACTCAAAATCTAGAACTCTCCAAGGTCACTTTCTCTGCATATTCAAGCTTCTGTCAACTGTCTCAATGGTTCTGAATTCTTCCGGATGCTTCTGCATTAGACTTCTGGATTCTCCTCTATTAGATTCTCAGGGTTATTTGAGAAGTGAGCCCCTTCACTCAAGTTTGTATTAAGTTAGATTCAAGGTTTGGTGATCTGTTTTCAAGTACTTGTAACTGCCTCAAGGTTGGCGGTCTGTTCAAGTCCACCCCACAAAACTGCCTCCAGTTCTTCTAGATTCGACATCTACCTGTAAGCCTTGCACTGCCTCAATGATCAGCGGTCTGAGCAAATCTTCTCCACAAGTTGCCTCCAGATCAAAGTTTGTTTCAATCAAATTCATTCATGCATCCTTTGGGACAAGCAAGTTACTTGCTGATCCAACAAATACACTTCCTGAACTTCTTTGCAACACTTTCCAATCTTGATCTCAGATACAATTTCTCTCACACACCTCAGAATCTTACATTTTCTGCTCTGCATATACTACTTCAATACTTTTCTCTATTTCTTTACCCACATTTGCTTCACTCCAGTACACAAACCTCCTCCTCTAGTAGAATATCTTGTCATTCCCTCTTTCTCTGCCACATGATCTTCTCTGCTATGCTTCACATTTGTTCACACAACTTTATCTTGCACTACTTTATCAGATGATTTGCTTTGCTTACTCAATTCTATAACACAAATCTTCTTAAGACCAAATCTTCCAGTTCCTCTATCAAACTTAGTGATTCAATCAGCTCTTTTTCTTCTGCACAAATCACCTCTACACAGACTATCTCTGAATTAGTTTCTTTGGTTACAGGTTCTTGATGACTTTCCTTGCTTGATTCTTTTCTCCTCCAAACTTGAAAACATGTTCTTCTTCTTGTAAATCCTCCTGCACTATGATAAGAATTATGACTCTTGTCACTTCTCCCTCTATAGTTTGAAATTCTTTCCTTTTTCTGCTCCACATAAGGTCTTCTTTCTTTGCATCCTAATCCAACATATGAACACTTCAGTCTATATCTTCCTCTGAACATACCAGTAACATGTCTCCATTCCTTTCCATCTATCCATCCATAGTTCTTCTGTATACAAATTGTCATAGGATTTCTTCTCTTTAACTTATTCCAACACAACTTTTTAGAATGGTTCCTCAATCCACATAACTTACAAGGGTGTATATCCCAACAAGTTTCCTCTTCATGTCCATGCCTATTACAATGTGAACAAAACATACCTTTTCTGCTTTGATTTGATTTAAATTTTTCCATAACCTCCTTAGCTCTATCATATCCAATCCCTTCAGTCCTTGATCTGATCATTGGTTCAATAGGTTTTATAATTCCTTACTGCTAATTTACTAATCCTTGTCCTTCATATCCCATTCTTTGCATGATTTTGAAACCAATACCATCACCAGCCACTCCAAGTTTAGTCACACTGTCATCTTCATCATCACTTCCTAAAGAAACTTCTACTACATCACACAAGTCATTAGTATCGCAAGAAACATCACACAATACAGGATTTAGATCTCAAATTTTCATTCTCTTTTCTACATGCTACAAGTGACTACTCTAACTGATTAACTTGTTCTTTCAAATCTGATATTTTATTCTTCTGCAAACTATTTTCTTTCTTTAATTCTTTCAAACTTTCTTTTAGATCTTTGCTTCTTTCTTCCACCTTTCCAAACAACTTGAATCCTTCTTCCAATTTTGCAAATTTCTTTTCAACATCTTCAAATAGTTTCAGTTCTGCCTCTAGGTCTTCATTTCTACTTCTTACATCTTTCAGTTCTTCTTCAAGGGCATCAAACTTGTCTACTTCTAGATCTTCCATCTTCTCCAACAATTATGCATTACATTTCTTGATTTCACACAATTCCCTTTCCAAAATATCCCTTTCGCACATTAGGGTTTCATTTTCTTTCTTCATCCTCTTTCCAATCTTCCCCATCTGAAACAAATTAAATAAAAAGCTTAATTTGAAAAGCTTACCAAATATTCCTTGCATTGATCTTTCTACTATGATGATTTTTGTATGCTTTAGGGTTTCGCACTTCCTTCCAATAGATTCACCACCTTCTAACAAATTTGTAATTAGCCCAGTAGATTCGAAACTAGCTCTAATACCACTTGATGTAGTCAAGGTAGGAGGGTTCGGTTAGGGACTGTCCAACCTTGTAGCCTTAAACAATTAACTCCATGGTCATACAGATATGCAACTGAAGCTTATAGTTTAACAACAAAAAGATAAAATAGATTCATGAACACATAACAACAGATTTATCCTGGGAAAACCCTAACAGGGAAAAACCCAGCCTTCAAAGCTCATCTTTATATATATATTGATCTCAAAACACATTACACATGCCTCAAGGGCTTTACAGCTGCTAGGCCGCAGCCCAGGGACTACAAAAGATTCATGCAACAAAATTCTTCTGTGCTTTCTTTCATCTACATCTCAATTCTCTGCTCTGTAACTCATTTTGCTTCCTTCTCCACTTTCTACTCTATTTTGCTACTCAACTGGATCAAAAAAACTTCAGATCTCACTTCATGTCTTTGTGCTATCGATCACTTCCACACTGTTGCTTTGTAGAAAATCATTATCCTTCATTTATATCCTCCGCAAGCCTTTGGATCATCATCAAGTTGGCATGATTGCAATGGCTAGTTTAAGTAGAGTGTACACTAAATAGGTCAAGCCTAAACATAAGGCATTACTTTACAAATGCATATAAATTTGTGCGGACCTCACTAAAGGTTGGCTAGGTCCTTAAACATCATCAACCAATTCTTCTTTTCACTCCGTAAGTCACAAAAATGATCTGCAAGATGATTCAACCTCACTAAACACAGTCGGCTTTGTTCTGTCAAAACAGTCAATCTTCCAGTAGTGATATCTTTCTGGAATCAAAGACAAACAATCTAAATTCTTGATATGTTATAACTTCCTATGTCTAGATGCTAAGTCCAGATCCACAGCCTCTCATACTCAAAATCTGGAATTCTCCAAGGTCACTTTCTCTGTATTTTCAAGCTTCTATCAACTACCTCAATGGTTCTGAATTCTTCCAAATGTTTTTGCATCAGACTTCTGGATGCTCCTGCATCAAAACTTGTATTGGCATATATAGTGACGCCGTAAGAGAAGTTAAGGCTGATGCCTATGAGGTCAATCCCAAGTTTAACAGGGCCGATGTATACCTCTCTCAATCAGAGAAAGGTCTAAGACCAGGAGACCAATCGATGAAGCCAAGAGGTCGACGTCTACAGTTTGTAATGAAATACTTGAATGGTGCTTATTATCTGTATGACCATGAGCTAGACAAGGCTAACTGATTCATGAAGAGAGGCCAACAGAAGTGATGCTAATGGCTCCTTACTATATTAATCAAAAGAAACTGTATTGCAAGATAAAGGTTGATATAAACCCTATATTAGACCGATCTTATTTTCATCTCACAAAATGCTGAGGAATCCTAATGATAAAAGAAAAAGTACCAAATAGATATTATAGAAAAAACATAAGAAAGGTTAGGTACATGTGGTCCTAAGCCAGTCAAGCTCCAATTTCTGAGCTTTCAATCTTCTTTCTCCCCCAAAATAAATTTCTTCCCTTCTCCTATTCAATCTTCTTCTGAATTCTTCAATTCCTCTGCTTGTTCTCATTTTTCTTCCTCCCTTCTCTTTTATGTATGATCTCTTCTTTTAAGAATCCTATCCTCCTTAATTTAGTTAATTTCTATTCTTTTTCATTCTTTTTCGATCCTTTTTGCTTTCTTTTTTATTTCTTTCTTTTTTTTCTTCTTTATTATTTGTTTTCTTTCTATCCTTTTAGTTTTATTCTATCCTTTTAAGTTTTTGTCATTATCTAGAATTATAATAACTTAATGAAAATATATTATCATTTTTTACTTTTTCCACCTAATAACTAATATTACAAGAGAAATTATTTTCTCACAAACACAATTTAAATAAAAAGAATATCACTAATAAATTTATTCTAATTAGGTAAAAGATCATTTAAATTTACTCGACAAATTATTTAATTACGCATCTAGGAAACATAAAGGAATATTTCCTAACCAAAATGATAAGTCAATGCATCAATCACATAGATCGTTCATGAATTCCTAAAATGCAAATGCAATGCACTAGTGCTTGTGTGTGCCACATATAGTCTCTCCATACCATCCCTGCCAGGTGGCTAATCACCTCTACCTTAACCATACTCTTGTCTTCGACAACCTACCATCATAAAACTCAATTCTCCATTAATAGGTTAGTATCCCAAAATCAATAGCCGAAGCACTATTATATAATTGAAAATGAAAGATAACAGTTATCCATTTATAACATGCTCATAAATAAGATTTAACATTTCCATTTATAGCCAATTTCTAGAAGGTCTAACATTTTGGGAGGTGGCATCCTTCCCCACTTGGAAGAGACATCGTCTTGATGTCATATTACACAAATATCCACAAAGTCTTACACAACTAATATCATCCTTAATAAATATCGTAATCAGATGATAAAAAAATCTATCTATTTCATTAACATCCTTCCATGCAGCACTATCCATATAATATTGGTCTTACTCGACCATGTATATCACACATACTGAGATAACCAAAGTATCTCACTAATGCCCTTTACATCTAAACAAAATTTGAGTGACTTTCCCATACCACATTTTGGGGTTCAATAGAACATGGCAATCAGTATAAGAACACACATGGCCCAATGATCAATATAAAGCATGTAGCTAACACACAGTACATATATCCTTTTATTAAACAACAACCAACCAAATGTATACGACACTTCTTGTCAGAGTATAGTCAAAATATTATCCCATTCAATGGAGTATAAGAGAATAATTTTACCACCAAAGCACACCAAACAGAATAATTTTTAGTTTGTCTTAGATACGTAAAACCTGAATCAATCATCAAAAAGCACACCAATTGTAGACACCCAAAATTGTCCATGTCATAACATTACCTAGTCGATACATGACCTTGTAAAACATCTTGTAATATTTTACCTTAGGTCATTACATTATCCCACTTATCCCACTTATAAATCCCACTTGATCGCCTTCCCAATTAATTAAATAAATCTCATTTATTTAATTAATTCCCCTTCACATCTCCCAAAGCAATTCAAATTAAATATTAAATCCCTCATCCCTCACTTTTTCCACATTGCAACATGTGTCACATGACTACAACTCTTCACATGCACAAATAATTTAAATAATTTTATTATTTAAATTATGATATTCCCACTCACCCTATTTTTAGCCCCATTCATTGTGTGTCATAGGCATCTTTTCCTCCAAAATAAATAAAAGAATCCCACTTATTCCCTCACATCCTAATTTTAGCCTCATGTCATAATCCACTTAATGTGTGTCATAGGCACTAAAATCAACTTTTAATCCTAGCCATACACATCACATAATTTACTTTTAATCTTGGCCATCAAATCATATCAGCTCTTGCATATAAATCTAGCCTCACACAAGCCATTTGACATCCATCTTCTTCTAGTATCCTCACTCTGCCAAAATTCTTCCAATCTTCTCATCTATCTATCTATCTTCTTCGATCAATCTTTCATCTCAGTGTTATGCTGCGAAAATGACTAATCAACATCAAATCAATCTTCAATCAACGATCTTGCATGCATCTATCATTTGAGATATTTGAGGTATCAAAAGGTTTGGATTGAGGCAATTGCATTTGTATTGTTTTATATTTTTTTTTGTCCAAAAATTTTGTATACATTTCTAGCACGCCTGGTGGGACCCACTTCTCTTGATCATTTTTGCAGGTTTTTTGTTGTAAAAATTTGCATTTTTCTAACCCTTGTTTAGCAAGTTTTGCAAGTGATCTATTATAGGTGACCTCTCGGGCTGAATCTGACATTACCATTGCATCCAAGAGGCCGTTTCCATGAATTTTGACTATAAACTTGCTACAGTTTTGTCACTGGAAAATTTTTGAAATTTTTTTAGTTTTCACCCCTGCACAAGGCCATATCGTACAGATCCATATGCCCTATGCAGGAGCTCTTGAAGCCGAACGTCAGATTTTATGGTTTTATCATAGGTTGGATTTTGTGTGGTAGATTAACATTTTGCAAATTCATATTATTCGGGTTGCAGATTCAAACATTTCGTTACAGGTTTTAATAGCCTGTTGGCTGACACTCCATGAAACCTTCGACAGGCCCTTTTCACTAACCCTAGACCGCTTCGACCATCTTGTCAACCCCTTCTTAACTCCCATCTATCACCTTCATATCCCTTATCGTCTCGCTCTGCCTGGTTGAAACTGCCAGTTGATACTCTAAAATTGCCAATCAATACTTTGAAATCATCAGTCGATACCTTAAAAATGTCTGTCAAAGTCTATCTTTGACTTTGATCGCCTGGCCACCGTCACCTAAAGCCTCTGTCACTACCTTAAATCCTTCTTCATTGCCACCCCCCCTGAGCTCCCAACCGTCGAGATTGCCACCCTGACATTTGTTTTAGTCGTCATTTAAGACTTAGACATTTCCTATAGTCACTTCTGAATCCTTGTCGACCTTTTTGTAGAAACCCTGATGTTCATTGGAGCCATAGTCCAAAATCCCTAACACCACTGTATAAGATTCCTTCACATCTTTAAAACCCTAGCTGCTTGTCTCAAATCTCCTCCCAATACTTCCCACCTCCGCCGGCACTAACTCATTTGACTACAAAATACGACGAAACTTTCCAACAACAGATGTATAATTAGATGTATCATCAGGTACCTGTGTATTTAATGTGAAATTTTCAATTGTTTTTAAAATTTATGCCTGAAGTTTGTTGAACTTGCGATGCTCCATAATTTTCATCGCTATTTCGACATACACTTAAAGTTAACCATCCCCTTTTATCAATTTGTGGGCCGACATATGGTTAGCCTCCTTAATTTGTGGGCCAACGGGTATATGGTTAGCGTTCGTCGGGGTTCCAATGAATGTTTTTTAATAAATAAAAGTGAGCTCGACAATTTATCTATACTTGCGACTGTGTTTTGCTATACTTGCGAATTTGCTATACTTGTGACAATTTGATATTTTTAATTATTGGAGTGTGAGTGATATTTTTTGAAGATCTAAATATTCAAGCTTGGTAAAGAAAAATCATGTCAGATAATATTAGTGCAGAACAAAATGAAGAGACACTTGCTAGATTGTGGGCTAGATTGAAAAGAAAGGGTGATGGGAAATGTTATTGTCCTTGCAATAATTGCAAGGGCTTAAAGACGAGAAGACTTTTAATCACAACAGCTGAGAAACATTGTAGGCAGCATGGTCATGTTAAAGGGGGGCATGTTTATCGTCCATTGGTAAGTTGTTCATTATATGTCTTTATATTGATTGAATTTGTAAATGTTTATATCATTTTAACATTTTATATATATATATATATATATAAAATCACTTGATCATGATCATGGTTTATTTGTGTCAATCATTATTATAAAGGTGGGGCGTCCTAGGGCACATGATATGGATTATCACGGCCCAGAGAATGTGGTTTTGCAATTGGAGGAACATGGAGCTGTGAATATCGAAGATGAAGTTAATGATCCTATGGAAGAAGATGATCATGCCCCAGAAAACATAGTTAAAGATAATGGTACAAATACATTGATCTATGACACATTTAGTGGCATAGTTGATCATGATGATCGAGATGACTTTGATGATGTTCATTATTTACCTGTACTTGAGAAGGCATACGATCCCCTTTATGAAGGCTCCCAAACAACTCTTCTCTCTGTTGTATTGTTGCTAGTGAACTTGAAGGTTATGAATGGTTTATCCAACATAGCAATCTCACGGATGTTAAGGTATGTCATATATGTCATCTTTTTTCATCTATTTTTGTTGTTAGTTCATCACTAGTAAGTAAAGGATGAAATATGTACCATTAATATTCTTTATATTAACAAATTATTTTTTTGTTGTAGATTGATAGGTGAATTTTTGTTACCACCATCAAATATTTTACTCACTCGTACCGAGATTTATCTACCATTATGAAAGATATTGGAATGGAGTATCAAGCAATAGATGCATGTCCCAATGATCATATTATATATCATAAACAACATGAATTTATAACAAAATGCCCGGAATGTCATATCAATAGATATCGAACAGATCAACTAACAAAAAAGGTGCCTCGCAAGGTTCTTCATTATATTCCCATTATTCCACGTATGCAAGGATTATTTAGGTGCAAAAGCTTAGTGCAATTTATGGATTACCATGCACGGAATAGAAGTGGAGATGACATTCTTCGAATGCCTGTGGATGGTTCTACATTAGGGAGATGGAGGAAAAATGGCCACACTTTAAAGAAGAACCTCGTAATCTTAGGCTTTCATTGGCAGCGGACGGTGTCAATCCATTTAGAGAGATGAGATCTATTTACTTGGTGTGGCCTATTTTTGGTATCAACAATAACATTCCTCCATGGATGCCAATAAAGAGGGAGCACATAATGTTGGCAATGATTGTTCCAGGTATTTGTTTACATCAATTTTCTTTAACGTAGTAGCATCTCATTTGTCTTATTTTTTGCATAATGACATTTTTTTCATTTAATAGTCATGTACATTAATTTATATATATTACAGTAAAATGTTTAAGTTCATTCAACTAGGTAAGTACCAAGTTAAAGATATGAATGTATATATCGAGCCTCTTATCAATGAGTTACTAAAGTTATGGAATGGCGTCACTATGTATGACGTCTCTAGACCAATCGGACAAAGACAATTTCAATTCCATGCAATGCTTGTATGGACAACTCATGATGCCCCAGGGCTAACACATTTTTGTGGTATGTTATAACGTTCGACTACACTTTAACAATATTTAATTTTATGAAGTAGATATCATGCATGTTTTTTAAATAATCTATTCATTATATATAATTATAAAAATTGACATATTTAATCCAATTATATATAATCTTGCAGGTCTTCAAACAAAGGGAAAATTTGCATGTCTAGTTTGTGGTCCAAAGATGAAATCTCATCGTTCAACAAGTTTAGGAAAGTAGGTGTTTGATGAGTATAGGCACTTCCTCCACAGAAATCATAAGTATCAAACTACTGAAAAACATCTTTTCAATGGGAAAGAAGAGACTACATCAAAACCAAGAAGAATGACACCTCGCCTATGGAAGTTGAAATATAATAGAATTAATCATCAAGGTTATACATCAGATCAAATTGTTTATCTATCATAAATGATATGTTTGGAATTTATATTTTTATATTGTGTTTTGTTTACTCATGTTGTAATTGACAATGATTGTCATTGTTAATTTGTTTAACTTATATTCTTCATGAAGGTCATCAAGGCATTAATGGCCGACTTCCACAAGGACTGAAAAATTATCCCAGACAATTTAGTAGGTTGCCCTACTATGAGCAGCTACAAATTGTGCATTTGTTTGATACAATGCATATCGGAAAGAATATAATAGAAACGTTATGGAAAATATTTGATGGAGGGCATGACAAATAAAAAATTGTCAAAATTTGTAGTGACATTCAAGAAGCCAATCAGCAATGAAAAATGTCATTCAATTAAATAGCGATGGAGACCAAATTAATATAAGCACCCCTCCTTGGTTATTAATGGAGCAACAAAGCAATGCTATAAAAGAAGTCATATGAAAAATTTGATTTCCCACAGGATTTGTTGTGAACATAAACAATATCATAACAAAGAAAAGTGAATTTGGGTTAGGGATGAAAACACATGATTGGCATACCTTCATTAAGGTAATTATTCTGGTATATTTTATATATATTTGTATATTGCATGTACTTTTTAGTGTATTATGTTTACTAGTTTTGGAAAAATAATGAAAAGATCATTTTATAATTATTGCAGTACGTTCTACCTCTATCTCTCCCAAACAACTTCGACAACAATGTCAAGCAAGTCATATATGATCTTGGAAAATATATGAGGTAAGTAGCGATATTTGTTCAATTGATTGTATAGATCTTATATTTGCCATTTGTTTTACTTGTTATGTAATATATTGTATATTTTTGTTAAATCTCATTAATATATTTGCGCCTTGAATCACTTGTAGATGGTTGTCATCTAAAGAAATCCATAAAGAAGATATAAATTATTGGAGGAGAAAAATTCTTCGTCTAATGTGTGAAATGCAAAAGTGTCTACCTTTGACATTTTTCAATGCACAAGAACACTACCTCATACACCAAGTTAAGGAGATTGAATTGTGTGGACCTGTACACACAAGGTCAATGTGGATGGTTGAGAGGCACTTGAAATTTTTGAAGGCTTTGGTTAGACAAAGAACACATCCTGAGGGTTCTATGGTGGAGGAATATATGGTATACCAGACCATGGTGTACATTACTGAATATCTTCCTAAGTTCACAGCAAAGATCCATGTAGATCGCATTTGGGATCCCAACTCCATTAACAAATTCAAAGGGGAGTACCTGATGGGGAAAGGTAGATTGAGGAAAGTGAGAGGTAATTATAAGATGGTCATGGAGATTAATTAGAATACATTTTATATTGCCTTAATTGCTTGAAAAGAAACAACAGAGAACTAGTCCAAATGAAAGAATCTTTCACACACAAATAGAAAAGTACTGGTATTGTATTACTCCAGAAAATAAGTCTTTCACTGCTGAAAAGTATTAAAATCTTAAAAAGTGTTGATGATCAAATATTACAATTTGAATTTCATATATATAAGAAGAAGACCCAACAAAGGTGTCTCTTCGGATTGTCTTTTGGCAAATAATTAAACTACCGATCTTAATTAAACATATCAAACAATTTAATCTTCTCCTAACATTGACTTAGCCACTTAGATATTTTTTTTATACTCCTCCAAGGTATGGGTATCCGCATCATGCACTGCATTTCAGGCTTCATATTCAAGTTTTATCATCAATTCCATATGTTTGCATGCTCCATCTAGCAATGGCCCTTCTTCTTTGACTATATCCAATGCTTCCTGAAGTATCCTATTGCATTCATCCATCCAATCATCTTGTTCCTTCAGAAACCCATTCTTATCACATAATTTGGGTAATCCTGTGTTTTCTGAGTGTAAGTCTTCATCATATTTGTCATGCTTTCTCATGATTGTGTCAATGGTTGAGATGGAATTGGTGTCGGATCCCTCATATAGTTGCATATCATGTCTCTTAGTACCCAATCTATTTTTCACTCTCCCATGCTCAAGAATGGCTTCATAGTTCTTTTTGTGAACATGCCAAAAATCATCAAGTCATAGCTTCAAGTTTATAAATCTCTTATGCAACATCGTTGCCATAGTGTCAAACTGAAGGTCCTTCAACTTTTCTACTAGATGTTGATGTTCTTCTTGCAACTGCTCATATTCACTCTGCAACTCTGTATCAGTTCCAGAGGTGAGATCCTCATTCTAGCATCTTTCATTGTAGTAATTTCCAAATCTAATTTTTCACTTTTCATTTTGTAATAATTTCTTTCTTTCATCAACTGTATTGTTTGTGCCTTGTTGAACTTGGCAATGCTTATGCCCATGTCTGTTGAAGCCACGGGGTTAGTTTTCCCAACTTTAAGGGTCATCATGTGTCCAAAGGCTTTTCTGATATTGATGATCTTTGGCCTTTTGTGAGGTGGGTATAGTGCTCATATCAACATTGAATTTTCATCAAGATTGAATCTTGACCCTATGTAAATTTCCTTCAAACCCTCTATGTTTAACTTGTATTCTCCTTCCTTGTTATGCAAAAAGCTATCAAAAATTAAAGAGGCACTGAGGTCCCAACCAGGAAATACTATTACACTAGCTTCAAGTAACAATTGTCTACCCCTTTCAGGGGTCATGTTCTACACTTCACTGTCTATATCATCTTTCAACCTTTTCATCAATTATTGTTCATTTTTAGGGGTAATATTTGGGATCGATTCCCTCAACCTTTTGCTTTTGTAATTATATAAAAAGATTTAAATTCTCTTGACTTGACAAGCTCATTATCAAAAATAAAGGATTCATAGGTTGTAAGCCTATCATCTTCATCTACACACAATTCCTTGGCTACTTGTAAGTCCCTGTCAGGGAGTTTTTCATATTCATCATTCATCATCCGAGAGACTGTTCTCTATTGTGATTGTGCTTCATTTTCTTTCGCAGATTCTTCTTCAAATTAATCATCCATTTCTTGCAACCTTTGCTTTTTTTTCACTAACTCCTTCTGTTGGGTCTCAAAAATGTAGGTCACAAGTCCTAAGAGGATGCTAGGCTCTGTGATCAAACTTGCAATGATCTTGAGCCAATTGACAGAGTTAACCAGTATGGTTAACGACTCTCTACACTTTAGGCTCTGCAAGACCTAGGCGGGTGGACCTTAATAGTTGAAGCAGATTGGTTTGATGTGCAGTTTTTATCTAAATGAATGAATTTACCCACAGTGGCAAATGGTGTGGAATAGATGAAAGCTTGCTGACTACTTCTATTTCTAATATGTAAATATGAAATGCGAATGTTCAAATGAGATTTTATAGAATTCTGAAATGAAATGATGGTAATTTGGTATAAATTGTATATGTAATATCAAGGTAAAAACCCTAAGTTAGATTGATGGAATTTCTAAGTAAGATGGAATGGGTGAGATCAGTGCCTTGTTAGGTAAACAAAGTCAAGTGAGAACCTAGGATTAATGGTGTTACCTGGCAATAATTCTAACTATTTGGCACAATGTTTCTGGTTTATGACTTGTATAAATGTGCAGGGATGTGACTAGCAAACTCTTCTTATTGATCCAATCAAGATCTATTAAATTACTATGATCTATCTGAGAGGATTTTAATCCTTCCTTGAAGGAACCAGTTAAGAGGGATCACACAATGACAGCAAAATGTGCACCGACAAAATGAAAATATACTTGATATATTCAATTTTGAACAACTTAATAGTATTGTTTGGAGACAGTATAACAGCCTTCAATTATAGACTCTCCTTATCTATCCAATTGATATTTCCAAATTAATGTAATCTGTTTAAAAGGATTTTAATTCCTACTTGAAGAAACCAGTTAAGCAAATTACATAGGAACAGCAAATGTGCTTGATGAATTTAATATTCTACTTGGAATAAATTCAAATAATAAGGAATACCAACTTGGAGATAGCCAAATAATTTCTTATCTTAACAAACAGTTGATACCAGTACAGAGCCACCAAATTTGAGATCTTCAATTGATTTCCTCAAAACATTATGTGCAACATGGTCTTTGGATATGATTTAAAACATTTTGATAGTGAATGGAATGGATGAAAGTTACTACTAATGGTAGTGATTCTAATCTAATCTTGATGATGATTCAAAAGATGGCCTTGGGTTCCCTTTATATATTGGGAAGCGAACAAGCTTCAGGCCGGTTACAATGGAAGAGTCACATCTTTTCATAACTAATTGAATTAAGAAAATAAATAGAAATATAATTAAAACACCAATCTGTTACTCTTTGAATAGAAACCCGTGACCATTCAAGGCCTGAGCAAGGTTTTCTATTTTCTCATGATATGTTTCATTTGTGTTGGTCGATCTACTCCTTCTGAACAACACTACTTCTGAACAACAGGTGCATTATGAGACTAAACAAACACAATTAAGCCCTACTAAGCCACAAGTAAATCTAAGCAAGATGATCTAAGTATTTTTGGCTTAGGTGTGTTTCAGTATATTCAATGGCATCCCTAACATCCACCTCCATTGAGACTATCTCCTCCAAATGCAAGCAAGCCTCCTTAGATGCTGAATCTTCCTGTTTCAAAATTTTTAGGGCTTCTTTCAAGATTCCCTAACACTCCTTGATCCATTCATCTTTGCTTTTCAAATCTTTGTCATTTTTTAGTAGCACAGGCACACCTATCTACAAAGTCACCATGCATTCTTTTACTTCATCCTAGAGCCTATCATGATATTTCTTATGCTTCTTCATAAGATTATCAGCATCGAATATGCTTGCACTATCAGAGGCTTGTTTGCCCTGTATCTTTTGTAACTTATTGTTGTGTTGTTCACAACACGCCCCATTTTGCCCCTCAGCAAAATGAGGACCCCTGCTATTGCTTTGCTTTTTGCTTCTGCTTGTGTTTGTTCTGTCTGGTGGTAAGGGAAAAGAGAGTCAAATTTGCAAACCTTGTTAAAAATACAGAAAAATGCACTTTTAGTACCCTTGCATAATGTGGTTGGATTCCTTGTGAAAAATGAGCCAAGGTTGCTTTTTGAACCATCGTAGGATTCATCATATTTTGCGAGTTATGATCGATTTGGTAAAATGAACTATCAGGTTTTGCATAATATACAGTCAATTGTTTGCCTTTTTTTCTTGTTGGCATTCATTATAAATTTTGAAATATTCATATTTAGTGGTTCTGGGTTGTGGGCAATTTTGTCTGGGTTCCACTTTGTATCTCACAATTGCCTGTTTGACAGAAAAATGCATAGGTGCACTTAAAATGACAAACCCAAGGGGTTATTTTGTAGAATTAATACATTTGGTATTGAGCATAAAATGTATTTCATGCATACCTTAATACATTACAGCGAAGTATGTTATGCGCGTCGGCATAACAGTTGCCATTGGTGGAGTTTTGAAGTGTTCCACCGAAATGGAGTCTCTCGCCGATGACATTGTCATCGGCATAATATTAGCTATCGGAGCAATGCTTTGGGCTTTCGCCGATGGGCGAAGTCACGTCGATAAGTGGAAAAGGACTTGGCCGAATATGAAATGAATGATATCGGCAGCACTCTCGCCGATAAAGGTATCGGCCAAGGTAAGGCCATCGGCGGAGGGAAATCATGAGGCGCCGATGGGCGATCTCTCGCCGATGGCAATCAACGAAGGGGTCATCCGCAGGAGTCAGGCCGACGAAAGAGCATCGGCCAAGGTATGGGCATCGGCGGAAAAGATTTGGAGTTCGCCGATGGCGAATCTCTCGCCGATGGAACTAACAACTGACATCGGCGAAACTCTCGCCGATGAAATGAACATCGGCCAAAGTAGTAGCATCGGCGCAGGAGGTTTGGAGTTCGCCGATGGGCGATCTCACGCCGATGGAGGATGAGCAAAGGGGACATCGGTAAGAAAAGAGTGATCGGAGGAAGGGTTTTAGAGTTTGCCGATGGCGAAACTCTTGCCGATGAAGAGAAATACCTGCCGAATGGAGGATGAACGAAGAGGCCATCGGCCAAACCATAGTGATCGGCCCGAGTATTTTTGGACGCGCCGATAGTGTTTGTCACGCCGATGGGCGGGAAATGGAATGCGATAGAGTTTTAAACCATTTCTTTTGGCGCCCGTGGCATTTTCCTGGTCAGCGATAGTTGACCCGATGTTTTTTGAACAGTCTGTGTACATTTTGAACGCAGTTTCTGCTAATTTTGGACCCGATTTCCACATTTTTGCATAGTCACCCTAATTTAAACAGATATTTTTGGTTCCCTACTGTTCATTTGGAAAATCTGATACTTATTGCTTGTCTTGTCTTGCAGGCTTGCAGTTGAGGAAGCAGCTGAAACTTGATCACAGTGACATCATGGAGGAAGGAAATCCAATCTCAGGAGCAGGAAGTAAAGATGAAGTGCGAGGAAGTCAAGGCCATTCAAGTGAAGAACAAGGTTGTAGCTGAAGGTATTACTGCAAGAGACAAACAAAAGTTATTGCTAAGCTGCCGGAACTTCTTAGAAGGGGCAATATTTCGCCCAGATTTGACACTGCTCAGAGATATTTTGGAAGAGCTGGTTCACCTGTATTTATTGCTGTAACCAGGGGTTTGAACCAGGGGTTCAGTTAGGTTTCTGCTGTAGTGAGGACAATCAGAATGTCTTTATATTGTGCCTCTCTACATTGTAATACTTTACAATAGGGGCTACAACAGGGGCTACAATAGGGGCTACAACAGGGATTTTTTTAGAAGCACACAGTGAGTTAGCTTAGCATAATTTAGAAGTAGAAGAAGGAGGTCGCCTGTTTGTCTGCAGTAAGGTGCGTGTGGAATGTCTGGCTGCCTTACTGTATCTGTAAAGCTTGTAAGTTCTCTGTAGTATGATCAATGAAACTAAGAGTCATTCCTACATTGTAAATCATGTATGACTATTCATTTCTAATACAATAGAATCTGGAGTTCTGCATCTATCTTCTGAGTGTTCTCCTGCTCTTCTTTGTGTTTTGAAATATTTTCTTTGAGAGCTTGCAATTTTAAATGTATGTTTGTGAAAATGCTCAGAACTTGCATTTAAGGATTTTTACTGTGGATTTGATCAAATTATTGTAGTATTTACATAGTGCATAACAGAACAATTAGATCCTTCGATAGATTAAATGAGGTATAGATTAGATCTTTCTAACTTTTCCCAACCCATCTGAAATATTTAGCTGAAAACGTAGAAATCTAAAGGAAATTGTCTCAAATTTGAAGAAACATGCATAACAGAGTTAAAAGTAGACAGTTTTCATAAATGTATAAAGAAAAAAGCTGCAATAATTCAAGAAAAACCATCTAAAACTTGCAGCACAGTAACACTTGTATGCAAATGAACAAAATACTTGTTGAAATCTATGATTCTTTTGCGTATTCTTAGTCCAGTAAACCACCAAAGAAACTCTAAACTACGTAAGGCCCCTTGAACATTACAGCTTCACATTGACCAACTGAACTTGACCAACCGAACCATTGTAGACTTGGGATTAGTTGAATCTCAAATGATTCCTTCTTATCTTTCAAGTATAGTTTCAGTTCATTATATGTGAATTTTAACTTATTGTTATGATTGCATCAAAACAATCACCAACAGTTTTCTGGCACTAGAAGGAGGGCCTTCCTGAGTTAGGTTTCATTTCAAACTGGCTAACGACAGTAATAGAGTGACTAGGTCTAGATCCAGTTCAGGAGATATATTTGTGCAACTACCTGATACAAGGTGAAGTAAAAACCCTTTAATTTGGAATCCAAAGATATCGCAAGCAGGAAGTTCATCTGGAACACCTCCTGGGTCACCTTTTAACATCCGTAGTATTGTAAGTCCTGACAGATCACTGTTCAGATCTTTAAATCTTGGTTCAGGCACTCCTGGAGGTCTCAATCCTCCTGTAAATCCTAATCCACCAATCAATCCAGGTATTCCTACAAGTTCAAGTCAAGCTCAAACACCTGCAATGGCTTATTTCGATGTCAATTCTCCCATACTCTTCAATGATTATCATGAGATGCCAAAAAATCCAGAAAAGATATGTCCCAAATACCAGTTGCATCAGGACCCAGAAGATCATATTAGAATATTTAAGGAAGCATGTTTTAGGGCTATGTTAGAGCACGAGGATGTTGTGTGTAGATTGTTTCCTTACACCTTTAATGACCAGGCCTCTAGCTGGTACGTAAACTTACCCAATGGTTACATTTCTTCCTGGGCACTTATGGAGGAAGCATTTCTGTCAAGATTTAGAGGACCCATTGACCCTTGCGCTTTGTATCATAAATTGGATGCTATAAAATGAGGTGAGGGAGAGCTAATTGATAATTTCAATAACAGATTTCAAAAGGCCTATTCTAGGCTGGTACCCCCTTATACCATAGATGATGCTCCCTTGTTGGCTATGTACTATGCTGCCTTAGATCCTTTAACTGCCATGTTTGTCAAAAGAAAACCTGACATAGATTCAATATCCAAAGCCTATAAAGAGGCAGCCTCAGTGAACCAAGAAATGAGGCATACAACTTATAGTCCATTTGTCAATGGAGGAAATTTTGGGGTGCAGAATCAGGCACACCCATGGAATGGAGTCCCTGTGCAGCACGCTCCACTAGTAAATCCGGTTCCTTCTTACACACCTGTGTATAATCCTACTCCAATCCAAGCTATAGCTCCTTACACAGAAATTGTCTCAAATTTGAAGAAACATGCATAACAGAGTTAAAAGTAGACAGTTTTCATAAATGTATAAAGAAGAAAGCTGCAATAATTCAAGAAAAACCATCTAAAACTTGCAGCACAGTAACACTTGTATGCAAATGAACAAAATACTTGTTGAAATCTATGATTCTTTTGCGTATTCTTAGTCCAGTAAACCACCAAAGAAACTCTAAACTACGTAAGGCCCCTTGAACATTACAGCTTCACATTGACCAACTGAACTTGACCAACCGAACCATTGTAGACTTGGGATTAGTTGAATCTCAAATGATTCCTTCTTATCTTTCAAGTATAGTTTCCGTTCATTATATGTGAATTTTAACTTGTTGTTATGATTGCATCAAAACAATCACCAACAGTTTTCTGGCGCTAGAAGGAGGGCCTTCCTGAGTTAGGTTTCATTTCAAACTGGCTAATGACAGTAATAGAGTGACTAGGTCTAGATCCAGTTCAAGAGATATATTTGTGCAACTACCTGATACAAGGCGAAGTAAAAACCCTTTAATTTGGAATCCAAAGATATCGCAAGCAGGAAGTTCATCTGGAACACCTCCTGGGTCACCTTTTAACATCCGTAGTATTGTAAGTCCTGATAGATCACTGTTCAGATCTTTAAATCTTGGTTCAGGCACTCCTGGAGGTCTCAATCCTCCTGTAAATCCTAATCCACCAATCAATCCAGGTATTCCTGCAAGTTCAAGTCAAGCTCAAACACCTGCAATGGCTTATTTCGATGTCAATTCTCCCATACTCTTCAATGATTATCATGAGATGCCAAAAAATCCAGAAAAGATATGTCCCAAATACCAGTTGCATCAGGACCCAGAAGATCATATTAGAATATTTAAGGAAGCATGTTTTAGGGCCATGTTAGAGCACGAGGATGTTGTGTGTAGATTGTTTCCTTACACCTTTAATGAGCAGGCCTCTAGCTGGTACGTAAACTTACCCAATGGTTACATTTCTTCCTGGGCACTTATGGAAGAAGCATTTCTGTCAAGATTTAGAGGACCCATTGACCCTTGCGCTTTGTATCATAAATTGGCTGCTATAAAACGAGGTGAGGGAGAGCTAATTGATAATTTCAACGACAGATTTCAAAAGGCCTATTCTAGGCTGGTACCCCCTTATACCATAGATGATGCTCCCTTGTTGGCTATGTACTATGCTGCCTTAGATCCTTTAACTGCCATGTTTGTCAAAAAAAAACCTGACATAGATTCAATATCCAAAGCCTATAAAGAGGCAGCCTCAGTGAACCAAGAAATGAGGCATACAACTTATAGTCCATTTGTCAATGGAGGAAATTTTGGGGTGCAAAATCAGGCACACCCATGGAATGGAGTCCCTGTGCAGCACGCTCCACTAGTAAATCTGGTTCCTTCTTACACACCTGTGTATAATCCTACTCCAATCCAAGTTATAGCTCCTTACACGGCTAGTACTTCCAATAACAGTCAAAATAATGGTCAGCCTTTCTTCCAACTTCCTAGGGATGTAACTGTGGCAAAAGCACAAGAGGATAGGGAAGAAATCAAAGAAATTACTGCACATTTGAAAAGATTAACAACCGAGGTGACACAGCTAAGAAATGAGAACCTCTATGGAAGAAGCAACCAAAACTACAATCCACATCAAAATCACAACCAAGGCCAAAATCAGAATTATAGTCTCAATCAAAATCAGCAGTACAATCAGAACCAAAACTACAATCAGCATCAAGGCCCCAGTCAGGGGCAACCAATGCAAAATAGGGGGCCAGTGATAGATAATAGGGCCTGGGGCAATAATAACAAAAATCAGAATCAACCTAGGCCACCCAAGACATGGAACACTAGGCCCAACAACGGTACTCTGGCTTCTCCTTTTGAGAATACAGATAATCATGGTACAAAACAAACGACTAGCATACAAATGCCCAGTACAGCACCCAAAAATTGGTGCAGATTTCACAATACCAATGCCCATGCTGAGCAAGACTGTCCACAGTTCCACTTGGCAGCTAGTATTTTCAACATAGATGTACAACCTCCTACCTCTGAATTTCTCATTCCTAAGGGTAATGAGGTAGTACCCTCAGAATATGATACAGCATTAGTCTTAGAAACGTTTACCTTTGCAACTGCAGAAGAGAAAGAAGATGAATTGCTAGAGGATGAACCATGCTGTTGTGAAAGTCTTTATCCTGAATCAGCCTTTGTGTTAAATGCTTTTCAGTTTCCTTTTGAATCTGAAAATGAGATATTAAATGAAACAGAAGAGGTGCAAGCCTTTCAACAAACAAATAAGAGTCACACCTACAATTTGAGGAACAACCCTAGGCCGGGAGGACCTTTCACCACTTCCACTCCTCCGAATAACATCAATACACCCCCAGATCAGAATGCTAGCAACAATCCTGCCACACTTAAAGCTAGTCAGCACACAAATAATGGAACAACAGTGCAAAAGGATCAAACAAGTAAGACAGAAGCAATAGAGACAACAAGATTAATGAATTACTTATCAGAGGAAATAAAGAAAATTAAGGTCAGTATACCTCTAAGTGAATTATTGAAGACCCCATGGATCAGAAATGCTTTTTTAAAATCCCTGGATACATCCATAACAAACAAGGTGTCTGCTGATATAACTGTTCCTAATAGTGATTCACCACCTAAGGAGAAAGGTAAGAAAGTTGAGCAGCCTTCCAATACAAATGTAGTAATACATGCGGATAAGAGGGATACTCACCCTTTCTTATTAACTGTTAGGTTGTGTGGGAAGAATATACACAATTGCATGGTAGATTCTGGTGCTTTAGCCAATGTAATGCCCTTAGGAATATGTAAAACTCTCGGGCTGACTCCCACCAAATCTGCCAAGGTTGTCACGCAATTAGATAAGACCGAGGTTAGCGTGATAGGAGAACTCATGAACATTCAAGTGCAATTAGCTTCAGACCCTAGGGTAAGCCAAATCATTGACATTCAAGTAGTGGATATACCCGTAAATTATGGAATGTTGCTAAGTAGGGATTGGTCCAAGACATTAAACGGATATATGGCTACTGACTTTTCACACATGTGGTTACCGTGGAGAGGCATCCCAAACCAGATCTAAATAGAGGCAGAGCCCAGAATGAAACATATGATAACAGAGTATAATCGAACTAATGAAATATTATATGCTACTGTTGAACCAGGTGTCTATAGAATTACCAACAATGGGATGCAGATTGAAGAGATTATGATGTTAAACATTAGAAAGAAGTGTGTCAGCAATAGAACGGCACTATTCATTGAATCTGACAGAAATTCTTCAGATGAAGAAAACAATGCAATAGACAAATTTGGTCATGTCATTAGACGAGAGGTGGAGGAGTGCGTTACACACAATCTCCCAGTCCAATGTAAGTTATACAAAAGTAGGTGTAGAGTCCATGATAGGCAACATTCTGAGGAGAATTGTGAAATATGCAAAGACATCATTGAATATGAATACAAAAAGTGCATAGGGAGGGTAGAGTTACAAGAGGAAAATGAGAATCCTAATCCAACACAGAGATATGTTCAGGATAATACAGATGCCTTGATTCCAGATTTAGGAAAAGAAATAGAGGACAAGGGTAGTTATCTTTCTGAGTTGCAAACTAAAAACACACATATGCAAGATAACCAAACGGAAAAGCCCATGAATAAACAAGACAACACCCCACAGGCAATAGAAGGGACAAAGTATGCCAAGGTAAAAGATCAGAAAAGTAAAGATGGCATGTGGATGTTAAAATGTGATGGGTCCAAATCAAAACAGGGCGCAGGTGCGGGTATTGAACTCATAGATCCTCAAGGTAAATCACATTTGGCAGCATATAGATTACAATTTTCCTGCACTAACAATATTGTTGAATATGAGGCCCTAATTTGAGGACTTGTCATGGCCATCAAGAAAGGGGTAAAAACCATCAGAGTATTTTCAGACTCTGAATTAGTAGTCAGACAAGTGAGGAAATTATATGCCTGCAATTATAAGAAAATGATTAGTTACAGACATAGAGTATGGGGTTTAATGGATTCGTTTGATGCTTTTAACATAGAGCACATTCCTAGAGAGCTGAACCACAAGCCAGATGCGTTAGCAGTTGCTGCTAGTACATTAGAACCATTGACACTGTCAGGATTAAGATGATTTGCTGTTGAGCTAGTTAACGTGCCCAGTATACCAGACAATGTTACACACTTTCAGGTATTTGGAGGGGATCAGCAAATTATTAATTTTCTGACTTGTAATGAGGCATTTGAGGCCCAAATCATTGATGAACAAGAAAGGCCTGAAGTAACATGGGACGAAGAAGATATGATCAACTTAAAGAGCAACTTCTTACCAAAAGGAGTAATTGAATTAGAACACATCTTTGACTTCGACGGAGTAATAAGACAGAAAGACTTACCCAAAACAGAAGGGGGTAGATGTGATTTACATAACTTAGGGACTGAGCTAAATCCACAAAGTGTACTAATTGGGAAAGCTTGCTCTGAGAAAATTAGAAAAGAGGTTCTGGACGTTCTGAAAGAATATAAACATGTCATAGCATGGACTTATGAAGACTTGAAAACATTTGATGAGTCCATCATAACTCACGTAATACCTTTAAGAAAAGAAGTCAAACCATTTAGGCAGAAACAGAGGCCTGTAAATGCCATTCTAGAGCCTTTAATCTTTGAGGAAGTTAAAAAATTACTGTCTGCTGGAATAATTTTTCCAGTCAGACATTCTGTCTGGGTAGCTAACTTAGTACCAGTTAGGAAAAAAAACAGAGACATCAGGTTGTGTGTAGACTTTAGAAATTTAAACAAGGCATCTGAAAAGGATAATTATCCTTTGCCCCCAATAGACGAAGTACTGCAAGCAGTAAATGGTGCAAAGATGATGTCTTTTTTAGATGGTTTTTCAGGTTATAATCAGGTCTTAATTGATAGAGAAGATAGACTAAAAACCACCTTCACTTGCAAACGGGGAAATTATGCGTATAGAAGAATGCCTTTTGGACTGATCAATGCAGGTGCCACTTTTCAAAGGGCCATGGACGTTGCATTCCATGGATTATCAGGTAAATGCATTGTTGTGTATATGGATGATTTAACTGTGTATTCCAAGGATGCATCCACCCACGCTGAAGACCTCAGAAAAGTACTCAAGCGATGTGAAAGGTATGGGATTTCCCTTAATCCTAAGAAATGTATATTTGGCGTAACTGAAGGTAAATTATTAGGCCATGTCATTTCTGAAAATGGAATTTCAATTGATCCGGATAGAATAGAATCCATAAAAAATTTGCAAATACCAAACAGTAGGAAAGAGTTGAAATTATTTTTTGGTAAAATTAACTTTGTTCGGAAGTTTATAACAGGTTTTGCAGAGATCGTGCAGCCGTTGAATGCCATGTTGAAGAAAGATGCACAGATGGAATGGACGCCAGTGGCCAAAGCCGCATTTGAAGATATCAAGGAGGCAATTTCTGATGCCCCTGTATTGGCAAGTCCAGACTACATAAGCCCGTTTTCCATCTACTCCTTTACATCTTCTCATTCTGTCGCAGCTGCCTTGACACAGAAAGGTGAAAATAATGAAGAGAGGCCCATAGCATTTATGAGTGCGCCTCTGAAGGATGCACAGCTGAGATATCTAGATATCGAAAGACAGGCATTCGCATTAGTGAAGGCTGTGAAAAAATTTAGACACTACATTCTGCGCAGCCAGATTAAAGCCATAGTACTAGACGCAGCAGTAAAAATGTTGCTGATGCAAAATGAGCCTGGAGAAAAAAGAGCCAAATGGATCACCACACTGCAAGAATTCGACATGGAGATCATTCCCGCAAAGCTGGTCAGAGGGCAGGCGTTGGTGCAGACAATAGCAAACATGGATCCAAATCTGATAAAACAACAATATGTATTGAATTCCCAAGACGCATCAGGCTGGTACGATGATTTAAGCACCCTCCTAATAGCTGGAAAGTACCCAAGCAAGATGAAGGCTTCTCAGAGGAGAGCTTTGAAGATTAAGGCACAAAATTATATGGTGCAAGGAGGTCTTCTATTTAGGAAGAACCATGATGGAATTTATCTGAGATGCATAAACAGAACTGAAGCTGATAGAGTGTTGACAGAACTACATGACAAGTACGGAACCGGCCATGGTTCCCATTTAGCTACAACGCACAAAATACTGAGGGCGGGCTATTACTGGCCCACTATGTTCAAAGATACTAAGAGTCACATCAGAAGTTGCCACACCTATCAAACTGCAGCAGACAAAGGGAGAAATCCGGCCAATCCACTGCAACCTGTGATCGAATCCAGACCGTTTGCACAATGGGGCTTGGATTTTATCGGAGTCATCAATCCCCCATCTTCTGCAGGACACAGATTTATATTGACGGTAACAGACTATTGTACAAGGTGGACTGAGGCCACCTGCTGCAAATTTTCCACAACTGAGGTAGTTATCAAGTTCCTTGAAGAAAACATTATCACCAGGTTTGGAATGCCCTATTCATTGGTATGTGATAACGGCCCTGCTTTCTCTTCTTTAAAATTTTCTAAATGGGCATTTGAATATGGGATTATTCTAAGGTTTTCTTCGAATTATTACCCTCAAGGTAATGGACTGGCTGAATCAACAAACAAAATTTTATTAGACATAATCAAGAGGTTAATTGCCAAAAGTCCTAGAGAGTGGAATACCCTGTTAAGATATGCATTATGGGTAGACAGGACCAAGTTTAAAATAGCTTTAGGTAGCGCACCTTATCACTTAGTTTATGGGACTGATCCCATACTTCCGGTTAATCTGAGAATACCAACCTGGAAGTTTGCCAATGAATATCTAGGCTTTGATAACCATAGGGAAGCCAGAATAGTGCAAATGTTACAACTAGAGGAGAAAAGAGGTCAAGCCCTCGAGAGGTTTGCCAAACACCAAGTGGTTGTTAAGAGGTGGTTTGACAAAAGGGCAAGAGTCAAGACATTTAGGATATCAGACTTAGTGTTGTGCTGGGACAAAGCACATGAAAAGAAAGGAAGCCATGGAAAATTTGATAAATTATGGCTGGGTCCATTACAAGTCTCAGAAATAATAGGAGATAACACCTTTAGACTTAAGACCTTGACTGGAGAAGATATGCCATTACCAGTTAATGGCCAGCATTTGAAACACTACTTACAGGCTTGAGGTAAAAGAGGGAGGGGCAGTCCTTTTTTCTTAATGTAAAGTGCTGTGGATAATGTACAGTTCTTCTTTTGTGTTTTTCTTTTTTAGGTTAGCTGTTTGTATAGTTTGTCTTCTGTTTGTTTTTGCTTTTTGTTTCTTTCTGTTTGTACAGCTTTTTTTTTTGTTGTGTTGTTTGTACAGCCTGTTTGTTTGGTTTGTTTGTTGTCTCTTCAGCAGGGATCTTTATTTTACTTTAGAGTATTAAGGAGCAAAACTAGCAACCATTCAAAACAGTATAAAATTTAAGATATTTAAGTTAATCATTTACAATTTACACATAACTTGTTACTGTCATGAATGTAGAGAGTTGTTCATCTTCTGAAGTTTTGTATTCAATAAATGTGATTGAGAATTCGAAGCAAGTTTCTCACGATAACACACCTAAAATCCTTGGGTTTGTTGAACTTACCAGTGTAGATATTAGGTGAAAAATCAGAGGTCACCCTTGCTACCATTACAATTCTCAACTTAATTTCAGCAAGTGTCCACTCCTTACATCATGAAGTTACAAATTGTTATATCTTATGAAGTCTTTCAAAATTAGAAAACAAAAATAAATAAATAAATAAATAAATAAAGCAGATTATACTGAAAATCCAGATTAAGCCATCTAAGTAACTCTACCGGGGCTATGGACGCTTGCTGGCAGTGGGGCTCTACTTAGGAGAATTGTAACGATAACCTTGCCGGGGCTATGGACGCTTGCTGGGAGCAAGGCTCTATCCGGTCGGCTATGAGGGAATATCCTCACCTACATAGGCTAATATCAGTCACTGGTTTGTTCAACCGATCTTCAAGATGAGGATAATTAATCACGTGCACACAACTAAACTGAAAATGGAAATTCATGCATCTTTATTGAATACTTTGAGTCTCAAGCTGAATAGTAATTTGCAGGAGGGATAGTCGGAAGTTATGAGTTCATTTCATCTAGTTTCCTTGAACACTCTGAATTTAATTGTTTTGTTTTGGTTGCTAGTTGTTGTGATGTTCACAACACACCCCATTTTGCCCCTCAGCAAAATGAGGACCCCTGCTGTTGCTTTGCTTTTTGCTTCTGCTTGTGCTTGTTCTGTCTGGTGGTAAGGGAAAAGAGAGTCAAATTTGCAAACCTTGTTAAAAATATAGAAAAATGCATTTTTAGTACCCTTGCATAATGTGGTTGGATTCCTTGTGAAAAATGAGCCAAGGTTGCTTTTTGAACCATCGTAGGATTCATCATATTTTGCGAGTTATGATCGATTTGGTAAAATGAACTATCAGGTTTTGCATAATATACAGTCAATTGTTTGCCTTTTTTTCTTGTTGGCATTCGTTATAAATTTTGAAATATTCATATTTAGTGGTTCCGAGTTGTGGGCAATTTTGTCTGGGTTCCACTCTGTATCTCACAATTGCCTGTTTGACAGAAAAATGCATAGGTGCACTTAAAATGACAAACCCAAGGGGTTATTTTGCAGAATTAATACATTTGGTATTGAGCATAAAATGTATTTCATGCATACCTTAATACATTACAGCGAAGTATGTTATGCGCGTCAGCATAACAGTTGCCATCGGTGGAGTTTTGAAGTGTTCCACCGAAATGGAGTCTCTCGCCGATGACATTGTCATCGGCATAATATTAGCTATCGGAGCAATGCTTTGGGCTTTCGCCGATGGGCGAAGTCACGTCGATAAGTGGAAAAGGACTTGGCCGAATATGAAATGAATGATATCGGCAGCACTCTCGCCGATAAAGGTATCGGCCAAGGTAAGGCCATCGGCGGAGGGAAATCATGAGGCGCCGATGGGCGATCTCTCGCCGATGGCAATCAACGAAGGGGTCGTCGGCAGGAGTCAGGCCGACGAAAGAGCATCGGCCAAGGTATGGGCATCGGCGGAAAAGATTTGGAGTTCACCGATGGCGAATCTCTCACCGATGGAACTAACAACTGACATCGGTGAAACTCTCGCCGATGAAATGAACATCGGCCAAAGTAGTAGCATCGGCACAGGAGGTTTGGAGTTCGCCGATGGGCGATCTCACACCGATGGAGGATGAGCAAAGGGGACATCGGTAAGAAAAGAGTGATCGGCGGAAGGGTTTTAGAGTTCGCCGATGGCGAAACTCTTGCCGATGAAGAGAAATACCTGCCGAATGGAGGATGAACGAAGAGGCCATCGGCCAAACCATAGTGATTGGCCTGAGTATTTTTGGACGCGCTGATAGTGTTTGTCACGCCGATGGGCGGGAAATGGAATGCGATAGAGTTTTAAACCATTTCTTTTGGCGCCCGTGGCATTTTCCCAGTCAGCGATAGTTGACCCGATGTTTTTTGAACAATCTGTGTACATTTGAACGTAGTTTCTGCTAATTTTGGACCCGATTTCCACATTTTTGCATGGTCACCCTGATTTAAACAGATATTTTTGGTTCCCTACTGTTCATTTGGAAAATTTGATACTTATTGCTTGTCTTGTCTTGCAGGCTTGCAGTTGAGGAAGCAGCTGGAACTTGATCACAGTGACATCATGGAGGAAGGAAATGCAATCTCAGGAGCAGGAAGTAAAGATGAAGTGCGAGGAAGTCAAGGCCATTCAAGTGAAGAACAAGGTTGTAGCTGAAGGTATTACTGCAACAGACAAACAAAAGTTATTGCTAAGCTGTCGGAACTTCTTAGAAGGGGCAATATTTCGCCCAGATTTGACACTGCTTAGAGATATTTTGGAAGAGCTGGTTCACCTGTATTTATTGCTGTAACCAGGGGTTTGAACCAGGGGTTCAGTTAGGTTTCTGCTGTAGTGAGGACAATCAGAATGTCTTTATATTGTGCCTCTCTACATTGTAATACTTTACAACAGGGGCTACAACAGGGGCTACAACAGGGATTTTTTTAGAAGCACACAGTGAGTTAGCTTAGCATAATTTAGAAGTAGAAGAAGGAGGTCGCCTGTTTGTCTGCAGTAAGGTGCGCGTGGAATGTCTGGCTGCCTTACTGTATCTGTAAAGCTTGTAAGTTCTCTGTAGTATGATCAATGAAACTAAGAGTCATTCCTACATTGTAAATCATGTATGACTATTCATTTCTAATACAATAGAATCTGGAGTTCTGCATCTATCTTCTGAGTGTTCTCCTGCTCTTCTTTGTGTTTTGAAATATTTTCTTTGAGAGCTTGCAATTTTAAATGTATGTTTGTGAAAATGCTCAGAACTTGCATTTAAGGTTTTTTACTGTGGATTTGATCAAATTATTGTAGTATTTACATAGTGCATAACAGAACAATTAGATCCTTCGATAGATTAAATGAGGTATAGATTAGATCTTTCTAACTTTTCCCAACCCATCTGAAATATTTAGCTGAAAACGTAGAAATCTAAAGGAAATTGTCTCAAATTTGAAGAAACATGCATAACAGAGTTAAAAGTAGACAGTTTTCATAAATGTATAAAGAAGAAAGCTGCAATAATTCAAGAAAAACCATCTAAAACTTGCAGAACAGTAACACTTGTATGTAAATGAACAAAATACTTGTTGAAATCTATGATTCTTTTGCGTATTCTTAGTCCAGTAAACCACCAAAGAAACTCTAAACTACGTAAGGCCCCTTGAACATTACAGCTTCACATTGACCAACTGAACTTGACCAACCGAACCATTGTAGACTTGGGATTAGTTGAATCTCAAATGATTCCTTCTTATCTTTCAAGTATAGTTTCAGTTCATTATATGTGAATTTTAACTTATTGTTATGATTGCATCAAAACAATCACCAACACTTATCTCTTACCCTATTATCTAGTCTCTCATGTTCCTAAATGACCTTTTGTTTCTCAGAACAAATGTCCCATAATTTATACATCCATTTCATCATATGATCATGCTTGTTCTATAGGATTGTAGTGAGTGTATCTATTCTGACCTATGTCATTTGATTTTTTGAAGGTGATTGGGCTTGTTGTGAGCTCTCTTCCTGTGTAATCATTTTGAGAGGAACTACATCCTTTAAAAAATCATTTTCCTTTTTCAATCTCTCCCAACTCATCTTGTAGGTATCTCTCTCCTTTATCAACAGCTGAATCTGAGCTTTATTTAGCTTTGCTACATTTACTCCAAGCTCTGTTGTGACAACTGGATCAGTTTCTCCAGCTCTCAATGTCATAACATGACTGAAAGCTTTCTTAGTATCAATGATTGCAAGCTTCTTATTCGAGGGATACAGAGCCCATATCATGAGATAATTCTCATCTGGATTATATTTTGTTCCTGTATACACTTCAGTAACCCCTTCATAACTAAGCTTGTGTTTTGTGTCATCACTATGCAAAAAACTATCAAAAACAAGTGTTGATTTCAGATCAAGTCCTAGGAATATTATTACCCCAGATTCTTTGAGTAGCTCTCTACCTTTCTCAAGAGTCATATCTTCTATCTCCTTTTCAACCTCTATTTTTAAAGCTTTCATCAATTGTGCCTGGTTATCTAGTGTAACATCTAGGACTTATTCTCTAATAGCCTTTCCCTTGTGTTTGTACAGAAAATATCCAAACTCAGAAGTATGAATGAATTGGTCATCTGAAATAAAAGATTTGTATGCAACCTATCTAACATCATCATCCCCTGTTTCTTCAATTTCTAATTCTCTTTTCGAGGGCTAATATGGTTCAATTCTACATTTTGAAATTGTATTAGGTAGGTCATGGGTTTCAGCGGCTATAGACCCTTCACTGTCGGAGGACAAAACTTCAATTTCTTGTGTTTTTCTTCTCCTTTCCCTTACTTCTTGATTATATTTATCAATGGTTATGTCAACCTGTACTTCTTCCAAATTTTTGATCACATCATCATGAGGGAATGGTACATGAGCATATCCTCCCAATTTTTGCTTCTTTTTAGCATAATCAATAAAGCCCTCCGAGTCAAAATTCTTTCTTTGTATCCCTTTCCCAAGATTAAAATGAGATAATTTATCAAGAATAAGATCATAACCTTCTTTAGCCAACACAATGAAGTCACCAAAACATAAGGTGCTCAGCATAAAGGATTGTTTATCATATGCACTGAGATGCATCACATTTGAGTAATCAAGTTGTCTAACTATTTCCAAGTATGCCACCCTATCTGGTACAGTTTTTGGCAATAAAAAAGGGGTATCCTCAAACCCATACACTCTGATCATTATGGAATCACAGAAACTATACCAATCCCCCCAATTGTGGTTCACAACAGGTGGCCCATCAAAATCTTTGGGTCTCACAAACCTTTTAATTTCCTCAAATAAAGTATAATTGTATGGGTAGCCATAACATCTGTATAGGTTTTTCACAAAGAATTATTCAAAATAAACATAACTGGAATTTCTAAACCTATTGTCCCAAACA
Organism: Cunninghamia lanceolata; assembly: GCA_027924645.1. Lineage (NCBI taxonomy): Eukaryota > Viridiplantae > Streptophyta > Pinopsida > Cupressales > Cupressaceae > Cunninghamia > Cunninghamia lanceolata. The sequence goes on along the minus strand of BSBN01000763.1, from coordinate 5,166,031 downwards.
GAGGTCCATAACTGTGGAGGTAGAGGCTGACCATTTTTATCAATTTGTGAAATTTTTAGCTACTTTGGCCATAAAGTTAATTCTTGTCCAAAATACAAAACCATATGCATGAGAATAGAATAGTGTCTAAAGCTGACTGTGGGGGAACTATTTTTTATGGCCTTCAGACTTGAGTCTATTTCCTTAAAAATAATAGAAGCATAATCAAATGTCCTAGCTTGATGGCACTGGATATCTGCAGAGATAACCATGGGCACTATAGACATAAATTCCAGAACTTCAGTCCCCAACACTTGTCCCACTGAGTAATATGTGTATCTCAAGTAAGGTTCGAACAAATCTACATGAAACAGTGGTTCGTCTCCTTCTTCAAATAGCACCAAACTCCCTTCATTCCATGACCTATGTAATGGTAGTCTCCAACCCTTATATGTTGTATTCAATTTGAAATATTCCTTTTCTAGGGCTTCATGCACAATTTGGGTGTTGTATGTGTCATTTAAGTCAAAAACTTCACAGATTGCATTTTTGGAAACATGAAACAGGGCTTTCCTTGTAGATTGCATATGGCTTTTTGGTCAGGGTCATAATGGTATGCTAGTAGTTTCAAAAGGTCAATATTGACAAAAAAATCTGTAACTATCAATCTCCCCAAATTGAGTTTCCAGAGGTTGCAGACGAGTTCCATCCTATGTCCCCTGTGATAGTGGAACATAAATAACTTATATCCTCGAATAGGAGTCCATACATTTCCTACGTATTTGTATTTATCTTCAAGTTTTGCCACATTTGCTCTTAATTGTGCAGTTCTTCTGGCCTTGGGCCCTAAACCAAGCAACTGGTCTACAAGGTCTTGGTTCAATTTCCTCTATGGTGTTTTCTCTCCCTTTTTTGTGTCAATTTTCTATTTTTTACCCTTGGTTTGGCTCTTCTCAATTGGTTGCCTCTTCTTTGTTTCAGAGGAACCTTCCATTTTTGGTGACTATCAGAACTTGACTATTCCAGAGAGAGTTCAAGGACTTACTCGTATATGCTTTGTGCAATCTCCTTGGCTCCTGGTGAACTCCTTCTTCTCTGTCTGCAACCCTTGTATTGATCTCAATTGAATTCAATCTGGTTTATACCTCTTATGTTCAATTAGCCATTAATGGCTGCCACTTGAATTGAATGCAGGGAGTTCACAACTTTCAAAACGTCAGGGCGATGCTCTTTTATTCATATCGGTGAGACTATCTCATTCTTTTACCAACCTTCATATTGCCTTGGCACCATTTTCATTCATATGTATCTAATTGGCCGTCATGGGTACATTGGTGTTTCCCTGAAGTAGTTTTTAACTTTTTATCATTATTTCAGGAAGATATTTCAATTTTCATCCTGACAACATTTGGTCAAGTTGGATTAATATTCACCCTGGCATCGGTGAGTGTTTCTCTGATGGATAGAGATTAACTTGCCGTTATCAGCATGATAATCTTCATCAACAAGAAAATATGCAAGTCTCCCGATGGGTCATGTCTTCCCAATGGTCTTATTTCCTTCATTCAACTTTACTAGAACATATCAGAGAGAGTCTTGCCAAAAAGCCTTTTTCTCCTTATGTCGGGGTGACTTTTATGTTCGGAAAAGCTTAAGGATTTCATTCTGACTGTATGTGTCATGCCGATAGCCTTATCGTTATGAATCAAGGAGAGATTGCTTGCCTTCATGCCAATAAGTCATTGATTGGTGTGACTTAAAGGCTCAGTGTGACTTTCGGACTTCACTTCGATTGTTATACTCATGCCGATGAGAATGTATCAATGATCCATACCAAATGTCTCCCTGAAATTTTTAACATATGAAATCTTGGTCATTCAGACATTTCTCATCTCTCACCGATTATCATATTTTCTTCCAAAAATGTATTTTACCATTCGGTGTGAGTTACATGAGGTCTTGCTGATATGGATGAACTAGTATCAGAATTGAGCTATTGTCACAGAGCTAGGTATGTTCATGGGATCTTTTATGTGTGGACTCTGATCTAGATCTTGTCACGCAAATTTTAGTGGTTGGTCTTGGAAATGAGGGACATTAGTGAATTATTTAGCAGATGAAAAATGTGAATTTTTTAGTTCCAATAGTGAATTTGCATTATATTTCACCGATGCCCACTTCTTCCATCGATGGATTTCCTTTTCTCAGTCTATTGGTGGAATTTTGTATGTAGTTACTCAGATATACCCTAGCTCGGCTGATACTTATCATATTGGTAATGCTTTTAAGTTATCTCGGGCCATCGGTGAAACTTTATCCTTGGTTCCACTAATCCTTATATGTTTTAGTGATGCTTATTGTCCTTGTGAGCTTTTATCGCCATATCAGGGGAACTTGTATATAAGCTCCACTGAAGTCAACATGTTCCAGCTAACTTGAGTTCATCGGCTCATCGGTGAATGTGTGAAGTCTATTCCACCGAAGTCTTTATGTTGCAGCGATACAATCTTCTTTTACCAATTTTGTCGGCCTATCGGCGGGACCATGATGCGGTTTCAATCGATATCTGCATGTTATTCTGATAAGTTCATTGTGCTTAATTTCATCGATCTATCGGTGGGATGACTCAAAATTTACCCCGATAGGTCATTGTCATACCGATATAATACTATCTTGTCTCTATCGAACCATCGGTGTAGCATAATGAAAGGTTCCAACGATGGGGCTATTCTAGGCTGATATACCCTTAGCTCATAAGATTTCAAATCTTGTGTAAGTTGTTTACTTCATGAGTCTAAATCCTTGCTACTTTTTGGGTTGGTATGAAGGGTTCAAAGTCTTACTGAAGTGGATGTAATGGTATTTTGGTCAGTTGTAACTAGGGTGATGGTACTAGTGGTTATGGATGGCTATGTTATGGATCTTGTCACACAAATGATGGCTCTCATAATACCAAATTTTGTAATTTAGGGTATAATACTTTTGAAATTTTGTAATTTAGGGTATAATACCTTCATGAAATTTTCTATAACCTCCTCTGCTTCTTTGTCTTCTTTGTTCTTAAACACATCTTCCCCCAGTATAGGAACATGGGTGTATCCACTAAGGTTTTGATTTTTCTTACAAGAGTGTGTGTACCCTTCAGGGTCATAATTCATTCTTTGTGCATACTCCTTTAATTTGAATTCATCCAACAACAAAAGATAATAAGATCATTGATCATTGGTAGTGGGATGTTAGGTTTTCAGGTACATCAATTATAAATTAAGGTCGTATACCGTGGTAATTAACTAATTATATGTCATTTGTGAATTTCAATTTTTTTTATACAGTTGGTCGAGAGTGGGATGCACTACATTTGTACGTTGCAAACAATCTTGATTGGATGACGGTATGGATTGAATGATGTCAACAATCTGGTCGCGCATTAACATGGGAAGGTGTGGCTTCATTGGTTAAAGAAGCTCATCGTAATGGAGATTCCAATGTTACACCAAGGGAAATTGATTTAGCATATGGTTTAAGAGATAAACAAGTATGTATAAATATATTAATCACCCATGTTATTTAATTATTTTCAATTATATTGATGTATATATATGTTGAGTTTTTTTTTCTTTGCATACATTCAGCCAAGAATAAATATGTTTATCAACTGACGATGCAATAATTTTTACATGTTTGACATATAGGTGAAACACCACAAGGCTATGTGGTGCAATGGTCATAAATTTTGAATCAAAAAGTTCGATGACATGAAGAAAACTTGTGATTATGGGATAACTGCAGTCTTTCAGGTGACTAATGTTTCATCTAGAAGCGACATACATCCAGAAATCTCAAAAAATTGATATTATGGGATTTTGGATGATATACTTGAGTGTGACTTTAAGTCCTTCAAATTAGTTATGTTCGTTGTCCAATGGTACAGGCTACGATTGAATGAAAACGATCCTGAGAGAACTGTTATTGAACATGATAATAGATTTACCATGGTTAATACAAGGTCGATCGAGCGAGCTGGAAATGAGCCCTATGTTCTTCCAAGCCAATGTGAGTAGGTATTTTACTCAGAGGTTCCAAGTAAACCAGGTTGGTTATTTGTTGTTAGACGTGATCCAAGAGGAAGGCTGGTAAAGTATAATGTGGTGGAAGAGGAAGATACTGAAGAACTAGAAGATGATGTACATGATGATCAGGATCAACAGTTAGTTGATGATGTGCGTGACAAAGATGTCAAAGAAGAGGAACTAGATCATGATGATGTAGGAGTTAATGTTCATGAAGATAATATACGTGTGGATGATGACATTATCGAAACTGATATCAATGACAATGATGAAGATATGAGCAATCCTTACAATGTCGAATCTGGATTGGATGATACAGACAAAGAGTTGGATGAAGAAGAAGATCAATGACATTGAAATGTATGAGTTATGTGATTATATTATCTATTTGATATTGATTTATTGATAGAATTATATTTGACTTATATGGTCACATAATTAATTCATAATGTTTTTAATTTTTATACCATTACATAATTAATTCATGATGTACTTTTTAATGTTGTTAATTCATGATGTTACGACTATTTATGATTAGATATTATTTGATCATATCTTTGGTTATTTCATTACCAAAAAATTAGTGTTTCCTCATGTTGACCCCGCATAGTGACATGTGAATGGGGCCAACGTTGAAATTTTTTCAATTTGTGCTTGTATGGAGTGAAACTTGACATGGTTAGCCTAGACACATGCATTGATGATATGGGAGGGTTTCGAGACTCAAACATGAGGTCATGTTATATAAAGGCATCTCGTCCTTCCTAGGATAGAAGAAAACTCGTTATGCACAAGGATAAGAATCAAAGAGACTAAAAGAATCAATTCACTAGATATGCTCCCCATTACTGTAATAGACCAACGGAAAAAAATAAGTCATAACAAGAATAGGACCAAAAAAAACTAGGAAAAGAAACCTTGTAGGCTACATTAATAAGACATTGATTGCAAGAATTTCTTCCATGATGTTTAAATGATAAAATATCAGATAGTTCAATCTTTAGTCAAGTAGTATTTCAATCACTGATTCTTAGACATCCATCATGATTAAACATCACATATCATAAGCATTTTCAACAATCACTAGGACTGTAGATAATATTCAATCATGTCAGGAAATAAATCATCAAAAATTATAAAGAAAGAGAAAACTAACTATATAATCTCAGCAAGCCACCATACAAAAATTATATTTTGTAGAAAATAAAATAAACTATATGTTGACATAGCATATATATAAACTACATATTTTGAATTTTGGCCCTGCGTGCATAGGAGTATGACATAGCATACTGCACTGAGATCTTAACTAGAGAGTTGTACCGAGAACCACTGCATCCAGCCCCTAAGTGGAGAGTTGCGAGACTTCACTGGATGAGTGCTGCAAGGCCATTGAGTCGAGGAGGAAAACTAGGAACCATTTGGCAGGAGGAAAGCCAGAGCGAGAGGTGAGGGCACTTAGAAAGGGAAAATTGACCAAGGGACAATGACTGTAAGTGATTTTTCTGCAAGTACAGTGATTTAGACTCTGTTTGTTCCCATCGAGGTGTTGCATGCTATATTTTGGTCAATTCAAGCCAATGTCCCATTGACAAACCCAAGTACTACCTAGTACTGGTGTCTGGTTAGTTTGAACAGCTAATCTTTGAGATGTTCAATCAGTTGGGTGGCCATTTTTGGCCTGTGAACTACGTTTTTTGTATCTGTCTTAGCATATTTTTTCTCCTATAAGATTGAAAGGAATTCCCATCACATAACAGCACATGAAGTTCACTAGGGTTCAAATTTCTAAACTTCAATGAAATAAATTTACATATCTCCACAAATGATCAAAGGGACTAAAAACAATACATGGTCCATGAATGCAATGAAAAATACCTAGTGCCTGTCCATAAGAGAATGTATAGAAGTACATGACGCAGAGTCAGAGGAAGGAAACAAAATCAGACAATCTCATTTGACAAGTCACAAACAATCTTGAACTTTCCTTCTTTTGACACACTTATTCAACTATATTTCCTTTCACAAAACTCAACACAAATAGTCAACTTTTGCTTTAGAGTTCCAAGCCATTACCAGACCTTCAAACACCTTAGTCAACTTCATCTTGATCAAAACAAACAATTACCCAGTCTGCCCTTTCATTTTACCATTAACTCTCTTTATGACTGTGCTAAACTTCACAATTTCAACTCAACATAAAGTAATCTGACCCAAAACATTATTTAGGCTAATATAGACCACACAATTTCCATTCCATTTCACTTCAAACAAATGTAAACCATCTGCCATCCTTTATTCTTGACAATTTAACAAAATCATATACTGTACTTTCAGTTTAGTCTCCAAAACAGGGCTATTATTAGACAAATCAGTCAAAGCAATGGACTTTTTAACTTCATGCTTACACCAAACCTTATATCAAATGAGATCAAATTATACCTTGGTAATCTTTTAACCAAAACAACCAAGAACTCACACTTAATCATCAAAATCCCTTTAAGGTCTTATTGTCACTAGTTCCTTCATAACCTGTTTGCAACGCTTGTAGGTCTACCAACCTATTTGTCAGGGATTCATTCACAATCTAAGCACTATTACACAAGTCTATCCACACTTTTCAATGCCCTCCTTGCAGATCTAAAACATATTCAAAACGGGTATCAAAACTTTTACAACACAAGCTTCAAATATTGTTGTCTCAGATAGATTTAGGCCTAATTAGGCCTGATTTGCATAAGGGTTTGTTTCTTTACTAACTCCTGACCAAAGTACACTAACTCCTGACCAAAGTACACTTGTTCAGTGCTTGGGACATGTTTAATTTGACTGGTATATGCTCTTCAAAGCATCAAAGTCTATTTACAAAGTATTTTCACAAAACCCTAAGGGCTTAACCTTCATAATTACTCTATTCACAGACTGTACACACAGTTTTTCAGTCAAGAAACTTCATTCCCTCACATCTTATCTTTATGATTTTGCCCTAAATCCACTTAAACATGAAAGAACATTCATAGTAGGATAATTTCACAAGAAACCAGAAGATTCCACCAATTAATAAAGGAGAAACATAATTATTTATGTCTCTGCTTACCCTAACTGAGGGTTTTAGTAGTCTGAAGTAAATCCACAATAACTCACACAAATCTCAACTAAAATGCATGAACTTTGATGTAACAGGAAGGTGATTGAGATTATTACCATATCCAACCATTCTACCATGCCTTCAAGGCCATACAATTTCATACAATGCCTATAAATGGATTCAAAACACAAGGTTGGTGACCCTACAAACCATTCCCATACCTACAAACTATTGTTACCTCCACATGCATTTGACTAGTAGTGACAACCTTGGTTTTTAATCCTCTAACCCCATACCTTGGGATCACATCACCATGAAAGAACTTCATCCAACATCCTTATGAGTGCAGGTACAACCAAATAGGTATTTGTTAGATCTATCTTCCTCGAGCGAGGGAAATTCAGGAAGAGAAGAGGAAAGTGAGACATGTAGTAGGTCTAAAAGAGGGAGATCAACTAGAGGTAAAAAGATTAGAAGAAAATTTCGCAAATGAATGGAATTTTTTCTTGCTGAAGGAGGTTCATGTTCTTATGATGATGAGACCATAGGTGACATCGAGGTGCCCTTGAGGTACAAACATCTACAGGAACAATGGGTACCCAAGGAACTTCCTCCAATAAACACTAATTTTTGTGTCACGAGAGGATATATTGCATAGCACCATCATCATTACATGGTTTGGGCCTATTTCGCATGGATGGCATAAAGGTCTGTTACAACAAAGTTACTGAATTGATGGAGTATGTCAGACCCTATTACAGTTACAAAGATTGGATGCAATTTGTTTGATATACATGAAGTATGCATAGGTATGCACTGTCAGCAAATTATATACAGCTAAAATATAAGGATCAAAATAAAGGAGTGGCTATGTACATTGATGGAAGGCCAAAAGCATCAGGGAATATTGTAGGGTTTATAAACAGTACACGACCTGGGTCAACAAATAAGAAACCCAATTGCGTATTCGAGGCACGCGAGGGAAACCGTGTATTCGTATGTGTGATAAAATCAATAACTGCAGGGGAAGAGTTGCTAATCGATTACAATTTGAATCGCATAGATACAAACACAGTTACTATGGGGGTGGTACGTACTATATACCATTTTACCCAACCTCAAATTAATGACTCTAATAGACCATTTTATTATTATATTTTTTTCTATAAGTATATTGGTTTCATTTCGGTAATATTTTTTTATATTTAATTTGTCACATCGGGACATTGATCATAGGGGGAAGGCTCCAGCCTAGAGTACAGATTGTGATACATCTTCAGGTACTTCTACCTGACAGGTTTACCTCATTGTAATTGTACAAATTAGATACAAGAAAAATGTTTTATTATTATATTTTTTTCATAAGTTTATTGGGTTAATTTTGATAATGTTTTTAATATTCTTGTTACAGTTGAATGATCAGGGAAAGGCGCCAGCAATAGAGGAGAGCATCCATAGGGAGGTACAGTCACTATTATGCGATGGTGACATCGCATATTTTGCAAACCCTTTGGATATGATAAGGAAGACCCAAAAAAATGCAATGAAGAAATCCTTCAGTTGTTATTCATAGTGCCTCAAATAGATGAGATAAGAGAAAGGGTTAAAATATTGACTGAGAGAGCATGGAACTTGCAAGTAAGCTGTCATGAGGTCTTTAATTATAACATAAGTTCATTCATGGTTTTATATTTTGTACTCTTTTATGTCATGAACTAAAATATGTTGTTTTATAGGATTTTTTGCGTCCTCATGAGGCTGCTAGCCATGATCAGGGTACTGCAGGTGCTGCCTGGGGAGTAGGGGTTGGTACAAGTGTTGATCTTGATCTTCCTGTGCATACATCATATCATCTGACCCCATCATCCATGCCTCTATTGTCGACTGAAATGTTGGCAACACATAGCATGTAGGCATCGGGTAGTGCACCCTCTGGCAGCGAACACATGCCAGAACATGTGTCAGAACATGTACCTGGGGATGCAGAGGCCACTAGTACTGGTGATGTTTTAGCAGCATTTCCCGGATCTTCCCATATTACTAGTACAGGAACATTGCTAGTCACATTTGTGGTGACTGAGGATTTCATTCCCATAAAGATAGAGAAGGTCCCAGATACTTTAAAATGTTTTAATTATTATTATATATAATCCAATTGAAATTTACTTATTGATCACTCTTTTTAGACTAATGATCCCATGATCATTTTGCCAGAAATTATGTTTTTTAGAAACATCTAAATGATATTACATTGGAGATCTTCGGGCCCACCATACGTACACGGTGGAATGCCCAAAATCAAGATTTAAAAGATGAGCTCATTAACCGTTTAGTTATACTATTTAGTAATAACACATTCAACCGAACTAAGGTCCTTAAGAAAGATTGTACCTATCTAAAGTATGTGAGGGACCAAAATAGGTCACATTTAGAGAAGAACAAAAAGTACGAGCATTCCCCCATGATTCCGGAGAGGGAGTGGAAGGACCTAGTGTCGGATGGAAAGGAGAAGGCTAAAAAGAAAAAAGGAAAGACACCACCAGGCCAAGGAAGATATGTGATACTATCAATAATGTAATTATATACTGATTACTCTTTCTTTTTACATAATCTAACGTATTTCAAACTTTTCATAAGTTGCCCAACACATCGAAGGCAACAAAGGAAATACTAGAAAAACATGGGCAGCACAAACTTGGCTCTGATGGTTATATGAAATTAGCCGTATGAATTGTAAGTATCAATAAATGAAATATTGCATCCAAATAATAAATTGCAAACAATTTTAGTTTTATCACACCATAGAATCAAAATTCATGATCTTATGCAAAAATGTAGGGTTCTGAATTCAATAGAGTGCCCACAAAAGAGGATCTAAAGATTACCTTCCAGCAAGGCTATAGAGTCGTGGCTGAATGCCTAAGACTCTTGACTGGACAAACACAAGCTTCCACTACATCTGACACACAAGTAAATAAACTCAATGAAGTTTATTTAAATTTAAATACTTGTGCAATCTATTCAATATTAATTTCCACCATAAAGTAATTATGTGCCTATTTGTTTTAAACAAGCAAGCAATGATAATACTGCACATGACATTAGAATGTAGCCTGGTGAGGGTGGAGCACAACCTACAGATGAAGGTCATGGTGTGCATCTCGGTACTAGATGTATTTATGTGTTATACAAAATGCAGTATGGATTAATACAATTAAACATCTTTAATTGTAATTGGTGTATTAATTAATGTAACCTTTCGTGTTTCAACTTTAGAGCATGTAGAGCGTGATCAACATGTTGAGCATGATCAAGCTAGACAAGATTAGGAACATGATGTGGCCCCATCAGGTAAAGAGGACCACTGTAATGTTCTTTTAAACATATTTAATTGCAATTGGTGTATTAATTAATGTAACCTTTCGTGTTTCAAATCCAGAGGATTTAGAGGGTGTTCAACATGTTGAGCATGAGGCTATAAGATCAGGAACATGATGTGGCCCCATGAGGTAAAGAGCACCACTCTAATGTTATTTTAATTAATGAAATACTTGTAACAATAATAATAAAACATATCAATTTAACATTCCTTTGTTATTGCAGTAGACCTCCCTTGCAGCGGCCTCTATGTCATGAGTACATGACTAGGCATACATTAAGAACACGAGTAGAGGGCAGAACAACTAAAGGGGGGACAGATGATTTAGAAAATGATACTCCACTTCTTTTTTTAGCTACAAAAAAGAAACAAAAAAAAAAGTGATTGTAATCATATTATGACAACCATATTTTTGATAATATGTTAATGAATGTTAAAAACTGATATTTTTGACAACCATATTTTTGATAATATGTAAAAACTGAAAGAATGAATGTTATATGTTAATGAATGAATGTGAATATGTTAATGAATGAATGTTATATGTTATTAATGGATGAATGAATGATTAATGTTATATGATCGGGTATGGAAAATTGATAGTGATGTGAGGGGGGGGAGGGGCCAAATGAGCTTCCACCATCACGTGGTTGGCCCTGTTAAGTAGAGAATATTAAACTATTCTTGAAACAAAGAGAAGCTCAATAAGGTAATGCACTTTTCAATATTTCATTATGCTGCACTTTTAAGCTTATGCAATTTTCATTAGTTCTCTTTGCTTCAATATGTTACCCTTTGTACTTATTTTACTTTTTAACACATCTCATATGTTACCCTGGATGATAGCTTTTGCAGGGGAATCTATCCACAGATGGATCCCGCGTCTGGGGATATACGAGTTTGGATTAGAAAAACTTGGGATGTACTCATGTAGCGCAGAAACAAAAGAGAAGAGCCCAACCATTTCAGCACAAGAATTGGCTTGAGACTGGTACGTGGTTCGAACTAGGTCTGGGTATGAGGGGTCTAGGAGAGAGCCCTGTAACATAGTTGGTATTAAATCATTAAACATACAGATATTGTAATTACATGGTTAATACTAAAATCATCCACAATTCACTATGTGATGAGTAGTTAGTGATGATCTCATGCCATTGTTTGGTAGGTTATTAATTCTGCAGTTGCTCCCAATAATCATCTCTAGTTGCTTACATGTCATTTGATCCATATGAGGGGCACCTTTCAATCTAGGTAGCAATTTGATAAATGATTCTCTTATTTAGTGACCAATGGAATAAGTGAGTGGATGGATTGCTCCTAGTAATCACCTCTCATGTGCTTCATGCACTAATGATAAAATAATTTCATTGGATAGAATTAATACAGTTATGTATTATATGTTGCTAGTTTGGTTTTTGGTTTGGGTTTAACTGTTATTTTTATTCACCCAGGTATCATATGAGAAAGCATGCACATATTTTGCTAGAGATCCATCACAAAAGTGACCCTCTCTCTCTCTCTCTCTCTCTCTCTCTCTCTCTCTCTCTCTCACACACACACACACACACACAACTGACCAAAAATAGAATGTACTATTTGGAAATCATTAGTTGTGGATTTAATTTCTATTTGAACTCAATTGTAATCAAGTGGGCTTCATACGTTGTGGGAACAATACTTGTTTTGATTCATGAGCTTGGTGTGCAGTTCAATGATGGCATCAGCATACTTGTATGTTGTCTTTACACTAACTTTTTCCTGTAAAATGTTAAGAACATATTTTACTTTATTCTACTATGAGAGAAGAAGTTGACTATTAGATTTTTTCCTGAGGAGATCTTCACATATTTGAAATTTTACCATAACTCTTCCATTTTTTCATTCAAACCTGTCTCAACTATTAAAACTAATTTTGTGATTAATCCTTTCAAATTAGTAGACAATTGTTTACTTCTTGATTGGTTAATGAGGGTTTTTGTAGGGATTCCACAACCTTAAGACACAAATTTGGGTCCCTAGTTTCCACGTGTGGGTTTTCAACACTATGCTCATATGCTTTGGGACTTTCATTATTGCAAGTCATGTGAGACGCATCCAGCAATTTCTATACAATTTTTTCCCAAGTCCTCATTGCTAGGTCTTCTACCATTGTTCTTATAAGCTATTTACTCACTATATGTATCCAAGACCCATTGTTCACACATTTCAAATTGAAGAGATATAACATATCGGCCAAGCAGTATCTATGTCACCCCGATCATGTTTTATGTTTATATTGGCACGATACAATATATCGGCACAACAAATAGCAAGCTTCACCAATAAAAACATTGCAGGAATGGCCTACATGAACGAGGAAGCACATTGTACAATATCAGCATAGGCACATTACATTCATACCAATCGACAGAAGAAATTGGGCTGTATATTTTGATTAAAAAGGAACAAATAGATAATGTAATGATCCAAACTAAGATTTTAACTTAAAATCAGATCTGAAAATGAATTTATTTAACACCACCAAAAAATACAATAATTTCACCAAGACTAGCAAGCTAGTCATGCACATAACAACGCCAAACTAACACAAACTTGCCCAGAAATTAATGGAACTGATTTGATCTGATATTAAATGGATTTTACATCATTTTGGACTATCATAACAGCCATAACATAAACAGCAACCAAAATCCCAAATCTGGAGCGAATATGATCAAACCCACAAAAACTGTCAACACCATCAATCACCGAAATACACCAAAAGACACCCAAACTGATATTGTTTAATTTTTAGATGGAAAGTACATGAAATATGATCTGATATCATTAAAGTAGCAACAGCAAAACCTATAGCACTCAGTAGCAATCTACACCACCAAAACTTCACAATAATGCTGAAATACACATTGGGTATTCTGACCCACAAAGCCAAAATTAAAACAACTCTACCCACAACCTCCAATACTAATCTTTGACATTAGAAAATAAGAATCTACAGCTAATACACAGGAAACCAAAGTAAACAACAACAGCAACTCTTCCCAACACTTCTGGAACTACCACGGCAACACAAGAACACCTGCACACACAAACAATGGACACTGCCGGAAACTGCCGGAAACTACTCAATCCTCGAAGCTCTGTGCAACCTCTGGATGAAGCTACTCTTTGTGATCAAAGGGTTTATGTCCTCTGACCACCTGAAACTCATGGGTTTTCGTCCACAAGCCTCTTTACTCCAATGGGTTTTTGTCCATTGAAGCCACAATCTGCAAATCTGCAAGTTTGAGAGAAAAATATCAAATCAACAATAGCCCCAAATCACCAAAATTACATATTTTGTACCAATATTTCGTGGGAGAGAGGGAAATCCAAGATTCCCACGTTTTTCCTTGATTCCTTGCTATTTTGGGGTATGACAGTTGTCATAAGTTGTCATACGTTGTCATAAAATCCCCCGCCACTTGTGATTTACCAAGATTTTCAAAATCTTCATGCAAATGGACACCTCACCAAACCCAATGCCCCTTTTTGAGTCTCAAAATATTTAATTTAATATTTAATTGTCATCTAGAAATAGATATTAGTTGGACAATATTAAATATTAAATATTTATTCTTCCTATGCTTGCCCAATTAACCCATGGAAGAATAAGATGGGTTAATATTGACCATTAATTAATTATTTTAGAAAGGGGACATGACAAGTACTCCCTCCTAGAAATTGCTTGTCCTCAAGCAATGCAAGTTTGGATGATCAAGAATTTCTGGTCCTTCCCATGTTGCATCTTCCACTGGCAAATTTTTCCATTTGATCAAATATTCTGAAATGCTCCTGTTCCTCAATCTTTTATCCCTCGTTTCCAAAATCTTTTCAGGTATCAAAATCAACTTCCCTTCATCATCCAAAGGTGGTAAATCAAATGAAGGCACAATTTGCTGTCCAAGGACCTTCTTCAAACAAGAAACATGAAATACATTATGTATCCTGCTATTTGGAGGAAGCTCCAACTCATAAGCTACCTCACCAATTTTCCTGATGATCTTGTAAGGCCCAAAGAACTTAGGCTTAAGCTTTTCAGCCCCGCTCTTCTTCAAAGAGCTTTGTTTATATGGCTGCAATCTAAGAAATACCAAGTCTCCCACCTCAAAAAATCTTTCTGTTCTCTTCCTATCTGCATATATCTTTTGTTGGTTTTGTGCTTGCCTCAAGTTATCTTTTAGTGATCTTATGATCTCTTGACTATGATTGATAAGATCACTAGCTGCAGGTACTCTACTATCTGTAAAGATCAAATCAACAAAAGAAAGTGCATCATAACCATAAAGAGCTCAAAATGGAGGCATACCAATTGACATATGATGTGATGTATTGTAACAATACTCTCCCAAGTGCAACCATTTGACCCAAGTAGTTTGCTGATCTGAAACATAGTTCCTCAAATACCCCTCTATCCACTTGTTAACAATTTCAGTTTGTCCATCTGTTTGTGGATGGTAACTTGTGCTTGGTGTGAGCTCTGTTCCTGTCAAGTGAAATAGTTCCTTCCAAAAAGAACTAAGGAACCTACTGTCTCTGTCACTAACAATGTTCTTTGGCAAACCATGCAGCTTAAATATCTCTTTGAAAAACAACTCTGCTACTTGAGGAGCCTTAAACTCTGAAGTGATGGGAAAGAAATGAGCATACTTTGTTAATCTATCCACCACCACATATATACAATCCTTACCTTGTACCTTGGGAAGTCCTGTGATAAAGTCCATGGAAATGCTCTCCCATTTATGTTCAGGAATTGGAAGTGGTTGTAGGAGACCTGCAGGAAAAATTTGTTCTCCTTTGTTCCTTTGGCAAGTCATACACTCCCTGATATGCTTGTGGACATCCTCTTTCAGACCTTTCCAAGAGAATCTCTCACGGATCTGCCTGTATGTTTTGAAGTAACCTTGATGACCAGCCAAGGGAGTATCATGGAAAGCTCTTAAAATCTTTTCCTTGATTTTTGATTCAGGAACAAGGAAAATTCGATTCTTGTAATAAATCAGCCCATCATTCACTGTATGCTTTTCATCTTCTACTAAATCATCTAATAAATTAGATGCAAAGGTATTTTTGACATATTCAGCAATGATAGAGTCTTTCCACTCTGCAGAAATAGAAGATAATGAACATAAAGTTGGCTTCCTAGAAAGTGCATCCGCTACCACATTTCTTTTACCCTTCATATATTCTATTTCAAAATCATATGCCTACAGCTTGCTTACCCACCTTTGCTGACGATCATTCAAATCTTTTTGATCAAGGAAATACTTCAAACTATTATGATCAGTTTTCACAACAAACTTCCCACACACAAGATATTGTCTGAACTTCTCTAGTGCATGCATAATTGCCAACATTTCCTTGTCATAAATGTGATATGTTTTTTCTAGATTGTTTAGCTTCCTACTCTCAAAAGCAATTGGATGTCCCCTTTGAGTTAGGACAGCCCCAACACCTTCACCCGAAGCATCACATTCAACTACAAAAGGCAATGAAAAATCAGGAGTAGCAAGCACAGGGCATGAACTCATTACCTCCTTAAACTTGTCAAAAGTTTTCTGAGCTTCTTCAGACCATGCAAAAGCTCCCTTCTTAGTCAAATCTGTTAATGGAACAGCAAGCTGAGAAAAACCTTTTACAAACCTCCTATAATAGCAACATAGCCCAAAAAATCCTTTCAACTGTGTAAGATTTGTAGGTGGAGGCCAATCAAGTATTGCTTGAATCTTCTGTTGATCTA
This sequence comes from Cunninghamia lanceolata, assembly GCA_027924645.1. Classification (NCBI taxonomy): domain Eukaryota; kingdom Viridiplantae; phylum Streptophyta; class Pinopsida; order Cupressales; family Cupressaceae; genus Cunninghamia; species Cunninghamia lanceolata. Next base: position 5,149,736 of record BSBN01000763.1, on the reverse strand, counting down.
CTTGAACACCCTTAGAACTTATGACATATCCCAAGTAAAGAATTTCAGTTAGTCCAAACTCACATTTGGATAACTTAGCATAGAAAGATTGCTGCTCCAAAATACCTAAAACTGTATCTAAATGTTCCAAGTGTTCCTTCCAAGTTTTACTGTAGATCAATATATCATCAAAGAAAACCAAGACAAACTTCCTGAGTTGCTTGCTAAATACCTTGTTCATGCATGATTGGAAAGTTGTTGGTGCATTAGTGAGGCCAAAAGGCATGACCAAGAACTCAAAATGCCCATAGTGACATCGAAAAGCTGTCTTTTCCACATCTTTGTCTCTCATCCGAATCTGGTGATATCTCGATCTCAAATCAATCTTAGAAAAGTAAACAGCTCCATGCAACTCATCAATAAGTTCATCTATCCTTGGTATGGGATATCTATTCTTAATGGTTTTCTTATTCAAGGCTCTATAGTCAATGCACATCCTTCTTCTTCACAAGAACTACAGATGATGCAAAAGGACTAGAACTTGGTCTAATGAGTCCCATATCTAAGAGCTCTCTGATAGTCTTCTCTATCTCTTCCTTATAACCCCTTGGATGTCTATATGGCATAGTTATAATAGGTTTGGCATCCTTTTCCAACTCTATAACATGCTGAAACCCTCTATCTAGAGGTAATCCTGGGGGTATATCACTGAAAACAATGCTATGCTTATCTAAAATTTCTTGAATTTCAAAATGAAATTTACCTTTTCCATTTGGAGAGCTTGAAGGTTGGATCAAGCAAGTGGCTGCCCAAGCAACTTGACCTCTTCTGAAAGTCTTCTCCATCTTCTTTGATGTCACCACTCGTGGAGCTCCATTTGCAATCCCTCTGAGTGTAATCTCCTTGCCTTCTGACTGAAACTTGAACTCCATAGTTTGGTAGTTCTGATAGTGTCCTCCAATAGAGTGCAACCATTGAACACCCAAGACAACATCAGTTTCACCAATACCAACAACATAAAAATCATCACAAACCTTGTAGTCTCCCATAGTGATGCTTAATTGTTTGACCACTTTGGCGCATGGCATAGTGAATCCATCTGCAACTGTCACATTGAACCCTTCAAATTCTTCAGTCTTCAATCCTCTCTTCATTACTAACCCTTCATCAATAAAATTGTGGGTTGCCCCACTATCAATCAAAACAGTCATTCGCTGTCCCGCTAACACTCCACGAACCCTGAAAGGATGATATCTTGGTGCTCCCGAAAGTGCAGCTAATGAACCTTCTTTTTTTGTCTCCTCTTCAACCTCTGGTTCAGCATCCTCTATGTCATGAAACTCCTCATTACCATCTGAGTCTGAATCCTTATCTGAGACAACCTCTATGTAATGGACTTGTCCTTTTCCCAAACACCTATGTCCAGGGACCCAAGGCTCTCTGCAAGAAAAGCAAAGTTTCTTCCTCCTACGCTCATTCCTTGTTTCTTCATCCATCTTCTTTGCAGTATTAGGAGTTGTATTTTTTTGTATAGGTGCAGCTGCATGGAATGGTTTCTTCTGGAATCCTCCCTTATGATGCCATGTGTTTGGTTTGGAGGAGTGTGGGAAAGCATTCTTTGGAATTGATGGCTCAAGGGTTAGAGCCCTCTTGATGGCTTCTTGCAAGGTGAGAGGTGTGAAAGATCTGACAAACCCTCTAAGAGGTTCGGTGAGCCCTGTGATGAATAGATGTACTCTTCTCTTCTCTGATATTTCAGGTACCATCACTGCAATTTTTTGAAAGTCTGCTATATACTCACTTACTGAATTCTTTTGCTTAATTTCAAACAACTGGCTGAAATATTCTTCTTCTTCTTTCAGTTCATACCTATCAAGAATCCTTTGTTTGAAATCACCAAAGGTATGTACTTGATCATGTCCCAAAGTAGTGCGACCATGGTACCACCATTCATAGGCTTCTCCTTCAAAATGCAAAGTGGCAAACTGAACTGCATCCTTCTCTGTCATGGGATTGAGCATAAAGTATGTTTCTATCTTTTGCAGCCAAGCCCTAGCTGAAATCTTTTCACTTCCATCAAAGAAAGCTGCGGTTAACTTACCCAACTTGTGTTTTACTTCTTTATTTTGGCCTTTCCCCTTCTTTTGAGATTCACCTCTTCTCAGGAACTCTACATATTCTCCCCAAGACATATCATTCTTGATCTCATCTGCCAATGCATTGTATTCTCCACGCCATTTGTTAAGGGTCTCTGCATTGAACAAACTAGTAGTTCTAGACTCAACTTGTTCAGGTTCCTCTTCAGGTAGGAATAAGGGTTTATTTGCAGCCCCTGAATTTTGTGTTCCAATTTCTTTCCCTTTTCCATTGTTACTATTGTTTGCACCCGAAGTACTACCACCATTGTTTTCGTTGTTGTTGTTGTTGTTATTGTTGTTGTTGTTTTGGATCCATTGCAACATTTGCCCAAACATTTCAGCAAGTCTGGTCTGTGCCTCAATCATTTGAGTAAATTTTCTTGAAGCATCATCTTCTTCTTCACCTCTTCTGTCTACCATTGTTTCCTCCAATTGCAATTTCCTTTGCTGTCTCCTCAAATATCTAATTTCTCTGTCACTCGGTATCATCGATCATCTGAATAACCTTCAGGCTGGCAAGATCATGCTCTGATACCACTGTAATGATCCAAACTAAGATTTTAACTTGAAATCAGATCTGAAAATGAATTTATTTAACACCACCAAAAAATACAATAATTTCACCAAGACTAGCAAGCTAGTCATGCACATAACAACACCAAACTAACACAAACTTGCCCAGAAATTAATAGAACTGATTTGATCTGATATTAAATGGATTTTACATCATTTTGGACTATCATAACAGCCATAACATAAACAGCAACCAAAATCCCAAATCTGGAGCGAATATGATCAAACCCACAAAAATTGTCAACACCGTCAATCACCGAAATACACCAAAAGACACCCAAACTGATATTGTTTAATTTTCAGATGGAAAGTACATGAAATATGATTTGATATCATTAAAGTAGCAACAACAAAACCTACAGCACTCAGTAGCAATCTACACCACCAAAACTTCACAATAATGCTAAAATACACATTGGGTATTCTGACCCACAAAGCCAAAATCAACACAACTCTACCCACAACCTCCAATACTAATCTTTGACATTAGAAAATAAGAATCTACAGCTAATACACAGGAAACCAAAGTAAACAACAACAGCAACTCTTCCCAACACTTCTGGAACTACCACGGCAACACAAGAACACCTGCACACACAAACAATGGACACTGCCGGAAACTACCGGAAACTACTCAATCCTCGAAGCTCTGTGCAACCTCTGGATGAAGCTACTCTTTGTGATCAAAGGGTTTACGTCCTCTGGCCACCTGAAACTCATGGGTTTTCGTCCACAAGCCTCTTTACTCCAATGGGTTTTCGTCCATTGAAGCCACAATCTGCAAATCTGCAAGTTTGAGAGAAAAATATCAAATCAACAATAGCCCCAAATCACCAAAATTACATATTTTGTCCCAATATTTCATGGGAGAGAGGGAAATCCAAGATTCCCACGTTTTTCCTTGATTCCTTGCTATTTTGGGGTATGACAGTTGTCATAAGTTGTCATACGTTGTCATAAAATGCCCCGCCACTTGTGATTTACCAAGATTTTCAAAATCTTCATGCAAATGGACACCTCACCAAACCCAATGCCCCTTTTTGAGTCTCAAAATATTTAATTTAATATTTAATTGTGCTCTAGAAATAGATATTAGTTGGACAATATTAAATATTAAATATTTATTCTTCCTATGCTTGCCCAATTAACCCATGGAAGAATAAGATGGGTTAATATTGACCATTAATTAATTATTTTAGAAAGGAGACATGACAGATAATGTAGCACCACAAGAAATGCATATCGGCATAACTCATGAAAGTTTCCCTGACAAAATACTCATCAGCCATCGAAAGCCTAACAAGTGACAATTCCGATCTCATATACTACTCCAATGAAGATAAAAGGCTCGTATCGGGGACACATTCTTTTTGTTCTACTGATGGGTTATTCAAGAAAGTAAAAGATAGACTCACTCGGGATTTCGGCAAGAAATACACCAATATATTTCATCGAAGGAACACATTGATATCGGAACAACAGAAAATGGACTACCCGACGACACATCTTACACCGATAACATTTAGTCGGGAGACATTATCTCAAGTTACACCGACATAGTGGATAAAATAAGGCACCATCGGTGAAAGTAAAAGATGTTTGATCAAATAATTTTTTTTTTAAACTGTAGGATTTCATCACAATTTCAATGAACATAGCTCGATGAACCACAAAAATTTGCGACGAGGTTGCTCTACATGCGACCAGTTTTCGTTGTAATGGCAACAATGGTTTGCTCCACCTCATCAGAAAATGGACGACCATTTGGTGTTTTTTTGATGATTTCAAATGGGCGTTCTGTAATGTTTTGTGATTTTTTTGTCCATAGATGGATGAAATTACATCAATTTTGTGACAGACACCGCCAACATTTTCTGTGGCACTGAGTGACGATGCTAGGTCGTGGTTTGCTCCACCTCGTTGGAAAATGGATGAACATTTGGTGTTTTTACGGTGATTTCAAATGGGTGTTCTACAACGTTTTGTGATTTGTTGCATCAATAGATGGATGAAGTTACATCGATTTTGCGATGAACATCGCCAACATTTTTCGTGGTGCTGACCGACGATGCTGGGTCGTGGTTTCGACGTAAAAAAAATGGCCGTTAAACTGACAAAAATTCAGTGACAAAATTTAAATCAATGTTGCGTCGGTAAGTCGACCATATTTTGTCGATATGTCACCAAACATTCATCAAAATTTGTAGTCAAATACAGTAGTGCGGTGTCCAAACTCCCTCCAGCACGTCTCTCTGCCTATGGATGTTTTGAGCCCTTAACAGCACTCTTAGTTGCAGGCTTTGATCTATTCGTTGATGGCTTATCTACATAAAACTTAACAAGGTTGTAACTTGCAGTCGGTGTCTAATTCCTTGGTGTTTGATGGTGGTCACATTAGTGACTAAGAGGGAGGCTATCGGCCCCCTCTAGTCTACCTTTTTATTTTTACCCTTAGCCCGCCCACGGTCATATGGATGACCACGGGCTCTGCTAGGTGCTGCCTAACCCAAACTATTACAGTTAACTACTAGAATATTAGTTCATGTGACCACAGCTAGCAGACCTCTAGCGGTTGACATCAAACGGTCAAGCCTGCCTTTGTCTCCTAGAAGCCCTAGAAGGGCAGATTTTTTTCTTTTTATCATAACTTGGTCATACGGGCTCCACATTGCGCAAACAAGGACTCATCGGAAAGCTGACAGGACAAAATTTGCAATGGTACAATTTTTATCAGGAGAATGTGTCATTTTCTAGCCTTTTTTTGCAGTCAAATTTCAGCTTCTTTTTAAACTTCAAACAAGCATATCTTGAGCAAAATTAATCCAATTTCGACGAAATTTTTTTAAAAAGTGCATAGAATTTCATGTAATTTCTATTTATTCTATCTATTCAGTTGTATCAGATCATTTTAATAATATTTTATCAGATTTTATCTTTTTCATATCACAGTTTTCTAGGCAAGTTTACTTGTTTCTTTTTCAATTTTGTGACTTGTAGGTGAACCAAAGGAGCTGGAGCGGCATTTGGATTAGTCAAAAATAGAAACTTGGAAAGAAAAAACAATCAGGTGCACACATTCCATATTTCATCTCTAATCATTATTTGCAAACGCATTTAGATTTTGGGCCTAAAATGAATCTTGTCTTCAATCACATATCAAAAATCAAGTCTAAAATTAACCATTGTCTTCCATCACATCTCGATTTTGGATCTAAAATGGACAAGTGCTTGAACTGTTTACCACACATCTCATTTTTCTAAGGGAAATTAACAACTATGAGTGTGAATCAAGAGGACGTGTGTATGCTCACTCCTCGCACCACAAGGTGATCTTAGAGATCAAAAACACCTCACTTGGTTCACTTTTTTTATACCCTTCTTAGGAGGCCTGCTTGGAGACACACCACTCCAAGGGATGACCTCAATCGAGGTGTGAATCGAAAGACACCCTCCTTTGGAAGTTGTAAATCTTGTCACTCTTAGCTGAGCCCCAAAGAACTTTATACCTTTGGGAAGTGAAGGTGAAGGGTGGGTTACCCCTTTCTTCTGGTTGTGTGGCAGGATTTTGCTTTCAATCCATTTCCCTAGTCAACCTTGTACAACCTAGCTTAAGACCTAATTGGCCATACCCCACCTAACTAATCATTAGGGCTTGTTGTTGTGTCTTCAAGTATTTGCTTAATCATAACATTTAATCTTGAAATGAAAATTGAACATTGTGTTCGGTATGTGTGTTCATGCATTTGCATGTGAAATTTTGTGGTTGATATTGCCCAAGTCAAACTTTCAATAAACACTTGCCACATCATCCTCAACCTACTTGTCATAACACACATCCTAAGTCACATCATTCAAATCATCCAATCTTGTCATTCCACATCATATCTTAATCATCATCATATTTTTAATCCAATCAACATCATTTTTCATCATGCCAACATTAGAAGACATAGTACCCAACTTCCAAGACCTCCTCCAATCACTTTATCAAGCACCACAACCCTTAGGCCAACAAACTATACACAGGTTCCAAGGCATCATCCAACAATTTCAACTTCAAAAAAGTCAATCACCTCACATGCAACAACTCATAGCACAAGCCCAACACCTCATAGCCACTTGTCAATCACAAACCCAACAAGCACATCATCCTACATCCATTTATTATCAACAACCAATGCCACCTCAACCTTACACATCATCACCTCCCACTTTATATCAACTTCATCCATCCACATGTCACATCACCCCTTCATCAACCTATCACACCTCTTTTAATCTAAATCATTATCCATATCAATCTATATCTCAACAACCATTATCCTATACAATCCCTCCACCACAACACCATCACAACTTCTAACACATTCAACCACAATCCTATGTGTCACCTTCACCATCAGGCCAACTAATCTATCTGCATACCATGTCAATGCCATATCAACCTATCAATATTCACCTCAAGTTTATACAATTCCTCATTCCAACATTCCAACACACCACCAAACCCATCCACAAGGCAACCAAGTGTCCTCACAAGAACCACATGCAAGTTCAAGTGGCCCTTTGTACATAAATCAAGCAAGCCCAAGTCCAATTTTGCAACAAGACCTAATAGACTTAATTCCACCTATGCTACAAGACCTAATAACCTTTAACGAGGGAGATACCAATCTAGTCAATGCATCCTATGAGTCACCTCCACCATCCAATCACATGCCAACACATGAGCCTACTAGTCCCATCTCGGCACCACCATGTATCCTAATCCTAATCCATCCAATCCTCCTATCCCTCCATCCAATCCTAATCCTAATCCATCCAATCCTCCTATCCCTCTATCCAATCCAATTCCCAATCCATTCACTTCCATAATGCCTCCATCCAATCACATTATCCCTCCCTCCAATCCTAGTCCTAATCCTAAGCCTACAACACCATCTACCCTTATCATCCATCCACTATATTATCCATCTACCTATACTCTTGCAAATAATGTGATCCAATGGCTACTAGCTAGGAATAAATCATTGCCATGTCATCAAACACTTATTCTTAAGCCTCTTAAAGAGCCCTCCATTAACATGTCTAGCCCTTCAAACCCATCATGTGGCCCACAAACCATCAAGCCTATTCAAGAGCCTCCTATCATGAGCCCAAGTCAAAGTCCATCATACTCTCTTATTGATGAATATCAAGAACCCATCAAACCTAGCCAAGAATCTTCCACTTTCACTTCCATGAAACCACGAGAGTTATGTCAATAATATGATCCCAAGAATGTGGAAACATCAAGCCCTAGTCCTACTCATGATCAAATTGCTTTTATTCCACCTATCCATAACATTTATCTTTTCCATGATCAAGACATTACGCATGATGAAGAAGCTATCCATGAGAAACTTGATCCTGTACCTATCCATGAGCAAGACACCCCTTCCATCCATCCTCCATCTAGCCCTAATGCACAAAAATCTACTTGTCATGATGAGACACATGCTTCCCAAGAACACATAAGCATAGAAGATCAAACAAATACCTTGGATCCTAATGAGCATGATCAAGATCCTAATGATCCTTCCACATCCATTATCAACCATATTTCAAAGCCATCATATCCACTTGGTCTTACCACCCTCATTCATGAATGTTCCTCCCTAGGAACATAACAATCTTTGTCATCCATCTCATTTTCTCCACCCAATAAGGAACTTGTGTCTAGTTCCCAAACCACACCTAGTCCCATTGTCCACCACATACTCCAAAACATGAACTACCAAGGTAAAGGTTTAGGCCTTCATGAACAAGGTATTTTAGAGCCAATCCATGTCAAGGTCCCTCCATGCTCATATGGCCTTGGATATACACCCCAAGGTAAACATTCTAAAGATGTTGGCACTTCCTCCATGCATCCTATGTCCATCTCTTTCCACCATAAGTCCCATCATACTCCTACGACACATGTTGCCATTCCACCTCCATCATCTTACAAATGTCAAAAGCATGTGACTGTAAATCTTCCACCATCAACTCTACCACCATTGCTTCCAACACCTAATATCCTCATTATTCAATCCCCTTATCCTTACCCATAAATCTCTTTAAAAATCCTAATCATGACCAACAAATGCACACATTGTCTAAACACAAAGCTTCCACTCATTTCACCAAACCCATGGGATTCAAAAGCAAAAATTTGGATGCCTCTACCTATAAATCAAAAAATCCTAAGAGTCCTCATGCCTTAGGGCACAAAAGCAAAGAATCAAAGAAAAATCCATCCAAAAATATATATAAGCCCATACCTCCAAAAGAAAAGGCCAAAAATAAAATGGTATGGGTCCCTAAGCAAAAACCAAACAAGTCAAATGAGGCATCTAGCTCTCAAAAATCCCAATCATCCCCTTCCATCCAAAATTCCCATTCCATTCAAAAATTCCAAAAATCCCACAAGAAAAATAAAAATCATAAAAATACTAAGTCTATGTGGGTACCTAAATCACTCCATTACCTATCTCCTAAGCAAACATTGTCATTACTTCCTACACCACCATCCAATCAAAAGCTTCAATGTTTATCACAGTGTGTACAACTGTTGGTCATGATTCCATTTCATTACACAACAATTCCACATACCTCCATCTCCCCATCCTTCTTCCACTATCCTACATATCTTCCTCATCCTATTCCTATGGTCCATGATTTTGCATAAGTATTTCACACTTCCTTGCATAATTCCTATATAATCCACATCATAATCTACTATTCCCCTCCATAATCCATATCATAATCCATTATCTACCTACTACGTCCCGCTTTCATGTCATCTCTTACCAATATCTATGAGCATAATGACATTTGACATTGTCCATGCAACAACATCCATCTAGTGGGATTATCTCCTTTCATGGAATTAGACACTTGAGTCCCTCCTATCCTTCTCCTATCCAAAAATCAAAAAAATCAAAAAATCAAAAAAGCCAAAAAAAAGTAAAGATAAATCCTTTCATCCAATGGTAAAAACCACGCTCGGTGGTGCCTTGGATAAGTACCATGATGAAAACCTGGCAAATAGGCGTCATGTGTAGGTTGATCTTCTATGTCACTTATACTTGGGGTCATAATGTCTTGTCTACCCAACCTATCATATCATACCATTTCCATCCTACCTACCATCTTTAGCCATCATACCTACCCATCATATTAAGTTCACTTATCCACCCTTCTCCTTTTGATCTTGATGAAGACATAGGGGTAAAAATTTTGAAACATGTTTTGGATATCTCTTGATATATCTCATCCTTTCCAAACAATTCTATCATCACCCTATGGTCATAAGTCTTGTCATAAAAAATCCTAAGTATTGTACCTAGAATGGGGCATGTTGTTCCTATGTGACATAGTCTTTGGAGATTACATCCTTACTCTTTTATGCATACATCCATCTCATCCACTATAGCCTATCCCTTTCATCCATCCATCTATCATGAGTCATCCATCACACATGGTATAGCCTATCCTTTTTACACATCCATCTATGATGAGCTTTCTATCCCATTTACTATCGCCTATCCTTTTATCCATTTCATCCATTTATCCAATCCTACCTTAATCCTTGCGCCTAGACTTGGTTTTCCCCTTGTCATTGGTATCTAGCACAAAGGCTACCCAAATTGTCATCTAATGTCATTCCTAGAACAATTCAAAATCCAAAAAAATCAAAACATCCAGAAAATCCAAAAAAATCACAACATTTCAAAAATACAAAAAAAATTAAAATATCCCCAAAAATACAAAAAAAAATGGAAAAAGGTCCTGAAATTTTTTTTTTTTAATCAAAACATTCCAAAAACCCAAAAAAATCAAGACATTCCCAAAAATCCACAAAAAAAATCAAAACATTTCCAAAATCTTAAAAAATCAAAATATTCCCAAAAATACAAAAAATCAAATAGCCAACAAAAATCCAAGCAATAAAATCAAACCAAATCATTTCTTCCAGTCAATTCAACGCATTCAAATCACATTCCTCAAATCAATTGAACTCCTTCAAATCAATCTTCAAATTATCAATCAATCAATCCTCTAATCAAATCACTCCAACTTAAATCATGCCAAGCAAATCAATTCTTCATCAATCATCATCCACATCATCAAGTCAAATTAAAATCAATCAAATCAATTCAATAATCCAAATGCAAGTCAATCCTTAATCCATACCAACCAAGTTAATCAATCTTGACAAATTATCCAATTGCATCAATGGTCTTGATCCTAGCCTTGTTGTAAACCCAATCAATTAATCAATCAATCAATTAATCAAACATCCTTGTGTTGATCTAGGGATATATCATTCCCCGCAATGACAACACTATCATCATCATCAATTAATCAATTAATCAACGGTTTACAGCTTGACAGGGGCAATACCTTGTTTATTTTTGTATCATTTGTGCATGCTTGCTTGCTTGTGTGTGTTATCATTTTTTATCTTCCATTTGCATTAAATCTGAATCACTCCCAGCTAATATTTATATCTTGTATCTAGACAAGGTTGTATTATGTTGGGGCATGAGACACATCATCACTTTGGCCCTTATACCTTGGTGCATAACATTTGGTGCTATATCAAACATCATGGTTGCTCACTTTCATTACAACATAACGCATCATTCATTTCTTCTATCCATTCCCTTATCTTTCTTTCTTGACCAATCTATTTCATTTCGAGAGCCTACCCATGTTTGTCCAACCCACCTATCCTCTCGAGGGGGCATCCTCATCCTATCTTTCCATCATCATCCTATCTTTACATTCCTCATCCTATCTTTCCATCATCATCCTATATTTACATCATCCTATCCTTTTCCTCTATCCATACCTTAGCTTCTTTGAAATGATGTTACTCAACATAAATCTCGTCATCTCGAACATCATCTCAAATAGAGGCAAAATGTAGACACCCAAAATTCTCCATGTCATAACATTACCTAGTCGTACATGACCTTGTAAGACATCTTGTAATATTTTATCCTAGGTCATTACATTATCCTACTTATCCCACTTATAAATCCCACTTGATCACCTTCCCAATTAATTAAATAAACCCTTTTATTTAATTAATTTCTCTTCACATGTCTCAAAATAATTCAAATTAAATATTAAATCCCTCATCCCTCACTTTTTCCACATTGCAACATGTGTCACATGACTACAACTCTTCACATGCACAAATAATTTAAATAATTTTATTATTTAAATTATGAGATTCCCACTCACATCCTATTTTTAGCCCCATTCACAGTGCGTCATAAGCATCTTTTCCTCCAAAATAAATAAAAGAATCCCACTTATTCCCTCACATCCTAATTTTAGTCTCATGTCATAACCCACTTAATGTGCGTCATAGGCACTAAAATCAACTTTTAATCCTAGCCATACACATCACATAATTCACTTTTAATCTTGGCCATCGAATCATATCAGCTCTTGCCTATAAATCTAGACTCACACAAGCCATTTGACATCCATCTTCTTCCAGTATCCTCACTCTGCCAAAATTCTTCCAATCTTCTCATTTATCTATCTATCTTCTTCTATCATATTTCATCTCAACGTTATGCTATGAAAATGAGTAATCAACATCAAATCAATCTTCATCAATCAATCATGCATACATCTACCATTTGAGATATCTGAGGTATCGAAGGTTTGGATTGAGGGAAATGCACTTGTATTTGTTTAATCTTTTTCGTTTTGTCCAAATTTTCGTATACACCAATCATCCTCATCATTCAGTTCTTCTAACCAACACAAGGTCGAGGTTGCCATTACCACAACAAGTCCTCAAGCACTTTCTACCACGTAAAGATGCAAGGTTCATGAAAGCTAACCCAAAAGGCTTCCTCATGGTCCAACACCAAGTATCCATAAAATGGAGTACAAGAGACAACAACTTCTTCATATAAGGATCGCATCCCTTCCATTCTCAAGCTTGGAAGCCTCCAACTACTAAGGAGAACTCCGAAGCAACTCAATTTCCAAAGTTGTCAATTCAATAAAAGTAATAAGACACTACAATACCATAATATCTAGATACACTACGTGCTCGTGCATCAACTCAGAATCCACCATCTTTTGCATCTAGCCTTAACTAAAAGAGTTCATTCTACCATATTTCTATTACACACACTCACTCTAAACTAGTATATTCTCTATATTATATTCCCTTATACAATCCATCAGGGGCCCATCATGGCATGAGGGAAAACATAACACAATACACAACATAACATGATACATGACCAACAGTTAAAACATTCAAGCATAGCCATCGACAATAAATAAATAATAAAATATCAAAATGGAGAAAAATCACCAAAGCGTAAAATAAACTTAGTTTCAACAGTAAATCAAACATGTCCATAAACATTGCAAGATAAAATTTTGATGGCTATACTTACTCATAAATAAGAATAAGAAAAAAATTTCATGCTAGCCCTCACAACATCTCAAAAATTCACCAAGTCAAATAAAATAAGTATTAAAGTTTATGAGTTCCACATTATACAAATAGAGTGACTAATTCTAGTCACAAGGAAGGGAGCACAATGCTACACTACACCTTGATTAGAGGTGAGTAAGAGAATACACTCAGTCGAACTAACGAATCTACTAAAACTCCAATCACACCCATACAAGATTATTTCTACTTAACCACACAACACTACTCAAAGTTGCACCCGATCACTAGGTGGTGGTACACCTAGTCATTCACTAACAACCCGCCAACAATCAAGTCTAAGATAAGCATATAAATATATGTAACAAGGCTATTAACATCTTTTGCCAAACAAGGATTCACTAAGCATACTAAATGCACTCATGATTCTAACTCTTCAAGCCTCACACATAACAAAAGAAGATGCCTTCTATTCACATTGCACAACATACTATAAATGACACATACTCGATCACCCGAGCAATATAGCATTCTTGAATTTCCCATACACATTTACTTAAACCAAAGTTTTACTTTATTCACCTTTTGGATCTTTACATCCTTATTGGAATATAGAAGTTTTCTATTTTTGTGCATAATAAAGAAAAATAAATCTATATGTCACTATCTGACAGAGGAATCTCTTCTGGTTCCTCTTCTCCATTAGAATCAAGTAATACAAATTTGGAGGGTGGGTGCACCCGTGCGTACTCCTTCATCACCTCTTTCCCCATAATGGGTGCATTCTGACCACATCCAAAAGGGAAATCACGATGGGTTGAGGGTTTACTTTTCACTCCATTCAAAGGGGTTGGCAACATCTTGGTCCCCTTCTTTTTCTTCTTGTCTAGATGAATACATTTGAGCGCATATGCTAGTGTTTCAAAATTAGAGAGCCCCACTTCCTTTTCATCCCTCATTATTTCTTTCTCCTTTGAATTAGTAGGTGGCTCCTTCTTAATGGTAATCCTGGGCATATCATTAGGTCTTGTTTTCTTGGCCCATCTTTTTGTCCTTATCATCCCTTCCATTCTGGCATAAAAATAAATGATTTATCATTAATATATTTTGCCAACTTATGAAACCTCGTAATGAGCCCCATGGGTCCAAGTGTTGAACTTGATTGCTCTGATACCAAATGTAAAGTCTGAAAATACCACTTACTAAAAATAACCAATGAAAGGAAAACTCAATCCAAATATGGAAGGTGAATCAATTCATAAATAGGGACCACCATAAAATTACAGCATTTTGCAAGTTATATAATCAGTAAAGTGCATCCCCAAGCATGATAAGGAAAGTGGCATTACATCTTATACAGTTTTCCAAGTACATCATTTGATGAAGGGGGTAAATCATAAAACACACAACAACAGAAATGGCACACAGAAAATAAAATATTTCTTTATTGATTTGGAGAACTTATTACATCACAGAAGCTCAATTACAATTAGAGGAATCAATCCTCCACAAGCTGCAACACATTACAGCTACTATCACCAAGCTCTGGAATCTTCTGCCTTCTGTAACCCCAAATCAACTAGGGTTTCTATTTTCCCACCTATTATTGACTCTACACTCTCCCCCTTAACTCAACTATTGCTCAGGGTTCCCAAAATAGTCATAAATAGCACTTTTTGCCAGCCTCCAGCTAAATTTCAAAATTTGCAACTCCCTCCAAAAGTAGGTCAACTTCCGAGAAGCATAACTTTTGATCCAGGTGTCCGATTGACAAACCATTTTAAGTGTCGGAAAGCTCACGATGTGAACTATCATGCTAGAAATTTGTAAATGAATTTTTGTCAACTTTTTGGGACATTATGGGATGTTTTAGTGCCTCATATCTAGTTTCAAAAAAAATTAGGGGCTTTTCAGAAAACAAAAACTTTAATATCTTTTAGCTCAAAAATGATCTTTGCCTGATTCCTTCACCAAAGGTCTTATATTTCATTTATGAATCTTTTTGTAAGTTTTCACTTCAATCCATGCCCAAATGCAAACTTTCTTAAAATGGTAGGTAAACTTTCCAAAACTAGCAGTTTTCTATTTTTAGCAGTTTGGAAAAATTGAAAGTCCTACATCATTATTCATGAGATTATGAACTAGAAACACTAATTATGGAAAGAACTGAAAACAACTTCAATAATTTTGAGTTAACTTCTTTTTAGGTGATGCAAGATTTCCCTTACACCACTGGATGCTCCTGGATCAGACACCCAGGGTAATTTGAGAAATGACCCTATCACGTCTCAGGTGTTTGTTTGAGGAAAACCCAAACAGTCAACCTCTGCCTTAGACAGCCAAGAAGAATCTTCAACAGGCCTTCCTTTCCATTTCACTAGACATTCTTCATATTGTCTATTCCGAGTACTTCTTCCCACATGGCTATCCAAGATCTCTTCTATAAGTAGATGCCGGAATACTCCACTATTCTTCTGTTGGTCCATCCTCTGTGCCACCTTCATGATATTCTGTTATATCAGCAATGTTAAACATAGGGGAAATATTGATCCCACTTGGCAGCTCTACCTCATACGCATTTCCTGAATCATACTTCTTCAGGATTCTGCACGGTCCAAATTTCTTCATTTTCAACTTATTGTATGTTCCAATTGGGAACCTTTCTTTTCTCAAGTGAACCATGACTTTATCTCCTACCTAGAACTCCTTATATCTCCTCTTCTGATCTGACTTAGCCTTGTACTAAATATTCATCTTATTAATGTGCTCTCTCACCTCTTCATGCAAATTCTTCAGATGTTCTACAGTCTTCGGCTTCAGCACTTATCTTTTCTCCTTTGTCTAGCTTCCTTAACTCAGAAGCATTTCTTGGGCTATTGCCATATACAATCTGGAATGGTGATTTACCAATACTCCTATTGACAGAATTGTTGTAAGCAAATTCTACCTATGGTAAAATCAAATCCCATCCCTTGGGCTTATCTCCTACTAAGCATCGTAGCAGGTTACCCAAACTCCTATTCACCACTTTCATCTGTCCATCAATTTGTGGATGGTGTGTAGAACTAAACTTCAAATTTGTCTTCCACAATATCCTCTAGAAATAACCAACAAACTTGGCATCTCGATCTGAAACTATGCTCTTTGGTAGACCGTGTAATCTCACCACCTCTCTAAAAAATAATTTAGCGATATGAACAGCATCATTAGTCTTCTTGCAAGGAATGAAATGTGCCATCTTCGAGAATCTATCCACCACCACAAAAATGGAATCATGTCCTCTCTGTGCCCTTGGTAAACCAAGAACAAAATCCATACTAATATCATCCCATGGCTTCTCTGGTACAGGTAGTGGCTGATATAGACCTGTATTTTGACTTGCTTCTTTCACCATCTGACATACTCTGCAACTCTGTACAAATTTCCTCACATCATGCTGTAAATATGGCAAATAATAATTTTCACCAACAATAGCAATGGTCTTATCTCGACCAAAGTGTCCAGCCAATCCTCCACTATGTTTCTCCTTAATCAAGTTCTCTCTCATGAGGTGCTGCCACAATAATGGGTTACACTTTCTGGGACATTCTGATTTTTGCCGAAATCACATATTTTTAGAAAATATAATGATTTAAACCTTGAAAGGTTCCATTTAAAGGATTTTAATTGAAGAGGGTTTGATCAAACCTCTTTAGATTCAAACTACCTTGAATAAAACCTGATGCAGGAGCATCCAGAGTGTAAGAGCAATCTTGCATCAACCAAAAAAAAATGTTGTTTCTTTTCAATAAGGGCTAAATTTGGTAGGGTTACTATTTTTAGTAAGTTTGTATTTGTGCATTGTTGGATACAAAATCTTACATAGACCTCTAGAATGGTGAATTGAAGCTAATGGTGAAGAAATCACTTCAATATCATTTGTCATTTGTGAGATATTAAAATTTCAAATTCCAAAATCCTATTGAAATATTCAAAGTCAAATTTGAGGCACTTAGAGGCTCTGAATGGACCCAAAATTGGCAGGAAACCAAAGTGGGCTACCTATCAGTACTGCTTGTGCACCATCATCTTTTCGAGAGCTTTCCAAAAAGGTATTATAATTGAAAATCCAACAGTCAGATCGAAAGTCATGGCCCTGCGAAGTTGACCTATTTTTGGAGGGAGTTGCAAATTTCGAAATAAGTTGGTAGCCACCAAAAAAGGTTATATATGACCATTTTTGGGAACCCTTGGAGTAGTAGAGTTAAGGGGGAAGGTGTACAATCAGGAAAAGGCGAGAAAATAGAAACCCTAGCTGATTTAGGGTTTACAGAAGGCAAATGATTCCAGAGTTTGGAGATAGGAAGTTGTAATGTGATGCAGCCTGTAGAGGATTCATCCTCTGATTGCATTTGAGCTTCTGTAATGTAATGTTTTGCCCATATCAATAAAAGATTATTCTATTTTCTGTGTGCAATTTTTGTTGTTATGTGTTTTGTGATTTACCCCCTTCATCAAGTGGTATCAGAGCAAGGGTTCCTGAGTGTGTAGACAGATAGCCGACCGTGAGGCAGTTTGCACCAGAACCGAAGGTTGTGGGTTTGCTGCGAAGATCAAGATGCCTCCA
The DNA here is from genome assembly GCA_027924645.1 of Cunninghamia lanceolata. Taxonomy (NCBI): domain Eukaryota; kingdom Viridiplantae; phylum Streptophyta; class Pinopsida; order Cupressales; family Cupressaceae; genus Cunninghamia; species Cunninghamia lanceolata. Next base: position 5,131,978 of record BSBN01000763.1, on the reverse strand, counting down.
AGAAGAAATCATATTAGGAGGAATTCTTTGACGGAAGAGGGTTTTAGAGCCCTGCAAAGGCAAATCGATGCATTGGAAGAGGAGCTATGAGGAGGGTTTGAACTGAGAACAAGAGAAGAAAGCAAAGATGAAGCTAAAGAAGAGCTATTTGAGGAAGAACAAGAAGCTATAGGAGATCTTGCAGAAGTTAGGTTGTTGAGGGCCATTTCCAAGATCGGAAAGAGACCCAGGATCAAAGTTTCTACATATTCTGGAGATTTGAATCCAGAACAACTTATTGATTAGATCAATGACATGGAGGAGTATTTCTAATATGAAGATGTGGAAGACCCGGATCGGGTCAAGTTTGCCAATACAAAGTTGAAGGGCCATGCAAATATTTGGTGGAAGGAGGTCCAGTTAGAGAGGAACAGAAGAGGAAAAGGAAAGATCACTAGATGGCATCGGATGGTGGAGAAACTGAAGAAGCAGTTCATTCTTATGGACTATGAGATGGAGCTATTGAAGAAGCTGCAAGGACTTAAGCAAGGCAACAAGTCTGTTAAGGAGTATACAGAAGAGTTTTATAAGATTACTATCAGACCCGGTCATGCAGAGGCCAACAAGGAGAAGGTAGCCTGTTACATTAATGGGTTGAGGCCAAGTATTCAAGAGGAGCTGAGCCTGGTCAGAAAGATCACCATAGAAGATGCATACCAGTTTTCCCTGAAGGTGGAAGAGAAGCTGAGTAAAAGATTCGACAACAAGCAAAGGGGAAGAGGTAAAGGCAGAAGGACTAGTGGAAGACCCTATGGAGGTCGTAATGAAGATCAAAAGAAAACTGAAGAAGTTGGCACCAGTCGGAATCAAAGAGGAGATAATACCTACTGCCCTCGTGATCAGACCAATGGTGAGCAAAGAGGAAGAGGAAGAGGCCGACCTAGGCAAGGACCCGAAAGAGGAGGTTTCAAAGGAACCTGTTTCCAATGTGGAGAAGAAGGGCATCGAGCATACGAGTGTCTGCAACATCAAGGTAGGACAAATAGAACATCTGAAGGTAATGCACGAGTTACACATGTAGATGAAGATGCGCAGTCTGAGCGTTCTGAAGATGCTGAAAGGGGAGAAACCCTAGTTGTCAGAAGAACCTTGTTGAATGAGGAGAAAGAACCAAATCAGAGGAAGTGTTTATTCCGCACAAGGTGCAAATGTGAAGGTAAGTGTTGTGCTATTATTATTGACAGTGGAAGCACTAATAATCTTGTTTCAGAGGAGATGGTTGACAAGTTGAAGTTGACAAGAAGAAAGCATCCACATCCATATCGGATTGCATGGTTGTAGAAGGACCATAGAGCTTTGGTCAATGAGCAGTGTTTAGTGAAGTTCAAGATTGGAGACTACCATGATGAGGTGCTGTGTGATATCATACCAATGGACGCATGCCATATGCTGTTGGGGAGGCCATGGCAGTATGATAGGAACGTTGTCCATGATGGCCATGCAAACACATATTCCCTAACAAAGGATGGAGTTCGTAATAAGTTGAAGCCCTTGAAGGAGGTGGAAGAAAAGGTATGTAGTACTGCCAAAATTTGCTTGGTAGATAGTAGAAACTTTTTGGAGGGTATGAAGCATGAGCATCATTGCTTTGCATTGATTCCTAAGATTAGTCAAGAGAAATGTGAAGATGTACCAGCAAAAGTCTCAGAAATGTTGGAAGAATTTCAAGATATTGTCTCTGATAATGTACCAGAAGATTTACCACCAATGAGGAAGATAATTCATCAAATGGATTTGATACCAAGAGCCAGTTTGCTGAATAAGGTAGCCCATAGAATGACTCCAGCAAAGAGTGAAGAGTTGAACAGACAAGTTCAAGAGTTTTTGAGGAAGGGATTGATAAGAGAGAACCTAAGTCCATGTGCGGTACCTGCAGTACTAGCACCGAAGAAAGATGGAGAGTGGAGGATGTGTACAGATTCCTGAGCCATCAACAAGATCACAATCAAGTATAGATTTCCATTGCATAGAATGGATAACATAATGGATTGTTTGCGTGGAGCCAAGTACTTCACGAAGATTGATCTGAAGAGTGGGTATCACCAGATTCGAATCAGAGAAGGAGATGAATGGAAGACAGCCTTCAAGACAAAGGAGGGTTTGTATGAGTGGTTAGTCATGCCATTTGGGCTAGCTAATGCACCGAACACATTCATGTGGCTCATGAACGAGGTACTGAAAGAATTTTTGGGAAGTTTTGTTATTGTTTATTTAGATGACATTTTGATTTTCAGTAAGACTTGGGATGAGCATTTGATGCATATCATAAGAGTTTTAGAAAAACTGAGGGAGGAGAAATTACTAATTAATCTGAAGAAATGTAGTTTTGCAAAGGAGTTGGTATACCTAGGATTTGTTGTCTCAGAGGAAGGTCTTAAGATGGACCCAGAAAAAGTAAGGGCTATCATTGAATGGCCTAAACCAAGGAGTACAGAGGTATGATCTTTTCATGGTTTGGCAAGTTTCTACAGAAAGTTTATCAAGAATTTTAGTAGCATTTGTGCACCCCTAACTGAGACAATGAGAGGGGATAGAAAGGAGTTTAGACGGATTAAAGGAGTAGACAAGAGCTTTGATACATTGAAGCAGAAACTTGTAGAACAACCTATTTTGGCACTTCCAGATTTCAATAAGGTATTTTAGGTAGATTGTGATGCTAGTGGTAGTGCTATAGGAGCTGTTTTGAGCCAAGAAGGTAAGCCCATTACCTATTTGAGTGAGAAGTTTATTGATGCTAAGAAAAAAATTATGTTTATGATCAGGAGTTTTATGCAATAGTTCAAGCTTTGAAGAAATGGAGACATTATTTGTTGCCAAAGGAGTTTGTTTTATATACTAATCATCAGGCTTTGTAGTATCTTAATAGTCAAGGAAAGTTGAACTAGAGGCACTTAAAATGGGTTGAGTTTTTGCAGAGCTATACTTTTGTTTTGAAGCACAGGAGTGGAAAGTCCAATAGAGTTGCAGATGCCTTGAGCAAAAGGAAAAATTTGTTGACAGAAATGAAGATAGAGGTTGTTGGGTTTGATGAGCTCAAAAGTTTGTATCATGAAGATCCAGATTTTGCAGAAGCCTGGAAAGCTTGTCTGGAACCTGTTACTTTGGACAGGACAAAATGGTTGGATTTCATAATCCAAGATGGCATGTTGTTTAGAGGAAGCCAGTTGTGCATTCCAAGGAGTTCCATGAGAGAGAACCTAATTAAGGAGAAGCATAGTGGAGGATTGGCTAGACACTTTGATCGAGATAAGACCATTGCTATTGTTGGTAAAAATTATTATTGGCCACAATTTGAACATGATGTGAGGAAATTTGTGCAGAGTTGCAAAGTATGTCAAATGACGAAAGGAGCAAGTCAGAATATAGGTCTATATCATCCATTACCTGTACCGAAAAAGCCATGGGATGATATTAGTATAGATTTTGTTCTTGGTTTACCAAGGACACAGAGAGGACATGATTCCATTTTTGTGGTGGTGGACAGATTCTCAAAGATGGCACATTTTATTCCTTGTAAGAAGACTAATGGTGTTGTTCATATTGCAGAGTTATTTTTCAGAGAAGTGGTGAGACTACATGGTCTACCTAAGAGCATAGTTTCAGATCGAGATACCAAGTTTGTTGGTTATTTCTGGAGGACATTCTGGAAGAAGTTGAAAATAGATTTGAAGTTCAGTTCTACACACCATCCACAGACTGATGGACAGACAGAAGTGGTGAATAGGAGTTTGGGTAACCTGCTACGATACTTAGTAGGAGATAAGCCCAAGGGATGGGATTTGATTTTACCATAGGCAAAATTTGCTTACAACAATTCTCTCAATAGGAGTACTGGTAAATCACCATTCCAGATTGTATATGGCAATAGTCCAAGAAATGCTTCAGAGTTAAGAAATCTAGGCAAAGGAGAAAAGACAAGTGCTGAGGCTGAAAACTTTGCAGAACACCTGAAGAATTTGCATGAAGAAGTGAGAAAGCACATTAATAAGATGAATATTCAATACAAAGCTAAGGCAGATCAGAAGAGAAGATATAAGGAGTTCCAGGTAGGGGATGAAGTCATGGTTCACTTGAGAAGAGAAAGGTTCCCAACTGGAACATACAATAAGTTGAAAACGAAGAAAGTTGGACCGTGTAGAATCTTGAAGAAGCATGATTCAGGAAATGCATTTGAGGGAGAGTTGCCTGATGACATCAATATTTCACTAGTGTTCAACATTTCAGATTTGACAGAGTATCATGATGATGGACTTGATAAAGGAACACAGTGGGACATTCCAGCATCTACTTCAGAGAAGGAGGAGATAGAGGGCATTCTGGATAGCTGTGTGGGTAAGAGTACAAGAAACAGGCAGTATACATAATACTTGGTGAAATGGAAAGGAAGGCCTATTGAAGATTTATCATGGTTATCTGAGACTGAGGTTAACCATTTTGGTTTCCCTCTAACTCATGAGAAGTGACAGGGTCACTTTTCAAATTACCCTGGGTGTCTGATGCAGGAGCATCCAGGGTGTAAGAGCAATCTTGCATCAACCAAAAAAAATGTTGTTTCTTTTCAATAAGGGCTAAATTTGGCAGGGTTACTATTTTTAGTAAGTTTGTATTTGTGCACGGTTGGATACAAAATCTTACACAGACCTCTAGAATGGTGAATTGAAGCTAATGGTGAAAAAATCAATTCAATATCATTTGTCATTTGTGAGATATTAAAATTTCAAATTCCAAAATCCTATTGGAATATTCAAAGTCAAATTTGAGGCACTTAGAGGCTCCGGATGGGCCTGAAACAGTCTACTTATCGGTACTATTTGTGCACCATCATCTTTCGAGAGCTTTTTGAAAAGGTATTATAATTGAAAATCCAACGGTCGGATCGAATGTTATGACCCCGCGAAGTTGACCTATTTTTGAAGGGAGATGTAAATTTTGAAATTAAGTTGGTGGCTGCCAAAAAGGGCTATATATGACCATTTTTGGGAACCCTTGGGGTATTAGAGTTAAGGGGGAAGGTGTTGAGTCAGGAAAAGGCGGGAAAACAAAAACCCTAGCTGATTTAGGGTTTATAGAAGGCAGATGATTCCAGAGTCTGGAGATAGGAAGCTGTAATGTGATGCAGCTTGTAGAGGATTCATCCTCTGATTGCATTTGAGCTTGTGTAATGTAATGTTTTGCCCATATCAATAAAAGATTATTCTATTTTCTGTGCACAATTTCTATTGTTGTGTGTTTTGTGATTTACCCCCTTCATCAGAACCGCACTAGTTTTAAACCATACCTATAATGGAGTCTCCTCTACCCCTATCAAAATGCTGATCAAAAATTACTTTTGATTTACCTTTTGGGGGATCAAATGAATTTATTTAAAATTTATATTTCGTAAGTATGGAGTCCTTATTATAAGCTTCCTAAAATGTATAATTTTAAATATATTTAATTTGATTATTATATTTATTTTTGTATTTCTTGTGAATGTAGGTTTTTCACTGAACATCAAGCTCTCTATTCTACACAAATGGAAAATTAGTAAATTAGTGAAAAAAAATTCTAAAAAATATCTATACCCTAGGTATTGATGTCCTTGTTTCAACAAAAAAAGAAAACTTGATTTTTGATACATACAAAAAAAGTTATGTTTTACGGAATACGCCTATGTCGAAATTATAATTGGTTTGACTTCAAAACTTAATTAAAAAAAATATATTCAACGAAACATTATGAAACCAAATGTATTCCCTATATATCAGTGTTACCAATCTAAACTCAAAAGAATCAAAATTTTATCCTTTGTAGAAAAAAAGTTATGTGCTACGGAATACACATCACTTTAAAAAAATGTTGTTTACTATTAAAAACTAGTTATCAAAGGAGATGCAAAAAAATTTACAATTTAACTCTAATTTTTTTAAAAAAATATATATTTAAAATCCACAAACAAAATCTCACAAATCACTAGTTCGCATCATCTTCAAATTTCTAATGGTTTAGCAGCTATAGGTGTTAGAAAGTGAAGATTTAGTTCAAAATATTGATTTCAATGTCAAGTTTGACCAAAAAGTGTAACCCATTATTGTGGGATGACCCCATGGAACTCCTCGGAATGCACAACTGGTTTCCTTTAAACAACATGCCATCTTGGATTATGAAATCCAACCATTTTGTCCTGTCCAAAGTAACAGGTTCCAGACAAGCTTTCCAAGCCTCTGCAAAAGCTGGATCTTCAGGATACAAACTTTTGAGCTCATCGAACCCAACAACCTCTATCTTCATTTCTGTCAACAAATTTTGCCTTCTGCTCAAGGCATCTGTAACTCTGTTGGACGTCCCACTCCTGTGCTTCAGAACAAAGGTATAACTCTGCAAAAACTCAACCCATTTTAAGTGCCTTTGATTCAACTTTCCTTGACTATTAAGATACTGTAAAGCCTGATGATCAGTATATAAAAAAACTCTTTTCGCAACAAATAATGTCTCCATTTCTTCAAACCCTGAACTATAGCATAAAATTCATGATCATAAACAAAATACTTTTTCTTGACATCATTAAGCTTCTCACTAAAATAGGCAATGGGCTTACCTTCTTGACTCAAAACAGCTCCTATAGCACTACCACTAGCATCACAATCTACCTGAAATACCTTGTTGAAATCTGGAAGTGCCAAAATAGGTTGCTCTAGAACTGTTTGCTTCAATGTGTTAAAACTTTTATCTTCTCCTTTAGTCCATCTAAACTCTTTTCTATCCCCTCTCATTGTCTCAATTAGGGGTGCATAAATGCTACTAAAATTTCTGATAAACTTTCTGTAAAAACTTGCCAAACCATGAAAAGATTGTACTTCTGTGGCACTCCTTGATGTAAGCCATTCAATGATAGCCCTTACTTTTTTGGGGTCCATCTTAAGACCTTCCTTTGAGACAACAAATCCCAAGTATACCAACTCCTTCTTTGCAAAACTACATTTCTTCAGATTAATTAGCAACTTCTCCTCCCTCAACTTCTCTAAAAATCTTCTAATATGCATCAGATGCTCATCCTAAGTCTTACTGAAAATCAAAATATCATCTAAATAAACAATAACAAAACTTCCCAAAAATTCTTTCAGTACCTCGTTCATGAGCGCATGAATGTGCTCGTTGCATTGGTTAGCCCAAATGGCATGACTAACCAATCATACAAACCCTCATTTGTCTTGAAGGTTGTCTTCCATTCATCTCCTTCTCTAATTCGGATCTAGTGATACCCACTCTTCAGATCAATCTTCATGAAGTACTTGGCTCCACTCAAACAATCCATTATGTCATCCATTCTGGGTAATGAAAATCTGTACTTGATCGTGTTCTTGTTGATGGCTCGAGAATCTATACACATTCTCCACTCTCCATCTTTCTTTGGTGCTAGTACTACAGGTACCACGCATGGACTTAGGCTCTCTCTTATCAGCCCCTTAACAACTCTTGAACTTGTCTATTCAGCTCTTCACTCTCTGCAGGGGTCATTCTGTGGGCTGCCTTATTTGAAAAACTAGCTCCTGGTATCAAATCCATTTGATGACTTATCTTCCTCACCGATGGTAAACCTTCTGGTATATTATTAGAGATAATGTCCTGAAATTCTTCCAACATATCTGAAACTTCTGCTGGTACATCTTCACATTTCTCTTGACTAATCTTAGGAATCAATGCAAAGCAATGATGTTCATGCTTCATACCCTCCAAAAATTTCCTACCATCTACCAAGCAAATTCTGGTAGTACTACATTCTTTTTCTTCCACCTCCTTCAAGGGCTTCAACTTATGAAGAACTCCATCCTTTGTTAGGGAATATGTGTTTGCACAGCCATCATGGACAGCGCTCCTATCATACTACCATGGCCTCCCCAATAGCATATGACATGCATCCATCGGTATGATATCACAGCACCTCATCATGGTAGTCCCCAATCTTGAACTTCACTAAACACTGCTCATTGACCAAAGCTCTGTGGTCCTTCTGCAACCATGCACTCCGATATGGATGTGGATGCTTTCTTCTTGTCAACTCCAACTTGTCAACCATCTCCTCTGAAACAAGATTGTTAGTACTTCCACTGTCAATAATAATATCACAACACTTACTTTCACATTTACACCTTGTGGAGAATAAACTCTTCCTTTGATTGGGCTATTTCTCCTCATTCAACAAAGTTCTTCTGACAACTAGGGTTTATCCCCTTTCGGCATCTTAAGAATGCTCAGACTGCGCATCTTCATCTACATGTGCAACTCGTGCATTACCTTCAGGTCTTCTATTTGTCCTTCCTTGATGTTGCAGACACTCGTATGCTCGATGTCCTTCTTGTCCACATTGGAAACAGGTTCCTTTGAAACCTCCTCTTTCGGGTCCTTGCCCAAGTCGGCCCCTTTCTCTTCCTCTTTGTTCACCATTGTTTTGGTCACGAGGGCGGTAGGCATTATCCCCTCTCTGATTTTGGTTGGTTCCATCTTCTTCACTTTTCTTTTGATCTTTATTATGGCCTCCATAGGGTCTTCCACTAGTCCTTCTACCTTGACCTCTTCCCTTTGCTTGTTATCGAATCTTTTATTTAGCTTCTCTTCCACCTTTAGGGAAAACTGGTACGCATCTTCTATGGTGGTCATTCTGACCAGGCTCAGCTCCTCTTGAATACTTGGCTCAACCTATTAATGTAATGGGCTACCTTCTCCTTATTGGCCTCTGCATGGCCTATCCTAATAGTAATCTTCTAAAACTCTTCTGTATACTCCTTAACAGACTTGTTACCTTGCTTCAGTCCTTGCAGCTTCTTCAGCAACTCCATCTCATAGTCCACAGGAATGAACTGCTTCTTTAATTTTTCCACCATTCGATCCCATCTGGTGATCTTTCCTTTTCCTCTTTTGTTCCTCTCTAATTGGACCTCTTTCCACCAAATACTAGTGTGGCACTTCAACTTTGTTTTTGCAAACTTGACCCGATCTGGGTTCTCCACATCTTTATACTCGAAATACTCCTCCATGTCATTGATCTAATCAATAAGCTGTTATGGATTCAAATCTCTAGAATATGTAGAAACTTCGATCCTGGGTCTCTTTCTGATCTTCGAAATGGCCCTCAACAACCTAACTTCTGCAGGATCTCCTGCAGCTTCTTGTTCTTCCTCAGATAGCTCTTCTTCAGCTTCATCTTCACTTTCTTCTCTTGTTCTTGGCTCAAACCCTGTTCGTAGTTCCTCTTACAATGCATTGATTTTTCTTTGCAGGGCTCTAAAATCCTCTTCCGTCAGAGCATTCCTCCCAATAGATTTCTTCTTGGAGGCATCTTGATCTCTGCAGCAAACCCACAACCTCAAGTCCTAGTGCAAATTGTCTCATGGTCAGCGATCTATCTACACACTCAGGAACCCTTGCTCTGATACCACTTGATGAAGGGGGTATATCATAAAACACACAAAAATAAAAATGGCACATAGAAAATAGAATATTTCTTTATTGATTTGGACAACTTATTACATCATAGAAGCTCAATTACAATCAGAGCAAGCAATCCTCCACAAGCTGCAACACATTACAGCTACTATCACCAAGCTCTAGAATCTTCTGCCTTCTGTAACCCTAAATCAGCTAGGGTTTCTATTTTCCCACCTATTATTGACTGTACACTTTCCCCCTTAACTCAACTATTGCCCAAGGTTCCCAAAATAGTCATAAATAGCACTTTTTGGCAGCCTCCAGCTAAATTTCAAAATTTGCAACTCCCTCCAAAAATAGGTCAACTTCTGAGAAGTATAACTTTTGATCTAGGTGTCTGATTAACGAACCGTTTTAAGCGCCGGAAAGCTCGCGATGTGAACTATCACACCAAAAATTTGTAAATGGATTTCTATCAACTTTTTGGGATGTTATGGGATGTTTTAGTGCCTCATATCTCGTTTCAAAAATTTTCAGGGGCTTTTCAGAAAACAAAAACTTTAATATCTTTCATCTCACAAATAATCTTTGCCTGATTCCTTCACCAAAGGTCTTATATTTCAGTTATGAAGCTTTCTGTAAGTTTTCTCTTCAATTCATGCCCAAATGCAAACTTTTCAAAACTAGCAGTTTACTATTTTTAGTAGTTTGGAAAAATTGAAAGTCCTACATCGTTATTCATGAGATTATGGAACTAGAAACACTAATTATGAAAACAACTGAAAATAACTACAATGATTTTGAATTAACTTCTTTTTGGGTGATGCAAGATTGTCCTTACACCACTGGATGTTCCTGCATCATCATTATTACATCAATGAGAAGTACAATTACATATGTAGCTAAACAAGCCATACAATGATCAATACAAACTTATATCCATTCTGATTTAGAGAAAGAAAATCAAATGTGAAATCTTTCTTTAGCCACCATGACCCACTGGTCTTCTGCAAGCCGGAGGTCAAGAGCAAGGTTAAAGTGCTTTTTCCACCCAACCACGAAGCACTACACTTCCCCAGGTTTCTTCTAACTCGAAGAATGCCCGACCCTGTACGAAGAGGCTAGCAACCTTGAACGAATGGGTAGGAGGGAAACTCTTGATGCAAGCCTGATGCCTATATGCACTCTAACTAGAATGAACATATCTCTTGCATGCAGGATGTGGCAGAGAACAATAATAATAATGACTAGGTATTTCCATATATTTCAGTGGTACAACAACTTTGGCCAAAGTAGTAAATAAATTGGTAGAACTTGAAAAAGAAGTTTACCGTCTCTGTAGTCCACATTCGACATCCTGTCCCAAAAGTAAGCATAAGTCAACAAGATAAAACCATACTATTTCTAATGCAATTACATCATGTGGTTCAAGAAGCTAGGAATCTCTTATAATGTTTAAATGAAAGGGTTATTATAACAACAATGATTTATAACTTTAATCCACAATCTTACCCATCCTTGCTATGGTACTAAGCACCAATCCTAGGGTTATAATTATCTTTGATTTCTTTTCCAAGCAAATGGTATCATAAAGAAACATTCATCCTCCTTCAATTAAACAGAGTAAAACTAGATCAATAAGTGATCCATAAAGATGCTTGGTATAACATAAGCATTTATTGACAACCAGATCCTACTAGACCATACTATCTTAAACATCTTCTAAGATTTAGGTTTAGTTATCATCTCTACTAAGGACATAGAAATCTATAGATTCACCATTTCGTAAGATCCACCTAAATCCTCATTACAAGTTATCTTGCCTCTTATCATGCTATTGACATAAGATCATATTACGATACTTACTTAGTCTAATTGCAAGGTTATCATTTAGTAATTGAAAGACATGGACTATCTCATTCCTAAGTTTATAGTTTATTTCTATAGAGGTGTAGAGTTTTGCAAGTACAACTTGGAGGTGTTCTAGACTTAGACAAATTACATTTAAACAACTATGTTGGCATAAAGTCATTACTTGGAGCAAGGTCATTCTTCGATATTACTAACATGAATATACTAGCCATGATATAACTACCATGTATAAAAATAGGATAAATTCCTTTATGTAACAAGATAAATACTTATTTACATGTGGTTTAATCTTATTGTCTATCTGTTTAATCCTAATAAAAGACTCAACATAGAATTATAAGAAGGTACCAATAAATGGTTGTTTAGATAACTTAAGTTATAATTACTTTCTATACCCTTCTTTTCTTCAATTTTAGATAAAAGATCAAGTAAACAATCAAAGTCTTAAGGTTATAAATTTCCTTCTATTCTTGGTGAAAACTTATAATAGGATTATAGAATTATTTAAATTGACAATCCATCCTACAAAAAATGAAGAACATATCCATGCGGTAATTATGGGATTCGAATCAAAATGCAGTGATTGCAAAATTAACACAAAGCAACTTTGCCAAAAATTAAATGACCGAATGTCTCAAAGAGACGTCCTTTCATGTGTTGCAATGATTGCTAGATTAATATAGAGTAAATATGCAAAAAACTAAATGATTGACTATCTCAAGGAGACATCATTTAAGGGCGTGTTTGAAATCAAAGCGGCAAAGAGTAGTGTCAGTGCCTCATTGCTGCCAACGTCTACAATACACTCTTCAAGCTGAGATAATTATTGATATTCAAATGATTAACTAACATTATTGCCTCAGGTAGAGTAGTGGTCATACATAGGGAAACAATATTTATCATAAGGTATTGAAGCAACAGAGCGTGAACTCAAAGGTGCAATTTCAGGAATCTAAAACTCTATAGGAGAATTGGTTGATAAAACCATTACCGTTAAATGTTGACTCAGACAGACAAAGCGCTAATGAAGATGGATGATTTGGAAGTTAGGTAATGCTACAACTAAGTAAGCTACTACTTTTTGAGGCACCAACGCCAACAACTAAAAGAATAGTAAGTCATTAATTATAAAGAGACAATGATTACATAGGTTTTCCACATATGTTAAAAATTAAGTGTAATGTGAAGGAAATTACTGATTTGCAGGGCACTTAACATGACAAAACTTATCGCATTCGTTGATACTCTCCCACAGATGATTCAGACAATGTACTTTGATGTCGATAAGGTTAGAGACTAAGTTCTTATAATGAAAAAAAATATATCATAGGAGATAGGGCTGGCCGCTAGTGCCAAGATTGAGAAAGGTTGTTCAAAATAAAATAAAAATAATACAACTGGTACAATTTTGATACAAAGGCCACGCACATAGAGAATTGGTAACAGAGGAAATCATAAAGGAGGTCGAATATGTATAAGGAAAGAAGTTTAATGTCTTTCATAATAAGAAATAATGCCTTAGGAGGAGTATCATCGTATTTCATGGTACTAGTGAAATAATTCTGGCCAACTAGTTCAAGAGGGAATAGATATTACTAAGTGAGATGTGATTCCCTTCCAAAATAAGGACAATATTCTACTGGTTTTACGGTTGATGCCCACTAAAGACATCTAAAACTTGTAGGTCATAATATAATTAGGAGGCACACAGCAGTTTAAAACAAAATATACATATGAGGTGTTTAGCAGGTCTAAAACATAATATATATAAGGTGCACATCTTTGCAAAGCGTTAAGAAATATATTGCAGAGTTTGTCTAAAACTAAAGACACTAAAAGTGAGAGAGGCAATTTAAACTTGTATTGGTAGTTATATAGTGACGCCAGAAGAGAAGTTAAGGTCGATGCCTATGAGGTCAATCCCAAGTTTAACAGGGTCAATGTATACCTCTCTCAATCAGAGCAAGGTCTAAGACTAGGAGACCAATCGATGAAGCTAAGAGGTCAACGTCTACAAGTTATAATGAAATACTTGAATGGTGCTTATTATCTATATGACCATGAGCTGGACAAGGCTAACCAATTTATGAAGAGAGGCTGACAAAAGCTATGCTAATGGCTCCTTACTATATTAATCAAAAGAAACTACATTGCAAGATAAAGGTTGATATAAACCCTATATCAGACCAATCTTATTATCATCTCACATAATGCTGAGGAATCCTAATGATAAAACAAAAAGTACCAAATATATATTATAGACAAAACATAAGAAAGGTTAGGTACCCATGGTCCTAAGCCTGTCGAGCTCCAATTTCTGAGCTTTCAATCTTCTTTCTCCCCCAAAATCATTTTCTTCCCTTCTCCTATTCAATCTTCTTCTGAATTCTTCAATTCCTCTGCTTGTTTTCGTTTTTCCTCCTCCCTTATGTTTTCCGTATGATCTCTTCTTTTAAGAATCCTATCCTCCTTAATTTAGTTAATTTATATTCTTTTTCATTCTTTTTTTATCCTTTTTGCTTTCTTTTTTTATTTCTTTCTTTTTTTTGTTTTCTTCTTTATTATTTGTTTTCTTTCTATCCTTTTAAGTTTTTGTCATTATCTAGAATTACAATAACTTAATGAAAATATATTATCATTTTTACTTTTGCCACCTAATAACTAATATTACAAGAGAAATTATTTTCTCACAAACACAATTTAAATAAAAAGAATATCACTATTAAATTTATTCTAATTAGGTAAAAGAGCATTTAAATTTACTCGACAAATTATTTAGTTATGCATCTAAGAAACATAAAGGAATATTTCTAAACCTGAATGATAATTCAATGCATCAATCACATAAATCATTCATGAATGCCAAAAATGAAAATGCAATGCACTAGTGATTGTGTATGCCACATAGAGTCTCTCCATCCCATCCCTACCAGTTGGCTAATCACCTCTACCTTAACCATACTCTTGTCTTCGACAAACTTCCATGATAAAACTCAATTCTCCATTAATAGGTTAGTATCCCAAAATCAATAGCTGAAGCACTATTATAATTGAAAATGAAAGATAACAATTATCCATTTAAAACATGCTTATAAATAACATTTAACATTTCCATTTATAACCAATATCCAGAAGGTCTAACATTTTGGGACATGACAAAAGGTGCTCGCAACATGGGTTTATTTCATCGTGCCACTACAGGGGCAGGAGGAACAAAATAAACCATAGAAGGTCAGGGAGAGACAAAATAAGGAGGGGGAGTACTTATCAGAGGTTGGTTTTCTAATGCCACTAAAGAGGCAAGAAGAATGAAACCAACCAATGAATGTTGAGAAGTCTCAAGAGCGTGCAATGCACGAGGCTATACTACAGGTCAATCTTAGGCTCTTGTATAAGAGACTGGAGGTGGCACTGCGGAGTACATGCTAGGAGCACGGAAGTGGGGAGGTGCATTCTATGCGAGTGACTTTCCTTTATCTAGCTGGGAGGCAGAAGAAGAAACAAAAGCATCCTCTGAAGATAGAGGCACCACAGGGGGAATAGTCGAGGAGGACGAAGAAGAATAATGACCAGTGGATAACTGAGCTATCCTACTCGCTTTGAATTTCTGATGACATAAATAGAAAATCAATGTGAGGCTAGAGTGGCTCAGTGGGGCTTGGCCAAAAGTAGTCTAGAGAGAAATTTCCCTACATGGTGAGTGGTGTAAATCCATTGTGGCAGATTGTATGCACAACACCATCATGAGGAAACTTCAAGCATCGATGAACCACATAAGGGACTACTCTCATGGAAGTGATCCATAGCTGGTCCAATTTCATGTTAAAATGATTCAAAGCAGGGATAATGGAAAGAGGAATGTCCAAGGTCTTAGGTCCCACCTAGATAGGAACGGTGATCAAACCCAAGGTATGCTGAGACATCCCATCGTGACACCATATAAAGACATTAGATTACTCATAAATGTCTTTATATAGTTCATGCACATATAGAAATTCCTCAGTAATAACATTGGCTATGTAGGTAGGATCAATGAGAATACCCTTAATGGGATTCCCATTGATATCTATAGTAATGTGTAGAGGTCCTTCAGATGTGTTAGGTGGTATCTCAGAAGAAGAGAAGGAGATAATGTGTTCAGGAACAGGATGTTCTCGAACAGGGTGAGAATGAACGTCCACCATACTAATTGTTACAGAATAAGAAGGAATAGAGGGAACATCAGAAGTTGACTCTATAGCCATATAAGGAGAAGTGAGGTCAACAAAGTTTGAAGAATGGAAGGGCATAGGATCTATATAAATTTGTAAGTGTTGATTCGGGGAGCCACTGACTTGTTTCTTCTGTCGTTCGCATCAAAGACATGGATTACATTCTGATCAATAAGGTCTTGCATAGTGTTCTTAAGATGCAAACACCACTCAATGTCATGTACAGGGACCCTATGGAACTGACATAAGGGCTTTGGGTCATATGAAGATGGTAGAGGCTTAGTCGTATCAAGAGGCCTGATAGGCGTAGCTGCACTAAACTATTCTTAATGAGTTGTTGCATGATGTTGTAGAGGGATTCTTTTAAAGGAGTAAACTTTTGATTTCTTGATGCTTTCAGAGCAAAGAGGGATAAAGCATCCTAAGGGGGTGCTTCAGCTACTATATTGCTAACTAGATTTGATGAATTATTATATAAAAAATTATTTTTCTTATAATTTGTGAATGATGAAGAAGCACAAGATTGGACAGCATGAGTCGGTGAGGGAGAAGCCTCAAACTGGCTAAGTATCTTCTAATAATCATGGATTTCAGTGCACATATGAGTGAAAGAAGAATATTTTATGAGCAAAATCCTATCCTAGATCTGAGGTTGAAGGTTTCCAATGAAAGCCCTTTGCACATCAGAGTTAGGCATGGCATAGGGTATTTGAGAGAAAAGAGACTGATAATGACAAATAAAGTCTATTACCTTCTCTCCACTTCCTTTCTTGCAATGGAAAAAATCTATGAAGGTGGCATGTGGTCCTATGTTTTCTTGGAAGTGCTACAGGAATTGATTAACAAGTTTATCAAAAGAAATGATGGAATGGTCAGGCAACGAGCAAAACCAATCCAACGTAGTATCCTTGAGGGATCGTGAGAAATTTTTTCCAACAAAGCATCCTAAAATAGAAAATCACTGTGAATAAAGTAGTGAAGGCAGAGATGTAAAGGAAATAATTGTTGCCCTAGACCCCATCTGTATAGTGGCATGCATGGCCCTCTTATTAATGATATATTATTAATTATTCTTTTATAACTTTTTAATTCTTCACAATGTCCAAAAAATAGTTTTAAAGGGACATAGGATAGGCCAATGAGGGTTTTCCCTTTATAAAGAACCCGTCAAATTTAAGCCCAAATGTAATGACCAATTAGAATTTCAAGTGGTTTTCCTTCCTTCCAATTTAAATTTGGGTACCAAAATGTTTAATCAAGGGCTTTTAAGCTTGTTTAAGGGCTTGTGATAATCTTTTGATTGATTTTGGGGCGATGATGTGGTATTTAAAAAAATTCATAAGTGCCCTATAAAGATAGGACAACAAAATGGAGGCCTTATCATAAAGTATGCATGATCAATACAAGGCTCTCATGAAATCAAATCTTGGTGAATGTGATTTGAGACTGGAGGTGATTGTCCTTAAATTGAGATCGACCATATCATAACCACACAATGCCTATAAGTGATGAATTGAGACTATCTATTGACATTGTATGAACAAAAACCTTCCTACTCAAACCTAAACCCAATTGCATCAAATACCTTGAGAATTAAGCACTCCACCAATAAGAGACATCCCCACCTAAAGATCCTCACACCCAAACATATTGAATAGACAAAACAATCACCAATTTGACTTACTAGGACACGAATGCATCAAAACACCTCTCCACACAAGCCAAGAGATAGGTGAAACAATGAAGTACAAACCTGATCAAAACCCTTCAAACCACTAAAAAGTCAAGATCATAAATGGACAAGTAAGGATCAAATTGTCTTACTGAGACATATGTCTTCAAATGAACACCTCCAAAGCATAGAAACCAATCCAAAACCTATGCAACCCTAAAAAATTGACTCAAGAACTCAATCCAAAGTAGGGAGGTCCCTACTTTGACAGGGGCAAAGTGGGGTGTGTGTGCAAGGCACAACAGGACCCATGACTAAACTAGTAGTAGCCATTGATCTTTGTGCATTGTATGCTCTCCAGTAGTTGATCTCTTAAGACCTGACACAAACCAATTTCCTTCCCTTGTATGACCATCTGGTAATCTATAAAGATGGAAGTTCCTATTGTGAAGCCTTCACTATTTGTGTAATATACTTTGTAGGCTATGCCAAGTGTAGCATACTATATCATCAGGTTTTAAGTTTTGTTCACATCTAGATTTCTACCATTAGAAGTAGCTATGGTCAACTTCATTACTTTTATGTTGTTTATGTTCTTTAAGGGAATATCTCTCATGTTATATAACCCTATCACCACAAGAATGGCCTCCTTTGTTAATATGCATGGTTTATCTAGATACATGTAATTATCATGTTGTTATGTAGAAAGATTGGGATTAGGGTAAATAGTTAAATCCTCCTTTCACTACACATTCAAGGACATTTAACCGAGTTGAATCACAACTTTCGCAAGAGGATTCACCTAGAGGTTGGTTGTCACTTGGAATGATATGGAAATTTAGAAATTGTTGGTTAATGTATTAATTTAATGCTCAATTATGCTCAAAACCCTAACTATGCAAAATTGTAAATGAACAGACAAATTACGACAAATGCTCGCACACAAAGATAGTTAACAAAGATTAGTTACTAACCATTTTTTAAAGTTTGAGAATCTAAACAATCAGGGGCTTTATGACTAGTGCCCAAGCCCAATGCTAAAAAATGAAGTTACATGAGACGTCAATCTTTATATAGTAATTTTTTTTTTTTTCAATTTTTTTGTGTGTATTTATAAATTGAAACTTTAGTGCATGGATATATTTTTTTTCAATTTTGATAAATATATATTTTTAAATAAATAATAAAATGTGTGTGTATTAAAACATAGTTGTTTCCATTCGATGTCAACTTTCATATTAACTATTTATCTAAAATAGAAAAAAATATACCATCTTGATATAGATTCTTTTATCTAGTGCATCATATTTTTTTCAATTTTTTTAAATAAGTTTTACTATTTTTCCTTGACATGGTAAACGACCTAATGTTTTGTGATAATAACCTACTTTTAGTAAAAATAGAAAGGAAAATATAAATAATAATTAAACTATTAAAATATATATTTTTTGAAAACTAAACTTATAGATCTACAAAAGGGTATTTGTATATTTTTTAAAAAAATATTATTTACACGAGTAGACGTTGTTGAAATATCAAGTTTTTCAAATAATTTTATTTTTTTGGTAAATTGGCCTCATAGTGGTGCTACATATGCATTTAACCAACAATTTTAGTTGGAAAAGTTGTGGACATATCTAACTTAGCTAGAATGAATCTTACAAGATCATATGTTTGACCAAAATTGATTTTTGGTTAGAAATACTTAAATTCACTTGTGTTGATAAGTCGGCTAAAAGTGTGACATAGCTTTGTGCTTTTACATGGGTTGGGGGTTGTGGTATTTAGAAGCTTGCCTCAATCAAGCCCTGGAAGGACATTTAATTCTTCCAAATATCGTTGTCAGATAAAGACTGCGTATCCCTACAGGATAGAGGCAAAACAAAATGATAAATGATTGATTCAAACACAAATAGGCATCACCTCAGAGGTGTAGCTCTCATGGATGAATAAAGCTCTTTCATTCCATGAGGAGATGGATTGATGAAGCCAAAATCTGCATACAAACACACTAACAACACAAGACTACTCTGTAGCACAATGAACACCTTGAATCACCTTAGCATAAGATCACAAGTTCACATTATCCATCTAGTTTTCAAAAGCAGTCCTAAACATGCTTATATATGCATTCCCGCTACAAATTTCATAATTCAAACTTAAGATGACGGCATGGGACACCTCTAATGGTCACATAACCGACATTCAAATTTGGGACCTGCCTAAAATAGGACAGGACTAGGGCATGAGCGCCCAAGCCCCTGGTACCTATTTTAGGGTAGGGTTAAAGCTCACAATGTCCCTCAAACCTGATTTGACATGGCTTTCAGGCCATTTTGTCTTGGGAGTTAAATTTTACATGTAAGATGCAAAACAAGGGACCCGAGAGCTAAACTTAGGAGGTAAAAGTCCTAGGGGGACATTTTATGACATAACATTTAGTCCCCACTTTAATGTATGTATGATCTTACGAGCCATACATACATTAAAGTAAGGTCAAAACACAGCAAACACGCCAAGCACTTGAAGCTAATGCATACATAAAGATTGAGGAACCATTTCTAGCCCCTAGTCTCAGGTAGACATTAGAGAAAACACACCACAGACACGCCAAACACAGTGAAGGCAGTAACAAGCACGCAAAACATGAAGAAGACAATAACAAGCATGCAAAACACAGAGAATATAGTATTGAAGACACATAAAACATGATGAATACAGTGAATGCAGTGATTATTTATTTTTCATTTTCTCATATACAAAAATGAATGCAGATGCATGGAAAGTAAAAATGCAACACACAACCCTAAAATGTAGGAGGGGCATTTTGCCATGCTCTTTGGACTACATATCAGGGAGAAGACATGCAATACAAATCTCAGAGTGTAGGGAGGGGAATTTTGCCACACAGCTTTAGACTACACTTGAGAACAAGCACACCATACAAATCCCAAAGTATAGGAGGGGCATTTTTCCACGCTCTTGAGACTATACTTGGGAATAAACACGCCATACAAAACCTGAGTGTAGGGAGGGGCATTTCACCACACAACTTTAGACTACATAAGGAGAAAACACATGTAAGACATAGAAAACACGAGCGTCGTATAGCATGCCAAAGACATACTATATGTCTAAAACACAACAAACAAGGTGATGGAAGGAGCCCATTGCTAGGTTCCCACCATCTCAAACATGCTACAGGCACACCTGACAGTTGG
Source organism: Cunninghamia lanceolata (assembly GCA_027924645.1). Lineage (NCBI taxonomy): Eukaryota > Viridiplantae > Streptophyta > Pinopsida > Cupressales > Cupressaceae > Cunninghamia > Cunninghamia lanceolata. The sequence continues at coordinate 5,111,558 of BSBN01000763.1, read as the reverse complement.
GCTTATGCCACAACAACCACCAAAGACACACTGAAGGGAGGATACACCAACCCTTCTTGCTCGGAGGACTTTTGAAATAAAAGGATGTATACTAGCTCAAGAGATACAGCATCCCGCATCGTGCAGAGGGATTTTGAATAAAAGCATATGCACTAGATCAAGAAATACAATATCTTGCCTCTGCAAAGGGCTTTTTGATTGTAATATAGAATAGAGATGTGCACTTGCATCAGAGATACAACATCCCACCTCCACAGAGGGCTTACAAACACACTTTGTTAGTGCCAAAATCATCAAAAGCTTACCTTTTATATGCCCTCACCTTAAGGTGGTTGATATCATGTATCGATATCAAGCACATTAAGGTAGAGAGAAAACACACAATGGAACAAGAGATCATGCAAAGCCCATGCCCCCAAAGGTGACATGTGCTTCACAATCACCGAATGTTCCCACAAACACACACTTTCCTGCAAGAAGAGAGGTTAGAAATCTTTCTTTAAGATAATAACCACATCACATGATAAAAATCAATGCATGAAAATAATCACATCAAGAGCCAAGGTTATACTACGGATTCAAATACCGAGTATAACAGTGGGGCTATATTGTAGAGATCTCAGAACTAAGTGTAACCAAGGCGAGACCCAAGATAAACAAAGTGCACAGAGAAGCTATATTGTTATGGTTTGTTAGCAATTGTAAGACAACATCAAGATATCACACAGAGTGATTCTACTAGACAAGTGTTGGATAATATATATCAACCCCATCATCATATATGGACTAGGTCCATTTTTGCTTGGTTGCTGAAGGGACACATGGTCTATATCAGTATTATTTATTTTTCATCATTTGTCGACTAGATAGAACTACTAGAAGAAGGTAAAAAATAAAATGAAAGAGGAGAAACAAGTGCCTTAGGGCCATCATGTAAGAAGGTGCCCCCAGGTCACCAACTGCAACATTATGCCCCTAAGGCATGACACACAACAATAAAAATAGAGGAGAAGCAAGATAGAAGAATGATGATACAAATAGAAGAATGGTCACAACAGAGGTGATCTCCCGGTATCCTTGACCTTACAAGAGTATCAAGGGTCATCCAAGGAGACCTAAACAACACATAACACATCACGAGGATGTCACAACACAGAGGGGATGTCACATAAATGAGAAAACAATGCTACGACATATGTGACCACCAAGGTTAGAAATACTTACCTGTTGTCCTTGATCTTAATCTTTACCTTGATGGTTAAAGCTTTATCTCTTCTTCTTTCTTCTGCATTTTCATGAATTTGTGAATGGACAATTGTAGGAAAGGTATCTATTAATGATGGTGTAGAAGGAATGTCACAGTTTTCTATATCTATCAAACGGGGTGATGTAGGAGCTGGAAAGATACCCATTTCAATCGAGTGAGGTAGTGAAGGAACCAAAAATGCCCATTTCAACCGGTTTGTGAGGAATAATATGTTCGTTGATGTTTTTTGTATTTGTAGTATTGTCCAAGGTATTTGAGTTGTCAAGTAAGAGTATGTGATATGTTTCTTTGTTTAATATGTAGTTGAGAAGTGTTTGTAGATCAATTGGTAAATTTTTAGTGTCAATAGGTTGAATAAGTTGTTCACATAGAGAATCTACATCATCCTAGCCAAGGAGAGCATGCAGGGATGGCAAAGTGGTGTTAAGGAATGTGTCAATGATGTCTTCTTCTTGTGCCAGTATATCCTCACCAAGTGAGGTTATGTTGGTAAAAGTCTTTTTATTAAATGAATCACCTAGGGCTATGTTAGCATCATATATCTCAGAAAGGATGTCCATTATGTCGTCATGAAATGAAGGGAGGGAAGGAAGGACATTTTCACCACTACTTTCCTCGTGATTATTTGCCAAAATGAAATTAGTGATATTTTCCAAGATTGACGGGAAAATACCCACGATAGTGACAAAGCTTTCAAAATAGGATATTGAACAAAGAATATCACAAGTAGTGCTTACGAACATGTCAACACCATAGATGTATGCTATTTGATGTAAGACTTGAGGATATTTATCAGTGAATTTGTAGAAATTACCAACATTTACAATGTATTCAAATAAATCTTCCAAAGATGAATGATGAGAAGAATCCATGATATATGCAAGAAAATAAATGCAAAACTATGTATGTTTATGACCTAAAAATGCTTGATTCTTTTTTACTTTATTCGATGCAAATGCCTAAGAGAAGTAGCATTGTAAGTAAATTTATGAGGGGTAGTGAATAATAACCTTAATATCAGTCCAATAATGTAGCAATATCCTTCACAACACACCTATAATACAAATCTAGATGGATGAATGAATCAAAATCTAGTGAAAATGCTAGGATTGTAAACCCTAGTTGTGAAATTAGAGCATGAAACTATGAAAAATGGCATATGAATGAATTATAATTAGATTTATGATGTCAAATAACTCAGTTCAGATCTGAAAATGATGTAAAATCCTAAAATTCTCAATGCAAGCACAATTTTAAAGAGAGATGAATGAATATGCTAGTTTTTGTTAAAATTGACTAAATGTAAATGCAAATTTTTGAGATATGAATGCAAGAATAAACAAGAATGCAACACTAAAAATAAAATCAGATTTGAATGAGTGCATAAAATGAGTAGTAAAATTGGTCAAAGCTGATGGAGTGTGTGCACTGGAGCTCTATGCAATCCTGCGACCTGTAGCAGGTCACGATCTGCATGTGTTTGTTCTCTGTTGCATGCATTTTTTCTTTGCAGATCAGGCTCTGTGGGGTTGTTTTTAGCAAGGGGTGGGGTTTTTTATCTTTTGGGGGGGTTTTCTTTTCTTGAGTGTGTGCGTTGTTCAATGTAGGTGTGGGGTGCGAGGGCTTGAGGGGTTTTTCTAATGGCAGGGTCTGTGCCTTTGGGTGAGACGTCAAGGGATGCTGCTATGGCAGGGGTTAGTGACGGGTTTCATCATCCATCCCTACCTGATGTTGGGGTTTTTAGCACTGGTGCTTTGAAATTACACAAGATAAACGGATGCTTGGAAAGAGCTCAAGTTCGTCTGAAGTTGGTGATTAAAACAGAGGCAGTAGCCGAGGACTTGGAGTATTATAGCAAACATGTTTTAATCTGTAAATTTATGGGATTGAGGGTTTCGATGCCTTTTCTAGAACCCTGGATTCGCAAGTCATGGAATCCAGAAGTTGATTTTGAAATCTTTCTAGCTGCGAATAACTTCTTTCTGGTGGTCTTTTCATGTATCTCTGATCGTAACAAGGTTTTTGAGGGAGGGCCCTACTTTTATAATCAAGTTGGCCTTTTCATGAAGCCTTAGCATGCAGGCTTTAATTTGGCGGTGGAGCTGCCCTCGAAGGTGCCGGTGTGGATTCATTTTCCTCAGTTGCCATTGGAATGTTGGAGACAGGATATTCTGCAATCAATTACGTTGCTGGTGGGGAAGCCTATTGGCCCGTCTCAACAAACTCTAGAGAAGCAATTTTTTTCCTATGCCCGGGTCTATGTGGAGATTGATATGAGCCAACCTCTGCTAGATTCTATTGATCTGACTGTTGGGTCTAGCTCTTGGACTCAATAGTTAGACTATGAGACTTTACCTTTCAGGTGCCAGTTGTGCCATGAGTATGACCATCTTCAAAGGAGGTGCCCTCGTGCCTCAGGTGCTGGTGGTTCAGATAATGTGAAGACTCCGTCTAATCCAAGGGTGGAAAAGGGTAAAGCACCCATGTAGGGGGTGGTACCAGATAAAGATGGCTTTGTGCCAGTTAAGGCACGAAACAAGAATAGGGGTCAGAAGAGGACTCTTCGAGATCGTCAAGAGGAGGAGACTTTTAACAAGTTTGAGGCTTTGGATGAATTAGTCCATGAGGAGGGGGTTTCTTCTGACATGCATGTTGAAGCTTCTCCTTTAGTTGATCATAATTTTGAGTCTTTGCCTATCACTACCTCGGTCCTAGTTCCTGTGGTGGCTTCCGAGGTGGTGATGGATCCAATTGCTTCTCCCCCCGATGCTGGGTTTGGGGACTCTTGTGGTTTGGTGGAAACCCCCATGGCCTCTTCGGATGAAAGGGTGAGTTTAACCAGTGGACCGGGTTTGGAAGACTCTAGTAAGAAAAAAGCCCTCTCTTCTTCTCCTATTCTGGGTCTACAGCAAAAATCCCTGAAAAAGTGTGTTCCTGATAAGCCCCAAAAGGTGGGGAGGAAGAAGGATCAGGAGAAAGTTAAGATGGCTGAAGAGACATTGGTGGAATCTGGGTCAGTGAAGACATTGGATACTCACTTCTCTCACCCTTCGTGATGATCGTGTTATCATAGAATGTAAGGGGTATAAATAGCATCCCTAGACAAAAGGCTATTTGAGACTTGGTTAGTGCTCATTCTATGGATGTGGTTTTCCTCCAGGAGACAAAGTTATCTATGGATGGTATGATGCAATGTGTTTCTAAGATTTGGAACAGAGGGTTTTACCAGTGTGTGGGTGTGCAAGGTAGCTCAGGAGGTCTTGCTTGCCTCTGGGATCCTCGGCAAATTTCTCCTGTTTGGTGGATCTCTAGTAGATTTTCCATCTCTCTGGTTGCAATTAGTTTAGAGACAGGGGAAAGAATTCTTCTTTCTAACATTTATGCTCCGACGGATGTCCCTAGTAAGACTCTCCTATGGTCTCATATCAATCTTCTGAGATCGTTGGATCCTTTCCTCCCCTGGATTATGACAGGTGACTTTAATGCAGTTGCCTCCCTCGAGGAGAAAAGGGGGGTGTGCCTCATTTGGACCCCTCTTCTGATCTTCTAAGGGATAATTTGGCTCGGCTCTGGCTTGTGGATATCAAACCTTTGAATGGCATGTTTACTTGGAATAATAGGAGGCTTGGGGATGATGCCATTTCTAAACGGTTAGACAGGTTTCTTGTTTCCTGTTTCTAGGTGGGTGACAAGTCGCTGTCAAGTTCTAAAATTTTAGATTGGTGAGGATCAGACCATTGGCCAATCAAATTCTCTACCCATTTGGCTGATGGTCCTAAGAAACAAACTTTTAGATTTGAGCTTATGTGGCTCAAGGAGGAGAGTCTTTTTGACTTGGTTTCTAGATGGTGGACTGAAGGATGACCTACTTTTGGTACAGCTATGTACTCTTTTGTGAAGAGGCTTCAATATGTGAAGTATAAATTGAAACATTGGAATAAGTATCAGTTTGGCAACGTGTTTCAGCAGAAAAGGGTTGCCCAGGAGCACTTGGATTCTATTACCAGGTAGATTCAGGACCAGGGTCTTGATGTGAATTTAAGTAGGCTTGAGGTTAGTGCATTTAAAGACCTCGAGGAATGGGATCTTCGTGAGGAATTTTTTTGGAAACAGAAGGCCCGTGTTGATTGGCTTCACGAAGGGGACAGGAATACTTCCTTCTTTCATAAATCGGTGAAGGCTCGAAGACAAGGTAACTTTATCTCTTCTCTCTGCTCTCCTGAGGGTTCTATTCTTTCTTCCTCTTTAAGGATCTCTAGTGAGGTGGTTCATTTTTTCTCTGTTCTCTTTTCTGAAGATACCTCGCCTACTAGTGAGGAGGAAGCTTCTATCCTAGCTTGTATTCCCTCTCTGGTGACTACGGATATGAATGCTTCTCTTCTTAAACCTATTTCTTTGAAGGAGTTGGGGGATGTGGTGTTTCAGTTGAAAAAAGGGAAGGCTCCTGGTCTTGATGGGTTCCCGACTGAGTTCTTTCAGGAATTTTGGGAAGTTATCAACCTTGATCTATTGGAGGTGGTGCAAGAGTCTTTTAGGAATAAGCATATGTTGCGAGCCATGAATGCCATGTTTCTTACTCTTATCCCAAAACGTGAGGGTGCTAATTCTCTGGATCTTTTTCGACCAATTGCTTTGTGCAATGTGGTGTATAAAATCATTACAAAGCTAATTGCTGAACGTTTGAAGCTATGTCTAGATAAGTTGATCTCGGAGGAACAAGGGGGCTTTGTTGTGGGTAGAAAGATTTTGGATGGAGTTGTTATTGCGGCTGAGACTATTCACTCTATGGCCTCTTCTAAGAAAAAGGCTATGTTTATAAAGTTGGACATGGCTAAATCTTATGATAGAGTTAAATGGGGCTTTTTGATCAAAATTCTCAGAGCCTTCAGGTTCAATTGTGAGTGGATTGATTGGGTCATGAGCTGTGTGAGGACCTCCTCATTTTGTGTTCTCATAAATGGGGAGTCTTCGAATCTATTTGGTGCTTCTAGAGGTCTTCGACAGGGCGACCCCTTATCCCCATATTTGTTCATCTTGATGGTTGAAGGCTTGGGGAGATTCATTAAGTCCCATGTTATGGATGGGCTCTTTCAGGGATGGAAATGGAACAATTCTCTTCCTCCTCAAACTCATCTTCAGTTTGTGGATGATACGGCTTTGATGGGTGTTGCTAAGGTGGCTGAAGCAGTTGCTTTGGATCAGATTTTGGATTGTTACTTGGCTGCCTCAGGTCAAAGCATTAATGAAAGTAAGTCTTGCATTTATTTCTTTAATACCCCCAAGCCTATTCAGTAGCGTAGTGCCAAGATCTTAAGGTTTTAGGTGGGGAAACTTCCCTTTATATACCTTGGCATCCCTCTGGATGTGCGCCCACTTCCCAGGTGTTTTTGGCAAGATGTGATGGATAAATTTTATGGGCTGGTTTGTCACTGGACCTATAGATGGTTATCTACGGCTGGTAGAGTTACTCTATTGAAGTCTGTGGTTCAGGCCCTTCCTATATGCAAGTGCTTTGTGTTGACAGCTCCCGCAAGTTCTATCAAAGATTTTGAGTGCCTCTGTTAGTAGTTTCTTTGGTCAGGTAATCTCCTTTCGAAGAAGTGGAGCTTAATTAAGTGGGAATTTGTTTGCCGGCCAAAACAAGATGGTGGTCTGGGTTTGCGTAGGACAGATTGGAATGGACAAGCTTTGGCTGCTAAGCTATACTGGACATGGTGTTCATATCAACATTAGTATTGGGCTAGGATCCTTACCTTCAAGTACCTTGGGGAGGTGGAGGGCGCTGAGGTGCCTCATTTTAGTCTTTCAGGGAGAGGTTCTATGATATGGGATACTCTCAAGAGGGGGGCTACGCTGGTTAAACAAGGCATGTTTTGGATCTGCAATAGAGGCTCTGATGCTCTTTTTTGGCATGATTCCTGGGATGGCTTCCCGCCTATCCTCTCCTCGTACCCCCACTTGGGGGACTTATGTAGGATTTTTGTTCAGGCTGGTTGGAGTAGAGTGATGGATTTCAAAGCCCCTCAGGCTTTGGGGCAGACTATTGTTTACCAGTGGAAGGATATGCAGGAATGGCCCATGAGTGGATCTTTGGAGGATAGGAGGGAGCTGTCCTCTATTTTGGCTGATAGAGTCTGTTGTTCTCTCCTAGAGCGGGATGGCTTGGGGTCCGGATCCAAAAGGGAACTTCACTATTGCTTCAGGGTATCGTGTTTTGGATAGACAGGCCTAGGGTAGTGCTGAGGTTCCTTGGTGGAAAAATATTTGGAATAAATTCTCTTGGCCAAAATATAATTTCTTCTCTTGGCTGGTGGTTTATGGCAGGTGTTTGACTTGGGATGACCTCTGTAAGCATGGCTTCCAAGGTCCTTCCTTATGCTTCTTATGTCTAAAAGATGTTGAGACTATTTCACATCTTTTCTTCCAGTGGCCTTTTGCTAGGACTATTTGGCATTTTTGGTGGGGGGCCTGGAGTTTGCAGTGCAAGCACCCTTCTTCTTTGGAGGAGTTTTGGTGGAACTTTGGGCCCATTCTGGTGAGGACTTCATTTATGTACATAGCTTGGCCAATTGGCCCTAGTCTGATTATATGGCACATCTGGTTGGAGCGCAACCGCAGGGTCTTTCTGGATAAGAAGCTATTGGTGGGTCAAGTTTGGTCTTGCATTCTTGGGACTTTGTAGGAGACCTTGTATGCTAATTGTGATCTGTCAGGCTCAGTGGATCCTGGTGATACTATAGTGATTCATAATCTGGGGATTCTTGTTGGGGGTCCCGGAAGGCCCAAGATTGGGTAGAGCAAGTCTTCTAGAAGGAAGGTTTCTAGGGAAGGGAATTGGCTTCCCCCTCCCACTGGAGTCTTGAAAATCAATACTGATGGGTCTACAAGGGGTAACCCTGGGCATTTTGGCATTGGTGGGGTGGGCAGAGACAGTTCTGGGGTGGTTGTGTTTTTCTTCTCAGAATATAGACGGATGCACTCTAATAATATTATGGAGGCCTTGGCTATTCTTTTGGCTTTGAAGAAGGCATATGCCCTTGGCTAGAATAAGATTATCTACGAGTTTGATTCTCAGGTGGTGATAGACTTAATAAATAGAAGGCAGCTTGATGATGTTAGTTGGCAACTTGCGGTGGTGGCTAAGCAAATTACCAATCTTAGAGATTTATTTGATTCTATCACCTTCTCTCATATCCCTCAGGAATGGAATAAGGTGGCTAATGGGTTGGCCAAATGGGCTTCTGAGAAGAATGGGACCTGGCTGGTGGATGATTGGGACAATTTACCTAGGGATCTTGCTCAGGATTTGGTGGATTTGGTCACGGAGGATGTGAGATGTTGCATGACCACTTCTTGACTTCATGTTTGTTGTCTCTGGGCCCATTTGGGCCTCTTGCTGCTTTTATGTTTTGTATGGCTATCTTTGATTAATAAAGTTTTTACCCTATTTTATTAAAAAAAGATGAGTAGTAAAATCTAAAACAAGATTTTAGCTACAAACCCTAGTTTTTGAAATCACTAGGTTATGAGAAAAATGAAAATTTTCAAATAGACCCTAGCAATTTTTAATTATGAAAATGTAATGCAAAAGATTGTAATAGGATGAATTTCTATAATTTATATCAGATCTGATGTGAAAATCAAAAATTAAATGAAATGTAATTAAATAGATGCAAACTATGTCAAAATGCAAGCCTAAGATGCCAATTTTTTTCAAATTTTTCAATTTTTTTGTAAATTTTCAAAGGTAATAAGATGAAAATGAAATGAATGAATGTAAATCTCAAGTACAACACTCAACAAGGTGTAAAATTCAATAGAAACATGGGTTCACCAAAATGTTATGTAGAAAAAGTGGGATTAGGGTAAATAGTTAGATCCTCCTTTCACTACACACATTCAAGGACATTTAACCAAGTTGAATAACAAATTTTGCAAGAGGATTCACCTATAGGTTGGTTGTCACTTGGAATGATAGAGAAATTTAGAAATTGTTGGTTAATGTATTAATTTAATGCTCAATTATGCTCAAAACCCTAACTATGCAAAATCGTAAATGAACAGATGAATTACGACAAATACTTGCACACAAAGATAGTTAACAGAAATTAGTTACTGACCATTTTTTGAAGTTTAGGAATCTAAACACTTGGGGGATTTATGACTAGCACCCAAGCCTAATGCAGTGTTTTCTTCAGGAACTTCCAGACTCCTTCTGACACTGATGATCAATGTTCTGTCTATTTCTGGCTCTGCAGATGCGAAGGGCTCTATGACTAGCACCCAAGCCCCAGGAAGGATGTTCTTTAGGATGTTCAGACCTCTTCTGATGATGATTATCATTATTCCAAATATTTCTTCTCCTATAATCTTGGAGGGCTTTATGACTAGTGCCCGAGCCCCGACAGTGCACCAGACTGCTTCTTTCCGTCAAATCCAGAATCCTTATCTTCTTCAACCCTCCTCTATAACTCCACTCCTTGAAATCTGATACTTTTAACCTGTAAACACAAGGAGTGTGGTTGGGGGTTTTGGTGTTTAGGATCTTGCCTCAGTTAAGCCCCAGAAGGACATTCAAGTCTTCCAAACACCATTGTCAGATAAAGAGTGCATATCCCTATGGGATAGAGGCAAAACAAAATGATAAATGATTGATTCAAACACAAATAGATATCACCTCGGAGGTGTATCCCTCATTCACACCATGAAGAGATGGATTGATGAAGTCAAAATCTACATACAAACACAATAACAACACAAGACTGCTCTGTAGCACAATGAAAACCTTGAATCACCTTAGCATAAGATCACAAGTTCGTATTGTCCATCTAGTTTTCAAATGAAGTCCTAAACATGCTTATATATGCATTCTCTCTACAAATTTCATAATTCAAACTTAAGATGTTAACATGGGACACCTCTAATGGTCACATAACTGACATTCAAATTTGGGACCTGCCTAAAATAGGGCAGGACTAGGGCGCGAGTACCCAAGCCCCTGGTACCTATTTTAAGGTAGGGTTAAAGCTCACAATGTCTCTCAAACCCCATTTGACATGGGTTTCAGGCCATGTTGTTTTAGGAGTTAGATTTAACATGCAAGATGCAAAACAAGGGACCCGAGAGCTAAACTTAGGAGGTAAAAGTCTGAGGGGGACATTTTACGACATAACACATGTATGTGGCTAAAAATTATCCTCACCTAGGTTTGTTCTATTGTGAAATTAGTGAAATCCTTCCAAACATCTAACTTTAAATTTCTAATTGGTTGGTATTGAGACAAATAGTATTTTTTCCCTATCTATAGTAGTGTCCTTTAGAGTGGGTTGAATGTCAAAAATGGTTGATCTTTATGAGCGATGTGAGTATGTACTTTCACACATTCTTAGCATATAAAACATCAACTAGTACAAATGAAAATGCCCCTTCTAGGTCAACCTCCATGACCTTGAAAGGGTATTTCTTATATTTTGGCTATGGGTTCTATGCAGCGTTAACCAATACTAGAGTTTCCATCATTCTATCCTTTCTTTTCTATCCAACAAAAATACCCTTCACTTTGTAGATGATCAATTCACTTATAGGTAGCTTATTCTTCTCTTAGGGTTTTTACCACAGAGTATTACCACTTAGAAAATTTCTCAAATTGATTTCTTTCCCCTTTATCACTGCCTATATAGGTTTTTAATGGTGTGTTTTGGATTTATTACGACTACCCACCACTTACTTTCCTACTAGTTCTTCCTATTAGCAAACATCAATTTGTTTGGTACCCTCTGTACTTTATTGCTATGGTAAAATATAATACAATATGTTACATATAATATAAATTTGAATATTTTCTTACTAAGTCTTATTATGGTAGTTTTTAATTTAATGGCTCTTGATGGTGATATCTAGTTGCAATTTTATATGGTCTTATCCATTGCATTTTTAGTTTTCCTAGTTTCTTAAACTTGCTATCATATTTACAGGACCATATCATTAATTTGAAACATATTTGTTTGCAAATTTTGGTCATGCCACACCTTCTAGTGCTTCTTTTCTAGGTTTTGAATATAGACTTCAAGTAGCTTTTTCTCCTCTAATTTCTCCAAATTTCATAATATTTCTTAAAGAGATCCTCATGATTTAACCATAGAGTAATTATCATCCTTAAGTTTTGTATAGTGTATTGTATAGGCAATGAGGCATCAACCCCATATACTAGTTCAAATGGGAAAAACCTAGTTAACCTTTTGTAGGTTTTTTATAGGCCCATAGTATAGCTGGTATCTTAACATCCTAGTTTGTAGTGTTGCTATTACACATTTTGTTAATGTGGTGCCTATTATCTTGTTTATAGCCTCACTTTCTCTATTTTCTTAAGGGTGGTATGGGTTGCTTTTATTGCAAGTGATCATGAAACTATCTAAGAGCTCCATAGTTGTCGTATTTACAAAATGTTCACCTTGATCACTTGTTATGCTAAGAAGACAACCAAATCTAGTTATGATGTTCTCATATATGAATTCTTGGGTTATCTTTGTGACAATATTTTGTTGCCTATGCCTCAACCCATTTAGTGAGATAATCTACCCCTATTATAATGAATCTTTCCTTTGATTTTATTACTGGAAGATTGATGGGTCCAATAAAATCTATTTCCAATTTCTCAAAAGGTTCTTGTGCTAATATAGGCCTTAGTGGCATCTCATCTCTTGTGGTGGGTTTTTCTATCCTCTAGCATACATCAAACTTCCTAATATATTGATTTATGTCCTTAAATAGTGTAAGCGACCAAAGTCATGTCAACATCACTTTTCTTTTTGTGCCTTCACTAGAGTTATGTCCTCCTAATATCCCCTCATGGGCTTCTCTTAGGATATTTTCTTTCTCATGTTGAAGTACTACTCTCCTTGTAATCTAGTGCCTTCCCATAATATCTAGCTCCCCTTTAATTAGGGTGAAAGGTAATGACCTCCACAATAGTATATTCTTTTCATTTCTAGAGAGGTTCTCTAGGAATTGGCCTGTGGATAGTAACTATGCTACTTCAGTGACCTCCTCTAGTACTACATTTATTCTAAATAAACTTGCACTAGGAAATTACTCATCAATAGTCTTTGGTTCTTCTCTTGTGTCAATTTTGGATAAACAATAAGCCCTTGGTTAGCCTTTCTTGGTTTTACCATAATTTTGAACTCAAACTCCTAAAATATTAGCAACCATCTATAGATTTTACCTTGTATCGCCAACTTATTCATCAATTGTTTTAATGGCTCATGATCAATAAAGAATATAAATAGAGTTGATAGAAAATAATGGTGAGACTTTTTCAGTGCATAAACCATTGTCAAGGCCTCTCTTTCTATTGTCATGTAATTCCTTTAAACTTGTGAGTGTTTGCAACTAGCAAATGCAATTAGATGGTCCTTATTTGCCCTTTTTGGCTAGTACAATTCAAATTGTGGTGACACGGGCGTCAACATGCACATCAAATGGGAGATTCCAATTTAGAAATAATAGAATTGGAGCCTCTACTATTTACTTTTTAAGCATATCAAATGCCTCCTAACACTATTTAGTCCATTGAAATGTTTTATTAGTTTTCTTTTTCAATAACTCAGGCTATTGGTCTAGTGATTGCCACATACCCTCTAATGAACTTCTAGTGATAGCCAATGTATCCCAAGAATGTCTTTACATTTGTGACTATTTTAGGAGGTGGAAGATTAAGAATTATTGCTACCTTCAATGGGTCTACCATAGGCATTCCTTATATATAATGTGACCAAGTAATGTGCCAAATGGTACCACAAATAAGAATTTCATAAGCTTCAATGACATCTTCAAGTTTCTACATCTTTCTAGCATCATGCAGAGTACTTGTACATTATCCTTGATCAATCCATATAGATTCTAGTCATCCACGTACACTTCTAAGAAATTGTGAATGAAATCCTTGAACGTGTTTATCATTATTCTACTAAACACTGCAACTGCATTTTTTATCCAAATGGCACAATAGTGTACATAAACAAACTCCATTTAGTTGTAAACATTGTTTTATGTTGGTCTTCTTGAATATTTACCTAGTAGTAACCTAAGAATCCATCGATGAATGAATAAACCTCCGTACTAGCTACCAAATCTAATACTTCCTCTATGGACAATGTTAGGTAAGGATCATGAATTCAAGCCTTATTTATCTCTCTAAAGTTGATACAAATCATTAGCTTTCTTATTTTCTTATGTTACACGACCATAGGGCTAATCCATTCAGTATCTTCTACCAATTTAATTATGTCAAATGCCAAAATCTTGTCCAATTATTCTTTGTCCCTTGTCTTTTTATTAGGGTTCAATCTATATGGTGTTTTCTTCTATGGTTTATGTCTTCTTTTAATTAAATTTTCATCATGGGCCACTTCCTCCAAGTAATACCTTTAAGCTTAGTAAATGTATGGGGAAGTAACTGTTTATATTCTCTCAATATTTCTACAATTTGCATTACTTGTCTTTCTTCCCAATAATCTCCAATTTTTGTGAGCTTGGGACTTCCCTCTATTGCTATATTTTCTTATTTCATCCTTAGTGTTTGATTAAACTACTTAGTTTTTAGTGCATTCTTAGAGTTTACCTTCCTTTCTCTTTCATTGATTTCAACCTCTAGGTTCTAAGGATCCTCTTCTTCATCTTCATCTTCCCTTCTCCTTATTGTGTTATAGCATAATTTCTATGGTGGGTATTGATCTTGTCTATCCATTCTATGAATTTTCAAATACCTTTCTCATTTGGTGGTGTTTAATTTTTCTTATCTCAACATATATCCCTTACATCTTTCATTAGTAATAGTATTATCTCCTTTATCATTTGTAACACTTTATTAAGAAGTTTGTAGGGTCTATAGAATAAAAATGTTTTCCAAACATCCTCCTTTATTATATGCAATTCCCTAGTTTATCCCCTCTTTTGGGCATGTACAAAAATATGGGGGACCAAAAAGTGGTCAAAACCACTTTTTAGTCCAAACAAGATATAATGCGAGTGTGTTAGAATGTACTCACGTTATCTCGATAGTGACCGAGCCTAGGCTCAATAGTGACCGAGCCTAGGCTCGATCACTACTGAGCCATAACATGCTCACATTATTTCTTTATAGAAATAAAAACCATATCAATCTTTTTCTCCACCATATCAATCTCTTTATTTACCATATCACATAGAGCCTACACCATCTCCATAAACTATAAGGCTAGAGTAAAGATGATGTGGCGTCTATTATGCCCTTTTAGTGTAATCTTCACAAGGCTTAGATCATGTGGTCTCCATTTTGGCCTTGCAATATGATCTTCACAAGACCTTGATGTGGTCAAGGGAAGCCACTAACTATTTAAGCTCTTTAATTTGGGCCTTTAACCTCTTGACCTCCTCCTTTGATTCTTCTAGTATATTATTTAGGTTATCCTCTTTTTATCTCAGGCCCTTGAGTGTCTAAGCCTAGGTGTCCACTTGATTATTTAGCTTAGGTAGCTCATAATCTTGGCTATAGTCCTTTTACTTTAGTGATCCTATTTCAATAGGCTCCTTGGCACAAGTTTTAGCCTTTTCATGGCTCAATTATACCTCCAAGTATTCCACTTTCTTTGATAATGCATTCTTAGTGATTGTCTTAGTTACCATCTAGCTTTTCTCTACTGCCAACTCTATTCTTTCTTTAGTCAATTTTGTTTTAACCTCTAGGAGTTATTTTTTAGTTGCTTCTACCTATGTATCTTCAGCTTTAATATCTTTGTCTACCACTGTGGTGACCTAACCTTCTAATGCCTTTATTTTCACTTCAAATGCTTTAAGTATTTTCTTAGCCTACTCTAGCTTGGTGCACTTCTTGAATTTTCTCTCCATGGGTATGGTGAAGTGTACATTAGATTTTCACCCTTCGAGAGGAAATCTACTCTCTCCATTATTTTAAATCTACATATAATTATTATGATAAAATATAATTGAGCAACCTTGATAAGAAAGAGTTTTAAGGTATTAATATGGTCAAGCAACATGATAGTGGGGAATTTAAGGATGTTAGACATACACCAGTACTATAGTCAATACTAGAAGAAAAAAGGAAAATATAGAGAGATGGAGAGATAAATAGATAGAGGGTTATAGAGGGGGAGAGGGACAAGGAAAGATAGAGATGAGAGAGAGAGAAATAGAGAGATAGAGGGGGGAGTGAGGGAGGGATAGAGATGGAGAGAGGGAGAGGGAGATAGAGAGAAATCTAGAGAGAGATTGATGAATAGAGGGAGGGAGAGATAAATATAGATAGAGGGAGAGAAAAAGAAGGAGATGGGTATAGAGAGGGAGAGATAAGATAGAAATTTATAGATAGAGGGACAAATAGAGAGAGATTGGTAGGGAGAGGAAGAGAAATGGGGGAAGGGGGGATTGAGAGATATAGATAGAGAGAGAGAGAGGTGGGGAGATAGAGAGGGAGAGATAAATATATAGAAGGAGAGGGAGAGGGAGAGATAGAGATAGAGATAGAGATAGAGATAGAGATAGAGATAGAGATAGAGATAGAGATAGAGATAGAGATAGAGATAGAGATAGAGATAGAGATAGAGATAGAGATAGAGATAGAGAGGGAAAGATGAGAGAGAGTCTCTCTCTCTCTCTCCTCATCTCTATCTTTACCTCTCCCTCTCCCTCTCTCTATATCTCTCTACTTTCATCTCTCTAGATCATGTAGAATGAAGTTCTCATCGTAATGTATGGTAGAACCTTTAACAAATGTGATAGAGAGTGGTGGAACTATTGATTTATCTTTATTTACCCATTATTCCTACTTATTTGGAGGCAGTTCCATATGTATATTTTTGCATTGTAAATCTTTATTTGGGACCCAAGTAGAATAAATTCCTATAGAAGTTCAAATATGTTTAAATTCCTTATCATTTACAATACCTTTATTCTTTTCGTTTTCCTTGACACATGAGTAATTTTTTTTCAGAAGGATCTCCTAAATGCATAAAAATATCAAACCCTTTATGCACATTAACTATAGGTTTTGTAATTTGAGGTTCTTTATGCCTTGCTTTGTCAATTTCTTTAAAATGGGAATGTACATAAGTAACTTTGGACTTTATCACTATAGGCTCACTTGGTCTTATAAATTGCCAATTCATCACTTAGTTGTTCTTCCTTATACTACTTGATACATTGATCTATTATAGAAGGCATTTATTTACATTTTTGTATCCAAGGTCTACCAACTAAAATATCAATTTTTTTTGAAGAATAATTAATGTGACATAAAATTTGCACCATTTTTTAACCAACTCTAAAGGCAAGATAATGCATCCCATAGTTTCATTCAATACGTCATTTGTCATTTTTTTATGAGACTTTAGAATGTGCATATGCTTATTGTTGAATATGATGATTATACAAGAATTCCTCCATGAAACATTAAGTTGACGTGTTGGAAAAGGATTAGTATAGATTTTCAAAGTCTGGAGCACTTTCTGTAAAGGCTTATTCTCTCTCTCCCAATCTATCTCTCTATATGCTCCTCTTTCTAATATTTCTCTCTCTAACTCTATATCTCCCCTCTCTCTCTCCCTCTCCCTCTCTATGTCTCCCTCTCTCTATCTCTCTCTATTTCTCCCTCTCCCCCTCCCTCTTTCTATGTCTCCCTCTAACTCTATATCTCTATCTATCTTTATCTTTCCCTCTCACTAATGATATCTATCTATCCCTATCTCTCCCTCTCTATCTCTTTTTATATTTATCCCCTTGTCTCTATATCTCTCCCTCTCCCTCTCTATCTCCCTATCTCTCTCTCTATCTCTCCCTCTCTCTATCTCTATCTCTCTATCCTCTCTCTATCTCTATCTCTACCTCCCTCTCTCTATCTCTATCTCTACCTCCCTCTCTCTATCTCTATCTCTCTATTCTCTCTCTATCTCTATCCTCTCTCTATCTCTATCTCTACCCCCCTCTCTCTATCTCTCTCTCTATCTCTATCTCTATCTCTATCCCTCTCCCCCCTCTCTATATCTCTATATTTCCCTGTTTTCCTCTCTAGATCTATATCTCTATCTATTTCTCCCTCTATCTATTTATCTCTCTATCCTCCCTCTCTCTATCTCTCCCTCTCTCTAGCTCTCTCTCCCTCTCTCTTCCTCTCTCTATATCTATCTAGCTTTCCTTTTATCTCTTTATCTCTCTATCCTCCCTCTCTCTTTATCTCTCTGCCTCTATCTCAATATCTCTCTCCCACTCTCTATCATGTTCTATCTATCCCTCTCTCTAACTATATCTTTCTATCTCTCCCTCCCTCTCTATCTCTCTCCCCCTCTCTATCTCTCTCTCTCCTCTCTAACTCTATCTATTCATCTAAGAAGGTGCATATGATGCTACTTGTTCCAACAGTACCTCTTCTATTTTAAAGTATGGAGCCCTTGAATCTTCCTCCTCATCATCCAATGATATAATGGTTGTCTCTTCCCAGACATGAGGCTACTCTAGAGTGAAAGAAGATGGAGGGATGACATTAGTCTTCTCATACAAGTTGTCCCACTTATCATCCAAGGAATTTTAACTGATCTAAAATGCAAGCACGTTATAACGTGCTCACATTGTAACGTGAGTGTGTTATAACATGAGTGTGTTTTTAACTACTTTTTATTGACCTCTTTTTATGTTGGATGAGAAATTGAAGATAGTCATGCTCAAAATTAGAAGATGTCATAAGAAGAAGATTTGTAGTGCTCAGAATCTAGTTTCTAAACTACTATTTTTTTCCTTAAAATGGTGGAGATTAAAAGGTTCAAATAGGGGGAGTCAACAAAGTGCTCCCATTTTTTTCAGAAAAATATAACATACCATATGGTGTGCTCCCCCTAAAATGTTGAATTTCTTTAAGTATTTCACAAATCACTTCAATGGAAAATTAGCTAACATCATGTACTTTATGCTTGATTTTTATATTATTTTTTGATGAGTATATGATTTTTTATGAATTTTCATAGTGGACACATCTTGAAAAATGAAAATTTGACCATGCTGCCCCCTAATTTTTTAAAAACTAATAAAAATAATAATCATTGTATAGAATAGAGTCTAGAATCTAAAAATGTAATTTGTTTCAAATTTTGATGAACATGTAAAAAATGACACCAAAAATACTACACATGGGTTTTCTACAAAAAAGAAAAAATTAGCAAAAGAAATTGAAGATGGGAACCTTAATGTTATCAGATTTTAGAAAAAAGTACATGGTTAGAAATCTAATAAAAAACTTGAAGTCATCCTGGTATTTTTTCGTAGTAACATTGAAAAACATGTAAACTTGATGGAGAGCGAGATTTAGTTACTTTTCTATGTTTTGTTGAAAACACGTCTTTGGCACACTCATGTTATAATATTGACCTCTTTTTATGTTGTTTTTATATGCTTTTAGAACTTTTCCATATGATCCTCCAGACACTTTACCAACATCACCATCACTATATGTTGTCTTTTTATATACTTTGCAAGACTTTGAACCTATGTTATTAATATGGAATATGGTGGTGATATTATCAATTGAATGATTTAAATATGAGTATGCATGCAATATAGATGGAATCCTATGGTTTAGTCATCAAGGTTATTTGTGTGCATATGTTTTGTGAATTAACCTATGTGTGCAGCAAGAACGTGTCATCAAGGAAATGAGCATTTGCAGCGAAGTTGGAGACAGGATAATTAAAGGAAGTGAAGATAGGACGCCAAAAGTACAGTCAGCTTGAGGATGAATGTGAACCATCATGGAAAGAAATGAATTCGGAAGAAGTAGACTATTTCAAACGTAACTTATGTGTGTCCTCCATGACAACCCTTGCATAAGAATTCTTGTTTGGATAGGACTCTGCTTCCTCTGTTCAGCTAGATTAATAAATCAATTTCAAAACTGTATCCTAGTATCTAGGAATGGATTGATGGTTGGAGTTAGTTAGTAGTTGCATAAAACTCTTCTATTTATATATAAGTTAGGAGGGATGAGTTAGATATCAAGTTAGTCACTATATTTCCAGTTACTCAGTTGTTACTCTATTTTTCTATATTGGAAGATCTAGACATGTTTTATTAAGGAATGTCATTATTGAATACAATCTAAAAGAGATTTTGTTTATGATATGAAGTGAATGAAACTATGTGTTATGAAGATGCATAAGAATCTAAACTAGATTTGATTTCCAGTTAAGTGAGTCAGTCCCCTAAGCCAGCCACTCAAGGTATTGATCCTCACTTCATTTATTTCCCTGTTCCTTTATGTATTCATTGTTAAATTTGATTTTCATTTGCATATAGATACATCACGAGTCACTTAGATTTCTTTGATTGTCAAATTATAGTAGTATGGTTCATGAACAAATGCATGCTTTGTCTACTTTAAGTCCTCCAGAGGTTAGCATTAGTTCTCTTATCATTTTGGATGTTTTGAGTTAATTATGTAATTTCCTGTTGATAACAGTCATCTACAGCTTATGTTGTAGGTACCCATAGCCACTAGATTCTGTAGTTATTTTAACTGTTCTTACATTTCTATGAATTCTAGTAGAGTAGAATAGCTTGAGTAGGTTTAGATAAGATAGTATAGGAGGAATATGATCCCTAAAGGCACATACAGTGCAGTGCCATCATAAGCTTATGCTCCTTGGTTGATAAATTAATGTAGGAATGTAATGTTAGAGTGGATTGTTTAGATAGGTTTACCCCTGAATTATGTTAAGTCTACAACACATTAGTTTTCCTCTACATTTTTGGCACCATTGTTGGGGATGGTGCTACCTTCATAGGTTCATTTTTACATGCTTTCATAGTTTAAATTTTGATTCCAGCATTAGGATTAATAAATTCACTTTTCAGAAAACACCAGAAATTATACTAACATCGTCCAGGACTGCTGGAATATAAAGCCAAATTCACTGTATACGGAGGCAGAGAGATAACTGAGGTAGATTCCTCCCTTCAAATTTTTAGGATAGAGAAGAAACAATTGACTTTATCAATTATACGGTAGAAAGTGTTGAAGAAGAATTTCCTCTTACATCTTCATCAACACCTTCTACATCTTCATCAGCTTCTTCCACAACTACAAAAGTGATGAAGGGGGTAAATCATAAAACACACAACAACAGAAATTGAATATAGAAAATAGAATATTTCTTTATTGATTTGGGCAACTCATTACATTATAGAAGCTCAATTACAATCTGAGGAATCAATCCTCCACAGGGTGCAACACACTACAGCTACACCTCCCCATGCTCTGGAATCTTTTGCCTTCTGTAACCCTAAATCAGCTACGATTTCTGTTTTCCTGCCTATTCTTGACTCCACACTTGCCCCCTTAACTCTACTACTGCCCAGGGTTCCCAAAATAGTCATAAATAGCACTTTTTGGTGGCCTCCAGCTAAATTTCAAAATGTACAACTCCCTCCAAAAGTAGGTCAACTTCCGGGAAGCAAAACTTTTGATCCGGGTGTCCGATTGACAAACTATTTTAAGCACCAGAAAGATCGCAATGTAAACTATCATGCTAGAAATCCGTAAACAGATTTCTGTCAACTTTTCAAGACATTATGGGATGTTTTAGTGCCTCATATCTCGTTTCAAAAAAATTTAGGGGCTTTTTAGAAAACAAAAACTTTAATATCTTTCAACTCACAAATGATCTTTACCTGATTCCTTCGCCAAAGGTCTTATATTTCCGTTATGTAACTTTCTGTAAGTTTTTGCTTCAATCCATGCCCAAATGCAAACTTTCCTAAAATGACAGGTACACTTTCCAAAATAGGTAGGTTGCTATTTTTAGCAGTTTTGGAAAAACTAAAAGTCCTACATCATTATTCTGGATATTATGGAACCAAAAACACTAATTATGGAAAGAAATGAAAACAACTACAAGGATTTTGAATTAACTTCTTTTTGGGTGATGGAAGATTGTCCTTACACCACTGGATGCTCCTGCATCAAAAAGGGACCTTCAGAACCATGGCAGATGCTGTAGTGGAGGATCCACTAGAGAAAGTGACGTTCAAGTTTCCTATTATTGATCAGGAGAGGGATACAGTGCTCAAAAATATTCCACCATCAACATTACCAGTCTTCTATAGCCTGGTGATAGAGGACCCAGATACATTCATGTTTGAGTTTGGTATCTTGTGTAGGAGCTATGACTATACCTCAGATGCTCACAGACTAAAACTATTTCCTGCTACCCTCAAGGATGTATCTTTGAGATGGTTTATGGGGCTAGGAAAAGATGTCATTCCATACTGGGATACTATGAAGGAGAAATTCTTGGAGAAATACCAAGATTACTGCCGAGGACATGATAGGAGGAGAGATGACATCTTCAGGATGTCACAAAAGGAGAAGCCACTTGAAGATTATGTTGAAAGATTCTAGTTTGCTCTGAAGAAGAACCCCCAAAACAGATTATCTGAAGAATCATTAAAACTAGTTTTCTTGAGAGGGGTTAAGGATGATTGCATGGATGCTTTGAATCTCATTGGGCAAGGTGATATTTCTCAGCTACCTTTTGAGTCAATTTGTAAATTCTACCGAAATTATTCAAGGACTTTCACTAGACGACCAAGGGGAGAAAGGACATCAATTACAAACAAGGCAACCAATGGAGTTTCAAGAGTGGAAATCAGTAATTTGTTGTCCAACATGAAGGAGGACATAATCAGCCATATGGCTACACAGCTAGACACTCTTCACATCAAGAAGAAACAAGAAGAAGTTGATGCAATGCTTACTGAGTACTATCCCAGTTGTAGGCAAAGGAAGGCCAGTTGTAAATGCAAAAGGGTGGTAAGCATCCAGCAAGAGAAGGTTGAGAGGCTAGAATTTCAGCCATTTGAAGGAGAGGATGGACAATTGTTCTTCATATCTCAAAGGAGACCTTGGCAGCAAAGACAGGGTATGCCCTCTGATCCACTAAATTTTAGTTCACCCTTACCTACTGCAAACCAAAATTTCTCTGCTTGGAACACTCAACCATGGCCTAGTAATCAAAATCTTTGGCAGAACCCACAATGGCTTACTCCACAACCTGGTTGGAACCAACAACAGCCAAACCCATGGCACCAACAAGGTTTTCAAGGTTCTAACTATAATCCCCAGTGGCCTACACAGCAACCTCAATGGCAACCTCAATGGAACAAGAACCAACAATGGCAACAAATTGCAAATTACCAGCAACCTATGATTCCATCTCAATCACAGCAGCTAGCCATAATGCCTCCATCAGCACCTCAAAATCCACCTCCTAGACCTACCCAAATCCCTGCCCAACCTGCACCTAACCCTAACAATAAGCCTATTCAATAGGCTTATACTAACGAGGTGATGCAATACCCCACCTATGGGGTTGAAGTGAGTAATGTTCATCTTAGATCAGGGAAGCAACTTGTAGGCCCTTCATCTCCCCAAATTAGAGAACTTGAAGATGAAGAACCCACAGAGGAAGCCTTAGATAAACCACCTTTGGAACCTGGATCAACTCAGGAACCTCCAACCATTTCACATCCTAAGCCTCCTTTCCCTGAATGCTTGGCTATCTAGAAACAACCAGCACAGTCTGAAAATGACCTCATAGGCCAGTTGCAAGATATAAGCATAAAGATTCCCTTAATCCAAGCCATCAAAGATATTCCCATCTACACTAAAACTATCCAAGATCTCTACATAAAGAAACTAGGAAGAAAGAGGATAGACCCAAAGATAGTTCATGTTTTGGGTAACCTAGCTGACATAATGTTGGGGAATATAATAGTTCCCAAATATACATATCTAGGTAGTCCAGTGGTGGATGTCCAAATCAATGGGACTCTGATTGAGAATACTCTGATAGATTTAGGTGCTACAATTAATGTAATGACTAAGAAGATAATGCAGACACTCTAGTTGAACAACCTTAGGCCTACTTAGACAGTCTTGCAATTAGCTGATAGGTCTACAGTCAAACCTGAAGGAGTCATTGAGGATTTGGTCATTTTATTAGATTCTTGGGAATACCCTGTTGATTTCATAGTCCTGCAGCTAAAGGTTAATCTTGTTGGTTATCCTCTTATACTAGGCAGACCATGGCTTGCCACAACAAATGCATTTATAGGTTGTAGTTCTGGTAACATGATCATATCCAATGGGACTGTGACCAAGAAATTGGTTCTATACCCACCAGCCCAACCATACCATGAGCTTGAGCAGACCATTTGGCCTACCCTAGAAGATGAGGACAGCTATTCCCTGTAAACCTTGATGACTATTGAATGCAACCCCTTATTGGATATTCAAGATGAAGATGAGTTGATTGCTCACATTGTACAAAATGACTGTGGAAGGCATCTGCAATAGCAAAACTGTTTATCTTGCCTACAAGAGCCCTTAGGAAGCATAATACCTACCAGTTCCTCAGAGGAAGTATCTCAAATCTTTCATACTTTGTTACCCCAGTAATGCTTACCAGTAATACCTAGCCTTGATCTATCCTCTGTGCAAGAAATGTCTAAGCCATTAGAAATCAAGCCAGAAAAAGTGTTGATTGTTAATAATGCATTGACTGATGAGCCGTAGCAATCCCTGCATGTAGTATTACAAACCCACTCAGTAGCATTTGCATGGGATTACAGTGATATGAAAGGCATAAATCTTGCTTTGTGTATGCATAAAATCTACATTGATGATGGCCATAGACCTATAAGACAGTAACAAAGATGCATGAACCCTGCTCTCAGAGAAATAGTGAAAGCATAACTTCAAAAGCTTTTAGATGCAGGGTTTATATACCCCATTTTAGACATTGAATGGGTTTCACCATTGGTCATAGTTCCCAAGAAAGGTGGAAAATGGAGAGTTTGTGTTGATTATAGAGAACTAAATGTTGCCACTAGGAAAGATCACTTCCCATTGCCCTTCATTGATCAAGTTCTTGACTCTTTAGCAAGTAAGAAATATTTCTCATTTCTTGATGGTTTTAGTGGCTATAACCAAATCAAGATTGTACCAGAGGATCAAGATAAGACAACATTTACATGCCCTTAGGAGACCTATGCATATTCTTTCCTGCCTTTTGGTCCGTGCAATGCTCCAACCACATTTCAAAGAGAAGTCCTCAGTATTTTCTCTGATTTTGCCCATGATAGCATGGAAATTTATATGGCTGACTTCACCACATATGGTGAAACATATGATGAAGCTTTACAAAACTTGGAGAAAGTTTTAAAGAGATGCACAAAGCACAATCTATCTTTGAGCAATGAAAAGTGTTCTATGATGATGACACAGGGAATAGTTTTGGGACATTTTATCTCAAGTGCAAGTATACAAGTTGACCCACAGAAGATTGAAATTATATCTACCCTGCCTATTCCATAGAAACAAAAGGATGTAAGGAGCTTCCTGGGACATGCAGGTTATTGCAGGAGGTTTATTCAAGATTTTAGTAAAATTGTTGCACCTCTGTTTACTCTTTTGACAAAGGACAGTGAATTTGAATGGACACCAGACTGTTAGAATTCCTTTGAAAAGCTAAAAGCATCCTTGACACAGGCTCCAGTTCTTAGAGGTCCAAATTAGACACTGCATTTTCACATCCACACAGATGCATCAGAATTTGCCATTGGAGCAGTCCTAGGCTAGAAAGAAGGAACTAAGGAGTATGCAATATACTAATTAGCTGAGTTGAACTACACTATAACAAAAAAAGAAATGTTGGCAGTTGTTTATGCCATTAACAAATTTAGACACTACATTACTGGTTATAAAGTGTTCATACATACATATCATACAGCAATTAGATATTTGATGAATAAGCCAATAGTGGGTGGCAGACCTGTCAGATGGTTGTTGTTACTACAAGAATTTGACATAACAATTGTTGACAAACTAGGGAAACCTAATGTAGTTGCTGATTTTCTATCTAGACTGCCCACACAATCATCAGAAGGAGTGGTTGATGACTCTTTTCCTAATGAGCATCTATTTGCTCTAGCTATACACACTTTATGGTATGCAGACATAGCTAATTATTTGGTTTTAGGGTAGATTCCAGGTTACTTTTCTCCAAGGGAGAAGAGACAGCTAGTTCACAAATATTTTCCTTATTCTTGGATTTTTGGATTCCTATTTTACATTGGCCTAGATAACATTATGAGAAGATGTATCAGAGAGGACGAGGTGTTTGATATATTGAAGGCCTATCATGATGAACCCTGTGGTGGACATTTTGCAGCCAAAAGGACATCCTTCAAAATATTGACAACATGATATTACTGGCCAACACTTCATAAAGATGTTGTCAAGTATACTAAAAGTTGTGATCAGTGTCAAAGGATGGGGAGACCTACATGAAGTGATGAAATTCCTTTGCAGCCACAAATCTCATTAGCTACTTTTGATAAGTGGGGACTGGATTTTGTTGGTCCAATCTCTCCTACTTCAAACAACAAGGAATATATACTGGTATATACTGATTACTTAACCAAATGGGTGGAAGTTAAAGCCTTGCAGTTTGCTCAAGATGGCGATGTGGAAAAAATTTTGTATGAGGAAATCTTCACTGGATATGGTGTACCAAAGGAAATAGTGACTGATCAAGGCCCACAATTCACATCAGCTTTAATCACCAGACTGATGTAGGAATATCAGATTAGACACAAGAAGTCCACTCCCTACCATCCTCAAGCTAATGGTCAGGTTGAAGTCACAAACAGAGAAATTGAGAACATATTGACAAAGACAATACAGGTTCACAGAAGAGATTGGGTTTCTAGGTTAACAGAAGTTGTTTGGGCATATAGACCTACCTGGAAGACAACTATAGGGTTTACTCCTTATGAATTAGTCTATGGCAAGACAGCAGTCCTGCCTATAGAATTTGAACATAAAACCCTAAGGACAACAGTACAATTAGGGATGGATTTGATAGAAGCTCAAAAGGATAGACTACAACATTTGAATGCTCTTGATGAAATCAGATTAGGATCCATCCACCACACAAAGGTTATACAGAAACAAAGAGTTAAATGGCATGACAAGTATATCAAGACTAAAGAATTCACTATTGGTGATTGGGCCCTTCTCTATGATTCAAGATACAAAGACTTCAAGGGCAAACTTCAATCTCGGTGGTTGGGACCATATGAGATTAAACAAGTATTCCCTAATGGTACAATCTAATTACAGACCATTGATGAGGTATGATTTTCATTATTAGTCAATGGACACATGCTCAAACTGTATAAGAAACCACTACAAAAGGATGATTTTCTCATTTCTCTAGCCACTTAGTATGGTACTCCTGGCACTCCTGATGAAGTTTCTGTGACACCAGCTGATACACCGTTAGAAGATGATCCACCAATCATGTCTAGTGATGCAGAGGTTGAGTTGCAATACTCAACCCCTGTTGCTGAGACTTAATTTTTCATGCTTTATAATTCACATGCACACACAATACACTATCCAAGATGACCACAGTCAACTCCAGAGGGACCTATTTTTCACTTTCAGTTGGGACCTGACATATTGCATAGGTAACTATTTAGTCAGGACTTGTGCTGGAGGCACCCATACCAACTTCTGTCTACAGATATCTTCACTACTTTAGCATACAATACACCATTTTTTTTCCTGCTCATTTCAAATCATCTACACATTGCTTCAATCATTATGCAATAACTCTAGGGCCGCTCCAAAGGTGTCAACTCAAGCTAGTGAGTGGTTCATTTCTACATTGCAAGCTATTGCATCAATTCAACTCCATAGTACCCACCACCTTACCATTCATCCACATGCATGTCATCCTGCTTGTATCAAATAAAATGTTGAGTACGTGTTCTCAAATTCTGAGGTGCATCAATCATTTATTCCATAACGTGTGTACATAAGGTAACTTTCAATGATTAAACTTAGCTTTCTTTTTATATTCATTTTTACTTTTTATTTATTTCATGCATGCGAAAATGTTTAACACCATTCCAATTAATAATTCATCTTCCTTGCATATCACTTGCCACGTGAAGTGAGGTCACTTCATAGTTTAGTTGGGGGGAGGGGTTTAATTTTTGTCATTTTTGCTATCTTTATTTTTCTGAGATACCAGATAGAACATCCTATGCCATTTTCTAAAAAAATAAACCTTCCCTGTTTTGCCAAAATATGAATTTGTTACCCTGAGAAAGTTGTAGTGGGAAGAATAGAAAAGGGCAATAAATTGTAGGTTGGTTCTCTTTAAGGTGGTAGAATTGGAGTTTAGCAAAGATTGAGAAATTGAGACTTCAAGAGATTGCAGAATACAGATATAATGGGGGGTGATGCAGTATGACAAGAGCCATCTGCACATAAAGAAATATTAGAGGAAGTGTTAGTGCTACCACTCTTCACCAGAGTAGGATGGTTGGACTACTTTTTGAAGTTGACAGAATATGATAACGAAATGGAAAAGGAATTTGCAGCCACACTACAGTATGATAAGGCAATGGTTAGGGGATTGATTGTAGATGCTTCTGAGATGGCCATTGCCCAAGTCACAGGATTTCCGTGCACAGGGTCTGAGTATCTAGTTCATACTGATGCAGCCGCAGCAAGGGAAGAATTCTGCAAGAGAGGAGAGTATTTGGACTCGACGATACAAGGTACAAAAAGATTATCCCTTCTATTTTTCTGGGGAAAATGTGCTTCATACATCATTAAACACATTACCTATGATGGCTGACATAATTTGTTGTATACTGTACATTTTAAGTTGCTCAATCATCTATGCCATGATAAGCTAGTCAACATCCCCAATTTCTTGTATAATATGTTAAAAAGGATGGCATCTAAATACCAGAAGAAACAAGTGGACACCACATTGTCCCATCATTGTTTAATAGCCTTATTGATAAAGAGGAGCTTAAGAATTCAACACCCACAGGTTGATTGGGAAGCTTTTAAACAATGTGTAGATATCACAACACCGTTAGAAGAACCTGAAGCAAAGAATGAACCCTAGTATGAGTCTGAACCTGAAATTGAGCATGAGCAAGAGGGCCCGCAAGAGGACAACACTCCAAAGGATAGGCCAGTAATAGCAGAGGAACCCTCATCTTCTAAACCTAAACCTATGAGAGGCACTAATACAACACCTATTAAGAAAAAGAGAAATAAGAAAAGTGTTAAGAAGCCTAAAAGCACTGAGAAGGGAGAAGATGCAGGGGAAAAGAAGAGGAAGAGGAGTAAAAAGAAAAAGAAAAATGAAGTCAAACAGGAGACTTCTACTCCTAGGCACTCAGGAAGGTTAAAGAGGCAGAGTGTGAAGGAAAGAATTATTAAAGAACTGGGGCAGGAAAAAGGTGAAGGACAGCAGCATCATGATCCAACACTAGTGAATTTAGATTTAGATAAAGGAGGAATTGCCCCTGATGATGTCCCTGTTGATGTTTCTAAGGATGTCTCTGTGCTTGTGAAAATGTTAATGTATCTTCTAAAAAGAGAAGGTATGTTTCTTCAACTTCTGATTCAGAGGATCCGTTTATTGCAAAGAAAATGGGAAAGTCAGTTCCTAGCAGTTCTGCTAAGGAAGTTTTTGATATAACTGGGAATGATAATGATGAAGATCTAAATTTTGAGAAAGAAAAAGAATTTTTGGAGGATAGAAACATAAGAAAAGAACTGCAAGAAGCTCTTGATAGAATACAACACTTGGAATAGCAAGTGAAAGGATATGAAGAGAAAGACAGAAAAGGAGAAAAGAATACAAGAGTTGGAGGAGAGGATTCAGACCTATGGCCATGGAACTAATTTAGATTTGTTAGCATAGATGGTTGTAAGTAAAACAAATGTTGAAGAAACTAAGGTACTCACTCCACAACCTCTTGTAACAAGAACTCCAGTATACTACACTACTTTGTCTTTAGGTTTTGAATTAATGAAACTCACTCATGAATCAAAACAAGAAAAGGAAAACCGGGAGAAGGAAAAATAGAATCTCAATTCATCAATAGAAGATAAGAATTTGATGATAAAAAGGTTGGAGGATAAGTTGACAAAGGTAATTGACAAGGCCATATAGATCATTGGGTGTAGACCTCCACCAAGGGTATATGCATTGTTTTTGAAAGAAAAATTTCTCAGTTTTCAGTTTAATAGGTTCATTAATAACCATCCTGCTTTACATTCAAGGCATATTTTCTACAGCCATTTTAAAGAAATTAGTTTAGAGGAGCAAGACCAATTGTGTGAATATTGTTTGCATAATTACATAATGGAAGAGGATACATAATGGAACCCTTCAATGTATGTTGGGGATTTGCAGGTTAGCGCACAGTTATCATATCTCAAGAATGAAAATCTCAGAGGGGAATTGATGGATAGGTATGAGGAATAAGAGAAAATAGTGGCACTACAAATCAAAAGGGAAGCACTCAATCCTGATGTAATCCTCACCCAATGGTTAACACTCCTCTCACACAAAGGCCCAGGAAAATTAATTATGGATTTAAGACTACGAGATCACAGGAGGATACAGTAGTTAGCAAGGCCTATGCTTCAAAATTGTCTAAGGTATGTGCAAGGTAGATGGAATAGTCTAACTCCATCACTGCAGAGGAAAGAGCCTCATTCTTTTCATAATTTTATGAATATGTTTGAGAGACTGTGCAAGTATATCCAGATTTTAGAGCAAATAGGAGTGGGATGGCTGCCACCTACTTTTCATCCTCCTATTCTCCTTTATCCAGTACCACACTGGACCGGGGAAAAGGGTGATGAATGTAGGAATGTAGAATCAGTCAGATTGGATAGGCTTGCTTGTTACAATGGTTTTTATCTTAAGCAGGGTTCAAGAGTCAGAGAAATAATGGACCTGAGTTAGATTACTTTGCACTATAATCTTCTCCCCTAGGTGTTCAATTCAATGATTTTGCTTGAGGACAAGCAAAAGGCTAAGTTGGGGGGAATGATGGGCTGAAATATTGACCTCTTTTTATGTTGTTTTTATATGCTTTTAGAACTTTTCCATATGATCCTCCAAACACTTTACCAACATCACCATCATTATATGTTGTCTTTTTATATACTTTGAAAGACTTTGAACCTATGTTATTAATATGGAATATGGTGATGATATTATCAATTGAATGATTTAAATATGAGTATGCATGCAATATAGATGGAATCCTATGGTTTAATCATGAAGGTTGTTTGTGTGCACATGTTTTGTGAATTAACCCATGTGCAGCAAGAACATGTCATCAAGGAAATGAGCATTTGCAGTGAAGTTGCAGACAGGAGAATTAAAGGAAGTGAAGATAGGACACCAAAAGTGTAGTCAGCTAGAGGATGAATGTGAACCATCATGGAAAGAAATAAATTCAGAAGTAGACTATTTCAAATGCAGTTTATGTGTGTCCTTCATGAGAACCATTTCATAAAAATTCTTATTTGGATAGGACTTTGCTTCCTCTGTTCAGTTAGATTAATAAATTGTTGTCCTCAAAATCAGCTATGCTCATTTTGTAGGATGACCCCTACGGAACTTGTATATTTTGTATCCTACAACTCTAAGCATGCAAATCAAGGCAAATCTTCTTGCCTTCGTGCGTAGTCCTCTGACACCTAAGAATCTCTTGAAACACTTCCCTAGGTTGGTTTCTCAAAATTTATGAAATTTGACTGGTTTTAATCTTGTCAAAATATCATTTTTTAAAGCTTTTTGGGTGTTAGAAAGTTTTTAGTAAGTCACATGCAAATTTGGCCAAAACCCTTGACAATGCATAGGATTTGTGTTCTTACATGCTAAAGTGGTGATTTTCGCCGCTCGGACATGTTCATTTTCACTTAGCAAGTAAAGGCGGTAATTCTGACCGCTTATGCATGTTTATTCCTTATAACATGTAAAGGCGGTGAAAATCGCCACCCCTACATACAAAGTCATGAGTTTATACCATATGTAATGACGGTCAAAATGACCGCTCAAACACTTTCAACTTTCGCTATCTACTCTCATGCATGGTCGATAAAAACCCCCGACTATGCATGACAAAATAAATGAGACCCTCATGCAGGAGTAGTCATTTGGACTGCTTGTGCACTTAAAGATCTGCATATCTACTCACATGTAAGGGCGATCAAAATGATCGCTCATACATGAAAGATTCGATAGTCTTAACAACATGCAAAAGCAGTTATTTTGACCACCATTTCACTTCTTCTGCAAACCAACCTACCTATCTGTAGAGGTGGCTATTTTGGCTGCCCATACACCAAAATGCAATACACCACATGTTGGAGTGGTCAAAATGACCACCCGTGCATGTTTTCCTCTAAAAATTTCCTAACACTAGAAAATTCCTGCAAATGATGCCTTTGGCCCGCTTTCGCCCATTTCTTCACCTTGGTTTCTTTTTAGCCCTTTCAGGCTCATCCTTGTGATCATGATCATCAGTTCGCAGTAACCCTAATTTGCCTATTTTTCCCCTAACTGCGAGATCATGAACTTTTGTAGTTTCTACAAGTAACGGCTGAAAATCACAAGTTTCTTCCTACAGAAGAGATGGTCGATGCCTTTGAAAAGATAATCAAGAAGAACTTTGAAAATGAATGATTTTCAATTACTACGATGGATAAACTCCAATATTATCAATCAACCCTTGATAATTTGAAAGACAATCTTGGGAAGCAGGAAAAGGCAATAAAGGTGGTGAAAGATACAATCGTCAAACCTCATGTTGTTTCAGACAATACAGTTAGACCGGACATTTATGAGATGGAAACAGTAAACATTTATGAGATGGAAATAGTAAAGGCCATGTATCATAATTTCCTAAAGAACAATGATGGTGGCAGCTGAAAATCTTTCTTCATGCCTTAGTTTATTTTCAGTTTTGTATATGCAATTTGTATTTTGTTTTGGACATATTCACATGTATTTTTCCAAAATGTAATTACATGTGAGACAAAGGAAGTCCCAAGTCAAATAGGACTCTTTTGTTGAATAAGTCAAAGTAGTTAGATTTTTCCTATTTTTGCTCCAGGCCTCTTCCTATAAATAAAGAGGGCCTCTATTGTAAATTTTAATCTTTAATCTTATGCAACAAAGTGCTACCCAAATTGTGACTCAACTTTGAGACTTTGTGTTCAAATTGTATGATCAATTCCAATCAATAAAAAAGGTGAGTTTTGATATCAAACTTTGTGTTGAACCGAATTTGTATGAGCAAAGATGTACATATGGCATTTTTGCTAATTTCTCTTGTTGATTGATTGGATAAAGTGGTGTTTGGTTATTACAATTGGAGGACATTCAAGATAAGTTATATAAACTTTGTGTTATATTATTTACTTGAATTTATGTGTGTTGAAATTGTTTCTCAGTGGAGGATTATAAAGACTTTGAGCTTGTAGTTGTTCACTTTGTATATGAATCATGTTGAGAACTTGTAGACTTTGTGCTATGATTTTCAATCACATTCGCGTGGATCAGTGGTGTTGTTAGTTGACAGACTTTGTGCTCCAACTGGTGATATGGTTACTTTTAAAATCTTTCTAGGGATGATTTGAAGACTTTGTACTTGAGATTATTCACTTGGTTCGTAAATCTTTTTGTGAAGTCAGTTGAAAGACTTTGTGCTTCAACTTACAAGAGTATTGTTGATTATTGTTTAAGTGTAGAAGCATTATTGAATATTACCGTGAAACATTGTAAACATCTTTTTTGAAAGAAGAGAAAAGGATGAATGTAACACACCCCCAAAGCTAGTATTTAGTGTAAATAAGTTTGTAATAGTTAAAAGGGAACCTCCCCTTGCTGAGAGGAGAAATTTATCTCATCATACTGTGGTTGATATAACCATTTTGTCATCAGTGAGTTGACGACAAAATATTCACTCAACAATTTTTGGTGACTCTGTTGGGGATCGAATGCGCAACCAAGAGCCTCTCACCTTTGGTTGAAGCATACCAATCTCATCTTTTGTAATATATTTTTGTTATATCTGCTCTATTGTTTGTTAAGAGTATGGCTATCCCAGGTCCATGGGGAAATGCATTTGGTCCTTTGAATTTGACTCAGCCTCTACATGAACTACCTCGAGGTTCACGTAAAAACTTTCCCAATTTCTATGGGGATGGTAAACAACATCCAGATGAGCACATTGCAGCTTTCTACATTGCATGTGGTGTTCTCAGAGTTGAGTATGAAGATGTTTTTGTGAGACTGTTTGTAGAAACACTCCAAGGTGTTGTAGCTAATTGGTTCTTTCACCTTGCACCTAGAACTGTCACTGGATGGAATACACTTCGAACCCAGTTTGAAACCAACAGAAGATGCTTACGCCTTGTTGGCCCAACTTACTCGAATGAAAAAGGAATCGCATGAGCCCATGCGTGAGTTTGTAGCAAAGTTCAATAAGCTAAAGAACAGGATCCCAACTGTTGCTCAACCCACAACTAAGAACCTAAAATGCTTCTTTATCAATTCACAATTGCCAGAAGTAAGTTTTCTTTTACGAAGAGCAACACCAGCTTATCTTGCAATTGCTCAAAGTTTAGCAGTTGAAGTGGAGGATGATATCTTAGTAGGAAAGTTGAAGAAGGATTCTATTGGGCCTAATGAGTAGCCCTTTTTGGCTTTATCTTCTAAAAGCACTATGGATCCTATAGTGCAAAAGTTGGATGATGAGCTATTAGCTCTGAAAAAATAGTTGTCACAGAGTTTTTCCATTCCCCTCTACAAGGACATTCCGAGGAAGACAGTCCCAAATGCTTTGAATTACCAAGGCAATGCTTCAATGGATTAGAATCAAAACATGTTTCCTCCACCACAAGGAAGACTTGCTTTAGAGACACCACCTGTGGATGCAGCAATCTTCTATTATGAATCAGAGCAAGACAATCTTCTTCAATCAGAATATGATCAAGGAGAAGATTATGCTAATCTTTTCATGGAAGGTGAAGAGCAATTAGTTGGCGACTCTACCATCGGGTTCTTGAACTTGGAATATGAGATGGGACAAGAAGTACTTTTGGTGAATCTTATGTTGTTCTCACACAGTCACAGAATCAATCTGATCGTCAATATGTGGCTGGTGACAATCAAGTAAGTACACCAGATACTCTTACTTCATCCCCTGTTCCTAAGACCAGTACCCCCATTGTAAAAGCTCAGGATGAGAGTTTTCCATTTTCTGTAGCAAGTTCATATCAGCTTATTGATATCATAGATCATGTTGAGGAGACAAAGATTCAAATGTCTGAGGCAAGAATACATGTTAAGGGTATTATGCAGAAGGTTCATCCTGTAAGGGAGGCCAAGTACATAGTGATGCAATCTGAGGGTTCAAAAGCTCAGATTATGTTTGAGTTTTCAGATATGGGTACTTACTTCTTGATCTCTAATGAAGATCCTAAGTCATTGGATAATGCTTCAAATAAGGGTCAAGAAATAGATGGATCATTCCCTTCAAGTGAAGGAATTTTGCAGCTGAAAGGAAATAAAATTTTCAAAAGACTGGTTTCTCCGAAGAAACCTTTTGACAAGCATAATTGCTTTGTCAAATGGCGATGGCAGTTGGGACCAAATTCATCAGCAAGAATGGGACAATCCAATCTGGATGCAGAAGAAGATCCCAGAATGGAAAATACTGGGAAAAGTTACTTTTTCAATAGTAAAAGAAAAAGATGTTGAACATCTTTTCAGCTGCCTCACAACAAATATCATCTAAAGCTTTTCTCAAAGTGAAGCGACAGATAAGTTCGTGTATTTTTGTACAGTTTTTGTCTTTTTCATTTTAGTCTTTGTGTGTCTTTGTGTCGCCTAACTCTATAGCCCAATAGATGAAGGCACTTAGAGACTGGATTCTTCTCCCTTTGATCATTTTAGAGTTTGATCAAAGGAAGTTCCCTAGTTAGAGCCAACTATTGTTCTCAAAATTAGCTGCGCTCAATTTTGTAGACAACCCCTATGAAACTTGTCTATTTCGTAGCCTACACTCTAAGTTCACAAATCAAGACAAGCCTTCTTGGCCTTGTGATAAGTCATCTAACATCCTAGAATAGTTTGCGACATTTCCCTAAGTCAATTCTTTAAAATTCACGAAGATTGACTAGGTTACAGGCCTATCAAAATATCAATTTTGACTATTTTGGATGTTAGTTAAATTTTGTCTTTACATGTACTGGCAGTGAAAATGCCCGCCCTTGCATGTTTATTATTGTCTTTGTATGCATTGGCGGTTGAAATAACCATTTGTGCATGTGCCTTCTTGTTTTGTCATGCATGTAGGAGCGGTTGGAAATGCCGCTTGTACATCGGTGATGACATGTATTGTCGGTAGTTTTACCAACGAGACATATCTTTCCTAATCTTTTAACTTGAGTGACATTAATGCCACTCATGTTGGCATTAATGTCATCTTTTTAATCAATTAAAAGTTTTTTTTATTCATTATTTTTCATTTTGTTGATTCTCAAAACCTTCGAGTCACCCATAAATCTTCCTGTGATCATCTTGTTTGCTCATATTTCAAATTGTGCTCAGATTTTGTTCTTCTCAGTTGAGTTTAGGGTTTTTACGTCTATTTCTTCCAGGTAAGTCCCTTATTTTCTTTTCATTTCTATTTTCTTTTTAGGGTTTTGATGTGTATAATCATATGTGTGATCAATTTTTTTTTTGTTTTTATAAAATCGTTGTAGTATTTAAATCCTTGTATCATCGTATTATTGTTCTTTTCTTTTGTAAAACTATTTTTCTTCGAAATCCTAGTTTTTTGAAACTTAGAATTTCTCTTATGTCTTGAACGGCGTAACTCACCGATCCTGAATGAGTCGAAAGCTTAGTTTTTGTCAAAGCTTAAGGTTATTTTAATCTTAAAATTGTTGGATTCTTAGCTTTCTTCGTTGACAATGGTTTTCACCATTTTAGTTTTTATTGTTTTCATTTGCCTGTAAAGTCAGTGAAAATGCCCGATGATACATCAAACTTATAAATTTTTCCTACATCTCTAAAACTTAACCTTTGAAATATGCATCATCGACTTTTTGGACCGACAGTACATGTTGTTTAGGTTTTGGATTGTGTATAAGCGGTTAAAATACCTGATGATGCACTTGTGAATTTTCCCTCTAATATGCACTAGCGGCTATTTTGATCGCTTGTGCATATAATTCAATGATTGATCTTCCCTCATGTAAGGGCGGTCATTTTGACTGCCCCTACATCAAAATTGCATTTTCCCTTTATATGCAATATCAGTTATTTTAGCCGACTGAGCATGTTTAGCATTATACCCTCCATGCAGAAGCAGCCATTTTGGCCGCCCATGCATGTCACCCTACAGATTTTCCTAACACTGGGAAATTTTTCTTTTCAAAAGCCTATTGACCTGCTCTCACCATTTTCCTCAATTTGCGCACTCTTAAGCCCTTTCAAGCATGATCCCATGTTCTTGAGCATCAGTTTGCAGTAACCCTAATTTGCCAATTTTTCCCTTAACTGCGAGATCATGAACTTTTGCAGTTTTTGCAAGCAACGGCTGAAAATCACAAGTTTCTTCCTGCAGAAGAGATGGTTGATGCCTTTGAAAAGATGATCTAGAAGAACTTTGAAAATGAAGCATTTTCAATTGCTTCTATGGATAAACTCCAAGATTATCAATCAACCCTTGATAATTTGAAAGACAATCTTGGGAAGCATGAAAAGGCAATAAAGGTGCTGAAAGATACAATCATCAAACCTCATGTTGTTTCAGTTAATATAGTTGGACCGGACATTTATGAGATGGAAACAATAAAGGCCATGTATCATAATTTCCTAAAGAACAATGATGGTGGCAGTTGAAAATCTTTTTTCATGCCTTAGTTTATTTTCAGTTTTGTATATGCAATTTGTATTTTGTTTTGGACATATTCACATGTATTTTTCCAAAATGTAATTACATGTGAGACAAAGGAAGTCCCAAGTCAAATAGGACTCTTTTGTTGAATAAGTCAAAGTAGTTAGATTTTTCCTATTTTTTCTCCAGGCCTCTCCCTATAAATAAAGATGGCCTCTATTGTAAATTTTAATCTTTAATCTTATGCAACAAAGTGCTGCCCAAATTGTGACTCAACTTTGAGACTTTGTGTTCAAATTGTATGATCAATTCCAATCAATAAAGAAGGCGAGTTTTGATATCAAACTTTGTGTTGAACCGAATTTGTATGAGCAAAGATGTACATATGGTATTTTTGTTGATTTCTCTTGTTAATTGATTGGATAAAGTGGTGTTTGGTTATTACGATTGGAGGACATTCAAGATAAGTTATATAAACTTTGTGTTATATTATTTACTTGAATTTATGTGTGTTGAAAGTGTTTCTCAGTGGAGGATTATAAAGACTTTGAGCTTGTAGTTTTTCACTTTGTATATGAATCATGTTGAGAACTTGTACACTTTGTGCTATGATTTTCAATCACATTCGCGTGGATCAGTGGTGTTGTTAGTTGATAGACTTTGTGCTCAAACTGGTGATACGGTTACTTTTAAAATCTTTCTGGGGATGATTTGAAGACTTTGTACTTGAGATTATTCACTTGGTTCGTGACTCTTTTTTTGAAGTAAGTTGAAAGACTTTGTGCTTCAACTTACAAGAGTATTGTTGATTATTGTTTAAGTGTAGAAGCATTATTGAATATTACCATGAAACATTGTAAACATCTTTTTTGAAAGAAGAGAAAAGGATGAATGTAACACACCCCCAAAGCTAGTATTTAGTGTAAATAAGTTTGTAATAGTTAAAAGGGAACCTCCCCTTACTGAGAGGAGAGATTTATCTCATCACACTGTGGTTGATATAACCATTTTGTCATCAGTGAGTTGACAAAAAAATATTCACCCAACATAAATCAATCTCAAAACTGTATCCTAGTATCTAGGAATGGATTGATGGTTGGAGTTAGTTAGTAGTTGCATAAAATCTCTCGTTTCTATATAAGTTAAGAGGGATGAGTTAGATATCAAGAGAGTCACTTTATTTCCAGTTACTCAGTTGTTACTCTATTTTTCTATATTGGAAGATCCAAACATGTTTTATTAAGGAATGTCATTATTGAATACAATCTGAAAGAGATTTTGTTTATGATATGAAGTGAATGAAACTATGTGTTATGAAGATGCATAAGAATTTGAATTAGATTTGATTTCTAGTTAAGTGAGTCAGTCCCCTGAGCCAGCCACTCAAGGTATTGATCCTCACTTCATTTATTTCCTTGTTCCTTTATGTATTCATTATTAAATTTGCTTCTCATTTGCATATAGATACATCATGGGTCACTTAGATTTCTTTGATTGTCAAATTGCAATAGTATGGTTCATGAACAAATGCATGCTTTGTCTACTTTAAGTCCTCCAGAGGTTAGCATTAGTTCTCTTATCATTTTGGATGTTTTGAGTTAATTCTGTAATTTCCTATTGATAACAGTCATCTACATCTTATGCTACAGGTACCCGTAGCCACTAGATTCTGTAGTTGTTTTTAATGTTCTTACATTTCTATGAATTCGAGCAGAGTAGAATAGTCTGAGTAGGTTTAGATAAGATAGTATAGGAGGAATATGAGACCTGAAGGCACATACACTGCAATGCCATCATAAGCTTACGCTCCTTGGTTGATAATTTAATGTAGGAATGCAATGATAGAGTGGACTGTTTAGATAGGTTTACCCCTAAATTATGTTAAGTCTACAACACATTACTTTTCCTCTACGATCATCACCTTTGCTCCTCTTAAAGTGTTAGGTCTAGATAATTCTTCATTTTTTGTCAGCAGTGGTGCATTCTTAAAATATTGGTGTGCCCTCATGCAACTAAATAAATCATGGTTAGCATCTTCACAAAATTGATGAGTTTTCTTCTTGTCTTCGTGGCATCCATTTGCATAGTGACCTATCTAGCCACATTTATAGCACATAGCCTCATCTCTTCTTCTCTGACTATGGTGTCTACCTGTACCATGTCCTCCTCTATAGTTATTGTCATAACCTCTATTGTGATTAGGAGGGTAAAAGTTAGAGGGTTGTTCATTCATAACTTGTGGTGGTGTGTACTAGGTTACATGGATATTGAATTATATTTTCCATGTCATTTGTTTATAGTTCCATGATCTTAGATGTGGAATGTTCTTTTTTCTAATCCTTTTG
This sequence comes from Cunninghamia lanceolata, assembly GCA_027924645.1. Taxonomy (NCBI): domain Eukaryota; kingdom Viridiplantae; phylum Streptophyta; class Pinopsida; order Cupressales; family Cupressaceae; genus Cunninghamia; species Cunninghamia lanceolata. The sequence continues at coordinate 5,072,090 of BSBN01000763.1, read as the reverse complement.
CTATTTTCATTCCTTTATGGATAAGTTCATTGCTTTCACCATGATGACTATACTAGGGTTATTGATCCTCGTCTTCATCTCTTACCCTAAATAAAAGGGATGGGAAATCATCAGTCACATGTTCATCCCACTCACCACATATTATATACACTTTTTATCCTAAGGGATTATTTGTAGGTCTACTCTAAGTATTGCAAACATTTTATCACCCCTTATTGTTAGGCATTGATTTCTTAAGTGTCCTTCATTGGAGTAGTAGGTGCACCAGATTTTCTTTCTTTGACTAAGTGAAGTTACCAAGTTGTTTTTACCTTTTGCTAATATCTTGTGTTTTATTTTTTAATTTATCTAATTTTAATCTCATTTTCTCCATTTCTTTGTTTTCTACATCTTTTTCATTTCTCCTCCAAGGTTGGGCCTCTACTTTGTAGGAAAATTCTACCATAGTAGAGAATGTTTCAAAACTTCTACCATCTAATGAAGTTCTATTATGAACCATTTAGTTCTTTAGTTCTCAGTAAGGGGTTCCTCCATCTTCCTCGCTACTTCCTTAAATATGTGGTAATATTTCTTTATGGTTTCCCTTTATTCTTGCATCATCTCTGTCATCTTTCTAACAAATTTTAATGGAGCTTTAAGAGATTCAAAATTAAAGAGAAATTCATCCTTAATGTTCTGTCATTTTATCATGTTGTGGGCACTTTTTCATACACCACTTGAGAGAATCCTACCTTAGTGTTCCTACAAAATCATATAGTTTATCCTGGTTGGTCTAGGTCCCATTTCTTTACCATGTAGAATCTAGTAAGAAGATATGTTCATATGCCTCTTTGGTATCTTTGCCAAAGATTTGTAACTTCATTGTCTTCTCCATACAAGTAACAAGTTTGTTTGATTTGTTGTTGTTAGGTGGGGATTCTCCCTTACTTTTCTATAGGTTTTTGTCTTTTAATTTTGAGTTTGTATGTTTCTTAAATTCCTTCACTAATCTAGTTTCCTTACCATAATTTGTTTTTTATCACTAATTTCTTGTTTCTACCTTTGTCTCTTACTAATTCTATCTCGAAGAAATTGTTTCCCTGTATTTCTTCACAATCACTAAAAAATTCTTGATATTGTCTCTCTTTTGTTTGAATTGAATCACTAAATATACCTTCTGAAAGAATTCTTCTTGTCTTAACCGGCATGGGAGATGACTCTTAGTTTGGGGGTTCACCTCTTCATGAGAGAGTGACTATAAGATCATGATGGTCCAAACAATATCCCTAAGTGGCAATCAAAATGCTAAAAAATTAGACTTATGTAACTTCACATCAAAAATTAAATGAGTTATCTACATAATGTGAAAATAAGGTAGTAATAAAAGTTGTAGGAAATTAAATGTAGTTTATGTACTATTATTTTTTTGAAATTTTTTTAACTTAATTTTGTGAATATTGGATATTTCAATGAGGCACTACTAAAAGTTTTAAAAAAAAACATAAAAAGTAGGTGTCATTCAAGCCAACCTAAGTATGAGTAAAATAAAACATTTTTTCTTCCAAACTTTAAATTTAATTAAATAACACATGAGTAGATGTGATAGATATTTTTTAAAAATTTTAATAAATAAATAATTATTTATGAATTTTTTACTGACTTTTTTAAAATATTAAAAAATAATTTTCTACCCTTGACCTAACTTGGTCAAAAAATATGAAATTCAAAAAAAAAAAAAACCTATAGTCAATAAAGCCTAGAATGTGATGCATCTTTTGGATTTAAAAAAGAATAAATAGTTTGAAAGTTATGAATGTTTTTTCATATGTATATCAATCATGAATTCAAACATAGTGTATGTAAAAAATTGATAATAATTACCTATTAAGTTATAATGAGGCATATATTATATTTTTAGAATCTTAATAGTTTCCTTTACAAACTATTTTTATTTTATTAAATTTAGTTACAAAAAGTTCTATCAGATTCAAGGATGAAATCATAAAAAAAAATTAGGATAACACTAAATGAGTGATTTTGTAAGTTTCTTTGACAAGTTTTAGGACTCTCACTTACCTTAATCTAAGGTAATCACAAGGAATTTTTGGAGGGAATCCATATTTCAGGTAGAAATATTAACACTCTTTCCATCCAAATCTAAATGTCTAAATATTAACACTTTTTCATCTAGTAGGATTTTTTGGCATTGCCACTATTTGGCCCATCATGGTCTCGCACTCACCTGAGAACATTTTAATTTGGGAGATTATTTTTTATTATCTAATGACATATCATTAAATAATATCAGGTTTTCCCATCTTCATCCATTGTTTTGAGTGTATCTGTGGCTACTTTATTGGACATGTTTTTTATTTCTTCTTTCACATTCTTCCCTCCTTCAATTTCTAATCTTTCATCATTTTATTCTTTTGTAATCCCACACTTTTACTTACTTCTTTATCTAAATACTTTACACTGAGATCTAGGGGTTTTAATTTTGTAAGAGGGCTTACTAAACCTTCAAATCCATCATTAATTGTAACTCATAGGTGTGACAAATCAATTTAGACCATGGTGTCTGAGTCAAAAATTCAAAAGGTGGGGTGCCTATGCTTCTACACCCTGGATGAGCACCATGACTCCCAAGCCCTCCTAATAATTCTCTCAACACAACTTAGTCTTTGATCTGTTTTTCTAATTTGGATAGAATTTTAGTTTCCTTTCCAAGATGGGCATTTACTTACTCAAATGTATCTTTATTATAGAGCACCAAAATTGTTAGTTGTCCCTTTGTTTGGAAAATCTCAGTATTTTCCATGTAATTTCGATGTTTAGTTGCAGCCCCTATGATGTGTTCATTTATAAGCAGTTCCTCTAATGATGGTGGGTTTTCATTCTTCTCTTTATCCTTAATACTTTCAATAGCATCCCCTATGGTGCACTATATATCCTCCTCAATTTCAACATCATTTTTAGTATTAGCTCTCCTAGGACACTCTAAATTGGCTTCCCTAGCCTTTTCCATCCTTTTGTGGTATATTTCTTGTCTTTCCTAAATTTCTTTTAGTCTTTTTTCCTCTATGTTCAATTCTATATTCTATTCAATATCTTCCTTAATATAGCTTAGCTTCTTGTTATCTCCTTTTTCAATGAGTGTTATTGATATGGTGTTTTATTAATCATTTTATTTATCCCAATGGCTTATTCCCATTCTACTTATATTGGTCACATATCTTCAGATATCTAGGCTTTAGGATCCCCTCCCTTTCCAATTGTCATCCCCTATGTGCCTAACCCCCTATCATGGGGATAGAATCTAGAGGATTCTACCACAAACCATAAAATTTTTCCCTACCTATCTATAATCCTTCTTTACTAACTCATGTACTACCACAAATGAGATATTCATTAATCTAATATTTCCTTTACCATTTTACTAGGTTCCTAGCAATGGAACCAAAATATTAGCAAGAACGCGACATAGATCAAGGATTTGAGCCTAAGTTTCTTGAGAGTTATATTTATAACTTAGTATGACCGATAAGAGGAATGTAAGATTTGGCTGAAAAGCTACCCAAGAATGCAAATGAATGAAGGAAAGCAAAACAGAAATCAGATATGAGCTAAACTATATTCAACTCAAGAGAATGCAAAGCATACAATGAAAATGAGATGCTCATATGAGAGCAAGAGGTAGGTATATATAGGATATTCCACCCAAGAGACTAACTACATAACCAATATGGGATAAAGTGAAAAAGTCCCTAAGTAAACTTAACCTAGTGTGAAGAGAGCTAAGTGGAGAACTAGCTAAGAAAGAACTAAAAAGCTAAAGAACCCTATTCACACTAACACCCCCCTAAGTGCAACTTAGGGGGAAATATAAACAAAGATGCAAAGATGGGTCATGGAAACTAGGCCTGACGAGGTACCCATGTATAAAAGATCCCCTCAAACAAAAAAGGAAGGAAAAAACCCAGTGGGAAAAACTCCCCCATGAGAGGATGAAGCAAGAAGAGCTAAGTGACCCCCAGAAGAAATGTCCTACACCCCAAAGAGAGACCGGAGATGGAAATAATTGCTCTCAGTGAAGGGTTTGGTGAAGATATCAGCAACCTGCTCTTCTTTAGGACAGTACCGCAAATCGATGACTTGTTCCTAAATTAACTCCCTAAGAAAATGCATGTGGATCTCGATGTGTTTGATCTATTGATGATGAACCAGGTTCTTTGAGATCTAGATGGAATTTTGATTGTCACAGTAGATGACTAATGGCTTATGAAAAGTGATGCCAAGTTCGGTGAGGATATTTTGAAGCCAAATAGTCTCAGTGGTGGCATTGACAGCCCTCGATACTTAGCCTTAGTCAAAAATAGAGAAATGGCATGTTGCTTCTTGATCTGCCAACAAATGGGACTAGAACCAAGGTGAATACTGGAGCCAGATGTGAACTTGTGATCATCAAGATCACCATCCCAATCAGAATCTGTGTATCCAACCAAATCTAAACTTGTGTCTGTTGCATAGTGAATCACATACCTGTGAGTGCCTTGTATGTAGTACAAGATGTGTTTGGCAGCCTTCCAATGAAGTTCATGTGGCTCTATCATGAAGCACGAAACAATGCCAACTACAAATGAAATTTTGGGGTGAGTATGAGTTAGGTAGATGAAGCTACCAACAAGTTGATGATACAAAGTGGCATCGACCAGTGGCGTAGAACACTTAACCTCAAGCTTGACTCTTGATAAAAAGGGAGTCAGTGCAGGCTTACAATCAGCCATGTGAAAATGAGCTAGAAGATCAAGAGCATACTTGGGTTGCGCAAGAGAGATCCTAGAAGAGCTCTAAGTGGTCTCAATCCTGAGAAAATAGTGCAAGAGACCCAAGTCAGTCATGGCAAACTTGTCATGCAAAGCAGTCTTGGCGCTTACAATGATGGATGAAGTTCTCCCAGTGGCAATCAAGTCATCAACATAGAGAGCCAAGAAAAGAAGAGCATCCTCCTGTCTCAAGATGTAGACATTCAGATCTGAGTGGCATCTGGAGAACCGATCTGAGAGAAGAAAGGAGTCCATCTTGGCATACCAAGTCTATAGGGCCTGTTTGAGGCCATAGAGAGACTTCCACAATAGGAAAACCAATGAAGAATCCTAAACAAATCCCTGTTCCTACTCCATGTAAATCACCTCACATAAATCCCCATGAAGAAATGCACTCTTTACATCCATCTGATGTACAACCCAACCTTAAGCTACAATAATAGCAAGAAGTAGGTGAATGGAGTTCATCTTGGCAATGAGGGCAAAGGTCTCAGTGTAGTCAACACTAGGAACTTGAGAGAAACCTTTAGCCACAAGTCATGCTTTGAACTTGTCAACTAATCCAGCCCTGCAAATTTAGTCTGATAGATCCACTTACACCGAACCATTTTTCTTCCCTTAGGAAGTGGAATAAGATCCCAAGTTTTTTTCTGAATCAAAGAGTTATACCCTTCCTCCATTGTTGAATCCCACTCAGCAATACATGATGCTTCAAGAAATGACTATGGATCTGAAGTTGTGGCAATGTAGGAATGCAGAATATCCTAATGTTGTGATTGAGTCCTCCATGTATCTAAAGGATCCCCATCAAGTGTCTGACAATCCCAGCGAGGCATGGTAGGGGATGGAGGAGGAGAATCCTCATCCTCAAAATTTGAACTCTACAAAGAGGAGGATGAAACCTCATGATCAACTCTACGAGTAGAGGCGGTAGGAGGAAAATCATCTAAGTCACTATCTGAATCCATGGTGGAGGAAGGAAGAAGAGAGGACAAGCTATGAGAGCTTTCCTTGAATTGCACACTTTGCCAAATGAAGATCTCATGTGTCTCAGGATCAAGAAGCCAATATCCTTTTACACATTCTAGATAACCAACAAAGATACAAGACTAACTCTAAGGTTCCAAGGCCTTGTGCTTCTCTAAAGGAATGTGAGCCCATGCTGGAGAGCCAAAAACTCTGAAGTACCACACAACAAGTTTTCTTCCATACTAGGCTTCAAAGGGAGTGATGCCCTTCAATGTCTTATGTGGAACTCTGATATGGATGTGAGCAGCATAGTTGATAGCTTCTATCCAATACTCAGGTGCAAGGGAGTGTGCATAGATTATGCAACCAGCCATCTCCTTCAGGGAACTATTTTTCCTCTCTACCACACCATTTTGTTAAGGTGTATAGGCAATAGTATGCCAAAGATCTATCCCTTCAAGAGTGCAAAATTGTTCAAAGTGATGCTTCACATATTCTCTACCATTGTCAGTGTGGAGAATCTTGATAACCTTCCCAGATTGTTTCTCGGCACGAGCCTTGAGCTCCTGGAATCTATCAAAGTTTCTCCTTTCTACTGAAGAAAGTAGACCCAAGTGTATCTAGAAAAGTCATCAATAAAGGTGGACAAGTAGCGACCCTTGCTGAAAGACAATGATGGAAATGGACCCACCACATCACTGTGAACCAACTCAAGGACTTTTGAATCCATCTAAGCCTTCTCTTTGTCAAACTTGTCCTTAGGATGTTTTCCCAAGGCACAACCCAAACAAACTCCATCTGAGAAATTGATCTTAGGAAGACTCGTGACCACATCCTGCTTGCTAAGTTGTTGAAGATAGCGAAAGGTGAGATGGCCAAACCACTCATGCCATAGCTTTCTCACAAAATTTGAATGGGTGAGAAAAGCAGTAGAATGTGAATCAGGTACAAAAAGTGAGAAAGCATACAGTCGAGACTTATGATCATCCTTACCAACTATAATAAGTGTATTATCTTCAAGATTCATGATGGCAACAGAATCAGAAGTGAACTCAACTTTTCTACCATTCTGGGCAATCTTATAGTCGAAGAGAAGGTTGGCCAACAAATTAGGTGCATAAAGGACATCCTCAAATGTACCAGTGCTAGGATTAACAAAACCTTTCCCAATGACTTCTATAATAGAGTCATCCCCAATGAGAACGTGGGCCACTGAACAAGGCTCCAACAAAGAAAATTGTTCTCTGACAGAACCCATATGATGTGATGCACCCGAGTCAAAAATCCACTGTTGTGAAGAATCTGTAGTAGCAACAAGTGTAGTTTCTTTCCCTTTGCCTAATTTGGAAGGAGTTGGGGATTGTTGTGAAGAAGGAAGATTAATGTTGTTCTTTTTCAGAAGATGCTTCAGCTCATCGATCTGCTTCTTGTGACAAGAGTGTTCCTCATGACCAAACTTCTTACAGTAACAAGTTGGTATTTTCTTCTTTTGAGAGTTCCCCTTTGAAGAAGAGGAGTTAGAGTCTATTTTTGGGGAAGACGATGAATGTGTCTGATCTTTCTATGACTTCTTCTTGGACTTCTTTTGTTTCTTGTCAGGTTTCCCTGACTCTTTCTGTCCCTTTGACTGAATAGCCAACAAATCCTGAGACTGAGATGGCTTTAAGAGACCTATGGAAAGAATCTTGCCTCGTTCTTGCATCAACAATTTAGAAAATGAAGCAAAGGAAGGCATTGTATAAGAAGAGCCCATAGTCAATCTATGAGTATGAAAGCTGGAAACAAAAGATGCATATTTAGGTTCAAGTTTGTTAAGAGTACTCAAGACAAGTTGAATGTCCTTTTTGTCTATGCTACATGCTTTACATTGTGCTCTCAAATCATTACCTTTTGTTACAAAGTCCTGGATGTTCTCAAAAGACTTAGGATCAAGGGCCATTAATTGATTATCAATTTGATATCCCCTTACTTCATTAGTTGTCCCATACAAATTTTTTGATTTGTCACATGCATCATGTGAATTATTACAACCATCAAGTTGAAACATTATATGACGGGACACTAAACTCCTAAGACAACCTAGAGCTTTTGTTTATTCAATCATCTAGAGTATTTTTTCCTTAGCATCTGCGAGTTCAATTATCTTGTGTTCAACATAGGGTGTATAACCTTGTTGCATTAAGAAGTTCCATGTATTTTGTTTCCATGTGTTATAGTTGTATAGTGTTAGAAATGGAAACTTAACATTACCTATTTGTGAAAGGAAAGGAGAGCACGAGTAGAAAGAGATTCATAAGCATAATCACACCAAGAGACCCCCCGAATTAGTCAATCAAAGACCCCCAAGAAAAATGATTTGGCACTTTATAAGTAGTGCGGTTACAATTGCCACTAGCAAGAGAATGCTTAGTGGTCTTGACTTCAATACTTTTACAAATCCTCAAAAGAGAGAGTATATTGAAAGTACAATTCTGGAATAATTTCAAGTGAAAAAAATAAAACGATTACAAAGTACATGAAAAATAATGCACTTGAAAAAAAGAATCACCTTGATCTGAGGTCGTATGCAAAAGTTATGCAGCTTTGAAGTTCCTAAAATGGGAACTGTGCAGTGTCACTATGAGAATATGTGATTTCTGGGAAACCCATGCATCAAAATTAGAAACTGTCTACACCAACACATAGAGCGTGAAAAATTATCCCAAATCAAAAAAAGTTTCTCGAGAAAAGGAGATCGTGAACCTTAGATATTGGTCTTCAAAATCGAACTGCAATTTCCAAAATGCCAACGGAGGGGTAAAATTTGAAAAGTCCTCCTGCCGCTAAATTCAGTAGAACTTCCACCAAAGTTAGAAATGTACCAAATATAGAACATTACCATAAAAATTGGAACCACTATCAAAATAGAGATTCTCTAGCCAAAAATAGGCCCTGCCAAAACTGCCAGAAACTCCTCCGAATAGAATGACAAATTTGACAAGTGCCAAAAAGTATGGCCCAGAGGTTGAGGTGACTAGGCACGAAGTTTAGGGCCAAAAGGTCGAATGCACAAAGCAAGTTGCAGGCCTTAAAGGTCAATTTGCATGTTAAATGCCACAAAGGCCAAGAACAAAATCTGATTGGGGGGTCGAAGGCCACACCCCCAATCCCACTTAAAGGGATCTACGGCCTCTAAAAGAGGTCTACAACCTTTTCTGGCATGTGGCCACTCAAAAGGGGTGTGGGGCCCAAATCAAAGGACCCCTACATACCTTTTGATGGCATGGCCAGGTGCAAGGGCTTGCACTTGCACAAGTACCCCAAATACCTTAAAAAAAATTCAAAAATTTTACAAATCAAAACAAAGGTTTGCAGAATTTTTGAAAGAGGAATATAATTTTTTTTTACAAATAGCACAAATCTTTTAAAAAAAACATTGAAAAAAAATTCACCACGAGATGCATGTAGGGGAGACCATATGGGTCTCTAAACAAAAAGATTTTTCCTCTTCGTACAACTTTGCCCAAAATCAACGAATGGACAGTCAATTTTAGAGTTTTCAAGCCTTTTGAGAGTGATGGCAAGGTCAGATTTGACCTAATATGCTCCAAAATGGTGGCTCCCTACTGGATCTGGCAACAAACCTTCAGCTTCAAAGCCTCGCAGACCTAGCTTCCAATGTCCAAATAGGATGAAATGAAATACAAATCTGACTATCTCAGCTACTTTGGACTCAACGGGGAGCTTAAAATGTCTCCAGGAAGCTTGGAAAAAACTTGCAACTAGCAAGTAAAAAAGGAACCCCCCAGAAACTAGAGTTTTCTCAACACTTTTCTGATTCTCCAGATCATCCAAAGATGCAAGAGAAGAGCATACTCATGTGCTTCAAAAACAACATCTCTACACTCAAATTTATAAAGAAAAATGCTAACCCACAACTCACAATCACTCTGATACCATGTAATATTTGGTTGAGAAGCCACCCAAGAATGCAAATGAATGAAAGAAAGAAAAATAGAAATCAGATATGAGCCAATAAATTGTATTCAACTCATAAGAATGCAAAGCATACAATTAAAATGAGATACTCATATGAGAGCAAGAGGTGGGTATATATAGGATATACCACCCAAGAGACTAAAAACACAACCAATATGGGATAAAGTGAAAAAGTCCCTAAGTAAACTTAACCTAGTGTGAAAAGAGCTAAGCGGAGAACTAGCTAAGAAAGAACTAGAAAGTCAAAGAACCATATTCACACTAACACGGAAGGTTAGGGATTTATGTGGTAAGTTACAAAAGGTTGTGGCAAGATACAACCACTAAAATTCAATATATCCACACATACACATATACATCATCTATCATAACACACTAGACATTCATTATATCAACATGCAATATATTATATTCTCATATCTCATCATATATACATCTTTGATACAAGATTCACTTATACATCAAGTCTTTTCCTTAATCCTTCTTCTATTATATCCTCATTCTTACTCTTACACTCTATGTTCTATATTCTACATTACACATATTACATTCATCTTATATCTCCTAGTCCTACTTTTATATAAATATACAATGGATTGTGTCTATTATAGTTGGTATGTCTTTTGGATGATCCAGTAGTCAGCTGAGTATGCCATGTTTTCTTGGTAATGGATTTGCCTTTCCAACATACACATTTCATCATGCAGTTGGGAACACATTATGTACTTGGAGTTAATATCATCCTATCTACCTTTCAGGAGATTTGGATCATTGCAAAGGCATAATTCACCTCCAGAATCATTACAAAGCATAACAAAACAATACTTAGTTTCACTATTTAAGGCTTGTAGCACTTGTCTAATTTTCACTATTCAAGGCTTGCAGCACTTGTCAAAGTTTTAAGCAACAAAGGGGCACATTTCTAGTTTCATGAGATCCAAGGGAGATTATGGTACAAACTGCATTGAGTTTCATTAACTCATCATTGCCACATTCATTCTCAAAGATTCTTTCACATGTTTGGTCGATTACACGTTACACTTGGCATTGAGCTTTGCACCTTCTTATGATTGACTAAGATTATTTCTAGGACTAGGAGCTACTATATAAACATCAGTTATAATCATTTGAAGGTAGTCAAGTTGGATATTGGAGATAGGAGTCAAGTTTACGTATTGTATTGCAATATCTTTCAAATTTTGTAATTTGTAATCAAACAAATGAGGCCTAGTATGTTGTAAGCCCATTGCAAGAGAGATTAATCCTAAGATGATGGTGATGTCCTTGTCATGGCCTTGGATACACATGCATCATAAGGTGCATGGTTTATTGGCTCCAGTCCATCTTTTCACATGATCTCACATTGAGGTTGATTTACACAATATGAAGAATTTTATGGTGGGAAGGTGTACCTTGGAGATAATTCTCAAATCAAGATGGTTGGCCATGGAAGTCATGATACAATTCCCTGATGGATGAGTGAATGGGATCAATGGTATTCTTCACATCCCTAGTTTGGCACGAAACATACTTTCTATAAGTAAATTGATTGATGCAAGAGTGTAGGTCATTTTCTTGAGAAAAGGATGCAAGATGGTTAGAGGAGCTATAGTGATTGCTAAAGGTGTTTGTATCAGCACTCTATTTTATTTGGATGCACATGTAGTTTAGTACAATAGTTATTCTATTACTATAGTAAAGAGATCTATAGAATCTTCACCTTCACCATCAGAACTAGCAGTAAAAAGGAGTGTTTCATCCACTTCTAATGGTCATGTTTTTGGGTACCTAAAGGTGTTGATGCTTTTGAGACAAAACTACCAGTAGAGAAAATAGTGTTGTGGCACTAGATTCTTGGTCACATAGGTGAGAACGGTCTATGGCCTATGAAAAATAGAAACCTTGTTGAAGGGTTGAATGATTGTAACCTTGAGTTTGATTTTTGTGAACATTGTATTTATGGAAAATAAAATCATGTTTAATTTTATTCTAGTTCTCATAAATCTTCTTGGGTATTAGACTTGATACATTCTAATATTTTTAGTCATGTTAATGTTTCTTCAATTTCAAATTTTGTTTATTATGTATCCTCCATTGATGACTATAGTAGGACATTGGTATATTTTCATAGAAGTAAATCTAAAGTCTTTAGTTGGTTTAAAGAGTTTGAAGCTCTTGTTGAAAATTAGACTAGTAAAAAGATTGAGATTTTGAGGACTGATAATGGCAGTGAGTTTATTTCTACAAACCTCAACAAGTTCTTTAAAGATCATGGAATAAAAAGGCATAAAATAACTTCATACACCCCTTAGCAAAATGGAGTTGTAGAAAGAATGAATAGGACATTGATGGAGAGGGATAGAAGTATGCTTAATAGGGTGAGATTGGAACAAAAATTCTAGGAAAAAGCTGTTGCCACTACTTCTTATTTGGTTAATAGGTCTTTTACATCAGCTCTAGTCTAGACACCTATGGAGGTGTGGTTAGGCTAAAATCTTTCATTGAGACATCTTAGAGTCTTTGGTTGTGAGGCATGCACATGTGATTAGGGAGAAGAGATCAAATTTTGAGAACAAGGTTGTTAAATGTATCTTCATCAGTTATGGTATTGGTGTGAAAGAGTACAAGCTCTAGGATATTGTGGCTAAGAAAGTTTTGTATAGAAAAAGTGTTATATATAGACAAGTTAAGCCTTCTTCCACTATATTACAACCAAAAAATAAAGATACGGTTTGACCACCCCCAAAGACAAAAAAAATTGAACTAGAAGCCCACGAAGGACCTGAATAAGAGAAGAGTTTAGATATTTCAGAAGAAGAGATAGAACCTCCACCTCATCCTTTGAAGAGGTCCACTCAACAAAGACAATAACTAGACAAGTATACTCCTTCTGATTGGAGATATATTTTTTCTTTGATTATTGACACTGATGAGTCTAGGACTATAAAGGAGGTTATGGATATGAATGATGCAAATTCCTAGAAAGTGGCCATGGATGAAGAGATGGTTGTGTTAAATAAAATGATATGTGGGATCTGATACCTCTATTTGATGGACGTAAACCCATTGGATGCAAATGGGTGTTCAAGAAGAAAATTGGTTTAGATGGTAGTGTTGAGTACAAAGTGAGATTGGTTATAAATGGTTATTCCTAGGTTGAGGAAATTGATTATGGTGAGATTTTCTCTCCATTTGCTAAGCTAACATCCATTTAATTTATTTTATCTATTATTGCAGTATATGATCTTGAAGTTGAAGAAATGGGTGTGAAGCCAACTTTCCTTCATGGTGATTTGGAGGAAGAGATTTATATGTCACAGCTAGAGCACTACATTGAAAAAGGTAAAGAACATTTGGTTTGTAAGTTGAAATTTTTATATGGTCTTAAGCAATCTCCTAAGATGTGGTACCAAAATTTTGATTCTTTTGTGTTGGGTTTGGGATTTCTAAGATCCAAATTGGATCATTGCATCTATCATAAAATGGACGGTGATTATTTTCTCATTATCGTATTATATGTCGATGATATGTTATTTTTTGGTAATGAAAATAGTTTGATTTGTGAAATGAAGTCTTATCGTTTAGCACAATTCAAGATGGACTTGGGAGAAACTAGATACATCTTAGGGATGGATATCAAAAGAGATGAGCTAACAAAAAACTTTGGTTAGGCCAGAGTAAGTATGTGAACTTGGCGTTGGAGAGATTTAGCATGTCAACTTGCAGACCATTTGTATTCCTATTATGATGGGGATAAAGTTATTAATTAAGTAGTATCCTAATTCTCCTAGTAATATGGAGGATATGAGCAGAGTACCTTGTGCTAATCTTGTTGAGAGTTTGATGTATGTTGTGGTCTGCACAAGACTAGACATTTCCCAAGTAGTGGGAGACCTTAGTTGATTCATGGCTAATCCTAGATGAGTATATTGGGATGTAGTGAAGAGGGCCTTTAGGTATTTGTGGGGTACTTTTGAGTATTCCATTTCTTATCATGGTTATCCTACAAGGGCCTGACATTCAGTGTTTATTTATGGATTCTTGGATTCAAATTGGGTTGGAGATGTTGACAGTAGGAGATCCACCAATGGATATGTTTTCACTATGTTTGGTGGTGCTATTAGTTGGATGAGTAAGTGATAGGCTATGGTCATTTTGCCAACTACAGAAGAAGAGTACATGGAAGCTACTCATGCTTATAAGGAATCCATTTGGCTTAAGAGATTGTGTTCTGATGTTGAGCTAGATGTAGGAGCCATTACAGTCTATATGATAGTCGGAGTATCATATGTCTAGTAAAGAACCTGACTTTCCATGCAAGGATGAAGCACATTGATGTCTAGTACCATTTTGTTCATGACATGGTAAAGGATAGAAGAGATATACTAGAAAAGGTTGATACTTTGATGAGTGTTGCAGATTTATTGACAAAGCTCATGAGCAAAGATACATTCAAATGGTGCAGATTCATCAACATTTCCCTTTTGCTCTTGCAAGGTGTTAAACAAGTGGGAGAATGTTAGGAAAAGGTATCTCAACCTTGCATTTCTAATGTTCGTTTTAATATTTTTTGTATGTATTCACTGTGTCGTATTTTGTGTATTTTGTCTTCTTATGGAAGAGTTGGCATCCCATTTGGAGGTGAAATAAAATTTGTCTTTAGTGGATTTTGTCCTCACATGACGAGGTAGGCATCCCACTTTGAGGTGGCATTGTTTGGCCATGTGTTGGCATCTTGTGGAATTTGTAAGATCATTATGGCAGGAATTACTTATGATAGATTATTATGACACATGTAAGAGGGAGTTTAATTGTAATCTTGACTATCATTATGATAAGTGTGGACACTTGTCATGGAGCATCTTTATGCATTAGAAAGAAGACAAATTGGGGCATCTAAGTTTGGGTGGTCAAATATGACATTTATGACATGACCTATAAAAGAATATGCTAAAAATAGCTAGGATGACCATGACCAAAGGGAGGCATTCAAATATGGCCTTTGAATTTGGGCATCATACCTTTCTTGTATTGGCTAATGGTTTCTAGATTGTGCTTCACCTATTTAATAGTGCTTGGAGTTGTAGTTTGTATGAGTTAATTTGCAAGTACCAAAATGCTATCTAAATCACTTCATATTTAAATGTTGGTGATACTCATGTAAAGGCTCTCTTCAAATGTATTGTAACTATGTAGTTTATTGAATAATACATTGGCTTTGTTTGGAGAGGGGTTTTTCTCTCGAAGGGGTTCTCCCCACATACACCTTGTGTTATGGTATATTTTTTATGTTATGTTCATATGTGTTTCTACTTTTTGTAATTGTAAAGCTTAAAAATTTGCACAACACTCTCCTCTAAACATTAGTGCAGGAAACATTTCCACGTACCTTGCTTCCTTTCAATATTCTCACCAATGAATCTTCTTATAACAACTAAAATGTAAACAAAAATACTATCCAAGGCTTAAAATAGAGATCGTTTGGAATTGTATAAACAATTTGATTTGAAAAAGAGAACATATAACATACAAAATAGAAATGATCTAAAAAAGAAAGAATAGATGAAGACAATTAATTATCACAAAACATTCAAATTTGTTTCATGAATTCGAACACCAATGTCACACAAATTTAACACAAATCATCTTATTAATTGGATTCTTCCTTGATTGATTACAACACTTGGGATTGGACTTGAATGGATATCTTGGTAGCATAAACAAGATTCAACTTCACATTATTTACACAAAAACACTTTAAATAATTTAATCTAACTTAGAACTTGAATGACAATTTATGTAGCATAAGTCTGGTATCAACTCTCATTACATTGTATGTATAAATGACACATATTTATAACCTTCCAACTACAACTTCTTGAAGCTTCAAAAATAAAATAAAAAATAATTATTTTGAAATAAATTCTATCATCATACTCTAAAAATAATATAAAATATTTTTTCTTTCCATTTTTTCTTCTCATCTTTAACGTCTATTTGTTGCAAGTATGTGCCTAATCGGTGTTGTCATTGGTATCAACTGTGCTCTTATTTTGTTGCTTGCTTGTAATAAGTGAGATGCTTTGTATTTACTTATTCAAGTGATCTTGATGTTGAGGATATTAAGAAAATTAGCTCCTCTAGTAGAACAGTGAGTTGCAGTGGAAACAGTGTATTGCATACTGAAGAACAGTCCATAAGATTGCTCTGCATTTCATATAGGATGAATATCTTTGTCTACGGATTGGAAGTTATTTAGAAGTCTATCTAAAGATGTTGTATTCCAAGCTTGAGCCTTCGGTATGAAGATTTGAGTGAGTTTTGTTCACCAAAGTGAAAACTATTTTTCCTGTATGTTTGGTGGTGACATGGAGAAAGTGTTATGCTCCGCATTCCTCTGCATTGAAGTATTTTGGTTTGTGGTTCTAGAGTCAAGTCTAGAATGATGATAAGATCTTTCAACTACAATGGTTCATGATTTGTTAGTTCGCAAGCTATCATTTCCTTATGACAGTGGCTGACAGTGTTGTTCTTGTGCTCCGGTTTGAAGAATCTTCTTAACAGAGTGGTTAGAGTTTGTGCGGTTGTTCCTGGTGATTACAATGTGCTTGTGGATGTCTCTTGATCGTGTTCCTACCTTTGGATTGGTTTGCAAAGAGAAAATTGGATTGTGGATGAAGAATGTTCTTAGCAGACCTAGTGTTCTCACCGGTCTTCGCCGACTTGGTTGATTTCACTAATTGCGGAGATGCCTTGAATATTGTAGAAGCGTGTCGTGGCGTGAAGAATTGTGTTTGAGTCCCAGCTAAGGTGCAGCATGATCAGCATACATCTTTACATCTTTACCTTAGCTAATTTTTGTATTAGGTCCAAACCTTTTTCTATGTATGTTTTTGTAATGCCGACCTTGGAGATTGTTCCAACGGTTGATGAATGTAATGCCGGCCTTGATGTACATTTCTAGGTTGATGACTTGTATAAAGACTTGTAATGTAATTGTGAAAAAGGGGATGAGTGTGTGAATATGAAGAGATAAGTGCGAAGGTGTGAAAGAACAGAGCAGAGAAGTTATATTGTGCTTCAATGGAACTGAACCTAGGCATGGAGTAGATGTTATTTAATCAGTTCACCATATTTGGCAGTGAGTTGTTCTTTGCAGTGAGCAATTTGGGCAATGAGCCCTGTAGGTAGTGAGCCTCTATTTTTCGGTATTGTTATAACTCATATTTTCTGTGGGCTAACACCCACCGTGGTTTTTCCCTTTTAGGGTTTTCCACGTAAAAATTTGGTGTCTATTGTGTTGAATGTGTGTTTGTGATTAAGTCTATGGTTTCATGCTTTCATGGTTAAATATGATTATCAGTAATTAAGTAGTTGATGGTTTATGAAGTTAAGTTTTTGTGACAACTAATTTACCCCCCCCTCAGTTGTCCTATGTATTTCAATAATTGGTTTCAGAGCATGTTCCTTGGAAGAAAGCCTAACAAATTGAGGAAGATCTAAGATGTCTTTTAAAAAGGAAGCACCAGAGTTTGATGGGACAAATTATGCTCTATGGAAGGTACGAATGAAAAGCCATCTCCTTTGTCTTGGTTATAAAGTGTGGAAAGCTGCAGAAACAAAATACACCATACCTAAAAATGGTTTGACAACTAAAGATGAGATCAAAGAATATGAGTTGAATACAAAAGCTAGAGATGCCTTGTTAAGTGCTTTGTCTGACACTGAGTTGATAAAAGTCATGGATCTAGAATCTGCAAATGGGGTTTGGGAAAAGTTGAAGAAACTGTATGAAGGAGATGACTCTGTAAAAGAAGTCAAGCTATAGGGCCTGAAAGCAAAATATGAGAGCTTAAAGATGAATGAAGATGAAAACATTACAACCTTCATGCAAAGGGTTGATGAACTTGTCAATGGAATAAAAGGCATGGGAGGAACTATTAGTGATAAGGAAGTTGTGATGAAAATTCTTAGATCACTACCAAAGTCCTATAGTCACAAAGTAGATACCATTGAAGAAGTAATGACTATGAAAACTATCGACAGAGATCAATTACTTGGAAAGCTTACAGCCTTTGAGATGAGAGAGTTTGGTGATGCTCTACCAAAAGTTTGAACTGCCTTCAAAGCCAGTACTTCAGAAAAAGATCTCCAGAGCTAAAAATATAAGGTGGAACCTGATGATGACTTTGATGAAATTGAAGCTAACTTTGTTGACAGATTATAAAGAGGTTCCGGTAAGTTCAAAGGCAAACTACCTTTCAAATTTTTTTCATGTGGTAAAGTAGGTCATTATGCTTCCAGATGTCCTAAAAGGAATAGAAAAAAGATTTGAGAACATGCCTAGAGCTCCAAATAAATGCTACTATGTTAGAGATTTTGATGATGAAGGTGTGACTGATGATGCTAGTACTAGTGCAAATGAATGCTTGTTTATTGCTATTAAAGAAGAACATATGTCTACTAATCCTGCTAGCTGTGTGAAGGAAGAAAAACCAGTGGAAGAAAGTGCTTTGGCTATTCAAGTTGAGAAAGACGATGATGAATAGATTATTGATAGTGGATGTTCACATCACATGATCGGTGACAAAAGTAAGTTTGTAAGTTTGGAAAAATATGATGGAGGACTAGTTAGGTTTGGAGACAATGCAGCTGGTAAGATTTGTGGAAAAGGATCTATTTCATTTGATGGAAAGCGTAATACTGACAATGTCCTATATGTGAAATGCTTGAAGCACAATCTTTTGAGTGTTGGTCAAATGTGTGACAAAGGTTATGATCTGAGATTCAAAGACAATGAATGCAAGATAGTGGAAAGCTCTAGAACTATGATTGCTACTGGTAAGAAGACCAGAGGTAGCATCTATCAATTAAGAGGAACTAATGATTATTGTTTATTAGCCCAAGCAGATGAGAGTTGGCTATGGCATAGAAGGTTGTGTCATATAAATTTTGATAATCTAGTAAAGATAAGTTCAAGTCAGACCATAAGAGACTTACCAAAACTTGTGAAACCTACCAATACTATTTGCAAAGAATGTCAGTTGGGGAAGCAGACAAGAACAAGTTTCAAGAGTAAAGAGTAATTTTCTATCAGTTTGTTGGATCTAGTTCATACAAATCTATGTGGTCCTACAAGGATAAGAAGTCTACAAGGTGACAGGTACTTCATGTTTCTTATTGATGATTATTCTAGAATGACTTAGGTTACTTTTCTAAGAGACAAATCTGAAGCCCTAGAGAAGTTCAAATCCTTCAAGGCAATGGTTGAAAATGAAATAGAACTAAAAATCAAATGCTTGAGGTCTGATAGGGGAGGTGAGTTCACATCAAATGAAATCAACAATTTCTGTGAAGAGCAAGGAATAAAGAGATAGTTATCTACACCTAGGACTCCTTAGCAAAATGGAGTTGTAGAAAGGAAGAACAAGACAATTCAAAAAGCTGCCAGAACAATGATGAAGGAAGGAGGCCTACCGGAAGTTTTCAGGAAAGAAGCTATACATACTGTTGTCTACATTCAAAATAGAGTTCAAGTGAAAGGTAATGGTACTAAAACCCCCTATGAATTGTGGTATGTAATAATTCCAATAGTAAGATACTTCAAAGTCTTTGGAAGGAAATGCTATATATCAAAAGAGATGAAGACCTAGGGAAATTTGATGCAAGATGTGATGAAGGAATCTTCCTTGGATACTCTACCAAGAGTAAAGCCTACCGGTGCTACAACAAAAGGTTGAAAAAGATTGTGGAGAGTGCAAATGTGAAGGTGGATGAAGGCAAAGGAAAAACATCAAAACCTACTGCTATAACTTATGAAGAAAAATTTGAACAAGAAAACAATCAAGGTGAAGAAGAAAAGGCTCCGAAAATTGCTAAGACCCCCAGGTATGTAAGAATCAATCAATTTGAAGATCAAATTATTGGAGACAAAGAGAAAGGAGTACTGACAAGGAAAAGAGGTATAGAAGAACAAGTGAATTACTGTTTACTCTCTACAGTTGAACCAAAAACTATGAATGAAGCCTGCAGTGATAAAAATTGGGTTCAAGCAATGGAAGAAGAACTAATGCAGATAGAGAAGAATGAAACTTGGGAATTAGTTCCTTGACCTGCTGACAAAAATATTATTGGAACCAAATGGGTCTTCAGGAATAAGATGAATGAAAATGGATAAGTTGTAAGGAATAAAGCAAGACTTGTGTGCAAAGGATATTTTCAAATTGAAGGAATAGATTTTGAAGAGACTTTTACTCCAGTAGCTTGGATTGAAGCAATCAGAATGTTTCTGGCATTTTCATCTCACAAAGATTTCAAAGTGTATCAAATGGATGTGAAGTCTACATTCCTGAATGGTGACTTAGAAGAGGAAGTCTACATTCAACAACCAGAAGGATTCCAACTATCAAATCAAGATGATATGGTATGCAGGTTGAAGAAAGCATTATATGGACTCAAGCAAGCTCATAGGGCTTGGTATGCAAGGTTGGATAAGTACTTATTGTAGTTAGGATTCAGTAAAGGTACTATTGACAGTAATCTCTATTTCAAGATTAATGGTGATCAAATTTTGATTGTTGAAGTCTTTGTTGATGATATCATATTTGGAGGAAATGAAGGTATGTGTATGAAATTTGCTGGTGAAATGCAGAAAGAGTTTGAGATGTATATGTTTGGTGAGATAAATTTCTTTCTGGGTCTACAAATCAATCAATTAGATAAAGGAATCTTCATAGCTCAGTCTAAGTATGTGAAAGAGTTGTTAAAGAAGTTTGGGATGGAAGACTATAAGCTGGTATGTACTCCCATGGTGACTGGATGCAAATTGAACAAAACTAATGAATCACCCAAGACTGATCAGAAAAAGTACAGATCCATGATTGGAGGATTACTTTATCTAACTCAAACCAGACCTAATATTATGCATGTAGTTTGTCTTGTTGCAAGATTTCAAGTTGATCCAAGAGAATCACATGTGATGGTAGTAAAGAGAATCCCGAGGTATTTAAAAGGCACTCTGGATCATGGCTTATGGTATCCAAAGGATAATGATTTTACTCTTAGTGCTTATACAGATGCTAATTGGGATGAATATGTTGATGACAGGAAAAGTACAAGTGGAGGTGCCTTCTTCTTGGGAAATAGATTGGTTTCATGGCTGAGCAAGAAACAAGATTCAATCTTTTTGTCAACTACAGAAGTAGAGTAAATTGCAGCAACATGTTGTACTCAAGTGTTATGGATGAAGCAGACTTTGAAGGATATAAGAGTTGTTTATGAAGATCCAATTGCAATCTTGTGTGACAATACAAGTGCCATAAATATTTCCAAGAATCTAGTAATGCACTCAAGAACCAAGAATATATCTATAAGGTATCACTTTTTGAGAGAAAATATGACAGAGAATCAAGTAAAGTTGGAATATGTGTCCACAAAGGATCAGATTATAGATATCTTCACCAAGCCTCTACCTAAGGATACTTTTGAGTATCTGAGAGAAAAGTTAGGGGTCATTACCCCTCCTACCCTAAACTAAGATGCATGAGAATGCATCAATCCAGTGGTGTTCAAAGTCTCATTGTTTGATCTGGATTGATGTTTTGAGAGCTACCTCTCAGGGGGAGTAGCTAGATGTGTTGGTAACAGTTCAGTTGGATCAGAGCAGTAGAATGCAAGTATGTGCCCTTTGCCATTGATGTCAAAGGGGGAGAGAAATCATGTGAAAAACTCAGGAGGAGAAAGAATGGAGATGTGTAAAGAAAAAGGGGGAGAATCTTGTCTTGATGGTCTTTTTAGTTTTTCACATCATATGTTGCCATCAATGACAAAGGGGGAGATTGTTGTAAGTATGTGCCTAATCTGTGTTGTCATTGATGTCAACATATCTGTGTTGTCATTTGTGTCAACTTTGCTTTTATTTTGTTGCTTGCTTGTAATAAGTGAGATGCTTTGTATTTACTTATGTAAGTGATCTTGATGTTGAGGATATTGAGAAAATTAACTCCTCTGGTAGAAACATTGAGTTGCAGTGGAAATAGTGTATTGCATACTAAAGAACAGTCCAGAAGATTGCTCTGCATTTCATGTAGGATGAATATCTTTGTCTGTGGATTGGAAGTTATTTAGAAGTCTATCTGAAGATGTTATATTCCAAGTTTGAGCCTCCAGTATGAACATTTGAGTGAGTTATGTTCACCAGAGTGAAAACTATTTTTCCTGTATGTTTGGTGGTGACAAGGAGAAAGTGTTATGCTCTGCATTCCTTCGCATTGAAGTATTTTGGCCTGCAGTTCTAGAGTTAAGTCTAGAATGATGATAAGAGCTTTCAACTACAATGGTTCATGATTTGGTGGTCCACAAGCTATATTTTCCTTATGACAGTGGCTGACAATATTGTTCTTATGCTCTAGTTTGAAGAATCTTCTTGACAGAGTGGTTAGAGTTCGTGCAGTTTTTCCTGGTGATTACAATGTGCTTGTGGATGTCTCTTGATCATGTTCCTACCTTTGGATTGGTCTGCAAAGAGAAAATTGGATCATGGATGAAGAATGTTCTTAGCAGACCTAGTGTTCTCACCAATCTTGGCTGACTTGGTTGATTTCACTAATTGCGGAGATGCCTTGAAGATTGTGGAAGTGTGTTGTGGCATGAAGAATTGTGTTTGAGTCCCAACTAAGGCACGATGTGATCAGCATACATCTTTACATCTTTCCCTTAGCTAATTTTTGTATTAGGTCCAGACCTATTTCTATGTATGTTTTTGTAATGCCGACCTTGGAGATTGTTCCAACGGTTGATGAATGTATTGCCGACCTTGATGTACATTCCTAGGTTGATGACTTGTATAAAGACTTGTAATGTAATTAGAAAAAAGGGGATGAGTGTGTGAATATGAAGATATAAGTGTGAAGGTGTGAAAGAACAGAGCAGAGAAGTTATATTGTGCTTCAATGGAACTAAACCCAGGCATGGAGTAGATGATATTTAATCAGTTCACCATATTTGGCATTAGCCACCCCTTGGCAGTGAGTCATTCTTTACAATGAGCAATTTGGGCAGTGAGCCCTGTAGGCAATGAGCCTCTATTTTTTGGTATTGTTATAACTCATATATTTTCTATGGGCTAACACCCACCATGGTTTTTCCCTTTTAGGGTTTTCCACATAAAAATTTGGTGTCTACTGTGTTGAATGTGTGTTTGTGATTAAGTCTATGGTTTCATGCTTTCATGGTTAAATCTAATTATTAGTAATTAAGTAGTTGATGGTTTATGAAGTTAAGTTTTTGTGACAACCGATTCACCTCCCCCCTCAGTTGTCCTATGTATTTCAACACCATCTCAATCAATGGCTCTAATCTTCTGATTTTGTTTTCTTAACAAGTCCTCAATATTGGCTTGGATGTCACATTGATGAATGAAGGGCTCAAGTTCATCATTTTTCTCCTTTATTTCACTTTATCTTCCTTCCAATCTTTATTTGAGTGCATATATTAACTTGGGCACCACTTTTCCTTTCTTTCTGTCTTTGTTTTGGCAAGAAAAACATGTTATTTTGGTGTCCAAAAGAGTTTAGATGCCCAATTGTTTCTTTTTTCTAAATGATTCTCATTAGGGATTTGCTTATGTGGGTGCCAATTTTGAGTTACTTTGGTTTTGGCACTCATCGAATATTTTCTCCAATGGATGCCAAATCAGGTATTTAGACCACTTAACGCCAAATTGGAACTCTTCAAGGATTTTCCTCGAAGGATGCCAAATTGGAAATTCCTACCTCAAACACCAAAAACAAAAATTGGTGATCATCGGTGATTTTCCTCAATGGACACTAAAATTGATAATTCCATGCCTTGAATGCTAAAAACAAAAGTTGGCGCTCATCAAGTATTTTCCCCAATGGATGGACAAAATTGGGAAACTAATGACTTGGACGCCAAAACTGAAGATTTTAAAATGTGATTCCAAAAATGAACAAGGCATGGATGCTTGGAGTGCTTTTTGATTATTTTTCAAAAGATTTCACAAAACTTTTAATCTTTCGTTAAAATTGCTCCATTTTCATTCTTAAATGTTAATCTAGGGCAATGAAAAAAGCAAAAAGCATTTTTTTTCTAAAAATAGAAAGTTTGATCTATGGACTCCATTTAGATTATATATCTTGAATATTGGACCATCTGAAGTGAGAAATTTATGCTTGGAAAACAATACTCATGATTCTATCTCAATGTGTCAGAGAAAATTTTTTTTAGCCTCAATCCTTCTTGCTTGTGCTTAGTATTTGTCATCATAGTCTTTCTTTGAACTTCACCCTTTATTTCCTCTACTAGTGTTAGAGTTGAAGCCTCCTTCAAGATTCATAGCAAGGTGATGCCACAATAATGGGTTACACTTTCTGGGACATCCTATTTTTTGCTAAAATCACATATTTTTAGAAAATATAATGATTTAAGCCTTGAAAGGTTCTATTTAAAGGATTTTAATTGAAAAGGGTTTGATCAAACCCCCTTAGATTCAAACCCCCTTGGATAAAACCCCGATAGTTTTAAACCATACCTATAATGGAGTCTCCTCTACACCTATCAAAATGCTAATAAAAACCCACTTTTGATTTATCTTTTGGGGGATCAAATGAATTCATTTAAAATTTATGTTTTGTAAGTATGTAGTCCTTATTATAAGCTTCCCAAAAAGTATAATTTTAAATATATTTAATTTAATTATTATACTTATTTTTTATTTCTTGTGAATGTAGGTTTTTCACTGAACATCAAGTTCTTTGTTCTACACACATGGAAAATTAGTGAAAAAAAATTCTAAAAAATATTTATACCCTAGGTATTGGTGTCCTTGTTTCAACAAAAAAAAAAAAAGAATTTCAATACATATAGAAAAAGTTATGTTTTACAGAATACGCCTATGTCAATTATAATTGGTTTGACTTCAGAACTTAATTAAAAAAAAATTCAACAAAACATTATGAAACCAAATGCATGCTCTATATATCGGTGTTACCAATCTAAATTCAAAAGAATCAGAATTTTATCCTTTGTATAAAAAAAGTTATGTGCTACAGAATACACATCACTTTAAAAAAATGTTGTTTACTATTAAAACTAGTTATCAAAGAAGACGCAAAAAATTTACAATTTAACTCCAAATTTTTTTCAAAACATATATTTAGAATCTACAAACAAAATCTCACAGATCACTAGTTCGCATCATCTTTAAATTCCTAACGGTTTAGTGGCTATAGGTGTAAGAAAGTGAAGATTTAGTTCAAAATGTTAATTTCAAGGTCAAGTTTGGCCAAAAAGTGTAAACCATTATTGTGGTATGACCCAGCATTATAATCTTCGTGACGAGAAACCTACATACTGTTGAACTACACTAGACAACTGAGAGGGGGGTGAATCAGTTGTCTTATGACTTTAACCAATTTCAATCATCAACTTATCAATTACTTATATTCAGATATAACCATGAAAACATAAAATGAGAAGCTTCAACACAAATGCATAATCAACATAGGAGACACCAGATTTTTATGTGGAAAACCCTAAAAGGGAAAAACTACGATAGGTGTTAGCCCACAGAAATATATAAGTTATATCAATACCAAAAATTGAGGCTCACTGCCTACAGGGCTCATTGCCCAAATTGATCACTGCCTATGGATGGCTCACTGCCAAAGGGTGGCTCACTGCCAAAAAGTTGAACTAAGATAATAGCATCTACTCCATGCCAAGGTTCAGTTCCATTGAAGCTCAAAACACCTCTGCTCTACTCTGCTACTTTACTTCGCTTCTATCTTCGCATCTTTTCACTTAGATATAATTTCATGACTCAATTAGAAGTATTTATACACTACATCAACCTTGGAATGATCATCAAGGTCGGCATTACAATCATCAACCATTGAAACAATCTCCAAGGTCAGCATTACAAACATACATAAAATAAGTCTGGACCTAATACAAAATTATCCTAAGGAAATGTAGTAAAGATGTATACGGATCACGTCATGCCTTAGCTAGGACTCAAACACGATCTTCCACGCCACAACACGCTTCTACAATCATCAAGAGATCTCTGCAATCACTGGAATTAACTAAGTCGGCTAAGACTGGTTACACACTACATTATCTAGGAATAATCTTCAAACACGGTCTCAATTCCTTAACACGGACCAATGTAAAGGTAGGAATATGATCAGGAGGTATCCACAGGCACATTGTAATCACCAGGAGCAACCGCACAAACTCTAACCACTTTATCCATGAGATTCTTCACACCGAAACACATGAACTTCACTGTCTTCAACTATCACAAAAGAAAGATAGCTTGTGGACTGCCAAATCATGAACCATTGTAGTTGTAGGCACTTATCATCATCCCAGACTTCCCTTTAGAACTGCAGAGCAAAATACTTCAATGCGGAGCAAAATACTTTCTCTCTGGCACCAGTGAATAATTAGAAAAAATAGGTTTTACTCTAGTGAATGTAACTCACTCAATTCTTCATACCGGAGGCTCAAACTCAGGACTTAGCATATTTAGACATGCCTCTAAATAACTTCCAATCCCCAGACCAAGATCTTCAATATACAAGAAATGCAGAGCAATCTTCTAGACCATTCTTTAGTATGCAACTCACTGTCTTCACTGTGATTCACTGTTTCCTTTCTGATTCTTCCGGAGGGGCTAATTTTCTCAATATCCTTAACAAAGTAATAGCACAGTTGACACCAATGACAACACAGATATGTTGGCATCAATGACAACACTGATTAGGCACATATTTGCAACAATCTCCCCCTTTGTCATTGATGGCAACATATGATGTGAAAAACTGTAACTACCATCAAGACAAGATTCTCCCCCTTACTCTTCACACATCTACATTCTTTCCTCTCTGAGTTTTTCACATGATTTCTCTCCCCTTTGACATCAATGGAAAAGGGCATATACTTGCACTCTGTTGCTCTGAACCAAACTCTTTTCTGAACTCTCTCCATCTGACTACTCACCCTGAGAAGTAGCCCGTACAAGCATCAATTCGAATCTGGAGGTGGAACTCTAAGCACCACCAGACTGATGCACTCTTGTGCATCTTAATTTGGAGTAGGAAGGATGATAACCCCTAACTTTTCTCTAGGATACTCAAAAGTATCCTTAGGCAGAGGCTTGGTGAAAATGTCTGCAATTTAATCCTTTGTGGACACATATTCCAACTTTACTTCAGTCTCTGTCACCTTCTCTCTCAAAAAGTGATACCTTATTGATATGTGCTTTGTTCTTGAATGCATTATTGGATTCTTTGATATGTTTATGGCACTTGTATTGTCACAATACATTGCAATTGGATCTCCATACACAACCCTTATATCCTTCAAAGTCTGCTTCATCCATAATACTTGAGTGCAGCAACATGTTGCTGCAATAGACTATGCTTCTGCAGTTGACAAGGATATTGAATCTTGTTTCTTGCTCAACCATGAAACCAATCTATTTCCCAAGAAGAAGGCACCTCCACTTGTACTCTTTATGTCATCAACATCTTCGGCCCAATCTGCATCTGTATAAGCACTAAGAGTGAAATCATTGTTCTTTGGATACCATAAACCATAATCTGGAGTACCTTTCAAATACCTCAGGATTCTCTTAACTGCCATCACATGTGATTCTATTGGATCAGCTTCAAACCTTGCAACAAGACAAACTGCATGCATAATATCAGGTCTGGTTTGGGTTAGATAAAGCAATCCTCCAATCATGGATCTGTATTTTTTTTGATCAGCCTTAGGTGATTCATCAGTTTTGCTCAACTTGCAACCAGTCACCATGGGAGTACATACCGTTTTAGAGTCTTCCATCTCAAACTTTTTCAGCAACTCTTTCACATACTTAGACTAAGATATGAACATTCCTTCATCTGATTGATTAATTTACAGACCCAAAAAGAAATTCATTTCACCAAACATGGACATTTCAAATTCACTTTTCATCTCACTGGAAAACTTTATGCACAAACCTTCATTTCCTCTAAAGATAATGTCATCAACAAAGACCTCAACAATCAAGATCTGATCATCATTGATTTTGAAGTACAGATTGCTATATGCACTACCTTTACTGAATCCCAATTGCAATAAATACTTGTCTAACCTTGCATACCAAGTTCTAGCAGCTTGTTTGAGTCCATACAATGCTTTCTTCAACCTGCATACCATATCACCTTGATCTAACAATTGGAATCCCTCTGGTTGCTCAATGTATACTTCCTCTTCTAATTCTCCATTGAGGAAGGCAGATTTCACATCCATCTGATATACCTTAAAATATTTGTGAGCTGCAAACACCAAAAACATTCTGATTGATTCAATCTGAGCTATTGGGGCAAAAGTTTCTTCAAAGTCTATCCCGTCAATCTGAGAATATCCTTGCGCACAAGTCTTGCTTTATTCCTTACAACTTCTCCATTTTCATTCAGCTTGTTCCTGAAGACCCATTTAGTTCCAATAACATTTTTGTCAGCAGGTCTAGGAACTAATTCCCAAGTTTCATTCTTCTCTATCTGCAATAGTTCTTCCTCCATTGCCTTTACCTAATTCTCATCATTGCATGCTTCATTCATATTTTTTGGTTCAATCTTTGAGAGCAAACAGTAATTGACTTGTTCCTCTGCAACTCTTCTTCTTGTAAGCACACCTTGGTTCTTGTCACCTATAATCTGATCTTCAGAATGATTGATCCTTACATACCTGGGAGTCTTGACAACACTTTCCGGAGCCTCTTCTTCATCCTGACTGTCTTCTTGCTTGTCTTTCGCTTCAATTTCTATAGTCACAGGTTCATCTGGTTCATAACAACTCAGGTCTAATATTCTTTCTTTGCCTTCATCTACCTTCACATTTGCACTCTCAACAATCTTTTTGAGCCTTTTGTTGTAGCACCGATAAGCCTTATTCTTGGTAGATTATCCAAGAAAGATTCCTTCATCACATCTTGCATCAAACTTTCCTAGATCTTCATCTCTCCTGATATAACACTTGCTTCCAAAGACTTTGAAATATTTTACTGTGGGAATTCTTCCATACCATAATTCATAGGGAGTTTTAGTACCATTACCTTTCACTTGAACTCTATTTTGAATGTAGACAGCAGTGTGAATAGCTTCTTTCCAAAAGACTTCCGACGGACCTTCTTCCTTTATCATTGTCCTAGCAGCCTCTTGAACTGTCCTATTCTTCCTTTCCACAACTCCATTTTGCTAAGGAGTCCTTGGTGCAGATAGTTATCTTTTTATCCCATGCTCTTCATAGAAAATGTTGAATTCATTTGAAGTGAACTCACCTCCTCTATCAGACCTTAAGCATTTGATCTTCAAATCTATTTCATTCTCAACCATTGCCTTGAAAGATTTGAACTTCTCTAGGGCTTCCAATTTATCTCTTAGAAAAGTAACCCAAGTCATTATAGAATAATCATCAATAAGCAACATGAAGTACATCACCTTGTAGACTTCTCACCGTTGTAGGACCACAGAGATCTGTATGCACTAGATCCATCAAATTGGTAGAGAATTGTTCTTTGCTCTTGAAAATTGTCCTTGTATGCTTTCCCAACTGACGTTCCTTAAAAATTGAGTTGGAGGGTTTCACAAGTCTTGGTAAATCTCTCACAACCTGACTTGAACTTATCTTTACCAGACTATCAAAGTTTATATGACACATCCTTCTATGCCACAGCCAACTTTCATATGCCTAAGCCAACAAACAATAATCATTAGTTCCTCTTAATTGATAGATGTTTCCTCTTGTCTTCTTACCGGTAGCAATCACAATTCCGGAGCTCTTCATGATCTTGCACCCATTATCTTTGAATCTCAGATCATATCCTTTGTCACACATCTGACCAACACTCAAAAGATTATGCTTACAACCCTTCACATACAGAACATTGTCAGTATTATGCTTTCCATCAAATGAAATAGATCATTTTCCACAAATCTTACCAGTTGCATTATCTCCAAACCTAATCAGTCCTCCATCATACTTTTCCAAACTTACAAACTTACTTTTGTCACCAGTCATGTGATGTGAGCATCCACTATAAATAATCCATTCATCCTTATCTTTCTCAACCTGAACAGCCAAAGCACTTTCTTCTACTGGTTTTTCATCCTTCACATAGCTAGCAGGATTAGTAGACACAAGATCTTATTTAATAGCAATAAACAGGCATTCATTTGTACTAATATTAGCATCATCAGATTCATCATCAGTCACTCCTTCATCATCAAAATCTCTGACATAGTAGCATTTCTTTGAAACTCTAGGCCTGCTCTCATATTTCTTCTTATTTCTTTTAATTCTTTCAGGACATCTGGAAGCATAGTGACCTACTTTACCACAAGAGAAACATTTGAAAGGTAATTTACCTTTGAACTTACCAGATCCTCTTTGTAGCCTGTCAACAAAGTTAGCTTCAATTTCATCAAAGTCATCATCCACCTTGTATTTCTCAGCTCTAGAGATCTCTGTTGAAGTACTGGCTTTAAAAGTTGATTCAACTTTAGGCAAGGCATCACCAAATTCTCTCATCTCAAAGGTTGTAAGCTTTCCAAGCGACTGATCTCTTTCAATAGTCTTCACAGTCATGAATTCTTCAATTGCAGCTACCTTGTGACTATAGGATTTTGGTAGTGATCTGAGAATTTTCATCACAACTTCCTTATAAGTGAAAGTTCCTCCCATACCTTTTATTCCAGTAACAAGTTCGTCAACTCTTTGCATAAAGGATGTTATGTTTTCATCTTCAAACCTTCACATCTTACTTTCAGGCTCTGTAGCTTGGCTTCTCTTATAGAATCATCTCCTTCATACAAATTTTTCAGCTTCTCCCATACTTCATTTGCAAATTCAAGGTCCACAACTTTTGTCGGCACTGAGTCAGTTAAGGAACTTAACAGAGCATCCTTTGCTTTGACATCCAGCTCATATTCTTTGATATCATCTTCAGTTGTTAAACCACCTTCAAGCATGACAAATTGTGATAGTGTAGCTAGTCATAATTTATAACCAAGACAGAGAAGATGGCTCTTCATTTGTGTCTTCCAAAGAGTATAGTTTGTCCCATCAAAATGTGGAGCTTCCTTCTTATAAGACATCCTGGATCTTCCTCAAGTTGTTAGGCTTTCTTTAGAGGAACTTAACTCTGATACTAATTGTTGAACTACACCGGACAACTGAGATGGGGGGGTGAATCAGTTGTCCTATGACTTTAACCAATTTCAATCATCAACTTATCAATTACTTATATTCAGATATAACCATGAAAACATAAAATGAGAAGCTTCAACACAAATGCATAATCAACACAGGAGACACCAGATTTTTACGTGGAAAACCCTAAAAGGGAAAAACCACGGTGGGTGTTAGCCCATGTAGAAATATATAAGTTATATCAATACCAAAAATCAAAGGCTCACTACCTACAGGGCTCACTGCCCAAATTGCTCACTGCAAACAAAGGCTCACAGCCTATGGATGGCTCACTGCCAAAGGGTGGCTCACTGCCAAAAGGTTGAACTGAGATAATAACATCTACTCCATGCCAAGGTTCAATTCCATTGAAGCTCAAAACACCTCTGCTCTTCTCTGCTAGTTTACTTCATTTTTATCTTTACATCTTTTCACTTGGATACAATTTCACGACTCAATTACAAGTATTTATACACTACATCAACCTTGGAATGATCAAGGTCGACATTACAATCATCAACCGTTGGAACAATCTCCAAGGTCGTCATTACAAACATACATAAATAGGTCTGGACCTAATACAAAATTATGCTAAGGAAATGTAGTAAAGATGTATATGGATCACGCCATGCCTTAGCTGGGACTCAAACACGATCTTCCACGCCACAACACTCTTCTATAATCCTCAAGAGATCTCTGCAATCAACATGCTACATTATTTGGGAATAATCTTCAAACACGATCTCAATTCCTTAACGCAGACCAATGTAAAGGCAGGAACACGATCATGAGGTATCCACAGGCACCAGGAGCAACCGCACAAACTCTAACCACTTTATCCATGAGATTCTTCACACCAGAGCACATGAACTTCACTGTCTTCAACTATCATAAAAGAAAAATAGCTTGCGGACCGCCAATCATGAACCATTGTAGTTGTAGGCACTTATCATCATCTCAGACTTCCCTTTAGAACCGCAGAGCAAAATACTTCAATGCAGAGAAAAATACTTTCTCCCTGGCACCAGTGAATAATCAGAAAAAGCAGGTTTTACTCTGGTGAATGTAACTCACTCAATTCTTTATACCGGAGGCTCAAACTCAGGATTTAACATCTTTGGACATGCCTCTAAATAACTTTCAATCCGCAGACCAAGATCTTCAATATACAAGAAATGCGGAGCAATCTTCTAGATTGTTCTTTAGTATGCAACTCATTGTCTTCACTGTGATTCACTCTTTCCTTTCTGATTCTTCCGGAGGGGCTAATTTTCTCAATATCCTCAACAAAGTAATAGCACAGTTGACACCAATGACAACACAGATATGTTGACATCAATGACAACATAGATTAGGCACATACTTGCAACACATACATCATTAGTAGACCAAGACAGAGCAACACCTAAGGACTGAACGATTCTGACAAGAAAGATAACATAGTTAACATTGGTGTGATAAGGATGACTTAACATTTGGCTACAAATATGATAAAACAGTTTTTAAAGGGTAGAAAATTTGAATACCAACAAGAATAGAACCTGAAAGAGTTAAAGCCATTGACCATATCCCTTAAGTCAAAACCATCAAAGGAATTCAATCTTTTTTTGGATAAATTAACTTTGTGAGGAGGTTTGTCCAAAACTTTGCTAAAAAAACTAAGGGCATCTCCAATATGCTCAAGAAAGGACAAGTTATATGTTGGGATAAAGAATCAACCAAGTCTTTCCTAGGAATCAAAGAAGTCGTCAAGTAGGCACCTATGTCGACAATCCATGATTACACAGTCATTCCAATTGTTTTCATTTACACCATTTTATACCATTCATGTTGTCCTATTGCAAAAGAACAATGATGGATTTGAGTAGCCAATTGCTTTCTTCAACAAGTTGCTTCAATGTGTCGAATGGAATCGAAATACTTCATAAGGAAAAGGCATGCTTATGTGCTTGTTAAAGCAATAAATAAATTCAAGTCATATCTTATAGGTAGCAAGGTCACAAGATATGTGACACATAATGGTGAAGGATATCTTCACGCAGCAAGAGGTTTCAAGCAAAAGATGTAGGTGGATTAACAAAGTGCAAGAGTTTGATATAGATGTGCAAACCACCAAACTAGTTAGAGGTCAAGGATTGGCAAAACTCATGGCCAAGGCAAATCTTAAGGCAATTGAGGTTAACAAAGTTACAATCGCATCCCTACTCCTTGCATTCTAGCAAGTAACCCCTAGCATGATAATATTGTGTATTATTTGGAAAATATGAAGTGTCCACCGATATGATGGAAAACCAACAAAGGAATCTTAGGCTTGTTGCCCAAAAATATATCTTGCTACATGGTGAGCTAATGTGGAAGAATCCTGAGGGTATGTTATTAAACTATGTAAGTCTAGAGTAGTCCCTTAGAGTCATGAAGGAATGTCACCAAGGAGTTTGTGGGGGGCATTTCATGGCTAAGGCTACAACTCACAAATTTTTTGAAGCAGATTACTAGTGGCCAACCTTATTCAAGGATGAAAATGGCAAGGTGTTGTGATGTCTACAAAAGGTTCTCAACTAAGATGAAGTTTGCAGGTGTCTTGTCTTTCACTACTGTGTTAATTAATGCTCATTTTCAGTAGTGGGGGAATGACTTTATTAGTTAAATTATTGAGAAATCTAACAATGGTTACAAATGGATTCTTGTAGCTACTGACTACTTCACCAAGTGGGTTGAAGTCATACCAACCAAGAATGCCACTTCCAAGGTGGTAGTTGACTTATGTTGGAAAAATCAGAGATCATCTACATTTTCTCAATAAAGAAAACACAAATATTGATCATGTTATTTAGTTGGTGATCAAAGTATTAAAATATGACTTTTTATAAAGCCTTTCAAATACATAACTTCTCAAACCACTATACGGGAATAACTCTTAGCTAACTACTAACTAACATAAGTCACTAAGGTTTATTAGTGTAAACCTTGATATTCCAACACTCCCCCTTAAGGTTTACAATACACAAATAGAACATATAACAAAATATGTTGATTACACAAAACAAATACATATTTTTTGGAAGATTTTTCTTTGAAGAAATAAATCCTGAATTAGGTGGAACTCCATCAAACTACCTTGTAACCCTTGGAAGGGTGTAGCTCTTGAGTTGAATTCCTGAGTTCTCGAATTACCACCTCCCCAAACTCCTGAATCATAGATCCCTCGAATTATTGGACAACAATCCATGATGAGCTATATCCACAGTGCTCCATCAAGTTGAATCATGACCCTCGAAAGGGTATAATTCCGCAAATCTATAGACTCCCGAACTATCTGGGCAACAATCCATATTGAGTTCACCAAATCCCTTCATTTCTTCAAAAGCAAACTTCACAATATATGCATTCTTTAATTTTGTTAGCATAAAAGAACACATAAGAAAACAAAAATATATGCTTCTCATACAATACACCATCTCTTAGCGAGAAGCTAGCTCAAGATGATGAAAACTCCTCCAGTCTCCGGTGCCTCCAACCTCCAATAACCCTATTACATTTTATCTATTTAATATTACATGTGATTATTTGGAGGCCCCGTCAGGTGTAACAAAGATGTCCCTAAAAACCCAAGCATAAGGTGACATAAAATTTTCATCTAAAATATCTCCAACCAAAAATTGATCTTACAAACCACCTATATCAATCATACAAAATGACCATAAATATCGATATCATTATTTCATCTCTCCAAAAATGCTGCACACTCTCACCAAAGATAATCTCAACATTTCTTGAATAAAACAACTTATCACTAGGAGTTTAATAGAATAGCACCCAATGGCAAACGCGAATGATGTGTAAAGGGACGCAAACGCGAAGGTGAGCAACCTGTAGAGGGACACAAATACAAAGGTGAGCAGCCTACAAAGGGACACGAATGCAAATGCAAGTAGCGGGATTCAGAGAGGCGCGAGTGCATGCAATCTAAGCAAGTTTGAACGCGAGAGGAATGAACGAGACGCAAACGAGAATGAACTGGAAGCAGGGGTTATTAGGCACTCTGGTCTATCTTCAAGTGAGAAGGATTCGTCTGAATTCGCCCCTATTCAAAACAACTCTTCGACTCAGGTGATTGGAGGTGTTAGGCCCTCTCCAGGCCGCCCTCAAAAGTTGTTTATTGATGTTGTAAACAGCTCAGGAGCTCAATCCTGCCCACCACAAGCTAGGGTTAGGCCATTGCCTTGTACCCGTTCATCTCCAATGGTGGTGTGTTGCCTAGAAGTTTTAGAAAATGAGGAGTTTTATCTTAAGCGCGAAGTGATCTGCAAATTCAACGGTTTATGGCATTCTCTTCTCGATCTGCACAACTGGGTCATGGAATCCTAGAAACCCTTTGTGGATGGAAAGATCGAGCTTTACCCCTGCACTAGGGGTTTCTTCATTGTGGCTTTTGCTTCCTCAGAGGAGAGAGACTTAATGTTGGATGGTAGGGTTTGGATGTGGGGCAAGCATTCACTCTCCATCAA
The DNA here is from genome assembly GCA_027924645.1 of Cunninghamia lanceolata. Taxonomy (NCBI): domain Eukaryota; kingdom Viridiplantae; phylum Streptophyta; class Pinopsida; order Cupressales; family Cupressaceae; genus Cunninghamia; species Cunninghamia lanceolata. The sequence goes on along the minus strand of BSBN01000763.1, from coordinate 5,036,572 downwards.
ACCTTGGGCGCGTTCCTTCAATCCACTCACTGAGCCACTTAATATCAGACCAATATGGCTTTGACTCCCAAATCCCCCTCTTCGATTTTGGGAGGATTCTTGCTATGAGGCCATTCGCAATGCTATTGGTTGCTTGTTCAAGGAAGAATCTACGACCTCATATATAGGGCATAGAATAGTTGCTCACATATTAGTGGATATTGACATCTCCAAACCTTTCCATGGAGATGTAGTTTTGATGGTAGGGGAAGGGCCTTGGACGCAGCAGCTAGACTATGAGGGTCTCCCTTTTAGGTGCATAAGCTGATTCTCTATTGGTCACTTGACCTTCGGTTGTCCTCACTCTCGCCGTAAGGGTGTGACAACTTGGTGGAAAAATGCACTCATTGATCATTTGATTGTTAGTGCTCCCCTAGAGGATGGTTCCCCCGAGGAGGGTGAGCCTTCCTAAGAGGAGGGTTCATCCCAGGATGACAATCCTTCCCAGGAAACCTTGCCCATCTTGCCCATTCCCTCTGCGGAGCCTATGGCGGATAAAGCAGATGTTGATTCTGATCATGTTGTGTCTCCTTCTTTGTTGGCTCTGGTTGTTTCTTTGGCTCCTATTCGAGGCCAGATTGCTACTTCGTCAGTTCCAGTCATATCTTTGGCTCTGTCTACTTCTAGTTTGACCTCTTTGTATGAGGTTTCTTCGGTTGCGGTGTCTGGAGAGGATCCCCTCCTCTTGCCTCGCTTTGAGGATTTTGACTTGGAGTTTTCCTGGACAATGGTCCAACATAGAAAGAAAGGACTCCCCAAATCTTTAGTTGATTTGCACCCTAGGGTCAATGGAGTTAGATTTGCTAGTTTGGGATCTGGTGTTGTTTAGATCTGTTAGGTTTATGTTTTTCAGCAGGTTGTGTGTTGTTTGTGTGTTGTTGGTGGCCTGTTTTGTTCTGCCCTAAGGGCCTTGTGTAAAGGGTTTAGCACCCTTGTACATTGCTTACTTAATCAAAAACAACTTATCACTCCAAAAGAAAAACAAAACTCCTTATATCTCCCTATTTCTCCAAAAACAAAAAAATCAATTAGCCTATCAAACCATATTTTTTATAGTGCATAAAAGATGAACTAAAGAGTTTTGAACTCTACATCTCTTAGTTCAAAGTAAATTCTTTTACCAATGCAACTAATAATCACTTTGAACAATCCTCTTAACAAACTATGTATGCTTCTGCTGTACACTCTTGGGATGCTTGCACCATTGAAATTATATTTTTCTTTTCATACTAATCTTCAAATCCAAATGCCTTTTTCATTCTGCATATACTCTTGTTCCAGCACTTTTATCAGTAATAAATTAAATCCAATATAAATACCTTTGTAGAAAGTGCCAGCCACTATCAACGCCTCAGCAATTTCAACGCAGCAACCAAAAAATAACAGTTGCATGCCATTGTAGAATAGTCTAAAATAGTTGTACATTAGATGCCTCTTTCCTCTGCAAATTGGATGCTTCTCAAAGAGAACTTATGAGTAAACAAAAGTTATATTATACACCATAGAATGAAATCTTCAAACTCGCCTTTAAGTGCCAAACAGACAGTTATTCATGTGTGCCAACAAATCGGCTACAAGACAGATCATCACGCTTTGTTTAGATAATGTCAGTTGCAAGATAAAGGGAAACCCCACGACCAATCCAAAATTCAAAGTGATTGCAATGTCTTCTATTTCTAGTGTAGCAAAAAGACCCCTGTCACATGATCAACAATCAACAAATAATACTTCTACGCAAAGATATGTATTCATCCTCCTCTAAAGTTTATTCCTCAATGTCGCTTCACAGGTACATAAATAATTTCGCTCTAATACCATGTTGGAAAAATCAAAGATCGTCTACATTTGCTCAATAAAGAAAACACAAATATTGATCATGTTATTTAGTTGGTGATCAAAGTATTACAATATGGCTTTTTATAAAGCCCTTCAAATAGATAACTTCTCAAACCACCATACGGGAATAACTCCTAAGTAACTACTAACTAACATAAGTCACTAAGGTTTATTAATGTAAACCTTAAAATATTCCAACAAATTCTTGCTTTCAAGTATCATCACAAGATTTGAGGTGCCAATAAGGATAGGTGTTGACAATGCAATGGGATTTAGAGCACGCAAATTCACTAATTTGTGTACCAAGTATGGTATTCGTCTAACCTACTCTTCCCCTTATCATCTCCAAGGTAATAGACAAGTTGAGTCCAATAACAAAAATCTCATGAAGATCATAAAAGGACACTTGAGCTAAACAAGAAAAGGTGGGATGATAAGCTTAGATTCACCACTTGGGTTGATAGAGTGATTTACAAAAAAGTACACAAGAACAAGTCCCTTTGAACTAGTATATGGAACAAATGCAAACTTGTCCATAAATCTAGAGTTGCCAATATATAACTTGCTACAAGAAGTTGATGATCAAGAGGGTAATATTTACTCTCAAAGGATCAATGAGCTCACAAAGCTTGATGAAATGAGGAGAGTCACCTAAGATAAGAATCTAGTGCAACAAGAGAAAGTGAAATATCCATTTGATAAGAGGGTTATTTAAAGGTGTTTTCAATTGGGGGATACTATATTATTGTGGAATACAAGATCTAAAGACAAAGGTAAACATAGGAAATATGATGCTCTTTGGTTGGGTCCATATGTAATTGATTATCAATGTGGACCATGTACGTTTTATCTTAGACGATTGGATGGAAATATATTGGACTTGCCTCTCCATGGGCAACACTTGAAGCATTATTTTGCTTAGTGTACGAAAAGCTAAAAATTGTTGTGCATACTCTCTTTCCCTTTGTGTTCTCCTATGCAATCATGAATGTCGTTGGCTCATGATAAAATGTTTGTTGTTCATATTTTGTCTTTGCTTCGAGTTGTGTTGTGTCATCTCTTGTCATGCTTCATGTTTTGTGTGTTTTTTCCAACCCTTGGTTTGCATCTCAGAGATACCCTAGATTCTTGTTGTACCTGCAAGAGGAACACATCCCCAACTATAGCCAATGTTGGCCCACCACCTATTTTCATGCCTCATGCCTTTAGTGTTGCCCCTAATCTTCATTTTGCCAATCATTAATAACTATTCTAAGATTCCCTTCAATGGGCCCTAATAGTAAGATCATGCTTTCTATTGTGTTTCATGCCCCTCTTAGTCTTGACATTGTGCCTTTGTGTTGAATTTTCATGTTTGGGAGCTTTGAGGTTGGCATGCAAGCCATCGCAGAGTTTCAAAGGTCTAGCGCAATTGTACAATTCTGGGAATTGCTCACCAACCTTTGCTTTCCACCTGCTCTACACTGCAAAACTCTAGAGTCTCCACACAATCCTTGCTAATTCCTCATGTGTCTCCACCTTCTACTTCCCCACCATACTTCTCCCCTACAAACTTCTTCCTCCCCATTGCACCCCATTGCAAGTTGCTCCTCTATCTCCAACTTTCTCCTACTTTACATTGCAGAACATCGAAGCTTTCATGAAATCTTGCAAAAATTGCAAATTGCATCCCAACCTCCACACCCCATGCCCAATGTCAGTAGTATTTGCTCCTATGCTTGCAATTTGTGTTTTTGTTCTCAATCCCACACCCCCACCAAAGCTTTGTTGTGAACTTTTTGCCCCTTTCTATAAATTACTTACTTGCGTCCCAACTCCACCACTCTACCATTCACTATTTTTGTGAACTTTGTTACCCTTTCTACAATTGCAAGTGTGAATTGCTTCCCCACCTCAAAGTTGTGGCATTCCAATGCAGGTCTTTACTTAACTCCCTACACGCTCTAACATGCCATTAATACCCTCATATGGAAGAGATTAGACCTAGGAAGACTTTCAAATGACTACAGGTATGTGTATCCCCCTCCAAAACATAGGTCCATGTACAAGCCCCAATGGTTGTTGATGCAACAAGCATGGGTGACCTACAAACATGATGCAACATACATGGACAACTTGCAAGCTTGCAAAACACACATTTGAATCCGCCCTTGTTGCAAGAATGAAATTGTAATGCTATATACATGTAAAAAAAATGAAAAAGGTTCTTGTTGGTTAGCTACAAAGAGAGAAGATCAAAAGGGTTGTAATCAAGGGTGTTCTTCATTTTGTATCAAGCCTAGGGTAATTGTAAAGACAAAAGTTTGAGCTTCAACTCCACTTAGAAGCATGCTTTTGTAATCCAATGAAGGAGAATTTGTAATAGCGTAGTCATCTGGGATATAAATGTCTCCGTGATCTTTGGATGTATTTTCTAGACTGTAATGTATTCCTCTAATTGCAGTTGCTAACTTGAGTTTTGTGCTTGATTAGTTGATCAACATAGAGATTGTAAAATCTTTGTGAAGGATCAACTCCACTTACAAGTATACTTTTGTAATCTAATGAAAGAGAATTTGTAAGTGTATAGTCATCCTAGATATAAATGTCTCCACGATCTTTGGATGTATTTTCTAGCAGTGTAACGCATTCCTCTAATTACACTTGCTAACTTGAGTGTTGTGCTTGATTAGTTGATCAACATAGAGATTGTAAAATCTTTGTGAAGCCTTCACAAAGCATCTTTTCATCGCAATTTAGAGAATATGTATGTTTGCTCATGGATTATTGAAGTATGTTTCATCTTTGATGCTATGACATCACAGTGTTGTTTCTGACATGCCTAAAGCCCAACTTACGTGTATGAATGCAAAACTTGGTCCTTGCTATCTTCATACTAGTTATGTTGTAGCTCTTTTGGATTGCATATATGTTTGTTCTCTTGCTTTTGAAATTCAACTATATCACTCTACTTGGGTCAAGGCATCAATTTTCAATACTCCAACCTCCCATCACACTAACATACACAAAAACAATTCATAGCATTATTCATACCAAATTCGAGATCAACCCTCCCACCAACATTGCAAGTGCATCACACCCATAAAAGCATACAACAAAAAAGTCTCAAAAAAAAATCTCTACATGACTTTGCAATGTTGTTTATATTGCAAGTGTGCATGAGGCAAATCCTTGTTTGTAAACATCCAAAGGGAGGACAGCCTACAAATCTTGAGTTGCATGCACACCTTGCATATTTGCTCAAAAGAGGTTGTCATACAGACCAACATTAAGGCTTAGTAACAAGTATAGGAGTCTCATAATGGAGTAGGGCATGGTTCATATTGTTATTTATTTTCATCCATCTCACATCCAACCTCAAAGAACACCCGCCTTGACCTAGCAAAACTTAAAAGAAGAAGTAGAGGCTTGCCCCGTCTTATGCATTGGTCCATTGTTGCCACTATCTGCTCATGAGTCCAACTCATCATTCTATGCTAACTTTCCCTAGCCTTAGATTTTGGTATTGCCTTTAGGATTTGTGGAGTTACAACTCTAAGCACCAACACCCTCTTCTCATTACATTAGAAAGTGTTCAATTTAGCTCAATATATGGACTGCTTCCAAAAAAACAAAGATAGGGGTTGACTACTTCTATAGTAGAATCTTGCAATTAAGGCAATATTTAACAAATCAAACTTCACTAAGCTAGTTTGTGTCACTTACTAGAAAACAAAAAAATGCTCTTAATACATTTTAGCAATGCAAAATCACTAAAACCTTTTGGAACTAGATTCAAGCAAAGTATGACAATTTTTATGGGCCCTTAGTATGAAAGGAACTCTTCTATGGCCATTTGGATGGTTTGTGATATATATATATATATATATATATATATATATATATATATATATATATATATGATATGCAAAATCACTAAAACCTTTTGGAACTAGATACAAGCAAAGTATGACAATTTTTATGGACCCTCAGTATGAAAGGAACTCTTCTATGGGCATTTGGATGGTTTGTGATATATATATATATATATATATATATATATATATATATATATATATATATATATATATATATATGTTTCTTAGGGACACATCTCTAGGGGTTTCGGTGACATCCCTAACGTTCGAAAGACTTGGGGACTTGAAGGGGACTTCCCCTTTTCAAGACTGAACATCCAACGCAATTTGGTGCGTAAAAATTTAAAAAGTTAACTTTTTAAGGAAGATAATAATAACCACTAAAAACTAAAGGGTGGATGATTGTCACTACAAGTTCAGCACCCTATACTTACATTTTAAAATCTCGAATACTTTTAGTTTGTTTAAGTTGTTTTAATAGCCGTCCTCCTATTGTCCCCAAAATTTATAAAAGTTTTTGTCTATCCTTGAAACTACATCCCCACATCCATATGTCCATCATCTAGGAAACTCGGAGAAACACTAAAATAAATCATGAATGCTTTGTGGCTTGTAAAGGTATCCTTTTCTATGAAAAGATTATCCTTGAGAGCAAATGACTCTCCTCACATAGAACTCGGTCCCTTCATAAATGTGAGAGAGAAAAAATCTCTTCTATAATAGATATCTTTAGAAAAGATGTTAAAGACTCTTTTCAAGTAGGTGAGAAACTTGAAATACTCTCTTTAGTATTTGTCAATAGAGGCGCATTAAATGACACATATGCAACTTTTCTATAGCTTATAAAGTGCTATGAGATCATGCTTCCAAAAGGAAGCTGAAAGAAGACCGTGGAGAAAAAAAAAAAAGCATTTGTTTTCAAAATACTTTTGGCAAATGGACAGGAAAAGGCATCATAGTAGATACTGTCCAAGCCCAGACAGTGGTTACATGATATTGGAAATGTCTAAACATTTGATAACTCCAAAGGTGATATGTACGATTTCCAGCTATGTTACCTATTTGTCCTAAAAATCACCTAAATCCTGGTCCAATCCAGCCTAGTGCAGGTGCAAATAGGCCAGTCATTGACCCCTAGATACGCCTAAGGATAAACCCACCAAGGAGTCCAGGCCACTTTTTATTTATTTTAATTTTTTTTTCCAAGGAACGCCCATGTCATCTACGTCAAGAGCAGGTGTTCATCTATGTCTGGAGCAAGAACTGGTTCTCAGATCGATCAAAGATCTCATGACAGGAATGTAACAAATTGCTTTACTGGCGATGAGTTTCTTGTCTACACGAGCTCGGGGGATGCGAGCGTGAAGTTATGGAGCAAAGCAACGCTTGAGAGACACTAGCGCTCACCACCTAGGGAGGAGAGTGCAGGATATGACCATGGCAGATGCTCTCAGAGGCCTGTTGCATTTCTCTGTAAAAAGCAATTATTACTCGCTTCACGTTACTAAAAACAACACATGTTTTACTTTTTAGCACCTTTTTAAGTGTGCACACAAAGGGAGTTATAGATCTTTAAATATTGAAGTCCATACGATTTTATAAAACTTGTATTGTTGTTTTGTTTATTATATGCATGCCGTGTGGTATTTTGAACTTAGTTCATATTTTTAGGCCACAAATATGTATATATTTATGATTTTTATATGTTTTTTTGCAGAGACAACCCGAAAATGAACCCAACCCCAAAAATGTTTTTATTGTACCAGCATACTCAAAACCCCATATCTAAATCTGAACCAGTAACTTAGATTTCCAGCAATATGCTCCACTCACATATACATTGTAAATGAAGTTGTTCAAAGTATAAAAGCATTGAAGAGCTTTTTAAAAAGATTATAAATAAATTATGTTAAGACTATTTTTATTATTTAGTCAATTAACAATTGCAGATTTAAACTGCATGGCAAAAACAGTCCTTGCTTAGTACACTCTTATGTAGACCTCGACGACACAAATTTCCATTCCTCTAGAAAGTAGCAAAAAATGAAGAAAAATCCCTCCAAATGCACAGTTATTTACACAAGAATGGCCACAACACCTTCCCCATTTATACTTGCACATGAAATCCTTTAATGATTTGCTAAGTACACTCTCATGTAGACCTAGAGGACACAAATTTTCATTCCTTTAGAAAGCAGCAAGAAACTAAAAAAACTCCCTCCAAATGCACAGTTACTTACATGAGAATGGCCACAACACCTTCCCCATTTATACTCTACTCTTGCACATGAAATCCTTTAATGATTTGCAAATAATAATACCTAAGGGCATCAATGCTAGCAAGTTCTTCACACACTGTCTACAGAAAAGAGCATCAAATCACAGTGTCCTACCAAGTCCACATAGTCCATTTAAAAACTGTATGTGGACAAGGATGTCCAGATAAATAATGATACACTTTAATTTCAATTTATGATAAGCACTACTTAATCTTCTGAAAGGGACTCATGATATAACACAGAAATGGAGGTTATAGACTATAAGAACAAATAAACCTAAATCCCCCTCATATTCTTAAAAAGCAACAATGATTTTCAAATCATATAATAGTAAGGAATAAAAAATTGTGCCAGCAGTACCGGTTTAACAACCAAGCTGTAGCATGACCAGATAATCCCTGTGCATGACACAATTGTTCAATAGCCACCATATGAATGATGTGAGATTTAGAGATAATTTGTTCACGAGACCCGGTAAAGAGTGCAAAATTGGCAGTAGCAAACAAAGTGTATCCGATTTTAAGAAACCAGTCTGGGAAATGTGTGAGCATAAAACTGATGATATAAACCTACCTATTTGTTAAGGATAAGAAATCTTCTCCGGCGGTTTCACAAAATCAGCCATATTGGCCAGGCTACTGCAGAATCCAATTAGAATGATGTTATAAGAATGCACTTCATAGCAGGTACAAGAACTTAAAAATGAGAATACATTTGACAAGTTAACAAAAAATCTTCAAGAAAGCGATTTGTGAACAATCCAAACCTTATCTGTATTGGATTTCTGTGTACGATACTACTGCAGTTTCTACTCTCAAACACGTAATTAACATTTAACATAAAAACCATTTTCACTATTTTGAATGTCATTAACCTTCAATGTTTTCAATACAAGGATTATATGAATTATAGTTTAATCAAAACAATGCTAAGTAAAGTGGCCCTTAGTCTGTGTACAGGCAAATTTGGCAAAATCTTAGCCAAAGGAAGTCAATTACTTGTGCACCTGATGTGTACAGGCTGCTAAAAGTTTATTGGGATGTTTATCCTCTTGCTAAAAGAAAAGACTGCTACCTATTGTATAGAAGACTATTGCAAGCACTTGAATGATAAATAGAAATTGTCTATCTGAAAGGGAGAAACTGCAGCTTTGAAATCCAAGATCTGTTCCTTGATTGCTCATAGCATTTGATGCATACTGGGGGTAAGTCATGTAAGAAAACATCCTTGTATTTGTTAAATAGGGATGTGAATTTGATTTCTACATTTGCTCCAGGTTTTCCCTCCATGGTTTCATAAATGAATGTTGTGCAACAATAGATATGTTTCCTCATTGAACTTATCAGTTGGATATGGGATACTAGAGATGTGTTTGGCTCATACTTATCCCCATAAAGTTTAACCTTTCTATCTTTTTGGATCTCAAGGACATGATTCTTTGTTTGAATATGACACTGTCCAAGACCTATTATTAATTGCCGATAGTGTTGGATTCATCCTGAGATAAGTTGTCTAAGAAAACATCCATGTATCTGTTAAACATCGATATGATTAGATTTCTACTTATATTTCAGATTTCATGTCTATTCTTTGCTTAGTGAATGTTGTGTAACAATAGATACATTTCCTGCTTAAAAATTTAATTTGGATATGGTATAATAAGGGTATTGTTAGGTCATTCCTGTCCCTGTAAAGTTTAATGCTACTACCATTTTAGATTTCAGGTGCATTACTCTTTGTTTGAATATGATATTGTTGTCGTAAAAAAAAATATATCTGACCACATTGTACCTTCCTATTTTCTTGATTGAAAATGCATTTGATTGTATAAAGTGTAGAAAGATATGCACCATAAACAGTTGACTAACAGAAATCTAGGGCTTGGATAATGCTGCATACGTTGTTAACATGTTAATGTTTGTTCTCATTTTTAATATTTCTATCACTGATGTCTAAGGATTCAAAAATATTAGCACCAGGCGTACCCTAGCTGTAATTGAAGAACATATGCCATTATCTGATATACCCTAGCTGTAATTGCCATCATAGGTTCTAACTAAACCAACCCATAGCAAAGAGGTCAACTTGCCACTGTGGAAGCTTGTTCTATATTGAGGGCATGGAGGGAAATGTCACATCCTTTGAAAGGTGAAAATCGAGAAAAACTAAAAGCTGGAAGGGACAACAATATATACTCTACAGCAAGAAGCTACCATAAAACATGTAAATAAAGCAAAAGAATGAAGACAAAAGCTAGCCCTTGCGGATGTGAGCAGCTACAATGTCAGTGTTTACAACTCACACTACTAAAAATTTAAAATTGATACTCTACAACATAATAAAAATGCCCAAAACAGTAGATGAAGAAATTAAAATTTTAAAAAAACTGGAAAGAAATAACAAAGTGAGTCAACCCAAAAGTGAATCCTTCATATTTAACATCAACAAGAATCTAATCAAAACCATAGAAACAAATATCTTTCTCGGGAATTTCTTGGCATACCAAAAGATAAAGATATTTTCAATTTCTTGGGATATTATTGGGAAAAAACTGGGAACCCAAAAAGTGCAGAAAACTTTTTTTATAAAAAAGAGAAATAACTGATGTTTTTCACATTTAAAGACATCCTAATTGCATAGGGAGTGAGAGAGTCAAAGGAAACGAGAGCGTACGCCATGAATTTTGAAATATGGATTTTTCTCATTAATTATGAGATTGCTGATTACAGATAATTGTAATATAAATCCCTTTACAATGTTGATAAATAACTCTTCCAAAATGTAATGAACCCTTCATGCAATAAAACACAACTAAGGTAAATAAGACCTGTTAACCCTACTGTTCACCTTAACTATCAAGTCCAAGAGACTAATCTATACCAGTATACACAAAATGGTAACTACAATTGACAACAGTTTCCCCAACCTCTTCAAATGCCTCTTTAAGTTTACAGTAGTGATAACAATCACGCGTGGCATTTCAGCACAGCAATGTCCTGTCTTAACAACAATGTTTCATATTAATAATTTTGATCAGCAATATTTCCTATAATGTTCAGCTGAATTATGCCCATATTAATTGATCACAGTACTAGTAACAATAATACTGACCACCGTACTGACCAAGAATGATACAGATTACAATAATGACACAAAGCTACTGATCAATGATCACAAGAAGATCACTAATCACAGAAGAATAGTTTAACAACCCACACCAATTTTTTTATTTTTTTGCAATATGTAAAATGCAAATGCAAGTCCGCACACTTTCTGATCACCAAGTTCCCAATTTGGGCAAGGTGAGAGCATACGGTGTTTGGACAACACACAAACTATCTAGATGAATGCACTGCTGAAATGAAGGTGGCAAGTCGACCAAAAGCACACAGGCGGTGGAACCGACCCAAATCTACGTCTCTTCGGCAAACGAGTGTGCTTAGAGAATGCAAAGCCACTGGCAGATTACAACGGAATCCAATCAAGCTAAAGTAATTGATTACAACGTGGATCTAATCAATGCCAAAACGAGCTTGAAATGCAGAGGGGTCTAGCGGTGAACTGACCAAGACCTTCTATGTTGAATTACACATAATCGTCGGTATACCATCCGATTTTACAATAACATGAGCATGAAATGCATGACTTCCGGCGATACTACCATCCGGATTACAATTAAACATGATATGAACTACTGGAATTAAGTATTTAGAAAGCAATTATAACATACTAATGGAATCAACTGAACACAACACTGTTGCAACACAAATATCAGTCCAATTAATCAGAAGTATGTAAGAATCAACTCACATTGATTGAGCAAACTGGAGGTTCCAAATTCTGAATGCAACAGGAGGCTGAAACTGATCACTAAAGACTGAAAATCGGACTGAACTGAACACCATTCAGCTGCCCAATACTGAAATATCACTCTCACTCAGCAAACATTGACAACCATACACTATAAGGCCTTGAAAGTACAAATGAACAGCCCCAAAGAAGTCATAAACCTCTAAGAAAATACCACCAAACTGTTGAGACAGCATCAAAGCTACTGTACGGCCTCAGTAAAGTCCAATATGACTCATTATGGAGACAAGAATAAGCTGCTACAAGAACTTAGACCCTACTGCAAGTGTATGAGAGCCTATACGGCCCAAAATATATATAATACGTCCTCATAAATGATGTTGCCTGCTGCTGTAGGCTGAAACAGAGCTGCATGGCCTATTTTTGAAATTGTACGACCCTTCTAATAAAATCCAACTCTGCTGCAACAGACCTGGTACAGTACGGCGCCACTCTTATGTGGGGATGGTATGGCCTCCAAAAGAAGTTTTCAACACCAGAAGTACAGCGAATCAGAAAACTCCTTCACACGCCTGTTGTGCTTCACACACACATGCCCCATTTTGGCAAAATGAGGACCCCTTTTCTTTTCTTTACTTTTTCTCCCTTTCCGTGTAGTGTCCTTTTGATTTTGTTTTGTTACCTTTACTTAGAATTTGTCTTTTTACCTTGATGTATTTTTTATCTTGGTTCTGATGTTTTTGCTTAGATTTTGCTCTTATACATTTTGATATTTTGGTTTTGATGCTTTTTACTTAGTTTTTCTTGGTGCCCGTCTTGTTGGGGTACAGGGGTTTGTCATTTCATCATAACAGTAGGATCCTTCCCGAAGGCCCAACAAGTTTCCCCTTTGTGCGTTTGAGTGGTTGGATTATCGACCTGTCGGGGTTTATCATCTTGGCATGACAATGAAAGCACCCCCGACATCCTGATGTCCGAGAACACTAGTGTTGGTCTTGTGCGTCACCTTGTCGGATTTTCGAAGTTTGTCATCTTAGCATGACAATAAAAGCATCTCTGATATCCCAATGGGCAAGGAATATGACCTAACTCCTACCTACCCTTGGCGCTGCATTTATTGCATTTTTCCCACACGCGTGCAAAGGGGGTTTTTACTACCGTTTACCCTATTTTCATCTTCACTTCTGCATTTTGAGTTTTTATCCTTGGAGCTTCGGCAATTCTGTCTCGATATAAACCTATTGATGAGATTGAAGTTGCTGGCGCGTCCAGGGATGAGTTTGTTGCTACTATGATTCATGGTTACCGTTCTTTGTGGCCATGCGTTCTTCACCCTTTTGTTTGCTCATCGTTTATCTAGGTAGTGTTGATGATTGTTTTTAGACAAGTCAACACTAGAGTATCCCACTCCCTCTTGAATAAAGTTCTTCAAACGCTGAACTATGTGATCCAGTGAAGTAACTCCAAGGTTCCTTTTTTATGATTTACGATGGATTAACTTAGTGATTACATGTGATCTTGCTGATAATCACAAAGGGACTTACGCAGACTTCTTCATACACTTAGCTTATTTCTCCTTTCAGTGTGGATGATGTATGTACAAGGTTGCAATGATAAAGAAATGGAAAAAAGATAAAGGTTTAGAAAGGTTAATCTAAGGTCAATGAAGCAATGATGATATATTGAACAGACAAACTCCTCAATTAACCTAACTTCACTTCGCCAAGGATGCCTACAACTACATGAAGTTGGTGCAATCTCCTAAGGTTACGCGAATGGTTTTCAAATCATGAAGGCTCATATAAGCACCCATCGAATGGCACAGCTCACACAAGCATCCACAATCGAACTTATGCAAATTATAAAGCTCAGACTAGCTTTACACAACACTTCACCAGCGATGAATGTCAAAAGCATGAGCTAGGAGTTGATCAAATATTCAATACAACATACATTACATCAAAGAGCTTCTAATCTACTCGAAACATCTCTCCATTTCATCAAGATACAGGAAATCATGTCATTCCACAAGACAAGACTTAAACACCAAGCGAACTCCAATGTCCTTTGCATTAATCTTGAGAAACATTTACAACTCCAAGTCCTCTCAGAGAATTTCGAGAGTCTCTCTTATTCTACTCCTACAAAACTATATCTCTAGTCTACTCTCTATTCTATATGTTACAAATGAGGCAACAAGGCCTTTATATAGAAGCCCAAATTACAATGAATGGCTAAGATTAATTCAATAGCCAAGGGTCTAGATCGTGCCACCTCAGAGGTAGTTACAACAATTTGCTATTTTTAGCACAAAAGAGAGAGGCAATGAAGGCACGTTTTCCAATGTGATAAGGTAAGGTGAAATCATTTAAAACATCCCCCACATAGGAATCCCTTTGACTTCTTTTATTAAATGATACATTTAATGCCATTGAAATGATTGTGGCTAATATGATTAGATGTTAACGTGTGTCTGCCACATAGGTGCCACATTAGCATATCTTGAAAATTGTATCATCTTGTAGTGATGTATTCGATGTGATTGCTTGAACTTGTATGTTTAGGAATACAACTTGTTGATCTTGCCTTGATCTTGAATTGTAAACTGGATGTATGATACTTGTTGCTTCATTTGACTAACACTGTGATTCTCCTTCTTGCAGAGTGAGTTGATGTTCTTCTCTGGATGCTTCTTGATGTAGAGTGGAGTAGTAAGATAATGATGTTGCTTTATTCATGAATTGGAGTGGAAGATCTCTCTTGAACTTGAAAATTTGAGAGTCTTGAAGCTTAGATGATAAATGTCTTTGCTTGATGTAGAAGTTGATGAAGAGTTCCAACCGACACTTGAAGCGATGTAGATCTCTTGGAAGATGATCTCGAATCTTGAAAGAACTTGATTTGAAGCTTAGATGAATAGATGCCTTGTCTTTTGAACATGATGCCACTTGATGAAATGCTTCCTTGAAGACGATCTTGAAGCAGAATGGACGTCTTGTCTTGAAAACAACACCTTCCTTATGATGGAGTAGCTGACCCCCCCGGGAGACTTTAACGATATGAGGTTTCCTTGAAGTAAAGTGGATGCCTTTGGAAGTCTTGATTGACGAAGATGAAGTAGTTGATACTTGAAGTGATGTAGATAGGGTATCTTTGAACTTCTTCTTAGAACAACTACTTGACGTCTACTGCAACTTGTTGACTTCACTCCTAGCATGAAGGTGGTTCCAACTTCTTCTTCTTTGATGACTCCTTAGCATCATTCACATTCCTTCTTCCTGCAAACAAACAAAGAAACAACATCAAACATGATAATATCTGATTTACAACATATAAGAATCATTTCATGCATTTCCAAGCCAAGCGCATTAGATGCCAAATTAAATCTTTGCTTGAAATTTCACTCTAAAATACCATTTTTTACTCCTTATCTTAGCATATTGGATGAAGTATTCAAGATCTTCCTAAAAAAAAAATGAAATGCATACACCTTAGATCAAACTTGCACATCCTCCAAGGACTAGCGCACCGTTTCGAATTCTTCCTCACTAGATTAAGAATTTCGAAATCCTCTTGATTTTATTCACAAAACTTACATTTCGCCATTATCCAAAGGTGGGCGCATTGGTTCAAGGAGGTGAATTCCTCTAGCTTTTCGCATTAGATAAGGATTTCAAATCCTCTAAAAAAACTTAGCATTTTTAAATCATCTTCTTCAAGTGGCGCGTTGGATAGGGGTTTGAAAATCCTTTAAAATGTTAGTGCGCCGATTCAAGTGTTGAGGAATCTTCTTGCTTTAGCGGGATAATTAAGACATTTGAAATCTTTATGTTTAGCGCAACGGTTAAAGATATGGATCTCTTTTAGATAGGCGCGGTGGATAAGGCAAATGAATTCCTCTAGATTACAAAATTTACATTTTACACTCGAATCCTATTCTTCCTCCTTGGCGTGGCGATCTATACTTGGAAATCCTCTTATTATCCCTTTGACGCAAAAAACCCCGAAATCTTCCTCACTAGACTTCTTTTCGCGGTGGTTCACACTTTTGATTTCTCCCTGTTTGGGCGCGGGGGTTTAAGGATTTCAAATCCTCTTGGAATAGCAAATGACAACAGGTAGGGTTTGTAATTTCTTTTCTGTTTTTAAATGGGTTTGTACTGGTTTGTGCATTTGCTTCTTTTACTTTGGTTTTGATTCCGTTTCGCATTCGTGCCCTTCAAATTTGTTCTGTGTATTTTGATCGTCTTAGGGCTTTCATTTTTTTGTTTTCGTATTTTGCCCTTTCTACTTTCGCAAATTTTGGCCATTTGAATCCGTTTTGTGCTTTGGCACGTCTTTTGAAGTTGTTTTCGTTGACGATATGTTACTTTTTCCGGTTTTTAGTTGTTTTATTCTTTCATCCTTTAGGCATTTGGCATGAGATTGCCCCGATCCCTGATACTATGCATTTGCTAAGTCTTTTGGGATCAGCACATCGAACATTGTCATTTTCCTTTGCTTTTTAGGCATGTGATGTGAGTTGTCCCCGATTCCCAATCCCTAACTTTATAGTACCCTAACTCTCTCAAGATCGCGATGTCAAGTCTAATTTCTTTGTGTTTCTTTTTGAGTGAGAGTTTTGAGCCCTTATCGATTTTCAATCCCTGACATTACAATGTTCTAACACTATCAGGATCCCAGTGTTAGGTCCGTTCATTTTCTTTTGATTTTAAACATGAGTTCGAGGTTATCCCCGATCCTCAACACTTTGAATTCCTTAAGTTTCTTGGGATCGCAGGTTCGGCCTAGTTTTGTTTTCGTTGCCTTCTAAACTTTGAATCTTTGATCTCTCCGATCCCCGATGAATCAAAATATTAAGCTCTCGGGATCGACGTATCGACCTTTCTGGGTTTGGTTGGTATTTTGGCATTGATTCGACTTCCCCGACCTTGATCCCCGACAATACTGTGTACTAAGACTCTTGGGATCGCTGTGTCAAACTTACTTATTTTTCACTACTTTTGTAGCACAAGTTTGAAGATAGCCCCGATCCCCAATCCCCGACATATTAACTCAACAAGATTTCGGGATTGGTGGATTGGAATCATGGGTTTTTGCTTGCCGTTCTGGCATGGGTTTTGAGACCTTGATCCCTGATGCCTAATACCTTACACAGTGCTATCCTTTGGGCAGGTATCGGACTCCTGGATCTTCCAATGTTTTATAATGGATTAATGATATTCTTTGTAATTTTGCTATCTATTCCTTTATACATTTCAAAGTTATCTTTCAAAGGAATATATGGTAATTGATGAACATATGTAATGTACTTGGCACTGTAATTGTTTCTAATGGGTGGATTTGTATTGCAAATATGCAAGAAGACCCACCGGCAAGAGAGATTAAGTATGATTTCAAGGGGTATCATCCCCCTTCAAAAATCCTCTTGCCATATACAAAGATTGGAGACACAGACCCGTGACATGTTGATGTCCAGGAGTTTTTGCCGAGGGTACATGCAAAGGGAGATAGGACCTTTCAGGCTCAATGCATGGCTAGTTCTAGATTGATTTAGGTAGCGGTTTTTTCTGTGTCACTTCAATCTCCTGAATTGGTATTGGCCTATGCACAGAGATATAACCAGAAGTAGAGAAAGGTGTTTGGTCTAGCAGGGCAAGTGGTTCTAGATATTGGGGCTGATGTGATAGAGAAGGTCTTTGGATTTCCCACCTATGCCAAGAATGAGCAGGAAGTTCGCTATCTCATGCAATCAAATCAAAGAAACCAAGAAAAAGATACCAATGGCAGGTGGCACAGAAGAAGTTGGGGAACCACTTACAACTAAAGAACAAGAAGAGAAAGAACAACTATAGGAGGAGTGATTTTCAAATTAGACTCGAAGGGATTTCAATACATTTGTACATGCATGAGAGAAGTTCAGTCAGAATGACATCAAAAGTATTACTTTTGAAATGGAGACTCCTCACAAAGACGGTCAACTAATGGAAGCTCTTAGTAGCAAGATCATCAAAGAAGCAATGAGAGCCTATCACAATATCAATAATGAGGCAGAGAATCTACCAGAGTTGGGTAACTAAGTTCATAAAGAAATATCGACATAGGAGGAATACCTCCCAGTTTATAGGTCCTTAGGAAGTGATAAGATAGATAACTTGTGAATTTTAGAATTTTGGAATTTTGTAATAAGCATGGAATTTGTAAATAGGTCTTGCCCTACTGGACTGACCTAGTCATGAATGCAATAAAACATTACCTCTATAAAAAGGGGGAGTGCCACTTGATATTGGGGGGAATACAAGGATTTTGGCTACAAGGCATTGTAAGGGCAATTGTAACACATCTGCAGTGTGAGAATCTTGCTGCCGTATGTAATCTGCCAATTTTGGTGTCAATTAATAATAAACATCTAGTCTTCTCTATGTTATTGCCATCTCGTGGTAATGTGTTTAAATTTTCATTTGTGTTTAATGCATCTTAGTGAGACAGAAGCTTAATTGTTATATCTTTACATGAGATTGAGGAATAAAGTTTGATTGCTGCACATGTAATATGGTGTTTTGATACTTTTCATTCCAATTTCTCAGCAATTCTTAGACTCTGCATCTGACATGTGTATGATTGTGTGAAATACTGGTCATTGCATTTCAGGTTATTTAAATCTCATCAAATTCATTAAATACATTGAAAACAAATGCAGAGGCTATCCATTTATTTTATTTTTTATTTTTTTAAACCCTAACCCTCTTTTGCATTTTCTTTATCAATTCATTAGTTTAGGATTAGATCTAGGAATTTTAAGCCTAAAAGATCACACCTGTCTATATATAGACTTCATTAGCTTGAGCCCTAAAGCAAGATTTGTCTATAAAGAAACCTCATACATTTAGTCCAGGTTTATTTTACTAGCACAAGCCCCTTGAACAAACACTCACATAGACCACTAAGCTGCTCCAACACTTTGTGACCCAGCAAATAGGGACCTTGGAGGAAATTGACCTTTCGGGTTGGTTACCTTTACAGGAGAAGTAGAGTGACCTTCATTCTACTTGAGTTGATGTGCCAAAACAACCGTCAACAATGCCCTCCAAACCTTTTAGTCAAGGATGGAAATGTCTGCTACAGCAATAATAAATCAGTATGGCTAGCAGACTTCTACAAATCGGGTACGGCTTGTTGTGACCAAATCACACATCGCCCCATTGCAAATGGGGACCCCCTTTTTTTTGAGCTCTGGTGCTTTGCATTTAGTTCTGGATGATGCCTTGGGTTCGTTTCCTCTGCCAATCCAACAAGAAGTCTCTCTCCTAGAAGATTTTGCTTTATAACTAGAGGTCTTATCTAGAACATGAATTTGCAGTAATCAAGAGTCTTGATCAAATTCCATCCAGTTCATGAATATTGAGACCAATCCTGGTGTATGTTTGAGATCTTGAAAACGACTAAGTCTAGTAGCCGGAAATCCTTAAACACTGAAAAATTGACTAAGTCTGAAATCTGGTGGATCCTCCAAATTCTATAATCTGCATGTTAAATCCGGTGGATTCGGGACCTATCTCAAACATCCTGAAAGGTATATTGAAAAATATTTAAAGTATATTTTTTAATATGCCTTTACCCTGAGAGACCCTGAAAAACGCCTAACTGTTCCAGAGGATCCAAAATCTTGATCTAGTGCGGCAGGATGTAAGATTGGCGCAAAATCTTGACGAAATGCACTTCCGACCAGAAAATAAGATGTGGATCACTTGCGACTCAACCAATGCGCCCAATCAAATGCACCAAAATTAGTGAAGTTTTTTGAGGATTTTGAAGATGACATTCAAACCCTCATCCAATGCGCCTCATTCTAGAAGACTTCAAACACTTGATCTATTGCACCAATCTTTAGAGGGTTGCAGAGGATTCCAAACCTTGATCAAATGCGCCAATTTCATGGGAGATTCAAGGCAAATTTCAAGAGAAACCCCAAACCTTGATCTAATGTGCTTATTTTTGAAGGTTATTTTGGTTTAATTTTCCAACATCTTTCCAGAGGATTTGAAATCTTGAAGTGATGCGCCATTCTAGAGTGTGGTGCTGATTAAAGTGTTGAGTGGTTTTAAGAGAAATTAAGATGCTGATCTGCTGAGCTTGATGTGGAAAGTGTGATCCCAAAGCCTAAGGCAAAGGGATCTCAAACTACTAAGACAAGATCCTAAAACCTCCATTTGCTGTGTCAAATACAAGAAGAAATCAAAAGGGCTATCCAACGCGCCAGTTTGGGAAATAGATAAGGAAGGAGTATCAAAACTCAAATTCAGGAAATTATAAGAACTCAAATTCCTCATCTAGTGCGCTACAAGTAAGGAGTAAGCAAAATGCTGATCTGAAGTATCATCCTAAGGGGATTCAAAAATCAGAAGTAATGCGCTAAGAGGAAAAGTTAATAAGGTTTCAAGACTTTTAAGAAGAACTTGAAGTCGAGATCCAATGCGCCAAGGGGGCAATTCATGTTGAAGAAGAAGATCCTTAACATTGGATCTAGTGCGCCAAGAGTGAGGGAAAGGTTAGGCAAGAAAATGAAGCTTCAACAATCAGGATCTAGTGCACCAATACTGATTTGAAAGAGTATGTATGCATTTGTAAGAAGATCTTGAAGGCCTCAACCGATGCGCCACTTTGAAGTGGAGGGATAACTTGAGCTAGGATGTTTCAAGAAGAGGATTCTAAACTCCTCAACCGATGCGCCAGCCCTTAGATTGATCCAAGACGTATATTTTAAGAGGAATCAAAATTCCTGATCCAATGCGCTGAAAGCTTTGAAAGTCAATCAAGAAGAACTTGAAATCTTCATCTAATGCGCCAAAAGGGTGAGATGATAGAGGAGGATTTCAAGATGTCCATCTAATGCGCCACATGTAGAGGGAGCTTGCTAGTCTATCAAGAAGATTTTAAAACCTTAATCTAATGCACCCTATCTGCTGTGCCTAGAAACAACTTACATAAGTTAGTTTTTGGGGAAGTATCATCATCTTTATTGTTTGATCATTGAGATATCCAAAGTAAAAGTCAATTTGATGATGAAGTATTGAATGATTCTTATGTGTTATGAAATAATGTTATGACAAAGGATTGATGTTCTTTCTTTCTCTATGTTGCAGGAGTGTGACTGGAACTACGGAGTAATCATCTAAAGATCAAGTGATAAGAACCTTTGACAAGCAAGGAATGAGAAAAGAATAAGGCATCATGTAGCTGCTTCAAGGGCATCCTTCATCATCCTTGTGTTGGAACTCTTCATCAAGTGGCATCATGTTCTAAAGACAAGGCATCTATTCATCCAAGCTTCAAGTCAAGTTCTTTCAAGATTCAAGATCACCTTCAAGGAAGCATTTCATCAATTACATCATGATCATCAAGAGTAAGTGCTTGAATCACCTTCAAGTTGCAGAGGAAGCATCATTCCAAAAGGTTTACATCAAGTTCAAGAATGCATCATCATCCAAAAGGCATTCATCCATGGGATTACACTTTATCAAATCATTCCAAGGATACTTCATCCATTCAACTTCGAGACTCTACAATCTTCAAGTCTAAAGAGAGATCTCCTACTTCAAGTATACATGAATCAAGTATCATCATCATCTACTCTTACATGAAGGAGGCAGCATCATCATATATATTACTCTTCGTGAAGGATCATCCAGAGAAGATCATCATGTATTCATCCAAGTCATGAAGTCATGCAAGTGAAGCAACATGTATACATCCAGTTTACAAAGCATGAACAAGGCAAGATCCACAATATACATCCCAAGCATTCAAGATTAAAGCAATCACATCGAAGACATCATACAAGAGGATATAATTTGGGAATAAGCTAAGGTGGCACCTATGTGGCGAGTACCTATCATCATTCAATCATAATCAGCCACATCATTTCAACTACATTTAATGTATTATTTAATAAAAGAAGCCAAAGGGACGCCTATGTGGAGGATGTTTTAAATGATTTCATCTTATTCTTATCACATTGGAAAACGTGTCTTCATTGCCTCTCTTTTGTACTAAAAATAACAAGTTGTAACTACCTACTGAGGTGGCATGATCTGAGCCCTTGGCTATCAAATTGATCTGAGCCATTCATTGTATTTCTGGACCACTATATAAAGGCATTGTTGCCTCATTTGTAACATATAAAATAGATAGAGATTAGAGAGTAGTTCAATTGATAGTTTTGTAGGAGTAGAATAGAAGAGACTCTCAAAATTCTCTGAGAGGGCTTGAAATTGTTGTAAATATTGCTCAAGATTAATGCAAAAACATTGGAGTTCATCACTTGGTGTTTAAGTCTTGTCTTGTGGAATGGTATGATTTCTTGTATCTTGAATGAAATGGAGAGATGTTTCAAGTAGATTAGAAGCTCATTGACATACTGTATGTTGTATTGGATATTTGATCAACTCCTAGCTCATGCCTTTAACATTCATCGCTGATGAAGTGTTGTGTAAAGCTAATCTGAGCCTTATTTGTATAAGTTCGATTGTGGATGCTTGTTTGAGCTACGCCGTTCAATGGGTGCTTGTATAAGCTTTCATGATTTGAAAACCATTCGCGTAACCTTAGGAGATTGCACCAACTTCATGTAGTTGTAGGCATCCTTGGCAAAGTGAAGTTAGGTTTACTTAGGAGTTTGTCTATTCATACATCATCATTGCTTCATTGACCTTAGATTAGTTTTCTGAACCTTTATCTTTTGTCTTTTCTTTATCATTGATACATCATCCACACTGAAAGGAGAAATAAGCTAAGTGTATGAAAAAGTCTGCGTAAGTCCCTTTGTGATTATCAGCAAGATCACATGTAATCACTGAGTTAACCCATCATGAATTATAAATAAGGAACCTTGGAGTTACTTCACTGGATCACATAGTTCAACCTTTGAAGAGCTTTGCTCAAGAGAGGGTTAGATACTCTGTATTTTACTCTATTGTTGACTTGTCGAAAAACAAACATCAACACGGCCAACAAGAAATGTTAATGGTACGGCCAACAAGAAATGTTAATGGTACGGCCTCCAAATAGCAAATCAAACATCAGTCCAAAATAATCCAAACCCACTCAAACTTGAAACACATCAAAAACTTACATTATAACATAAACTAGAAAATTGGAAACTTCGAATCTCACAATCAGCACAATGGTGATTTCTGGGTGAAACCACACAAGGAGGGTTTTTGTCCCCAAAACTGGATTCACCAAAAGGTTTTCATCCTCAGGGAAATAGAGAGAGAACTCACGTTCTACACATAGCAAACCAAAATAAATTGACAGTAACTCTTTTCTTTGCACAACTCCTTTTATAAGCACTTTTAGGGCAACCAAACATTATCTCTTTTATTTCGCTTTTGCCCTCAATAATAAAATAAAGTGACATTTCGAAGTCTTTTAAATTTGATAACACTTTTAATCCTTATTTTCAACGTCACTTTTAAAATAACCTTTTAAGTCACCACTTTGTACCCCATGCCTAGCGTTATCACTTTTGGCCCTCTTTTAAAAACACTTTATGACATTTGCCACCCTTCATTAAAACAAATAAATAAATAAACATAAGTTGCCTTTAAGAAAATAATATAAAGTTCCTTAAAACAACTTAAGTTATTTATTTAATTACTTTTCCACACATCCCAAAGTCTACAGAAAGTTGGCGTCCTCCAAAGATGTTGGAATTCTCCAAGAATCTTGGACTTTCCAATAATGTTGGAATGGACCTAAAGGGGACATTACAAATCCTCCCTCCCCAAAATTGCTTGTCCTGAAGCAATGCAAACTCAACCAACTAATTAATCCTGGATGAAAAATGTGATTCCAAGATCCCAAATCAACCTAGGAGGTTTGTGTGCCCTGTTGCTTGAAGTAATAAGCTGAAATTTACCTTCAAATAAAACCCCCTTCAACATTCTTGCTAACTAAATAGCAATCTTTTGCAAAATTTCCGCAAACTCTCCAAAAAATTGCTTTTCTCTATCATGTTTCCGCTTCACCACTCTGATAAAAACTGAAAAATCTATGTAAATACGCTTTGTTTTCACTTCTAGGATGCCTAAATGATGGCCATAATTGTGTGGAAATCTACTATCTTGTGTTAGTTCCAAGGATAAACCACTAAAATCCTCATCATAATCATCTTTTATACTTTGAAAACGAGGAGTTGCTTGCTTACCAAAGGCTATGATGGGACATTTGGGATTGAAAGCTTCCATTCTTTTTGTTGATATTTGATGGGTGGCACATTTGGAAGACCCTTCAATATCACCTCCTTCCCTTCGGACTAAAACTTAAGTTCCAAAGTTTAATAATTTTGGGAGATTTCTCCAAGTATAACCATTGGACTCCCAAAACTATTAGTCTCACCTAAGCCAACAACATAAAAATCATCACAAATTTTATGCTCACCAAAGAGTATGTTGAGTTGACTTATCTTCTTTTTGCAAGGGATGATAAACCCATCAACTACAACATCAAATCCTTCAAATTCTTCAGCATGAAGTCCCCTCTTAACTACTAAACCATCATCAATGTAATTGTGGGTAGCCCCACCATCAAGGAGTGCTATGATTATGCGCCCACATAAGACCCCTTAAAATCTGAAAGGATAATACCTTGGTGCTCCAAAGAGAGAAGCAAGTGTACCACCTTGGTGTCATCATCTTCAAGATTCAAATGTTGATCTTGCTCCTTTTCCAAACTTTCTAATTCTTTGGTTTCTTCCTCCTCATCAGAAACCACCTCAATGTAATGTATCTTTCCCTTACCAAGGCATTTGTGACCTAGTGCCCAAGGTTCCTTGCAATGGAAACACATTCTTCTTTCTAAGTTCACTCTTGAATTCTTCTTCATAATTTGTTTTAGGTGGTAGGCTCTTCTAAGGTTGGACACGAGTCTCTTTTTTTTTGAAATGTTTTCTTTGACTACTCCAATGGTGCTGGCTTAAAGTTAAACTTATTCTTGGATACCGAAGTCTCCAAGTTGAGAGCCCTCTTGATGGCATCTTGTAGCAATAATGGGTCAAAAACCTTAACTAACCCCTTGAGAGGTTCAAATAGGCCTTCAATGAACAACATAATCAACCTTCTTTCAGTAATGTCAAGCACCATAACTGAAAGCTTCTAAAAATCAGCAACATAGTTCTCAACACTTCCATATTGCTTGAGCTAAGCTAGCTCACGAAAGTGCACTTCAAGGTCCTTCCTATCAAACCTCTCAATTAGTCTTCTACTAAACTCCTCATATGAGTTTATGAGACTATGACCTTGTGTGATCAGCCCATGGTACCCCCACGCATGAGCAATTCCTTCAAGGTGAAGTGTTGCAAACTTAATGGCTTCATCTTCTGCCATTGGTCTAAGTGACAAATAGGTATCCAACTTCTAAATCCAAGCACGAGTTGTGCACTTATTGCTTCCATCGAATGAGGAAAGTATTCGGATAGTCTCTTTGATATGTTTGAGCCCCTATGCTCATGTTTAGGCTCACTCCTAGACTTCTTTTGATTCGTGAATTGATTCAGGGACAACTCATTCTGGATTTCTTGAGGAAGAGCTCGATATTCAGCATAATAAGTAGTAATCTCATCAACCATTGGGACCTCAACTTCTGGTTCATGTACTTCTTCCTCTCTTCCGATGTAAATAGGCTGAAATGACCTAGTAGCAGACCCAATAACAATTTTGGTGGTCTGATTTAAGTTTTCTATGTGCTGATTTGTAGCCCTTGAGGTACTACCTGAACACTATTTTGATGTCGGGGCATGTTTGTGTTTTGGTCCATCTTCATGAGTAGTTGTCCCAGCATGTCCAACATCACATCAAACTTCTTATCAATTCTATCATGCAGGCTATCACCCACATTTGATTATTTCCCTCTATCTACCATATTCTCCAAGACAAGTTCTGGAACAAATTTTAATTTTGCTCTCGACTTTCTTTCTTCCTTTCCCTCTAGTGATATATGAACTCTCTATTACTGCTATGCATAAGAATTGTACTGCATCAAACGGTTAGATCATTGAACAAGTTGGCAAGATCACTAGATCTAATACCACTATAACAACCCACACCAATTTTTTTATTTTTTTGCAATATATAAAATGCAAATGCAAGTCCAGACACTTTTTGATCACCAAGTTCCTCGTGTGGGAAAGGTAAGAGCATATGGTGTTTGGACAACACACAAACTATCTAGATGAATGCACTGTTCAAATGAAGCTGGCAAGCCGACCAGAAGCACACAAGCGACAGAACCGACCCAAATCTACACCTCTTCGGCGGACAAGTGTGTTTAGAGAATGCAAAGCCACTAGCAAATTACAACAAAATCCAATCAAGCCAAAGTGGTTGATTACAATGTGGATCCGATCAATGCCAAAACAGGATTGAAATGCAGAGGGGTCTAGCGATGAACCGACCAAGACCTTCTATGTTGAATTATTCATAATTGCTAGTATACCATCCGATTTTACAATAACATGAGCATGAAATGCATGACTTCTGGTGGTGCTACCATCCGGATTACAATTAAACATGATATGAACTACCGGAATTAAGTATTCAGAAAGAAATTACATGCTAATAGAATCAACTGAACACAACATTGCTGCAACACAAATATCAGTCCAATTAATCAAAAGTATATAAGAATCAACTCACATTGATTGAGCAAACTGGAGGCTCCAAATTCTGAATGCAACAAGAGGCTGAAACTGATCACTAAAGACTGAAAATCAGACTGAACTAAACACCAATCAGTTGCCCAATACTGAAATATCACTGTCACTCAGCAAACACTGACAACCATGCACTGTAAGGCCCTGAAAGTACAAATGAACAGCTCCAAAGGAGTCATAAACCTCTGAGAAAACACCACCAAACTATTGAGACAGCATCAAAGCTAATGTACAGCCTCAGTAATGTCCAATCTGACTCATTATGGAGACAAGAATAAGCTGCTACAGGAACTCAAAGCCTGCTGTAAGTGTATGAGAGCCTATACGGCCCAAAATATATATAATATGGCCTCATAAATGATGTTACCTGCTGTTGCAGGCTGAAATAGAGCTGCATGGCCTGTTTTTGAAATTGTACAGCCCTTCTAATAAAACGCAACTCTGCTGCAACAGACTTGGTACAGTACAGCACCATTCAGAACATGGTACGGCCTTAAGTGGGAGTGGTACGGCCTCCAAAAGAAGTTTTCAACACCAAAAGTCCAGTGAATCAAAAAAATCCTTCACACACCCTCCAAACTCTGTAGTCAAGGATGAAAATGTCTGCTACAGCAATAATAAATCAATACGGCTAGCAGGCTTCTACAAATCTGGTACGGCCAGCAGGAAATGTCAATGATATGGCCTTCAAACAACAAATATAACGTCAGTCCAAAATAATCCAAACCCACTCAAACTCAAAACACATCAAAAACTTCCATTTTAACATAAACTGGAAAACTGTAAACTTCAAACCTCACAATTAGCATAATGGTGATTTCTGGGTGAAACCACACAACCAGCTAGGAGGGTTTTCATCCCCAAAACTGGATATACCAGAGGGTTTTCGTCCTCAAGGAAATAGAGAGAGAACTCATGCTCTACACATAGCAAATCAAAATAAATTCACATTAACCCTTTTCTTTGCACAACTCTTTTTATAGGCACTGTTAAAGGCAACCAAACATTATCTTCTTTAATTTCGCTTTTCCCCTCAATAATAAAATAAAGTGACTTTTCAAAGTCTTTTAAATTCGATAACACTTTTAATTCTTATTTTCAAGGTCACTTTTAAAATAACCTTTTAAGTCACCACTTTGTACCCCATGCCTAGCGTTATCACTTTTGGCCCTCTTTTAAAAACACTTTATGACGTTGGCCACCCTTCATTAAAACCAATAAATAAATAAACATAAGCTGCCTTTAAGAAAATAATATAAAGTTACCTTAAGGCAACTTAAGTTATTTATTTAATTACTTTTCCGCACATCCCAAAGTCTATGGAAAGTTGGCGTTCTCCAAGGATGTTGGAATTCTCCAAGAATCTTGGACTTTCCAAGAATGTTGGAATGGACCCAAAATGGGACATTACAAATAGGTATGTCGAAAGACAATAATGATGACAACAATCTCAACCGATACAACATTATTAATAGCTGATATGTAACAACGAAAATTCCCAAACAATTACCTAAATAATACAACTACATTTACAAATGAAGTAATGACAACAATCCATTGTTAGTCAACGACAACACTAACATCTATGATGCAATAATAATGACAAGTCAAACAATAGCATAATCATTTAACAGTTTGTCTAGTAACGACAGCACTAGCATTTGTGATGCAATAATAATAAGTCAAATGCAAATATTATCATTTAACAGTTTTTGTCTAGCAATGACTATGGTCACAAATCATAAATAATGACAGCAGTATTCCCTATTATCAAAGGCAACAGTGATAGTCACTAATCACAATAACAACAATCATGTTCCCTATTCACAAGGTTTTCAAACCCAATTATACCAAGTGTCTTCACAACTGTAGATAACTACGTTCATTTTTTAAATAATGACAGCAATAATTGTTGTTGTCCCTTGGCAACAAACCTAACTGCTATTTAATAATGGCAGCTAGAAATCTTAACAGCTACTTACACTGTTCAAGGTGTATAACCCATTTATAAAGTTTCATAAAAGAACGATCAAAAAAATCACAGGTCTGATGCTTACATAGAAAAAAGAACTAATTTATTGTAATATTACAGTGATATATCACAATATATTGGTGAAAATTTTGGTCAAAGTCGTGATCAATGATATTTTGAAAAACTTGTGATATTTTCAAGAAAATGTCGGGAACCCTACCAAGAAAAGATATATCAGAATATATTGTGATATTTTAAAGATATTTGCTTCTATGAGATATTTTAAAGATATCTACTTCTATGAGATTCAAAACATTGTACATCTCCTCTAATACAAAAAGCAAAAGAAATACAAACAATGAATGAAGATTTAAAGTGTTCAAATTATCACTATAGTTTTGTCACCTACCACTACTCGTAAAATAAAAAAGACATACAATTAAGGAAAGTAAGGATACCCTTTACAATAAGAAGGTAGTGACTGTCAAGTCCACCATAAGTCACTGCAATTACTATAATGCCCCTAATCCTAAGTATGAGGGCATCTGAGTCACTTTCCAGCCTTGGGCGGGAATTCAGACCTTCTCATATTGGCATCCCTTTCCTCAATTCCTCACGCCCTCGCTTCTCACTTCCTTCTCTCCCACGGGCCTTCAAACTTCTGTCTCCCCGTTCTCCTAGCACCTCAATTCCCCAACCCCCACTTCTCTGCTCACACATTCCTCTTCGGACCTTGAGGGTTTTTGATGACAGCCTACCTCTACGAAAGTGTCAACGAGGTATTCCGATCCTCAAAACCTTGGACCTTTGCTACATTGCTCTTGTCGCCATGCAAATCCCTAGACCCCCATCATATTGCATCCTGGCACACTAAAATCCCATTTCTAGAACACCCAATGTCCAACCTTCGAAGTATTCTCTACTTGTTC
Organism: Cunninghamia lanceolata; assembly: GCA_027924645.1. Taxonomy (NCBI): domain Eukaryota; kingdom Viridiplantae; phylum Streptophyta; class Pinopsida; order Cupressales; family Cupressaceae; genus Cunninghamia; species Cunninghamia lanceolata. The sequence continues at coordinate 5,007,140 of BSBN01000763.1, read as the reverse complement.
ATTTGGTACGCATTTCCTCGGGCGCCCATTTTCTGGCATGCCCTTCCATGGAACCCCACCATTTGAACAAAGGGATTCACCAATCTTCAAGGCCAACTAAGGATGCCATTAATGGGCCCACATTTGAATTTAAAATGGCAAGAAACTCTCAAACAGCTCTCAGCACGTGGGGCCACGTTAGGCCTTCAACTCCTAGATAAGGCAGGCAATTTCACCTTTTTGGATCATCCTTTATCATCACATCAACAAACACCAACCCTAGTTCAAGCACTTGTGTTCAGCTATTTGATCTAAAGACGAAAACCCATGGAATTGGAGATCAGAGGTCATAAAATCTTTGATTTCTGGAGGGCAGCTTCATACAGAGGTTGCATCAACACTTCAATTGGGAGGACTACAATAGCATTTGGATATTTCAGCAGTTTGGTCAATTTTAAAATATCTTTGTAATCATTGCAATCTTGCTTATCAACAAATATTTGCAGTAACAGATCTATGTAATCATTTGAATGAAATGTGTGAATGAAGTACTCTGTTCAAGCTAGTTTATGTGTAGCTCTGCTTATTTTATGTGGATTACAGAATATTTTAGCTAAGGGTCATTACAATTACAGCTATGTTTAGAAAGACAATAATATGCCTGTAAAGGTAGATGCAATCATACAACCCCATAATTCTCATTTATCCAATTAATTCATGATCTAACCAAAATATTATGTCATTGCAACCATTTGAATATTTGAATAGGATTAACTTTCATCATCTTTAATGTAAGGATTCACTAAATCAAAGTTTTTTAAGAAAACTGCAGAATATCGTACTCAAGGCTTGTTGATTAGTAAATAGGGTGATCAAAACACACATTGCTATTAGGAAATGGATATAGTATGCAAAGAACTCTTACAGACCATTAATATGCACTAACACCCTTAACAATGGATGTCAAGACAACATATGACATGTACAAATCAACCAAACGGATATCTTCACACTTTAGTTGCGGAAAATAACAAGATAAACACACACAAGCTGAAACAAACTCAGATTGCCCTGAAGAAAGCCTAACTTGGGTGAAAAACTCCAGCCTAGAGAGCAATATCTCTCCGTTACACTAAAAAAATAGTTGTAACAGATTTTTAGAATGCCAATGTGGCATCATCAATCTCAAACACAACCTATAGAGCTCCAACTACACCTGCAATACACTCAGACTTGCATACACACCACCAAACATAAGAGCTAAACCTCTCCCAAACGTGGAGAAGCAATTTAACACCTTCTCACAACTCCCCAAACACAAGAAGATAAAAGACCAAGCATCCAAACTAAAGATCAAATGCCAAATGTTCCAAATTCTTGCTCATTGTTTGTATCAAAATAAGTTCACTGCTTTAGCAGAGAAAAAGTTAGCTACTCCTAACAAATTCGTCAAGGTGAATAGTTATTTGCCCACGGAGTTTGGCAAGCTTGCCAAGGCAAACACTTGTTGGCCACCTGTACAAACCGGCAAACTCGTCAAACTTAGTTTTCTGGGACATTTCAGGGTCTACAAGTTTGAATGGAAGCTTCTCAAAGGTGTCCCATTCCATCCCTGATCCACATCCTTGTTGCACCAATACAATGATGAATTCCTCCTTTAGGCTTTTTGGTGACACTCCAATGAGCTAAGACAACTAAGATCCTAATGATCCTGCATGTCCAAGACTCAATTATTTGGATCACAACTCCACAACCAGGAGGCTTTTGGACCCCAAAAGCTTAGGGACTCAATGGAAGCAGGTTGAGGACCCCTTCATCCTACCAAGGTGCCATCTTGCCTTGAACCACAAGATGAACTTCACCCAACTTTTTGCTTCCACCTAACCTACTATACTTGTTGCTCCTTGCACACATGAAATTCTTCTCCAGCCCCATCAACTGCATTCTCAAACTCCAAGACCACACATCTTCCACTTGCATTGATCAAACACTTCCCCTTTAATGAACTAGCCAAAGCAATTTTGGGCTTGCCACTATGAACATTCAAGATGTACTCTTTCCCATTCAAGACCAACCTATATTGGATCTTCCTTCAAAAATAAATTGCATCTCTCTCATACAAATATGGACTCCCAAAGATCACACCACAAATACTTAAAGGAACCACATCGAACACAACCTCGTCTACAAAATCCAAACTAAAATCAAACCGTAGCTTGCATTGCTTTTTCACTTTAATTTTCACATTATCCTTCAACCAAACCAAGGAACAATGATGGTGATGATCTGTCACTTTCAGACCAAATCAAACAAAGAATCAAACTTTTTACCTTTGGATTGAAGCTTGATGTGAAACAACATTGGAGTTCCTCCATTCACCAAAACAGCTTCCTTTGTTTAATGTAGCAGAAAAAATACACTTATCAACTTCAAAATCACAATGTATTTCTATCCCTTTGTTGAGTTCACATAGACTGTATTCTTGTCTTTCCCTTTCTTCAACCAAGAAGGTGCTAACTTGGTATGCAAATTCCAACATTTCACATCTTCATGCCCATCTTTATCACAATGAGAGCAATGAAATTTGCTCTTACCTTTGCCCTTTGCCCTTGCCATGGAAGTAGCATTCTTTTTGGTCTTGCCATCCAGGTTCTTGCCACCATTCTGCTACTCACTACCCTTGTTGCAAGCAGAAGAGACCAACTTCTTGTCCATTTCAAGGTAGTGTGCTTGGGCACACACCTCATCTATGTTTTTGGAAAAAAGCCATGAGCACTACTCTTTGTAGGTGATCAAACAAACCTGTCACATACTTAATCAGCACCTCACGACCCATAATGTCCTTCCCAAGCTGAACCGGCCTTTTTCTGAACTCACTTGTATAAGATCGCACGTTTTTCCCATGTTCTTGTTTCAAATGATCACATTGCATCACTCTTTCTTCTTCATGGCAAATAGGGTAAAATTGTTTTCCTCAACAGCATTTTAAAGTCTTCCCACTTCGACCCTAGTGGTACTTTTCAAACCTCCAAAGTGCATGCATGGCTCTCATACTAAGTATGAGCATGCAAGGTGAGTTCAATCTTGCAAACAAGATTTGTTGGTGTGGAGTAAGATGGTGCAAACTAAAGTAAACCTCAATTTGGGACACCCATTGGTCCAAATTGTTTTTACTTATCTCTCCATCACATAGTTGGATGTCTATCTTGGTCTTGACTTTGAATAATTTCTCTGATTTCAAAGACTACCCTTGCTCTACACTTGCTTTCTTGGATTCACCTTCTTCTTGGCACTCCCTAGGAATGTCCCTTTTTTGCTATCAAGGCAAGTGTCATGCTTTCCAACCTCCCAAGCTTCCCCTCCACAATGGATATTCCGGCCACATCCTCTTCCAACCTCTAGAAACTAGCTTCTCCATCATCTTCTCCCACCATTCTCGCTGGCCTCGCCATTCTTAACAACTCTCTTGACTCAATTTTGAAATCAAAGGGCAGAAACTTCCTTTGCCACTTGATCTCGTGGACAGCATACACTTGCAACCCCTGCAATCAAGCAAATAAGCAAAAAACCAAAGGATACAGCTGCTCTGATACCACCTAATCCATAAATAGGGTGGGCATACCACACATAGCCATTAGGAAACATATATAGTATGCAAAGAACTCTTACAAACCATTAATAACACCCTAACAATGGATGTCAAGACAACATATGATATGCAAATCAACCAAACATAGACCTTCACACTCACAATTGCGGAAAATAACAAGATAAACACACACAAGCTGAAACAAACTCGATTACCCTAGAGAAAACCCAACTAGGGTGAAAAACTCCAGTGTAAAGAGCAATAACCCTTCATTGCACTAAAAAAAAGGTTGTTATAGATGTTTAGAATGCCAACATGGCATCATCAAACTCAAACAACCTATAAAGCTCCAACTACACCTGCAATACAGTCCCAAATACACTCAGGCTTGCATACACGCTTGCAAAGTCCACAACAATGGCTTTACACCACCAAACATGAGAGCTTACCCTCTCCCAAATTTGGGGAAGCAAATTAATACCTTCTCACAACTCCCCAAACACAAGAAGATGAAAGACCAAGCGTCCAAACTAAAGATCAAATGCCAAATGTTCCAAATTCCTACTCATTGATTGTATCAAAACAAGTTTGTCGCTTTACTAGAGAAACGGTTTGCCACTCCTAATGAATTCCCTAGGGCAAACAGTCACTCACTGTGACGTGTGGCGAGTTCACCAAGGCAAACACACATTCTCTACGAGCACAAACTGGGGAACTCATCTAGGTTAGTTTCCAAGGCATTTCAAGGTCTACAACTTTGAACGAAGGCTTCTCAAAGGTGTTTCCTTCTATCCCTAATCCACATCAATCCTTTCCACGTCCCTATTGCACCAGTACAATGAGGAATTCCTCCTTTAGGCTTCTTAGCGACACTCCAACAAGCTAGGACAACTAAGACCCAAATGATCTTGCACACTTAAGGCCCGATTTTTTGGATCACTTGTTGTAATTGCTAGAAAGATTTTTTTTTTAAATTGTCTATTTCATAATGAAAATTGCAACTTTGAAATCCAAGACCTTTTTTTAATTGTTGATAGTGTTTGGAACTTTGAGGAACCCTAGGAGTGAATTGTCTAGAAAAAAAGTCTTGTATTTGCTCAATAGGGCTATGAATTTGAATTATACTCGTATTTTAGGTTCTCTGTACTTTAATGAATTTCACATTACAGTAGTTGTGTTTCCCAATTGAACCTTTAAATCAAATATTATGGTTATCATTTAGGTTGTCCATGTCCCCTTAAATTTTGATCTTAATGCCTTTTTTTAATTTGAGGGCCATGATTCTTTGTATAAATTATGAAATAATTGTCAGAAACAATTTATATTTGAGGACCCTATTGTACATACTTATTTTCATTATGTCAAACTTTATGTGATCTTACATGTTGGATTTTGCATTTTAGCCTTCTAAACGCAAGTGCTAGAAATGAAATTGCAGGTGACCCTTAGTCTAATAGGATTCAAGCTTCTGTGTCATTTACTTTTTCTTGAATAGTAAAAAATAAGATAGTTGGGTTAAATCTATAGAAGGCTTCTTGACTAACTTTTAAAAGGACATTCTAGGTTTAATGATCCTTACAAGTGTAATGACCCTTAGCTAAAATATTCATATAAAATACTCAGATCTGAAATACCCACCAAAACTATTCCGGCAATAGATTGAAACAGCAAAAACATGAAATTCCTACAACACATTTAATAGATTTGCACAAGGAATACTGTCTAGAACTGAATATTTCATTCAAATGTTTCATTCAAGTACATAACAGCTTCAAATGATTACAAAGATATTCTGGAAATGCCCAAAATGCTAAAATGTCCAGAACTTGAAGTGTAGATGCAAACTCCATGTGAAGCTGCCCTCAGGAATCCAAATGGGTTTCATCCTCCAAACTCTAGAAAACCAATGGGCTTTCATCCACTAATCCCCAAAACCTAAGGGTTTTTGTCCTCAAATCCAACAAGTGAACACAAATGCTCAACTCTAGAATTTAGGGTTTGTTGATATGATGTCCAAAGATAATCCAAATTGATGAAGTTGTCCACCTTATATAGAGGTTGAGGGCCTAGCATGGACCCACACGTGCTAAGAGCCATTTGAGAGTTTCCCACCATTTTTCATTCAAATTTGGGCCCATTATGGCATCCCTGGTCAATATTGGTGATTAGTGAATTCCTTTGTTTGAATGGAAGGGTTTTGTGAAAGAGCATGCCAAAAACGGGGCCCTAGGGAAACACATACCAAACGGATGAGCAGAGGATACTCCCAAGGTCTGACGCTAAGAGTTCAGGATTTCGCATGCTTTAAGGATGCAATATTGCAGGGGTTCGGCAATTCACATGCCCGAGGGATGAAATGGTGAGAGGGACCAAGAAAACGAGAGTCAAGATGCCCCACTAAATTTTTCATACTAAGTTCTCTGAATGTTCAGAGTCAGGGGTGTGGGGAATGGGATGCAAGGATGTCAAGGTGTAAAGGGATGCAAAGGTCTGAGGGTCCAGTTAGGCAAAGCGACAAAGGAGCAGGGATCGGACTTCCAAGATATTCAATACAGGATGGAGTGGGGATTAGGCTTCAAAGATACCAAATGCTAGAGGGAGCAAGGATCAGGCTTCAGAGGTACCCAATGCTAGGAGGAGCGAAGTTGCGGGGGCACAAGGAGTGAAAGAAAGGCATGACAGTATGAGAAAGTCTGAAATCCTGCCCAAGGCTGGGAAGTGACCCAAACATTTCCAAACTTAAATAAATTAGAAAGGGGGCATTACAACAAGCAACTTGGTTAGCCTAGTTACCTTATCTTCAGGTTGTTCCTTATTTTTTCCTAGTCCCCAACACTCTCAAGTGTGGTGTCTATTTTACTTTAAACAATGTTTGAAATTCTAGAATTACAAGCCTTGTTTTGTTTGTCAATTATTCTCAAATTTATTAGTATTCTTTCCTAGGATAGTTATTTCCCTAAAGTAGGGTTTAAACTTTGAGGTTGTCTGGAATTTTCCATTTTAAGCATTAAAGATATGGCTGCCAATATTTTAGAACCAAATAGGTGTACAAATTCTATAATGTGAGATTTCAATCCTTCTATTAAACTAAGTATTTGAAACTTTTTGGATAATCTGTAATCTAGAAGTTTGTTCATATGGTTACTAGTCTGACTGAAATTGAAAGAGGTTTGGATTGGTACAAACCAATTTTAATTTTGTTTATTAATTACATATATATATATAGAAGCTTTTTTTTTTAAATCAAAATGTAAAGAATCACAAAACCAGAACTGTAAAGATGTCACTAAAAACAAAAATGCACACAACTAGAGCTATATTGAGTATCCCCAAAGATTCAATAACCTCAAAAATACCTTTAAGGTAGGGTTACACAATGCAATTATTCTTGAGGAATCACAAGGCTCTAGAAGATCCCTCAATAAGAGAGTACAATACAAATCTATGTTATCAGAAATGCCAAGTTTTAGCGTCGGCTCAGGAGTGGGAATGGGAGCAAGGATGGGATGGCCAAGGCATGCCCCTACCACTCCGGGTACCTTGGTCGTCCTATGACATGCTCGGGCGCTCCCAGCTGTGCCCAAAGTAGTCATTTGCTTTTTGACTGGAAATCATTTTCTTGAAAGGACATAAAATCTCTTTATGGTTCAATCCATGAGAAAGATATTAAAAATTTGTGGTTCTATGATGTAGGTTTTTGTTTGTCAATGGTGTTCTGTTTTATGGACACTTCTAAGCTTTGTTAGTTGCAATTTCCTTGCTCTTCTATGAATGAAATCCTAAGCCTATAATTATGACAATTTTGACATCCGTGCATGAGTTGTTTTTCTGGATCGGATCCTGATTTGTTTGTAAAAATTTAGGCTTTTTCAAACCTTTAAATCATTCAAATTCCTAAAACCCTTGGGTAACAGTGTTTTTAGATTACTATATTTTCTAAGGTAGTCAAGTGTTTCATGAAAGGTTGGTATCTACAATGGGATTAAGTTTTTATATGGAAGGATTATTTTACTATGTGTTTCTTTTAGAATGTGATGTTTGTAAGGGGGAAATCTGCTTGCTGGAGAGTAAATTGCTTTTAGTGTCAAGTATCAAATATATTTTAAATTTTGTATGGTCACTAGTGTATATATATATAGCCCTACCCGTATCTGGAATAAAATTGTCGTACCAGCGTGTACCCGAACCCCAAACCCAAACCCAATCTCGTACCCATACCAACAATTTTGAACAAATCAATGATTCAATGCCTCATAAAAATCGGGTAGGGTAAACTCTTAACCCATGAGTTACCTAATTGACCAATCACTAACCTAGGGTTATGCACATTACATGTCAGCTACTTGATAATCCTAATTACATCATAATATCAAGGGCATAGGTACATAACATGGCATTCCCTAAAAGCATGCTTCACCCTTAAAGCATGGCAAGCAATCAAACAATATGGTTTTCCGAGAATTGCAGATCACTTACACCATGCATGATCATCAATCCAGCCATATGTGATCTTCATAAGTGGTGGCCTTCAATGGTGCCATATGTCATAGTTGTTACTCCTTTGATATCTTTCATAGCTACAGTTGTTGCTCAATATCCATAGCCTTATTATTGTTCCACATTTTGCTTCCATACTGTTGCCTCTCACAATGGTGCAGATGCCATTCTGCTTCAACCTTAGCAAACTTAACCTCTTGTTTCATTTATTTAAAATCTTCAGCCTTGTCTTCCACATGTTACCTTGGGTTTTGAATAGATGAAGGGCTTGAATTTCCTTTACATGCAAGCCCCATCTTTTCTAGGTTCTGGAGAAGGTGGAAGGTTTGAGCTACCCTCACATGCACATAAGGCTTCTTCATGCTTGCTTCTTCAGATTCTTGGTCTTGTGGGGGATCTATGATGAATTCACGGAACAATTTCTTTCTTGACCTCAGGTTTCTTACACTATAAACAGTAAAAGATTACTTTCTTTTCCTGCACCAAAGCTTCATGAACTTCTTTTCACATCAATATTGACAACTTCTAATGTTTCTAAGGTAACCCAAGGACAATATCAAAGCATTGTTGTTGGGAGATGAGTGGACGACTTGATAAAATGGAAAGAAAATTTGGAACACTATCAAGCTTTTTGACATTTCTTTCTTTAAAGATGAAGGTGACAAAGTTACCCCTTCCGTGATGAATTCTCAAATTTATGCCTACAATTAGTTGCTCATTTAGCAGCCAGAATCTGTTCCACTATGTTGCAGCTAAGGAGATGAATCTGTTGCAGAAATAGTTCATCACACAAGAGCAAAAGATAAAAGCACAATTGACATTGATCCTGATAGAGGAAGAATATGAGGTAAGACAAATACAAAATAAAGAAGCAAGTTCTGCAGAGGTTGTAGAGATCTTCCAATCTTGGACAAGTAATATGATTCCAACAATTGTGGCTCTCACTGAAGAAGAAAGGAAAATATGAAGAGGAAGAAGATGAAGCTGCAAAGCCAGAGAATGAACCTTAGTACTTTGATGCATTAAAAAAATATAGAGGAAAAACATGAAGCTGTGAAGCCCAAGAATTACCTATAGTACTTTGATGCAGATCTCGAGAACAGCTCACCACAACTTGATATAACAGGAGTCATCAGACCTAGAAGGATAACAAAAAGGAAATGACCATTGGTTTTCTGATAAAAATAGATGAGAAAGCAGATCAAAATAATAGAAGGCCACACTTTGACGAGGAATCAATTTTCGAAGCAAAGGAAAAAGCTACAAGCTGGGAACAAAGAGGAAAAAAAGAAAGCAGTTCAACAGGCAAATTTTTAAGAAAGATTGACGCAAATAAGTACAGAAAATAAAAGGAATTTAACGCCCTTTGGATGAAATTTCACACCATTTTCTATGATATCATTCCAAAAATATTTGCAGTAAAATCTGTAGAACAAACCACAGTCCTGACTGGAAGGAAACTCTAAGAGTTGAATAACAGTAGGAAAAGGAGGAAGTTCCATGGAAGGGCCATTCTAGATATCCAAACACCTTACATGAAAACATTGTAAGTCACTAGCCAAAAAAGTTAAGAAAACATTCTAGTTGCATGCCCTTTAAAAAAAATTATTATAGTGCAACTGGTAGAATCAAATGACTTGAATGAGGGACTTCTCCCCAAGATGAGGTGCTATCCCCAGTAGACAAGATGGGAGATTGTATTCGGGTTTGTAGATCAAATCTTGCCCCTATAATTGTTACAATTTAGTACCAAAGTGAGTTGTTGTTTTTGTACCTTTTCTATTATAATTTACATGATTAGTTCAGCACTTTGCACTTGACTTTTGTACGATTAATATCCGTGCTGATTCTCTCACAATTCAGAGCTACAAAATATTCAAAAGGATAAAAGGTAGGTTACAAGATGAAATTTCAGCGATTTCAATAGTTTTTAAAATCAAAGAATTTCTTGCCATAGTTTTTATCTCTCATCGCATATTGTCTAAAAGTATTACAACAGCTACAAATATTTTAATTTAGACACACTATCATTATTTCCTTGCATGCATCTTTATGTTGGGATCCTTTAGCTTTGTGAACAACATTTTGGACACTACATATCTATTTTGATTTTAATTACATATTTTCTAATGTTAATTTGTGGCTCTGGGCTTTGAGGAGTGTTACAATTTTATGTGTAAAAGGGGCCCCATTTATGTTAAATGTGATCTGCCTAATAGCTATGAAGTGGTTTCAGTCTCATGCCCTCTTGTTATAAGTAGGGGTTCTCATGTAGTCACTATTTTAGAGAACAATTTCCCCCTTTGGTATTGAGTTTTGTAGGTGCATTACAACTTGTGGGTGTCCATTGCTCCCAACATAGTAGCAAAACACTCAAAAAATTCAGGATTAATCTCTAATATTCTATGTTACCGAGTTCCTCCCGTTTCCCTGTCGTCGTTGGACCAGACTGGTTCTAGGTCACGAGTAGGAACGGGTACTTAAATGTACCTATAGGGTACTCGGGGTGGCAAGGTCGTGCCCTAGCCTAACATGGGCCATGTCTAGCCACGCCCAAGGGAACCCATGACCAAAAAACCATTTTCCAATCAAAAAATGCCAATAAACTATCAAATCTATATTTTTTAAAGAATGGAAAGCATTTCTCAACCCTAAAACATGATTGAAAACCTAAAATACTCCATCACTTTGATGTAAAGTTTGTCTCCGTCATTTACTGACAATGCACGTGCTTGTAGCAACTTTTGTATTCATGGTAAATGTTGGAGATTTAACAAGGATATGCTAACAATTAAAGGGTTTGGAGGACTCTTGGAGCTTGGTTAAAACTTAAAAGCAATAAATTTATTAAAAAATGGCATGTACCATGAAGGTCTGTGTCATCTCAAAGGTCTTCATTTGGGGTTGGTGGCAGGGGCTTCGCCTCTCAACTCCACCTTGTATCGTGACAGGAGTGCACCAGGGTGTTTCCCCCAGAGCCTACTAGGGGCAATGCCCCCAGACCCCTGCAAGGGGTGTTGTGCCTTGACCCTATTGGACGTTGCCGCCATCAGACCCCCCACACTAGTTTTAAAAAGCAAAAAATAAAAATCATTTTGGGTCAAGACAGATGGAAAAGCAACATTTTTTTATTCTTTGACCTTTTTACCAATTAAATCCCAAGTAATTGAATTACATTTATACTATTGGTTTGCCAAGTCAATCCCTATCCTAAGTAATGCTCCTATGGCTATAGCAGCATTTGCAGACTTGTCTGAGATACAAGAAGACTCCACATAGAGCTAGTGATGATGAGCCAAGTGATACAAGCTCCTCTCTACCATAGTTCATGACTCCATCGTGTGATTTTTATTTTTGATGCCATGGATATCATAATCCATGAGTTTTGTACACCTAAAACACTTAGAATATTTATATATTCCAAAATGTTGTTTCCTTCAACTCAAATCCACTTTTGCACTCATTCGATTGATGTATACTTGTGTATGTCATCAAAGTAGCTTTTAATTGATAAGTTAATTGTCTTTAAATTTGATTTATTGAAGGGTGCATAGTAAAAGTTTTAAATCCTTAAAAAATCTCTATATTTCATGGTTTTTCAATTTGCCGAGTCCAAGCCAAGTCTGAGTCTTGTAAGTTGTAACTATCATATATACAAATATAAATATAAATAGTATAAAAATAAAAATAGTATATAAATACAAATATATTGTCTATTTTGCAATTATACAATATACAAATACTATTTATATTTGCAGTATTTGTATATTTACAATTGGTTAAGTTATTGCAGTATTTATATTTTCGATTCTGTAGTGTGTGTGTGTATACATATATATATATCCGTACCCATACCCAAAGGAAAAAGACAATTGTCCTACCGGCGTACTTGAACCTATACCTATTGCCATACCAAAACCGACAAGTTAGCTAATATTCGAAACCTGCCACAATTGTTGTGCCATTTCCTAAGTTATTCAAAAAGCTATGTTGCCGGTTTGCTGGTATGTAGCCCTAGATCTAGGTCTGGTTCAAACCTGGTTCATGATTTGGGTCAAACCATGTTCAAATGGGTCGAACCGTGTTCAAATGCAGACAAAGGGCATGATATTTATTGTGGGTTCATCCCGGATGAACCTAGACCAACCCAAACAGAACCCATAAAAACCACGATGAATTTGGAGAGAACCTATCACACTTTAGAAGCTTTTTAATTTTTATTTTTATTTTTACATATATTAATCACTTTTTCTTGTCACATTTTATAGACAAAAAATAATAAAAATCCTCCCACACCTCATTGTTTCTCTATTAACAGCAGAGGACCTGTATAAACAGTACCATTGCAATAAAGCAACCAAGAAAAATGTGGTAAGAATATAGACAATATATCTATTAATGGTGTCATCATTCCCTGAAGCTTTTCCTCCTACTTACGTCTTTGTCCAATGATGGCCAATGAGTATGTGAAAATGGCAGAGTTTTGGAGGTGTTAATATCTGGTGACACTGCTGTTTTAAATTCGCCCAGCAGTTATTTGAGCCTCTTTAGAGAGTTTTTAACTTTTTCCATTTTTGGAGTATTACCTACTGCATTTATCTTAAAAAGTAAAAAACTAATAATTAGTGGCTTCATGTTATTAAAAACAATGCATGCTTTACTTTTTGCAGATTTTTTAGTGTCCAACGCATTTGTAGTGGGTTTAATTTTTAATTTTTATGCTCTCCATTAAGTCCACACAAATGGGGTTAAGCTTTTAATATTAGCCGCATATGAATTTATGAACTTTTATAGTTGTTTTGTTTATTGAATGTATGTTATATGGTTATCCCTGTTTTTAGGTTAAAATATTTATATATCTATAATTTTTATATGTCTCTGGTATGGACAAAACCAAAACAAACCCAACTTCAAAAAAAATTGCTGGATCCACAAACCGAATCTGCGAACCCAACCTGGGATCCAAATCAGAACCGACAACTTAATCAAAAAGTGGTTCTGATATTCTTTTATATATACCTTTTTTTTTGGCTCATTTTTACACCTAAGAGGTAAAAAAATATAGAACATAGGTAGACTCAACTATTTCTTTTCGCTTTAGGGTATTTTAAAATTTATTTTTTACTTTGAATAGATATTTTGTACCAGTTAAATTTTAAACCATAATGGAGCTTTTCTTTTAATTTGCCCTAATAAGGGTTTAGTTAAGAAAACATGGGGCTACACCTAAAATGGTAGGTCATATTCCACAATAGAACATCCTACTATTCTCAGACCAAATGTTTTTCTTACATAAACCCTCTTAGGTGAATAAAACAGTTTATTTAATCCTACACAATTTTTTTATGATTAATATTTTATAAGGCATTATGTCTAATTTTATCTCTACTTGTTTGGGGGTTTGCCCCTTTGTTTGGTTAGCCCCCATTTGCTTTTTGGCTAGGGTCTCCATTTTTTCCCCTAGTCCTTTGCTATTGTACCTGCTGTACATTCCAGTCCCGTTGATCTATTTTTGATCATTTGTGGACATTAATATATTCTCTTTCTTTCTTTCTTTCTTTCTATGCTAGCAAAATTAGATCATTTGTGGACATTAATATATTCTCTCTCTTTCTTTCTTTCTTTCTATGCTAGCAAAATTAGTTTGTTTCTCTATTTTTACAGCTAGTATTTTGTTTTTTAGCTTCCATGTTTTTGCCAAGTTCTTCTCATGTTAAACCTAGGTAATTGAAATTCCATTTACACTTTTGCCATGACATATCAATGCTGTGTAAAAGGAATGCTACTATGATATTAAAGTTTCAAGAAATATTAGAATGAAATTTGTATGAATTAGTTAGTGATGAAAATATTTAAATTCCATTTACACTTTGTTATGCCGTGTCAATGCTCTGTAAAAGAAATGCTACTATGGCTCCCATATTACTTACAATTGGGTGTAGCTGAACATCCAGGTACCATTAAATTTTTTTAAGAAAAAGTGCTGGTAGGAATATATTGTATGGATCTATCAGAGTTTTCAGCATTTTCCATCTTTGTTCCATATTGACATGGATGAGAAGAACAATTTCTCCAACTTTCACCTACCAGATTGGAGAAGGTACTACATCATCATCCACTGCAATAATGGATCCCAATGTGTCTTCAAATGGTCCGAAAGAAATATAAGCTCCCACAAACTAGAAAGATTCTTTTTTCTTGAATTGCTAGAAGGTTGACTGCCAAACTCATACCGTGTAAGGTGCTTTGGCAAGCTCAAACCATGGACGACAATGCAGATCTCCAGCTTGTTGCACTTTAACATATAAGAAAAATGCTTCTAATGGCACTATTGAAATCAGAAAAGTACCTTTTTCTCAAAAAAATTGTTTCCACTTCTGATCAGATCATTTAGTTACATGGAAAACCTTTCCCATAGGGTTCAATTTATGGAAGTGCCGGAAATGTGGTTAAATATCTCTCAATTGTGGAACCTGATTTGCAAGCTAAAATGGTAAATGTAAAAGCTGTTTAATAGGTCTCAACCAAGCCAGATGCCAATGGCTTGTGAAAGCCCACAAGTGATTCTTTCCAGTTACCTTCTATATCGTTCAAATTTTGTACTGTTGGGTTTTAACTTTTAACCTCATAACCAAGCTTGGGTAAGCCAAACTTTGCCAATCCAACTACACCCAGAGTTTGACAATTTGGACTCAGGTCACTTCCAAGAAAAGTGAAGCCCATTAACCACTAAGTCATTCTCTTGGACAAAATCAATTTTCATTTTAGGCCAATGCAACACTGTTCTGTACCAATCATATGGATAAATCACCTGCCTATTCATCCGACAAAACCACCAAACAGTATTCCACGTGGACCACTCATAGACTACCATAAGTCATAATGAGAATTTAATTGGTGCCAACAACAAATCACCCTGTATAGCATGACTGCAACAAACACAAGATATATTGCTGTAGAATAAATTTGCACTATCAACTTAATTAATCAGTACCAAAAGGATACTCAACCAATACTGTCTTTCCGAAAATAAAGGTTATTGCATTCAATTATCTTGGATGTGGAACAAAACTGGAAGTTCGGCCAACAGCTAATTTTTGGACATGAAATTTCAAATTACATATTTAAAAACATCAAGTGGTGTTTTTTTTAATTAATAGTATGCCCAGCAATAGTTCCCCTTACAGAAAGTTGACCTTTACAAATCATTTTCTTCATTTTTTAGTACAATTACTAGAATTACATCTGAATTGGAACTTCCATCAATACACTTACCCAGAAGTGATTATATGAGTTCAGCTGTAGCATCATTATTCTTGTCCCAAATTGTTGACTTCAAGTCATAACCTCTGATAGAAATAGTCTCGTCATCTTCAAGAAATGTAAGAACAAAAGAGGTTGCTACTTTTTTGCTTTTGCCTATATATTGCATGATATTTCATTTGAGGATTTATATATCAACAATTGTCAAGGTCAAAACAAAGAATATGATTTATTGCTGCTTCAAATAAATCATGACTGTCAATAACCATTGGCAGTGGATTGTTGGCTAACTTAAGTAATTAAGTAAAATGCCTAGGCTTTTTGAAATTTGATATATTTGCTATATAAATGATTGGCAGAAACCATTAAGATTGTAAGAAACAACCCATAAAGCACACAAGTTTTGATTAATATTTAGTATTTACAAGAGATCTGGAGGGGCTCTCACTGTTGAACTTCCTCGTTGCATACAATCCCCCAAAACTCTTGAAGTTAGCATCTATGAACAAAATTTCCCACCGTGTTTCTTCCCAGGCTAGGATTTTACTTCATATTTCCAAGTTTCACTGAAATATTATAGGGCTAGAACATTGGCACTGAATCAACCTAAGCATATTAGGCACCATGCCTAAACCTATTTCTCTCAAAATCAGTAATACTAGTAAGATTGAACTTCTTATCAGTTTCTGTCAATTTGTCGTTTTGCAATACACTTCCAAGTAAAATATGATTAATCAGAGACCAGCTGTTTCAGGTACAATTCTGTCAACGGAATTTCACCATGATAAAATGACCTAATTCTAACTAAAATTTGTACTTTTGAACCCTCTCTTAGAGTACCTCGGGATCCAATGCATTTCTTTTAGTTTGATAAATTAGAAAGCATTAATGTAAATTATCTGGGGAAACAGGGTCTGGACGTAATGATCCAAGGTCAACAAAGTTCAATAAGGAAGCATTTTGCACTACTCGGTAAGCATTAAAAACATTATTTGATTAACAGAGAGTCAGCCAATCTTGAGGAATTTAAGTGAGTGCTAAAGCAGAGCAATTGCCGTGATGAAGACCCGGATTCAAATCCAACCAGAGAACTCCTAGGCTATCCGCCCCATGGTAAAGAGGGCCAAAAAGCCAAAAGCCCTGATAATGGGTTCCTTTTAAGTCCCCAAAACGGAACTGGAACCCGAGCACATTAGTCTCCAGACATCTTTACCAAGAAACAGCCAATCTTTTGGAACATATTAAATGTTAATTTTAATGAAATCTGTGTATTATTTCCCGTCTTTAAAAATATCTACTTTTTAAATGAATGAATGAATGAAGAATTTTAATAACATCTTCCAGGCCACAGCAGCCTATAGGACGCAACGGAACAAACACCCCCTAAGACACCTGTAAATACTTCTTGAGATCCTCCCTTCTGCTGTGCAATTTGATCAAGAGGTTCGCATTTCTGCACAACCTTCTCTCTTCAAACAAGGTATGTTATAAGTAATTCTTATACTTTACTTTAATTGAAACCCTCTAGCTTAAGTAAATTGTCCTGAATTTAGGGTATGCAGATCCGAGACAGTGTAACAAACTGTGTCAAATATTTCACTTCTACTTGATTCCAACTCATGAGACTGTATGAAAGAGCTCTTTTTTAATGAGTACTTCTATGCACAAATCTATAGAATCTAACCCTTAAGCAGAACCTTGCTGCAGCGTTCTAAAACCATTATAGGGCCAATTACAGCATCGATTGCAGACATGAGAATGCAAAAAATATTTTTTCTTTTTTAACATAAAGATCAGAGGCACTGAAAACAATAACAATAGTGATTTTGGCAAATTAAATGATGAAGTAGAGAGGTATAAGAAAAAAGAAAGTACTTGTTCTAGAGAAGGCGGGGTAATTCCACAGGGCTTGCAATTTTGAAGCTGCCCTAGCTATGTAGTTTGCCCTCTGCGCTCTGTTACTTGGTGCTTCGATTTAACCCTGCCACAAGCTCTACCTATAAATAGAGCTTGTGGAATCACCTCTTGCCGATTATATACAGTTAGATTTGTCCTCCATCAATGTTTTTTAACAGCACAGAGCACAACCTCATTCCCGGGTAATTTGCTCTTCTTGCTTTCTTAATTTTACATGTTCTACTCTCAAATTTGTTCTATTCTATTTTTTTCTTTTACACCATTTTATCATACAAATAATTATGGACTAGAAGATACATATAAAGCTTTCGATGAAAATGTGGGAGCAGTTATCTGCTTGCCGCTCTCGCCCGCCATAGCCCAAGCAAATCCTTTCTTCTCTGTCCAGGCCGCCTTGGCATTCCTTTGTGTTATCAAAATTGCTGATAAATCTGAACAACTTATTAAGTCTGCCTTAAATTTACAGTCGGTTGAATACATCTATGCATTTTTGAAAAGCTATTTAAAAAAAAAAAAAAGGATTTTGCAGGCTCAAAAGAATTTATAATAACTAGCAATCGCACAAAATGTGCAATGGGCCCCTGATAGACATCGTCAAGGAGAGCTGGTTTCTTAGAAGGAGAATAGCAAGATAAAAAGGCGATTTTCCCATGAACAACAATTTCGCAAACAAAGAGTTGCTCACTCTAAAATTTATATGAGCAAAATAATAGAATATGCAAGATTTGGAATGGAGCATAGCCAAGCACATAAATAGACAAGAGTACTATGGAGCAAAGGCTTAAGAGCCTTGAGATGTGCCCCCCTTTATCAAGATGCAATGTGTATTCCAATTTTAGAATGTTTTGTATTTGTTAAATTATTTGGGAAATTGATGGGCACATATATAAATCTTAAATAATTTGTGACAAATAACCAAAATAAAAGTATAGAACGGAAGGCACAAATTTGAAAACAATAAGTTGCTAGGAAAGTAGGCACATGAAAATTTACATGAGTGTGCACTTTTTGGGTTGACAAAAACAATACAATACACACGAGTTGTTGTGAAGCACTATCAAGTGCATAAATAGACAAAACTGCTATGGAACCAAGGCTTCAAGGGCCTTGAGGCGTGCCTCCTCCCTTTTCCTAAGAGAAACGTAGGCATTGTCCTGCATTCGAGTGTAACATTGGAAGGTGAAAGCGGGCGAGATGCGTATGTCTTACAAATGTCGAACACGGGAGACAGCAGTGAAGAGTAAACCCTGACGTTCTATAGGACCAATGTCTATTGTGACCTTGTCAAGTGTAAGCCCCTGGGCTTTGTGTATGGTCAAAGCCCACGCCATTTTGAGTGGAATCTGCCTCCGAGAGCCACGTGTCACTAGAGCAATAGGAACAAGGCATGTGTCACGTGAATCCCGAGGAGATCCTGCATAGCTGTCAAACCTTACAACAACAAAGCTTGGCAAGTCTGGAGGATTGCAACCATTTGGATAGACAATAGCTACAATAATCCCCAACGCCCCATTAACAAGTCCAGCAGCCACCCACAAATTTGAGGTAAGCATAACCTTTTGGCCGACACTCAAATGAATTGTGGAAGGCAACTACTCATCTTCAAGGGTTGTAATAGACCTCCCCCTTGCTTGTTCAGCATTGCACTATGCAATGGGCACCCTTAATGACCATAACATATGCTTATTATGTTGAGCAACCAAGGCATTTGTTGGAAACAAACATATGGAGGAGCGAAATGTAGGAAGGTCATTAGGGTTGAGGAAAGTATCAATCCGTGACATCAGGAGTTCTCAATCAAGCAAGTGTGCATCCACATTCCTAAGATTAGCTAAAAGCTGATGAAACTGGACCTGTGTCTAGCCATCACCTTCTTGCTGAAAGACATCGTTCAATGTAACTACAGTTTGAAAGGAACGCCACAACGTTGCATCATACGAGTTGCTTGTATATAAGGGAATCTCTCTAACAGGGGGCAGCTTATTCAAATCACCAACAAGGATAATGGAGCGTCCACCAAAGGGAACCTAGCTAAACATGGGGAATGTTTCACGTAAACGCCTATCAATACGAGAAAGGAGCCTTGGCCCAATGAAGCTCATTTCATCAATCAAAATGTATTGACCAAAATACATGCTCTCCTGAAATGTTGTTAATGCTTGCCCTTCAAGCAAGTTCATCTCTTTCAATGGTATGCAGAAGGTGAGATGGATGGTGGATGCATTGATATCAAACGTTGCAACACTAGTTGGAGCAAGCAACAATAATGGTGATTGTGATGAGGGCAAAACACGAGAGAGTACATCTCTCAATATATGAATTAAGTATGACTTTCTAGTACCAACAATGCCTTGAATAATCATCCTAAGTGGAGCCTTGCTTTCTGCCCTTTGGAAATGTGATACAACAATATCAAAGACAGCATGTTGCCCCACAGATAATCCACCTACTCCAAGATGGCAGTTTGTTCTTGTATCATCTATAGGATGGTAGGATGTTCGACTAGCTTTAATGAAACCAATCGCAACTAATTGTAGGCTCTAAGGGATTGAACAACTACTCCAATCATGGGCAATATCAAAGTCACGCTTGCCAAGCAAGCCAAGTCATCAAAACCAATATTAGTGCCCGGGTATAGGGAAAAAAGAAGTTGCCACTCTTCAACTATATCCACATTCAATGCATCTACTTCACCAAGGGGGTCCTCAACATTAGAACTAGATGAGCAATTCTAGATTTCTACAGGAAACATGCCATACATTGTAAGTCCCTTGTAGGTGCTCCCACCTCTCCACAATCTTTAGCAGAGGAGCCAATGTCATCTTCAATGGAACAAAATTTTGTATATAGAAGAAGCTCACCCCAACTGAAGGAAATTGTTATGTCAAAAAAGTCCCCTTGGGGGCTTTTCTCTCTTAAGGTTTAGCTCTCGAGTTCCTTAAAATGCATTTAGATCATCTTGCTTGTTAATGATGACTTCCGGTGAAGAAACCCCTGAGTTTTGTGACAAATGGGACCCAAGGGATGCACTTATGATGACTCCTACCTAACATAGGGGGGAGGACTTGGGCACCCGTACCATAGTCCTACCCTATTTTTGGTCAGAACCTATTTTAATGTGTCGGTTATGTGACCGTTATTAGGTCCTATGCCGACACCTCAAGTTTGAATTATGAATTTCTTGGCAGGAAGTTGTTTAGTTACATATATAAGCATGTTTAGGCATTTGTTTGTAAACTAGATATGGACATTGCAATTTGTGATCCTACGCTAAAGTGATTCAAAGGCTTTCATTGTGTTGCAGAGCAGTATTGTTTTGTTATTGTGTTTGTTTATGCAGATTTGGCTCCATCTCCTCATTGCATGAAAGAAACATCTTCCTTCCATGAGAGCTACACCATCGAGGTGACATTCATTTGTGTTTTCAATCATTTATCAATTGATTTTTGCCTCTATCCCGCAGGGATACACACTCTTTATCTGACAACGGTGTTTGGAAGACTTGAATGTCTCTTCAGGGCTTGACTGAGGTAAGCCTCTAAACACCACAACCCCCAACTGACTTTTCTGTGATTGCAGGTTACAAGTTTTAAAAGCAGAAGAAGTGGAGTTGCAGGGAGGCATTACAGACTGTTAGAAGTGCAGAGCAAAAAGAAAATCAACACTTGGACTAGGGCACCCGCTCATTAGTCCTCTAGATTTTGATGCGGTGAAATCTCCATGACAATTGAATAAGGTTGCAGACATTCTTCAGAGATCCCAACAGAAATAGGTACATTGGACTAAGGTGCCCGCTCATTAGTCCCTGACTTTTCTGCACACTGAACTTCAAAATCTAGTATGTATTTGGTTATCATTTGATGTCTCTATGTGAGATCATTTTCTGTGATTTGTCCATTTGTTTACAATTTTATGAAATTAGGGTTTTGAGCATAATCGAGCTTAATTGAACAACAAATTCACATAATTCCAATCTTCCCCTCTATTCCAAATGATAGGAGATCTATAGTAGAGTTCTCTACTCGGTTGTATGTCCTTGAATATTGGTGTGAAAGGAGGATTCCACATAAACCCTTGAAATTGAACCAAGAACCCTCTCCCTCTTTTCACCCCTAAACATTTTGGTGAACTCGTGTTTTAAAAAAATTTTGCACCTTGTTGAGTGTTGTATTTCAAACTTGCATTCATTTCATTCATTCATTTAGTTTTCATCTTATCGCATTTGAAAAATTACAAAAAAATTGAAAATTTTGAAAAAATTGACATCTTAGGCTTGTATTTTGGCATAATTTGAATTAATTTGCATTTAATTTCATTTTTTTTGTTATTATCATCAGATCTGATTTAAATTACATAAATTCATCATTCATTTACATTGCATTTTCATGATTAACTTGTTAAAAAATATTTGAAATTGTGCATTTTTCATATAACCTAGTCTATGCATTAGCTAGGGTTTGTGGTTAAAATCTTGTTTTAGATTTTACTACTATTTTAAAAACTCATTTAGGACTGACTTCCATCTATGGTGTTTCATCATAGTGTCTTTCTTGCAAAATTTCATGTCTAGGGTTTGAAAACTTTGCCTTTTCACTAGATTTGGCCTTATCGTCTCTCTAGAATTGCATCATATGTGTGTTGTGAAGGATTTTTCTGCACTAATTGACTGATATTAGGGTTATAATATGCTAACTCTCTTCAAATTATTTACAACACCCTTTCTATTAGGCATTTACATTGAAAATTGATGAAAAAATGCATGTTTTTAGTGTATTTTCACTAGGTTTTGACTTGTCATCATTATAGGATTGCATCAAAGGTGTGTTGTGAAGGATATTATTGGTTCATTTGACTAATATTAGACATATTACTTGCTTCCCCTCATCAATTTCCTTACAACACCTCTCCTTTCACTCATTGCATTGAAAAAAGTTGAAAAATTAAGCATTTTGGATCTCACACATATCTTGCTCCTTGGGTTTGTTCTATTAGTTTGTGCATCAAGTGTTGCATTATTTTGTATCAGTATTATAACCCACTTCCCTAATAGAAATATCCCTTTTTGAAGAAGTAGAAGACTCATGGGATCTAATGCTCCTAAAAAATATGATATTCCTACCTGTGAAAACCCATTGAATACCTTCTTTACAAAAGGAGAGACACAAATTTTGCAAGACATTATACCTCATACAACCACTATGGAAGATCAAACATTTAATGATGTTGACGACACTATTGAGGTGGTAAGACATGTACCTAATGGTCAATTAAAAAAGCTTGATAAAGAGTTAGCCGATTTTTAAGAATTTGTGGAAAATGAAAGGATAGTGGAAGAAGCTATACCTGTGATTCACAACATAAGAGAGTTGATAAAAGAAGGACAAGATGGTATTAATTTTATTTGAGGTTTAATACATACAGTACACAATAATTCTATGCCAGTGACCGAATGTGCGAATGGTATTAATAACATGTCGTCACCATCTCACACGCAAATATCGACACCTATACCGACTACGAGAATATTTACATTTACATCAACAATTTTAACCACTAATGCAAATGCTTGTAGTAATTCTACCACTGGTATTGGAGTATTTAATGGGACTAATTCACAAAATTACAAAGATGTTGGATTTAACTATCAAAACTTGGCACCGAAGGTGACTTCTTTCATGAATAATTACTCTCAACCACCTCTCCATCCCACTTATTCTCAACCACCTCTTACATACAACTACTTGCAACCACCTTCCATCTATCACTATGTTCAACCACCACTCACCTATTCATAGCCTCCACTTATCACTACTCATCCTCAATCACCTCCACACTTCGGTTCCAATTCTTCACAACAAACTGCATCTCCTAATGATGCCATCCTAAACCAACTATTGCAAGCAATAACTTCTTTACAACAAAAAGTAACAAACTTGACAAATTCTTCACAACCTAATATACCAACCTGTCATGTCTGTAATCCCTTATCTTATGTAATCTTGAGAACTCCTATGCCTGAGAAGTTTGAAACTCCTTGCTTTGAAAAATATGGTGGAAAAGATAATACTAATACTCATGTGGCAACATTCATGGCTATGTGTAGTGATTTTTACTTTCAAGAGGATTTGTTAGCAAAAATTTTCCTACGATCTCTTAAGGATACGACTTTAGAATGGTTTTGCTCTTTACCTCCAAATTCAATACACTCTTTTTCACACTTAATTGATCAATTTCTACAACACTTCCAAGCAAACATTAGACCTCAAGTCTATTAGATTGATTTGGTTCATTGCAAACAAGGTCCGAAAGAGAAATTGACAGAGTTTATTAGTCAGTATCAAGGCCTTTATTAAAAAATTTGATATCAGATGAAAGATGATGATGTTCATAAGATATTTATTACAAATCTACAAACTAACATCTATGATAAGATTATCTTGATGAAGTATAACTCTTTTCAACACTTATGCATCGCCCTTTGACATTACCAACTTTCCTCTAGTCAATATGAAAATCAAAACTCATCAACTCAAGTTGGTCATTCCATGGGTGGACCTTCACAAAACAACTTTAAGAGGAATAATAAGAGTTTCATCAAGGTTAATGGGCCGAATTCAAACAACTTTTCACAAGTATCAGCTATTACTAATCTGAAAAAGACATAGTTTCAGCAAAGACAATTCACTTTGATATCTAAATCCTATCATTCTATCATGAATCAAGCTGTGAGTAATAATCTCTTGAAGCTTCCTCCAATTAAGCCATTGGATCCTAGTAGAATGCAAGGACCTTATTTTGATGCTAATGCTTTTTGGCACTATCATCGACAATAAGGACATGATAATGAATGATGTATGCGTCTTAAACATGAAATACAAGATCTCATCGATTCGAATGTTATACAAGTATCTAGTGTGAATGATAATGGAAATAAGTTGGTTGCTCCTCCAAATCAAAATTTACAAATCTTTACTAATCCTTTCCCTAAGCATACCGATAACAACATCATGGAACATAGTAGAAGTAGAAGATGGCTATATAGATTATGATAACATTGTGGGTATGATAGAAGTGGATAAGGAAAAGTTGGATAACCCACCTTGTCCACGGAGTAATGGTATTTATGCGGAGGTTCCTCCTCCATTATCCCTTCAAGGATTAGGAGATAACCAAAACACATTGGAAAAACAACTAGAACAACCTAAGCAAGAGATCATGACAAAGGAAAAGATTGAAACTATGCAAGATAATGATAGATGAACTTAACAAAATAAGCTAGCTAAAAATTAGAAAAGAGTAAGACGATTATCATCAGTTGGAAATAACAGTGGTTCTCCTCCTCATAAGCAACAAAAGATATCACCGAATGGATATTCTGAGAATAAAGAACAATCTAAGGTGAACCACTCAAATTTTACAAAAAACTTGATGGAGCATCTCTCTAAGATGCTTGCAAGTTGTAATATACAACCCCAAATTTTTTCCAAAATAGAGAATATGATAAACAGTGTTAGCACAACTAAACTCCTCCACACTTCTGATCACCAAGATCCCAAATCGGGCAAGGTGAGAGCATAATGTGCTTTAGATTACAAATTAAAACATTGTGCAAACAAGTAAACATTCATCTGCATATGCAGGCATCCACAAGCTGTGGGGATTTGCCACTTCAGTGGGTATGAGAGCAAGAAAATACAAGTACAAATCATCCACTTATTCAGTGGGTATTCACCACTTTATCCAGTGGGTAGAAATATGAAAGAAAGAAAACCAATTTTGCCCACACTGGCGGTAAACCATCCAGGGGATATTATGTGAGTTACAAATAAGAAATGATTACAAATGAAGTATCAAACAACCAACTACTCAGAAAAATGCATTATCAGCATATCAGCATTGCATGCCTTGGAAACATAGGAAAACCCTACATATGAAATTAGTAGTAAAGAACACCATCAACACAAACTGCCCAAGATGATATCATGCCAGGGATCATTGCAAACTGAGTATATTTCTGTTAACAGACTGCCTTTATGACTGTATGGTGGTTCTGGAAGTGTTCAACCTCTCTTTAATGAACATCAAACTCACCACAAAATACCACAACATATTAGTATCCCTTTAAACAAATGCCACATACTGCCCCTGACTGAAAGTTACAAGAAGACATTGCTGATCACAATTTATTCAATTGTGCTAACTGTACCAGACTGTACGGCAGCCATGAAAGAAGCTAGAAACACATCAAACATTATATATATCTGATATTCACCCAGAAAATTGTCTTAGATCTGATTATTAAACCCATACCAATAATTCTGAGCACTTACATCACACAAACAGCAATAATATTGATCAACAACTATTAATTATCTCTGAACAGGGCCGTACGACTAGGACAGGTACGGCTGTTCATAGCATTCACAATACTCCACCAAACTTCTTCATACTATTCTTAAAATGTGCATCTAGGGCAGACAAAAATAACACAAACAATTTGATTCCCAACAACAACATCAATAATTTCCAATGACCATTGATTTCTTGCTACAGTGTACGGCCATCATAGTACGGCCAGGTCAGGAAACAAACCAAACTCCACAAAGACACTTCAAAAACACTCCAAAAATGATCTAAATCACATATCAATACTACAAAACTGATCCACACACAAAACTACACAAAATCAATCAACTCCATTAAGCTCCATGGCAAACTCTGTATGAGCTTGCTCCCAATCCACCTTCAGCACACTGGTGATTCCTGTATGAAATCACAACAAACCCCAAGAGGGTTTCCGTCCTCAAGAGCATTCTATGAGAGGGTTTTCATCCTCGAGAGAATATGGAAGAACACGCAGGTTCAATCCAGCAGAGTAACAATACAAATCCAAGCATGTCTAAACAATGAGCCCAACTCCTCTTTTTATAACTTTTTGAGGGAAATAAAATATTATTTCCTTTATCCCTTCATATTTCTCCTCAAACAATAAAAAATAATTCATTATGTGCGCACAACTTAAAGTCACCACTTTTAATTAAAAGCTCTTTTTAGCTCCAAAGACCCCTTTATCAAAATAAAGGAAATATCTACTTTGCAAGGCCCCAAAATGATGCATCCATGATTTAAAACTTTTCTTCCTCTTTCCAACGAGCTATAACACTTAGATTTTTATTAATTGTTTTCACCCCTAGGAGCTTAAGTGAAAAAAATAATTAAAATAGCTCATTAAATGACACCATTTTGTGGAAAATCCCAAACACCACCAAACTGCAAAATTAAACATACCAACATACTCCATGATGTTTGGGAAGATGAATGATGCCTTCCGGGTGACTTTCCAAAAATAGACGGCTTCTCCAAGAATCTTGGAGAGCAAACCGGGAACCTGATCAGACATCAGAAAGCATCACAATGATCATAAGCACCATCTGAGCTCAAAGGCATAACCAAATGCTCTGTAAAACTGATCTGTGGCCACTCCAAGAATATTGGAGTTCTCCCAAACATGTCGGATAGCCACTAAGGGACTAAGAACAAGCCAAAATGCACACAAAAGCCTATGCGCCAAAAAAGGGACATTACAGTCCTCCCTGCTCAAGATTGCTTGTCCTCAAGCAATACATGCTATCCAACATAGATACTTGCATGATCATCAATAATATACCTGGATCCCAAATCAATCTGAAGAATGCCCCACACCACTTCTGTTGCTCTACTCTGATATATCTATGAACTGCATAGCTGGTATTCTGATTACACTTTTGAAACATTCTTCCAAACACATAACTATTTGGATCCCAAACGTCATTAACTCCAAAAATGAAAGAGCTAGCAATCATCAATACAATTGTCCAACATGAAACTACTGCTGGGAACCAAAATCTGTGATGCTCCTCCAAGGAAGAACATAATTCAGCTTGATCACACGCTGGAAACAACTCTGAACAACCATGAATAAGCTGATTCTCACTCTCCAAAAGAGCATTAGTAACTGTAACACTTGTTCCTTTCAGCTGAAAACTTTTGTCATCTTCCCATAAAAGGCTAAAAACAACAAAAAGATCAATCTCATGGCTGCATAAGTCTGAATTAATCTCATCAAAATCAAATTTTAGTGATCTCAAAATAAGATAGCAATAACAAAACTGAAATCTTTTGAGAACAATAAGAAATTTAGGCCATCTGCAATCATAATAAGTCAAAGTTATGACCAAAATTTCTCTCCAATCAATCATTATGAATGCAAATGAACATTTATGATGGTTGATTGGATGAAGGACAACAGCTTCATGACATGAATTTGACTCCAAAATCATCCCTAAAACAATTTTACCAACACCACTATCCTCCATAGAACTCTGCAAATAAACTCCATTATGAGAGTAAGCCATCATAGAACCCAATCCATTACATACTTGAACCTTCTGCCCATCTTCAACAACTGATGAAAACTTCCAGTTGATGAAGTTTTTATACCTGGTAATATTCCATGAATGCTTTGCACCAGGATCCCATATCCTGTTACTATCCTCCTCCATATTACTTACATCCAATTGTTCTTCATCATTCAACATGAGGAGTGGATTATCATGTGTAAACTCAACTTCCGTCATAGAAAAAGAATCATCAAATGATTGGAAGTCATTTTCACCTTTTTGTTCACACAATTCATCAATTTGCTCCAACTCTGTATCTGCATACTTAGGAAGCTGTCCTAAGTCAAAACTTCCTTGGAGCAAATCAAGCTCTTCAATTATCATCTTGCCTTTATCTACGCTAGCAGCTCCAACTTGTTCCTTGAATTGGTGTACATCTACAAACTGACTTTCAACTTCTAAGAGGGCCATTTGGGTACTCTCTAAAGAATCCATAGTTGTTTTAAGCTTAAATATAAGCTTATCAATTTCAGCATCTCTTTCCTTCAATGCATCAAAAATTCGGCCAGCAATATCAAGGACATGATCCCTATCAATAAGCAAGTTCAAATAATCTGATTTCAAAGTTTCCAATGCCTTCCTAACTACACACCAATCTTCAAGTGAAGATCTTTTTTCTATGCCCATTTGTCTCTCAACTTCAGCTCTCCAAATGTGATCTTCAACAAACTTATGTGAGCTATCCAAATGTGTTAGAACTTGCACAACCTTATCTTCAGTGACTAACAATTGATTCTTAAAATCCAAATCAGCTGCACACAGTAAATTTTCTGTCATATCATTAGAAGCATGATCCTTGAAATCAGCAGCTTTAAAGTTATCCTCTTCATAGCTACTTTGACTACAAGAAGTAGCATCACATAAATTCAATGTTGAGCCAACCTTTGAGGCTGATCCAAATCTTCCAACAAACTTTTCATCAACATGCTCATCAACTAACTCGTCTGCAAGGATACTAAGTTCTTCAAATTGCATAGGAGTTGATTCTTCTTCTTCATCACTTAGATCAAATGAAATGGCAGTCTCATAATCAAACATTGAATCATCACCAATGGCTAAATTAAAGTCTTCATCAACACATTCTTCATCAAGGATCTTTGAAGAATCTAACTGCTCGTCTCTTTTAATGGAACAATCCCATTCATAATCAAGACTTCCATCACTAGAATGGTGGAAATGCTCTTCATTAGGTGCTGTTCTGAAATTTGCAGCAGCATCAAACTTTTTATCTTTTGTGATTTCATTGTCTCCCATGTCCTCAACGAGACACATTGCTTCAATCCTCTCAGGCTCACTTGCAAAGTCACCGGCAAGCAATCTATCGATCATCTTCATCTCCTCAAATGTAGTGGCATCTTCAGCATCTTCATCAAATGAAGGACTTGCTAAGTCCAACACTTTTGGCTTCTCATCAAAGCAAGGCTCAGTTTCACTAATTTATGTTGTAGACTTCTCCAATTCAGGAAACTCCTCTATGCATGTCTCATGTTTTGTGACTTTGTCTTCATCATACAGAGGCTTAGACTCATTTCTTTCAACTAACAAGTCTTCATCTTCACCATTTTCAGATTTCACATCATTCAGAAAGGAAGAACATGTGGTGAAGGTTGCTGATTCATCTTCTTTTTTCTTGCATTGGTGGTTAGGCTCCCAAGCATCTTTGCATAGGAAGCAAAGATTGCTTCTTCTAAGTTCATTTTTGGTGAACTCTTTCTTCCCTGAAATAGGAGGCTTCTTATTCGGTGGGCTAGAAAGTGAATACTTAGAAAAGTTCTTGGTCCTTGCCTTTGAAGTAGTTAACTCAGGCTTGCACAAGGACATTTCCTTCATCTCCTCTTCATTCCTTATCTTCTAAATGTATTCTATAAATCCCTTTTTATCCAGATTACCCTCCTTGATGATTTCCAAGAAAGCATTCCAAGGGAGTTGTTGCTTATAGTCATCTGGTAGTTCTTCGTACTCATCAATAATCTTAGTGGCCTCACGATGATACTTCCTTCGATCCAATTTCTCTTGAACAACTCTTTCTAATTCATCTAGAACCTCTGTCTCACTTCTTTTCTGCATAAGAGATGCCATGATCTCTTAACACTGCTCAAAATCTTTCAACTACCCAACTCTGAACACACATGCAAGTGTTGATCACTCACAAGCAAAGCTGAAAATTGACTTGCTCAACTGAAAGATCTGCAACAAATTAGCTTCCCAACAGCCTGGCAAGAACATACCAGCTCTGATACCACTGTAATATACAACCCCAAACACTAGTGGCAATGAGTCCCTCCTACATTATGGGTTGTGTGTTTACTTTTCTTGTACTTGCATTTGCATTCATATGGGAAAAATGAAAATGAAAAAAAAAAAATCATTGCATTCAATGTATTCACTGTGTTTTACATATCTTCAGTGTTGTCTTCTCCGTGTCTTGCGTGACTGTTACTATCTTCTCCATGCTTTGTGTGCCTGTTACTGTCTTCATTGTGTTTGGCGTGTCTTCTCCGTGCTTGGCGTGATTGTTGTGTTTGTTGACCATACTTTAATGCATGTATTGGCCTTGCATTTATACATACATTAAAGTGGGGGCTAAATGTTACATTGGAAAATGTCCCCTTGGGGGCTTTTCCCTCTTAAAGTTTAGCTCCCGGGTCCTTTAGAATGCATTTAGATCGTCTTGCATGTTAATGATGACTTCTAGTGAAGAAACCCCTGAGTTTTATGACAAATGGGACCCAAGGGATGCACTTATGATGACTCCTACCTGACATAGGGGGGGAGGACTTGGGCACCTGCACCCTAGTCCTACCCTATTTTGGGTTAGGACCTATTTTCATGTGTTAGTTATGTGACCATTATTAGGTCATATGTCGACACCTCAAGTTTGAATTATGACTTTCTTGACGAGAAGTTGTTTAGTTGCATATTTAAGCATGCTTAGGCATTCATTTGTAAACTAGAGACGGACATTGCAATTTGTGATCCTACGCTAAAGTGATCAAAGGCTTTCATTGTGTTGCAGAGTAGTATTGTTTTGTTATTGTGTTTGTTTATGCAAATTTGGCTCCATCTCCTCATGGTATGAAAGAAACATCTTCCTTCCATGAGAGCTACACCATCGAGGTGACATTCATTTGTGTTTTCAATCATTTATCAATTGGTTTTTGCCTCTATCCTGCAGGGATACACACTTTTTATCTGACAACAGTGTTCAGAAGACTTGAATGTCTCTCTGGGGCTTGACCAAAGCAAGCCTCTAAACACCACAATCCCCAACCCACTTTTTTGTGATTGTAGGTTATAAGTTTTGGAAGCAAAAGAAGTGGAGTTGTAGGGAGGCATTACAGACTGTCAGAAGTGCAGCACAAAGAAGAAAATTAGGACTTGGACTAGGCACCTGCTCATTAGTCCTCTGGATTCCAATGCAGTGAAATCTCTATGACAACAGAATAAGGTTATAGACATTCTTTAGAGATCCTAACAAAAATAGGTACACTAGACTAGGATGCCCGCTCATTAGTCCCCGACTTTTCCACACACTGAACTTCAAAATCTGGTATGTATTTGGTTATCATTTGATATCTTTGTGTGTGATCATTTTTTGTGATTTGTCTATTTGTTTATGATTTTACGAAATTAGGGTTTTGAGCATAATCAAGCTTAATTGAACAACAAATTCACACAATTCCAATCTTTCTCTTTGCTCCAAGTGACAAGAGATCTATAGTAGAGTTATCTACTTGGTTGAATGTCCTTGAATGTTGGTGCGAAAGGAGGATTCCACATAAACCCTTAAAATTGAACCAAGAACCCTCTCCCTTTTTTCACCCCTAAACAGAAATAAAAGCTTCAAAACCCCTAGCAGGAATGTTTGTGAAGCGAGGCTTCACTTGTACAATTGCAGGGATATGGTGTCTAGCCCATTGATTATTTCTACTTGAAGCTCTAAACTTCTAGTTCTTTGCAGCCTCTATTAATGTAACCGATTCCAAATCTATCGGGTGGGCCATGTAAGCAAAAATAAATGTTGAATTGACAAGGCTATCTTGATCAAAAGGATTGACCTGACACAATTATTGTCTATTCACATTCAAGGAAACAAACGGCCTACTATAGACCATGAGCAGCAATTTTAACAATAAGTGGCAACACTCCTGGGCATTGATATCACGATCAACCACAATTTTTGTCAGGAACTTGCAAAATGCAATTGCCGCAGGTCTATCAAATTCAACACTAGCAGAGATATGAGAAAGCATATCATGGTAGGTCTCGGAGCAACGCTCAAACTTTGCAACGTATTTTGCAATATAGTTGAGGATTGCATGGCAAGATAGAATAGGCTGACAATCCACATTCGCTCGCCATATGGACATGGCAGGGTTATGAATATTCAATCTATCATCATTGCCTGAAATAACCATTGTTGAAATAGGTTGCAAATCCCAAGGAGCCTTGTATCGACATGAAAGCAAGGGTCCTTTCTTATATAAGCATGTATCCTTGGTGCACTTGGTTTGTCTCTCAACATGATTGACTAACTCAGCATAGTCCATAAAAGAATCAACCATTAAGATTCTCTCTATGTCCAACAAACAAGGGTCATCTAAAATGGAGCAATGGAACACTGATGATTTCTCCCCAATTCCACATGGGTTCCAAGTAGAAACATAGGTGTTTATGTAATCCACAACACCTTTGACAATATTTTGGTCCTTCCAATCAATTGTCTCCATGGTAGTTGCATGTTCAAGCCAAAGGAAGCCATAAATGTGGGCAGACCCTCTATGTTGTTATTCATACCTACAATAAGAGAGAGAAATCAAAAGGAAATTAGGAAAATAGCAATTCAAACAAAACAAGGGCAACTATATATAGCAACTAACCTATACCAATAGTCCTTTGCCCATAGAATCTTCTCAAGCACCTCCTCACGAAAGATACTGAAGTGGTGATGCATGTACATTGCAGTCAAATGCGAATTGTGAATAATGTTCTGGACCC
Organism: Cunninghamia lanceolata; assembly: GCA_027924645.1. NCBI lineage: Eukaryota > Viridiplantae > Streptophyta > Pinopsida > Cupressales > Cupressaceae > Cunninghamia > Cunninghamia lanceolata. The sequence goes on along the minus strand of BSBN01000763.1, from coordinate 4,974,458 downwards.
TCCATCTTTGTGCAAGAATTGGAGCTAGGGGGCGACCCGGGCATGATAACATGCAAGTCTAGCCACTTTGTATCAGATGCACTCAATGTGAAGAACAAAGTGGGGCAACCAAGTTGTATAATCATACCGGAAAGCTCTCCACTAGACTTTGTCCAAAAAGGGTGAGTGCCACGCAAGGATGAGCCAAACCACATCAAGTATTCTGCGAGCTTGTCATCAGGCAAGTCACATAAGCGCTGACACAGCTCGCCAATAATAAGATGGGAGGCTATCCTCCCAACTTTTTTTGACATAAACTGAAGTAGTGGACTAGCTTTGGTGCTGCATCATCAGGTTATACACAAAGTATAAAAAATGAGGGTGCTAGCCAAACCTATTATCATGGTATCTCATCATGTGTAGAACATATTCATGCATTTTCACCTCTCTCAATTGTGGCTACCCAAAGCTCGCAACACCTGTAGGGTAAAGCATTGGGAATGTCATTGCAAACAAACCCTTCGTGTTGTACTCATTAACTGGTGTCATTGAACTAGTTGGCCATTCAACAACATCAATGGTATGACCAGGTCCCAAATGCAAGAGATCACGAACCTCCTCCATCTCCCTTCATTTAGGAGGGAGAATAGCCACAAAAGAGGAGTGTTTCCTAGTCTCTTATTGAAGATTACTTGACTCCTCATCGGCACTAAAATTAGGTCCAAGGGTTAGCCCTGGAAGATCAATGAATGAGTGCACTAGCATGCTTGATTTATTAGTAGGGGTTGTTGGTAGAGATGAAATTGCAGTTTCATCAAGGTGGACATCTTTGTAGTACTGATCGTGAGCAATTTTGAACTTCAAGGCTTCAAGGACACATGTTCGACTAACATAGAAATCATAGCTTTCTTGGCTTTGGCTATGCTTTCTCACAACTATGACGTCTAATTGGTCAATATGCCTTGGCAAGCATGTAGCAATACTAGTAATGTCCTACAGGAAGCTAAGTGTATGGCCACTCTATTTTAGTTGTCCACCATGTGCATGAAACACTTGCAAGATTGGGTTGATCCATGCAATTAACATCTCCTCTACTTGCGTTAACACTTGTAGGCAATGTGGTTGGCTTCCAAGATCCATATTATTCCATTTGGAGAAGTGATTCCCATTTTTCTCTATGAGTCAATGACAACAAACATTGGAATCATGCAATTGCCAAATTTGGATGCCTGGATAACATTCCATGCATATCTATTAGGTAGGCATAACCGAGAGTCGATCTATCCTCTCTTGAAAACATTGATGGGCCACATCCAAGAGTGAAGTAACTGGGCCACAACTATTTTGTGGGGAACTTCTATTGTTCGACCCTTCTAGTAGTAATAATTGGGGGTTGTGTGTTGAAACATGGGATGGGAAGGTTGACCCAATATGCAATGAAGAGGGTAGTGGATGGATATTGGAATGAATGTCAACACCATCAATGCTAGTGGGGATTCCATGGTGCATTGATAGCCTCTTCTTTTCTTGTTGCACTCTATTGAGAGAATCCTTTTGTGATGCGTATCATAGGTGGTGCAGCTCATTCCTTCGAGCCTGGGATGATGAGCTACTACTAGATGCAACATTGGTCACACTCAGGTGGACCATAGTGAATCATAGCAAAAACCTAAAAAAATAGAGGAACAAAGTTAGGCAGAAGGAACGACGTGAAAGAAGACCATGAAAGAATAGTGCAAAAAACTTTAGAGGTGAGGAAACCCTAGGGAAAACTATAACGCAATTGAGTATAGAAATAGAGGGTACCCACCATAAAAACCATTAACAAAGTATGAGCCTATATATCAATTATGCAATGAGATGCAATGAAAGCACAATCATTGATTCATAGTAGAAGGCACAACCAATTTAAGCAATGAAACACAACATGCACATGAATAGTAGTAATTGTAATATAAGACTATCTACAAAAAGATTTCAACAATTTTTGACACCATAGCACACATTGAAACTTTACATGGTCATATACAAGGTAGACCAAGGGCCTAGTATCAAAATATTGTGGCCTTGACATAATACGAGGCATGTCTAGAACAAAAAGCTATAACAAAAAGTGCATAGAAATTAGAGCAATTCAAAACAAGTCTGAAAGATTACTCTATTCAATGGCCCAAGGCACACGAACAATGCAAGAGCAAGTAATAGAAGCCTTTTGATCTATACAAGTGGAGACAACTTTGAGATTTCATCCAAAAGCTGATGAATTTCATCTACAAAGGAAATATGCTCAACCCTAGTCACAATAGCACTGACCCTCTCTTCATCATTGTATGTTTCACATTTGACAAATAGCCTAAACACAAATTGTTGTGAAATGATATTTCTCAAGATCTCTTGAACCACTTCATGTTCAGGTAGTAACAACTGCAAGTCCATGGCAGTGAGACCCATCAAAATATTCCTAGTTTGGTCAAATGCAGTAACCCAATGGATTGCACCTGTATGGTCTTGCAATTCAAGTTTTAGCATATAGTTGAAGTCACAATTAGTGAGGTCTTTGGAACATTTTGGGCAATGCCAAAGGCTATCTACTTGTTGCACAATTTTTTTCTTGCATTTTTTTCCATCGACAACAATAGGGCAAGAAAGGTAGCAAAAATTGTCTAGTTGTATCTTTGTCACAGTGGCATGAACAACCACAGTCTCTATCCTCTCAAAGCTAGCAATGGATTGAGCATAAAAGATGAACACACAACTATCATAATAACAAGAATGAGCACCTCCTCATGTCAAACATGATGAAGCATTCAATGAACCCTCTGAGGCCCACAAGGACTTCAATGTTGTGGCCTCCTCAAGGCTAGGATTAAAAAAGAGCTCTGTGGACCGTATAGTGTCAATTATCTTTCCATTCCATGATGCCACATGACCACGTCTAATCATAAGTATAGGAGGCTCCTCCTAGGAGTGCATCTCATACAACTGCTTCCCCTCCACCTTAGCATGTGCCCCCCAAAGAGTCACATCTATGCTAAACCGTGAAGTGTCAACAAGGTGAGCAACATGTTTAGCTATCTCTATCCCATCACACTTATGAATGGTCGATGTAGTTGAGATAGTATCCACAATACCAAGAACATCAACCAAAGAATTATTAGCAAGTGATTGGATGTCTTTGATTTGAGTGAAGTGGAAGTTATGGGTGGGTATGCCAGAGACATCAAAATCACAAGAAACTTTTGTTGAAGAAGTTTGTAAGAAGATCTCCCATGGATTTGAGGAGCAAGTGTAAGTAGGGTTTGCTACCTTTACACGACCATTGGAGATTTCATACACCATACCAACCTTGACAACATCATAGAAATGATCAACTACATCATTGAAGCATTTCAAATGTATTTCACTTCTAGAAGAGTCGACAATGTCAAAGCCAAATACCTTTCCATGACCTCTAGAATTATTGAAGTTTCACAACACACCCTTAGACAAAACCTGACCTCATATCATCCATGAGTTTTGGTAAGGAGTAAGTGCACTAATTGGTATGATTGCATAACCCATACTAGATCCACCGGCAGGAGGTTGGGAGCTTGGCCTATGCGATGATGAACCAACATCGGAAGAAGGAATGCCCATATTAGAGCCCCCTATGAACAGATAAAACTTTCAATGAGATAATAACAATTGACCTACATATTGTAAAGGAGAGATAGATAAGAAGTTGGAAACCACAACATGCGAGGATGAAAGATAGAATGACCATTTAGGGGGAGACTTAATGACTTCCATACATTGTTTTATTAAGAGTGTGGCATGCATAGTTTGTCAGTTGCAAAATAGACCCCTCAACAAGGCCACCTCCAACAATAAGCTCATTATATTTAGAGGGGAGGAGAGTATCATGCATGTGGGTTCCATCGGAAAGGCGTACTTGATAACACAAGGAATCACTACGCTTACAAGAAATCAAGCTTAATGAGGTAACTTGCAATGTTGGGCACAAGCTAGAGGAACCACCAAGAAAGCTACTAATATCTCTGTCAGTTAAGTTGACATCCATGGTGGGAAAAAAGGGAAAATAGAGACGAGCCTGCAACCAATTCAAACAAATATCTGATGAGGAGTGGGCAAAGCATAACAAAGGGTAACATGTTCAATCATAAAAGAGCAAGAAAGCACCACAAAGTAATGAGATTTGTTAAATTTACTATGGACATAATAAAGCCCATTTTAAGAGGTGAATGTAAAGAAATTAAATCTTGAAAGCAATCCCAATAGTAGAGAACCACAAGAGGAGCCAACCACAAAGACAATGAGCTTCTAAAATGCACACAACACATGGACACTTTACACACAACCATAGTAAGCAAACATTAATACCATTACTAATATGGAATGTAAACAACACATAGCCAATGAAGAAGAAGCCTAGCAAGCACATTTCATCCAAAGTTAGTTACTCTCCAAATAGTATATGCAAGATTTTATATGCAACATTATTACCATAGTGGAACATAAACAACACATGGCAAATTTATCTACAAGACCATTTACACATGAGAGTTTTATTTACAAGGCCATCTATACATTGTAGCCAAAACATGTAAATAATTTTCTTACGAGCTATGCACACACATAAGCAATAGAGCCATACTGAAACTAGCTGTGCATGGACTAATTACAAGGAAAACAAGATATAGACAAAGAAAGGTTGCCAAAATATTTGTAAGATGACACAACCAGCACTACATGCTAGTCATATATTCTACAAGTGCATGCAATATCTCAGCCGACGCACCCCCTCCATACAACTGATCATAGCAAGGCTCTTTAAACCAAAAGAACAAGCGATCAAGTTTTTCATACACAATTTTGAAATCAGTCAAGGCACCTTGGAATGCTTGCATCTCACCCTCTTCCAGCAAATGTCCAGTAAGAGACACATTCCTAGCACTGTCAACAATCCTAGAGCAAGACTAATACAATGTGTAGGAAAATTCGTGTAGCCCCAAAGGTGCATTCACATTAGGTGTTGCATTAAATATCAGCCCATCACGAGTTGGCCCCATCACACTCCCATTTGAACTGTTGCTTGAGATTTCGACAACCTCAATAAGATGTTGAGGAGTTGCCATTTCCCAAGATTATATCTAGAAACAAATTTTCAAAAGGAGCAGAAACATTTAAAAGACTCATAGACACTTTTTGTGGTTATTACTGCTAACAAGTGAGCATGTCTCTATAAACTACTTGGAAATTTGATTAAATGCAATGATTTCTAATATATCAAGATTTTTAAGTACATCTAAACTATGCTTGTTTTCTCAAGGATTACCTTTCAAATTTATTTTTTTAGCATACTAAAATAAGATTATATCTATAATTATTTAAAGCATTAAAAAACTTTTATGACTTTTATAAAAAGCTTACAACATAAAAAGTTAATTTAAAACTAGGGAAAAATGACATATTTGTTTGAAAAGTGGATTTAAAATGTAGAAAGAAGCAATAATTATATGGCGCTAAACCATTTTATAGGTACGTCTAACACCCCACCAAATGTGCAAAGAATTGAGGAGAATATAAAATTGATTCTTGTTTAGAGTGAATTAAAATTATTGAAAAACAAAGCCATGATGTACAAGGACAACTAACAGAGATAATCCAAAATCAAGATCGAAGGTCCAAAATGATAGTGCACACCTATCTATGCATAGGTCCAAGTAATTGCACAAATATGAGAGACTCCAACTACAATCCCAATTATATATATTTCTTTAAATAACTTAAATTTATTTAATATGAAGCATTTAAACCTTTTTAAAGTTAAAATTAAAAAAAAGATAATAAACTCTTTAATAGGCAAAGATAAAATATTATGTACAGTTATTATCTAAAAGCTTTAAAATTTATTTAATATGAAGTATTTAAACCTTTTTTAATTTAAAAGGGAAAAACGAAATGATAATAAACTCTTTAATAGACAAAATACAATATGACAAATATTGTCTAAAAACTTTAATAAAATTAGGTATTTAAACCTTTTTTAATTTAAAAGGAAAAAACAAAATGATAATAAACTCTTTAATAGATAAATATACAATATTACAGATATTGTCTCAAAACTAAATAATAAAATTAAGTAATATAACAATAAAGCTTAGCACTAATACATTCTTCATAATCATCTTATCAAGAGATCCCATAATTATTTAAACACATATTGCAAAAAAAACATGCAATAACAACATCAACAGAAGGCTGAATAAAAATTGCAAATTCAGCTATGACGCTGTCATTGACATGCAGTATCTTACCAACAAAAGATCTTGAAGCTAGGGATTTATGAAAAGAAGCCTTGTCAAATACAACACAACAATAAATAATTTACCTCAACAGAACTTTTAAATGACTTTAATTAAAGAAACTACTTCCATCCATGTCTTTAGAGGCAATGGAATATATTATTGGACATTTAATATCACCATCAATGAATAAAAGGAATTCAATCCAACTTACTTAGCCGCAAACTAAAAGAGGCTAACTATAAACAACTTGGCATGAGTAGTAGAATCCCAAACAACATCACTTACCACCCTTTGAACTTTTATAACCAACCTACAACATAAAAAACCACAAGCTCTTCAAAAGAACACCATTTTTAAGAAACGAGTACCTTGTAACTAGTAAAAAAAACTACCTTACTCCATTAGGAAATTGTTTTTGTACTCTTCCAAATCAATAATGTATTCATATGATTGGCATAGAAGCTATGGATGAACATGAATTTATTTAGGACATCCAGAAAGACCAGATATATCTTTTGAAGACATTAAGATATTAAACACCATAAGAACAAAGTAGACATAATCTGCCATAGATAGAAACATATACATTATATAGTTGAACTATATATTTTGTATATCATATAGTTGACTCTTTCTTCATGGTTAAAGAAGAAAAACTGATTCGACTCTTTCTAAAATATGTAGGAAAATATATTTTATGGCTACTTGTAAAGGAAAAAATTTGATTGTAGAAAAATTAATTCTATCTTAATTAATTAAATAATGCATTTCATTAAGTTATAATTAGGTTAAATAATAGATTTGGGATTGTTCATGAAAAATTATTCTTTTAAGGAAGATTAACAATCTTTGTATTCAAAATTTCTAGAAGAAAAGAGTCATTATTTTTCTTTTATAACTGAAGAATTTGAAAGTTGAACTCTGATTTTCAGTTAAGATGAGACCAAATTCATGAAAACTGCTCTTGAAATTTGTAAGCACCACATGGGCAAGAAAAAAATCTAATTTTTAATTAATATGAGACCATACTCAGCACTGCCCCTTTTTTTTTACCACCACATGGCTTAAAAAAGTGGAGATCCTTCTTCCATAGAGAGAAGCTCTCTTATTTCTGTTTGGGGAAAAGAAAGGACTAAATAAAATATATTTAACTAGACATGTGTAAAGTGTAACAAACTTAGGGTCTTTCTGAATGATTATGGTTTGAATTTATCTAGAGCAACATTATGAATATGAGAAGCCACTATAGTTTTCTTCTAAATATTTAGCCTAATTAATTACATGATCCATTTATTAATTTTCTCATTAAATGAAAAGGGGCTTAAAGTGAAGATTACCAACAACTTAAGAAATGTCCAAGCTTGAAGATTTCTACTTGAAGATATCTGAGTTTAACCCTAATATATACCAATAGAACTTGGTGGAAAACCACAATATATCCTTTCCTAGATTCTGCTTAGATTCTAGACTCTAGAGACCTATGCTTAAAAAGTAAAAACCATAAAGCAAAATAGAGTAAAGCAAGAATAGATCAAAAGGGCTATGTGCTAGCACTACTGGTAGTGGTGATGACCCAGATTCAAACATCATGGGCCTTAGTCCCTTGTTGATTATGTGGTTTAGAGCTTGTTAGCAAGGATTTCCCAAGTTTAAGATTCTATAATACATTAAAAAAGCAAAGAAAGGAAAAATGCTTTAAAGTAAATCATAAGATATTTCAAGAGAAAGATGGTGACATACACTATAATTTTACTCAAAACTTATTTAAAACTGATTCAATAAGCATGTGCAATAAAAACAAGCCCTAGCCCTAGCCCTTTGCAACTAAACAATATTAGTAATTTCAAAGCCATAAAAAGTCAAAATTGCCACGTCAAACATATTTTCTTTAAATACATTAGCAAACCCTTACCCTGACTTAGATAAGCCACCAAAATTACGCTCCTACAGAATGTCTGATTGCCAAACACAAAATAAACCTTAAATAGTGAAAAACAAATGAAAGCTAAGTAGCGAGATTAGAGATTAAGTATAACTTTTTCACAAAAAAAACCACTGACCCTATCAAAACTCAAAATTATGCTCCTAAAAATGTAAAAAAATGTAGAAAGGAAAGTATACGCAAAAATAATCTAAAAAATGAAATCTTACCGGCTAGATCAAAAGCTAGATGTAACTGTTTCACTAAAAATAAACATTGACCCTCAAAAACTCAATTTCACACCACCTTAGATAATGACTAATTCTTTATTAAGCCCTCAAATTCTAGAAAGGAAAAAAACCGCCATCAAACAAGTCCCCGGCACAAATTTTAAACTTAATCAAATTCAAAAGCAAAATGCAAAGAAAAAACTCAAGTTAAATGATTTGGCAAATTGACAAAGAAAAAAATTGTTACAAATATCGCCAAAACAATGGTTTTTTAGGAATGTACATATTTTAAAGTCAAATTTGCCCATATATCTAAAAAACTTACCTTCTCTAGACGAGCAGAAATGTAACATGTCAACTCATATTACACTAATTATCAACTCAATTTACCATCAAGTAAATAGTCATGACCAACATAATCATTTTTTCTATTTAACAATAATCAAATTCATAATAAATAATTAAAATGCATATCTTTTTTGAATAATTTCAAAACTGAAATTTGGAACATATTTAAAGATAACATAATAGTGAATTCCTTCACTTTACAATCATAATGTTTTGCTCATCACAATAATGATAAGTTTTACATAAAATTTTGGTTGTCAAGTCATATAATAGAATATACTGCATATGGAGTATTGATATCTCTCTTCATAAGTCTCAACTTGCCATATGCTTGGGAAAGAGAGTATCACCTGAGTGCTTTTCCTCCAACCACAGACTGGTGGTCCCCCACACAACTTCCTACTTGGAAATGACCCTACTCTTCATGAAAGAAGTAGATATAAGGAACCAAAAGGTTTCCATCTGAGTTCTACTATTGTGTCCTTCACAACTCATCACGGGCATACAACTATATATCCAATCTAACTATGTATGACACTACTGGATGGTTATGCCAACTACAGCACAGTGAACTACTTTGGCCAAAGTTTTAATATAAATAAATGTTTCATAATGAACATAATCAAATGTTCACACACCTCTAACTCAACTTAGAAGTTATCTCATCCTACATTATTTTTGGTTGACCCTTCCTTGTCACAAATTTAGTCCATTATCTTGGACTGCAACATGGAATCTGTGACTCCTCGTCACTCTAGTCCTTTCTTAAGTACATATGTTCTTGATTTCTTACGACAAAATTAGTTGCGGATAACATCTTTATGAGATGAGTTTGAATAAATATTTAGGTTAATGGATCTCCATTTGATCCTTGTCAACTAAAACATGGTTCAATCAAATCGACAATACCATTGTAAAACAAGTTCCATACTTTGCCATATGTGTCGGGGTGTATTTAGAGAGCTATCATCTCCAGTCCCAACATCACAATAAATCATTAGTTACCTCAAGATAATAATAAATATATCAACTTTTGTCATAGAAATATTCAGAGTCTACTAGAGACTTGATAGGTAATAATAATGCCTTCCATCTTTATAAATAGTATTCAAATGATAACACAATTATTGAGCTACCCTGCTCTATTGTTTTCTTTCCAAAGATAATGCAATATTATAACTATGCATCTTATCTCATATCCAAGGTTCATTATATATATATTTAGAGTGATAATGTTATCATTACCAACTCAGTCATCTTTAATGATTAAAGAAGAGCCCACTTCTCTCTTTCTATCAAGAGACAACCGAAGGCACGTACAGAAAACACCTATGAAGAAATCTTTATATTATATATCTTATGCCAAGAACCTTAAAGTTCAATCTACAACATTTTAGAGAAAGATATAGCACACAGAATAAGTGGAGTGGCTCTCGGCTAACTATCATATAAACAAAGTAATACACCATCTTTCCTTAGCTCGAAAGCATGGTTAGAGATAGGCTTTTGATTCAACCTTATAAAAAGATTAAAGACTTCACACTCTTGAGAAAAGATTATTTGAATACCAATCATTACCATGGCCGTGGTTATATTCATATACTACTACAACAGTGTGATATATGCTATCAGCCTTATTGGCCTCCATAGCTTCTAATGAAATATCATATGTTTCGATCGCAAAGGCACTGACAAGCTTTAAATTGATACAAATATATTTCCATGTCCTTAACCTCATGTCCTTAATGAACTATCATAGCTAATTCAAAGGTTTCAGTCCTTGGCCTCATGGCCTCGATGGACTATCACAGTGTAAACAAAGTTTACCAGCCCTTAGCCTCATGGCCTTGATAGGCTATCATAGTCAAAACAATATTAATCAAAGGTTTTGACCTTTATGGCTAATAATAATAGCTTAGCATTGTGCTACAGTATTAGAATGCGCATTACACAGTTAATAGAGCACTTGAGTCAATATGTGTAGTTTATCAACAAAGGTATTCGTAGCTATGCCTTTCTTTGAGCTTACATTGCTCTCAGCTTCCTACTCTTCACCCAAAGCTTCGTCCTCTTCCTTTTTGATACCCCCAAAAACACTAACTCAATGTCTCTTTTTTGGCAAAGGTATCAAGAGCCTCCACTCTCATTCCCACTCCTGTAAGAATAACTCCACCATCACCTAAAAGTTCTCCCATCGAGAGCATACAACACTCGATGGGCTACAAACATGGGTCGGTTGGGCTTTCTCAAGCACTTCTTCCACTCCTCCATACTTTGAGGAACATGGCTACACAAGCTAGGAGTACGCATTGATAATAAATCACTAGATATTTATCATAGCAAAAGGTGGTGAAAAATAATGATAAACCACATAATACATATACATAAATATACTATAAGTACAATATGGTAATCTATACTATCACTAAGATAGCATTACCAACAACATGGTATAGCATCAAGAAGTGCCAAATTATGAATGAGGGGTCGAGGTTTACTCCCCCACTTTACAATCTTAGCAAAACATCTAGAGTAAATAAATCGATATACACCAACGTAATAAATAAACATATAGGATAACCCCGACAAAGACAAAGGTTAACTCTGACTAATAATAATGTTTTGAGAACATTTATTTACCTAGATTAGCGTAAAAGATGTCAAGAAACCCTAACTTGTCATGATGACAATTAGTCGAATCAAAATCAACTAAACAAGGGAGAATGGCTAAAACATACCCAGTCTCGCAATGGTTCATGTAAAGAACAACATTGAAATTTCAGATGTAACCTATCTTTTTCCATAACATCTACTTCCTTCTCCCGAGTGATACTCCCCTTCCCTTCTCAGAATTAGAATTCTCTTTTCCTGGTTACATTCGCAATCATTCAAAACCATGATCAGTGTATCATCATCATATCATTATGCATCATACTAAAATAATCTCAATTACATGTAATCTCATGTCTAATTTAACAACATTAATCATAATCCATATAACCCATGATTTATTCTGACATTTTCCACAAATGTCAAATCATTAACATATGATTACTGATCTAGTTAATCTCATAAAAAGTAAAAGTTAAATAAAGTCAAAGTTGGGGATGTAACATATCTCCCCCCATATGAATCATCGTCCCTGATGATTTAACATATCCAAAGTTTATAATATAAAAAGAGTTTTGTTCATCACATATAAAAGCTTAAAAGAGTTGAGGAAATCTTTGATAAATATCATCATAATTCTCCCAGGTGGCATGCTCTTCTGCATATTGGTGCCACCGGACCTTGCATTGATTAATCTCTTTATTATGCAATCATAGCTTACATATTTCAATTACCTTGATGGGCTCGATCATTACCACCCCTGGGTCCTTCACATGTATGGCATTCCAATCAAGAATAGGAACATGGTTATCTTCTGCAACATACTTTTTCAAATAAGAAACATGGAAAACACTATGCATCATGGCAAGGGCTGGAGGTAGAGCAATTATGTATGCAACTGGGTTGACCTCTTCAAGAACTTCGAAGGGACCCACATACCTAGGAGCTAGTTTGGATGTCTTTCCAAACTTAATAGAACCCTTTTGTGGTTTAACATTTGAAAGGACTTCTTCTCCCATTGAGAAATGTCTTGCAATGTGTTTAGCATCCACATAACTTTTTTGCCTATCATTCACTTCCACTAGCCTTTTCTTAATCATATGGACTTGCTTTTCCATTTTTGATAGTATTTCTGGACCAAGGCTAATCCTATCTTCTAGCTTATCCCAGTTTATAGGAGTTTGACACTTTCTTCCATATAATGCTTTAAATGGAGCCATCTTGATAGTAGAATGATAGGAATTGTTATAAGCAAATTCCACAAGAGGAAGATAATCCTCCTATTTGTATTGACGATCCATGTAATACATTCTCAGTAGATCTTCCAACACTTGGTTTACTCTTTCAGTTTGGACATCTATCTCGGGATGATAAGCATAGCTTATGTTTAACTAAGTTCCAAGTAAGGAGAATAAGGTTTGCCAAAACCTTGATGTCATATAGGCATCTCTATCTGAGATAATCTTCTAAGGAATATCATGCAATCTGAATACTTCTTGCACAAATTTTTGGGCTATGACTGATGCCCCATCTATCAAATTCCCAGGTACGAAATGTGACACCTTAGTGAGTCTATCCACCACAACTAGAATAGCATTGTGTCTATTCCTAGACATAGGAAGTCCTTGCACAAAATCCATGCTAATGATTTGCCATTTCCATTCCAAAATCTCATGAGGGTATAAAAGTCCTACTGGGTGATAGTGTTCTGCCTTCACCCTTTGGCATTCTAGACATCCAGCTACAAACCTTGCAACATACCTCTTCATTCCCTTCTAGAAATATAAAGGCTTCACATTAGCTAGCAATTTCATCACTCCATGATGTCCCGAATAAGGTGCGGAGTGAACCTCCTTCCACGTGATATTCCTTAACTCCTCAGAGTTCAAAACATACATCATTCCTTTAAACCTTAATAGTCCATCTGGTTCAACATAAAACCCATCATATCTAGGATCCTAAGGATTATGCATAAGATCTTGTTTTACCTGCTCATAATACTCATCTCCTTTGTACTTTTGCAATACCTGATTCCTAAAATCAGAATGTATGCAGATCATTAAGGAGATATGTCTTCCCCTACTTAAGGCATCTGCCACTCAGTTTTCCTTGCCTTAAATATATTTAATCTCAAAATCATAATTAGATATTAGCTCTAACCATCTTCTCAGGCGAGCATTCAGATATGGCTGAGTAAACATGTATATAAGCCCTTGGTGGTCTATTTTTAGTTCAAAAGGCTTCCTAAGTAAATAATGTCTCCACATTTGTAGTGCATGAATCACTACTACCAATTCCAAATCATGAGGAGCATAATTTTGTTCATAAGTTTTTAGTTTTCTGGACTCAAAAGCAATAACTTGCCCATCTTGGACAAGTACACCACCTAAACATTCTCTTGAGGCGTCGGTAATGACTACAAAATGACCATCTGAGTTAGGTACCTTCAAAATATGTGTTGTAGTCAATCTTATTTTAGTTGGTCAAATGCCTCCGGGCATTTTTCTGACCAATCAAATCTTTTTCCCTTTCTTTGTAAAGAAGTAATAGGATAAGCAATATTTAAAAAATTAGCCATAAATTTTCTGTAATAACCTTCTAGGCCCATAAAACTTCGGACCTCATGCACATTTCTTATTGCGAGCCATTCCAAAATGGATCTAATCTTTGCTGGGTCCACAACTATTCCCTTAGTTGAAATTATATGACCCAAATATTGCACCTCCTTTTGAAAGAAAGTACAATTTGAGAACTTGCCATACAGTTTATGCTCTTGTAACCTTTGAAGAACAATCCTTAAATGTTGAAGGTGCTCCTCCTCATTCTTAGAGTAAATCAAAATATCATCAAGGAAAATAAGGACAAATTTGTCCAAGCAGTCTTTGAACACACTATTCATTAAGTTCATAAATGCCACAAATGCATTTGTTAACCCAAAGGGTAGGACAACAAACTCATAGTGCCCATACCTTGTTCTAAAGGCAGTCTTATGTCATCTTGTAGCTACAATTGATCGTGTCCTAATCGAAGATCGATCTTTGAAAACATAGTTGCCTCTCGCATTTGGTCAAATAGATCATCAATGCGGTGCAATGGATACTTATTCTTGTAGACACTTAAAAAATGTCCTGAGCCTGCGAACGCCATTTTGACACCTAATTCATCCCAATTTCACATTCTACTGTTAATTAAATACTTTTTAATTATTTAATTAATTCACTTTTCCCCTTCACTTCTAATTAAATAAAATTTCATTTATTTAATTACTTAAGCTATTTTCTTCTGATTTATTCTATAATTAAATAAATAATTATTTATTTAATTATTCTCTATTCCAATGTCTACTTTACCCTATTAATTTAAATAAATACATATTTATTTAAATTATAGATCTTGCCCTAATTAAATAGGTTCTACTTATTTAATTAAATCCCGTCACATTATCCCCCTTCTCAAATAAATTAAATAAATGTACACAATTTATTTAATTTAAATATCACATTACACCTCACCATTTCTTCAAATAAAAAATTGTCCTTTGTCCTTTAGTGGCTAGGAACCCTAATCAATCTACACCCTTCATCATAACAAAAGTAAAACTTGCAATCATAGCCCTCCATTCAAACCCTACTCTATAAAATTGCTCTCTCAACCTCATTTCTCACTTCCCACTTGCATAATTTGAGCATCCTCTCTCTGATTTTGCCATAATCATACTCTTGAGCTCATCATTGTATTTGTAGGTCTGCAAATTTGAGAGCAAAAGTACTGCAAAATCTGGGAGATACAATGGAGGATTGACACTAGTAGTCTAGGGTTTCATGCTTTGTGTTTGCATTTGTTTGATTTTAGGCCATTTAGTACTCCATTGGGTTGTTAGGGCATGCAATGTACCATTTGTAGGTTTTAGAATGTTTTTCCCTAACATCATTTGGTGAACCCGATGTGAACCATCCGTACTTTCCATGAATTTGTTATTTTAAGGGTTTGCAGGAATAGTGCAACGCATCTGCAAGTCCGTGCGACATTTCCATTGCTCTAGGTGAGACATGCGCATTACGACCGAATGCATTAGCTAGAGTCTATGACGCTTTAGAGGGATTCTATTACGCTTTCGACTTTGTATTAGATATAATCTCTTTGTTTTCTCTATCTGGCCTTACCCATTTTGTTTTGCAGGGTTTCAATTGTTGGGAATTAAGGTGTCTGAACCTTTGCAAATTCCTAGCATTGTTTATTTATTTGTATATTTATTTATTGCCTAAAGTTGTAATTACTTGCACATTCAGTTTGGTCACATAGTTGAGGTGGCACAATGACATGTCATCTTACTTGGAATGTGACTTGGATGGTCAAGTCAAACCTACATAGATTTGGGTATCCCATTTGAGGTGGCATTATTATGCCATGTGTCAGCATCTTGTGGTGTGTGGAAGACAATATTCCATATGACAGAATCTATGACGCGTAAGAGCCAAGTTTGGACATTCCTATGACAAGTGATGACAAGTGTCAGTGAGGATTTTTGCATGAGGGAAAAGCATCTTTGAGTGCCCAAGTTGAGCTATGACATGTTGTAAGAGGAATATGCTATATTTAGCATTGTATGACAGATTTTCTTACAATATTTAAGGTTGTTATGTTGGGAAAATCTATGACAACTGTAAGATGCGTAAGAGCGTATGTCATAGTCTATTTTTAGCCTGGAGCACTCCATATTGGGAAAGTCAAATCTGCCATGTATTACAAATGTAAGGGATGTATTTGTAGCAAGGACAAGTGTCCTTTTATGTGGGATAATGGCCATGTGGCCAAGGTGGACACCTATCCCAAGATGCTCCCAACATTTGTCTTGTAATCTCTATAAATTGCATAGTTTAGAGTTGTAGTTGCATAGTGTTGTTACAGGTACTATTATGCTATTGGAATAACTCCATAATTGACATTTGAAGACTCTTGTAAGAACTTGCATTGCAACTGTATTGTAAAATGTGACTATTTCAGATAATACATTGTGCAAGTTTTAGAGTGTGAGGTTTTTTACCTGAAAAGGTTTTCCCCACGTATATCTTGTGTCAACTTCTCTTTGTCTACATTTTTGTTTTGTGTTTGCTGCTGTAATATCTTTGATATATGTTTCATATTGCTACAATTGTAAAGGTTGTAAAGAATTTGCATACCTCTCCCCTCATTAGATTAGTTTAGGAAGCAATTTTTGCACACCTAGCTTGCTTTCAGTTGGCATCAGAGCCTGGCCAGTTTTGGCCGTAGCTGTTGGGTAGGAATTTTTTGTACTAATCTTAGATTAAGTGGGAGTTTGTGCTGAGTATTTTGAAATCTTGTTGCAAAAATGAGATGGCAGACACATCTGAAAGAATAGAGGTTGAAAAGTTTAATGGCAGCAATTTTGAGTTGTGGAAACTCAAAATGAAAGACATGCTCGTTGATAGAGACCTATGGGAAGCAATTTCTAGTGTAAAACCAACGGTAATGTCTCAAGATGATTGGAATCTCAAAGATTGTAAAGCCAAGGGTCTTGTGAGACTCTGTCTAGCTGATTCTATCTTGTTAAATGTTCATGAGGAGAAAATTGCGAAGGATCTGTGGAAGAAACTTGGTGATGTTTATCAAACTATATCCCTAGTAAACAAGTTGTTCCTACGGAAGAAGCTATATTCTCTAAGGATGAAAGATGGAGGATTTGTTGTTGATCACATGATTGCCTTCAATATGTTGGTTGCACAATTGACATTCATTGGTGTGAAGATGGAGGAGGAGGATCGGTGTATGACCCTACTTTGTACTTTACCAAATTTGTGGGATCATCTTGTTATGGCCATCGGGAGTACCACATCCACTTTTGAAATAGAAGATGTGGTGTCTTTGTTGTTATATGAAGAGATGCAGAGAAAGTCATCCAAGTCAGCCAAAGAAGCTCTTGCGGTTCGTGGAAGACCCAAGGAGAAAGGGAAAAAGAAAGTCAAGAAAGCTGAGAAGGGTAGATCCAAATCCCGTGGGAGATCCAAATCTCCTGGAAAGTCTAAGGTGCTATGTTGGAACTGTGGGAAAATTAGGCATTTCTAAAAGGAATGCAAAGAGGAGAAAAAGAAGAATGTCCCAGATTTAGATTCTAACAAGTCACAAAATGATGGTGATGCCTTCATTGTAGCCTTGGTCACCCATTTGATGATGTGTGGCTGATTGATTCTGGTGCATCTTTCCACATGACCTCACATTGAGATTGGTTCATGAAGTATGAAGAGTTCAATGGTGGAAGAGTGTACCTGGGTGATGATTCTCATCTGAAGATAGTTGGTCATGGAAGAGTCTTAATCTGATTCCCTTGTGGACGAGTGAAGGGGATCTCTAGGGTTATGCACATCCCAGGCTTGGCACAGAACCTACTTTTTGTAAGTTGAATGATGTAGGTGTGCAAGTTGTCTTTTTGAAAAAAGGATGCAAGATGACTAGAGGAGCTATGGTGCTTGCAAAAGGTACTCAGAGAGGTACTTTGTTTCAGCTGGAGGCATGCACTTCACAGTGCAATAGTTCTTCTGACTCGAAGAAAAGAGTTGTAGTCACTTCATCCCCACCATTGGAACTAGCAATGAAAAAGTCTGTTGTAACAAATTATGATGGTAGTGCATTTTGGGTACCTAAGGGTGCTCATGCTTTGGAAGTTAAGCTTCCTGCTGAGAAGACAATGTTATGGCATAAGAGACTTGGCCACATTGGTGAGAAGGGTCTTAAAACCTTGAAAAATAAAAACCTCATTGAGGGTTTGAATGATTGTAATCTCGAGTTCAACTTTTGCGAACATTATATACATGGAAAGCAAAATCGTGTTTAGTTTTACTCAAGCTCTCATAAGTCTCCTGGTGTATTGGATCTTATTCATTCTGATGTGTTTGGTCCAGTTAATGTTCCTTTGATCTCTAAATCTATATATTTTGTATCTTTCATAGATGACTACAATAGAAAGATAAGGATTTATTTTCTCATAAGCAAATCTGAAGTCTTTAGTCAGTTTAAAGAGTTTAAAGCTTTTGCTAAAAATTAGACTAGTAAAAAGATTAAGTGTTTGAGAACTGACAACAGTGGTGATTTTTGTTCGATAGAGTTCAATAAGTTCTGTAAAGAGCAAGGGATTGAAAGACATAAGACAACTCCATACACCCCGTAACAAAATGGAGTTGCAGAGAGGATGAATAGGACACTGATGGAGAAGGCTAAGAGTATGCTTAGTGGAGCAAGCCTCAAACAAAAGTTTTGGGCTGAAGCTGTAGCCACTGCTTGCTATCTAGTAAATAGGTCTCCTACATCATCTCTTGTTGGTAAGACACCTATGGAGGTGTGGTCTGGTAAGAAGCCTTCAGTTAGACATCTTCATGTTTTTGGTTGTGAGGCATATGCACATGTACCTAGGGAGAAACAGTCTAAATTAGAGAACAAGATTGTTAAGTGTATATTCATTGGCTATGGTGTCGGTGTGAAAGGATACAAGCTTTGGGATCTTGTGGCTGAAAAAGAGTTGTATAGAAGAAGTGTTATTTTTAGAGAGCTAACACCTTCTTCCACTAATCTACAGCCAGAAGAGAAATAAAATAAAGAGGATGTGGTTTAGTTTCCTTCTACTCCTGAGAAGACTGAACCAAATGACCCTATTGGACCTGATGATGAGGAAAGCTCTTGCAGTTCTAAAAGTTTAGAAGATGAAGTAGAACCTCCACCTCACCCTTTGAGGAGGTCCACATGAATCATGAAGCAACTTGAGAGGTTTGGTTATACATTGCTTGATTCTAGTTGTGTTTTTGCTTTGCTTACTAATGTTGATGAGCCTAGAACTGTGATAGAGGCTATGGGCATGAAAGATGCAGGTTCCTGGGAGGAGGCCGTGGAAGATGAGATGGCTTCTTTGGAAAAGAATAAGACTTGGGACTTGGTGCCTTTGCCTGATGGTCAAAAACCTATTGGATGCAAATGTGTTTTCAAGAAAAAATTTGGTGCAGATGGCAGTGTTAAGAAGTATAAACCCAGTTGGTTGTGAAGGGGTACTCACAAGTGGAGGGAATTGATTATGGTGAAATTTTCTCTCCCTGACTGTGGCTAGGGTTTAGGATTCCAAACATGCAGAAATGAAATTACAACAAACCCTAACTGCAATAGAGAGCAATCTAGCCTAGAAAATCATCAAACAAACATGAAAATAAACTAAAATCTAAGCTAGCTATTGACTAATCTCTATTGTCCTCCCAAATCTTGCCTTATTTGTTCTCAGATTTGTAGATTTTGCACAATCTTGAGAAGGTCATGGTTATGGACAACAAGATATGGAGGGTTTATGTTAAGGGAAAATTAGATTCAAAAGAATAATCAATAATATCAAAATATCAAGATACCTAAAACTCAATGAAATGGTGAACAAAAGAGATTCAAATAAACAATGAACAAAACAAAGCAAACCTCCTTTAATTCGTAGCTTCCATTGATCGCCTATCACAAATGATCTTGTCTATGAATATGGCCCTCAGAAGGTGTACTTCCTTGCTATGATTCCAAGATGTTCAAATGAGAATGACTATGATAGTTTTGCGATGAAGATGAGCTTCACAACAATGATAGTAGTGCGTAGTAACGAGTGTGATCGCAAGCAATGAAGGAATTGGTGCCAAAGGCGTGATGTAATTCCTGCAGAGTAACGATACTTAAAGATTGGTTGAATGAAATAGAAGAATGGGATTCAATTTATAGATTTGGGAAATAAAAGATCAATGGTATAGAAAGAATGAGAAGATTAATGGTTGAGAATAGTTGAGGAACATGCGTGAATAAGAAGAAGACAAGTGTCACACAAAAGCTGCTTTGTTTGAGTTAACTGCTTTCTTTTCTAAAGATAAGACATGCTTTTCATAAATTAGAAAGCTTTTTTTTTCTAATTTAAGAGATATTGATAAAAACAAGGTTGATTGAATAGATAACTCAACTTGAGATTTGCTTTTGCATGATTCGAGAGAAATTAAATAATAAATTATTTAATTTTGTGTGCATGGAGAAGAAGACTTATTTTTAGAAGATTTGGAAAATATTTGAAGAATTAGAAGATAAGAAAGCTAATTAAATAAATAAATTTATTTAATTGTTGTGTATGATTTGGAAGAATAAATAAAATATTGATTGTATTTTATTTTTGGAGATTAAGAGGATTTAAATAAATTTGATTTGATTTATTTAAATTTGGAAGAATGATTTGACTTAATTAAATAATTAAGAATTATTTAATTGTTTGGAAGAATCTAATTAGATAAAGATTTTATTTAATTTTGACTTTAGAAGAGGTAATTAAATATTTTGATATTTAATTAATTTATAGGAATGTGAATCGAATAAATAAATCTGTTTATTTATTTATTGATAGAGCAATTAGAATGGAATAAATATTAAGCATATTTATTTAGACCTAGTCATGTCATTTTTAGGCGTATACATTTTGCCCCTCTTCGATGCAATGCAGTTTACGGCATTGCTTCAAAAAATAAATTGTCTGACAATGATACATGCCCTAGTTTGCCCCTGGTATAGGTTATGATGACAGGATGCCCCCTTGGGAGATTGGACGGGAAGAAGGTAGAAGGTGTGAGACAGACAATCTCATGAAGAAGAAGGTAAAAAAATAGGTTAGAATGAAGAAAGAGCCAAAATGATACACGATATAAGATAGAATGAAAGCACACACAAGCAAGCAAGTATGCACAAATGATACAAGAACAAACAAGGTATTGCCCCTTCAAGCTGTAAACCAATGATATACTGATAATGATATACGACAGTGTTGTCATGGTGGGGAATGATATATCCCTAGACCAACATGGCATGCGTGTTGTCATGGTGGGGAATGATAGATCCCTAGAGCAACATGAAGGATAGTGTCTGGTTTCAGGAAATAAAACATGTCGTGTAAGACGCATGTGTTGGTCTGGTTTCGACAATGTTACATCCTGTGTAAGACAATCAATTGATTAACTGATTGAGTTGGTTTACAACCAGACAAAGATCAAGACCACTGAGGGCACTTGGATAATTTGACAAGATTGACTTGACTTGATTGGTATGGATTAAGGATGGACCTACATTTGGATCACTGCTCAGATTGACTAGACAAAGATGAAAGATATGATGATAGATAGAAAAATGACTCGACAGAAGAACTCACAAGCTTTTATTTGTATTGATACTTTGCATTGTTGGATCTTTATTGCATGGGGTATGGTATGGATGCTCTGTGGATGCAAGTGGATGTGAATGGTTTTTTTGATATCTTGATAGTGCAAGTATTTTTGAAGTGCTTATGTCATCATTAGGCTTTTTTTTTTTAATGTTGTAAGTTAATACAATCATCTAGGTATAATTAAACCAAGATGACCTGAGCATTGCTTACATGAATTTTGATTTAGCAAGTTAATACAAGCATCAAGGTATAATTGAACCGAGATGACCTGAGTATTTCGTGCGTATCAACAGTCAAGGATTGCCCCCGTTCATGTTTAGACCTTTGATGTCCTCGATGATCTTTTGCCGATCATGTCTTTAGACAAGGCGTCACATTACTAAAGTTTAATTCATAATCAACAAACAAAGAAAATAATCATGCCCCCATCATAGCATCTCTAGTTTTTGGCATCCTTGAGTAGCATAGAATGGCCTGATAGCAAAAAATCAAGACTCTATATTTTAACCATGTTTCCAATCCACAAAACATTTTTGCATTTAGATGTGTTTGTTTCTTGCCATAATTTGGGTAAAATCATTTAGAATGCCTTAGGTTTTTTCTTTCTTTGCTCTAGATAGGTTAATGTCTTGTGTCAGGAGTTCTGCTTGAAAAGAGCAGGTTTCGTTTGTGCTTGTTTGCCTGGTGAGAAGATTCCACAATCCTTATAAGTGAGATAGACACTAAGGGACTGACCTAGTGCCTTGGGGGCTCATTGCTAAATGGCCTTGCCTACGTGACGATGCAGAGGCAACATAGTTTGGGGTAAACCCTAATGGACCTAAGACCTAGGCGGTAGAAAGTGGTGCGGACTCAAATAGATAGAAGGACTAGACATGGGATGGATGGGATAGTGGAGCCTCGGGGGTGCATTTGAAAAATGGCATTGCCTACGTGACAATGCAGAGGCAACGTAGTTCATGGACCTAGACCATGGATACTAAGACAGCCGCTATGCTAGGCTAACACTATGGATATGATATGGGATAAAACCTTGGTTGACAAGGCAACAAAGAGAGAGTATCAAGCTATGATAGGTTATCGTTAGGTTTTTATTATGGAATAGATATGGATCGAATGGGACACGAGGAAGAATGGACACAAGGTGATTGGTTTCCCAAAGATGGAGGAAGCAGTTTATCACAAGTAATGCCTGTTTACCAGGTTTTCTCCACTTGCTTTTATTTGCATGAAAAACTAGAAAGTATGCATGACGCCTGTTTGCCAGGTTTTCACCAAAGGATGATTTTTTTTGTATTTTTCTAATTTTTTTATTTTTTTGTATTTTTCTTATTTTTTTTATATTTTATGCCCCCTTACATTGGGGTTCTCCTAGGTATAGAACTGACGAAGATGCATGCCGTTGATATGGTCATCCAATAGCTCACCCTCTGATGTTGCTAACTGATATGCCCTCGATCCATAAGCAGCTACTATCACATAAGTCTAAGCCAGTTGGGTTCAAACTTGCCCTTCGTTTCCCTATCCTATTGATTGCGAGGATTTTTCGTAAGGACTAGGTCTCCAACTTTAAATATTCTTGGGTGAACTCTATGGTTATAGCTTCGTGACATCATTTGTTGATATGCTTTGAGATGGTCAAAGGCTTTCTGTCTCCTTTCCTCTATCAACTCTAGTTCTTGCAATCTGGAGACTCTGTACTCTTCATCTGATACGAGACCTTTTAATGACACCCTGAGAGATGGTAATTCGACCTCTATGGGGAGGATAGCTTCTGAGCCATAGACAAGGGCATAAGGGTTAGCATCTATGGGAGTGCGTATACTGGTTCTGTAGGCCCACAGAGTGGGATTGAGTTGGATGTACCAATCACGGACAAATCATTGATTGTCTTCTTGAGGAGTTTCAAGATGGTCTTGTTGGATGCTTCAACTTGACCGTTGCCTTGGGGGTAATAGGGTGTGGAGAAACGGTGTTAGATTTTGAATCAGTCACAGAGTTTTTGGACATCTTAGTTTTTGATTGGTCTTCCATTACCCATGATAATGGATGAGGGAATTCCGTATCTGTAGATGAGGTAATTTAGGATGAATGAGGAAATTTGTTTACCTGTGATGGTGGTGAGGGGAATGGCTTCAATCCACTTGGTAAAGTATTTGGTGGGGATTATTATGAATTTGTGGCCATTGGATGAGGGTGGATGGATCTTTCCCACAAGGTCAAGTCCCCATTAGCAAAAGGGCCAAGGTGTCGTTAAAGGTCTCAACTCTTGAGCTGGTGCATGTATCAAGTTCCCATGTATTTAGCACTGCTCGCACTTCTTCACAAATTGATATGAATCTGTTTCCATGTTCGGCCAGTAATAACCAAAATGCATGAGTTTCTTAGCTAAGGAAGGACTACTAGAGTGTGTTCTGCAGATCCCTTCGTGTATGTCTTGTAAGGTAGTTTGGGATTCTTCTCATTTTAAACAACAGAGTAAAGTACCATCTAGACCATGTTAGTATAGGGTGTCAACAATAATGGTATAATGAGATGTTTGGCATATAAAGGTTCGTTGTTGGTTTGAAGATAAGTCAGGTGGGAGGGTGTTGTCCTTGAGGTAAGTGTAAACCTTACCATACCAAGGTGAATCAAATCCAACTAATAGGCATATGGAATGGGCTTCAAGAAGATCATAAGCTGGTTGTTGAATAGTTTCCACTAAGAACTCATACCATGACTCATTCTCTGGTATCTTGAGAAGAGAGGCAATGGTCACCATGGCATCTGCTACTTTGTTCTTAATGCGAGGTATCTACTCAAAAGAGATGATCACAAAGTACTCTTTAAAGTCCTTGACCATCCGCTTGTAAGGGACAAGCTTTTCATCTTTGGTTTGGTAATCGTCATTGACTTGATTAATCACTAGTTGAGAATCACTATAGACATGTAGCTCTTTGATTTCCTATTTTGTTGCCATCTTGAGACCAATGGCTAAGGCTTCATATTTTGCTATGTTGTTGGTGCATGGGAATAACAAATGGTAAGACTTCAGTATGGTGTCGCCATGAGGAGTTACAAACAAGATTCCTACCCCCGATCCATGGTTTGTGTAGGACCCATCAAAGTAGAGTTTCCAGCAATGTGTTGAGATGTTGAATAGGGATTCATCTAGAAATTCAAATTGCATTGGTGCGGTGTCCTATAATGGTGCATCTGCTAACTGATCAGCAATGACTTGTCCTTTGATAGCTTTTCTGTCTACATACTTAATGTCATATTCACTTAAGAGCATTACCCATTTGGCTAGGTGACCTGTTAGAGCTACTTTGCTTAGTAGGTACTTTAGTGGATCTATTTTTGCAATAAGTTTGTCTGGATGTGCAAGCATATAATGTTGGAGTTTTTGGGAAGCAAAAACTATTGCAAGACATGATCTTTCTATTTGAGAGTATTGCAACTCATAGCCCAGCAATGTGCGACTGATATAGTAGACGACTCTTTCTTTATTCTCATAATCTTGTTGTGCTAGAAGAGCCCCAAGAGCTATTGGTGTAGCAGATATGTATAGTATCAATGGTTTCCCTTGGATACGAGGCATGAGAATAGGTGGATTCATAAGATATTCTTTCATTTTTTCAAATGCCTCTTCACATTTCTCATCCCATCTAAATGGAATGTTCTTGTGTAGGAGATGACTGAATGGTTGACACTTGTTTGCTAGTTGTGATATGAATCTACAGATTGCTTGTAGCTTGCCTTGTAGAGATCTTAGTTGAGTAAGAGTCTTGGGTGGTGGCATGTCCATAATAGCCTTGACTTTGGCAGGGTCCACCTCTATTCCATTTGTTGATACAATAAAACCTAGGAGTTTGCATGAGGTGACTCCAAACACACATTTCTTTAGGTTCAACTTGACTTTA
Source organism: Cunninghamia lanceolata (assembly GCA_027924645.1). Lineage (NCBI taxonomy): Eukaryota > Viridiplantae > Streptophyta > Pinopsida > Cupressales > Cupressaceae > Cunninghamia > Cunninghamia lanceolata. Next base: position 4,948,932 of record BSBN01000763.1, on the reverse strand, counting down.
AATTGCTCAAGTCTCTGAAAGAACTTCTCTAACACATCTAGGTGTGATTATCTTGTGAGTGACTTTGCTAGGATATCATCCACATAATCTTCCATGGTGACGTGCATCATATCATGAAATATAGTGGTCATAGCACGTTGATATGTGGCTCCTGCGTTCTTTAGTCCAAATGGCATGACATTCCAGCAGAAAGTGCCCCATGGACAAGTAAAAGTTGTCTTATGCTGGTCTTCAGTGCTATCCTGATCTAATTATATCTCAAGAAGCCATCCATGAGAGATAACATGGTATGCCCTATTGTTAAGTTAACTATGATATCTATATTTGGCAATGGAAAATCATCCTTGTGGTAAGCTTTGTTTAGATCTCTAAAGTCATTGCATAGTCTGACTCGGCCATCAGGTTTGGACACTAGTACTATGTTGGAGACCCATTCTGGATAGTCTATAGCTTTGATGAACCCTACATCTAGTAATTTCTTGATTTTTTCTTTTACAAGTAGTGCTATGTGTGGATGCATCTTTCTAAGCTTTTGTTTCACTAGTTTCACTCCTGGATCTAATGGAAGATAGTGTAGAATCAAATATGGATATAACCATGTTATATCTACATATGACCAAGCAAAATTGACTTGCTTTCTCTTGAAGAATGGTACAAACTTAGTCTTCTATGGTGGGATTAGAGACTTAGCAAAGTGAATGATCTTAGGCTGTTCCCCTATTCCAATGTTAACCCGTTATGTGGGTTCAAAAACAATCTGAGACTTCTCCTGGTGCATTTCATTGGGGAGAGTGTCAAGCCTTCCATCGTTAGGTGCCATAGTTGGGTTTTCACCTTCAGATGCATCCTTTATTTTTACTGTTTTGGGACCTGACACTGCCGCGGAGTAGTTTTCACCATCAGATCCAATTTTTATTTTGATATTTTTGCGATTGGAAGGCTTGGCACCCTCTCTGAAATAAGCCATGATATTAAGTTCAATAGCGAAACCAACTTTATGATCCCCTTTGGGTAGGTGGTCCCTAAGTTCCATATAGTCAATATAGGCATCATCATTTTGGAACATATCTAGTTGCGGGGTTCCTCGTAGATCCCAGTCAATAAGTTCAAGATGTACAAGGGCAAGGAAGTTAGAGGATAGATCTGATTTGTTGATAGTTTGAATGGATATGCTCAGAGTATTGGTAGGGGGAGTGTTCAGGATGGTACTTTCCTCCAAGTTGTTTATCGCGATAGAACTCAAACCTTCCTCGAAAGTTGTATTCTCAGGGATAGGCAAATCACACTCTAATGGGCTATTCAGTAGCATTTGTCCCTCATGATAGGGGCTATAAGTTTGAATGGTATCAACCTCTTTGTCATCATAGGAATGCTCTGTCAGCTCATCCCACTCATATTCATTGGAATCTGTGTCACTGTCCACTTAAAGTTTATGGATCATTTCCACTAGACAAGCATTTTCTTTAGCTTTGCCCTTATCCTTATATCCTAGGCCTTTTGTATTTCTAGCAAATGAGGATGAAGAAGGTTGAATGGGTTCTATAATTCCTTCTTTTCTTAGGCCAAAGGGGCCTTGTCCTTCATAACCCATTCTATGTAGGATAGATTCACCTTGCCCATAGATTTCTGTTGGGAGCCTAGGTGGTTCCTATTGTGTGCTTTCTTCTTCTTCAGTATAAAGCCATTGTAGGATATCTCTTTCCTTTGTTTCATCTGATAAGGTCCCCCATTTTACAAAGGGAGCTGTGGGAGGTATAGGAGGAGCAAATTGATTTGGAAAATGCTTGGGTCGGCCAAAAGATCTAGGAGATAAAGGCATCTTGGCTAGATTGAGGCTGTGCTCAATTGAGTATTCCCCTACTCCTTTTTCTTTGATGGTAATTTTATGCTCTTTGGGCTTTGATGAGGAAGCTTCAGAGGTAGAATCATATTGTGGGGTAGAGGATGTAGATGCTCTATTGTTTGGTATGATGCAATCAGGTTTTGAAAGGACAGAGTTGCAATGCTGGAAGGGGTCAGGGTCTCCTTGGATGGTGACTTGCTTGCCATTATGCGGGAATTTTATGCATTGGTGATAAGTAGAGGGAACAACTTTCATGGCATGAATCCATGTTCTACCTAGGAGAATATTATAGGCAAGCTCCTTATCTAGGACTTGGCACACAACATCTTTTATTATCGGTCCCACTTGTATGGGTAACATCACTGTTCCTTTATTAGTTCTCTCCTCTTCATCATAGGCTTTGATAGTAATTTTCTTCCTTGGATCAACCATATTTTTAGAGAACCCCAATGTAAGGACTAACTTCAACATGCAAATATTTAAACTGGCTCCCCCATCAATGAGAACCCTCTTGATGCGGTGCTTATGGATGAAGGTGACAATGTGCAAAGGGGTGTTATGAGGTTGAGACAATGAGAGGTCACTTGTTCGGTAAATGATATGGTACTTGAGGAGGTTAGATTACCTACCATGGCCTGAAACTTCTCTTGGGCCAAGTTAGTGGGTACAATGGTTTCCACTAAGGCTTTATTGATAATCTCCTTATGGGAAGGAGATAGACGGAACAACTCTAAGATAGAAATGTGGGTCAGAGTCTTCCGTAGTTGGTCTATGACACTATATTGATGGAAGTTGAACTGAGAAGGTGACGACCTTGGGGGGACAGTATTCAATGTGACTTTACCACTGCGGGTAATGATATTGCAATCATTTCGGTTAGGCTCTGATTGTTGGTTGGGTGTGACCACATTGTTTTGTGGTATGTGCTCTGTTATGCAATTGATGGTATAGTCAAATGGCACACTTGCATAGTTGGCATTACTATTCCCACTATTCTAATTTTGCCTGTTGTGGTTGTTGTCGTTGTTTCTGTTGTTGTTGTTGCCATTGTTGTTGTTGTTGTACGACCTGTCATGATTTAGAAGCGGATCTTTGTAAGCCACATGTGTCTCATTAGAAGTATGTTGATGAGCACCTCCTTGATTTTGGTCAAGTACATCTTGAATGACATGTTTAGGATAGATACAATTGTTGGTTGTATGTCCTCTTCCTCTATGATACTCACAATAGTCGGTGTCTTTCCAATAGTGAGGTTTGATTTGAGGTTCTTAATCACTTGTTGGCGGTAGAGAGTTTTCATTGTTGGCCAATAGCTTCCTTAGTGCCGATTCTTGGGACTCACCCAACGGTGTGAACTTTCGCCTTGGATTTGAGTTGAACCATGGTCTTGGCTCCCGAGAGAATGTTTTGTTGGGTGTAACATTGCTTGCCTTTCCTTTGAGAGTGAATATCAATTGTTTCTTGGGAGCCACCACCTTGGCATCAACTACTCCATTATTGACGACATTTTTGTTTTTAGTCCAAAACTTTGATTTGTTAGTCGTGTAGTTGGAGGTAGGTGTGTCTTTGTATAACTTGATTTGCCCCTTGGTGATCATAGCTTTCTCAATGAACAATCCCATCTCAATTACCTTTAAAAATGAGGTAGGGCATTGCATTTGTATTTGATAGCTAAGATCGGAGTTGAGGTTATGGACAAACATCTCCATTAACTACTTTTCTAGTAAATCATATGAGCATTTGCTTGCTAGTTGTCTCCATCTTTGTAGGAAGGTGGTGAATGATTCGCCACTCTTTTGCTTGGTGTTGCATAGGTTGAGCATGGAAACCTCATGTTTAATATTGTAAGAGAAGTGCGTGATGAATTTGTTGACCAACTCATCAAAAATTTTGATGCCCGGTGGGAGTTGTGAGAACCACTCCATCACTTGACTACCTAGAGATCTAGGGAATAGTCTCATTAAGTAAGTCTCATTGTGAGCTACTTCCATGCATGCTGCATTGAATTCCCTAATGTGATCTCTAGGGTCCCCTTCCCCTTTGTATTTGTCAAACTTAGGAACTTTGAATCGAAAGGGAAATGGTGTCATGTTTAAACTTTTATCAAAGGGGTACAGTACAATATCTTCCAAGGAGTAGGTTTTAGTGTTTGTACCCATCTTGAGATCCATCATTTGTTTCTTTAGACCCTCGAGTTGTTTTCTCATTTCTTCCATAGGAGCACTTGGGTCTATGGCTTTCTTTCCTTTTTCATGATTATCCTCTGCGTCTAGATCTATGGCTTTCTTTCCTTTTTCATGATTATTCTCCACACTTTCTTGGATTGTGCTTAGATTGAAATCTACGAGGAGTTTAATTCCAAGATTTGCAAGATGATAAAAATACTTGTGAGGATCATCATGGAGCACTTTCTCTAACAAGCGTTGGAATTTTTAGTCTTGGAGGGTTCCTTCATACTCTTCGCGAGAGATTTCCTCATCATTATCATGAGGGGTGATGACGTGATTGGATGATCCGGCCATTTCAAGTTGCTTTTTGTATTGAGATCTAGTAAGAACCATGCAAGGTGATGAGGGATGAGGTGGAATGAAACTAGAGATTTTGGCAAGATGCCAATGGAGACTGCTAAGAATAGGATACTTATGACAAGACTTGGACAAGGGACTTTCTCGATCAATGAGTCCAAGTAAGACGACCGATATAAGATGATAGCCACTAGTAAGGGTACTTGATACCTGTCTTATTGTGTAGGGACTAGCCATGCATCAAGACTACTAGCGAAGTTCTGTGACCTACTAGGGTTACTTGAATCCAAAGTGATACGAAAAAGGGGCCTATGCTAATATGATATGGGATACTTTGACTTTGGACTAGGAAGACTTGATAGAAGGCAATGGGATGATCAACAAAAGAGAGACTTTGACATGAAATGGATGGGAAAAGACTGCAAGGTAAGACCTGATCTTGGAATTTGAAACTAGACTGAGATGGGTATCTAGAAATGACAAAATTTTTCTCTCAAAGATTGTGCAAGTGCTCACTGTCACACATGCACTAGAATAGATGCACTGTAGAAAATTGTAAATGCGCTAGAAGTCGGCATAGAAGTGCCACATTGGTAAAAATTAAATGTGTTGTAACAGGTATCAAAAGCACTGCTAGTCGGTGCATATGCATTGCAGGTTGACAAAAATGCGTAGCAACAGAGGACGGATGCACCGTTCTGGTTTTTCTCAGTATTTTTGTAATTTTTTGGAAATTTTCTGATGTTTTTGGTACTTTGGTTGCAAGAAGGTCTTTTTGATCTAATTTTTTAAAATTATGGCAAGAAGACACAACAAACACAAAGAATATTATGGTTTTTTTTATTTTTTTGTGATTTTTTGACTCTTTTTAGACTAAAAAGAAAGCAAGTACACCCTAGGTTTCAAAGGACAGTATAAAATTGAATTCTCACTATCTCTAGTGAATCATCTTTGGGAGGTGATAATTGCCCTTCCCTACATTAGATTATAGGGGTTTTGGACTATTAAAACAAAGGATGAGCAATAAAGGCAACCGTTCGAGTGGTTATACATGCGACAACACTACTCTCTGTTATGGAGTCTCCCAACCTGCAAGCGTCTAGCTTGTTACCACTTAGGGTCATTCCTACTTGGATGAACGGTATCTAAGAGTAGGCCCCCTCTAAAGGAAAAACATAGGCGAAAATGATATGTTTGGCATTTTGGTCACCCAAGATAGGGGAGAGCATAGGCCTGGTATCATTCCCAAAACACAGAATACAATGGTTCTTTTCCCTGAGTTAAAATGAGAAAAACTAGATGAGATATCTACTTGGGCAAGCACATAATTTTGTTAACTTTGAAGTGATAACAAGATAGCAGTGGTCCAGTTTTACCAAGATAGCAATGATGAGTTCAATTTTATCCCAGATAGCTTGAATTGTTAACTTTGAAGTGATCGTGATAGCAATGGTTCAGTTTTACCCAGATAGCAATGATGAGTTCAATTTTATCCAAGTAGCACAAATTTGTTAACTTTGAAGTGATAATTGAGATAGCAATGGTTCAGTTTTACCCAGATAGTAATGATGTGTTCAATTTTATCCAGATAGCAATGAGTTGTTAACTTTGAAAGATAGCAATATAGCAATGATTCAATGATATGCAAGATAGTAATGATTCAATTACCAGCTTCCTAGTTAAAACTATGTGAGATTTGCATGAGCATCCATTTACTTTCCGTTAGAAATCAAAGTGTGAGTTGACAAGTCAAACTATATTATTCTAAACCAGTACCTAGCCTGCAAAATAGATCAAGAGAGTTCCTACAAAAAGACGTCAGTGTTAGCAAAAACCTCAAAGAAACCCTAAAAAAAGTACTGCCTAAAACAGATGCGCCGCTTCAGAGATTGAATACGCAGAAATAGAGAATAGAAGCGCCGCAATACATATGCACTAAGACATAGGTCAAAAGTGCTGGAAAATAATGTATATGCGCTAATCTGATGTATCCACCATATCTAAGGGTAAATGTGCCATAACAAAGATTGTATGCGCCGTAGGAATGTATGCGCCATAACAGACAGTATATACGTTGGAATAGAGACTGTATGCGTCGCAGGAAGGTATGCACCATAACAGATAGTATATGCATGTTAGAATGTAGCAGATGCACTGTTTCCTCCTGTGTACGGCTTCTAAAACACAAAAACTTAGTTTTTGGGTTAAATTTGGGGCTAGGCTCCACAGTGGGTGCCAAAAATGTTAAGGGAAAATTGGATTCAAAAGAATAATCAATAATATCAAAATATCAAGATACCTAAAACTCAATGAAATGGTGAACAAAAGAGATTCAAATAAATAATGAACAAAACAAAGCAAACCTCCTTTAATTCATAGCTTCCATTGATCGCCTATCACAAATGATCTTGTCTATGAATATGGCCCTCATAAGGTGCACTTCCTTGCTATGATTCCAAGATGTTCAAATGGGAATGACTATGATAGTTTTGCGATGAAGATGAGCTTCACAACAATGATAGTAGTGCATAGTAACGAGTGTGATCGCAAGCAATGAAGGAATTGGTGCCAAAGGTGCACTGTAATTCCTGCAGAGTAACGATACTTAAAGCTTGGATGAATGAAATGGAAGAATGGGGTTCAATTTATAGACTTGGGAAAGAAAAGATCAACGGTATAGAAAGAATGAGAAGATCAATGGTTGAGAATAGTTGAGGAACGTGCGTGAATAAGAAGAAGACAAGTGTCACACAAAAGCTGCTTTGTTTGAGTTAACTACTTTATTTTCTAAAGATAAGACATATTTTTCATAAATTAGAAAGCTTTTTTTTTCCTGATTTAAGAGATATTGATAAAAACAAGGTTGATTGAATAGATAACTCAACTTGAGATTTGCTTTTGCATGATTTGAGAGAAATTAATTAATAAATTATTTAATTTTGTGTGCATAGAGAAGAAGACTTATTTTTAGAAGATTTGGAAGATATTTGAAGAATTAGAAGATAAGAAAGCTAATTAAATAAATAAATGTATTTAATTGTTGTGCATGATTTGGAAGAATAAATAAAATATTGATTGTATTTTATTTTGGGAGATTGAGAGGATTTAAATAAATTTGATTTGATTTATTTAAATTTGGAAGAATGATTTGACTTAATTAAATAATTAAGGATTATTTAATTGTTTGGAAGAATCTAATTAAATAAAGATTTTATTTAATTTTGACTTTAGAAGAGGTAATTAAATATTTTGATATTTAATTAATTTAGAGGAATGTGAATCGAATAAATAAATTTATTTATTTATTTATTGATAGAGGAATTAGAATGGAATAAATATTAAGCATATTTATTTAGACCTAGTCGTGTCATTTTAGGCGTATACAGTTTACAACTGATTCAGAGCTAAAAAATGTCTTCTAATAGGTGAAAATGGAGCCAAATGAGGTGTTTTATAGAGGAGGTGATTTTGAACGGAGGGCTAGGATTGAGAGTTGAAAATAGAGGGTTGTGATCGATTAGGGTTCCTCTACACTAGATGACAAAATAGAATTTTAAATTTAAGAAATTGTGAGGTGAATAAATGGGATTTAAATTAAATAAATTTGTCCAATTTATTTAATTTATTGGAATGATGCATGTGAAAGGGGTTTTGATGAGGGATATTTAAACAAATGTTTTATTTGTTTAAACTAATGGAATGAAAGGGACATTAGGGTATAAATGAATAATTAAATAATTAATTAAATTTAATTATTTAATTATAGAAGAAATATGGGTAAATGATTAGAAAGGATGTAATTGAACTAGTTGAATAATGGAATGTAAAGGGGAAATTGTCCTGTCAGATTTGCGACAGGAGGACATTTTTAAGTGTCTACATTTTGTCCCTCTTTGAGATGATGTTGCGACCAAGTAACATCATTTCAAAGAATTTAAGGAAATGGATAGAGGAAAGAGATGATGAAAGAAATATAGGGTGATGATGCCCCCTCGAGAGGATAGGCATGTTAGACAAACATAGGTAGGCTCTTGAAATGAAATGGATTGGTTGGGGAAGAAAGATAGAGGGATGGATAGACGAAATAGATGATACGAGAGAGAGAGAGAGAGAGAGAGAGAGAGAGAGAGAGAGAGAGAGAGAGAGAGAGAGATGGTGTAGGAATGAAAGATTGGCTAGAAGAATGGGAATGATATCTTGCTTTGATAGATTTTTGAGCTTCTCATTTGCAATTTTTTCTGCTTATCATCATAGAACTTATTATGTCAAAGGACGACAATCACTGTGGCATGACAAAGGCCAAAGTGGAAAGTGTAGTCCTTTGTGAAAGAGGCACATGACAGACAAGGAATGCCTGACTCAGACTAGTAACTGTGGTACCTTGTCGGAACATGTGATGAGATAACTATGAGGTGTGCAAATCCTGGTGCAAGGAAGCATTTAGTTTTTCCAATGCATAGGATGTCTTTGGTTCACACCCAATGGAACCCCGATCACACGCAAGGCACCAAGTTGCCCCAGTCATTTTGCCAAGGCAAACCGCAAACAACAATAAAAAAAGGTCTCGCTATATCCTCGCTTCTCTTCATCACTTAGGGACTGCCTTGAGAAGCATAAGAATGAGATTGCAAAACAATCCAAATGAAAGATAAGACAAACTAGACCAACAACTAGTTGGAACTTTTTCCAAGTGATATGTGCTTGATTGATTGATTATGGTTAGATGAAGAAGGAGCCTGGTTTCAGGAAATGAAACAAGTCGTATAAGATGCTTGGTCTGGTTTTGACAATGCAACATCCTGTCTAAGGCAAGTGATTGATTGAATGACACTAGTGTTGTTGGTCATACGAGAAACACCAGGGCTTGATTGATGATGTTTGATAAATGACGCATGTCATATAAGGAACAAAATCCTAGTTTCGATGATGCCCCATTCCGTATGAGATATGTGATAGCTGATGAGGATATCTTGATAGTGACATATGATTATCATGAGGCAATTGATTGGTTTGACTGATTGGATAGCTTGTCTAGTTGATGTGGGGATTGGTTTGAGGTGCATATTTCTTTGAAAGATTGATTGGTTTGGTCTGATCAAATGTCCATTTCACGAAAGGATGACTTATTATGATGGTTGATAGGATAGGCCCTATGGGACTAACCTAATGCCTTGGGGGCACATCAAAGATGGCCTTGCTTACGTAAAAGCTTAGAGGCGACGTAGTTCAACCAGGTGAATAGTGGATGATTGGAAGAACTAATTTGAATGATATGATGGTGTGATTGATTAGGATGTTTGAATGGAGAGATCGAGAGATTTGATTGAGTGATTTTATTGCTTGGATTTTTTGGTTGATATTTGATTTTTTTTGTGATTTTTGAAATATGTGATGTTTTTGGGATGTTGTAGATGTTTTGAATGTTTTTGGATTTTTGGAAATATGTGATTTTTTGTGGTTTTTGAAATGTTTCAATTTTTTTGGATTTTTAGGAATATATTTTGATTTTTTTTTTGGATTTTTGGATTGTTTTGATTTTTTTTTGGATTTTTGGGAATATTTGATTTTTTTTTTTATTTTTGAAAATATTTGATTTTTTTGTATTTTTGGATTGTTTGAGATGGCATTGGATTGAAATTTTTGTAGCCTTTATGCTAGATACCAATGACAAGGGAAAACCAAGTCTAGGTGCAAGGGAATGAATGGATTGGATGAATGGATAAAAGGGGTGGGTGATAGGGGATGGGATGGATGTATGCATAAGAGAGCAAGGGTGTGATCTCCAAGGACTATGTCGCATAGGAATAACATGCCCCATTCTAGGTATAATATTTAGGATTTTCATGACAACGCTTATGACTATAGGATGATGATAGGATAATAAAGGATTTGTTTGGTTTGGAGGGATAAGGTATGTCAAGAGACATCCAAAACATTTGTCGATATTTTGCCCCCAATCTTTATCAAGATCAAAAGAGGAAGGAATAATGAATGGATTCGATAGGATAGGTATATGTATGTATAATGGATAAGGATGATAGGATGGAAATGGTATGGAAGGAAATGACAGGTTGGATGAGACAACATGCCCCCAAGTGTAACTGACATAGAAGATCAATCTACACATGACACCTGTTTGCCAGGTTTTCATCATGGTACTTATCCAAGGTGCCTGTTTACTAGGTTTTCACCATTGGATGAAGGGATTTCTCTTTACTTTTTTTGTTTTGTTTTTTTTAATTTTTTTTTTTTGACTTTTTTTTCATTTTTGACTTTTTGAATGGGAATATGGATATGGATGGGAGGGACTCAAATGTCTAGTGTCATAAGAGGTGATAGTCTCGTTAGAAAGGAATGTCATCGCACAGACCATGTCAAAGGTGCCCATCAATGTTGGTAAAGGGTTGTATGAAATGAGATGAATTAGGTGGATAACAGATTATGCAGGGAATGATAGTGGACTATGTAGGAAATATAGTGGATTATGATGTGGATTATGTGGGACATGATGGTGGATTATGTAGGACTTAAGCATCGAAGATGGTTGAAATGCTTATGCAAAAGCATGGACCATAGGGATAGGATTGGTGAAGTATGTAGGATAATGGATTAATGATGGAGTGATGAAGGTGAGAAGAGGAATCATGACCAATGGTTGCACACACCGTGTTAAACATGGAAGTTTTTGAGTGGAAGGTGGTGTAGGAAGCAATGACAATGTTTGCTTAGGAGATGGATGATGTAAGCATTTAGGGACCCACATAGTCTTAGTATTTTTATGATTTTTGTTTTTCATGTGGGATGGAGGAATTTGATATTTTGGAATGGAATGGATGGAAGAGGATGGTTGGGATTTTTGAGAGGTGGATGCCTCTTTTAATTTGCATTTTTGTTTAGGGACCCATACCTTTTTGGTTTTTGACTTTGCTTATGGAGGTATGGGTTTGGATGGATTTTTGAATGTACCTTGCTTTGAATTTTTGGATTGATTTCCTAAGGTATTTGGGCCCTTAGGATTTTTGGATTTTTTAAAGGAGGCATCCAAATGTTTGTTTTTGAATCCCATGTGGCAGGTGGAATGAGTGGAAGCTTTATGCTTACAAGATGTGTGCATTTGTTGGTCATGGCGAGGAATGTAAGGGGTTTTAGGGATGTTGGGTGTTGGAAGCAACGGTGGCAAAGTGTATGGATGAAAATTAGGAGTTAGAAGAGGTAAAGTTGATGGTAGAAGGTGTATGGTCACATGCTTTTGACATTTATAGGATGAGGGAGGTGGAATGGCGACATATGTCTTAGGAATATGATGTGATTTGTGATGAAGAGTGGTGGACTTAGGATGAGTGGATGAAGTACCAACATTGTTAGATTGGGGTGTGTATCCAAGGCCATATGAGCATGGAGGTGGGACTTTGACATGTATAGGCTCCAAAATTCCTTGTTCATGAAGGCCTAAGCCTTTGCCTTGATAATTCATGTTTTGGAGCATGCGATGGACTAAGGGATTAGGTTGAGTTTGGACACTAGACATGAGCTCATTATTGGATGGAGAAGGCGAAGTGGACGAAGGTTGTTGTGTTCCTAGGGAGGAACATTCATGAATGAAAGTGGATAGACCAAGTGGATATGATGGTGGATTTTACATTGGATCGATGGTGGATGTGGAAGGATCATGAGGATCTTTATTATGTTCATGTAGATCCAAGTTATTTGTTTGATCTTCTATGTTTATGTGTCCTTGGGAGGCACATGTCTCATCATAACAAGTGGCAGTGGTTGGATCATGATTGGGTGAGGTGGCAAGGTCTTGACCATGGAGTGAATAGAGTTGGCTAAGTGGATCATCATGGCATTCTTGATCATGGAGGGGATCATGAGAATGGGATCAAGTGTGTTATGGATAGGTTGAATGGAAGCGGTTTGATCTTGATTAGAATTAGGAGCTAATGGTTTCACATGGTTTGGATTAGACCCTTGACATATCTTTTGACGTGGAATGGAAATGGAAGTGGATGACTCATGAACGTGCTTAATGATGGGGTCAAAGGAATGGACATGGCATTTGAAGGCTTTTTGGTAGGCTCAAGCATATGTGTTGGATGACATGGAGATAGTTGATTCACTAGTAACCCTTGGATCACATCCTTGGTAGGGGGTAGAAGGTGTTGGCTTAGAGTTTTGATTTTGATTAGGTGGAGCATCAAATGGATTGGATGAAGTGGATATGGACAACCCCTTAGGCTTTCTTTTGTAATGTTTGATTCTAGGACGTGAGGTTGTTGTAGGATTAAATGGTAGAAGGTACTTATAGGGTGGATGAGGTAGACTTATGTTCCCCTTGTCAAAGGTAGCATTGGAACTTGAAAGCACTTTGTCTTGCTGCCAAGGTGGGCTTGGATAATCTTGCGAATGGGCTTGGGGTGCTAGAACCTTGTTCTCTAGGATTGTCATGGAATGATGCATGTCTTCATATCATTGTATGTCTTCTTGTGGGATTAGGACCGTGTTGTGCTTGACTAGGATGAATGATGATGCAGAGTGATTGAGATGTGATCAAGTGTGGGATTGACTAGATGGATGATTAGGGATGATTAGGGCATGGTTAGGGTATGGCTATGGTGACTTGGAAATGATTAGAATATGATTAGGGGTGATGTGATTGAGATGAATTTGATTGAATGATGTGATTGGAAAGGGTGATTAGGATGTGAAGGTTGAATGATGGAAATATGAGCAGGATGTGATTATGATGATGTGTTGGAAGGAATGTTTGGAATGTTTAGAATGAGGGATGACTAGGAGGATCTACTCCCTTTCTCATCATTTTTGCAATCGTGTCAACCAAATGAGACTTGTGAATTGTGCAGATTGTGGGATGCTATGGGATGTCGATACAAGGTGATGAGGCCTAGACTATGATAGAGGCTGATGATATTAGTCTTTGAAAAGTCTAGCTCCATGAGGGTACTCTTGTCTACTAATGACCTTTCAAAGTGCAAATTGGTTTTGTCAAGACCTTGAGGTATGGAAGAAATGATTGATTAGAGTGAACCCACGAGTTTCAGAATTCACTTTTAAGGATGGAATTAAACTAGCCATGGAGTATTAAGCCCAAGTTTTGATTGATGTGAAAAGATGTCAAGGTCTCTTGGTCCGAATTTGTACTTGTGATATAGTCAAGCTTCGGCAGTTTCTCCCTATGTTTCAACCTTAGGAAGACTAATGTTTAGGGTCCTCTATATATGTCAAAGGCTAAATGGTAATGAAATGTGATCATAAAGGGATGGAATTGGATTTGCAATGGGTGAACGGAACCACTAGGTCTATAAGGTTTCGACACGGTTGCAATCGGATTTGCTAGGGAGAGTAGATACTCAAAGTTTCCCCTATGGTTGTGTTTTTTGTGATAGGGAAAGATAAAATATGAAATGGATTGGATAATGAATGAATGGTTATGATATGATTAGGATGCAATTGGTTGGATTAGAAATGATGATGTGTAGTGACGAGATTGGATGATTTGGATGAATGTGATGAAGTTGGTCAGATTATGTGAATGAAGATGATTATGTGTAGTGATATGATTAGAAGGCTTGGATGAATGTGATGAAGTTGATCGGATTATGTGAATGAATGGTGGGTGTTTGATTAGGATTGGATTGGGATGACTTGGATATGATTAGGAGAATGATGATGATGACTTAGATGTGTTTAGGATATGTGATAGTGATATGATGTGAAATGATAATATGAAATTGATTGGATTTGAATGGCGAGGATGATGAAATGTAATGATAAGGAATGATTTGGATTTGATAAGGAAGATGTGGATTAGATGAATGAGGTGATTAGGATGCGTTAGAAATGGTTAGTGTATGAGTAGGAGAATGACTAGGATGATGTTGGTTAGATGAAGATGTCGATATATAATGATTAGGATTGGTGAATAGGATGTGATTAGGATATGGTTGAATTATGAAGACATGATGAATAGGATATGATGTGGTATGATAGGGAATGATTAGAGATGAGTTGGATTGATTGGGAATGAATGGATCGGGTAAGATTGGGATGAGGTGGAATGATTAGGCATGATGAATAGGATATGATTGGGATAATGTGGAATGATTAGGACGAATGAAGAGGATATGATTATGAAGAGGTGGAATGATTAGGAATGGTGGGTAGAATAGGATTATGATGAGGTGTAATGATGATTAGGAAATGTGATTAGGATAGGTGATTAGGATAATGTGATTAGGATATGATGAGGGATGTTTAGGATGAAATGGGTTGGCTTAGGAGGGTGATTAGGAATAATGAAAAGGATGTGGTCGAATGATATGGAATGATAAGGAGGATAGTTAGGAAGAGTGATAAGGATGAAGGTGACTAGGAATGATTGTGTAAGAATGATTAGGATAGGATGAAGGTTGAATGATGAGGATATGGTATGAATGTGATGATGATTTGATGACTTGGAATGAACAGGTGGACTAGGGTGTTTGGAATGATGATTAAGCAAGCACACACATCAATCATAGAAGACACTTGGCAATCATTTGGATGTTTTTGATGACTCATGATGTTTTGCAAACACTTATAGACATGCACAATCCTAGTCTAGGTAAGGACTATATT
The DNA here is from genome assembly GCA_027924645.1 of Cunninghamia lanceolata. Lineage (NCBI taxonomy): Eukaryota > Viridiplantae > Streptophyta > Pinopsida > Cupressales > Cupressaceae > Cunninghamia > Cunninghamia lanceolata. Next base: position 4,933,926 of record BSBN01000763.1, on the reverse strand, counting down.
TGTTGAATCCCCTAGCTACGCTTATTCAAAGCGGATAGCTCCAAGATCTTGGTAGCACAGGCTCCCCTCCATGGCACTCACTTCTCATGCATACCAAGTTCCAGGTTTTCCAAGGCTTGTCCCCCCACCAAACCTTAGGATTGTCCCTACTATCTTGACTAAGAACTGCATAAATCAGAGTGGCTTCAAAGGTTACCCTTCTGCGTCAACAAATAGAGGGTTTTTGGCCACTAAACAAAGGGGTTCTAGTGAATATCTAGGGGATCGACACCCCACGAGCATCTAGCAAGCCACTTAAGGCTCTAACTAACCCTATAGGAGTTTAATATACACAAAGGTATGCCTCCTTTTGAGCTAGCACTGTATGGTGAGAGCTAATACTGGTTAGACTTGGCTTTCACCTTATCCTCAATTTATATAGCGAGCTAGACAAAAGTCCCACTTGGGGTCGCAAATGAGTTCTCCTTGCAAATGTGTCTCAAGAGCAAGACCACTCTAAAGGGTAAGAAAAGTGAGATAGGATAACATGTTTTTGATCCCTAGGCTCACACTAAGTCACAAGGGGAGAGCATACACATGTGAAATTGCTCACACTCGCATGGGGGTTCATTGACCTTTAGAAAAAAATGGATGTGTGGTGTGATTTATGCAAATGTTGTGAAGTGTATTTGATTCCCAAGATCGCATAAAGCATGAGGGAAGAGCATACACACTTCACAACATAAACATAATCACCGAGTATAGAAAATAGTGGTTCATTTTAGGCCCCAAGATATGTGTGAAAATAATGAGTTATGTTCATTTTAGTGCACCAAAACCAAATGTGCCTATGATAACCAACACACGTGCATATGGAAGAAATTGAATCCCTGCATCAAATGTGTTAGTAGTTTCAATGTGATTTCTTTGACCAACAAATGCCACATGCTGCAAATGAGATGTTAGTAGCATAAAAACCCCATGACAATGCAAAAAAAAACATGACATAACAAATCTAGTACCCCCTCTGCAAGCCACTAAGTCAAAAACCTTGAAATATGCAATCTAGAAAATATCTAAGAAATTTGATCAGTTGCAACAAAAATAACAACATAATCAAATTGCTCATGAAATTCCATGTAGTTTTAAAAAAATTGTACGAAAAAAGGACCAAATTTGCATAAGTTACAAGCGTTTGAAGTTTAAATTGACCTTTGATTTTGACTAGAAAAAGTCTAATAAAATGACAATTTTACCTGATCAAACCTAAACTGTTGTGAAGTTCTCAAAATTAGCTTTCCAACACCACCAATTTCATGCGATTTTGTTACTGTATGCAAAATTTGTGCCATTTTAAAAAAAACTGCCCAGTTAGGGCATGTAGAAGACAAGGAGGATGCTTGGCAGTTTGAAATGCACTGCCAGCAGTCAAGTCTACAAGTGATCACATGTTGGAGGTTGTCGCCTGGTGGTTTAGACTTTGTAGTTTATGTTTTAAACCCCCCTGGTCACCCATGTGACTTGGGGCTTAATAAAGACAAAAATGAAAAATGAAAAAGGGAGAAAGGGGCCTATGGAGGTAGCCCCTCCCCCAGGTCACCAATATGACCACTCTAATCAAAGAAAGTGATAGTCACTACAAATTGTGTTAACCAAAAATCAAACAATGAAAGAAATGTTAATCCCATGGCTAGGGTTTACATTGGCAATAGAGTTTGAATCCAGTGGTTAGGGTTTTTTATTTTATTTTTCAAGTGATTGTTTTAGGGTTGAGTTGAGAGTGTTGGTTTCGGTAGATGGTTAAGCCACAGTAGACAGAGCCTTAAGCCATCATAGTTTAGCCTTTAGGAGCTACAACTGACCAAGTCATAGGGTTTTGATGGCATAGATAGAGGAGTCAGTGAATGTGAAGGCTGATGAAGGGTGGCAACCAGAGTATGGCATTCGACTCCATGCAGGGGTCGATTAGAGGTCAGAGCTCTATAGAGAGAGTTTAGCCACATGCTTAAACTTAAACAATACAAATGTTGAAGTTTTAAGGTTTATGGTCGAATATTGAGGTCTATTAGAGATCGACCAAGCAGTGAGTAAACTATGGTTGGAGGTGTATACAAGTAGGCGATGAGTCAAACATGGTGGCGACAATTGTAAAGCCATTAGCAGAGGTACGAAAGGAGCTGATCATTAGAGATTCTAAGTAGTGGTGAGTGGATTTTGAGCAGAGACAAAGGGTTCTCAGAGGTAGTGATAGGAGGTAAAGGGCAGCGACAGAGCCAACAATAGGTGACTGTGGTCAAATCCACTCGTAGGGAGCGGTGGAAGGGAATAACGATAGGCGGTGTTTAGGTTTATGCTTGGCAGTTAGGGAAGGAGCAGCAAAGATTTCACCAAAGGTTGACAGAGGAACAAAACTAGACGGCTAGGGTTTAGCAAGCCAAGACTGTACTAACAAAGGACTTAGGGTTTTCATGTGACAGTCAATGGCAATTTTTTTTGACATTAAACCTACAAACTTAAACCATTCGCACAGGAAGCTCCTTGTTTATTCCTGCTAAATATGCACTCATATAGAACAATCATAAAATCATAGGATGATTACAGTCCATACAGTGGGTCTGTATGGTACATATCCATACTATACAGACCTGCAAACTAAAAAAAATTCAATTTTTTTTTCAAAAAATTGATAGTGAGCCAAATATGAAGTATTTTATGTCATTTTTTGCTGAAAGGGCCTCCTGAACTCAACGGTGAGGTTTGTTTGAGACCAGGAAGCCATTCACAAATTTTTTCTTTCAAAAGTTGACAAAAAACTAATCTTTTCACGTCAGGTTCACCATTTGTGGCTAGGGTTTAGGATTCCAAACATGTACAAATGAAAATACAACAAACCCTAACTGCAATAGAGAGCAATCTAGCCTAGAAAATTATCAAACAAACATGAAAATAAACTAAAATCTAAGATAGCTATTGACTAATCTCTATTGTCCTTCTAAATCTTGCCTTATTTGTTCTTAGATTTGCAGATTTTACATAATCTTGAGAAGCTCATGGTTATGGACATCAAGATACATAAGGTTTATAGCTGATTCAGAGCTAAAAAATGTCTTCTAAGAGGTGAAAATGGAGCCAAATGAGGTTTTTTAGAGAGGAGGTGATTTTGAATGGAGGGCCAGGATTGGGAGTTGAAAATAGAGGGTTGTGATCAATTAGGGTTCCTCTACACTAGAGGACAAAATAGAATTTTAAATTCAAGAAATTGTGAGGTGAATAAATGGGATTTAAATTAAATAAATTTGTCCAATTTATTTAATTTATTGGAATGATGCATATGAAAGGGGTTTTGATGAGGGATATTTAAACAAATGTTTTATTTGTTTAAACTAATGGAATGAAAGGGACATTAGGGTATAAATGAATAATTAAATAATTAATTAAATTTAATTATTTAATTATAGAAGAAATATGGGTAAATGATTAGAAAAGATGTAATTGAACTAGTTGAATAATGGAATGTAAAGGGGAAATTGTCCTGTCAGATTTGTGATAGGAGGACATTTTTAAGTGTCTACATTGACATCTATTCAGTTCCTGTTATCTCTTGTAGCTGCTTATGATTTAGAAGTGGAACAAATGGATGTGAAGACAATTTTTCTTCATGGTGACTTGGAGGAAGAGATTTATATCAGCCAGAGCATTACATAGAAAGAGGTGAAGAAAATTTAGTTTGCAAGTTAAAGAAGTCTTTGTATGGTTTGAAGCAATCTCTTAGGATGTGGTACATGAAATTTGATGTCTTTGTGTTGTCAATTTGATATTTGAGATCGAAATTAGATCATTGTGTGTACTATAAGTTTGACAATGACCGTATTCTCATTATTACACTATATGTTGATGATATGTTGTTGATTGGGAATGGTAAGAATATGATTTTTGATTTGAAGTCTCAGTTGTTAGCATAGTTTGAGATGAGAAACTTAGGGGCAGACATGTACATTATGGGAATGGAGATTAGAAGAGACAGATCAAATAGAAGACTTTGGTTAAGCCAGAGTAAGTATGTGAAGACTGTGTTAGATAGATTCAACATGGCAGATTGTAGACCATTGAGTGTTCCTATTTCATTTGGGACAAAGTTATCTGTGAATGATTGTCTAAAGTCTCCTTCTACGATGGAGGATATGAGTAGAGTACCTTATGCTAGTGCTATTGGTTTTGTACAAGACCAGACATTGCCCAAGCAGTGGGAGTCCTTAGTCAGTTTATGGCTAATCCTGGATGGGTACATTGGGATGCAGTAAAACGAGTGTTCATATATTTACGGGGTACTTTCCAGTATTCCCTATGTTATCATGGTCATCCTACAGGACCTCCGCATTTTGTATGGATTCATGAATTCGTGGATTTTGATTCGGCAGGTGACATTGATAGCAGGAGATCCACCAGTGCTTATGTGTTTACTATGTTTGGTGGTGCAATTAGTTGGATGAGTAAGTGACAACCTGTGAGTGCTTTGTCTACAACAGAAGCTGAGTATATGGTAGCAACTCATGCTTGTAAGGAAGCCATTTGGCTTAAGAGGTTGTGTTTAGATATTGGTGTTGATGCAGGACATATTACTATTTGTTGTCACAGTCAGAGTGTGATTTGCTTAGCAAAGAATCTGACTTTCCATGCCAGAACAAAGCATATTGATGTACAGTTTCATTTTGTGTGAGACATGGTAGAGGATGGGAAGGTGATATTGGAGAAAGTAGACACTTTGAAGAATGTTGCAGATGCATTGACAAAACTAGTGGGCACAGAGAAGTTAGATGGTGTTTGGAGTCTATGGGCCTCTTAGCCCCTAGCAGTTAAATCTTGTCATTTCTTTTGGCTCCTGCAAGGTGTTCAACAAGTGGGAGAATGTTGGGAATTAAGGTGTCTCAACCTTTGTAAATTCCTAGCATTGTTTATTTATTTGTATATCTATTTATTGCCTAATGTTGTAATTACTTGCACATTCAGTTTGGTCACATAGTTGAGGTGGCACGGTGACATGTCATCTTACTTGGAATGTGACTTGGATGGTCAAGTCAAACCTACATGGATTTGGGCATCCCATTTGAGGTGGCACTATCAGGGCATGTCTTGGCATCTTGTGGTGTGTGGAAGATAATATTCCATATGACAAAATCGATGACATGTAAGAGTTAAGTTTGGAGATTCATATGACAAGTGATGACAAGTGTCGGTGAGGATCTTTGCATGAGGAAAAGGCATCTTTGGGTGCCTAAGTTGAGCTATGACATGTTGTAAGAGAAATATGCTATATTTAGCGTTGTATGATGAATTATCTAATAACATTTAAGGTTGTTATGTTGGGAAAATCTATGACAACTGTAAGATGCATAAGAGCATCTGTCATAGTCTATTGGAGAACTCCATATTGGGAAAGTCAAATTGGCCATGTCTGATAGATGTAAGGGATGTATTTGTAGAAAGGACAAGTGTCCTTTGATGTGGGATGATGGCCATGTGGCCAAGGTGGATGCCTATCCCAAGATGCTCCCAACATTTGCCTTGTAATCTCTATATATTGCATAGTTTGGAGTTGTAGTTGCATAGTGTTTTTATAGGTACTGTTATGCTGCTGGAATAACTCTAGAATTGACATTTGAAGACTCTTGTAAGAACTTGCATTGCAAGTGTATTGTAAACTGTAACTGTTTTAGATAATACATTGTGCATGTTTTAGAGTGTGGGGTTTTTTACCTGAAAAGGTTTTCCCCACGTATATCTTGTGTCAACTTCTCTCTGTCTACATTCTTGTTTAGTGTTTGCTACTGTAATATCTTTGATATATGTTTCATATTGCTGTAATTGTAAAGGTTGTAAATAATTTTCATACCTCTCCCCTCATTAGATTAGTTTAGGAAGTGATTTATGCACACCTAGCTTCCTTTCATCAATCATATTTTCTGATGTTTTTGCTTTTCTAACTCTCTGACCAGCCATTTATCTCATTAGGTTTTTTTTCAAAGCATTGGGTTTATGTTTCAAGGGTTTATCTAGGGTGTGTTTAAACTTGTTTGATCATTTGAGTATACCCTATGAATGTCTAAAGGTTTCTCATCTTTCTGGCACTGGAGAAGCAACTCTACAATCCTAAGGTTTTACATTCATCACTGAAGTACTATTTTCATCTGTTGTTAGGGTTGTTTCTATTTCTTTTGACTTGCAGAGACAAAGTGATGCCTCTAAAGGTTTGTGTGATGCAGTTTCCATTCCCTACAATGCAGTCACCATTTTGTGTGACGCTTTTGAGACCCCATGTGGTACATTTATTGACATTATACCACTTCTGAGCCTCTATGTGACACCGTCGCCATTCTCTGTGACGCATGAGATTGATAAAAATAGGGATTTTTTAGGGTTGCTTTCATTTTGATTTCTCTATTGCACAATAGGGTTATGGGTTTTATTCTATTACTGATCTCTGGTCTATAGCTTTGTGGCATCCATTGGAGGAGAACCTTTGTTGCAATCACTAACCTATTTATTGCAGGGTTTTCTTTCATTTCATATGTGTGTGTGGTTAGATTAAGAACACTTTAATTAGGGTTTAAAAAGAACTGCAATATGTTTACTTCCACATTCATTTGGCTTAAAAAGAACCATACTCATTTGGGTTAAAAGGAACCACAAATCACATATTCAAACTCATTGGTTAAAAAGAATAACAATTTGCATACTTTCACTCATTCGGTTAAAAAGAACAACAATCTGCATATTTCACTCATTTGGCTTAAAAAGAACTTGTATCTTTCACATTCATTTGGGTAAAAAGAACAACAAATTGCATCATTGCCTTCTTTGTTTATTGATTTTGTTTATGTTGTGAAGTGTATGAACTTCCCTCACACTCTAAGTGATCTTGGGAATCAAAAGCTCTTTTCAACATTTTCATAAATCACACCACACACTTAAATTTCTAAAGGTAAATGAACTTTGTCTAGTGTGGCCAAGTCAAATGTGTATGCTCTTTCCTCACATCATCATATGAACTTGGAGATCAAAAGCATTTTCACTTGTGTCACTTTTGTTACCCTTTAGAGTGGGCCTACCTTTGAAACACATCTAAAAGGAGAACTCATTGGTGACCCCAAGTGATATTTCCCTCAGGCTGCTATACAAATAGATAAGGCAAAAGCCAAGTCTAAATTGCCATTAGCCTTCATCGTACATTGCCAATCCAAAAGTGCAAGCTACCCAGGTTTAAGTGAGGTATTTTTTAGTACCACAAGTAGGATTGGTTAAAGCCTTAAGTGGCTTGCTGGATGCTCATGAGGTGGTAAGTCCCTGAGTTGCAACTAGAAGACAAATTAGTTAGAGGCCACCCCTTTTGACCTTTATTGGCATCTTGTTTGGTTGAAGGGCATAGAAGGGTTTGCCCCCAAGATTACTCACCATAAGACTCCCTTGAGATGAGATGACAATCCTCAGCTTAGCATAAGCTATACGTAGATTTTTGGGGGAAAGGGTGATTGGGTTATCCTTCTACTCTAGGAGGCCCCTATCCATCCTCTCTCGCAAAGATGAAAAAATATACACACCCATTCTAGGTGTGATGACATTTGAGTCAACAGAGATTCCAAGTTGTGGGCATGAACAAGCTACCATTAGCCATTGACCTTAGGGATAGAAATTGTCTTGTGTGTGAACTATTTTTGAAATTGTGATTAAGACCCGTAGAAATTTGGGGTTGGATAGCCCCCCAACATACACATATGCTCCCCAAGTCAAGAGTCATAGCCAAACTGAATGTTGAGTGTCTTCTATGTGAAGTGTTTTTTGATTTTTCCAACAAAAACTATTAAACAAACACAAAAAACTAATTTTTAGGCTCCCTTAGATAGTGAAATGCATCCATAGAATTTTACAACGCATTCGTTGAGAAATTGGCCACCATTGAGACACCCTGCAATGATTTGAAAAATAGTAGAACACATCTACAACTCCCTAAAATGCCTCTGCAGAATTGTGTGACACTTTTGTATACCTTTGTGATTCTTTTTCAAACCTGTGTGATGCATCCGCTTGTAGTAAAAACATTTTAAGGGATCCTTTGATATTTGTTCTTCCAATCAAATCTAACTGCAACTATGTCAAAACATTTCAGACTTTCTAGTTTTGTTCAGCCATTGCATAGACCAACTTCATCCCTTTAGGATTAGTTTACATATTCAATTTCATCTCTTTAGAATCAATTTGCATACTCACCTCATCCTTTTAGGATTAGATTGCATACTCAACTTCATTCCCTTAGAATCAAATTACATTTTCAATATTGTCCAAACCATTTAGCCAATCATTAGAACATTAGAATTCAACCCTTGGCATCTAGAGAGGTTCCTAAAAAATTAGTCTTCCTAAAGTTGAAACATAAGGAGAAACTATCGAAGCTTGACTACATCATAAGTACAAACTTGGATCAAGAGACCTTGATATATTTTCTAAATCAATCACAATTCAGGCTTAATACTCACAAGTCTAGTTTAAGTCCATCCTTCAAAGTGAAGTCTCAACTCATGAGCTCACTTTGAAATCAATCACTTTTCTACATCCACACTTCAAGGTCTTGACAAATACAACTAGTGCTTTGAAAGGGTCATTAGTAGACAATAGTACCCTCTTGGAGATAAACTTTTTGAAGACTAATAATCATTCACCTCTACCATAGTCTTGGTCCCATTACCTTAGTTGCATTTCAAAGCATTGACATACCATACCCCCCATTAAGTCATTTCCATTTGCATAGGTGCATTTCCAACCTTAGTTGCATCTCTATATATTTCCTAAAAATACCAAAAATATAGCATATTGCATTTCCATCCTGAGGACAAATTCATTTTCCACAAACTAGTAAGTCTTATATGGTCGAGACACAGTTGCAAAATAAAAGAAAGGGAGATACTTTAGATAACACAATGAGATTTGGAACCTAATCCAACGAACAATACGAACCTCAACCAAACATGCCAAATCCCTTTGAGAATCTCCTTTTACAAGAAAATAACCAAGGGATCACTCAACAAGAAATTGAGGAAGCCTCGCAAGATCCTAGAATGTTGCACATCATAGATGAAACGATAGCAGCCAATGCTCAAACCTACCTTATGTGTCTCTTACAAACCGATACCAAACTCCCCGCCAGGGTAGACATCAATGCGATTGTAGGATCGTCACCAAATAATGTCGCACAAGGTCAAGGACTAACAACACCTTCCTCTAGTCACACAAATCCAACACAAGAACATGTTTCCATTCCCATAGGGAAAACATCACAAGAGTTGACAATATCCCATGTGACACTTGACACTAATAATGCAAATGTTGTGTCACAACCAATGAACTTTGTAAACTCCTTTGGCTTAATGAACATGAATCAAAACAAAAGGACGTGAAAAATACACAGTGACTTTTAGGGGACAAACACATGGGATAAATACCACATCAAATGCAAACTTGAACATTGGGCCTCAAAACAATTTAGGCAATCCAAACATAGACCCCCTTGGTCAAAACAACAACACTATACCAAATGTGAACATGAGCTTTGGGCCTACACACAACAATGTCTTGAATCATCAATATGTAGACCTTCAACATCAAAACAATAACATCATACCCGACACTTACATGAATGTCAATGCCACTCAAAACCATGCCTTGAATCAACAATATGTGGACCCAAATTGTCAAAACAACAATGTCATACCCAACACTTACACAAATGTTAGTACTAATCAAAATTACTCCATTGCCCAAAATCATCAACATATGTCTCACCTAAACGTTGATCAAAATGCTAGTGTATCACATCAAAACTGTAACATCACTATCCATAATGCCCACAATTTATCATAAACATTCATCACAATCAAGAGATTAGTTAACCATCTAATTTCATAAATCAAACTTCGGCATAATGATTCATTTTCATTTCAACAATTAAGCATGTTATTCTAAACAAAATATAACCAAGCTTACAAAACAAAATTCATTTACATATCCTTAGTGAATAACCATCACTATTCATGAACAAGTTATGCCCAAGGCATCATAAATCAATTCATACATATCAAAATTATACATTACAATTGATGATCAAGTCATAAAATAAGAAACACTGTATCTGGAACAAATGACATCCATCTTCATAAGTCTTTGCTTGTCTCATGCTTGGGAAGGAGAGCATCATTTAGGTGCTTTTTTACCAACCACAGACTGGTGGTTCCCCACACACCTTCCTACTTGGAAGTGGCCCGACCCTTCACAGAAGGTATATATATTAGGAACTGATAGGTTAGCCATCTGAGTATCCGGTGTTGTGTCCTTCATAATGTCTCATGGTCATGTAACTATAGATTCCCTCTAACTATGCATGATGCTATTGGAGACCATTATGCCATCTGGAGCACCGTGGACTGACAATGCATGCATGGACGGATGCATTACTTTGGCCAAAGTTTTACATACATAGACATTACATCATGAACATTGTCATATGTCCACCGCCTTGACTTGACTTATAAGATGTCATGTCCTACAGTAAGTTTAAATTGAGCTTTCACTCTAGCTCTAAAATAAGTGGGATCTGTTCGATTCATAGCCCATACTAGTGCAATCGACTCCCATCTTGGGTTTGTTTCGACTAATTTAGGTTACTTTTGTAATGAGGAATCATGACTCCTCGTCACCTTATTCCACTTTTAATCATATCAAAAATCAAACCATATTCATTGCCCTAGTCCTCTATGGTTTACAAGTTTGATTTTAACTACCTTAAAAGTCAAAATCATATTATTGATATTCTAGGCATACCTTGCCTTAGACTAAAAACAATGGTTCCATAATGGCTGACAGCTCAAATTTACCCATGTGAGCTTTTGGTGTTAAGCACTATCTTATAATGTTCACTCATAAGAAAGATACAAATTTATTAAGACTTGTAGTAATAGATTGTGTTCTTACAATAATACACTACCTCCTTTCTTGAGGGTTAATTAAAAAGGGCCTCAGTTATTTCATTAACCTTACTACCACAATTGGTTCGATAAAGAAAATATAGGAAGTTCAATTACTAAGGTCATAATGACCTTTACCATCTTTCATGGTGACTACAAATAGTTATATACAAACCAAACATTGAGTAGTTATGGAATACAGTATTCTACATATTCGTGCCATGAGTACATACGACTCATCGCACTTACGAGTCTTGGCACCTTCAATTCCCAAGACACATTCTTAGTTGGCATGCAATACATTAGAGGATAGGTGCTCATCCATAATGGACTCAAGCCTTAAATACAGTAAAGAATATATTGATGTAGGCTAGGCCACCATTGCCTTGAGCCACAAACACTACAGAAACAAAGTTTTATAGCTTGATCAAAGCGGCCTTGAGCCATCTACATAATAAAGATTATAAAGATTCTCAACTTAGCCTATACGGCCTTGAGCCTTTTGTATAATAAAGATTATAAAGGCTCTTAGCTCAGCCTATGCGACCTTGAGACATCAACTAAGTGGATTGCAAAGGTTTTTACAGGCTGGGTCGTTCGACCACAAGCTGACTCATAAAGAATACTTCAATATTATTCTAATCTTTCCCATTCGACCATGAGATTTTTCTTAAAGAATAAAACAATGTTAAGTAGGCTCAACCATTCGGCCTTGAGCTGATACATTAAGAATGTTCTATGAATATATAAACAGGCTCGACCGAAGCAGTCTTGAGCCACTGCAAATTTAATAAAAGATTCGATACAATGATAGCTATCATATAAATATGAAAAAAAGAACAACATAATGCTAATGACTCTCATTCTGCCTAAAAGGAGTCTATCTTAAGCTGTTAGTTCTTGTCGATAGAATTCTTTCTCTCGCTTAGCATCACCTTCCTTAGTGCAAAGGTCAAGTCTCTACTTTTGATACTAAATAATGATGTGCCTTTCTTTCCTTTTTCTTTTCAAGTCACAAAGACTCTCTATGCATTGCCCACATGCCGAGCCTGGTGGTAACCACCATATGTTAAGATGGGGTGAGTGGTCTCTACCCAATCGTCCACTCCTCAATTCATAGGGCTCGTCGTCCATACAAGCTTATCCACCACCTTTTGAACACATAGCTCCCATAGACATATAGAAATAAACACAATATCATCCCATAATCATGGGTGACTTTGACTATAACAAGTTAATAACATGATAATAAAGTATGAGATTTGTAGTCATAGCATAATAGTATTTCCATACTTCCTCTTGATATAAACAATTACTAGAACTAATAAAGATATCATTTTATGACATCACCTTGTTCAGGGAGAGAAGATCAACATGCGGTTTAGGGATTGAGGACTGCTATCCCTTCTTCATAAATAATTAGAGTAATAAGAAAAAATTTCTAACCAAAAATAAGACTAACTCTCAACTTGCATTGACATTCAAAGAATGTCTTGAGTTGAGTTAAATGTAACATTGTCGAAACGACTAAATCTACAAGATGACTCAAAGGAAATCAACTAGTTAAAATAAAGCATAACTTATGCCAACTTATGCAGGTTCATAAGAACAAAACATGTCTAATACTCAAATGGCTATCGACCCCTGTTTCCCAATCTATTCCTTCCTCTCGAATGATACTCTCCTTCCATCTCCGGAAGATGATCTCTTTCTTGATCCAACTCACAATCAAAATGTCATGATCAGTGCATCATCATATAATTGATAAATCATATTAATTAAATAATCATTTAAATCTAGAATCTCATAACTAACCATCATAAGTTAGAAGTAATGATTAATCTAACATTTTCCACAAACATCAATAATCCAATTCTTAACTAATCCTCCTGATTACCATGTAAAAGTAGAAATTTAGATAATCACAAGTTGGGGATGTAACATATCTCCCCCCATAAGAATAATTGTCCCCAATGATTTATTGTCTTAAAAGTTAATCAACATAATAAGAAAATGTTTCAAATGCATAATCAATAAATGTTTTAGAAAAGATGAGGAAATCTAGCATGAAAGTCATCATAATTTTCCTAGGTGATGTTTTCCTCTGCATATTGGTCCCACTGGACCTTGAACTATTTTATTTCTTTTTTATGTAAGCATAGCTTACACATTTTGAGTAGCTTGATGGGCTTGATCACCACCACTCCTGGGTCTTTCACCTGCAGAGTATTCCAATCAAGCATAGGAATTTGATTATCAACAGAATTAAACTTTTTCAAACATGAAACATGAAACACATTATGCATCATGGAAAGTGTTGGTGGTAGAGCAATTCTATATGCTACTAGGTTGACTTCCTCAAGAACTTTGAAAGGACTGACGTATCTAGGTGCCAGTTTAGACATCTTTCCAAATTTAATGGAACTTTTCTAAGGTTTTACCCTTAGGAGTACTTTCTCTCCTACTGTGAAATGCCTCTCAGTATGCTTTGCATCCTCATAACTCTTTTGCCTATCATTGGCTTCCACTAGCCTTCTTTTAATTAGATGGACTTGTTCTTCCATCTCTGATAGCATTTCTAGACCAAGGCTAACCCTATCTTCTAGCTTATCCTAGCTTATAGGGGTTCAACACTTCCATCCATATAATGCCTCAAATGGAGCCATATTAATAGCCAAATGATAGGAATTATTGTAGGCAAATTCCACTAGAGGAAGATAATCCTCCCATTTGTACTATTGATCCTTGCAGTACATCCTCAATAAGTCCTCCAACACTTGGTTCGCCCTCTTAGTTTGTCCATCTGTTTTAGGATGATAAGTAGAGCTTATGCTCAACTAAGTACCAAGTGAAGAGAACAAGGTTTGCCAAAACATTGATGTCATCCATGCATCTCTATCTGAGATAATCTTCCTAGGAATGCCATGTAGTCTGAAAATCTCTTGAACAAATTTTTGAGCAATGACGGGTGCTCCATCCGTCAAGTTTCTAGGTATAAAATGAGCGACTTTGGTGAGTCTATCCACCATAACCAAGATAGCATTGTGCCTGTTCCTTGACATAGGAAGCCCTTCCACAAATTCCATGCTTATAATTTGCCATTTCCACTCAAGAATTTCATGAGGGTATAAGAGCCCTATTGGGTGATGGTGTTCTGCCTTCACCCTTTGGCATCAATACATGTAGCTACAAAATTTGTAGGATCCCTCTTCATTCCTTTCCAAAAATATAGTGGTTTCACATCATCAAGTAACTTTGTTACTCCAGGATGTCCAGAATATGGTGCAGAATGGACCTTCTTCCATACCATATTCCTTAACTCTATTGAGTTAGGTACATACATCCTTCCTTTAAACCTTAATAACCCATCTGGTTCAAGGTTGAATCCCTCATATCTAGGATTCTATGGATTTTCCTCAAGGGCCCGTTTTACCTACTCGTAAAGCTCATCTCCCTTAGATTTTTGTAACACCTGATTCCTAAAATTAGAGTGTATGGAGATCATGGAGAAGATGTGCCTTCTCCTACTTAAAGCATCTGTCACTCAATTTTCTTTTCATTATATGTATTTAATTTTGAAATCATATTCTGAGATGAATTCCAACCATCTTCTTTTCCAAGAATTAAGATGCGGTTAAGTGAATAGGTATTTGAGTCCTTGGTGATCTATTTTTAATTCAAAAGTTTTCCCAAGCAGAGAGTGTCTCCACATTTGAATTGCATGAATAACTGCTGCTAGTTCTAAATCATGTGGGGCATAATTTTGTTCATAGTTTTTTAGTTTGTGCAATTCATATGCGATGACCTATCCATCCTGGACTAGTACACCACCTAAGCCTTCTCCTGAGGCATTGGTAATGACTATAAATTGACCTTCTGGGTCAAGTACTTTCAATATTGGGGCTAAAGTCAATTTTTCCTTCAGTAGGTCAAAGGCCTCTTGGCACTTTTCTGACCATTCAAACTTCTTGCCCTTTCTTTGCAAGGAAGTTATAGGATATGCAATTTTAGAGAAGTTTTTCACAAACTTCCTGTAATAACCAGCAAGGCCCATGAAACTTTGGACCTCATGTACATTTCTTGGTATCAACCATTCCAAAATAGCCTTAATCTTAGCTAGGTCCACAGTTATCCCTTTAGCTAAAATTATGTGGCCCAAATATTGTACCTCATTTTGAAAGAAGGTACATTTGGAGAGCTTGCCATACAATTTATGCTCTCTTAACCTCTGAAGAACAATTCTCAAATGCTATAAATGCTCTTCCTAATTCTTGGAATAAATCAAAATGTCATCAAGAAATACTAAGAAAAACTTGTCTAGACAGTCTCTAAACACACTGTTCATAAGATTCATAAACGCCACCGGTGCATTCATTAATCTAAAAGGTAAAATAGTGAATTCATAATGTCCATACCCAATTTTTAAGGCTATCTTATGGATGTCCTCATCCTTCAACCTCAATTGGTGATATCTAGATTGAAGATCGATCTTGGAAATTACTATTGCACCCCTCATCTAGTCAAAAAGATCATCGATGTGAGGTAAAGGGTATTTATTCTTAATGGTTGCTTTGTTCAACATGTGGTAATCTATGCACAACCACAAAGTGTCATCTTTCTTTTTCACAAAAATGACTAGTGCTCCCCATGGTGACACACTGGGTCTAATCAACCCTTTATCTAACAACTCTTGTAGTTGAGCCTTTAACTCCATTAGTTCTGTAGTGGTCATTCTGTAGGGGGCTTTAGAAATAGGTTCTGACCTAGGAATAATATCAATGGCGAAATCAAAGGCTCTTTTAGGAGGTAACCTCGGTAGCTCATTTGGGAATACGTCCTCAAAGTCTCTAAGGAAAAGATACCTGCCCATATCCGATCTTTCCTGACCTATGGACTCCTTTATCCCAAATTCATTAAGTTATGGGATTCATAAAACATTAAGTCATCTTAGAAGTAAGTTTACTTAGTCTCATTTAGTTTTTCCATTTTGACAGCAAAAAGTTGACATCCTTTCCTTTGAGCTCTTATCATTTGCAAAGCAAAAATTTACCTTAGTTTAACTTCCCTAGGTTTCCCTTGGAGAAAAACTTTGTTCCTAAATCATCCAGACACTACTATTTTGGCATAACAATCCACTTTGGCTCAATGTCTCCATAGCCACCATAGCCAATTTATCCCTAGGATAACATCATACGAGCCTAGTGGGGCTACATAAAGATTTACTTCTGTGGAAAAGCTCAGAAGTTCAACCCTAGCCTCAAAAAGGCATTGCTCTACCTGAGCCTTGGTGTGATTTTCATATTCTATAAATCAAGTGTTTTCCATGAATCCTACCTTTCTAGGTATTTTATTTACAATTTTGGGAGAAATAAAGCATTCCGTAGCACAAGTATTAATCAAAATTAAAATCAAAATTCCAAATAAAATACCTGTTGTCTCTACGGGAGTTATTTGGTACTTAGTTTACTGGTTGTCCAAGGCCACATGGATGCATTGCTGGAATGCCATTTATTGAGAGGGTAGAGGGTTTCCTCTTGGTTGTGCTCCCTGTGATTTGTTGGGACATTGATTGACATAGTGATCTCTACCACAAATGTAGCATCCACCTACTGGTCCTCGCCTTTTCTGAGGTTTGCCAGAATTGTCTCCATTCTTCTTGGAGTGGTTATTCCCCTTTTTCTCTCCCATGGAGTCAGTTTGTTTATTTTTGGCCCCTTTGTCATTTTTCTCAGTATATTCCTATTTCTTCCCCTTTTTCTTAGAGGATTGAGAAGATTGAGACCAATTATATCTCTTTCAATTTCTTTCTCTATAAACCTGCATAGCCTTCATTTTTTGTTCTTGCTTGATGGCCTTCTCATAGACCTGGTCCATAGTAGTAGGATCGTGAACATCAACCTTGCCCCCAATCTAGGTGTTTAACCCCATTATAGACTTTCGAATGTGGAATTTCTCAGCCTATTGATACTGTGGCACATACTTCAACTGTCAGGTGAATTTTTCCTAATATTTATTTACAAACATCAACCTATTTTAGGTTTTAAAAGTTTATAAGTTTCTAATCATAGAACAATTGAGGCAACCATCTTTGTCTAAAAAGTTCTATGAATCTGTTCCATGTAAGGCTTGTAGATCTCAAGACTAGTTCCATCTTTTTGTTCATCCACCATGTGGATGCTTCACTTGCCAGCTAGAATGCTCCCCACATAGCTTTAGCGTCCTCATTATAATTTTTGATTTCAAAATACTTCTCAATTTCCATAAGCCATGCCTCTGCGACATATTCTCATACAGATCTGTAAAATTTAGGAGGCATGACCTTTTTTATGTCATGAGATAGTTTTATAGCCATAAGGCTCCTCTTATCCCCTTCCTGTCTAGCCACAGAGTTATTTTCTCCATGATCACTTTGGGTGGTGTCATTATGGCTTTCCTCACCATCACCCCCATCATAAGAATCCATCATGTCTTCTCACCTAACTCTTACTTCATGTTCGAGAGTTTCTACCCTCGTCCTTGTTTCTTTCAACAAAGTCAAGATTTGGTCTAACTTAGACTCGGATTGCTCTGAAGGTGCTCCTTCATCTTGGCTATCCCCCATTCTAGTTCTAATCTAAACCTTTGCTGCAATCTACTTATTCCTAAATTTTGCAATTTAATCATGGATTAGTTTTTCCATATCATTTAATTCATTCATTTTACAAATCTATTCACATTCATGTAACCTTTAACAAGAAAGCAAAGATTGTCAAAATTTACCATTACATTGCAATTTCCATTGGATTATATATAATCCACCAAAATTACAAAATGGTATTTACATCTTGCTACTGCAAGTCATTTACAGTTTGGGATAACTTCCCATATTCATATTTTCTACTCAGTCTTAGGAGGTGAGGATACACACTGGTACCCCTTCACACTCTCCTTAGGTACATCATAATCCTCAAGATTATTTTCCTCAGTTGGTGCTTTAGGGGTAGAGGATCCTACGCTGATACATTAGTAGAGTTAGGGGCAGCCATCATTTCTTCTTTCCTTAACTCCCGCTTGATGTGTTTCATAGCATCAATGAATGTTTCCTCATCAGATAACCATGCTCCTACCAGGCAACCAATCTGTTCAAGTTTCTTCATCCTCAAGGCTTGTTCCGTCAGGATCTTTTGTTGACATAGGTAATGTCCATGTTCTGTTACCTTCTTTCAAGGTGTTGTTCTAATTATTACCATTCTGACATAGAACATCCAAACATTAGCACACTTAATGTTGGATACAAATAATCATCAAGTAGTGAGCTCATAGGTCCATGTATTGAATCCTGTTACTCTGATACCATATGTATCATCACTATCCATAATGTCCACAATTTATCATAAACATTCATCATAGTCAAGAGATTAGTTAACCATATAATTTCACAAATCAAACTTTACCATAACGATTCATTTTCATTTCAACAATTAAGCATATTATTCTAAACAGAATATAACGAAGCTTACAAAACAACATTCACTTACATATCCTTAGTGAATAACCATCACTATTCATGAACAAGTTATGCCCAAGGCATCATAAATCAATTCATACATATCAAAATTATACATTACAATTGACCATCAAGTCATAAATAAGAAACACTGGATCTGGAACAAATGACATCCATCTTCATAAGTCTCAGCTTGTGTAATGCTTGGGAAGGAGAGCATCATCTAGGTGCTTTTTCACCAACCACAGACTAGTGGTTCCCCACACACCTTCCTACCTAGAAGTGGCCCAACCCTTCACAGAATGTATAGATATTAGGAACTGATAGGTTAGCCATCTGAGTATCTGGTGTTATGTCCTTCATAATGTCTCACGGTTGTGTAACTATAGATTCCCTCTAACTATGCATGATGCTATTGGAGACCATTATGCCATCTGGAGCATTGTGGACCGACAATGCATGCATGGACGAATGCATTACTTTGGCCAATGTTTTACATACATAGACGTTACATCATGAACATTGTCATATGTCCACCACCTTGACTCAACTTATAAGATGTCATGTCCTATAGTAAGTTTAAATTGACCTTTCACTCTAGGTCTAAAATAAGTGGGATATGTTCGATTCATAGCCCATACTAGGGCAATCGACTCCCATCTTGGGTTTGTTTCGACCATTTTAGGTTACTTTTGTAACGAGGAATCGTGACTCCTTGTCACCTTATTCCACTTTTAATCATATCAAAAATCAAACCATATACTGCCCTAGTCCTCTATGGTTCACAAGTTTGATTTTAACTACCTTAAAAGTCAGTCATATTCTTGATATTCTAGGCATACCTTACCTTAGACTAAAATTAATGGTTCCATAATGGCTAACAACTCAAATTTACCCATGTGAGCTTTTGGTGTTAAGCACTATCTTATAATGTTCACTCATAAGAAAGATATAGATTTGTTAAGACTTGTAATAATAGATTGTGTTCTTACAATAATTCACTACCTCCTTTCTCGAGGGTTAATAAAAAATGGCCTCAGTAATTTCATTAACCTTACTGCCACCATCAGTTCCATAAAGAAAATATAGGAAGTTCAATGACTAAGGTCATAATGACCTTTACCACCTTTTGTGGTGACTACAAATAGTTATATACAAACCAGACATTGAGTAGTTATGGAATACAATATTCTACATATTCATGCCATGAGCACGTATGACTCATCACACTTACGAGTCTTGGCACCTTCAATTCCCAAGCCACATTCTTAGTTGGCATGCAATACATTAGAGGATAGGTGCTCGTCCATAATGGATTCGAGCCTTAAATGTAGTAAAGAATATATTGATGTAGGCTCGGCCACCATGGCCTTGAGCCACAGACACTACAAAAACAAAGTTTTATAGCTCGGCTGAAGCAACTTTGAGCCATCTACACAATAAAGATTATAAGTATTCTTAGCTTGGCCTATACGGCCTCGAGCCTTCTACATAATGAAGATTGTAAAGGCTCTCAGCTCGGCCTATGCTGCCTCGAGCCATCGACTAAGTGGATTGCAAAGGTTTTTACAGACTGGATTGTTCCACCACAAGCTGACTCATAAAGATTACTTCAATGTTATTCTAAGCTCACCCATTTGGCCATGAGCTTTTTCTTAAAGAATAAAACAATGTTAAGTAGGCTCAGCCATTCGGCCTTGAGCCGATACATTAAGAATGTTCTATAAATATAAATAGGCTCGATCAAAGCGGTCTTGAGCCACTACAACTTTAATAAAAGATTCGATACAATGATAGCTATCATATAAATATGAAAACAAGAACAAAATTATGATAATTATTCTCATTCTACTTGAAAGGAGTTTGTCTTAAGCTGTTAGTTGTTGTCGATAGACTTCTTTCTCTCACTTAGCATCACCTTCCTTAGTGCAGAGGTCAAGCCTTTACTTTCTTTAAAACTGAATAATCATATGCCTTTCTTTCCTTTTTTCTTTTCGAGTCACAAATACTTGCTATGCATTCCCCACATGCTGAGCCTAGTGGTAACCACCCTACGTTAAGATGGGGTGAGTGGTCTCTACCCACTCAACTACTCCCTGATTCATAGGGCTTGTCACCCATACAAGCTTATCTGCCACCTTTTGAGCACGTAGCTCCCATAGACATATAGAAATAAACACAATATCATCCCATTATCATGGGTGACTTTGACTATAACAAGTTAATAACATGATAATATAGTATGAGATTTATATAGTCATAGAACAATAATATTTACATGCTTCCTCTTGATATAAACAATTACTAGAAGTAATAAAGATATCATTTTATGACAACACCTCCTTTAGGGAGACAAGATCGACATGCGGTTTAGGGATTGAGCACCACTCTCCCTTTAGAAATAATTAGAGCAATAAGAAAAAGTTCTGACCGAAAGTAAGACTAACTCTTGACTTGCATTAACATTCAAAGAACATCTTGAGTCGAGTCGAATGCAACATTGTCAAAACGACTAAATCGACAAGACAACTCAAAGGAAATAAATTGGTTAAAATAAAATGTAACTTACACCAACTTATGCCTGTTCATAAGGACAAAGCATGTCTGATACTCAAGTGGCTGTCGATCCCTATTTCCCAACATCCATTCATTCCTCCTGGATGATACTCTCCTTTCATCTTCGGAAGACGATCTCTTTCTTGATCCAACTCACAATTAAAAGGTCATGATCAGTGCATCATCATATAATTGATAAATCTTATTAATTATATAATCATTTAAATCTAAAATCTCATAACTAACCATCATAAGTTAGAAGTAATGATTAATCTGACATTTTCCACAAACATCAATAATCCAATTCTTAACTAATCCTCCTAATTACCATGTAAAAGTAGAAATTTACATAATCACAAGTTGGGGATGTAACAAAAACACCCATTCAAATCCCGTACAACAACAAGTGGACCAAAACACCCTCTTCGAAACAAATCCCCACAACATCCAAAACCAAAACACCCTTTTCCAAACAAATCCTCACAAAATCCAAAACCAAAATACCACAAATGCTTTATCTCATTTCCAATACATTAATCCTAATACAATGTATATACCCAACAAACAAAACCTAAATGTGTCTTCATCACACATCCCTTTCAACACAAATACCAACCCACTTGTCACAAACTTGGGATCGCAAAACACATCGACACTAAGCATGGGTAACTCATATCAAAATGCACCCACAAACACCTTGGTCACATCATTGAACTCCTTTGAAGCCTTGGCACACAAGATGCAAACACTAGAAAAATGCTTCTCAAACATGCAAGTCTCTACCACAAAGAAGGGATATTCCATGGAAGACTTATGTCCTTATCCCTTTGCCAAAAGCATTTACATGCCACCTTTTCTGCTAAACTACAATGTGCCTAAATTCAACAAATATAGGGGAAAAGGAAGTCCCGCAGAGCATGTGTGGGAATTTCACATAGCATGCCTTGAGATTTCATATTAGCACACATACTTGATGAGATTATTCTCGAGGAGCCTCGCAGGTCAAGAACTTGAGTGGTTCACACACCTTCCTATGGGAATTAGGACATGGACCGAACTCACAGACAAATTCATATCTGACTTCTCTTATATCACACCATCTTTCAAGACCCCTTACAAAATCATGGATCAGGAAAAGCCTCCACCTCAGGAACCAAGCCACATGACCATGTCAATTACAGCAACGTCGCCTATGAATGCACCGTTAACAGTATTCACGCCTTCGATAATAATGTTTCCATGATCACCATCAAATCCCATCCTAAGTATGCTATCACCACTCATAGGGCCAAGGTAACACTGCAAGGTGCCCCATCTAATTCATCCAATCCATACAATGCACAACCAAAAACCCAATATAATCTCTTGGACCACTTGAAAAAGACTCTGACGCAAATATCCATTTTTGAACTACTTCACCTATCCTCAGAGCACAAGGCCATTCTAGACAAGGATTTATTGCAATCTTCTATTCCCAAAGACCTAAATGTCAATCATTTCCAAGCCATGGTGGGACATTTATCCACCTCCAACCATGTCACTTTCACTAAACATGATGTACCCTCACAATGACCCAATTACATTGATCGACTACACCTAGAGGTCTTCATTAGCAAACACAAGATTAGACGAGTCTTGGTAGATGGTGAAGCGAGATTGAATTATATGTCCTTTAAAGTTAGTGATGATATTAGGTTACTTGGAAGCATGTGTAGACCCCACCAAAAGAATTGTCATTAAGGCATACAACTATGCTGTACGTTCCTCCAAGGGAGTAATCTTACTTCCCGTATGAGTTGAGCATGCCACTCTCAATACTACATTTCACATCTTGGATACTGAACTTCCCTATAATCTTATCCTCAACTGACCATGGATCTATGCCATGAATGCCTTGCCATCCACTTACCACCAATGCATTAAATTCCCTTACAATGGCATGGAAATTACTATACCCGGTGATCTTGATGCTTTTCAGTATTGCAACCACCTAAGAGAAGTTCCACAGCATCAAGTGCCCGTAAATAGGAGAATCTCACCCTCCACCTCATCTCAATATGTAGACACAACCACATTATCAAAATCCACCACCCCATTCACCCTACCACAAAAACCTAAAGTTTAGATCCAAGACAAAGGATGTGGGAAATATAAGTTAGAAAGGTCATACTGCATCGACAAACTCCCAATGTCACCAAGGTCTCATGGCAAACCTGGCCGAATCAAACCTAAGGAGACCATCACTGCCACCCCCACCACCTTAACAAAATGGGGAGAACTTAGAAAAGAGGATGTAGATGATGATGTATCTAAGTGGTCCTACAAGGAAGAAGAAGAGGTCAAGCACGTACAATTGCTATGGAAAAATATGGAAAAGGCTATGAGTTTGTAAAACAACAAGGATATGACAGGCATAGTGGACTTGGGCCTAACAAAATGGGAGAAGAGAACCCATTCAACCAACCATGTGACCTCGCAACAAGGGGCTATGGTATACATCATGACAAGAGAGCACTCCTAGTACTAAGTTACTTTTGGGTAGGGATGTAAGTACTTTTGAGGACATAGAGACATCAAGGGACCCTCCTGAACCTGAGCTTGAATTTTCCACACCTAACCTACCTGACGGTGTCGCATGGATCAACATCTTTTGGGATCCTGACAATACTTCCATTTCCACCCTAACTCCCATAACCATAAGCTACTTAAGCACCGATGATGGCTTGCCCTTAGTCCATCCCAAGTTCATAGATTGGGATCAACAAACTCCACCTAGCTTGGATTTTTTTGAGAACAATGAACCTATTGCCGAGTTCATGAGACTTCATTAAGGTATACCTCTAGGGGATCATAAAGTTGGCTACATCATGGATCTTGATGACTCTACTTACTTTAGAGAATCCATTCCACCCTCTAGTCACAAAAGTGAAAAAGAAAAAGAAAAAAGGTCTCTAGGTGAAACCGCAAGGCACCTATTTATCATGAAAAAGTAAAAATAAAGGACGTATCCAAGGGTGAAAACCTCTTTGAGGCACCCAAGGATGGAGGGTTAGAAATGTTTCCCATCACACAAGAGATATTACCACTACTAGTGGAGAAAATGGTTGAAACCAACCTCGACACAAAAGAGGAGCCCAAGATTATTCATTTTGCTGAGTCGTTAACAGAACAAGAAAAGGCCAAATTCAAAGATTTCTTCTTGGCATGGAAAGTCAATTTTGCTACCTGCCATTTGTCTTATGCCGATATGCCCAGGCCTAATCCACAATTTGTCTTACATCACCTGCCATTGCTACCAAATGCCAAACTAGTGAAGCAAAAATTAAGAAAAGTGCATCCATAGATCACACTCCTAGTAAAGGCAAAATTGAAAAAGCTACTCAATGTGGGTTTCATCAGACCAATAGACTATCCAAATTTGGTATATTAACTTGTACTAGTCACAAAACCTAACAGCTAGATCATAATATGTGAAGACTTTCATGACCTGAACAAGGCATGTCCGAAAGATGATTTTCCATTACCAAACATAGACATTATAGTCGACCTTACCACCGGATTTGAAATGCTCTCACTAATGGACGATTTCTCAGGATATACTCAAATAAGGATACCTCCAGAAGATCAACATAAAACTACTTTCACATGTCCATGGGGCACATACTATTAGATTGTCATGCCCTTTGGCCTCAAAAATGCTAGAGCTACATACTAGAGAGCAATGACAACCATCTTTCATGACTATATGCACACATGTAAGGAAGATTATGTTGACGAATTACTAGCCAAATTACTTACAAGAAGCACTCATCTAGATGTGTTGGATAAGATCTTCAAACAACTAGAAGAATACAAAGTCAAATTAAACCCTAAGAAATGTGTGTTTGAAGTTACATTAGGCAAACTATTGGGCTATATTGTTTCGCTCTGAGGCATAGAAGTTGATCCCGCTAAAGTGAAAGCAGTAATGGAAATGCCTCCACCAACAAATCTAAAACAACTATGAAGCCTACAAGGAAAATTACAATCAATTAAGAGGTTCATCGCTCAACTCCCTGACAAATGCCACCTGTTCCAACACTTACTCTACAAAGGGGTACCCTTCGTATGGACTGGACACTACCAGGAAGCTTTTCAGAAGATTAAAGATTATTTTCTGTCACCATCAGTTCTCATGCCTTTGATACCAGGAAAGCCCCTTTTACTATACATATCAACATCTTTAGCACTGGGGGCACTATTAGCACAAAATGATGAGGAAGGAAAAGAATGGGTAATCTACTATATCAATAGGACATTAGTGGGATACGAATTAAACTACAGTCCTATTGAGCACACTTTCCTTCGCATAGTTTTTTCAACCCAAAAGCTGCGACATTATATGTTGAATCATCAAAGAATGCTAATTGCAAAGATCAACTGACTGAAGTACTTACTTAACAAGGCAGCCCTGACAGGATGATTGGCCAAATGGGTTATGGTATTGAGTCAATTTGATATAGAATATGTCAAGCATAATACAATAAAGGGACAAGTGATCGCAGACCAACTAGTAGAAGTAGCTACAACAACAAATCATCCTGTAGTCGTAGATTTTCCTGATGAATCAATCTTTGCCTTAGAAATTCCCAAAACATGGACATTATTCTTTAATGTTTTTTGCACAAATCACAGCTCAGGTGCAAGCATTCTATTCATTACTTCTCAAGGTGATGCATCCCTAAAGCATTTCAAATAGCCTTTCCTTGTACCAGAAACATAGTGAAATATGAGGCATTGGTCACAAGACTACGAATGGCTATCAACTAGAAGATCAAAACATTACAAGTTTTCAGCGATTCATAGCTCGTCATCAAGTAGGTCAATAATGAATATGACACAAAAGATGAAAAACTCATGCCATATAAGAGAATGGTTGATAGTTTCAGGCTATATTTTGACATAGTGGTCTTCAATCAGATTCCTAGGGTTCAATAGAGAAGTTGATGCATTGACAACAATTGGGTCTCTCCTTGATATTCAAGAAACACACCTCAATTTGAGTTCTTGGTGGAACAACTGCTGGTCCCCACCTTTGATGTCCCTAAATCTGAGCTAGTGTTCAAAATCATTGGTCCCATGTCTCCTTGGTATCATTACATCTATACATATCTACATGATACAATCCTCCCACTCGACCTATCCACTAATCAACTTAAATCCTTCATACGCCAATCTGCCAAATATGTCATCATCAGTGACACCCTCTACCACCATGGATTTGACAATACCCTCCTACGATGTCTCAACCTAGAGGAAGCACAAATGGCCCTATGTGAAGTACACAAAGGTATATGTGGGGCTCACTCTAGTGGTCCTACTCTAGCTAAAAAGATCATAAGAGTTGGATACTATTGGCCCACCATGGAGAAAGATGCCTATCACTTCGCCAAAAAATGTTGACAATGTCAGATACATAGAGATCTTGTGCATGCACCTGCCCAAGATTTGCAACCACTTACATCTCCATGGCCATTCTCTTAATGGGGACTTAACCTCGTGGGAAAAAACCACCCCAGATTCACTAATGACCACAAGTTCATCATCACCACCAAAGAGTATTTCATAAAGTGGATTAAGGCCATCCCCATGACATACATTATTGGTAAACAGATCACCAAATTCATCCTCAACTACATCATATGCCGGTATGGTGTGCCTCAATCTATTGTCATGGATAACGACCACCCTTTCAAAAATTAGGATGTCCATGACCTATGTGAAAGATTCCACATTCAACATTGCTTCGCCACTCCATATTATCCCCAAGGCAATGGTCAAGCTGAGGTGTCTAATAAAACCATTATAAAAATTCTCAAGAAGATTGTCAATGACGTTGGCTATGACTAGCATATACAACTCAATCCCACCTTGTGGGCCTACCGCACTAGCATCCACACTCCCACCGAACCCACACCATACTCCCTTGTCTATGGTTTTGAAGCCATCCTGCCCATCGAGGTTGAGTTACCATCCCTAAGAATATCACTGAAGCAATTTGTGGACAATGAAGACTACATGGTATCCAGACTACATGAACTCGAGCTATTAGATAAAAGAATGTAGGATGCCCTGGTACACTTGCAAGCATATCAGAACCATCTCTGGCACAACTATAACAAAAGAGTCAAAGTTCGACAATTCAATATTAGAGACTTGGTCCTGAAAGAAAACCCCAGGAATCAAATGGAAAGGGAGAAGTTGGGAAATTTTGTACCAAACTAGTTAGGTCCCTATATCATCATTGATGCATATGGATCCGGAGCATATCAACTTGCTACCCTTGAAGGTGAACCACTACCAAAGCCGATCAACAACATGCACCTTCACAGATATTATACCTAAGTCAGAAAATCAAAAAAATCTAAAAAGTCAAAAAAAACAAAACAATAAAATAGTAAAAAGAAATAATTCGTCCAAAAGTGAAAACCACTTCGGTGGCTCTTTGGATAAGTACCATGGTGAAAACTTGGAAAACAGGCACCATGTGTAATTAATCTTGGCTCCATTGTCTACCATCACTCTATTTAGTTTTCCACTTTTCGTAAATAAATCCCACATAACCCGCACCACAATCCATGTCATAATCCATAATAACCCACATTGTCCTTTTCATGGTTTGGAAATAAGTTGACATTTTGTGTATTCCCGCTTTTCCTAGAGCACTTTATCATTACCCCTATCCCCTCCCGTCTTGGTCATAATTTTGTCCTATACTTGACTAGGGGCAATTCTGGATCCTAACAATCAATATTGGAGGACATCTTTCATATTTTCCATCAAAAATCCAAAAACATTCAAATATTTTCAAAAATCCAAAAACATTCAATTATCTCAAAAATAAAAAAACATTCAAATATTCTCAAAAATCCAAAAAACATCAAATATTTTCAAAAATCCAAAAATAATAAAAACATGCCAAAAACCACAAAAAAATTAAATAAGCAAAAAATCCCAAGCAATAAACAGTGTCAAACCACCTTGTAGAACTAAGTCACCTCCGAGATTTCACGTAGGTAAGGCCATCTTCGATGAGCCCTTGAGGCATCTCACCCTTAGGTCTTAGGTCACAAAGAGTCCACTCGATCGAACTATGTTTTCTCTATGTTGTCACGTAGGCAAGGCCGTCTCTGACGAGCCCTTGAGACATTAGGTGAGTCCCTTAGGGCCTGTCGAGTCACCTATCACAATAAGTCATCCTTCGATGAGATGGACACTTTTACCAGACTAAAGCAACTAGTCTTTCACAAGGAAATCAACCTCGTACATCAACAAGATAGCTCATCAAAATAACCAAGCAATCATTCCTTATCACTCCCATAGTGGTAATTACACATTGCTGTGAATAATCTTCATCAACAACTAGATGGAGCGTAGTCAAAACTAGGCTTTATGCCTTAGACGACATGTTTCATCCTTTGGACATAATCAATCATCACATGCCAAACATCCTAAACCTCATGGCATTCTCAAAACTAGGCCACATGTCTTATACGAAATGTCACAATCCTATCACTTGCCTTAGACAGGTAGGGGCATTGTTGAAACCAAACCAAACATCTTATACGGCATACTTCCCTGAAACCAGGCATCATTCAACCTATCATAACTAATCAAAACAAACACATGC
Organism: Cunninghamia lanceolata; assembly: GCA_027924645.1. Taxonomy (NCBI): domain Eukaryota; kingdom Viridiplantae; phylum Streptophyta; class Pinopsida; order Cupressales; family Cupressaceae; genus Cunninghamia; species Cunninghamia lanceolata. The sequence continues at coordinate 4,905,227 of BSBN01000763.1, read as the reverse complement.
ACACTCAACAAATGATCTACATGGCTATTGACTCTGGGTCTTGTCTATCTTATTTGCTTTACAATCTCATTCTTATACTTCTTAAGGCAGTCCCTAAAGGATGAAGAAAAGTGAGGATAGAGTGGGACCTTTTCTTTAATTTCTGTTTGCAGTTTGTCTTGGCAAGATGATTGGGGAAATTACATTTCTTCCATGTGATCAAGATTCCATTGGGTGTGAATCGAGGACATCCTATGCATTGGAAAGAATACATGCTTCCTTGCATCAGGATTTGCATACCTTACGATTATCTCATCGCATGTACCAACAAGATACCACAATTACTTAGTCTGAGTTAGGCACTCCTTTTCTGTCTTGTGCTTGTTTCACAAGGGACAACACTTTACACCTTGGCCTTTGATATGTCGTAGTGTCTATCGTCCTTTGACATAATAAGCTCTATGATGATAAGCAGAAACTGTAAGAAAGAAGCTCAAAAATCTCTCAAGGCAAAATCTGGATCCATTCTTCTAGCCAATCTTCATATTTTGCACATTTCTCATCTCCATTTCTTCTGATCATCTTTTGTCCTACTATGACACACCAAAAAAAAAGCATTGAGTCTCGTTGGCCTGCATGCACACACATGTTAGTCCATCATATAGATCCCATCATTAGCATAATTCCATAATCATCATAAATATCATCATCATATTAGATCATCAATATTGCATTATAACACATAAAATCATCATCTACATACATTCTACATCTATCATAAAACATCTAACACATACATATTTACATCCATGTAATGCACATATAAGAATCACATAGAAATACAGAACCATTGCATAAACATGCAATATCATCTCAACATAGGCATCCATGAGGCACATCATACATCACATCATAAACATCATCACATACAGGGCATAATAAATAGGACTGCATCACCTCATCATGAATCATGAAACATAAACATGGAACCATAACATAAAAAGAGCATATTATATACATCCGTCGCATCACATGCATATAGAAATAAAGAGATCATCATCATAAGTAAACCACCACCACACACACACACAAATATATATATATATATATATATATATATATATATATATATATATATATATATATATATATATATATATATATATATATATATATATCATCAAAATGTGTCATAGTGCAATCTGAATCCATGTGTCAAAAATGGAGCTCGTAGGCTCAATAAAAAACTAGAGCATGCAGGCTCGATCAAAAATATACATCATGTCTATCAAAATGGTCTATCCAACACTATCATGACCTCCAGATCCTATTGGCCTTGAAAGAGGACCCCTATGCTCTGACCCTGCTCTGGAACTAGCTGACCTCTCATATGGTGAAGCCCTCCTCTAAGAGTGAGAAACCCCCACACTACTATGTGACCTCCGAGAGTGAGACCTACTAGCACTCTCACTCTAGAAACTTGGTGCCCTCTAATCTGCTAACACCAGCCCCTCATATAAGCCTTTGTAATATTGTGCCTCCTACGTTGCTCGGTATAACACTTGTGCAAACTCTACCACTGGCCCACCAATAGTAGTCATAAAATCTATACTCCACTTCTTATCCCTTTAGTCTCTGATGAGAACCATGTCCCTCTCCCTAGTCCTCTGAGCTACCTGGCCCTCCAGCTCTTGAATGTGTAGCTGCATCCCTTGCATCTAAGTTTGGAGAGCCTCTATCTACATTGCCATATCTCCTCCCTAGTCTCCTACATCCTTTGCCTCCTCATCATCACCAATCTCCTCAATAGGCACATCCTGCAACACCGCCTCCCTAATCCACTCCTCCTCATCGGCCTCCTTCTCATCCTCCCCCATCTCCTCTCTGCCGACGTCCTCTCCACAGACGTCATCCATAGCCACATCCTCCTCCCTCTCCTCCATCTGCATCTCTCCCACTGCAACTACAACCTATCCAACATCCCCCTCTCCCTCTTCCTAAATCGGAGCAAGTTGAGGGCCTCTCCCCTATCCATCCCATCCTCTCCCCCAACCTCCTCACCCCCTACTTCGTCTGCCTCCACTAGCTTCGCCATCGTCATCTCCTTTGTCACCATCCCCCTACCATCACCTCCTCGACCTCTACCTCTCCCTTGGCCTCAACCTCTGAGTCTACCCCTTGATCTCCTCCCCAACCTCTCCACCAGAGCTGTCTCATTAGGATGTAAATATGGAACTGGCCTGTGGGTGACTCACCACACATCATACTCTGGTGTATTACTTGCATCAACCACATCAACTATCCCCAACAACACTTGTTGTAACCTAGCAATCTCATCGATCACTGTCTATATTGTAATCATAGGCCCCCAAAAAGGAATCTCTCGAGTGACTCAAAAAAACTCTGCAATGCTAGCTATGGTATCCTGTCACTCACCAAACTGTCTAAGAATGTGCTCCAACAAATGGAGCTCTATGATATGCTGACTCTATACAGTCCGCCCAATCAGATAATGAGTGTGCCTACAAAATGGTAGGTGCTCTCGATCATTTGTCCACCCAGGGCATGATCTGTAAGGCCTCCAAACAAAGGTGTCTAAATGGTCAATGTCGTGCCTGCAGTACCTGACATCACCCATCTGTATCTGTGTAATTGCTCTAGTATAATAGAAAACATGGGGGAGATCCTCTAAAACCTCCAGCTCAACTGGCGTTTTGAACACAAGAATGTGCTCCCAGGCCTAGATCATCAATAGTGTGATACAACAACTAATAGATTGCTCACCACGATATGCAACTCCATGCTGTTGAAAGTACAATGTCGCTAGCAGGTAGGGTCCCCAAAATAGACTATAGCATCTACCATCATGCCAGCCGACTAGAAAACCATGGCCTTATCGATCAAGAATAGCAATGCCACCAATGCAAATGCAGAGTACCATAATCAGTCAGTCGTATCGATCTTACAAGGTATCCCAATGGATCTCGTGGTCCTCACCTCCGAGCAAGGCATCATCGTTTGTCGCAAACAAGCACCATAATGTAGACAATCCTCGATTCAAGTTGTAAATGACTCACTCCTCGTGAATTGATAGTCGTAGAATCCGCCACACATCCTCCAAGGTCACAGTGGCCTCTCCTGTGGGAAGATGAAATGAACTAGTCTCCGAGTGCCACCGCTTGGTCAGTGCAGTAAGTAAGCCTCAGTTAGCCCTAATAATGGGTATGAACATGACACCATACAACCCTAGGGCATGAAGGGTATGTCACTCCGCCCACGACAAATGATCATGCAATAAGTAATTGGCAGGATGACTCTCACAAGTGTAAATAGGTGGCAATCTCACCTGTATTCACAAAGGCAAGACACTGTCAATTTCAAAACCCTAAGCAAACCATTCACAACAAAACAAGGGCAAAATCAGGTAAAAAATGCATCACTAAATTACTAAATAGGTGCACGCGTCGCACTATCAATTCAATGCATCACAGCTAAAACACAGGTTTCGTACTTCTTTGCTCATGCATCGCACTTTCATGCATGCATCACTCTGGTTTGCATAGGCATCACATCTTATGGATGTGTGATGCCTAAATTGAAGGCATCACACCAACTTGCATAGGTGTCACCAAAAAGCACGTGTCATGTGAAAGTGCATGCGTCACATTTTGCAGCGCATGCACCAATCGTGATTGCGCATGTGGTGCAAAAAATTGCACCGCATGCATGCCCTATTTTTGGGCCCATAAAACTAGCAAAAAATGACAAAATTGAAAAGCTAGGGTTAGATACTTACTGCTGCACCTATCTTGGGAAGCCGACCAAGCTGACCATATGTCCTAACTCTCGATTTGTAATGCAGGTGAGCTGGAACAGGTGACATTCTGATAGGAGCTCTGCAAGAAATCTCAAACTGGCTGCTCTCCACTCTATGAAATTTCTACAAGCTAAGTGCACAAATGAGCTCTATGGGCCCCTCTAAGGGCTATTTAAAGAACTTTTTTGAGATAGGTGGGCCTATTTTTGCAAATTTGAACAACATGAAGCCTATTTTTGTATGTCGGACATTTTTAAAGACTAATTTTTCACTCCTAGACTACTTTTTGGCATCCCGTACACCTTTTCAAAAAATTTGAAAAAATTTCCGAGGGGCATAAGGACATCACACCTCATCTAGGACACAATGGGGCATGTCTAGAGCATATTTCTCAAATTTTTCTTTGACAGAACACCAAAATCGATATTGTATCAAAAAGGGGCAAAATTTAGACACTTAAAAATGTCCCGAGCCTGCGAACGCCATTTTGACACCTAATTCATCCCAATTTCACATTCTACTATTAATTAAATAATTTTTAATTATTTAATTAATTCACTTTTCCCTTCACTTCTAATTAAATAAAATTTCATTTATTTAATTACTTAAGCTATTTTCTTCTAATTTCTTCTACAATTAAATAATTAATTAATTATTTAATTATTCACTATTCCAATGTCCACTTTACCCTATTAATTTAAATAAATACATTTTTATTGAAATTATAGGTCTTGCCCTAATTAAATAGGTTCTACTTATTTAATTAAATCCCATCACATTATCCCCCTTCTCAAATAAATTAAATAAATGTACACAATTTATTTAATTTAAATATCACATTACACCTCACCATTTCTTCAAATAAAAAATTGTCCTTTGTCCTTTAATGGCTGGGAACCCTAATCAATCTACACCCTTCATCATAACAAAAGTCAAACTTGCAATCACAACCCTCCATTCAAACCCTACTCTATAAAATCACTCTCTCAACCTCATTTCTCACTTCCCACTTGCATAATTTGAGCATCCTCTCTCTAATTTTTCCATAATCATACTCTTGAGCTAATCATTGTATTTGCATGTCTGCAAATCTAAGAGCAAAAGTACTACAAAATCTGGGAGAAACAATGCCACTAGTAGTCTAGGGTTTCATGCTTTGTGTTTGCATTTGTTTGATCTTAGGCTATTTAGTACTCCATTGGGTTGTTAGGGCATGCATTGTACTATTTGCAGGTTTTAGAATGCTTTTCCCTGACATTAATTATTTATCATTGCCTTGTTTAGCATACGATAATCTATGCATAGTGGCAAAGTACCATCCTTCATTTTAACAAAAATTACTGTGGCTCCTCAAGGTGAAACACTGGGTCTTATCAACCCTTTATCAAGCAATTCCTATAGCTGAGCATTTTGCTCCATTAACTTTGTGGTGGTCATTCTATAAGGAGCTTTAGATATATGTTTCAATCCTAGAATTATATCTATTGAAAAATCTAAAGCTCTTTTAGGAGGTAATCCCAGTAGTTCATCTGGGAATACATCCTCAAAATCTCAAAGAAAGGGGGTATCTATCCATATCTGATCTCTCCTAATCTATGGATTCCCTTTTTGTAACTCCTTGGAGTTTATGAGATTCATAAAACATCAAATCATCTTGAAAAATAGATTCCTTTTGATTATTTATTTTCTCCATTTTAATGGCAAAATTTTTGACATCCTTTTCTTTGGGCTCTTTTTGTTTGTAGGGCAAATATTTGTCTCAATTTAACCTCTCTAGGGTTGCCTTGCAGAAATACTTTACTCCCAACATTCTATTGTTTTGGCAAAACAATCCACCTTAGCTCGATGCCTCCATAACCAATTTATCCCAAGGATGACATCATATGAGCCTAATGGGGCTACATAAAGGTTCACTTCAGTGGAGAAACTAGAAAGTTCAACCTTAGCCTCAAACAAACATTGCTCTACCTGAGCTTTGGTCTGATTAGCATATTCAATTGACTAAGTATTTTCTATGTAACTAGCTTTCATAAGGCTTTCCAAAATTGTCTCCATTTTTCTTAGAGTTATTATTATCTTTCTTTTCACCCTTGGATTCATTCTGATTATCCTTGAATCCCTTGTCACCTTTCTTAGTGAATTTCTTCTTTTTCCCCTTTTTCTTAAATGACTAGGAGGATTGGGACCAATTAAAGTTTTTACAGTTCCTTTCCCGGTATGTAGACATAGATTTCAATTTTTGTTCTTGCTTAATAGATTTCTCATAAACTTGGTCCATTGTAGTGGGACCATGCACATCAACTTCTCCTCCAATTTGGGCATTCAAACCCATGATAAACTTTCGGATGCAAAACCTCTCATTCTATTGATATTGGGGAACATATTTGAGAAGACAAGTGACCTTTTCCCAGTACTCATTCATAGATGAGTCACCCTATCTTAGATTTTGGAAATCTATAAGTTTCTAGTCAAAATACAACTGAGGTAACCATGTTTGCTTAAAAATTTCCATAAACCTTTCCTATCTTAGACTCATGGAGTTCAATTTTAACCTCATTTTCTTATTCATCCACCAGTTGGATGCTTCACCTGCCAATTGGTATGCTCCCCATACCACTTTTGTGTTTTCATAATAGTTTCTTATTTCAAAGTATTTTTCCATTTCTGTAAGCCATGCCTCTGAGGCATCCTTGCTTACATTCCCATCAAAGTTGGGAGGTGTAACTTTTTTTATATCTCTTGATAATTCTAGAGCCAAGTGGCTTCTTTTATCCTCATTTTGTCTTATTTTAGAGTTATTCTCTCCATGTTCACTTTAGGTGGTATTTTCATGACATTCCTTGTCGTCACCCTTGTGGAAGGCTTCCTGCCTAGGTCCATTATGACCCTTGACCTCCTTCTATAGAGTTCCAATTCTTGCCCTTGTCTCATGGAGCATAGCAAGGATCTGGTCAAGTTTTTAATCAGAGTGGCCTGAAGGTTGCCCTTTCTCTTGGCTATCCCCAATGTTGGTTCCTGTCTGAACCATGTAATAATCTACTTCTCCTGAAGTTTGCAAGTTAATCATTCAATTATTTTTTCATACTATTGAATCCATTCATAACATAAATCCATTCTCATTTATGCAATCTTAACAAGAAAGGAAAGATTTGCCAAAATTTCAAAATTGCATTATAGTTTTCATGGACTACATAAAATCCATCATTTATTACAATTTTTCACATCTTGCAACTTCATGTCACTTTTAGATTGGGAGATCTTCCCAAGTTTATCCTCATCCTTGAGGTTCATCAAATTAGACTTAGGAGGTGGATATACTTGTAGGTACTCATCCATGACCTCCCGAGTAGCAATAGGAACATTATGATCACTCCCCAATGGTAAATCCTCAGGTGCAAAGGGTTTCATTGATTCATTTTCAGAGATAGGAGCAACAACCCTAAATTATTTATCCTTCTCCTGCTTGATGTGTTTAATAGCATCAACGAAAGTTTCATCATTAGATAACCATGTGCCTTTCAAGTAACCAGTTTGGCCAAGGCTTTTCATTCTTGAGGCTCGCTCCCTCATAGCCCTTAGGTAACGTCCATTTTTGATTACCTTCTTCCTTGGTGTCATTCTTTGTAACAACACCCCATTAACCCTAATAAAATAATACACAAATATCCTAGTAATTAAAGATATAAATGACAGTGCACTCATTAGATCGGGATTTACATCAACACATAACCATAAATCATAAGGATATCAAAGAAGTAAAACATATTTTACTGAGTCCTTACAAGTGATACACTTTGAAATCAATAGTTATATAATGCATACCTGAATAGTGATGTCATAATTGTTGAAATGCATAGGACAACTAAGAGGGGGTGAATTAGTTGTCACCAAAACTTAACTTCTTATAGACATCAATACATCAATCAATTAATCACTGCTATTATGAAGGCATGAAATCAAAAACTTAAGCATAATCACACATTCAACAAATTCAACACTAGATTTTTTACGTGGAAAACCCTATAAGGGAAAAACCATGGTGAGTGTTATCTCACAAAATAAATATGTTATAGCAATACCAAAAATTAGAGCCTCACTACCCAAAATGCTCACTGCAAAAGTTAGGGCTTATTGCCACGATCGACTCACTACCAAGGGGTGGCTCACTGCCAAAGGTTTGTGAACTAATTTGATAACATCTACTCCATGCCTGAGTTCAATTCCATTAAAGTGCAATACAACTCCTCTACTCTACTCTTCTTACCCTTCTTCACTTATTTTTACATTTCCACATGTAGACATGTTTTTCACAACTTTGTTACATGTTTTTATACAATTCATCAACCTTGGAATGTACATCAAGGTTGGCATTACATTCATCAACCATTGGAGCAATCTCCAAGGTCAGCATTACATACATAGAAATAGGTCTGGACCTAAACAAAATTAGTTAAGGAAAAGATGTATGCAGAACACGTTATGCCTTAGCTGGGACTCAAGTGCAATCTTCTACACCACAACACACTTCCACAATCTCCAACGTATCTCCGTAAGTAGTGAAAACAACTAGGTCGGCCAAGACTTGGAGTTAACATTAAGTCTTTTAGGAATAGTCTTCATCCATGATCCAAATTAATCTTCATGGACCAATCAAAAGGTAGGAACATGATCAGGAGACATCTACAAGCACATTGTAATCACCAAGAACATCTGCACAACCTCTAACCACTTTGTCAAGAAGATTCTTCAAACTAGAGGTCTTAAACAACACTGTCAGCAACTGTTGTAAAGAAAAGATCACTTGCGGACCACCAAATCATGAACCATTTGAGTTGAAGACACATAACATCATCCCATACTTAATTCTAGAACCACAAACCATAATACTTCAATGCGGAGGAATGCAGAGCAAAATACTTTCTCCCTGTCACCACTGAATGCACAAAAAAATAGTTCTCACTCTGGTGAACAAAACTCTCTCAAATATTCATACCAGAGGCTCAAACTTGGAATATAGCATAGTTAAGCATGCCTCTAAATGACTTCCAATCTACAGTCAAGGATATTCATTCGACAAGAAATGTGAAGCAAATTACTGGACTGTTTTGCTATAAACAAAGATACTCTTCAACACACTGTTTCCATTGAAAGAGCAAATTTTCTCAATAACACTTGGAAACATAATATCAGGATCACTTATTCATTATCTTCAACACTTATATAGGCCAGTATAAAGCAACTAACTTAATACAAGAAAGCATTAAAATAGGAGCATAGCTAACACCAATGCCAACATAGATATGTTGATATCAATGACAACACCGGTTAGGCACATACTTGCAACAATCTCCCCCTTTGTCATTGATGGAAACATATGATGTGAAAATTGTAAAGACCATCAAGACAAGATTTTGCATTAATTACTTTCTCCCATTTTCTCTTTATACATCTACACTCTTTCTCCCCTTAAGTTTTTCATATAATTTCTCTCCCCCTTTGACATTAATGGCAAAGGGCACATACTTGCACTCTGCTGCTCTGATAAAAAAGAAATTGCTCTTTCATCAACACTGTAACACTTATTGCTCTTTGTCAAGAACACATATTAGAAACATCTAGCTACTCCCTTGAGAGGTATCCTTTAAAACATCAATCTAGATCACAGAATGAGGCTTTGGGCACTAGTAGACTGATGCATTCCTATGCATCTTAGTTTAGAACAGGAGGGGTAACAACCCCTAACTTTTCTCTGAGATACTCAAAAGTATCCTTAGGCAGAGGCTTAGTGAAAATATCTGCAATTTGATCCTTTGTAGACACATATTCCATCTTTACTTCATTCTCTGTCACCTTTTCTCTCAGAAAGTGATACCTTATGGATATATTCTTTGTTCTTGAGTCCATCACTGGATTCTTTGAAATGTTTATAGCACTTGTATTGTCATAGAGGATTGAGATTGGTTCTTTACACACAACTCCTATATCTTTCAATGTTTTCTTCATCCATAACACTTGAGTTCAACAACCTACTACTACAATATATTCTAGTTCTACAGTAGACAAAGAGATTGAATCTTTCTTTTTGCTCAACCATGAAACCATTATTTTTCCCAAGAGGAAAGCATCTCCACTTGTACTTTTCATGTCATCAACATCTCTAGCCCAATTTGTATCTGTATAAGCACTAAGAGTGAAATCATTATCCTTTGGATACCATAGGCCATGATCTAAGGTACCTTTCAAATATCTCATGATTCTTTTGACTGGCATCACATGTGACTCTCTAGGACCTTCTTGAAATCTTGCCATAAGACAAGCTGCATGCATTATGTCTAGTCTGGTATGGGTTAGGTAAAGCTATCCTCCAATCATAGATTTGTACCTTTTCTTATCAGTTTTGGGTAAATCATTAGTCTTTCTTAATTTACATCTAGTCACCATGGGAGTACATACTGGTTTGGAGTCCTCCATTCCAAATTTCTTCAACAAATCTCTCACATACTTGGACTAAGAGATGAAGATTCCTTTGTCTGATTGAGTAATCTGTAGACCTAGAAAGAAATTCATTTCACCAAACATGGACATCTCAAACTCCTTTTGCATTTCCTCTACAAATTTCTTACATATACCTTCATTTCCTCTAAAGATAATATCATCAACGAAGACTTCAAGAATCAAGATTTGATTATCATTGATTTTTAAATAGAGATTACTATTTGTAGTGCCTTTCATGAACCCTAATTGCAACAAATGCTTGTTTAACCTTGCATATTAGGCTCTGGGGGCTTGCTTCAGTCCATACAAGGCCTTCTTCAATATGCACACCATGTCATCTTGGTTTGATAACTTAAATCCTTCTGGTAGTTCAATGTAGACCTCTTCTTCCAACTCACCATTCAAGAATGCAGACTTAACATCCATCTGATACACTTTGAAATCTTTGAATACTGCAAATGCCAAAAACATTCTGATTGCTTCAATTCTTGCCATAGGAGCACAGGTCTCCTCAAAATCTATCCCTTCAACCTGAGAATATCATTTGCATACCAGTCTTGCCTTGTTCCTTACTACTTCTCCATTCTCATTCATCTTGTTTCTAAAAACCCATTTGGTGCCAATCACATTTTTGTTAGCAGGTCTAGGAACCAGTTCCCAAGTTTGATTCTTCTCTATTTGCATCAGCTCTTCTTTCATAGCTTTTACTCAATTTTCATCATTGCATGCTTCACTAACATTTTTAGGTTCAATCTTAGAAAGCAAATAGTAGTTCACAAGTTCTTCTGCAACTCTTTTCCTTGTTAGTACCCCTTTTCTTTTGTCACCTATAATCTAATCTTTAGAATGATTAATCCTTACATACCTGGGAGTTTTAGCAATACTTTCTTGAGCCTTTTCTTCTTCATCTTCTTGTTCAACTTTTTCTTCATTCACTGTAGCCACATGTTCATTTGATTCATAGCCACTTAGATCTTATATTCTTTCCTTATCTTCATCCACCTTCACATTAGCACTCTCAACAATCTTTTTTAGTCTCTTATTGTTGAAAGGAAGCTAGGTGTGTAGAAATCGCTTCCTACACTAATCTAATGAGGGGAGGAGGGTACAAATTCAATTTAATCCTTACAATTATAGAATATTAACAACAATAATGAAGATATTGCAACAATACACATACACACAGAAAGTGAGATAGAAGAGAGAGACACAAGATATACGTGGGAAAAAAACCCCACACTACAAAACCTACACAATGCATTATCAAAACTGAAATGGTTTACAATACACTTGCAATGCAAGCTCTCAGGAGTCTTTGACACTCATATCTGGAGACAAACCAATAGCATAATAGTACCTGTCAAACCTATAGTACATCTCTCCAAAGCACCTGTTTATATAACAAATACAAGGCAAATATGGCTCCACATTGGGATGGGCGTCCAACATGGCCTCATGGCCCAAAACCCACACCTATGGACACTTGTCCAACATTGTAGGATGTTTCTGACACTTGTCAAGTCACCCCATCCCAAGGAGGTTGCCTATTTCTGAAATGGGCTATGACATATGCTCTTACAACTCTTATAACCGTCATAGAATTTGTCATAGCTGTCATAACTTACATGTAAGAGAATCTATCATACACAGGCTATAAATAACATATTCTCTTACAACATGTCATAGTCCACCTTGGGGCACCCAAAGATGCCTTTTTCAAAGATGCTTTTCGAAACATGTCTTCACCTGTCATAGAATCTCATATTTCTGACTCTTACATGTCATAACTTCGTCATAGGAATCTATCATGATTGTTTCGGTCAATATTCCCTTACACAACATCCAAGATGCTAGCACATAGAAAAATATTCCTACCATTAAGTGGGATGCCTATCTCCTCATATGAGGACAAAAATACATGTGGTCATATGCCATGTAGGATGATACATCACCATGCCAACTCCCACAATATGACAACATAGGATTTGCATCCAATTAATATAATTGGCAATAAATAAATACAATGTAAAAGTACAAGGAATTACCAAGGTTGAGACACCTTAATTCCCAACATTTTCCCACTTGTCAAACACCTTGTAAGAGCCAATAGAATTAATAGGATTTAACTGCTATAGGCTGAGAGGCCCATAGACTCTGAACACCATTTGAACTTCTCTGCGCCCACTAGTTTCATCAATGCATCTACAACATTCTTCAAAGTATCTACCTTCTCCAAATTTACCTTCCCATCCTCTACCATGTCTCGCACGAAGTGAAACTATACATCAATATGCTTTGTTCTACAATAGAAAGTTAGATTCTTTGCAAGGCAAATCGCACTCTGATTGTCACAACTGATCGTAATTTGACCTGCATCAACACCAATATCTAAACACAATCTCTTAAGCCAAATGGATTCCTTACAAGCATAAGTTGTAGCCATGTACTCAGCTTCTGTAGTGGACAAAGCAACCACAAGTTGTCACTTACTCATCCAACTAATTGCACCACCAAACATAGTGAACACATAGGTACTGGTGGATCTCTTGCTGTCAATGTCACCTGCCTAATCAGAATCCACAAATCCACGAATACAAACTGAATGCGGAGGTCTTGTAACATTACCATGATAGCATATGGAATACTTAGAAGTACCCCTCAAATATCTGAACACTCACTTAACTACATCCCAATGTACCCATCTAGGATTAGCCATAAATCGACTAAGGACTCCCACTGCTTGGGCAATGTCTGGTCTTGTGCAGACCATACCATACATCAAACTACCAACAACACTAGCATAAGGTACTCTGCTCATGTCCTCCACCTCACTAGGAGATTTTGGACAATCACTAATAGACAACTTTGTCCCCAATGAAATAGGAACACACAATGGTCTACAATCTGCCATGCTGAACCTGTCCAACACAGTCTTCACCTACTTACTCTAGCTTAACCAAAGTTTTTTGTTAGCTCTGTCTCTTTTGATTTCCATTCCCAGAATGTACCTGGCTGCCCCAAGATTATTTATTTTAAACTGTGCTGACAACTGAGACTTCAAATCAGAAATCATATTCATACCATTCCCAATCAACAACATATCATCAACATATAATGCACTAATGAGAATGCGATCATTGTCAAATTTGTAATACACACAATGATCTGATTTTGATCTTAGATATCCAATTGACAACACAAAGGCATCAAACTTCAAGTACCACATCCTAGGAGACTGCTTCAAACCATACAAGGACTTCTTTAACTTGCAAACCAAATTTTCTTTACCTTTCTCTGTGTAATGCTCTAGTTGTGATATGTAAATCTCTTCCTCCAAATCACCATGAAGGAAAGTTGTCTTCAAATCCATCTGTTCTACCTCTAAGTCATAAGTAGTTGCAAGAGATAACATAAATCGAATGGATGTCATCTTTGCAATGAGAGAGAAAATTTCACCATAATCAATTCCCTCAACTTGTGAGTACCCCTTTGCAACTAATCTAGCCTTGTACTTTTCAACACTGCCATCTGCACCAAATTTCTTCTTGAACACCCATTTACATCCAACAAGTTTCCATCCATCAGGCAAAGGCACCAAGTCCCATGTTTTATTCTTTTCCAAAGAAGCCATCCCATCTTTCATGGCCTCCTTCTAGGAACTGGCATCTTTCATGCCCAAAGCCTCTTTCACAGTAAAAACACAACTAGAATCAAGTAATGAATAACCAAACCTATCAGGTTGCTTTCTCATTCGTGTAGACCGCCTCAATGGCTAAGGTTGAGGTTCTACTTCTTCTTCTAAGCTTTCAGAGCTGCTAGAGCTCTCCTCATCATTAGGTCTCATTGGGTATGTCTATTCAATCTTCTTAGGGGTAGAAGGAAACTGAACCGCATCTTCTTTCTTTTCTGTCTGTTCTAGCTATAGAACAACGAAAGAAGGTGTTAGCTCTCTGAAGATAACACTTCTACTATACAACACTTTTTCAGCCACATGATCCCAAAGCTTGTATCCTTTCACACTGACACCATAGCCAATGAAAATACATTTAATAGCCTTGTTCTCCAATTTAGACTATTTCTCCCTAGGCACATCTGCATATGCCTCACAACCAAAAACATGAAGATGTCTAACTAAAGGCTTCTTACTAGACCACAGCTCCATAGGTGTCTTACCAACAAGAGCTGATGTAGGAGACCTATTTACCAGATAGAAAGAAGTGGCTATAGCTTCAGCCCAAAATTTTTGTTCGAGGCTTGCTCCACTAAGCATACTCCTAGCCTTCTCCATTAATGTCCTATTCATCCTCTTTGCAACTCCATTTTGCTATGGGGTGTATGGAGTTGTCTTATGTCTTTCAATCCCTTGCTCCTTATAGAACTTATCAAACTCCCCTGAACAAAACTCACCACCATTGTCAGTTGTCAAACACTTAATCTTTTTACTAGTCTGATATTTAGCAAAGGCTTTAAACTCCTTAAATTGACTAAAGACTTTAGTCTTGCTTCTGATAAAGTAAACCCATGTCCTTCTACTATAATAATCTATGAAAGATACAAAATATATAGATTTGGAAATTGAAGGAACATTAACATGACCAAACACATCAGAATGAATAAGATCCAATACACCAGAATACTTGTGAGAACTAGAGTAAAACTGAACATGGTTTTTCTTTCCATAAATGTAATGTTTGAAAAAGTCAAACTTGAGATTACAATCATTTAACCCCTCAACAAGGTTTTTATTTTTCAGCGTCTCACCAATGTGGCCATATGCCAAATGCCATAACATAGTCTTTTCAGTAGGAAGTTTAGCTTCTAAAGCATGTGCACTACCATTAGAACTAGTTACAATAGATTTCTTTATTGCTTGTTCAGATGGTCAGGATGAAGTGACTGCAACTCTTTTCTTCAAGTCAGAAGAACTATTGCACTATGAAGTGCATGCCTCTAGCTGAAATAAAGTACCTCTCTGAGTACCCTTCGCAAGCACCATAGATATTTTAGTCATCTTGCATCCATCCTTCGAAAAGACAACTTGCACACCTGCATCATTCAACATACTTACAGAAAGCAGGTTTTGTGCTAGGCCTGGGATGTGCATAACTCTAGTGATTCCCTTCACTTGTCCATTAGGTAATTAGATTGAGACTCTTCTATGACCAACAATCTTCAGATGAGAATCGTCACCCAGGTACATTCTTCCACTATCAAACTCTTCATACTTCATGAACGAGTCTTGATGTGAGGTCATGTGGAATGATGCACCAGAATTAATCAACCACACATCATCAGATGCATGGGTGGCTAGGGCTGTGATGAAGGCATCACCATCATCTTGTGACTTGTCAATATCTGAATTAGGAGCATTCTTCTTCTTCTTTTTCTTCTCCTCTTTGCATTCCTTTTGGAAATGCTCAGTTTTACAACAGTTCCAATAGAGAGCCTTGGACTTTCTAGGAGATTTGGATCTCCCACGAGATTTGGATTTGCCCTTTTCACCTTTCTTGTCCTTCTTCTTCCCTTTCTCTTTGGGTCTTCCACAAACCACAAGAGCTTCTTTGGTTGACTCAAATGTCTTTCTTCACATTTCTTTAGATAATAGTGAAGATACCATTTCATCCATCATGAAGGTAGTGGTAGTGCTTCTGATAGCCATGACAAGATGATCCCACAAATCTGGCAAAGAACAAAGCAAGGTCATACATCGATCCTCCTCGTCCATTTTCACACCCATGGATGTCAACTGTGCAACAATCATGTTAAAAGCATTCAAATGGTTTGCAACAGATCCCCCGTCTTCCATCTTTAGAGAAAACAACTTCTTTTTCAGAAAGAGCATGTTCACCAGGGACTTGGCTTGATAAACAGATCCCAGCTTCTTCCAAAGTTCTTTAATAATCTTCTCCTCATGGACATTCAACAGGACAGAGTCAGCTGGACAGAGTCAGCTAGACAGAGTCTTATGAGACCCTTAGATTTCTAATCTTTGAGGTCCCAATCAACTTGTGACATTGCTGCAGGTTTAGTGCCATCAACAGTTTCCCATAGATCACGATCAATAAGTAGGTCCTCCATCTTGAGTTTCCACAACTCAAAATTTGTGCCATTGAACTTCTCCACCTCTACTCTTCCGGATGTGGTTTCCATCTCCTTCCTGCAACAAGATACAGAACACTCTACATAGACTCCCACTCAACTTAAGATCAGCTCAAAAATCCTCTGCCTAATAGCTAAGACCAAAACTAGCTAGGCTCTGATACCAACTGAAAGGAAGCTAGGTGTGAGGAAATTGCTTCCTACACTAATCTAATGAGGGGAGGAGAGTGTAAATTCAATTTAATCCTTACAATTATAGAATATTAACAACAAAAATGAAGATATTGCAGCAATACACATACACAGAAAGTGAGACAGAAGAGAGAGACACAATATATATGTGGGGAAAACCCTTATCGGGTCAAAAACCCCACACTCCAAAACCTACACAATGTATTATCAAAACTAAAATGGTTTAAAATACACTTGCAATGCAAGCTCTCAAGAGTCTTCGACACTCGTATCTAGAGACAAATTGGCAGCATAATAGTACCTGTCAAACCTGTAGTACATCTCCTCTCAAAAGCACCTATTTATATAACAAATACAAGGCAAATATGGCTCCACATTGGGATGGGCATCCAACATGGCCTCATGGCTCAAAACCCACACCTATGGACACTTGTCCAACATTGTAGGATGTTCTTGACACTTCTCAAGTCACCCCATCCCAAGGAGGTCACCTATTTCCAAAATGGGCTATGACATATGCTCTTACGACTCTTACAACCATCATAGAATTTGTCATAGCTATCATAACTTATAGCTGTAAGAGAATCTATCATACACAGGCTATAAATAACATATTCTCTTACAACATGTCATAGTCCACCTTGGGGCTCCCAAAGATGCCTTTTTCAAAGATGCTCTTCGACACATGTCTTCACCTATCATAGAATCTCCTAGTTCTGACTCTTACATGTCATGACTTCATCATAGGAATTTGACATGACCATTTTAGTCAATATTCCCTTACACAACATCTAAGATGCCGACACATAGAAAAATATTCCTACCATTAAGTGGGACACCTATCTCCTCATGCGAGGACAAAAATATATGTGGTCATATGCCATGTAGGATGACACATCATCGTGCCAACTCCCACAATATGACAACATATGATTTGCATCCAATTAATACAATAAGTAATAAATAAATAAATAAAATGTAAAAATACAAGGAATTACCAAGATTGAGACACCTTAATTCCCAACAATTGTAGCACCGATAGGCCTTGCTCTTGGTAGAGTAACCAAAAAAAATACCTTCATCACTCCTTGCATTAAACTTGCCTAGTTCTTCTTCTCTTCCGTTATAACATTTGCTTCCAAAAACTTTGAAATATTTCACTGTAGGAACTCTTCCATATGACAATTCATAAAGAGTTTTAGTACTGTTACCTTTGACTTGAACTTTATTTTGGATGTACATAGTAGTATGTATAGCTTCTCTCCAATACAGTTCTGGTAGGTCAGCCTCCATCATAGTCCTAGCAGCTTCTTGAACTGTCTTGTTTTTCCATTCAATAACTCCATTTTGCTAAGGAGTCCTTGGTGCATACAATTTTCATTTTATCCCTTGTTCTTCATAGAAAATATTGAATTCATTTGATGTGAACTCACCTCCTCTATCAGACCTTAAGCACTTGAATTTCAAGTCTATCTCATTCTCAACCATTGCCTTGAAGGATTTGAACTTTTCTAGGGCTTCTGATATATCTTTTATTAAAGTGACCCAAGTCATTCTAGAATAATCATCAATAAGCAACATAAAGTAATTGTTTCCTTGTAGACTTCTTATCCTTGTAGGAGCACACAAATTTGTGTGCACTAGATCCAACAATCAGGCAGAAAATTATTCTTTGCTTTTGAAAAATTTTCTTGTTTGCTTTCCCAACTGACATTCCTTACAAACAATATTAACATGCTTTACAAGCTTAGGCAAATCTCTCACAGCCTGTACTGAACTTAACTTCACCAAGTTAAAATTGATATGAGACATCTTTCTATGCCACAACTAGCTATCATCTGTTTGAGCTAACAAATAGTAATCATTAGTTCCTCTTAATTGATAAATATTGTCCCTGGTCTTCTTTCAAGTTGCAATCACTGTTTCAAAGCTTTCCATGATCTTGAATCCATTATCCTTAAACCTAAGATCATATCCTTTGTCACACATCTGACCAACACTCAAAAGATTATGCTTTAAACCCTTCACATATAGGACATCATCTATATTGTGCTTTCCATCAAAAGAAATAGATCCTTTTCTACAAATCTTACCAACAAGATTATCTCCAAACCTAACCAGTCCTCCATCATACTTTTCCAGAATTACAAACTTACTTTTATCATTGGTCAAGTGATGTGAGCATCCACTGTCAGTAATCCATTCATCCTTATCTTTCTCTACCTGAATAGACAGAGTACTTTCTTCCACTAGTTTTTCTTCCTTCACATAGCTAGTAGGATTAGTAGATACATGTTGTTCCTTAATAGCAATAAACAAGCATTCATTTGCACTAGTACTAGCATCATCAAACTCATCATCTATTATACCATCATCATCAAGATCTCTGACAATATAACATTTCTTTACAACCCTAGGTTTACTTTGAATTTTCTTTCTACCTCTTTCAATTCTCTCCAAACACCTTGAAGCATAGTGATCGATCTTACCACATGAAAATCATTTGAATGGTAATTTGCCTTTGTACTTACCGGTACCTCTTTGCATTTTATCTAAAAAGTTGGCTTCAATCTCCTCAAAGTAATCATCAGATTCCACAGCATACTTCTCAACTCTTGAAGTCTTCTCTGAAGCACTAGCTTTGAAAGCAGTATCTGTTTTAGGCAAGACATCACCAAACTCTCTCATCTCAAAAGCTGTAAGTTTTCCAAGAAACTGATCTTTTGAAACATCTTTCATAGTCATGATTTCTTCAATTGTAGATACTTTGTGACTATAGGATTTAGGCAATGAAAGGAGAATCTTCAACACAACCTATTTATCATCAACAATTCCTCCAAGACCTTTGATTCCATTGACAATTTCATCAACCTTTTGTAAGTAAGCTGTTATGTTCTCATCTTCACTCATTTTCAAACCTTCATACTTTAACTTTTAGGTTCTACAATTGGTGCCTTTTATAGAATCATCTCCTTCATATAAATTCTTCATCTTCTCCTAGATTTCATAAGTTGTTTCCAGATCCATGACTTATACTAACTCAGTGTTGGACAAGGCACTTAATAGAGCATCTGTAACTTTTCCATTTAACTCATATTGTTTGATTTCATCATCACTTGACGGACCATTATGAGGAATAGTATACTTTGATTTGGTCATCTTCCAAACACTATAACCAAGACAAATGAGATGGCTTTTCATTCGTACCTTCCAAAGAGCATAATCTGTTCCATCAAACTGTGGAGCATCCTTCTTGTGTGACATCTTAGATCTTCCTCAAGTTGTTAGACTTTCTTTTGAGGAATTTGGCTTTGATACCAATTGTTGAAATGCATGGGACAACTGAGAGGGGGGGTGAATCAGTTGTCACCAAAACTTAATTCTTATAAACATCAATACATCAGTCAATTAATCACTGTTATTATGAAAGCAGGAAATTAGAAACTTAAGCACAATCACACATTCAACACATGAGACACCAGATTTTTTTATGTGGAAAACCCTATAAGGGAAAAACCATAGTGAGTGTTATCTCACAAAATAAATATGTTATAGTAATACCAAAAATTAGAGGCTCACTGCCCAAAATGCTCATTGCAAAAGTTAGGGCTTATTGCTAAGATCAGATCACTACCAAGGGGTGGCTAACTACCAAAGGTTTGTGAACTGATTTGATTGCATCTACTCCATGCTTGAGTTCAGTTCCATTAAAACACAATACAACTCCTCTACTATGCTCTTCTTACCCTTCTTCACTTATTTTCACATTTCCACATATAGACATGTTTTTCACAACTTCGTTACATGTTTTTATACAATTCATCAACCTTGGAATGCACATCAAGGTCGGAATTACATTCATCAACCATTGGAGCAATCTCCAAGGTCGGCCTTACAAACATACATAGAAATAGGTTTGGAACTAAACAAAATTAGCTAAGGAAAAGATGTATGCAAAACACGTTATGCCTTAGCTAGGACTCAAGTGCAATCTTCCATTCCACAACACACTTCCACAATCTTCAACACATCTCTGTAAGTAGTGAAAACAACTAGGCTGGCCAAGACTTGGAGTTAACACTGAGTCTTTTAGGAACAGTCTTCATCTACGATCCAAATTACTCTTCACGGACCAATTAGAAGGTAAGAACATGATTAGGAGACATCCACAAGCACATTGTAATCACCAGGAACATCCACACAACCTCTAGCCACTTTGTCAAGAAGATTCTTCAAACTAGAGCACTTAAACAACATTGTCAGCCACTGTCGTAAAGAAAAGATCACTTATGGACCACCAAATCATGAACCATTTGAGTTGAAGGCACATAACATCATCCTAGACTTAACTCTAGAACCACAAACCATAATACTTCAATGCAGAGGAATGTAGAGAAAAATACTTTCTCCCTATCACCATTGAATGCATAAAAAACCAGTTCTTACTCTGGTGAACATAACTCTTTCAAATATTCATACCAGAGGCTCAAACTTGGAATATAGCATATTTAGGTATACCTCTAAATGACTTTCAATTTGCAGACAAGGATATTCATTCTACAAGAAATGTAGAGCAAATTACTAGACTATTCTACTGTAAATAAAGATAATCTTCAACACACTATTTCCATTGAGAGAAATTTTTTTCTCAAAAGCACTTGGAAAGATAATACCAAGATCACTTATTCATTGTCTTCAACACTTACATAGGCCAGTATAAAGCAACTAACTTAATATAAGAAAGCATCAAAATAGGAGCATAGTTGACACCAATGACAACACATATATGTTGACATCAATGACAACACCAGTTAGGCACATACTTGCAATAGTAATATCTTATCTTGTAATGATTACACTAGTAATCTGATAAGATAAGAATAAATCATATACCATAATATAATAAGGGTAGACAAACTGACCCACATCTTACTCTACCTGAGTAATTAATCTAGCGATTTATCTTTCACCAATGATCTTAAGAATTCACAAACACAAATGAGGACCAATCCTAGGGGCCAGACCTATGCCTTGGGGGCTCATCTTAGATGGCCTTGCCTATGTAATAGGTAGAGGCTTCATTTTTCAGGAACACAACTCTCCACCCTTGTCTCTCAAGTAATAGACAAAATGTACTAAGTACACTAGATCTTCACACATTTAAATCTTAGTAGATATATAAAATTTTTAAAGTGTGTACAATGACAATTAATGACTATATCTCAAGAAGGTCCTATCATTTCACCATGATATCTTGACATTTAATAGGATGGATAAATGTATCAAAGGAATAAGTCCATAACTGTCATTAAGTCCTTAAGTTAAATTAAAAATAATATAATTATAGGGTAATAGTGTTTACTGATTAATCCATCCAGGAGGTTAATCCACATGACAATATAATTCCCTAATTTCTATGCAATACTAGGTGTTATGGTGGAAATAATGTCTTACCATCTCACCATGAAGTTGGGACTAGATTATCACCTAGTTAACCCATATAAGCTCACCCTTAATCTAGGGGTAAAATAGTACACAATACCATAACCATTAACAAATTTTAAATATTAAAATGTCAACGTTCACATCAAGAGGCTCGATAACAAATGTATTATCATGTAGTCAATGATTGTCAAGGCCATGAAATAAATGTATTATCAACAATATGAACATCTAGACATTCTTATTTGAATATTTATAAATAGCAACAAAATAATGCACATAATTTATAATACAATTCTAATAAGCCTTCAACATATAGATGGTATAAAGGAAGAACATAAACTCCTAAGGTTCAAAGGTGTTAAGTGCAAAATGGCAGTTATCTTTCATTGACTTAAACTTTGATATCCAATGTCTATAAATGTTGGACAAATGGTGACCTAAACATGATTTATGAATATTTTAGACATACTTCCAAAGATCAATGATGAAGCACTATCAAAATCTATAATTTCCAACTCATTACAATTGGTAAGGCAATCTATTTATTTTCCAACATAAATTGTTCAAGTCTTGATTGCTAATATCGTCCATTTTGAAGGTATCCTAATATGGGTTTATTCTTAAATTTTAATTCAAAATAAATAAGCAACCTATTAGGCCATAAACAAAATGAGGGATCAATACATGCTAGATTACAAGATTATACATTTACCTTATAAGTTCAAAATTTCAACTTAATTCAATGGCAAATCTTATCCTTATAGTTTAATTGATCATTTGATGAAGGGGGTAAATCATAAAACACATAACATAAATTGCACACAAAAAATAGAACTTTCTTTATTGATTTGGACAACTTATTACATTATAGAAGCTCAAATACAATTAGAGGAATCAACCCTCCACAGGCTGCAACACATTACAATTTCCTCTCACAAGACTCTAGAATCATCTACCATCTGTAACCTCAAATCTACTAGGGTTTCTATTTTCCTGCCTATTCTTGACTCTACACTTTCCCCCTTAACTTTACTATTGCCCAGGGTACCCAAAAATGGTTATTAATAGACTTTTTGGTGGCCAACAACCTAATTTTGAAATTTGCATCTCCCTCCAAAAATAGGTCAACTTTTGAGAGCCATAACTTTTGATCCAGGTGTCCGATTGATGAACCGTTTTGTGTTGAAAAGCTCGCAGAGTGCTCTATGTGCTAGGAATCCACTCTACTAGTTCCGGCCATTTTCAGTCTTGTATGGGGCTGTTTAGTGCCTCAAACCTGAGTTTTAATAATTTTTAGGCATTTTTCAGGAAACAAAAACTTTAATATCTTTCAACTCGCAAATGATCTTTGCGTGATTCCTTTGCCAAAGGTCTTATTTTTTAGTTATGTATCTTCCTGTAAATTTTCACTTCATTCAGTGCCCAAATGTAAACTTTCTAAAAATAGCAAGTTGCTATTTTTAGCAGTTTGGAAAAAATGAAAGTTCTACATCATTATTCAAGCGGTTATGGAATTAGAACCACAAATTTTGAAAAGAAATGGAAAGAACATCAATAATTTTGAAACACATCATTTTTTTTTTGGGTGATGCAAGATTGCCCTTACACCACTAGATGCTCCTACATCAGACACCCAGGGTAATTTGAGAAGTGACCCTGTCACGTCTTATGTGTTTGTGTGAGGAAAATCAACATCTACCTTAGACAACCAAGAAGAATCTTCAACATGCCTTCCTTTCCATTTCACCAGATATTCTTCATATTGCCTGTTCTGAGTACTTATTCCCATATGGCTATGCAAGATCTCTTCTATCTCCTCAGTTGAAGTAGATGCCAGAATACTCCACTGTTCTTCTATTGGTCCATCCTCTGTTCCACCTTCATGATATTTTGATAAGTCAGCAATGTTGAAAATAGGGGAAATGTTGATCCCACTTGACAGCTCTACCTCATATGCATTTCCTGAATCATGTTTCTTCAAAATTTTGCATGGTCCAAATTTCTTCATTTTCAGCTTATTGTATGTTCCAATTGGGAACCTTTCTTTTCTCAATTGAACCATGACTTCATCTCCTACCTAGAATTCCTTATATCTCATCTTCTAATCTGCTTGTTGTGTAGTTACACAACACACCCCAATTTGACTTGACAAAATAGGGACCCAACTTTTTGCTTGGCTTGGCTTGTGTTTTCCTGCTTTTTCAGCGGTCTGGTAAAAGTAAGTCATGCAGGTGATCCTACACAAGAGGAAGTTGGGTAAGTCATCATGATGAGGTTAGTTAGTTAAGGTTAATATTTCATGTTAAAAACCTCATGACTAGAAAGAGTACAAAATTTCATGCAGGTTTGCCTTTTGGATCACCCTGATATTCTTCAGGGAACGAAAGTTATTGCAAGTCAAAATTCTGGTCAAACCTGATATTCTGAGGAGGGGTCATATTCCTAAATATCAGTCATATTATGAAAGATCACCCCGATCCAATTTTATCACCCAATAATCATTTGTCTAGGGATCCAGACGTCAATTTTACGTGATGGAGGTATTTACCCGTTAGCCAGCTTCATATATTTTGCAGGGGTCATATTCCCAACATGACCTGATATTACGAATATCACCCAATATTTTGAATATCACCCTATCTTTCAAATATCACCTTGTCGCAAAATATCACCCTTCAACCAATATGCTGATGATGTCATCTAGGCTCGATAAACAAAGAAAATCACCCTGACGGTGACATCATCATTCTTTCACCTCGCGGAGGCATGTTTCAAGTGATTCCCCTTTTACAATAACATGACGGTGATGTCATCTTGATCTTTCGGAAGGGGGTCATATTACTTTTGGGGGGTCATATCTCAAACATCACTCGATTTTCAAAACATGACCCGATATTTGAATATCATCCCGATATCTTAAGCCATCACCCGATCTATTCGACATCAGTTTTCCTCGCTCAAGGCGGAGGGTCATATTACACCGAGGGGGTCATATTTCTAAATATCACCTGATATTTCAAATATCACCTGATCTTCTGAAGATCACCCCCCTCATCTTGCCATGCAACATTAAATGCCATAAATGCAGTAGGTGGATTCCTGTCGATTGCGAACATGATCTAAACACTTGGCAATGCCCGTAGATTTATGACAGAAGATCAATGGTTATGATCAAATTTGCCTTGTGTTGCCCTAATTTGCCCTAATAATGAGGATAAAAGTGAATTTCTAGCGTCATTTTGCATTTACCTTGCGATAAAATGAGAATTTATAGTGCAGACATTCAAACCCTCGTACAAGCTACCTGTGGACGCATACAGCCTACAACAGAACGGAACACGTGATCATCACTAGTATCTGAACCCTTGTCAGTAGTCATCAATTTAGCACAGAAGAAAAGCGTAATTAGGTAAGTAATTAAAAAACCCTCCTGTTGTGATTTTCTACATGTCCATGTAGGATGTTTTTCAAGTAGGTTGAACTATAAGTATGTATATCATGGTGAAATAGAGCTTAATGAGTATAATATGCATGATGTTGTGAACATATGATGCTGTATATGCATGCATGTGGATATTGTTGTAAGACAAGGCATGTTTTGTTACAGGAAGCCATGGCAGACGTCAAGAAGAACAAGTCAGAGGCAGAATTTATCAAACCTTTGTTTGCTCAACCAGAAGGAGTATAGTTTAAACATGGTGTCCTAGGAGATACTCATCAGGGAAGTACAGTTATGGCGGCGTGGTCATCCAAGATGAGTGAAGATAAAGATAATACCCTACTGGACAACATACTTGTGTCGGGAATGTGGCATGCAGCTGGATTTCCTTATTCTATGGAAACTCCAGAGTTGATAATTGAATGTGCCAGGAATTACAACCCTTAGACAAGGAGAGTGGAAAAACATGGCAGGGTGTATGCAGATCTGTCTCTTAAAGGGATTGCAGCTACATTTAATCTACCACTAGGAAAGAAGGTAGTTAGCATGGATCTGAAAAAGATGGAAGTAGAATATATAAACAACAAAAAGGCTACAAGAAAGAGGATGTATCAATGGAGAGCTAAGAATAGCCCTTACACTGCCGCTGCCAAATTACCAGTGCACATGTAAAAGTTTGACTTTGATGAAGAATATCAATATATGATCACCTTACTTAGCAGAGTGACAGGCCAGCCTAATGCTAGAAGCTTCAAGGACTGGATGTATGGGGTTATCATAATGTGCATTTACACATATAATAAGCCACTATGGGCTAAAATGATCAGTGATGCCCTGGATGAATAGCTAATGAACCTAGGAGGCCTAGAATGTTCATTTTACATGACCTCATATATTGTATATTCATGTGCATTTAAAGGTACATTTGATACACTTACCACAGTCGAAAAGATTGGTGACAGTCTGAATGATGCCCACATATGGGATCATTATCCTCAGTTGCAGAGAGCACACTATCTCCATGATTATAAATTGGCGAATGATGCATTCTCCATACATATGGTTAGAACAATGAAGGAAGATAGGACTAAAAGACTGAGCATGGAAGCTTAGGAAATGATATACAGGCATGGTGCATGGTTTATACAGTTTTCCACATTCTCCTACATCAGAGTAGAAGGTTTTGAGGGCCAGCCCTTAATGTTACCCAGGTACCCTACTGATGGGGTAATCCTGATGGAATTTGTAAGACAAGTATCAACAATACTGGATACATATAAAGAAAACAATAAAATACCTCCAGTATTATTTCTAGTGACTATAGGGTGGTACATATGCCCTGATTCATAAAATATAAAGAAGGCCATAGTGGGTCTGAACATGATGAACTTGCAGCCATTTCCATTGGCCTGATCTTATGACCCCTATGGAAGATGTAAAAGATTACAGGTCAACCCATTCACAAGAAGCACTTGGAGGATTTTTGGACAAATTGTGAGGATGAGGCTGAGGTCAGAAGAAGGAAATATCAGAGACACACCCTCAACCAGATCAAAACATTTGATTGCATTCTAGTGCCTACACAACTAAAGAAGGATGATGGTAAGACCATGTCCAATGAGTAAGAGGACAAGAAGGTGTATAATGACAACATTTTAGCCCCTGACTTGACGCAACTTGAAGATATTTCATTAGATCAGTTTACAGGTGGGGTGCTGTAGTTGACCCAAGCATGGGTGACTGAACAAATTAATGCACTGAAGAAGAAGGGTGTGGCAGTCACAATAGATAACAAAAGGAAAAGGAAAGAGATTTCAGATGAAGAATATGATGACTTTCTTGTGGAGAAAAGGAAATCTAATGGAGAGAGGTTACCACCTCAGAAACAAAGCAAAGGACCTCCCAGAGGAAAGAAGAAAACTGATGATAATCCTAAGGGGGTAATACTTGAAAGAATTGATGTATCAGTTGAAGGTGCATCCGCATCGAGATAGGCATCAACCTCATCTACACCACCTCCAGAGGATAGACAAAAGACTAAAAGGATCCTGAGGATAGCTGTAGACACCACAGAAACACAAGATGTGGGCCAATCCTCAAGGCAACATGAAGAAGATGTCCTTGTTGAGGAGGAGCCAGTGACTAAGGAGCTTTCAGATGATGATCCTATGATATTCACAAGAAAGAGGAAAGCACCCCTAGTGGCATCACCACCCAAGAAACCAAGAACACATATGAGGGGTGATAAAAGACATGACCCTGTAATGTTGAGGGGAGCAGGTAGTGAAGTGTTTAGAAAAGAATTGCAACATGATGTGCCACTTCCTACCATAATTCAATTTAAAACTGAGAAGGCTGAAGAACAATTAAAAGAAGCCTCAAGAGCAACTCAAGGTGGTACTGTCTCATTGGAAGAGACTGTAGACTTATCAGATGACGAGGTGGTAGAGAACGTAGCATCTCAGAAGATAGAGACCCTTGCTTGAAGTACTCGCATAACTCCACAAGGAACCCCATTAGCATAAAGGGTGATATTAGAAGACTTGAAGTAAGGAGAGCAAGAAAAATAAGATGATCCAGAGAGAGTAGACCAACAAATAGGGCTTGATAAATTAGTTGATCAGGTAACCAGCCCTGCAGTGATTGATCTAACATACAGGGAGGACGCAAGTCTTGAACATCAAGCAGGTGCACCTGAGAGAACAGTTAATGTTGAAGAAGTCAAGTTGAAAGAAGTGGAGAGCCACACTTCAGATTCAGGTCAGCAACAACAAAAAATACCTGCTGAGCCTAAGATTGTAGAAGTCCAAGAAAAGGGTGGGAAAGACAAAAGTACATCAGCTGATGATGCCCCCCGGACTCAAGAAACCTTAGGAGATAAAAATATATCCGGTCATGAGGGCCTAAAAACTTAGGAGGTAGATACACCAGGTGTGGATCAAAATGTGATCCAAGATCAGACAGATGCACCTAAGTTAGATACAATATTATCCACAGATACAAATGTGCCTTAGGATGAGGGAATCACTAAGATGGATGAAACAAAAGAGGACATACCACATGATCCTCCACCGCAAGAAAATACTCCTCAGGAAGAGGAAGTAGAACAAGATCACCCTCATGAAGATCATCATGAGGAAGAAATGAGCAAGTCACCCTCTCAATCAAGAATAGATGCAGATACAGGAGATTAGGGTAGACATGATGATGATGGACAACAAGGACCCAGAGATCAAGTACCTCAATGGCTTGAGAAAGAGATAGATACAAAACCTAGTTTTGAAATTCAAGAATTTGATGTTTTGACATTATTCTTAGAAACCATTATGAAGCCAAAGAGGAAGGCAAGATTAACATTTTCCATCAGAAGAGATCCTGCTATGGGCAGAAAGACCGCCCAGGTAGCACTTCCTACAGTAGAAAAGGAGAAAGGCAAGATCACCCTGGAAGAATTCTAGATTACAACAGTGGACTTGGGATTTGCTAATGAAGACCAAGAGGGTCAGGAAGGAAAAGATATAATTGACTCCTTAACCCAAAGGGTGAAGAGAGAAGGAGAAGAATAAGCAGCATAAAGAGCACATTACCCAGCTGCATGCATACATAAAAGGGTTAATTTACCCTGATAATATAGTATCAGATCAGGCAGTCCCATTGACTATAATTTCACAAGAGGAGGTCAATAAATTGGACCTTATGAAGCATGAGTCAGTGATTATGAGAAAGTGGATGTCATCCACACTCATAGGAGCCAAGGAAGTAGTGAAGGTCTCTTTGCAGAGGTGGAATTCTTTGGGTATCTCAAGGAGAAAAGTTAATAAACTACAGACTGAGGCCAAAGAAGATCATTTCAGTTGGAGAAAGCCTTGAGTGCTTTGAGTGAAATAAAGAGGATAAATCCTTAGGTCCTAATAAATTATCAAGTGTTAGATAATAATACTACCATGCTGGTAGATATTTGGAATAAAGACATCAAGTTTGAAAATGATGTATTGAAGAGGTGCAACAATAAATTAAAGGATATTAGTATGAAATTGCATGACATGATGTCATTTGAAGCAGAAATCCTAGAGGCTTTAGAGGGAAAAGTAGAAGGAAAGATTGAGAATCAAGATGCAGACTTTACTTTAAAAGCTCTGCATAATAACTTCTAGCCGATGGCTGATGACCCTCTTAACCACTTGATAGAAGAAGCAATGAACATGATTATGAGGATCAAGGTTAGGGTGGAGAACTACAATGAAACATTGAGTAGCAGGAAAAATAAATTGGAAACCCTTAGGGATAAATTCCAAGCACATAAGCATGCCATTAGCAAAGACAAAACTTAGGATGGTGGATAAGTTGAAAGAATAGTAAAGGCATATGAAAATATCAGGATGACCATGTAGGTCCATATATAGGGTGACATTCATCAGGATGATGAAGACATAGAAAGCGATGATCATGATGATCACGAAGAAGATGAAGAAGAACCTGATGAGTAGATGAAGACGCACTATAAAGGGAATATCTGCATTAGATACTTAGCAGAAAATAAGCTACCTAGATGGTTGCCAATTGGCAACCTGTGCCATGTGACACATTTGACTAATTCAAAGGAATATGCACCATTGATCTTAATAGATAAATCTTGATCGTAGATCATGTGTAACCGCTCCCTCACCTTATTCTATAAAAGGTGCAGGGATGCCTTTTTTTGAACATTTGAAGCTTAATTGAAATTTGTTTGCTGAAATATTCAGGGCCTATTTCAAAGTTATTGGAAGCATACATATTCTCGCATACTTAATGAAAGAGGAGACCTGTTTGATTACAAATCATCATAAATTCTGATTAATCTGTGTCTAAATTTTTGATATATGCTTTGATTTGCTGCGTCCCTTGGAGTGGTCATTAGTCTGCATATATTGTTTTCATTCCTCATCCTTTGAAGTTTGCATCATCTATATCTAGCTATGGAACATCCTGGTGAAATATGGTTTGATTTCTTCTTTATCATGACTGTATCAAGTATGTATGTGGCTCAATAGCTGAAGATTCATCATAATTTGAAGTTTTCATTTACATTTTTTTTAATTTTAGAACAATTCACCATCACAATTGCAAATAATAGATAATCAGAAGCAAAATACATGAAATATGTAGACATCTCATAGATAATTGAAGATTTATAGCATATTAGAAGTTAAAGCATGTACTATTGACAAATATCATGCAAAGATTTGAGTATAGATACATCATTTGTGAAAATATCCTGTGTAGATAACCTTCTATGTAGCATCTTTATTGAAATAGAATCCTGATGATGATCAAACGTAAGGCCCTGAATGGAAAATAGCAACACACATCAACCACTGAGTAACGTCAGTTGATTAAGAACTAATCCATGGGGACTTGGGATCATGAATTCTTTGAATTCATCATATCTTTCAAGATGAGTAAAGGTTGATGTGTAACTTTTATTCTATGTTTGTTTATGACTAACATCATGATCAACATAAATTGGTGCTAGAAGGAGGGCCTGAAACTAGAGGATCATCATCAGTAAGTCAAATTTGATGATGCAGACCATGAGGTAACACTGAAATACCTCCAGATTTCAAATAATATGTAAAGATTTACTGTTTTAAGCTTGTACATGCTAATCATTTGAGAAGTTTTCAATGTTAATCATAAATATCGCAAGCTTTAAGGTAGATCATCGTAAATTTGCAAAGATTAGCCAATTTTAGGTAAAATTGTCAAAGCCTCGAGGTAATCTACCTTAGAAACTTGATATCCAGTTGCAAGAGTCACTAGACCTCAGTATCACCTCATATTTGCATGGTTTATGCAAATATCATGTCAATATCTAGTTAGTATCCCTTGCAGACCATAAATATTGCCTTTGCTTGTAAATTCCAACCGATCTTTACAATCAACCAGCTGATTTTCCTTAAAGTTGAGAAATCCTGGCTCACAGGATAAATACCAGGTCATGATTCACCGGACCTTTTGAAGAACTACCTGTCAAAGGATTCAGACCTTGAACTGTTGATATCCATCATACTCCTAGTTCTAGTGCTTTAGGAGCATCACCAAAATGTTTTCCTGTGACTCCTATTGGTTTGCAAACACCTACAGGATCACCAGTCACACCTTAGGTTCAGCCTCAACCAGTCATACCTCAAGCTCAACCTCCCCCGGTTGCAATGTCTTTCTTTGTAGCGGAATCACCTTTAGCTTTTAATGCATATCATCCTTTGCCAAAGAATCATGACAAACTTTGTCCAAAATATCATCCATATCAAGATGCGGATGATCATATCAAGACTTTCAAAGAAGCCTGACGTAGAGCCAAAATAGAACATCAGGATGTTGTATGTAGATTATTTCCTTTTTCCTCAGGGGAAGAAGCCTATAATTGGTATATTAGTCTAGGTCAGGGTTCTATCAGATCCTAGGATGTTCTAGAGAAAGCTTTCACTGATAGGTTCAAGGTACCAATTGATTCTTCAATGAACTATCACCTATTTGCCACAATTCAACGGTTTGAAGGAGAACCTATTGCCAATTTCAATGCTAGGTTCCAGAAAATGTTATCCAAGTTAGTCGCCCCATATGTTGTAGTAGATGCTGCTGCTAGGAGCATTTATTATTCAGCCCTAGATCCTTTGACATCCATGTTCATCAGGAGAGCACACTCTGAAATCACAACTTTAACAGGAGCTTTTCAAACACCAAACATAGCATTTCCCAAACTTCCTAGTTATCCAAGATATCCTGTCCAACCATAGCATAATGGAGCCATGATGCCTCTAGCTATCATGCCAGCACCTTTGCAGATACCTCCATTGAGTATTATGCCACCTCCAAATGGAAATGGCTAGATGATGCAGTATCCAAGGCAAATACAGGCACCTCAGGCTGTAGACCAGAACCAAAACAACAATGGATCTTCATTCTTCAAGCCTTTAACAGAAAACGCAGTATCTAAGGTTCAGGAAGAGAAAGAAGAGATTAAAGAAATATCAGCTCAG
This sequence comes from Cunninghamia lanceolata, assembly GCA_027924645.1. Classification (NCBI taxonomy): domain Eukaryota; kingdom Viridiplantae; phylum Streptophyta; class Pinopsida; order Cupressales; family Cupressaceae; genus Cunninghamia; species Cunninghamia lanceolata. Next base: position 4,872,739 of record BSBN01000763.1, on the reverse strand, counting down.
CTAAGGAAGCTTACAACTGAGATTACTCACTTGAGAAGTCAAAACTTCTATTCTTAGCCTTATCAAAATAGAGGCTATACCAACGATAGACCAAATTATCCTGATAGGGGGTACAACAACAATAACTATAACAACAATAATGGCAATAACAATCCTCAGAGATAGCCTAGAGTGTGGAACACTAGGCCAAACAACGGTTCTTTGCCATCACCCCTAGACAACCAGCCTCCTGGTGAGCCCAAACAGACTACTAGAGTCAATGTTGTAGAAGCAGCCCTCAGTAACTGGTGTAGAATCCATAACACCAATGCACATGCAGAGTTAGACTGTCCTCAATTTAGAATTGCTGCTAGTATTTTTCAGACTAAAGTGTCCAATACCTCAGGAAATTAGCCTCAGTTAGAGGTAAATGAACTTGTTCCTTGCGGATATGATTCTGCTTTAGTGCTTGAGAGTTACACTCATCATCCTTATCAACAGACAATGCCTACCCACCAAGATTATACCCTGGCATGTGAGGAATCAACCATGGCTTTTGAGTCAAATTATGTCTTCCCTTTTGAGGATGAAAATGAGCCTTCAAATGAACATGAGGAAGTGCATGCCTACCAACAACAATATCAGGGTAAGCATAACTACAATCTAAGGAGTAATGCCAACAGACCTTCTGGTCCATTGACCTCATCCTTGCCTCTGAATAATTTCAATACACCTCCAGATCCCAAGGCAAGTAATAACCCTGGTTTTCCCAAGGTGAATGCTTAGTATTTAACACCGGCCTAAGGCTATAAGTGTGCCTCATGAATCTAACAAATTAGTCACATATCTGGTTGACGAAATGAAGAAGATCAAAATCAGCTTGTCTTTGTCAGAGTTGCTCAAAACTCCTGCCATTAAGAAAACGTTTATGAAATCACTAGATGATCCTGCTCCCAAAGAGGATAGCCATCCCTGAGGTCAGTTTGGTAGTAAAGATCATGCTGCTAGAGATCCTAATGTTAAACACAAGGTGCCAGCTACTGTTCAAGCTGTAGAGACCTCCCACATGACCTTATATAGAGATAAAAGTGAGTCACCCCTGTTCTTACTGACTATAAGGATGTTCAGCAAAAACCTGCACAATTGTTTAGTAGACTCAGGAGTGTCTACCAATGTGATGCCCCTGTCTATATGCAATGCTTTAGGACTGCATCCTGCTAAATCTTTGAAGAAAGTCACACAACTGGATAAAACAGAAGTAAGCGTGGTAGGAGAACTAACGCACATTCACATGCAACTCGCATCTGATCCCAGAATCTAATATTATATTGACATTCAGGTAGTTGACATACCTGATACTTATGGGATGTTGCTTAGCAGAGGCTGGTCCAAGACCCTCAACGGATACATTTACACAGATTTCAGTCACATGTGGTTACCCTGGAAGGGGATACCAAACCAGATAAGAATAGATGCTAAACCAAGAATGAAGCACATGATCACTGAATATAAAAAAACTAATGAGATCATGTACGTAGATGTAGAACCTGGAGTTTATTCTATAAGACCTTAGACAGTCAGGATAGAGGAAATCCTGATGTATGATGTTCATCATCAGCATGATGCTCCTTAGAGGGACGAAATAATTGTAAAATCTAATAGTAACCCTGAGAATGAGAATGAAATAGATCATTTCAAGAATTTTGAGATGCACTTTTTTGGAGAGGTAAAGCGATGTCAGTTGTTAGAAATACCTATTAATGATATTCTAATGGATGGCTGGTGCAAGTTGCATAATGGGTCACATTCCGAGAAGACATGTGAAGCATGCATAGACATGTTGGAGCTAGAACATGCGTGCAGTGATGCATCATCATCATCATCATCATCAAAGGTAAGTTCATGAGAGAGTGATAATGATAGAGACATTGATTGCTGTTTGTTTCCTGCAGGAACAGAAGAAGCTATACAGCAGGATGAAGGTCATGTTCAGATGACAGAAGAGATACAGGCATGCAACTAGAGTAATTTTAAAAGAAAAAAAAATCACTCTAGGGAGTGATTGCTTAGTTGAATCAGATTATGAATTATCTAATGAAGACAGAGGCAGTAATCTATCTAAATTTGAGGAGTTTCCGAAAGAAGAGGTTCAGAAGATAACACAATAGTAGAGACCTCCACAGGATGTCTTGATTGAAGGTTGGTGCAGGTTACATGAAGTACCTCACTCAGAGATTGCCTATTCTTTGTGTTTGCATCTCTTGAAAAGACAAACATCACCCAGTCCAGAGGATTTAACTCCTGATGACAAAAAGAAAGAAAAGATATCAGCTTCACAAAAGAAAGAAAAGGTGAAGTCTGAGAAAGCTGAGATACCTAAACTAAAGTGGATATCAAGTGGTGTAGCTGCAAGGAAAAAGGAAGGCTCAAATAGGCCTTTAGTTGAAGACAAACCATGGATCCTTAGATTTGATGGATCCAAGTCCAAACAAGGAGCTGGAGCAGGGATAGATGTTGTTGATCCATCAGGAAAATCCTACTTGGCAGCATATAGACTACAGTTCTCATGCACCAACAATGTAACAGAATATGAAGCTTTAATCCATGGGATACTGTTTTCCCTTAAGAAGAAAGTAGAAAATTTGCATGTCTATGGGGACTAAGAATTAGTAGTGAGACAGGTAAGAGGAATTTACTCCTACAATTATAAAAAACTGTCTAATTACAGACACAGGATGTGGGACCTGATAGAATCCTTTGACGCATTTAATATCACCCACGTACCCAGAGAACATAACCATAGGGTAGATGCTTTAGCCCAAGCTGCCAGTACTTTGGAGCCACTGTCTATTTTAGGACTAAAAAGATTTTCAGTAGAGCTGGTATCAGTACCTTTTGTGCCTGACAATGTAGCCAACCTCCAGGTGTTTGATGATGACCAACATATCCTAGACTTCATCTCTAACAGAGATATATTTGATGCTCAGATCATAGATGAGAACAATGTAGAAGATCATGTCTGGGAAGAGGAAGAAATCTTAGAGTTGCCCAGCAATAAGATTCCAAAAGGAATGATAGAGCTAGAGAGAGGCTTTGATCTGGATAACATGTCGAAATAGAAAGATCTTCTAAAAGCTGATGGAGGATAATATTCACAGGTTAACCTTGTCTAGGATGATGAAAAGAAGAATTTCCTAATAGGAAAGGTTTGCACAGAAGAAGAATTAGAAGGAATCACTCAGGCTCTCAAGGATTACATACATGTCATTGCTTGGACCTATGATGAGCTAAAGACATATGACACATCAGTCATTACACACACCATACCCCTCAAACTAGATGCCAAGCCTTTCAGACAGAAGCAAAGGCCTGTCAATGCCTTGCTAGAACCAATTATTTTTGAGGAGGTTAAGAAACTATTAAATGCTAGGATAATATTTCCTATGAGGCACTCCACCTGGGTAGCAAATCTGGTTCCAGTGAGAAAGAAGAATGGAGACATCAGACTATGTGTGGACTTCAGGAACCTAAACAGAGTGTTCGAGAAGGATAATTATCCTCTATCTTCCTTAGATGAAGTCATGCAAATTGTAAACAGTGCCAAAATGATGTCATTTCTGGATGGTTTCTCAGGCTACAACCAGGTAATGGTAGATAAGATAGACAGACTAAAAACTGTCTTCACCACAAAGTGGGGGATATTCGCTTATAGGTGCATGCTGTTTGGGCTGATAAATGCTGGAGCAACATTCCAGTGAGCAATGGACATAGCCTTTAGAGGCTTCATAGGAAAATGCATAGTCATATACATGGATGACTTAACAATATTCTCTAATGATAGAGGAAACCATGTAGAATATCTCATAAATGTGCTTAAAAAATGTGAAGAGTATGGGATATCCCTGAACCCCAAGAAATGCATATTCGGGGTAACAACAGGAAAATTACTAGGCCACCTAATAACTGAAAATGGGATTATCATTGATCCTGACAGGGTAGAATCCATTATGAAAATATAGCTTCCTAGAAGCAAGAAAGAGCTTAAATCTTACTTTGGTAAGATCAACTTTGTCAAGAAGTTTATCACGGGCTTTGCTGAAATAGTTAGACCTTTAAATGCCATGCTCAAAAAGGATGCAAAAATTGAGTGGACACCAGAGGCTAGAGCAGCTTTTGAAGACATCAAAAAAGCTATATCTAATGCTCCAGTCTTGATTAGTCCAGACTACACTAGGGACTTCTACATTTATTCATTTGCTTCAGAGCATACCTCTGCAGCAGTACTAACACAGAGAAATGAAGAAAAGGAGGAGAAGCCCATAGCCTTCATGAGCTGCCCTTTCAAAGATGCTGAACTAAGATACATGGACGTTGAAAGGCAGGCATTTGCTTTGGTCAGAGCAGTGAAGAAGTTCAGGCACTATATATTGAGAAGTAAAGTGATTGCTGTGGTGCCTGATGTAGCAGTGAAGATGCTCTTAATGTAGAGCGAGCCAAGCGAAAAAAGGGCTAAGTGGATCATAGTCCTACAAAAATATGACATGGAAATTACACCCATGAAGCTAGTGAGAGGACAGGCTTTAAGCCAAATGATATCAGAGATTGACCCCAATATCATGAGTCAACAATATGTTATTAATGTAAAGGACAATGGAGAGTGGTACTCAGACATCAGGCACATCCTGATTACTGGAAGATGTCCCCCAAGACTGTAGGCTTCACAAAGGAGAGCTCTAAAAATAAGATCACAGAAGTATATGATGAAAGGGGGAGTCCTTTTCAAGAAAAATTATGAAGGAATATATCTAAGATGCCTAGAGAGGCCAGAAGTAGATAGAGTGTTATCAGAGCTACATGACAAGTTTGGAATAGCACATGGGTCACCCTTGGCCACAACTCATGCTATCCTCAGGGCAGGATACTATTAGCTCACCATTTTCAAGGATACTGCTGAACATATTAAATACTGTCATGTATGTCAGGTTGCTACCAATAGAGAGAGATATGCTGCTCAACCTTTGCAGCCGGTGATGGAGATGCACCTATTTGCACAGTGGGGCATGGACTTCATAGGACCAATTAATCCTAAATCATCATCAGGCCATAGGTATGTCTTAACGATTACTGACTACTGTACCAGGTGGACCGAAGCTATCAACACCAAGACCTGCAATGCTGAAGATGTCATCAGATTTTTGGAGAGTAATATTATCACTAGGTATGGAGTTCTATATGCTTTGGTAAGTGATAATGGCTCTGCTTTTGCTTCAACAAAAATGTTAAGCTGGGATTTTGATTATGAGATTATACTAAAATTCTCCTCTAACTATTATCCCCAAGGGAACATATTAGTAGAATCCACCAATAAGAATTTGCTGAATATCATAAAAAAGTTAGTAGACAAGAACCCTAGGGAGTGGAATACCATTCTGAAGTATGCCTTATGGGTAGATAGAACCAGGAACAAGGCTGCATTAGGAAACTCACCTTATCATTTAGTATATGGGGTGGATCCCATCCTCCCTATAAATTTGAAAATTCCTACACTGCAGTTTGCCCAAGAGTACCTAGGCATAGACAATAAGCAAGAGGTCAGGTTGCTTCAATTGATGCACCTGGAAGAAAAGAGAAGTTAGACAATTTATCAATTTGCCAAACATCAGGCTGTTATCAAATGCTGGTTTGACAAAAGAGCCAGGGTTAAAGCCTTTAGGATCTCAAATTTAGTCCTGATGTGGGACAAAGCACATGAGAGGAAATGAGACCATGGTAAGTTTGACAAATTATGGATAGGTCCCTTCCAAATTTCTGATATATTAGGAGATAACACTTTTAGGCTTAAAAACTTGACAGGTGAGGATATTCCATTACCAGTTAATGGACAATTCCTCAAACATTATTTCCAAGCTTGAGTTAGCTTCATGACAGTCATGTGTACCATAGTGTATATTTGTATAGTTGTTTGTACAGTTTTGTTTTGTTTGCTTGTTGAGTCTCTATTTTGGTTAGTCAAGATGATGCAACTCATCACCCTAGAAAATGATTAAATTGTTAGGATTCAAGTGATGAGAACATATTTATGTATAGGTTATGACTTATTCTAAGGAGTACTTATGATCAGGTCTGTGATATTCTTTTCATCAGGGTGCCTTTTCTTGAACAAAGTGATTCTTTCACAATGACTCACATAACAACCTTGGGTTTTTTGAACACACAAGTATAGGTGTTAAGTGAAAAATCTAAAGGGACTCCCTTGCTACCAATACAATCTCCAACCTGAATCAGCAAGTGACCATACCTTGCACACTGAGCTTACATGATGACATCAGATATATAAAGTATACAAAATATTGAAAAATCCAAAAAATAGAATAAAATTAGGCCATCTAAGTAACTCTACTGGGGCTATAGACACCTGCTGGAAGTGGGGCTCTACTTAGGGGGATTGTATAGATAACCTTGCCGGGGCTATGGACGCCTGTTGGCAGCAAGGCCCTATCTAGGTTGGCTATGAGGGATGATCCCAAACTATGTAGCTTAACATCAGTTACTCATGTTTTCAACTCGCTTTCAAGATGAGGATAATTAATCATTTGCACACACCTGATCCTTTGTTAGCATTGTTGCCATGATGAAACTTTGTCATATAGAAAGATTATGATGCTTATACTTAGAAAGAGTTAGAATACTATATATGAATGTGTTCACCTCACTTGAATCATTAGAATTTTGTTGTTTTCTTTGTTGGCAAGTTGTTGTGTGGTTACACAACACGCCCCATTTTGACTTGGCAAAACAGGGACCCAACTTTTTGCTTGGCTTAGCTTGTGTTTTCCTGCTTTTTCAGTGGTCTGGTAAAAGTAAGTCATGCAGGTGATCCTGCAAAAGAGGAAGTTGGGTAAGTCATCATGATGAGGTCAGTTAGTCAAGGTTAATATTTCATGTTAAAAACCTCATGACTGGAAAGAGTACAAAATTTCATGTAGGTTTGCCTTTTGGATCACCCTGATATTCTTTAGGGAACAAAAGTTATTGCAAGTCAAAATTTTGGTCAAACTCGATATTCCAAGGGGGGTTCATATTCCTAAATATCAGTCATATTATGAATGATCACCCCGATCCAATTTTATCACCTGATAATCATTTGTCTGGGGATCTGGACGTCATTTTTACATGATGGAGGTATTTACCTATCAGCCAGCTTCATATATTTTGCGGGGGTCATATTCCCAACATGACCTGATATTCTGGATATCACTTGATATTCTGAATATCACCCTATCTTTCAAATATCACCTTGTCACAAAATATCACCCTTCAACCAATATGCTGATGACATCATCCAGGCCCAATAAACAAAGAAAATCACCCTGATAGTGACATCATCATTCTTTCACCTCGTGGAGGTATGTTTCAAGCGATTCTCCTTTTACAATAACATGACGGTGATGTCATCCTGATCTTTCAGAAGGGGGTCATATTACTTTTGGGGGATCATATCTCAAACATCACCCAATTTTCAAAACATGACCCGATATTTGAATATCATCCCGATATCTTAAACCATCACCCGATCTATTCGACATCAGTTTTCTTCGCTCAAGGCGGAGGGTCATATTACAACGAGGGGGTCATATTCCTAAATATCACTCGATATTTCAAATATCATCTAATCTTCTGGAGATCACCCCCCCTCATCTTGCTGCACAACATTAAATGTTGTAAATGTAGTAGGTGGATTCTCACCGATTGCGAACATGATCTAAACACCTGGCAATGCCCATAGATTTATGACAAGATCAATGGTTATGATTGAATCTACCTTGTGTTGCCCTAATTTTCCCTAATAATGAGGAGAAAAGTTAATTTCTAGCGTCATTTTGCATTTACCTTATGATAAAATGAGAATTTACAGTGCAGACATTCAAACCCTTGTACGAGCTACCTGCGGACGCATACAACCTACAATAGAATGGAACACATGATCATCGCTGGTATCTGAACCCTTTTCAGTAATCATCAGTTTAGCATAGGAGAAAAGCATAATCAGGTAAGTAATTAAAAAACCCTCCTGTTGTCATTTTCTGCATGTCCAGGTAGGATGTTTTTCAAGTAGGTTGAACTGTAAGTATGTATATCATGGTAAAATAGAGCTTAATGAGTATAATATGCATGATGTTGTGAACATATGATGCTGTATATGCATGCATGTGGATATTGTTGTAAGACAGGGCATGTTTTGTTATAGGAAACCATGGCAAATGTCAGGAAGAACAAGTCAGATGCAGAATTTATCAAACCTATGTTTGCTCAACTAGAAGGAGTGCAGTTTAAATATGGTGTCCTAGGAGATACTCATCAGGGAATTACATATATGGCAGCATGGTCATCCAAGACGAGTGAAGATAAAGATAATACCCTATTGGACAACATATTTGTGTCGGGAATGTGGCATGTAGCTGGATTTCCTTATTCTATGGAAACTCCAGAGTTGATAATTAAATGTGCCAAGAATTACAACCCTCAGACAAGGAGAGTGGAAAAACATGGCAGGGTGTATGGAGATCTGTCTATCAAAGGGATTGCAGCTACATTTAATCTACCACTGGGAAAGAAGATAGTTAGCATGGATTTGAAAAAGCTGGAAGCTGAATATATAAACAACAAAAAGGCTGCAAGAAAGAGGATGTATCAATGGAGAGCTAAGAACAACCCTTACACTGTCGCTGCCAAATTACTAGTGCACATGTACAAGTTTGACTTTGATGAAGAATATCAATATATGATCGCCTTACTCAGCAGAGTGACAGGCCAGCCTAATGCTGGAAGCTTCAAGGACTGAATGTATGGGGTTATCATAATGCACATTTACATAGATAATAAGCCAATATGGGCTAAAATGATCAGTGATACCCTGGATGAATAGCTAATGAACCTAGGAGGCCTAGAATGTTTGTTTTACATGACATCATATATTGTATATTCATGTGCATATAAAGGGACATTTGATGCACTCACCATAGAGGAAAGATTGGTGGCAGTCTGAATGATGCCCACATATGGGATCATTATCCTCAGTTGCAGAGAGCACACTATCTCCATGATTATAAATTGGTGAATGATGCATTCTCCATGCATCTGGTCAGAACAATGGAGGAAGATAGGACTAAAAGACTGAGCATGGAAGCTTAGGAAATGATATACAGGCATGGTGCCTGGTTTATACAGTTTGCCACATTCTCCTACATCATAGTAGAAGGTTGTGAGGGCCAGCCCTTAATGTTACCCAGGTACCCTACTGATGGGGTAATCCTGATGGAATTTGTAAGACAAGTATCAACAATACTGGATACATATAAAGAAAACAATAAAATACCTCCAGTATTGTTTCCACTAACTATAGGGTGGTACATATGCCCTGATTCAAAAAATATAAAGAAGGCCATAGTGGGTCTGAACATGATGAACTTGCAGCCATTTCCATTGGCCAAATCTTATGACCCCTATGGAAAGATGCAAAAGATTATAGGTCAACCCATTCACAAGAAGCACTTGGAGGATTTCTGGATAGATTGTGAGGATGAGGCTGAGGTCAGAAGAAGGAAATATCAGAGACTCACCGTCAACTAGATCAAAACATTTGATTGCATTCCAGTGCCTGTACAACTGAAGAAGGATGATGGTAAGACCATGTCTAATGAGTATGATGACAAGAAGGTGTATAATGACACCATTTCAGCCCCTGACTTGACACAACTTGAAGATATTTCATTCGATTAGTTTACAGGTGGGGTGCTGTAGTTGACCCAAGCATGGGTGACCAAACAAATTAATGCACTAAAGAAGAAGGGTGTGGCAGTCACAATAGATAACAAAAGGAAAAGGAAAGAGATTTCAGATTAAGAATATGATGACTTTCTTGTGGAGAAAAGGAAATCTAATGGAGAGAGGTTACCACCTCAGAAACAAAGCAAAGGACCTCCTAGAGGAAAGAAGAAAACTGATGATAATCCTAAGGGGGTAATAATTGAAAGAATTGATGTATCAGCTGAATGTGCATCCACATCAGGACAAGCATCAATCTCATCTACACCACCTCCAGAGGATAGACAAAAGACTAAAAGGATCCTGAGGGCAGTTGTAGACACCACGGAAACATAAGATGTGGGCCAATCCTCAAGGTAACATGAAGAAGAAGATGCCCTTGTTGAGGAGGAGCCAATGACTAAGGAGCTTTCAAATGATGATCCTATGATATTCACAAGAAAGAGGAAGCACCCCTAGTGGCATCACCACCCAAGAAACCAAGAACACATATGAGGGGTGATATAAGACATGACCCTGTAATGTTGAGGGGAGCAGGTAGTGAAGTGTTTAGAAAAGAATTGCAACATGATGTGCCACTTCCTACCATAATTCAATTTAGAACTGAAAAGGCTGAAGAGCAACTAAAGAAGCCTCAAGAGCAACTCAAGGTGGTCTTGTCTCACTGGAAAAGACTTAGACTTATCAGATGACGAGGTGGTAGAGAACGTAGAATCTCAGAGGATGGAGACCCTTGCTTCAAGTACTCACATAACTCCACAAGGAACCCCATCAGCACAGAGGATGATATTAGAAGACTTGAAGCAAGCAGAGCAAGAAAAATAAGATGATCCAGAGAGAGTAGACCAACAAATAGGGCTTGATAAATTAGTTGATCAGGTAACCAGCCCTGCAGTGATTGATCTAACATACAGGGAGGACGCAAGTCTTGAACATCAAGCAGGTGCACCTGAGAGAACAGTTAATGTTGAAGAAGTCAAGTTGAAAGAAGTGGAGAGCCACACTTCAAATTCAGGTCAGCAACAACAAAAAATACCTGCTGAGCCTAAGATTGTAGAAGTCCAAGAAAAGGGTGGGAAAGACAAAAGTACATCAGCTGATGATGCCCCCCGAACTCAAGAAACCTTAGGAGATAAAAATATATCCGGTCATGAGGGCCTAAAAACTTAGGAGGTAGATACACCAGGTGTGGATCAAAATGTGATCCAAGATCAGACAGATGCACCTAAGCTAGATACAATATTATCCACAGATACAAATGTGCCTTAGGATGAGGGAATCACTAAGATGGATGAAACAAAAGAGGACATACCACATGATCCTCCACCGCAAGAAAAGACTCCTCAGGAAGAGGAAGTAGAACAAGATCACCCTCATGAAGATCATCATGAGGAAGAAATGAGGAAGTCACCCTCTCCATTGAGAATAGATGCAGATACAGGAGATTAGGGTAGACATGATGATGATGGACAACAAGGATCCAGAGATCAAGTACCTCAATGGCTTGAGAAAGAGATAGGTACAGAACCTAGTTTTGAAATTCAAGAATTTGATGTTTTGACATTATTCTCAGAAACCATTATGAAGCCAAAGAGGAAGGTGAGATTAACATTTTCCATCAGAAGAGATCCTGCTACAGGTAGAAGGACCACCCAGGTAGCACTTCCTATAGTAGAAAAGGAGAAAGGCAAGATCACTCTGGAAGAATTCCAGATTACAACAATGGACTTGGGATTTGCCAATGAAGACCAAGAGGGTCAGGAAGGAAAAGATATAATTGAATCCTTAACCCAAAGGGTGAAGAGAGAGAAGGAGAAGAATAAGCAGCATAAAGAACACATTACCTAGCTGCATGCATACATAAAAGGGTTAATTAACCCTGATAATATAGTATCAGATCAAGCAGTCCCATTGACTACAATTTCACAAGAGGAGGTCAATAAATTGGACCTTATGAAGCATGAGTTAGTGGTTATGAGAAAGTGGATGTCATCCACACTCATAGGAGCTAAGGAAGTAGTGTAGGCCTCTTTGTAGAGGTGGAATTCTTTGGGTATTGCAAGGAGAAAAGTTGATAAACTACAGACTGAGGCTGGGAGAAGGTCATTTCAGTTGGAGAAAGCCTTGAGTGCTTTGAGAGAAATAAAGAGGATAAATCCTCAGGTCCTAATAAATCATCAAGTGTTAGATAATAATACTACCATGCTGGTAGATATTTGGAATAAAGACATCAGGTTTGAAAATGATGTATTGAAGAGGTGCAATAATAAATTAAAGGATATCAGTATGAAATTGCATGACATGATGTCATTTGAAGCAGAAATCCTGTAGGCTTTAGAGGGAAAAGTAGAAGGAAAGATTGAGAATCAAGACACAGACTTTGCTATAAAAGCTTTGCATAATAACTTCTAGCCGATGGCTGATGACCCTCTTAACCACCTGACAGAAGAAGCAATGAACAAGATTATGAGGATCAAGGTCAGGGTGGGGAACTACAATGAAACATTGAGCAGTAGGAAAAATAAATTGGAAACCCTTAGGGATAAATTCTAAGCACATAAGCATGCCATCAGCAAAGCCAAAACTCAGGATGGCGGAGAAGTTGAAAGAATAGTAAAAGCATATGAAAATATTAGGACAACCATGTAGGTCCATATACAGGGTGACATTCATCAGGATGATGAAGACACAGAAAGCGATGATCATGATGATCATGAAGAAGATGAAGAAGAACCTAATGAGTAGATGAAGATGCACTATAAAGGGAATATCTGCATCAGATACTTTATAGAAAATAAGGTACCTAGATGGTTGCCAGCTGGCAACCTGTGCCACGTGATCATTTGACTAAGTCAAAGGAATATGCACCATTGATCTTAATAGATAAATCTTCATCGTAGATCATGTGTAACCACTCTCTCACCTTATTCTATAAAAGGTGCAGGGATGCCTTATTTTGAACATTCAAAGATTAATTGAAATTTTTTTGCTGAAATATTTAGGGCCTATTTCAAAGTTATTGTAAGCATACATATTCTCGTATACTTAATGAAAGAGGAGACCTATTTGCTTACAAATCATCGTAAATTCTAAGTAATCTGTGTCTGAATTCTTGATATATGCTTTGATTTGCTGCGTCCCTTGGAGTGGTCATTAGTCTGCATATATTGTTTTCATTCCTCATCATTTGAAGTTTGTATCATCTATATCTAGCTGTGGAACATCCTAGTGAAAATATGGTTTGATTTCTTCTTTCTCATGACTGTATCAAGTATGTATGTGGCTCAATAGCTAAAGATTCATCATAATTTGAAGTTTTCATTTACATTTCTTTTAATTTTAGAACAATTCACCATCGCAATTGCAAATAATAGATAATCAGAAGCAAAATACATGAAATATGCAAACATCTCATAGATAATTGAAGATTTATAACATATTAGAAGTTAAAGCATGTACTATTGACAAATATCATGCAAAGATTTGAGTATAGATACATCATTTGTGAAAATATCCTGTGTAGATAACCTTCTGTGTAGCATCTTTACTTAAACAGAATCCTGATGATGATCAAACGTAAGGCCCTGAATGGAAAACAACAACACACATCAACCACTGAGTAATGTTAGTTGATTAAGAACTAATCCATGGGGACTTGGGATTATGAATTCTTTGAATTCATCATATCTTTCAAGATGAGTAAAGGTTGATGTGTAACTTTTATTCTATGTTTGTTTATGACTAACATCATGATCAACATTGCCTTAGCCTTGTACTGAATATTCATCTTATTAATGTGCTTTTTCACCTCTTCATACAAATTCTTCATGTGTTCTGCAAAGTCTTCAGCCTCAACACTTGTCTTTTCTCCTTTGTCTAGATTCCTTAACTATGAAGCATTTCTTGGACTATTCCCATATACAATTTGGAATGGTGATTTACTAATACTCATATTGATAGAATTATTGTAAGCAAATTCTACCTATGGTAAAATCAAATCCCATCCTTTGGGCTTATCTCCTACTAAGCATCGTAGCAGGTTACCCAAAGTCCTATTCACCACTTTGGTCTATCCATCAGTGTGTGGATGGTATGTAGAATTGAACTTCAAATCTATCTTCAACTTCTTCTACAATGTCCTCCAGAAATAACTAACAAACTTGGTATCTCGATCTAAAACTATTCTCTTAGGTAGACCATGTAGTCTCACCACTTTGCTAAAAAATAACTTTGCAATATGAACATCATTAGTTTTGTTGTAGGTAATAAAATGTGCCATCTTCAAGAATCTGTCCACCACTACAAAAATGGAATCATGCTCCCTTTGTGTCCTTGGTAAACCAAGAACAAAATCCATACTAATATCATCCCATGGTTTCTCTGGTACAGGTAGTGGTTGATATAGATCTGTATTCTGACTTGCTCCTTTCACCATCTGACATACTCTGCAACTTTGCACAAATTTCTTCACATTTTGCTACAACTGTGGCCAATAATAATTTTCACCAACAATAGCAATGATCTTATCTCAACCAATAAGACCAAAGTGTCCAGCCAATCCTCCACTATGCTTCTCCTTAATCATGTTCTCTCTCATGGAACTCCTTGGAATGCACAACTAGCTTCCTTTAAACAACATGCCATCTTGGATTATGAAATCCAACCATTTTGTCCTGTCCAAAGTAACAGGTTCCAGACAAGCTTTCCAAGCCTCTGCAAAATCTAGATTTCAGGATACAAACTTTTGAGCTCATCGAACCCAACAACCTCTATCTTCATTTCTGTCAACAAGTTTTGCCTTCTACTCAAGGAATCTGCAACTTTGTTGGACTTCCCACTCCTGTGCTTCAAGACAAAAGTATAGCTCTACAAAAACTCAACCCATTTTAAGTGCCTCTGGTTCAACTTTCCTTGACTATTAAGATACTATAAAGCCTGATGATCAATATATAAAACAAACTCCTTTGAAAAGAAATAATGTCTCAATTTCTTCAAAGCCTAAACTATTGCATAAAAATCCTGATCATAAACATAATACTTTTTCTTGGCATCATTAAGCTTCTCACTAAAATAGGTGATGGGCTTAACTTCTTGGCTCAAAACGGCTCCTATAGCACTGCCACTAGCATCACAATCTACCTAAAATACCTTATTGAAATCTGGGAGTGCCAAAATAGGTTTCTTTGTGACTTTCTGCTTCAATGTATCAAAGCTTTTATCTGCCCCTTTAGTCCATCTAAGCTCTTTTCTATCCCCTCTCATTGTCTTAGTTAGGGGTGCACAAATGCTACTAAAATTCCTTATAATCTTTCTATAAAAACTTGCTAAACTATGAAAAGATCTTACCTCTGTGGCACTCCTTGGTGTAGGCCATTCAATGATAGCCCTTACTTTTTTTGGGTCCATCTTAAGACCTTCCTCTGAGACAACAAATCCTAGGTATACCAACTCCTTCTTTGCAAAGCTACATTTCTTTAGATTGATCAACAACTTCTCCTCCCTTAGTTTCTCCAAAACTCTTCTGATTTGCATTATATGCTCATCCTAAGACTTACTGAAAATCAAAATATCATCTAAATAAACAATAACAAAACTTCCCAAAAATTCTTTCAATACTTGTTCATGAGCTGCATGAATGTGCTCAGTGCATTGGTTAGCCCAAATGACAACCACTCATACAAACCCTCCTTTATCTTGAAGGCTGTCTTCCATTCATCTCCTTCTCTGATTCAAATCTGGTGATACCCACTCTTCAGGTCATTCTTTGTGAAGTACTTGGCTCCATTCAAACAATCCATTATGTCATCCATTCTTGGCAATGGAAACCTGTACTTGATCGTGATCTTATTTATGGCTCAAGAATCTATACACATTCTCCACTCTCCATCTTTCTTTGGTGCTAGTACTGTAGGTACCGCACATGGACTCAGGCTCTCCCTTATCAGTCCCTTCCTTAATAGCTCTTGAACTTATCTGTTCAGCTCTTCACTCTCTACAAGAGTCATTCTGTGGGCTACCTTATTTAGCAAACTAGCTCCTGGTATCAAATCCATTTGGTGACTTATCTTCCCCACCAGTGGTAAAGCTTCTGGTACATTATCAGAGATAATATCCTAAAATTCTTCTAACATATCTGAGACTTCTGCTGGTACATCTTCACATTTCTCTTGACTAATCTTAGGAATCAATGCAAAGCAATGATACTCATGCTTCATACCCTATAAAAATTTCCTACCATCTACCAATCAAATTCTGGTAGTGCTACATATCTTTTCTTCCACCTCCTTCAAGGGCTTCAACTTATGACGAACTCCATCCTTTGTTAGGGAATATGTGTTTGCACGGCCATCATGGACAATGCTCCTATCATACTATCATGGCCTCCCCAATAACATGTGACATGCATCCATCAATATGATGTCACACATAACCTCATCATGGTAGTCACCAATCTTGAACTTCACTAAACACTGCTCATTGACCAAAGCTCTATGGTCCTTCTACAACCATGCAATCTGATATGGATGTGGATACTTTCTTCTTGTCAATTTCAACTTGTCAACCATCTCCTCTAAAATAAGATTATCAGTGCTTCCACTACCAATAATAATATCACAACACTTACCTTCACACTTGCACCTTGCAAGAAATAAACTCTTCCTCTGATTGGGTTCTTTCTCCTCATTCAACAAAGTTCTTCTAACAACAAGGGTTTCTCCCCTTTCAACATCTTCAAAGTGCTCAGATTGCACATCTTCATCGACATGTACAACTCGTGCATTACCTTCAGGTCTTCTATTTGTCCTTCCTTGATGTTGTGGACACTTGTAGGCTTGATGTACTTCTTCTCCACATTAGAAATAGGTTCCTCTAAAACCTCCTCTTCCAGGTCCTTGCCCAGGTCGACCTCTTCCTCTTCCTCTTTGTTCACCATTGTTCTGGTCACGAGGGCGATAGGCATTATCCCCTCTCTAATTTTGATTGGTGCTAGCTTCTTACAAGATTTTAACAAGATGGAAGTTGAATTCATTCATGATGGGAAGAAGATTGTTCTGAGAGCACTCTCAAATGGAGGCCCTAGAGTTGTGACAGCAAGGAGAATGGAAACATTGTTCAAACATGATGATGTTGCTTGGGCAGCACAGTGCTTCATTTGAATCTTCATTTTGGCCCCCATAGGGTCTTCCACCAGTCCTTCCACCTTGACCTCTTCCCCTTTGCTTGCTGTCAAATCTTTTATTCAGTTTCTCTTCCACCTTCAGGGAAAACTGGTATGCATCTTCTATGGTGCTCATTCTAACTAGGCTCAGCTCCTCTTGAATATTTGGCCTCAACCCATTAATGTAACAGTATACCTTCTCCTTGTTAGGCTCTGCATGACCTATCCTAATAGTAATTTTATAAAACTCTTCTGTGTACTCCTTAATAGATTTGTTACCTTGCTTCAGTCCTTGCAGCTTCTTTAGCAGCTCCATCTCATAGTCCATAGGAATGAATTGCTTCTTCAGTTTCTCCACCATTTGATCCCATCTAGTGATCTTTCCTTTTCCTTTTCTATTCCTCTCTAATTAGACCTTCCACCAAATACTGGTGTGGCCCTTCAACTTTGTTTTTGCAAACTTAACCTGATCTGGGTCCTCCACATCTTCATACTCAAAATACTCCTCCATGTCATTGATCCAATCAATAAGCTGTTCCAGATTCAAATCTCCAGAATATGTAGAAACTTCGATCCTGGGCCTCTTTCCAATCTTTGAAATGGCCCTCAACAACCTAACTTCTGCAAGATCACCTGCAACTTCTTGTTCTTCCTCAGATAGCTCTTCTTCAGCTTCATCTTCACTTTCCTCTCTTGTTCTTGGCTCAAACCCTCTTCGTAGCTCCTCTTACAATCCATCGATTTGCCTTTGCAGGGCTCTAAAACCCTCTTCTGTCAAAGCATTCCTCCCAATACAATTTCTTCATGGAGGCATCTTGATCTCCGCAGCAAACCCACAACCTCAGGTCCTAGTGCAAACTACCTAACGGTCAGCCATCTATCTACACACTCAAGAACCCTTGCTCTGATACCACTTGATGAAGTGGATAAATCATAAAACACACAACAATAGAAATTGCACACAGAAAATAGGACTTTCTTTATTGATTTGGACAACTTATTACATTACAGAAGCTCAAATACAATTAGAGGAATCAACCCTCCATAGGTTGCAAAACATTACAACTTCCTCTCACAAGACTCTAGAATCATCTACCATCTGTAACCCCAAATCTGCTAGGGTTTCTGTTTTCCCACCTATTCTTGACTCTACACTTTCCCCCTTAACTCTACTACTGCCCAGAGTTCCCAAAAATGGTTATTAATAGCCTTTTTGGTGGCCAACAACCTAATTTTGAAATTTGCATCTCCCTCCAAAAATAGGTCAACTTCTGGGAGCCATAACTTTTGATCTGGGTGTTTGATTGATGAATTGTTTTATGTGTCAGAAAGCTTGCAGAGTGTTCCACGCACTAGGAACCCGCTCTGCCAATTCTAGCCATTTTTGGGTTCGTACAGGGCTATTTATTTCCTTAAACTTGAGTTTGAATAATTTTCAGGCATTTTTGGGGAAACATAAACTTTAATATCTTTCAACTTGCAAATGATCTTTGCGTGATTCCTTTGCCAACGGTCTTATTTTTCAGTTATGTAGCTTCCTGTAAATTTCCACTTCATTCCGTACCCAAATGCAAACTTTCTAAAAATATCAGGTTGCTATTTTTAGCAGTTTGGAAAAACTGAAAGTTCTACATCGTTATTCAAGCGATTATGGAACCAGAACCACAAATTTTAAAAATAAATGGAAAGAACATCAACAATTTTGAAACACATCTTTTTTTTTTGGGTGATGCAAGATTTCCCTTACACCACTGGATGCTCTTGCATCATCATTCCATCAATCTTCTATTATTATATCAATCCTCTAGAGTAATTTGCACCTATCAAGAGTGAGTAACCTAAATTTTATTTATTACACAAGACATTCATAAACATCTCCATAATATAAACATTTTTATGTAATTACACTAATTTTTGACTTTCCCTAATTTAAAGGTGAGTCTTTTGATTTAACTATACCCTTTTTTAAAAGATAACCATGTTTGCTATCATCAAATAGATGATCAATTAATTTAAAACAATGTTACAAAGATGAACCTTCTCAAACATAAATCATTCCTAAGGTTTTAGACACTACCCTACACATTCTTTGAGCCTTTGAATAATTGCAAGAAATATGCTAATATAGTGCAACATGACTGATTTGCAACAAAAACATTGATAGCATACACACATGAGGTAACATCTAGAGGCTAAAATAGAATTTCTAGTGACTTAAATGGATATTTTACCCTTTTGAACAAATAAGAGTATGTGTTCACTTTAGACAGACATCATTGAATTAACATCTGTATAAAATTTTGCCATAGAGTACAAATGGCTTGGGCTCCATCAAAGCATATTGCAAGGTTGATTACAAGTGCACTGCGACCAAATTGGTTATATAAATATCTAGTTTTCTTTGGTCCATGAGGATCTTATAAAATGCTCAATATGGATGCACTCTATGATGTAATGTGGTTAAAAATGTGCATTAGCTCTTCACCTATTTTAGTAAAGAAAACATATCCATGTATATGTTGTTTAAGTTCTAAAAGAGAAAACTATTACTACCTATATTTCTTCATCCCATGATTTCAAAAGTTTCACTATGTATTGTATAAATTTACCCAAAATTAACTTTGTTTACCTTTAGTTATTCTATTGTTTTAGATTAGAAATTTCTCAAGATTTCCAAACTAGATTTTATGGAAGAATGAAAGAAGGTAAATATGGTTGACAACTCTTTTATAAACCAAGGTATTTTTTTTTAGAATGCATCCTATGGCTGCATAGAGGCTCCTCTAATGGAGGTGTCTCCATCAAAGAGTGCCTCTCTGATGAAGGCACCTCCATTGGAGTAGTCATCTCCAATGAAGGTGCCAACACAAACAAATATTTCCTCACTATGTTTAAATTTCTGGCTCAAACAAATAATATGCAAACTAAGTATATTCTATTATTTCTCTATTGTAATTTATTTCATTTCTAGCTATTCTTTGGAAGGTAAAGATGAGATTCATCGTGTGTATAGTTTCTATTTTCTCATGCCTGGAATAATCCTAACTTTGTTCCTCTTTTTGTTGTTGTTCACAGGTTAAATTTTTGAGCAGATTACTTCTAATAATTTATATATATAGCTACCTAAAGAGTACCGGTAATGTTTGATTAGCATAAATCAATTGCATTTCTATTTCCCTTAATTATTCAATCAATGCACAAGATAAAAATCTTTGTATGCACATCAGAAGTTTGATGCACAAAAAGGAATAATCAGCTAAGGGTTCAATTAAAATCACATACCTTGCTCAGTACGTTGGAAGCCAAACCCTTTATTTTTCTTCTGTTCTATATTCTTCTCCTTTTCCTTTTGACATTCCCATTCTAATATTTTTTCTCTTTTTTAGAGGACTCTTTCCACCCTTTCCTATGTTACAGATGTCCTTTTTCCTTCAGACAATAGTGCCATGTATTATTTATAAATGTTACAAATGTCCGCCAGATGTTAAGCATGGAAGGCCAATGATGGTAGAAAGATCATAATTTTTTTAGTTAAATTTTAATTCCATCCTTTGTGAAAGTAGACCTCCCACTTTTATTAATTTGCTCTGATGGATTAAAGTTTATTATTGGGCTGCAAGTGTCTAGCGAAAGAATATATTATTCTTAAATGAATACCAATTAAAACAAGGGAAATTACCTACTAAAGTTGTTTTTCCTTTTAAAAGTGAAAACCAAAGTAACTTATTAGCTAAAATATCCTTAATTATTCACCACATTATGGATTAAACAAGATAAATATTAAAGTGAATATTTACTTAATATTACACACACACATATTTATTTATACATATATTTATTTATTTATCTTTTCCATCTTGGAATAGTTCTTCATAAAGTTGTTATTAGGAAGAAAAAAAATCAGTAATTAACCACTCATCACCCCCCCTTTTAATACATAATGTGCACAATATATATAAGATTTGTACCAGGTTATCTTACTCTTAAGACACATTCAAAACCTTTAGAAACCTTAAGCAAGCTGTTATTTTTCTTTCTAAAAAAAATCTTGTTTATCATTTGTGCACGTAACAAAACTTGATAAAATAGGTCCACTTAAAGAATTTTCTCCTTATAGTCATTGTGCTAGTCTAAACAAAATGGGGTGTGACATTCTTGTTCTTACCATTTTGGCATAAGAACATCTAAACATTAGCAACTATTAATGTCTGAGGAAGGTTTCATGTAGTGAGTTCATAGGTCCATATATTGAACTTGGTAGCTCTGATACCATATGTAACATGTCAACTCATATTACCCTGATAATCAACTCAATTTACCATCAAGTAAATAGTCATGATCAACATAATATTTTTTTCTATTTAACAATAATTAAATTCATAATCAATAATCAGAATGCATATCTTTTTTGAATAATTTAAAAAATAAAATTTGCAACATATTCAAAGATAACATAATAGTGAATTCCTTCACTTTACAATCATAATATTTTGCTCATGGAAATAATGATAAGTTTTACATAAAATTTTGACTGTCAAGTCATATAATAGAATATACTACATCTAGAATATTGATCATAAGTCTCAGCTTGTCATCTACTTGGAAAAGAGAGCATCACTTGAGTGCTTTTCCTCCAACCACAGACTAGCGATCCCCTGCACAAATTCCTACCTGGAAGTGGCCCTACCCTTCATGAAGGAAGTAGATATAAGGAACCAAAAGGTTTGCTATATGAGTTCTAGTGTTGTGTCCTTCATAACTCATCACGGTCATACACGTATAGATCCACTCTAACTATATATGACACTACTGGATGGTTATGCCATTTGGAGCACAGTGAACTAACTAATGCATGTAGATACGAATGCATTACTTTGGCCAAAGTTTTAATATAAATAAACATTTTGTAATGAATGTAGTCGAATGTTCACACACCTGTAACTCAACTTAGAAGTTATCTCATCCTACAGTGCTTTTGGTTGACCCTTTTTGGTTACAAATTTAGTCCATTATCTTGGACTTCCAACTCCGTATCCTGGAGTATATATTATTGGTTTTCTCATTGCAACTGCAACATGGAATTTGTGACTCCTCGCCACTCTATTCCCTTCTTAAGTATATAAATTTCTTGATTTCTTACCACAAAATCAGTTGTGGATAACATCTCTATGAGATGAGTTTGAATAAATGTTTAGGATAATGGATCTCTATCTGATCCTTGTCGATTGAATATGGTTCAATCAAATCAATAATACCATTGTAAAACAAGTTCCATACTTTGCCATATGTATTGGGGTGTATTTAGAGAGCTATTATCTCTAATCTTGACATCACAGTAAATCATTAGTTACCTCAAGATAACAATAAATATATCAAATTTTGTCATAGAAGTATTCATAGTCTACTAGAGACTTGATAGGTAATAGTAATACCGTCCATCGTTATAAATAGTATTCAAAAGATAACACAATTATTGAGCTACACTGCTTTATTGTTTTCTTTCCAAAGATAATGCAAAATTATAACTATGCATCTTATCTCATATCCAAGGTTCATAATATATATATTCTTAGTGTGATAATGTTATCATTACCAACTTAGTCATCTTTAATGATTAAAGAAGAGTCCACTTCTCTCATTCTATCAAGAGATAACCAAAGGCACGTACATAAAATATCTATGAAGAAATCTTTATATTATATATCTTATGCCAAGAACCTTAAAGTTTAGTCTAAAACATTTTTAGAGAAAGATATAGCACACAAAATAAGTGGAGTGGCTCTCAGCTAGCTGCCAGATAAACAGAGTAATACACCATCTTTACTTGGCTCGAAAGCATGGCTAGAGATAGGCTTTCGACTCAACCTTATAAAAAGATTAAAGACTTCACAGTCTTGAGCAAAGATTATTTGAATACGGGCCATTACCATGGCCATGGTTATATTCATATACTGCTATAGCAGTGTGATATGCTATAGGCCTCCATAGCTTCTAATGAAATATCATATGTTTTAGTTGTAAATGCATTGACAAGATTTAAATGGATACAAATATATTTCCACATCCTCAGCCTCATGGCCTCGATGGAATATCATAGCTAATTCAAAGGTTTTAGTCCTTGGCCTCATGGCCTCAATGGACAATCATAGTGTAAACAAACTTTACCAGCTCTCAGCCTCATGGCCTCGACGGGCTATCATAGTCAAATCAATATTAATAAAAGGTTTCAACCTTTATGGCCAATAACAATAGCTTAGCATCATGCTACAGTATTATAATGTGCATTACACAGTCAATAGAGTACTTGAGTCAATATGTGTAGTCCGTCAACAAAGGTTTCACAACTATGCCTTTCTTTGAGATTATACTGCTCTCATCTTCCGTCTCTTCACCCAGAGCTTCATCCTCTTCCTTTTTGATACCCCCCAAAACACTAACTCAATGTCTCTTTTTGGCAGAGGTATCAAGAGCCTCCACTCTCATTCCCACTCCCATGGGAATAGCTCCACCATCACCTACAAGTTTTCCAATTGAAAGCATGTAGCACTCGATGGGCTACAAACATGGGTCAGTTGGGCTTTCTCAAGCACTTCTCCCACTCCTCCATACTGTGAGGAACATGGCTACACAAGCTATGAGTATGTAGTGATAATAAATCACTAGATAATTATCATAGAAAAAGGTGGTGACAATTAATGATAAACCACATAATACATATACAATATGGTAATCTATACTATCACTAAGATAGCATTACCGACAACATGGTATAGCATCAAGAAGTATCAAATTACGAAGGGGGGGTCAAGGTTCACTCCCCCACTTTGCAATCTTAGCAAAACATCTAGAGCATATAAATCGATATACACCAATGTAATAAATAACCATATAGGATAACCCTCACAAAGACAAAGGTTAATTCTGACTAATAATAATGTTTTGAGAACATTTATTTAGCTAGATTGATGTAAAATACGTCGAGAAACCTTAACTTGTCATGACAATAATTAGTTGAATCAAAATCAACTAAGTAAGGGAGAATGACTAAAACATAACTAGTCTCACAATAGTTCACATAAATAACAACGTTGAAATTTTAGATGGCAACTTGTCTTTTTCCATAACATCTACTTCCTTCTCCTGGGTGATACTCTCCTTCCCTTCTTGGAATTGGAATTCTCTTTTCATGGTTACATTCACAATCACTCAAAACCATGATCAGTGTATCATCATCAAATCATTATGCATCATAATAAAATAATCTCAATTACATGTAATCTCATGTCTAATTTAAAAACATTAATCATAATCCATATAACCAATGATTTATCCTGACATTTTCCACAAACATCAAATCATTAATCTATGATTACTGATCTAGTTAATCTCATAAAAAGTAAAAGTTAAATATAGTCAAAGTTGGGATTGTAACAAAAAAGACTTCAAAAATCTTCAATCATTAACCTCTCTCACATCTATAATGCATTTATTAGTATCGTCTGTGTGGATGATATTTTTCTATGTATAAAATAAATTTTGGGGGCTTTCATGTGAAATTAGTCATGGCATGCCACTATTAGGTAGTAATCACAATGCTTTCGTCAATGGACCAATTATATCTCTCTTGTATGACATAAATTATTACTTGCAAGTAGGACTTTAGCAGGAATTAGTTCATGCATGAAAAATATAGATCTGCTAATTGAAACAACCAGAGAGTGGAAACAATAGCAGGGAAAGACCAAGAACTTGAAGCTTTCAAGAGTAAAAAAGTTAGATGATAGAAGCATTAATGCCACAGGCCAATGGAGCAAGCAATTGATCTCCCCTGTTAGTCAGTTTCTGGCCGAGATAAACACTATACCTATCTTTGCAATCATGGCCATCCAATCTCCATCAACTTCTCTGAAGATCTAGCCAACCAATCTCCACCAATCGCCATGGCATATCCATCACTAAATGCCAATTTACCAAATGATTTCAACTAATGGAGATGATGAGAGGAATGGTCCTCCTTGTACCTATAGGAGAACCAACATAGTTTGATTGTCACCTTCCATAGTACTGACCTTGCTTAGCTTCACAGTGAAACACCTATCAACGTAATAATAATAACCACTTTCAAGTAAATTTTGAAAAGAGTTTATGTGATTAATGTTAATGGGCCCTTGGTGCAATGCCCCATGTGTACACTCCACCATTGAACACAAAAACACATAATTTAGATTTGAAAAGCATGCATTTTTCTATAGGTAACTTCGAATCATTATTTTATCTTAGAACAAGTTTTAGTTAATTAAGGTAAATGCTTTGATACATCATGGCACAATTTCAATATGAATGCATAGAATAGATTATTCATAGCATGTACATCATCAGAGTAGGATAGCTAAGTTTACCTGTGCATATTACAAACCAATCATAGTTGTGAAACTGATCATGCAAAATCTATTTTATCAAGAGAGAATGACAATGAATCTATTTTATCAAGAGAGAATGATGATGAATCTATTTGACTAACTTCACATTTGATTGAAACCAAGTAAGAAACTCATTACACAAAATCTTTAACATAAGTTCAATGAATTAATTTAAGATAACATTTTAGCTGTAGAGGAGGATGCCATCATACACCTTAAGGGTAGAATTTAAATGTACAACTTCTTTCTTATACTTTCAATATATAAATATATCCATCACTAATCAATCAAGCGATAAGCAAATATGATTAACTATTTATCTCTTACCATAAAATCTAATTCTAATTAACATCACCTTGTCATTAACTCAATAAATCAGAAAAATATTTTTTAAAAGATTAGATATATCATAATCTAAATCAAGAATATTAACTTAAGTGTAAACATAGGAATAAAATCATTCATTTATACCTTTGGATTCTTTTCTCTTTACCTTATGTCATACCAAAATAACATTCCTTTCTTTGATACCTGTACCCTTATAATGTCACATTTTCTGCACACTAGATCAAAGAATTAAATCTTTGAAAAGACATAATCTGAAGTATAATTGGAAAAGATCAAGACCTAAGGGGACGGACCTATGCCTTGGGGGCTCATCCTCGATGGACTTGCCTAGCTACGCGCAGAGGCTTCATAGTTCAGTAACTTGAACTTGCAACCGCAAGGTTAACTTAAATGCATAGAATCATGTCAAGAATTCAAGGTTCTCTTTTCTAATTCAAGAAAGGATGCAATATCCAAATAGATAAGTTTGACACAAGTTGATTAATCACTTGGTTATCATGTACTAATAAAAGTTCTATAGGGAACTAATCGACAACATACATAGACCTTAGCTCTTAAAGGTTGAGTACACTAAGTGATTAAAGGTACATGGTTAAAAAAATATTAATTCAGACACTTAGTATTTTTTATAAAACATTAATCCATTATTTCAACCCTAGAATCATTTTATAATACTAAAAGTACATGGTTACAAACAAAATATTAATTCAGATACTTAGGATTTTTTTTATAAAACACTAATCCATTATCTCAACCCTATAATCATTTTATGATACTAAAAAATAATTACTTTCTATCAATGGCCACCTATAAATATTTTTTAAAATCTATTTAAAAAAAGGATTTTAAAAGATCAAAAGTATTTATAATAATAATAATCACTTTCAAGGAAATTTTTAAACCACTTTCAAGGAAATTTTTAAACCACTTTCAAGTAAATTTTGAAATGAGTTTATGGGATCAATGTTGATGGTGTTGAACACACCAAGATACTAAGATGGGTAGGGGTTGGGGGGGGGGTGAATCAGTATCTGAACAATTTTCAATTTTAACAATTTCAACTTATCTGGAGCAAATTTAAAACTTAAGCTTCACAACATTAACATGAACATGAAAGATTAACATAATGCACATCAACACATAACACTAGATATACATGGAAAACCCTAGAAGGGAAAAACCATGGTGAGGATTAACTCACAATATATGAAGCTCAAGTAACAACTCTATTTTAGGGCTACAACCCAAGGAAGCTTCTACTCCCTGAAGAACTTTGATTTAGGGTCACTGTTGAATGCACAAGACAATTGAGAGGGGGTGTTAACCAGTTGTAAATTATAATTCAAAAACCCTCAAACACATTTAGATCCACATCAATTCAATTAACCCTTAAACTATTATGATGATTAAGCATGAAAGAAAATAATAGAAACTGAATCAACATCAAACATAAGAGAACACCAAATTTATGTGGAAAACCCAAGAAGGGAAAAACTAGGGTGAGGATTAGCTCATAGTATAAAGTAATATCAACATTAAAAACCAATAGGCTCACTGCCCAAAAGAAAGGCTCACTGCCATAATAGAGAAGAAGATAGAGAAGATTGTTACAAGGAGAAAACTATCTCAATGCAACAGGGAATTCCACTGCAACACCATCAACACCTTCACATTCACACTAAAGAATTGTAGACACCTTCTACTCACTGCATCCAATAATCTAACATATGAAAGCTTGTATTGCACCACATATTCAACCACACTATTATTCACGTCACCTTCATCTTGTGTTCCCAAGATCATGATCCCTTGACACTTATTTATATAGTCTTCAAACTTGTGAACATTCTCCAAGGTCAACAAATCACCTTAACCTAGAAAATTCAAATTAGGTCTGGACCTAAACATTCCTGTGGTGGAAAGGAATGAGGGTAGACCACAAAACATCTTAGCTTGGACCTAAATTCATCCAAGCACTCCACTTCACGCTTTCACAATCACTGAAGCAACTCTGCAATTAGTGTAAACACCTAAGGTCGGCCTTAAACCTATGTTAACATAATGATCTTTTAAGTACACACTTCCTCAAGATAAAATACAACTTTGAAGACCACAAACCAAGCTTTAACACAATCTAGAGTATTCCATGAACATCCTAAAACATCCTAAAATCCAACAAATTCCTTCGCAACCACTTTCACCTGCCACATAACCTTATCATGTTTATCTAGTATGCTTAACTATCTCTATCATGCACTGTATCTCTAGAAATCAACTTTTGGAGCACCAAACCATGAACAACTTCAATAGAAGAAGGATATGAACCTTATAAGCACATATCCAAAACTACAAGACCTAAAACCACTTTGTGGAGAAATGCGGAGCAATGACATTTCTCCCAGACACCTCTACAAATCTCTGCAAAACACAACCTTCATACTGGTGAACACAACTTCCTCTATACAACAAACTAGAACACCAAATTTGGAATATAACATCTCTAAACATCTCTGAACAATATATCCAAACCACAAAGACAAATCTTCAACATAGAGGAAATGTGGAGCAAAACCAGAACACTACTCTATAAACCAAAATGCCACTTCAACACACTATTTCCTTTATTAATCAAATTTTCTCAAAAGCACTTGGAAACCAACCAACATAAACATATTCTTAAAATCTTCAGCAGTTCTTCAAAGCAACCAAATCATCTTTAGCAAAGCAACTCAAACAAACAGCTCATACCATTGCAACAACCTCATCTCTACTCAACCAACTACTCATACTCTTGTACCATTTCTTACTCACATAGTTGACACCAATGACAACACAAGCTTGTTGACATCAATGACAACACCAACTGCACATACTTGCAACAATCTCCCCCATTGTAATTGATGGAAACACATAATGTGAAAAACCATCAGCACAACAACATCCTCAATACTATTGTTCATACCGATAGTTCCTTTCTCTTTCTCTCCCCCTCAACTTACTACTCTCTTCTTGACAACTGACTCTTTCCTTTTTCACATTGCTCTCTCTCTCCCCCTTTGACATCAATGGAAAAGGGCTACACATATCTCTTTTAATCTTACTTTTAGACAACTACTCAAACTTGTACCTACTTACTACTACTCTGCAACATCATTTCTTTTACTACTCTGCATACTCCCCCAACATTAGAACTTACTCCCCTTGAGAGGTAGCCTCCAACATCAATCCAGGATAAGGAATGAATCTTGAAATCCACTAGATTGATGCATCTCCTTATGTATCTAGTTTAAAGAAGAAGGGGCAATGAACCCTAACTTCTCCTAGATATACTCAAATGTATCCTTAGGAAGAGCCTTGGTGAATATATCAGCAACCTGATCCTTTGTAGGCACATACTCAAGCTTCACTTCATTCTCTGCAACCTTCTCTCTCAGAAAGTGATACCATATTGATATATGTTTTGTCCTTGAGTCCATCACCGGATACTTTAAAATCTTAATAGCACTTGTATTATCATAGAAGATAGGGATAGGTTCATCATATACAACTTTGATATCCTTCAAGGTTTGTCTCATCCACAACACTTGTGTGCAACAAGGTGCTACTTTAATGTATTCTACCTCTACAATAGACAAAGATACTAAATCCTACTTCTTACTTAACCATGACACCACTCTGCCTCCAAGAAAGAATGCACCACCACTAGTACTTTTCCTGTCATCTACACAACTAGCCCAATCTACATCTCTATAAGCACTTAGAGAAAAGTTATCATCCTTTGGATACCACAAGCCATGATCTAGAGTGCCCTTTAAATATCTGAATATCCTCTTCACCTTTACAAGATGTGACTCTCTAGGATCTTCTTGAAATCTAGCCACAAGACAAACTGCATGCATTATATCCAGTCTAGTAGAAGTTAAATATAGCAATCCTCCAATCATTGATCTATACCTACTATGATCAACCTTAGGAGAATCATCATTCTTGCTCAGCTTGCAACCAGTTGTCATAGGGGTACATACTGGTTTAGAGTCTTCCATTCCAAACTTCTTCAACATCTCCTTGACATACTTTGATTGTGAAATGAAAATACCTTTATCTTTCTGATTAATCTATAGCCCAAGGAAGTTCATCTCACCACACATTAAAATTTCTAATTCTTTCTGCATTTTGTCTGCAAAACCCTTACACATACCTTCATTTCCCCCAAAGATTATGTCATTCACATATACTTCCACAATCAGAATTTGATATTATCCTACTTTGATGTACATATTTATATTTGCAGAACCTTTATTGAATCCTTGTATCAAATACCTATCTAACCTTGCATACCAAGCTCTGGGGGCTTTCTTCAATCCATACAGTGCCATCTTCAACCTACAAACTAGATCTGATTTATCTAATAACTGAAATCCATCTAGTTGTTCTATGTATACTTCTTCCAATTCACCATTAAAGAAATCTAAATTCACATCCATTTGATATACTTTGAAATTCTTATGTGCTGTAAAAGCCAAAAACATCTTGATGGCCTCCATTCTTGCCATCGAAGTATAAGTTTCATCATAGTCTATTCCTTTTACTTGTGAGAAACCTTTACACAGAAGCCTTGCCTTGTTTCTTACCACTTCTCCATTCTCATTTAGTTTGTTTCGAAATACCCACTTAGTTCCAATCACATTTTTGTTTGCTGGTCTTGGGACAAGTTCCTAGGTCTGATTCTTTTCAATCTGCATTAGTTCTTCTTCCATAGCCTTGATCCAATACTCATCCTTGCATTCTTCAATCACTGTTTTAGGTTCAAATTTAGAGAGTAAACATAGATTTACCTATTCTTCAATAACTTTCCTTCTTGTCAGCACACCTTTATTCTTGTCACCAATGCTTTGATCTTCAAAATGATGCTTTTGCACATACTTGGGAGTTTTAGGAATCTTTTTTGAATCTTTTTCTTCTTCAACCTATACTTCATTTTCATCAGCATCTTCTTCTTTGTAAGAGGACTCATATGATTCATAACCATTAACCTTTGAATTCTTTTGTAGATCTTCATCAACCTTGACATTTGCACTCTCAACAATCCTTCTTAGTTTCTTGTTGTAGCATCGATAATCTTTGATTCTAGTAGAATACCCAAGGAAGATACCTTCATCAGACCTTGCATCAAACTTTCCTAAATTTTCTTCATCCCTTCTGATATAACATTTACTTTCGAACATTCTAAAGTACTTGGCAGTAGGAATCCTTCCATACCATAACTCATAGGGAATCTTTGTACTGTTTTCTCTGGCCTAAACTTTGTTTAGTATATAAACAACAGTATGAATTGCTTCTCTCTAGTAGACCTTTGGTAGGTTTTCTTCTTTTATCATTGTCCTTATAGCTTCTTAAATAGTCCTATTCTTCCTTTCAACCACTCCATTCTACTGAGGAGTCCTAGGGGGAGATAAATGCCTCTTTATTCCATGATTCTCACAAAACATGTTAAACTCATTGGAGGTGAACTCTCCATCTCTGTTAGACCTCAAACATTTGATTCTCATATCCATTTCATTCTCAACCATGACTTTGAATTCTTTGAATGCTTTGAACTTATATAGGGCTTCATATTTTTCTTTGAGAAAAGTAACCCATGTCATCCTAGAATAACCATCAATTAGTAGCATGAAATACCTGTCACCTTGAAAAATCCTTACCTTGATAGGACCATAAAGATTTGTATGCACCAATTCCAATAGTCTGGTAGAAGATTGATCCTTGAATTTGAAACTACTTCTTTCTTTCTTTCTTTCTTTCTTTCTTTCTTTCTAGACATCTTGAAGCATAATGACCAATCTTTCCACAACTAAAACACTTGAAAGGCAATTTACCACTGTACTTACCAGTACCCAATTTCATTTTTCTCACAATGTTAGCTTCCACATCATCTAAATCCTCCTAATCTGATTACACAATATTCTTAGATTTACTAGCCTTGAAGGAAGTCTAAACCTTTGCACTACTTGTACCAAATTCTCTCATTTCAAATGCAGTTAAGGTACCAAGCAACTGATCTTTGGTAAACTGATTCAAATTTTGTAATTATTCAATAGAAGAAACTTTATGACTATAAGCTTTAGGAAGAGTTTTGAGTACCTTCAATACCACTTCTTTTTCATCCACATCTCCACCAAGTCTTTTGATGCCATTGATAACTTCATCCACCTTCTGTAAGTATCTTGTAATGTTTTCATCTTCAGACATTCACATGGTCTCAAACATGAGCTTCAAATTCTACATTTTGGCATGCTTGACCTTATCATCTCCTTAATAAATACTTTTTATCTTTTTCTAGATTTCATTAGTAGTTTTTAGATTCATAACTTTTACCAACCCATAATTAGTAAGACCGCTTAAAAGATCATACCTTGCTTTACCATTGGTTTCATAGGCCTTGATCTCATTTGCAGTACTTGGACCCTTTTCTAGTATAGTGTATTCAGTCTCAATAGCCTTTTAGATCTCATATCCAAGAGAAATCAGATAACCTTCCATCATTATAAATTCCAGAATGCATAATTCACTCCATCAAACAAAGGAACATCCTTCTTGTGTGCCATCCCTGATCTACCTCAAGCAGTTAAGTTTTCTGTTCTGATACCAATTTTTGAATGCACATGACAACTAAGAGGGGTGGGGTGAATTAGTTGTAACTTATAATTCAAAAACCCTCAAACACATTTAGATCCACATCAATTTAATTAACCCTTAAACTCTTATGATGATTAAGCATGAAAGAAAATAATAAAAACTAAATCAACTCAACATCAAACACAAGAGAACACCAAATTTACGTGGAAAACCTAAGAAGGTAAAAACTGTGATGAGGATTAGCTTATAGTATAAAGTAATATCAACACCAAAAACTAATAGGCTCACTGACAGAAGGCTCACTACTAAAGGGCTCACTACCCAAAAGAAAGGCTCACTACCAAAATAGAGAAGAAGATAGAGAAGATTGTTACAAGGAGAAAACTATCTCAATACAATAGGGAATTCCACCACAACACCATGAACACCTTTGTAGTCACACTAAAGAATTATAGACACCTTCTACTCACTGCATCCAGTAGTCTAAAATATGAAAGATTGTACTGCACTAAACATTTAACCACACTGTCATTCACATCATCATCATGCACCCCCACAATCATGATCCCTTGACACTTATTTATAATGTCTTCAACCTTGAGAACATTCCCCAAGGTCAAAAAATCACCTTAACCTAGAAAATTCAAATTAGGTCTGGACCTAAACATTACCATGGTGGAAAGGAATGAGGGTGGACCACAACACATCTTAGCTTGGACCTAAATTCATCCAACCACACCACTTCATGCTTTCACAATCACTGAAGCAACTCCGTAATTTGTGTAAACACCCAAGGTTAGCCAAAACTATGTTAGCACAATGATCTTTTAAATACACACTTCCTCAAGACAAAATACAACTTTGCGGACCACAAACCAAGCTTTAACACAATCTAGAGTATTCCAAAAACATATTGAAACATCCTAAAATCTAATAAAATCCTCCGTAACAACTTTCATTTGCCACACAACCTTATCCTGTTTATCTAGTATGCTTAACTATCTCTGTCATGAACTATATCTATAGAAATCAACTTTTAGAGCACCAAACCATGAAAAACATCAATAGAAGAAGGATATGAACCTTATAAGCACACATCCATAACCATAAGACTTGAAGCCACATTGCAAAGAAATGTAGAGCAAGGACATTTCTCCTAGACACCTCTGTAAACCTCTGTAAAACACAATCTTCATACTGGTGAACACAACTTCCTCTATACAATGAACCAGAACACCAAATTTAG
Organism: Cunninghamia lanceolata; assembly: GCA_027924645.1. NCBI lineage: Eukaryota > Viridiplantae > Streptophyta > Pinopsida > Cupressales > Cupressaceae > Cunninghamia > Cunninghamia lanceolata. The sequence goes on along the minus strand of BSBN01000763.1, from coordinate 4,839,126 downwards.
AATATAGCATCTCTAAACATCTCTAAACAACATACCCAAACCACAAAGATCGATCTTTAACATAGAGGAAATGCAGAGCAAAACCATAACACTACTTTGTAAACCAAAATGCGACTTCAACACATTGTTTCCTTTATTAATCAAAATTTCTCAAAAGCATTTGGAAACCAACTAACAAAAACATATTCTTAAGATATCTAGTACCTCTTCAAAGAAACCAAATCATCTTCAATAAATCAATCAACCAAATAGCTCATACCATTGCAACAACCTCATCTCTGCTCAACCAACTACTCATACTCTTGCACCTTTTCTTACTCACATAGTTGACACAATTGACACCAATGACAACACAAGTTTGTTGACATCAATGACTGTAGACACTAAAATTTGTCCATGTCTTGTCTACCCTAGTCGATATGACCTTGTAATGTTTTGCCCTAGGTCCTAGCCTTATCCCACTTGTCCAACTTAATCACATAACCCAATTAATTAAATAAACCCATTTTATTTAATTATTTCCCCTTGTCACATGTCTCACATAATTCAAATTATTCCTCACCTTTCATCTCATGCAAACACATGTCACATGCTACATCTTCCACTTAATACCCTTCACATGTCAAGCTAATTCAAATAAAATTGTTTGAATTAGGTCTTATTTATCCTCCATCACACACTTGTCGCATGACTACAACCAATTGAAGTGGGAAAACCCTAACCAATCTTGACTGTTCATATCATTGAAACCCTAACCAATCTCATCTATTCATTCAAATTTGCCTTTTCTATAAAGGTAGCCTCTCACAAGTCATTTTCATCATGTTAAGTCCTTGCATACAATTATGCTACCAAAATTGTGAACAACCAACATCCCTCCATAATCAACCCTTCAAAATCTACATGCCTATGCATGATTGAGAAGAGCCATGGAGGTCAATCAACACTAGTGTGAATTGGTTTGCATTTCATTTTTGTTTGCATTTTCATTCTAGGTTGTGCTTCATGGTGCTAGTTAGGGTTTGATTTTCTACAATTTTGATTTCTACCCTAGATTTTGCCCTATAGTGAACACAACATTCTAAACATGCCTTCCAACACATCATCCAATTGACTTCACCCCTAATCACGTCCTAACCATACCCAACCATCCCTAATCATCCATCTAATAATCTAATCAATCACATACTCTATCACATTCCTGGTCACTCCACATCATCATTCAACCTAGTCAAGCACTTGTCAACATGGTCCTAATCCCACAAAATGACATACAACGATATGAAGACATGTGGCATTCCATGACAATACTACAAAACAAGGTTCCAACACCCCAAGCCTATTCACAAGCCTATCCAAGTCCACCTTGGTAGTAAGACAAAGAGCCTTTAAATTCTCATTCTACCTTTGACAAGGGGAACATAAGTCTACCTCATCCATCATAAGTACATTCTACCATCACACTCCTAATCCAAGTCCACATCATCTACCCTCATCATCCATCCACTATATTGTCCTTCCACACATACCCCTGCAAAGGATGTGATCCATTGGCTACTAGCTAGGAATAAACACCTATCTTGGCACCTAACAAAAAACCCTCCCCATGTCAAACATCCATTCATGAGCCTATCGAAGAACCTTCAAATATCATGCCTAATTTTCCTCCAACTCCATAGTGTGATCCACAACCTATTGAGCCTACATGTCCAAATCAAGACCCTTCACACCTTATGTCATTGACCATAAAGAACATATTGAACCTATCCAAGAGTCATCCACATCCACTTCCACTCAAAGTCAAAAGGTATGTCAAGAGAACAATTCCAAGCATGAAGAAACATCTAACCCTCACTCTAGTCAAGATAAAATAATTTCCCTTCAACCCATCCATAACATGTACCTTTTTCATGATCAAGACATTATGCATGATAAAAAATCTACCCATGAGATTCTTAATCCTATTCATCCCCCCATAACCATTCATGAACAAGACACCCAAGACCTACATAATCCATCTCATGAAAGTCTTGTTGACCTACTTGAGCATTCACCCCATTTCATGGCCTTCATTCAAAACATAGAAACTTCTCCTTCACTTCATGATCCAACCACTTTCACTTCCCATGATGAGACATGTGCCTCCCAATAACACATAAACATAGAAGATAAAAAAATAACATGGATCTACATGAGCTGATAAAGGCATGGTTTGGTGGTTAAGTCGCTTGGTTGTAGTGGTGGCCACTAGAGTTCAAATCCCCACTGGACCAATGAGCTTGCAAGCTTTATGCCTTCACTGGGCTAATGAGCTCACAGGTTTGAAGTGTTCTTGCTAGGGGATGAGGTCACTCATGTTGTGGCCTCATCGGTTCATTTCTCCAGGCAAAAGCATTCATGTGGAGTCAGAGGGCATGTTGCACCAACATCACTAGTCATGTTAAAAAGTTTCATAGGCGCATTTAAAAAAAAACAAAACATGGATCTGCATGAGCAAAATCAAGCTCCTAGTGATCCTTCTTCATCCATCATTGATCACATTTCAAATCCACCATCATATCCACTTGGCCTATCCCATTTCATACATGAATGTTCCTCCTTAGGAACACAAGAACCATTATCCACTCTACTTTCTTCATCCAATAAGGAACTCATGTCTAGTTCTCAAACTACACCTAGTCTCATAGTCCACCGATGAACTACCAAGGTAAAGACCTAGGCCTTCACGAACAAGGTATTTTGGAGCCAATCCATGTCAATGTTCCCCCTTGCTCATATGTCCTTGGATACACACACCAAGGTCAACAATCTAATGATGTTGGCAATTCCTCCATCCCTCCTAAATCAACCACTCTCCATCGCACATCCCATCATATTCCTAAGACATATGTTTCCATTCCACCTCCCTCATCCTATAAATGTCAAAAGCATGTGACCATACACCTTCCACCATCCACTTTGCCTCCACTACTTCCAACTCCTAATTTCCCTGCATCCACTTTGCCACCATTGCTTCCAACCCTTAATATACCAATCATTTAAAAATACCCTAAATATCCTCGTCATGACCAATAAATGCGCACATTGTCTAAACAAGGAGCTTCCACTCATTCCATACACCACATGGGATTCAAAAACAAACATTTGGATGCCTCCCTTTATAAAGACAAAAATCCTAAAGGTCCTAATGGCTTAGGACATCAATCCAAAAATTCAAAGCAAGGTACATTAAAAAATCTATCCAAACCCATAACTCCAAAAGTAAAGTAAAAAATACAATGGTATGGGTCCCTAAACAAAAGGCAATCATGTCAAATGAGGCATCTACCTTTCAAAATTCCCAACCATCCTCTTCCATCCATTCCATTCAAAAATATCAAATTCTTGCATCCCACATAAAAAGCAAAAGTCATAAAAATACGAAGTCCATGTGGGTACCCAAATGCTTAAATCATCCATCTCCTAAGCAAACATCTTCATTGCTTCCTACACCACCATCTAATCACAAGCTTCCATGTTTATCACGGTGTGTGCAGCCATTGGTCATGATTCCTTTCCATGCCTCCATCACCCCATCACTCATTCATTATCCTACATATCTTCCCCATCACCTTCCTATGGTCCATGTTTTTGCATAAGCATTTCATCCATCTTCCTTGCATAAGTCCTACATAATCTACACCATAATCCTTTATCTTTCCTACATAATCCACATCATAATCCATTATCATTCCCTCCATTATCCACTATCTACCTAATCCATCTCACTTTCATGCAATCTCACCTTACCAACATCGATGAACATAATGACCTGACATGGTCCATGCGACATTCCTTTCTAATGGGACACCATCATCTACATGGAACTAGACATTTGAGTCCCTCCTATCCATATTCCACCTCTCCCATTCACATATTCAAAAAAGTAAAAAAAAATAAAAATAAAAAAAATCCCTTCGTCCAACAATGAAAACTGCCCTTGGTGGTGCCTTGGATAAGTACCATGATGAAAACTTGGCAAACAGGTGTCATGCGTAGATTGATCTTCTATGTAACTTACACTTGGGGGCACAATGTCTCATCCATTCCACACTATAATTTCCTATCTTATCTTATCATGCCATTTCCATACACCCACATACATATACCTATACCATATCATCTTATCCATCCTCCCTTTCTTCTTTTGATCTTGATAAAGAAATTGGGGCAAAACGTTAACAAATGCTTTGGTTATCTCTTGGCATACCTTATCCTTTCCAAATAATCCTATTACCATCCTATTGTCATATGCATTGTCAGGAAAAATCTTAAGTGTTCCACTAATAATGGGGAATGTTGTTCTTATGCAACATAGCCTTTGAGATCACATTCTTTTTCTATTACACATATATCCATTCCATCCATTATTGCCTATCATTTTATCACATCTTTCATCCTTGCACCTAGACTTGGTTTCCCCTTGTCATTGGTATCTAGCACAAAGGCTACACAAATTGTCATCCATTGACATTCCAAAACATATACAAAAACACAAAAAAAATCAAAACATTCAAAAATATTAAAAAAAAATCAAAACATTCAAAAATACAAAAAAAAAAATCAAAACATATTAAAAAAACACAAAAAAATCAAAACATTCAAAAATGCAAAAAAAAATCAAAACATATTCAAAAAACACAAAAAAAAAAAAAAACATCTCAAAATCCAAAAAAAATCAAAACATATTAAAAAAACACAAAAAATCAAAAGATTCAAAAATACAAAAAAAAATCAAAAGATTCAAAAATACAAAAAAAAATCAAAACATATTGAAAAATCCAAAAAAATCAAAACATCAAAAAAATAAAAAAAATCAAAACATATTCAAAAATCCAAAAAAATTGAAACATATCAAAAACCCCAAAAAAAAAAAAAAATCTCCAAAACAAAAAAATCAAATATCCAACAAAAAATCCAAGAAATAAATTTAATCTAATCATCTACTTCATCCAATCAATCCAATTCATCAATCCAAATCAAACCAATTCAATCACATTCTTCATTCCATTCTTCTAAATCAATTCATTCACATCAACTCTTCAAATCTAATCACTCCAATAAATTCTTCCAATCAATCAATCCAATTCCTCATCCCACCCTATCATCAATCAATCCATCCAAATCCTCTAATCTCAGCACTATGCATCATCATCTTCATTCATAATCCAGTCAACTTCTTCCCAAATCCATCCAAGTCATCTAAACTCATTACACATCATTATCTTCATTTCAATCCAATCATTTCATCCTAATCATTCACCACAACTGTAGGGATAACTTGGAGTATCTATCCTCCCTATCAAATCCAATTGTAACTATGTCAAAGCCACCCACTACATATTCAATCCCATTCCTTCACGATCAAATTTCATCACAACATTTCATTAGAATTCAGCCCTTGACATCTATAGAGGTTCCCAAACATAGTCCTCCTAAGGTCGAAACATAGGGAGAAACTGTTGAAGCTTGACTATATCACAAGTACAAATCTATGGACCAAGAGACCTTGACATCTTTTTCACATCAATCTCAACTCGGGCTTAATACTTCATGGCTAGTTTAAGTCCATCCTTCCAAGCGAATTCTGAAACTCATGGGTTCACTTTAATCAATCATTTATTTCACACCTTAAGGTCTCAATAAAACTACTTTGTGCTTTGAAAGGTCATTAGTAGATGAGAGTACCCTCTTGGAGCTAGACTTTTCGAAGACTAATATCATTAGCCTCTATCATAGTTTGGGTCTCAACACCTTCCATTGACATCCACATAGCATCCCACAATTTGCAAGTCTTGTATGGTAAAGACACGGTTGTGAAAAGAAGAGAAATGGAGTAGATCCTCCTAATCATCCCTCATTCCAAACATTCTAAACATCCCATACAACTCATATCCTTATGAATCACATCAATCCAATTCTTCAATCACTTAATTCATCCATTCCAATCATCCTTATCAAATCATCAATTCCTCCAATCCAATCAAATCAAATCAAACAATTCTTCCAATTCAATATTCAAAATCAATCACATTCATCCTAATCAAATCAATCAATTCTTCCAAATCATTATTCAATCAATCACATTCATTCCAATCAAATCGATCAATTCATTCCAAATCAAATCAAATCACTCCAATTCATCCTAAATCAATCACTTCAACCAAATCATCACTTCTTCCAAATCAATCCAATCCAATTCATCAATCTTCATCAATTATTCAATCACTTCATCAATCATTCTTCTTCAAATCAAAATTCCAAACAATAAATTAAATGCAAGTCATATCAATCAATACCAATCAAATCAATCAAGCTTGTCAAATTATCCAATTGCATCAATGGTCTTGATCCTAATCTTGACATAAACCAAATCAATTAATCAATCATTAATCAAATCCTAGTGTTGCTTGCATGGCCAACAACACTAGTGTCAATCAATCAATTGTCTTAGATAGGATGTTGCATTGTCAAAACTAGACTAGGAGTCTTAGATGACATGTTCCATTTCTTGCAACCAGACATCACAATAATTATCAATTCTCAATCCATCACTCAATCATTGGTTTACAGCTTGACGGGGGCAATACCTTGTTTGTTTTTGAATCATTTGTGCATGCTTGTTTTCTTGCTTGTGTGTGTTATCATTTTCAACTTGCATTTGTTTCAAATCTGATTCCAACCTAGCTAATATTCATATCTTGTACCTAGACAGGGTTGTATTACACTGGGGCACGAGACACATCGTCACCTTGGTCCTTATACCTTCGTGCATAACATCTGGTGCTATATCAAACATCATGGTTTCTCACCTTCATTGCAGCATAACACATCCTTCCTTTTCTTCTATCCATTCCTTTCTTCCTTAACCAATCCATTTCATTTCGAGAGCCTACCTGCTTTTGTCCAACCCGCCTATCCTCTCGAGGGGGCATCATCACCCTATTCCTTCATAATCATCCCATTTCCTTAGCTTCTTTGAAATGAGACATAAATCTTATTATCTCAAATATCATCTCAAAGAGGGTCAAAATGTAGACACTAAAATTTGTCCATGTCTTGTCTACCCTAGTCGACATGACCTTATAATGTTTTTCCCTAGGTCCTAGCCTTATCTCACTTGTCCAACTTAATCACATAACCCAATTAATTAAATAAACCCACTTTATTTAATTAATTCCCCTTGTCACATGTCTCACATAATTCAAATTAAAAATTTGAATTATTTCCTCACCTTTCATCTCATCCAAACACATGTCACATGCTACATCTTCCACTTAATACCCTTCACATGTCAAGCTAATTCAAATAAAATATTTGAATTAGGTCTTATTTATCCTCCATCGCACACTTGTCTCATGACTATAACCTCTTGAAGTGGGAAAACCCTAACCAATCTTGATAGTTCATATCATTGAAACCCTAACCAATCTCATTCATTCATTTGAATTTGCATTTTCTATAAAGGTAGCCTCTCACAAGTCATTTTCATCATTTTGAGTCCTTGCATACCGTTATGCTGCCAAAATTGTGAACAACCAACATCCCTCCATAATCAACCCTTCAAAATTTGCATGCCTATGCATGATTGAGAAGAGCCATGCAGGTCAATCAACACTGGTGTGAATCGGTTTGCATTTCATTTTTGTTTTTCATTTTCATTCTAGGTTGTGCTTCATGGTGCTAGTTAGGGTTTGATTTTCTGCAATTTTGATTTTTACCCTAGATTTTGCCCTAACACAATGATAACAATGACTGCACATACTTGCAACAGTCACTCCTAAGGAAGGTACTACTCCCTAAAGACTTTGTTTTAGGGCCACTCCCAAGGAAGCTACTACTCCTTGAAATGAGAACATACTTATAGAAGATTATGGTATGACAGTCTTTCTACTATCTAAAAAATGACATTGAAACTCACACTTTTGATGATTCCACTTCTACCTCTTCACACTTTATTCTGATGATTTGATTAGTTAGGCACACTCTATACTTGATCACTATCACATATAAGTCTTCAAGATGAATTAGGACAACATCAACAACTTCTGATCTTTCTCCTTCAGTCGCACATCAACAATGCATTCATTCTACCTTTTATCTATTTGTTAACTTTTTCATCAATTTGCAATCACACTTCTCCTGACTCAATTTGATTCACTATTTATACATGATATTACATTGATTACATTGCTTGTCAGCCATATACAACATGAAAACCACATTTACAAGTCAGCCAGACAACACACAATATGAAATGTGTAGAAGATAGGTCCTAAGTGAAACCACACATTACACCAGTAGAAGATTCATCCCTTATGGACACCAACACTTTCTTAACCAGGTCCAAAACATCCTTCAAAACTTCAAACACCAAGGAATTATATCCACAGAATCTGCTCATTTGGAAATAGGACAACTTTAAGAAAAACACATGAAGACTTGAAGAATAATGACCATGTCAACTTGAAAAACTTGTGTAGTATTGGAAACAAGAAAGATCTCCATGAAAATTTTCTTGATGAGTCCACATGACTCATACAACTTCCCCAAACACTCCTTTGCCAGTGCACATCAAAGAATTGTGCCGCATAGCTTCAATCATTAATTATGAGAACAACCTGTCATCTGGAACACACTGCAACATGCTGTTGTTTGAAAAACTGAGTTATGGACCACCAACAACTTTGAAACTACAAGGAAGCATGTAATACATATCCATAAACATGTCCTCAAAACCATAAGGGCAATCATTTATTTCTGGAGGAATGCAGAGCATTCCAACATGCCTTCAACACTAGCATACTCTACCAAAACACATGCTGGTACTCTATCGTGCACAAATTTCACAGTGGAAGGACAAATGATCTAAAAACTTGGAATTATCAACTTCACTGCATCCTAAACATTATTCTAGAACCACATGGCCATATCTACAAATGCGGAGGAATGCGGAGCATTCCATTATCCTACACAGAACATCATCACAAAGACAACACTGTCTTCACCCAGTCAACAACAAAACACTCTTCCGATAATACAATAATCATGGAACTTGGAACATACATATTTCATGCCATCAATACCATCTACAATACCTCTAATTATCTTTGTGCTTCTAATTCCCATCTTAATATGAACTATATCTTCTCTCTTTCCTTGCTGGATGGGACATGACATCGAACCATGAACTGTATCTTCTTCTCTTATTTGATGGGACATGACATCCAACCATGAATTGTATCTTCTTCTATTGTTGGATGTGGAATGATATCCAACCATGAACACCATCACACCACCATGATATTTTTGACATCAATGACAACCTAGTGACAGTGTTGACATCAATGACAACCCTATGAACCATATGTGTAACAATCTCCCTCTTTGGCATTGATGGCAACACATCTCTGCATCTATCTCTACATCTCTCTCACTTTGACATCAAGGACAAAGGGCAATCACTACCTCAACCACAGACCACATACCCACACATTCTTTCTTAGGCCACGACTTCTTCTTGCAGCAAACAAACTCCCCCTTACATCAGCAACCACTACCTGCTCCCCCTGAGAGGTAGCCACCATCAGTCCAAGAACAAGATATAACATGAAATCCTCATAGATAGATGCACCATTATTCATCTAGCAAGAAGGAGGGGAAATTACCCCTAGCCTCTGTCATAGATCCTCAAAAGTATCCTTTGCTAGAGCCTTTGGGAAAATATCTGCTATTTGATCCTTTATTGGAACATATTCCAACTTCACTAGATTTTTAGAAATATTGATAGCACTTGTATTGTCACACAATATAGGAATAGGTTCATCATACAATACCTTGATATCCTTTAAGGTTTTCTTCATCCACAACACTTGTGTACAACATGATGCTACTGCAATGTACTCTGCCTCTATAGTAGATAGGGACACTAAATCTTACTTCTTACTCTACCATGAAACCAATATTCTTCCTAAAAAGAAAGCACCACCACCACTTGTACTTCTTCTATCATCGACAAAACCAAACTAGTCAGCATCAGTGTAAGCACTTAAATGAAAGTCATTACCTCTTAGATACCATAGGCCATAGTCCTGAGTTCCTTTCAAGTATTTGAATATCCTTTTTAGTGCCTTCTCATGTGTTTGCTTTGGATTGGCTTGATATCTGGCAACCGCACATACTGCATGCATAATATTAGGTCTAGAAGCAATCAAATATAGCAGTTCTCCAATCATAGACCTATATACAGTCTGATCCACCTCTAGAGACTCATCATCTTTTCTCAAGTGACATCCAGTGACCATGGGATTACTCACTAGTTTTGAATCCTTCATACTAAACTTCTTCAACAACTCTTTGACATATTTAGCTTGAGAAATAAAGATACCACCATCTAGTTGAGAAATTTGAAGTCCAAGGAATAAAGACATTTCACCAATCATAGACATCTCAAACTCTTTTTGCATCTCCTCTGCAAACCTCTTACACATATCATCATCTCCACCACAGATGATGTCATCAACATATACTACAACTATCAATATCATGTCTCCTTCCTTGATATAAAGATTGCTAATTGTAGTACCTTTCTTGAAGCCCTACTAAAGTAAGTACTTGTCCAACCTAGCATACCAAGCTCTAGGTGCTTACTTAAGACCTTACACAACCTTCTTAAGTTTGCACACCATGTTCTGATCTATAGAAACCATTTGGTTGTTCAATATAAACCTCTTCTTCTAGGTCACCATTCAGAAATGTTGACTTACCATCCATTTGATATACCTTGAAGTTCTTATGAGAAACAAGAGCAAGGAACATTCTGATTGCCTCCATCCTTGCTATCAGAGAAAAAGTCTCCTCAAAATCAATACCTTCAACTTGTGTATATCCTTTGCATACCAATCTTGCCTTGTTCCTTACAACTTCACCTTCTTCATTTAGTTTGTTCTGGAACACCCATTTTGTTCTTATAACATTCCTTTTTGTTGGTCTGGGAACCAATTCCCATGTCTGATTCTTTTCAATTTGATCCAATTCTTCTTCCATGGATTTTATCCATCTATCATCCTTGCTGGCATTAGCAAAGTTTTTGGGTTCCACTTTTGATAACAAACACAAGTTTACTTGCTCACATACCTTTGTAAAACTTCTCCTGGTTAGCACACTCTTATTCTTGTCTCTAATGATTTGATCTTCTGAGTGATTCTTCTGAATATACTTTGCTAGAGTCTTAGGTATCTACTCTTGTTCTTGTTCCTTTTCTTATTTCACTTCTTCTTCTTCATCTACAATGCATGGAAAGATATCAGATTTAGAGTCCTTTGATTCATGTGATATTTGATACAGGTCTTCATCTACCTTGACATTTGCACATTTTCGATCATCTTCCCCAACCTCTTGTTGTATCATCTATAAGCCTTTCTTTTGGTTGAGTAGCCAAGAAAGATTCTTTCATCACTTCTTGAATCAAAATTTCCTAGGTCTTCTTCATCTCTTCTGATATAGAATTTGCTGCTAAAGATCCTAAAGTATCTGACTGTGGGAGGTTTTCCATACCATAGCTCATAAGGGGCCTTAGTGTTGTTGAACCTCAATTGCACTCTATTAATTAGATAGACAACAATATGAACTGCATCCTTCTAGTACATATTAGGCATATTTGCATCTTTCAACATTGACTAGACATCTCTTGCACAGTCTTATTCTTTCTTTCCACTACCCCATTTTGTTGAGGGGTCCTAGGAGCTGATAGATGTCTTCTAATACTGTTATCTTCACAAAACTTTTCAAATTCATTTGAAGTAAACTCACCTCCTCTATTAGACCTTAAACATTTAATCTTGGCATCAACTTCATTCTCAACCATAACTTTGAACACTTTAAATTTATCAAGCACATCTAATTTTTCTCTTAAGAAAGTAACCCAAGTCATTCTAGAATAATCATCAATAAGCAACATGAAATACCTCTCACCTTGTTGACTCTTTACTCTTGTAGGGCCACATCGATCAGTGCAAATCAACTCCAATGGCTTTTGAAGAAGAGTGCTTGATTTTGAAGTTTGTCTTTGTCTGCTTTCCCATTTGACATTCCTTGCATACTGTATTTGTATGCTTGATTATCTTGGGATCTCTCACTACATGAGTATAACTGATCTTTACCATATTGTCAAAATTATTGTGTCCCATTATCTTGTGCCACAACTAACACTCACTAGATTGAGCCAACAAACATGTTTTTCCATTTATCTCCTTTAGATGATAGATGTCACCATATGTCTTGATACCTTCTGTAACTAGTTTTTTGGACATTGCCTTCTTGATTTCATAGCCATTGCCATGAAAGGTGAGATTTTACCCCTTGCTGCACATCTGACTAACATTGAGAAGATTGTGTTTTAGTCCTTTGACATAGAGAACATCCTTAATCCTATTCTTCCCATCAATAGTTATAGCACCTTTACCACAGATCTGTGCTGACTTGTCACCTCCAAATTGGATAGCACCACCATCCCACTTATCAAGGCCAATAAACTTCTCCTTGTCACCAATCATATGATTTGAGAATCCGCTGTCAATTACCCAAGCCTTGGATTCTTCTCTTACATGAAAGGTAGTCCATACAACCATTGATCTTTCATTGTTTTGATTTGTTTGCAAGATATCAGTCTTCTCACATGTTCTAGCATCATCCTTTTTGTTACCAACACTCAGGTCCATGAAAAGTGTTTCATCATTTGAATCATCATGATCCTCATCTTCTGAAGAATAATTGCTTTCTATGGAATATAGAATTCTCTTGAACTTGTCTCTTCTGTTACTACCCCTTGATTCTCTGAAAGGACATTTAGAAGCAAAATGACCAACCTTTCCTCAATTAAAATATTTGAAGGGTAACTTACCTTTGTATTTGTTAGTGCTTTTCTTTAGTCTTCTCACAAAATTTTCTTCAACTTCATCAGAGCTTTCATCTTCATTGGCAACTTCTTCTTTTGTCTTCATACTCGTTTTGAAAGCAACTTCTTTCTTTGGAGCATCACTGCCAAACTCTCTCATTTCAAAGACAATAAGGGAACCAAATAATTTGTCTATAGTGGAAGTATCCAAGTCCGCATTCTCCTCAATGGAAGATACCTTATGATTGTAATATTTGGGAAGAGATCTCAGAACCTTTTTCACAGCCTCATCTTCTTTCACTTCACCACCAAGACCCTTAATTCCATTGACCACTTCATTTACCCAGAGCATGTATCCAACAACGTCTTCATCCTCTGACATTTTTAGGTTCTCAAACTTGCCCTTGAAGATCTTCATCTTGGCTTTCTTTACTTTCTTATCTCCTTCATAAATGGTTTTAAGTTTATCCCAAACTTCTTGAGCAGAACCACAACTCATTAGCTTTGAAAGTTCTAAGTCAACTAACCCACTCATAATATCAAACTTTGCCTTGGCATTGTTATCATGTACAACTTGATATCTTGCTAGATCCATTCTATGCCATCATAGACCTTCCTCAAGTGGTTAAGCTTCCCTCAAAGAAATTTAGCTCTGATACTAATTGTTGAACACACCAAGATACTGAGAGGGGGGGTGAATCGGTATCTAAACAATTTTTAATTTTAACAATTTCAACTTATCCAAAATAGATTTAAAAATTAAGTGTCACAACATTAACATGAACATGAAAGATTAACACAATGGACATCAACACATAACACCATATATATGTGGAAAACCCTAGACGGGAAAAACCACAGTGAGGATTAACTCACAAGATATGAAGCTCAAATAACAACTTTGTTTTAGGGCTACAACCAAAGGAAGCTTCTACTCCTTGAAGAAATTTGATTTAGGGTCACTACCAAGGAAGCTACTACTCCCTAAAGACTTTGTTTTAGGGTCACTCCCAAGGAAGCTACTACTCCCTAAAATGAGAACATACTTAAAAAATATTACAGTATGACAATCTTTCTACTATCTGAAACCTGACATTGAAACTCACACTTTTGATGATTGCACTTTTGCCTCTTTACACTTTCTTCTGATGATTTGATTAGTTAGGCACACTTTATACTTGATTATTGTCACATATAAGCATTCAAGATGAATTAGGAAAGCATCAACAACTTCTTCTCTTTCTCCTTTAGTCATACATCAACAATGCATTCATTCTGCCTTTTATCTGCTTGCAAACTTTTTCATCAATTTGCAATCACACTTCTCCTCACTCAATTTGATTCACTATTTATACATGATATTACATTGATTAAATTGCTTGTCAGCTAGATACAACATGAAAAATACATTTACAAGTTAGCTAGACAACACACAATATGAAACGTGTAGAAGATAGGTCCTAAGTGAAACCACAAGTTACACCAGCAAAAAGATCCATGCCTTGTGAACACCAACACTTTCTTAATCAGGTCTAAAAAATCCTTCATAGCTTCAAACACCAAGGAATTATATCCACACACTCTGCTCATTTGGAAATAGGAAAACTTTAAGCAAAACACATGAAGACTTGAAGAATAACGACCATATCAACTTGAAAACCTTGTGCGGTAATATAAACAAGAAAGATCTTCATGAAACTTTTCTAGATGAGTTCACATGACTCATACAACATCCCCAAACACTCCTTTTCCACCACACATTAAAGAATTGTACCACATGGCTTCAATCATTAAGTCTAAGAACAATCTATCATCTAGAACACACTACAACATGTCATTTGAAAAAATGAGTTGCAGACCAGCAAGAACCTTGAAACTACAAGGAAGCATATAATACACACCCATAAACATGTACTCAAAACCACAAGGGCAATCATTCATTTCTAGAGGAACGCAAAGCATTCCAACATGCCTTCAATACTAGCATAGTCTGCTAGAACACATGCTGGTACTCTATCATGCACAACTTTCATAGCAGAAAAACAAATGATCTAAAAAATTAGAATTATCACCTTCACTGCATCCTAAACACCATCCTAGAATTGCATGGCCATATCTACAAATGTAGAGGAATGTAGAGCATTCCATTGTCCTACACATAACATCTTTACAGAGACAACAATGTCTTCAACCAGTCAACAACAAAACACTCTTTTGGTAATGCAATCATCATGAAACTTGGAACATACATATTTTAGGCCATCAGTAGCATTAGCAATACCTCTGATCATCTTTATGCTTCTAATTCCCATCTTAATATGAACTATATCTTCTCTCTTTTCTTGGTGGATGAGACTTGACATCCAACAATGAACTGTATCTTCTTCTCTTGTTTGATGGGACATGACATCCAACCATGAACTGTATATTCTTCTCTTGTTGGATGGGGCATGACATCCAACCATGAACACCATCACACCACCATGATAGTGTTGACATCAATGACAATCCTATGAACCAAATGTGTAACAAATGGGCCCTTGGTCTAGCATGGTAAAGTTGAATGGTTGAGTGAGTTCAACTAACAATTCTTTTCACATACATAATATTAACAATTAGACTCATAGGTTCAATGGGCATTGTCCCTTTTTTTTAATTGTAGGAAGATTTTGTTAGATTTACATAATTTTTTTAGTGAGATTCTTAATTACATTGAAAATGATACAAAATGTATGCAATTTTGTTAGTAGATTATTTGTAGGATGATAACTTTTATTGCAAAATAGTAGAAGAATAATTAGAACTAAATTCCATGTGAAAAAAAAATTATTGCAGAGTAAATAATCATTTTTACTTACCATGGATAACAATTTACCAAATTATCCACAAATTACAAATTTTGAGTTATAAAAACCAAGAAAACTTCACTGTAATTTCACACATAAAGGTGGACAATAAATTCAAAATAATTTCAAATATAGATTTAGTAGTTTGATTTTTAGGGACTTTTTATAGACATTTTTTTTAGATGGTCCTCCTCTTTCTTATGTACAATTACATACATATTTTTTTCCATGCATTTATATCTTTGGAATGATAATGCAAGGCATATTCATATATTTGACAAACTTCTTACTTTTGACATTGTTATGAAGGTGAGTCCCCAACAATCAATGTATCCAATGTATATTGTTGCTCTATTTATAGTTAGACTCTGTGCTTTATGGATTGTCAATACCCAAGCCATTTTTAGTGAGATTTGTTAGTGGCCACCATGTGTTATTGAATTGGAACCATTTTTTTATTGTATGTTCCATGTAGATCCAATGTAATGTTGAAAGTTAACAACAATAAATAGAGGTAGATTTGGTGGCTTTCTTTCATTTTGTAGACAATAGCAATTACTTCACCAAGTGCACCATTGACAAGTTTTATTGCAACCCACAAACTTGTATTAACATAACTTGTTGTCCAATGCATAATAACACCTTTGTTTGTCATTATTTTTCATCTAAATTTGAATTTATTATCCTTTTTTTCTTGGCAATGGAGTATGCCATTAGTGTGGCCATTGATTTTAACATTTTTTTGCTATGTATTGCAAGAAAATCATTTGTTGCAAACAAATGTATGGATGAATATAATGCATCTTGTTTGTTTGCTAATAGGTTTTCATTAATGCATGACATGAGGAGTTGCCAATCTATATGTGTTGCCTCAACATTCCTTATATTTGTAATAAGTTTGTGAAATTTGATTGGGATAGGTTCATCATCATGTTGTTGAAAGATTATTTCTTGTGTAACTAGTATTTGAAAGATCTTCTCCAAAGTGTTGTCCCATATGACAATCCAACATACATGGGAATGTCATATATTGGTGGTAATTTTCCCAAGTCACCAACAAGAATAATACAATGTCCACCAAATGGGCTTTGATTATATAATATGGAAATGCTTCATGCAACCTACTATCAATGCATTCTAGAAAAAATGGTCCAATTAGGATCATTTCATCAATTAGAACGTAATGAAGGAAATACATGCTTTTTGAGAAAGTTGGTAGAGCTTGACCTTAAAGAGGGTTCACATCTTTTATTGGTATGTAAAGTGTTGAATGAATGGTTGATGCATTTGTTGAAAGAAATGACACTTGTTGGGGCTAAAAAAAGAAAGGGTTTTTGTGCATGTGATACAGTTTTGGAGAGTGCTTCTTGAATTTTATTAATCAGGTATAATTTCCTTGTTCCTATTTAAGAAGAATGGTTCACAATAATGTTGAAAGCATTTTTTGATCTGAAGAATCTTTTCCTTTGCAATACTTAAGTTAGTTTCAAGTTGTTCAACTTGGTGTGTTAAACAATTATAGTCAATGAATGAAACAACAATATCCATTAAGGAGGGGAAAAATGTAGTGGCATCCCAATTGTGGCTTGTGTGAAAGTCTCAACATCTAAGCATGTCTAGATCATCTATAGGTCCCTCAATGGAGGCTAGATAGAAGCTACCACTTCTCTATGTCATGGTTTTTTATGTCTTCTTGTCCATTAGACATAAGTTATTCATCATTGTTAGTATTTGATTTTAGTGGTGTGCGATCAACATGCTATGTATGGTAGGTACCAACATTACCTTCCTAGTGAGTGATAATATCTTCCCTACATGACCCAATTTGATCAAGAATGTTGTGAAAAGGTATTTTTATAGTAGAATCCCACTCTAATAGAAGGAATCAAACATGTCAATGTCTTTAGAAGGAATAGTTGTGAACCATGGTGAGACCTAAACAATGTTTGGTATCTCTCTTTTTTTCCACTTGTAGATTGTGTGGGACTAAACAATTCCAATTTCTCCTTACTTTAATCAATGACAATGATTCCAATGTTGTAGTTTGAGCCATATATCTTTCAATGAAACCTAAGGTTGTTACTATACATTCTTGTGTTAAAGGTATGCAACACAAGATTTTCCTATTCACATTCAAAGAAACAAAGGAATGACTACATATTTTCAATGGTATTTTTAACAATAAGTGGCAAGATTTTTGTACACTAATATCATGATCAACAATAGTCTCAGTTACAAACTTGCAAAATGTAGTTGAAGCTGGCTTTTCTAGGTTAGTGGTTCTAGAGATGCATTAAGAAGTTGGTGATAGCTTTCAGAGCTATGCTTTACTTTTGCTACATACTTGGCAATGTATTTGATCATTGTGTGATGAGATAGAACATATTGGTAATCAACATTTTCTTGCCAAATTGATAGAATTGCTGGGTTGTGGATGTTCATCCTATCATCATTTTGAGTAGGTAGGAATGTTGTGTGGCCACTATGATCTACAACTAAAGTAGACAATTCTTGCAAATTTCAAGGAGCTTCATAATGATATACTAATGATGATCCCTTTCTTTGCAAGTATGTTTGTTCACTACATTTAGTGTGTCATTGTGTTGGTTCTCCAACATGTCATTGATTTCTAAGAAGTTGTGAATTTCTATGTTCAAGATCACTGATCTTTGTAATGACATTCTAATGATGATCCCTTTCTTTGCAAGTATGTTTGTTCACTACATTTAGTGTGCCATTGTGTTGGTTCTCCAACATGTTGTCATTGATTTCTAAGAAGTTGTGAATTTCTATGTTCAAGATCACTGAGAGGATGGGCCAGCAAACAAGAGATGGATAAGTCTATCCCACACTTTAGGCTTTGTAAGACCTAGGTGGGTACACCTCAAACAATATTGGATTTTTTTATAAACAATGGGTTTATCTCAATGAACAATAAATAATTTGTTCATGCATGTAAATAAGGATTTGAAAATGACTTCGCAATATCAACTTTCCTATTTTCTAAGACATGAACATAACAACACCATACACAAATTCTCTACAATTGTTCATCAATAATGATTTCACTAAGGATTTGACAGAGTTACAACAATGAATTTATGTATAATAGGGAAACATCTAAACTACTAATATGCAACACCAAAGCATGATTTTTTTATTTTTAAACATGTGAGTGGATAGAGAACTAAAAAAGATCAAGGCTCTATTAATTTAAAGTGTCTAAAACTTGATTCAATATGATATTTTAACAAAATTCAATCTCTGGGGTTTAACAACAATATATCATTGCCTTACAATGATTAAAACCCATGTAATTAACTTTTTGAAATTGATTCTGTAAGAGTTGGCTAAATAGGAGCCACCCAAGATCTAGGACTTCATGAAAGCACAAGAGAGACAATATGAGAGAATAATAATCTATTCTATTAATGAATACAAAATTGTATATGTTACAATGCTTGTTACAATATACATTAAGAGCCTTGCTTATAAAGGAAAGGATGAGAGCCAAGATGTTGTAGTCATGTAACAAGTGTCTTAATCCTATAATATGTGACAACTATAGCACATGTGGAGGATAAGACAACTATATGACAACTAGCAACAACTAGCAACAACTAGACACAACTATAAACAACTAGAGACATCTAGAATGCTCACTAAGTCAACTTAACATGTGAATTATGTGAGGGAATATTATTTAACTAATAAATAGTTAAATAATATGAATTATCCTCACACAAGGGAAACTAGATAGGAAATATCCCTATTCACATTAACACACCCCTTAAGTGCAACTTAGGGAGAAACTGACCAATGCAAAAATGTAAAGATGAATGGGTCTTGACTACTAGGCCATGTTAGGTACCCATGTAAAAAAAAGTCTCAAGTAGAGTAAAGGAGAAAACCTCATGGGAAAAAACTCCTCTCCAAAAGTGAGAATGCATATAAACATGTACAAGTGATGGAATGATAGAAAAATCAATACCCCCGAAAGACAACATCCATCACAAATGTACAACCAATAGCGCCCCCCCCCATAAAAGGGAAAGCATGAGACAAGATTTCCCCCCCATAATGAAGTAGCTCTTGTGCCAATGGTGAATGCTTGAAGAAGACCAAAGATGATCCAAAACTTGTAAACAACATCCCTTCTCTTGGGAAGAAACCAATCCACTGGTGTATGTCAAATAAAATTCAACTCCATAACAAGAGATGAGGGATGAAGTCTCATGAAATATGATGTCTCTTTAAATTGCTCATGTGTCTCCATGTTGATGCTGAATGATACCACAATCAAATCAAGAGTCTCAGGCCTCATTGATGAAAGTGACAATCTAGAATCTAGTGAAAACTAAAAATCATCAAGCTTTAAAGACAAAGATGGGTTGACAACAATTGTGATATGAATGTCATCAAAGAGGAGAGGTAGCCCCTCAAGTGTCCTCCAAATCATCAATGTGAGACTCCACAAACAAGTCTAAAACACCTTTCAAGTACTCATCCCACAAAGCTGTGTCTGAAAGACAAGAATCATCCTGTTGAACTAAAGTACTCAACTCTGAAGTAGGAGATGGAGAAGAAGGAAGTGTAGCACATGTCTCAAGAACTAATGAAGAAGCAAGAATACCAAGGTTCAAGTGACCAAACTTCTCCCTTGAAACGTGATTCACATAAGGAATGTGAATGTCAGCCAATGTATTTGAATCATCATCAGGAGTGAAACCATGAAAGATGTATAGCCAAGATGCATGATCAACCACCCCTATAGAAATCATTTCTATGCTCTCCAAGTCTCTGATAATAACCAACTCAGGTGTGAACTCCACTGTCTTCCCTATACCACTATGAGTAATTTGATATATGGAAAGAAGATTATTGGTGAAAGAAGGCACACAAAGAACATCATTGAAAGTACCTTCACCAGTATCAATGGTTCCCTTCCCAATTACATTCATATATGTATTATTACCCATCAAGATAGGTGGCATATCACATGGCTCAAATGAAGAAAACATATCCTTGGAAGAAGCCATATGATGAGAAACATCTGAATCAAGAAGCCATTTACCTGATGTAGAACTTATACTTGCACAAAGTGCTTTACCTTTATGTTTGGGTTCCTTATCTTTCCTTGTATGAGATTCATAATGTACTAGCTGTGTAGATGTTGAAGAAGGAGGAGAAGAAGAAATCAGGAGGTGAAAGTTTGTTCTTTTGAACAAGTTGCATCAACATGTCAATCTGTTTCTTAAAACACGTATGTTAATCATGCCCTAATTTCTTACAATAACCACACATAGGCTTCTCCTTCTTAGGTGGATTTTGTGCTTGATCTGTTTGTGGATTTTTCTTAGCTTTCTTTTGTTTCTAATTAGAAGAACCTAATGCTTTCTATTCCTTAGATTGTCCAACCACCAAAGCATGAGTCTGTGATAGCTTAATGACACCCATAGAAAGAAGCTTCTGTTGCTCATGCATTGACATCTCAGCAAAGGATGCAAATGAAGACATAGTAAAAGAAGATCCCATAGTTAACCTATGAGTGTGAAAGTAGATCTCATAGTTAACCTATGAGTGTGAAAGCTAGAAACAAAAGCTACATAATCAGGACCAAGTTTGTTCAACACATTGTAGATCAACTATATGTCCTTTTTCTCAATACCACATGCTTTGCATTGTGCTCTTAGATCATTAACCTTAGTTATGTAATCCTAGATGTTGCTAAAATTCTTAGGATCAAGGCTCATCAATTCATTATCAATTTTATAGCCTTTAACTTCATCTATTGTACCATATAATGTTGTCAATTTATCCCAAGCTCATCATGTGAATTTATACATGCCTCAATATGAAACAAGAGATCTAGGGAAATGAAACTACGAAGACATCCAAGATATTTAGTATTCTTTATCATCCATTTTATCTTTTCCTTATCATCTGTGGGTTCAGGTATCTTGTTTTCAACATATAAAGAATGCCCAAGATCCATGAGAGCATTCCATGCATGTTGACTCCAAGTTGCATAGTTATATTGTGTTAACTATTGTCAATCAGGATTGTGCCACTAGTCAAGTCAAGTTTGACTGTCCTGTTGAAACATGGAAACCCTCCTCAGATGTGGGTGATCTAAGTGAAGAGGAAATCTCTAGAGTGAGTTGGTTTTCCTACTCTAACAATTTACTGGGAAAAGGGATAGAAGGGTATGATTGAAATGTAAAACTAGACATTGATAACTAATCTAGATGAATTTCTATCACTCACAAAATAGTTCCTCAACCTTAAATATTCACAATTCCACCAATAGTTTGTCCCTAAAGTGATTTACAACAAGGTTTGAATTAAACACAAACTGCAACCAGGAAAAACTAAGTTTTTCAAAAGCATTGAACATAATAAAGGACACAAAAGTCACAATATAACATCAGATCAAGACTGTAAAATATGTGAAACAGGATGATTTGATGTGAGGACCGCCCTTTTTACTTCTGTTGTTATGACTATTTACATTACTGTTATTGTTACTTTTTATGTTTGTGGGATAGCAGTTCCCGGAATTGTCAAACTATTAAACTTTATTATGATTTCGAAAAAACTAATTGGGTGATGTTTGGATAAGTTTACATTTCAGAAAAAAAAAAAAATTAATTAGGTGATGATGGAAAATTGTAATATGATTTCATTTATGTTAATTAGTACTATGTCATGATAATGCATGTTTTTAGTTACTTCGGCTATGATGATTTTATGTGGTTACTGATCTTGTAATTTAGTGTGCAGGAATTACTAATCGAACCACAGAATTCGGAGATCATTCCGCACCTTGTTATTTGTTATTCCCTGTTAAGCCGATCTGATTCCACAAGGAACCAAGATCTCTTTGTGTTTGATGTAATGATGTAATGTGGTCTTTCGTATGGTCGAGTGGGTTAGGTTACCCTCATGTAACATTATTTTATAATTTGTGTTGTAAAAAGGATTGAAATTGAATTTCCTTATTTAATTTAAATTTATGAGGCCTTTTCTTGTGCTTTACCTTGACCAGGGGTGTCTTGTATGGGTTAAAGTTGACCCTGGGTTATACCCCATGGGTCCAGGGGCCCATTTGGCATGGGTAACCCTTGAGTAACCTCCATCTAGTCATCTTAACTTCCCCCTGAAGTTAAGTGGCGAAAATTGGAGGTAGGAGGGGACATGATGGGTTGTACCAACACCCAACCCATCCCCTCTACATTCCCCAAGGTAAGAGATGCCATCCATTATTGAAGGATTGACTTAAAGTCACCCCTTCCATAGTGAGATTCCCCCATGTGCTGTGGGGACACCCATGTGAAGAAGGGAAGAAGGGGCATGGGTCACCTGTCTTCTTCCCCATTAACTCCTTTTATTTCTCCCATGCGTAAGAGGAATCACATGAGGAGAGGAATAAGGAGTACTCTTGGGAAGGGTGAGTGACATAAGCCACCAGGGCAGAATAGTGGTTTTGGGGGAGAGTGAGAAGGTGACAAGTGTCACCTCCCCATTCCTCAAAACTGAAAAGAATTTGGTTATTTGTTTCGAATTTTGGGATGGGAGGGAGTTAGTTGAATTTTGGGGAAAACTTTCATTCTGCTTCACCAAAAAAAAAAAAATAGAAAAGTTAGCTTGCAGAAGAGAGAAGGGAGAGGGAGTTGGTGGCTAAGGTTGGAAGAGAACTCTGTGGGCTCTGCAACAGCTTCATTCCAGGAGGGCTTTGTAAGGTTGGTTTAAATTTTACCCTTGTTTCGTATAGCTGAATGTGTATGTAAAGTGTGTGAATTTGTGTTTAGATTTGTTTTCTGTGGGGTTTGTTGTCGGGTTGTTTGACAGAGCTTCTCCCACTTGGGAGAAATGCTCATCAAGTTTGGGGTAGGGGAGGAGAGATCCTCCTCAGGTGCATACCTGTTTCCATCTTTTGGGATGTTGAAAGCCTGGAGGGCATGTATCTGTGTCTGTATCTTTGACTTGAGAGTCATATACAGTTTTCTTAAAAATTTGAGATCAAACTTGGTTTGAGACCAAGAGAAATGGTATTGGTTAACTTATCTGTCAGGGTGACACTCTGGAGTCGAGTGTGTCCACTCTCCTGCCCCTTATGAAACTCACTATAGTTGAGTTTCCGTGTTGTGTAAATTACCCACGGGTGTTTGTGTGCTTTGGGATTGTTGTTGTTACTGTTGTGAAGTGGAGTGCTTGAGTTACCCAGGTGTGAGTATGGTCTCCCTAGCTCGGGGGTGACCCACTTGCGGGTCTACGGAAGGGAGGAGAGCTAGATGAGTGGTGTTTTCTTCTTTGTTTGTCTTTGATACGCAGGTTTTCTCTTGGAGCTTCTGGTTGGATATTTATGAAGAAACAACTTATTCTTCTTTGTCATGAGAATTAGGCCTGGGTCATTTCATAAGAGTTGAGGAGGGAGCACCTCTCTTGTTATTGCTGTAATTTATTGTTACCCTGGGAGTGAAGGAAATCACCTCCCTGATCTTGTTATTGATGGACTTTTACTTGGTTGTCACAAGCTATCAGTTGTATATTGTTTGGGAGAAGGAAATTCATATCTGGGAAGTTAGTTGTTTGTATCCAGGGTTTAAAATAATCTCTTGCTTTATGTAGTGGAAGAGTTATCTTTTCTAGAATATGAATGTGGTTTTCAAGTTATGTTGTTTTGGAAACCTTTTTAAAAATAGTGTTTAATATGTTAATGAAAGGAAGAGTTCATCTCTTATTTGCAATCTAATCTGAGTTTGTTTACGTAATTGAAAGTTTGGAATTGCTTAACTAGTTGAAATGTTAGTTTTATGGTTCATTGTTCTAATGGAAAAGACAATTTTAAATGTTTAAGTTTATTCTTCATATATAGTGGTTTCAGTTAATTTGCAAAGATTAGAGGAAATCTAGCATGTATATATTTCTGTTCATTAATTTAAGAAACTTAAATGTTTTATGAAAATGGAATATATATCGCTATATATATATATATATATATATATATATATATATATATATATATATATATATAAATATTAGTTGTTATTTAATTACCATTTTTTTTTTACCGAGTATGAGAAACTAACTATTTAATTGTAATGGACAAATTTGAATGGTAATAAAATATATATATACATTTGCATATATATAAATATATATATATATATATATACATATATATACATATATATATATACATATATATACATATATATATATTTAAATAGAATAATAGTAACTGAATAAATTGTGTAGTAAAACAAAAACAATATTTACAGATTTAAAGAGACTTAAATAAATATATATATATATATATATATATATATATAAATATATATATATAAATATTATTGATGTTTTAGTATCATCGAATGCAATAAAAACGGATCTCATTTTAAGACTGGCGTCATTTGAGAACGCTGTGTTGAAAACACAGTCGAAGCTTTGTGTATGTTGGGCGGTGGGGAGTAATCCCCACCGCAGTCCCTATATATTAAACACAGAGGTGTGGGGAGGGGCGGAGCCCCACCCACACCCCACATCGTGGGATGTGGGTGGGGCTCCGCCCCTCCCCACATCCCCCTGCCGTTTAAACCCTCGCGGAGCTCTTAACTCCGCCCACAGCAGCGCTTCGCCGCCGCTGTCTCTTGCGGCTTCCGTCCCTCTGTGCGGCCGACCCCTGCCGCCAGTCCCCTGCACAACAAAACATAAAATGTTAAGTAAAAAAAAAATGTTAGGGCTATTTAGCCCTAACATACATGCAATGGATCATTTAAATAACAAAGCAAAAATATATAAATTTATATATATATATATATGTTGGCATAATCAATGTCATATATATATATATATGCCTGATTCATTAAATAACAAAACAAAAAAAAAAAAAAAAAAAATATATATATATATATATTACGTTTTGAAGGGGAATTGTAAATAAATATAGATATAGTTAGTTATATAGTTCTATATGTATATATATATTACATATATATATTTATATATATGGTATATATATACATAGAAGAGGTGTCTTGGGCCATTTTATGAGGCCCTCTCTATCATTCATAACAAGGAGATGTGCAAAATTAATTAAAAACAAAATATATTGTCACAGTTAGGTTTATTTAAGTGTTGAACACAACAACCAAAGAAGTTATGTTTCCATGATCAGGGTTTTATAAAGTGGAGAGCCTCTTACATCTATTAACAATGGTATACGATTCACAATAAGAGTATTAATATTAATTATTAGTAATAATAACAACAGTAAATATAAATAAGAGAAAATAAAATGATAATTAAAGAGAGCATAAAGGAATATACTGTATTACTCCGGAAAGAGTTTCTCGGAAGTTTCCACTATCAACGCGATTCAATACCAGGAAAATGAAGAGGAAAATTACACGCCACCTTACTTAAAGAAACACTGGAAATAAACTTAAGAAGCCATCACAGACATTCCATGTGAGGCCATTTTAATCTCAACTGTAGTAAACGTCCATATAAGTAAACTTGTAAGAGAGTCCGAAGAAGAAAAACTAACATTGGAAAACACAGAGGAGAAAATGCGCGACATTTCCCACATGGGATAAGAGAAATAAGTTGATGGACCCTTCCGCTAAAATTTACATACGTAGAGGAGGAACCTAGATCGGAGAAGATTAGGAGACCGAGTCCAGCGAAGTAGTAAACCAGCCTATGTGACCTAGACCATCCGGAAGTTAGGTTTAATATCAACAATAGCTGCAGTGATAACCCTGATTGATGTAAATCATGAAGAAAGGCCCGGATATACATAAAGAAAGCATAGAAAACAAAAGAGAGAGAGACCGAAATATAAGCAAACTAAATTATCAGAGAAATAGTTAAGGTAAGTGAGATAAAAAGACAATCAAAATTAAGACCCAGAGAAAAGGGAAGAGAGAGCAAACAAACCGCCTTGATGAGAATGCTAAGTCGTAGGAGGAGTATGTTTCAGGAAGCAAGAGAGGAGACAGACAACCGTGTCTTGCTGAAAATTGACTAAATAGGGAGATCACTAGTCGGTTTAGTCGGAACAAGGCGTCGTGGGAAGTTGTTAATCTATCAGCGAACCACGTGCGTAAATGAGTGCTGCGTAATTCCCACTAACGCCGTAAGGCGTTATGCTGCCGGAAATTGCCGAGGTTTAGATTTAGGAACTTTGGTAATCTCACTCTTGCAATGACGTTAGCGGCGTCGTAGAGATCCTCTTGTTGGTCTGCTTGCGTCTGGTTGCACGCAATTGTACTTATATCCCGCCGAAAGCTGTAGTATTTTCGCCATGAGAGAACACCGCCGAGCATGCTTACGCATGCGAGGGGGTTTGTAGGACAGTGTGAGAAAAGTTTTACATATCTAGTGTCATAACCACATAATAGATGTGGCTATGACACGTGTGATGTGTGTTGTGACCACAAGGAAAATGTGGGCATGACATTTGATATTAGAACTAGAAGGAGTACAATGCCTATAAAACCAAGTGAGCCAACTGCCTGTATACAACTATCTGTGAATAAGAGAGAAGAAACTGGTACTACTGACTGAGAAAAACTAAGTTTTTCTCCTATAAATGCCCTGACCAAAAAAAACTCCCCAAAATCTCCTAAAAATAAATAACATAATCCATTTTTGGAATCCATCAAAAAGTTCAAAATAAAGCCCTCAATCTGCTTCCAAACTGCAAATAGAAGATGCCAAACTGTCCCCTTAGGTGGCCCCACCAAATCTGCTTTAAAACAAATTCATTTTGACCCATAAAAGCTTCTAATTTTGTCTTTTTCTGCCCAACTCACCCAGAAGAAAGGAAATCAAAAGAAAGCAAGATTTCATATGCTTTATTTGCCTCTAACTGTTTAAAATAGTTAAGTTTTAAAAGCAATTTTTAATTGATTGCTTTAAAACTAAAACTTTACAAGACTTGGCAGTTTTAATACATATCATGATCGATTTGATTCTCAAAAACACAACAAAACTCTATGGCTTATAATTTTGTCATTCACAGCTACAATGCTTGATTTTTCAACAAAAAATCATAAAAATAAGATCAAGGGATCATATTATATCTACAAAAAATAAAGAGCCCTGTTGGCTTATCTGCACATGAATTGGCAATCTGCATGGTATGTAGACTTGTCTCACATCAAAAGGATGATAGCATGTTATTTCTATGGCATGGACTCCATCTCTTTTGAAGGGGTCTAAGGCATAATATTAGCCTTTCCAAAATATTTCCATATGCATATCAACAGAAATCTCTAAGGTATTAGGCATAGAGCCTTCTCCAATGTCATTTTGGGCAAATAAAATAACCCATCTCAAATGTTAATAAGGCATAAAGCCTATGCATAGGTAGGTGGACCCAAGGACCCCAGGATGGAATTAGAGGAGATAAAGAAAATAAAAACAATGCCATCAAATTCCATTTCCACTAGGGTGAAAAAGAAGCCCCAAAAGACTACCCACGAACCCTAATCCTCTTCTCATTTGGCATTTGACATTTTGAAGATGAGAGCTCTCTCCATGGCTGACACCATGCTAGGGTTTGGAGACTGTGAAATTGAGCACTTCTGATGTTTCAATAGCATTTTTTGATGGATTTTCTCTTAGAAAAGAAGGTAAACACAATTTGTGACTCATTTTCATTGATTTCCTTTCATTTTTGAATTGAAAATGACTTTGAAACTACGGACTTAGTCAGTTTTCTAATGGATTTGCTCTATGAATGTTTGTGCTTTTCTTTGCCATTCGATCCACTATTATTTCTGTGACTATAACCACCATTGGAACTCCTACCTGCCATAATGGTGAGGTTTTGATCTCGAAAACTTGACTCTCTTTTCTCTAACATCTTCATTGTATTTCGCACAGATCATGATTCAGAAAAACTGAAGGTAAGACCCCGCCCCCAAATCTAATCATTTTCCTTTACCACTTGAAGTAGGCTGTAGTCTTCATGGCTGCAATATGAGTTCTACATTCCACCATCTGTATTGCTTTCCTCCTGTGGATGTGTCTTCGACAATATATGATGCCTTGCATACATTAGTGTGTTTTCCCTCTACAAAAGTTGCGGCTGTATGATCATATCTGATGAATTTTGCATTTACAGATTGAAATTTGAAAGGTTTTTTCTATTCAAGTGAAAACTGACATAACAATGTCATTGGGCATTAGATTTCTTCCCATATTCACTCTTTTGAGGTTGCAGCTTAATAAAGGTATCTATGTACATATAGATCTGAACCTCCCAAATGGTTTGACTCCTTATGACTGTGATTAGATTCACTATTTGCACACTTGTATTTTAAAATTCCTCCATGCATTTGATGATAGTACTTTGTTCTTTTCATGTGCTTCTATGGCTCAAAACGTTATATGAGTTCGACCTGCATTTGTTTTCTTCTTACACAGACAAAATCCCCAAAACGTCTATAAAAACTGAGTCTTTCTTTCTATAGACCGTAGCTGGGATCATTTCTGGTGGTGAAAGTATATTTTTGTTACACATATGCTTTGGGCAAACTGTGATGTTCTTCTTGTAGACCAACATGGGCTCTGCTATATTGAGGGTTTCTTTTATTTGTACCTTCACCATTTGATACTGATGATTCGACATATGTCATTTGCAGTTTACTTTACTGTGTTTGCAAATCCATACAGTGTATATTGCACTTGATCTCATTAGGCCATCTTGTGAAGGGTTCATACATTATCCTTAGGCTGTATATGGTATTTTGAGAAAGTCCTCAGTCTCACCTATTTTGGTGTTCTCACCATAACCTTTCTCCTATCACTCATCAATTTGGTCACTTACATGTGATAAGGAGATTGACATCCATACATCATCGAGCGATGTAGTTCATCTTGCATCTACTTTATTGTGTACTGGTGTCTTCTGATTTGATAATGGTTCTTCCCCACACAAGACAACTATTTCATGGCTTTATTGTAACAAAAATCATGATTCAAATGCATAAATATGACATTATAATAGCAAGTAGAGGTATAACAGTCCTACTATTGAAAAGTACCTTCATTTTGTTTTCATAGTCATATGGGATTGTACTATATTCTCATCATTTACTGCTATTCCAAAAGCACTTTACTTCTTATGACCGCCTATTGAAATTTGGTGACTGTCGTGTAAATTATCATGGCTAATCCATTTACACTTTGGCATTATATAAGGTCCATTGTTGCTTCACTTGTCATTTATTACTGTACACAACTTCAATTTTGCTCTTTTCTCCATACTGTGCATAACCTCTGCACACTTTATATGGTTATTTTTGCAAGAAGATACTTGGCAATTGTATTATGAGCACTTAGTGACAATATTTAGTCAAAATATGAATGTATCATTGATACTTTATGACTGGATGTGAACTTCCCTTTATCATAACTGCATTATGATGAAGCTTATTAGATAAAGACATGCTGCTCCATTTGTCTCTTCCTTCTGTATTGTAGAAATCATCGGCACTTCATCTCTCCTATCACTGTAGATGATCCAATAGCATACATTTGATGTTTCAAAAAGCATAACAAAACTATTGAATGATGACATTTCTGAAATGATTATGAAGTCTGTTACATGTTCATGTGATGTTGATTCATCTCATTCTTTTCTGTCATACTTTAATTGCTCCATCATGCACCGTCTGTTAGAACTCATTCTGGTCCCTCCATGATGCACATACCTTGTCCCAATATGAAAGAGAAGTGACAACATATGCTGTTCCATAGTGGCTGTCCACTTGCACTTTCAATATATTCAAATCATGCATAATCGATATCTACTTCTCATATTTCTTATATGACCAAACAATTATGTAGAATTGCATGATATTATCCAATGGCAACCTCTGACATTCAATATGATAGAAATGTACTTGATATTCTCATTTTCTCATGTACACTATGGGAGATATGAAAATAAAATACCCGTGAATGTCATTTTTTAATGTCAGCTAAAGTAATGATGACAGCTACCATGTGCATTAAATGCAACCCCTTTTGTAATTCAATTCATTTTCATGGTTGCATTTCATTACTTGAACTGTAGTCATGACTATGTCTTGTAACATAAACTGATGCATGTGATTGCTTTTTTTATTCCTTTAGTTTGTCATGTAAATGAATAATGATTCTTTCCTTTCCATTCATCCCTTCTGAGATTGAGGGGTAGCAGCATGCTGGGCTCAACCCTTGTGGGAGCCCACTTGACACCACATGTTGAATGTCTTCAATCAGCTACATGACTTATCCTATACGTGCACATGAAACAAACACATTAGCTCAAAAGTGAAATTCATTAATGATTCTTCCTTCTCTGATCTCTTGCATGTAAATGATGTTCATTGTACTTTCTGATCTTGACTGTCTCATACAATCTTTTATGCATTCTATTCATACTGATATAGTGTATGGATGAGATGATGTCATGAGCTCTAATATGACCCTTCCCACATTTTTGCAGGTTCATGATAGTTTCAGAGCTTGGCAACGAATGGAGCAACTGTAATGAAATAACTTGCATAATATCTAAATATAATAGTAAATATGCTGCAAACACTTGATAATAATATGCCACTTTGAGGGGGCAACCTCCAAAACCACTTCGAGGGGGATACCTCCAATAGTCTTCAATGAGAACACAATACTGAATATGATATGAAATAAGACTCACTACCTCCTATATATACCTATTTATGCCTATGATATCACCCAGGCCGACTTAGATAGCCCTATAGAAGCCTTAGGCTGACCTAAACAACTAAATAACAATATAATAATGATAATATGACTTAATTAAGAGTTAAGATAGCCACAAGTCGACTATTCATAACCATATACACTATAGAAGTAAGGGCATAACATGCCCCCCACCTTTACAAAAGTGTTGTCCTCAACGCTGATCAATTGTGGTAATTTGTTCATATAATCTTCATCATCCCATGTGGTAACTTCAACTAGAAGATATTTCCTTATAATGAGGTAATATGTAACTGTTGATGTCCTCAGCTTATTCATGTGTGTTTAGAAAATTAACTTCAACTCCAAGATGTGTCTTCTCTTTGCATCTAGCTATTGATGGTGATGAATGTATTCTTCCTTTACTTGAACCTTTTGATGTGCCATAGAGGAAGAGGTGAGGAATAGTACATGGTACCTTTGCATTGGTTGAATAGCTTGATCAGGAACTTCTTCTTTCACTTCTTCTTCTCCATCGTCTTTTTCTTTTTCTTTTGTTTCTTCTTCTTCTTCTCTTCTTCTTCTTCTGCCTCTTCTTCTGCTTCTTCTTCTTCTTCTTCTTCTTCTTCTTCTTCTTTTGGTTCTTGGTTGCTTGAGACCTCCTTTCATTGTTCATTCATAAAGGTGATTAACATGCTTCATATGTCTGATATATCTCCTCTTAGGCCACACATCTCCCTCTTAACCTCTTCCTTGAACTTAATTATTTCCTCATTGGGATTAATATCCTCTATTGTTTCCCCATCCCTATCAGGTGATTTCCTTGGTGTGACAACATTCTTTTTGCCTCTTGCTGCAAGCCTCATCATGATGGAAACTAATATTTTTGCAATAAATCACACAAATGAAATTTAAATTCTCTATAATTTTTACTATAACTTACTACAGCCAAGATACCACTTACCCAGAAAAAATTCCAAAAAATAAGCAAATTTGCAGCCTTGAGAGTGAATTTGTTGGAAACCCTAATTTTGCAATAACCAGATTATTTTTGCTTCAATTTCTCCAAGCTTTGGATTGTATGCTCCTCTATTATGTCTTCAAAAACCCAATACAAATTATTCTCCAATTCAGTAGGATGTGAGAGATATGTAGATCTCAAATAAATTGTATAGAAATCATAATTCTACAATAATTTGCTCAAATATCCTCCAATTCCTCTAAAATCTAGACTGTAGCTTCTTTAATATGGTCTTCAAAAACCCTTTAACAATCCTTAAAAAATTCTCTAAAATCTGAAAGTCATGCTCTTCCCAAAATCGCCTCCAATGTTGAGAAAAAATCTTGCCTCTACGGTGCCAAGATCATGCTCTGATACCACTTGTAATAAAATAGCTTGCACAATATCTGAATATAATAGTAAATATGCTGCAAACACTTGATAACAATATGCCACTTCTAGGGGGCAACCTCCAAAACCACTTCGAGGGGGATACCTCCAATAGTCTTCAATGAGAACACAATACTGAATATGATATGAAATAAGACTCACTACCTCCTATATATTCCTATTTATGCCTAGGATATCACCCATGCCGACTAAGATAGCCCTATAGAAGCCTTAGGCTGGCCTAAACAACTAAATAACAATATAATAATGATAATATGACTTAATTAAGAGTTAAGATAGCCACAAGTCGACTATTCATAACCATATACACTATAGAAGTAAGGGCATAACAGCAACTGCAACATGATCAACTGACTCTGAATTTAGGCAATGATTGGCACACTCTCCTTCATATGCTTTGTCAGTTCCTATTTTCCCTTTTACAGTTGCATAACATATTGTATTAGATATTCAAATCTAGCTACTCCCACGACTTGTGTGGGAGAAATTATTGCTCTCTTTTGTCCTTTATTCACTACAACATGATCCATTTATGGTTATCTCATCTGATGATATGAATGTAATACTGAAATACATTATGAAACATTTTTCAAACCATGATTAGCACTTTGAAACATCAATGAATGTCAACTGATCTGTACTTTCTTTTGTATAACCCTAACTAATAAAACTAAATCAATTAGTATGATAACTTACACAACTGGTGCCACCATAAATGCTATAAATTTTCACTTTAAGATAATGAATTGCAATGCATTAGCTTTGCCAATTTTTGAGCTATGGTGAAAAAATGGTACTAGTTCTGGCGACTTCTACTATATGCTTGCCTGCTAAGCATTGGATCAGTTGTCTTGAACATCCATTGGGCATTGAGTCATACTTTGTTCTTCCTCAAACTCAAAAAACACTGAAATTCAGCTCCTCCTTCCAGCAACAGCAACAGAAAAACTAAAAACAAAACTCAACTGAAAGCAAACTAATAGGCCTTGATGACCAAAAATACATGTGTAGCAGTACTTAGGAAATAAAATAATGAAAACAAATGTGCATGAGCACTTATTGACTAAAAACACTACCCTACCCTAATCTAACTAGCCATAGTTACTGGTCAAACAAAACCATTTACTGGCTCCACAAAATAGCTGCCGTTTCTTTGTAATCTGTGATACTCCATGAGCTTGTTAGTCAGCCAAAAATAGTGGAGATTAGTAAAATACTACTATATTACCTTCCCAAAAAACCAAATGTGGCTATCTACTTCGCTGTCTTGTCTGGTAAATTGATCAAGTAAGCCAGTCAGCTGATTGAACTCAACTAGATACTCTCTTAGATGGTCTGAACTAGTGTTGTTATGAGACCATTTCTTCTTAGTAGCTATCAACCTAGCCAGATATCTAATAGGGCACCCTCTCAGAGGCTTTGGATTGAAAACAACAACATTATCTAGACCTTGCATGATAATTTGCCATATTGCTTCCTTCTCCTCAGTCAATGGATCATCCTCCTCGGTCAAGGTTGCTAATAGCTTATCAAAATTATTAGGACTTAAAAATTCTTAGCAAGAGCTACACTCTACTCAAAATACTCATTATGACCTAAGGAGATAGATCCCAAGACAAAAGTCTCTTCTGTAAATCAAGGCAAGAATTCAAACAATGAACTAACCTTTGCCAACAAACCATCAACCTGCACATCAGCCTCAAGTTCTCACGGGTCATGGCTATCTTCACTGGATTCTTCCCAAATCTTCCCCTTACCTAACTAATTCACTTCATATTGTTTATCATCCTCATCAGAAAACTGGCTTTGGCTTTTGATTATTGCAAGAAATCAACAGTGTGGCAATCTCTCTGCAAGCTGAATAGTTAGGATCCTGACAATCAATCATGAAGCTGTCTTGGATAGGTTGATCATCTTTAGTCCCATTTAGGTCAGCCTCTTCATTACAGTACAATGGGAGCTCTGAGAACAAACTGAATGTCTCATCCTCATAAAGAATTTGATTTAATTCAATCTTGTGCTCAAGGGCTTCATGCAAAACAAGCATGCAAGATTCAGAAGTAGGACTGCCTGTTTGCTCTTTGAACTGTACTGACGCTCCAATCTCATTATTGTCTTCATGAAATAGTACAACATGACTTTCTGCAATGTCCTCTAGCTATCCTGAATTGGTTGATAAGTTTGATTCTTGCATGCTGTCTTCATTGACATAGATAGGTAGTTGATCAAACAAGAAAACTGAATCCTCTTCCTCTTCTGGTTCATTCTCCATTTGAACCTGAGCAACATGTCTTTGCAATTGAAGATTTTTGCCCTCCAATCTCCGCACCCTACCTTGATTCAACTTATAGAAAGCATTAGAAAATTTTTCAAACAATTCAAAATGCATAGGGTTCAGGACCAAGTTTGGATCAACTTCCTTCACACATTCATTATGTTCATAATCAGCTAGGGTTGTAGGACAAACAACAGCAACTTCTTGTTCTTTATTTGATTTCTCAGCTACTGGCCTGACATTCACGATTTAAATTAGTTTGGGTTCTTGATACAGATGGAATTGAGGACTAATAGATTGGTCTTGAACACAGACATGCTCTTGAGCAAAGTTAGAACTTCTAAAACTTAGGATTTTGATCTCTTGAGGAGTCTGTTTGCATTCAAAACCTGTCTCTTGGCCTTGGGGATAATTTAGATCACAAGATTTAGTGCTTTGCCAATTCATGAAAACCATCTTAGGGTTATAATCTCTTCTTGGGGCCTGTGGATTAGTTTGGAAGGGAGGCCTATTCTGCTGATAAAACTGACATGGGGCTTAGAAAGGCTTTTATTCTTGGCTGATTTTCCTCTTGATATTAACAAATTCTTTGCCAATAGCTTGCAGCATAATTCTACCCTCTTGAAACTCTTGAGAATGAGTTGGAACAATAGGATCTTGACTAGCAACCTAGTGTTCTATGGTTGGAATAGCTGGGACAACAGTAAAAAAGGGAATTGCCATGGGCTCAAGTGGCTAGATTTGTGGAACAATGGGTAAGGGAGGCCTTGGGGGTATTTTCCCTGCTAGAATAAGGTAGTTTTCTGCTCTAACAACAATCTCAAAAGCATCGGGAAGAGTAGATCCACCTAGAGCCTGCATCATAATAGATATTTTGCTATCTAAAGCTCTAAAATAAAATAGAAAGGCATGTAGTGGTGTAGGCCTTACTGTCATGGGGATTCTATCCCAAGTCCTCTGAAAGCGATAATTGAAATTAGACATATGTTCATGCGGATGCCTCTTGATGGTACTCAATTGCTGCAGCAGAGACAAGATATCAGATTTGTCCTCAAAATGTTTGTGCAATCCATCTCCTAGATCATCCCATGACATAATTGAGCCTACTGTGAGTCCTCAAAACCACTGTAAAGCTTTCCCTTTCAGTGATGTAGCCAAGAATCTGATTGCTACATTCTCTTGGGTGACATCATGCACCGAACATAGAGTTGCAACATCTTGAATATGCTCAACAACCATGATGTGGTCTTCTCTAGTGAAATATGGCAGTCCTTTGAGGGCCACAACTGGAATGTCATC
This sequence comes from Cunninghamia lanceolata, assembly GCA_027924645.1. Lineage (NCBI taxonomy): Eukaryota > Viridiplantae > Streptophyta > Pinopsida > Cupressales > Cupressaceae > Cunninghamia > Cunninghamia lanceolata. The sequence continues at coordinate 4,802,638 of BSBN01000763.1, read as the reverse complement.
ACGTTGAGGAAGTTGTAATGGGCTATCCCCATTAAATGCAGTAAAAGGATACGGTCTGGCCATTTATCTAGAGTCGCCAAGATGTTAATTTTTTTTCCTCCAAAGGTTGTTGATACTGAAGAAAACACCCAATTCTTCAACATGTGCTGATCACTGGATCTGCATGCAAAGCAAGAAATTTGAGTCACCAAGTATGCTAATTATACCTCTGAAAGGCTGAAAACCTTGCTGCGCATACCAAGTAGAGGAAAGATGCACTTTTATCCCACTGGGTGTGCCAAAAACTATTGACAATTAGGATTGCACCACTAGTCAAGTCAAGTTTGAATGTCCTATTGAAACATGGAAACCCTCCTCAGATGTGGGTGATCTAAGTGAAGAGGGAATCTCCAGAGTGAGCTGGTTCTCCTAACACTTTGTTGGGAAAAGGGATAGAAGGGTATGATTGAAATGTAAAACTGAACATTGATAACTAATCTAGATGAATTTCCATCACTCACAAAACAACTCCTCAAACATAAATCTTCACAATTCCATCGAGAGTTTGTCCCTAAAGTGATTTGCAACAAGGTTTGAATTAAACACAAATTGCAACCAGGAAAAACTAAGTTCTTCAATAGCATTGAGACATAATAAAGGACACAAAAGTCACAATATAACATTAGATCAAGACTGTAAAATATGTGAAAGAGGATGATTTTCTATTAGAACTGGAAGGAGTACAATGCCTGTAAAACCAAGTGAGCCAACTACCTGTATACAACTATCCTATGAATAAGAGAGAAGAAACTGGTGCTACTGACTGAGAAAAACTAAGTTTTTCTCCTATAAATGCCCTGCCCAAAAAAATCTCCCCAAAAGCTCCTAAAAATAGATAACATATTCCATTTTCGGAATCCATCAAAAAGATGAAAATAAAGCCCTCAATCTGCCTCCAAACTACAAATAGAAGATGTCAAACTGTCCCCTCAAGTAGCCCCACCAAATCTACTTTAAAACAAACTCATTTTGACCCATAAAAGCTTCTAATTTTGTCTTTTTCTAGCCAATTCACCAAGAAAAAAGCAAATCAAAAGAAAATAAGATTTCATTTCCTTTATTTGCCTCTAACTGCTTAAAATAGTTAAGTTTTAAAAGCAATTTTTAATTGATTGCTTTAAAACTAAAACTTTACAAGACTTGGTAGTTTTAATACATATCATGATCGATTTGATTCTCAAAAACACAACAAAACTCTATGGCTTATAATTTCACCATTCATAGCTACAATGCTTGATTTTTCAACAAAAAATCATAAAAATAAGATCAAGGGATCATATGATATCTGAAAAAAATAAAGAGCCCTATTGGGAAAAGGGATATAAGGGTATGATTAAAATGTAAAATTGAACATTGATAACTAATCTAGATGAATTTCTATCACTCACAAAATAGCTCCTCAAACATAAATCTTCACAATTCCACTGATAGTTTGTCCCTAAAGTGATTTGCAACAAGGTTTGAATTAAACACAAATTGCAACCAGGAAAAACTAAGTTCTTCAATAGCATTGAGACATAATAAAGGACACAAAAGTCACAATATAAAATTAGATCAAGACTCTAAAATATGTGAAAGAGGATGATTTGCTATTAGAACTGGAAGGAGTACAATGCCTGTAAACCAAGTGAGCCAACTGCTTGTATACAACTATCCTATGAACAAGAGAGAAGAAATTGGTGCTACTGACTGAGAAAAACTAAGTTTTTCTCCTATAAATGCCCTTCCCAAAAAAAATCTCCCCAAAAGCTCCTAAAAATAGATAACATAATCCATTTTCAGAATCCATCAAAAAGCTAAAAATAAAGCCCTCAATCTGCCTCCAAACTGCAAATAGAAGATGCCAAACTGTCCCCTCAGGTGGCCCCACCAAATATGCTTAAAAACAAACTCATTTTGACCCATAAAAGCTTCTAATTTTGTCTTTTTCTGCCCAACTTGCCCAAAAGAAAGAAAACCAAAAGAAAGCAAGATTTCATTTGCTTTATTTGCCTCTAATTGCTTAAAATAGTTAAGTTTTAAAAGTAGTTTTTAATTGATTACTTTAAAACTAAAACTTTACAAGACTTGGAAGTTTTAATACATATCATGATTGATTTGATTCTCAAAAACACAACAAAACTCTATGGCTTATAATTTCACCATTCACAGCTACAATGCTTGATTTTTCAAAGATCAAGGGATCATATGATATCTATAAAAAATAAAGAGCCCTATTGGCTTATTTGCACATGAGTTGGAGATCTCCATGGTATGTAGACTTGTCTCACATCATAAGGATGATAGCGTGTTATTTCAATGGCATGGACTCCCCCTCTTCTGAAGGGGTCTAAGACATAATATTAGCCTTTCCAAAATGTCTCCATATGCATATCAACAGAAATTTCTAAGGCATTAGGCATAGAGCCTTCTCCAATGTCATTTTAGGCAAATAAAATAACCCATCTCAAATGTTAATAAGGCATAAAGCCTAGGCATAGGTAGGTGGACCAAAGGACCCCACGATAGCATTAGAGGAGATAAAGAAAATAAAAACAATGCCATCAAATTCCATTTCCAGTAGGGCAAAAAAGAAGCCCCAAAAGACTACCCACGAACC